>CM046391.1:34062803-35387803 GCA_025413875.1 Rhododendron molle | reverse complement strand
CCGGAATATCAATTTTTGGTATTATGTTTTTCGATTTTTATCGTTTTTGTGAATTGATGATGTTTTGTTCATCTACTTCGATTGAAACCTACACTTTTCAAAACTTGTCATGTTTTCTTATGTTTGTCATGTTTTTTATTGAATCTCATCTACTTCGATCGAAACCTAAACTTCTCAAAACTTGACATGTTTTTTGATTTTGTCATGTTTTTTAATTGATCTTATTTTGTTCATCTACCTCAATCAAGTTTTGTCATGTTTTGTGAATTGATTATGTTTTGCCGTGTTTTCCGGCTTATTCATTCGTTTTTGTATGTAAGAGTCAGTGTTTATTTTTTAGATTTTAGGGGAATGAAAATATGAGAGAGAAGATAAGGAGAGAGAAAAATTCAAAAGATTAGGTGAGAAATGTTTGAAAGATGAGAGAGAATTGAGATAATTAGAAAAGATAAAAAAAAATAAAAAAGAAAGAAAGATTTGAAAAATTAAGAGAAAGAAAGGGTAGTTTAGGATTTAATTGAATTTGAGGATAGAAAGATAACTATTTAAACACATTAGGATAAACACCTAAATAAATAGGGTTAAAAAGATGGCTAATTAAGTTCGTATCATGCTAAAAGTACCAGTACTAGTCTTGATCTCTTTGAGATATGGATAACTTAAATACCTAATTAAAATCGATTCTATTATTAAACAATATTAATATAATATTGATGAACTGTGAACTAGCTAGAATTTACAGAAAGTAGGGCAATATATATGTATGTATGTGTGTGTATTTATGTATGTACTTTTAAGTGGTTAAATTAAGTGTGCGTATATGTGTGTATATATATATATATATAGATAAAATAAAAACCACATGGCCGGCCTACCTTGGTAAAGCTTGAAGGATCTTTCATTCCCCTATATATATCAGGAAAAACAATATGACCTGCAAAACTGAATATGTAAAGTCCGGATATTGCCGAAATGTTGTGGAGTTGGAGAACTGGTATTCTGTGGTTAGCTGTCACCCCTCCAAAAATGGTGGCGCATGCCACGGTTGCTAAAATGATAAGTGACATGAAAATACCGCCAGTTGAAAGGAATGATATCGAAGAGAGATCTCTGAGCCACAAGCTCGGAAGCGCCACAAAAATGGCGATCACGGTTAGGAGCTGAGATGTTGATAGGAGACTAGTAGCTAAAGGCAGCTGCTGCTTGAGATTGAGATGTAGCCCGGTTCCCAAAAAGGCTATAGTTAAGTTGTCATGGAGTGAGATAGTATAGGACACAAGAGCCATGAAGATTTCCATGTAGATGAAAGACATAGCTACAACTCTACCCTTTGGTCCAAATGCATGTTGCCCGATGTCGCTGTAGTTCATCAATTTCGGATTCCTCTTCAAGCATATTCCCAATAAATGTGAACTATATGCACATCCTAAGCCTAGGCCTACAAGAAGGAATGCAGAAGCCCATCCTCCGTTCTGTAAAGCATATGGGGTTGATAATTGCCCGAGGCCTGCAGCGTAGAAATTAAGTAGAAACCCGTACGTATTTTAATTAGAAGTTAGTTAGTCAGTTACTGTGGGTTAATTAGTTGTTGGATAACTGTTGAAATACATAATTACAAATAAGTTACCGTACTTTCATTGTGGGTGAGGGTAAATTGTAATGACGTCTCTCAAGGTTTTTTTTTTTTTTTTATGACAAATACTAGTACGTAAGACCTCCCTTTAATTTTGGGAAAAACTCTGACCTCCCTTACTTTTGAAACATTACACAGATTTTATAAAAAAAAATTTGCTTATGTCTTTTGAATTTTTTTTTCCCAATGCGTACTTTTGGCCTTAGAAAGTAGCTAGTAATAAACAGAAGAACTATTTAGTTAAAGTACAAAATCTAATTAGGATTATGGGCCATATCTCCCGTAATACTATACTGTAACGCTAGCTGTATGATAATAAGAGGAAATAGTAATAAAATTAAAAGGGGTTTTAAAACTGGTTGACTTACCGATAAGCATGCCAACCATGTTGATGACCGAACGAGCAAAAGAACTACTGGCCTTGACGTGACTAGCACCGGGATCGACATGATGATCATCTAACTTGTGATCACTTGAAACAAACAGATGATCATCATTATCAGTGGGAGTGCCATTGTTGCCGACGACGATGACATACTGGCATACAGACGCCTTGTTTTCTTCCTCCAAGCGAATGGTGCCGCAGCTTGCGACTTCATTATTGGTATCATTTTGAATCCTATTAGAAGGCAAACAATCTGATGTTGATGATGAGTATGGTGGACATGTAGGTGAATTTGGAAGTGATGATTTCTGGTCCTCCATCTTTCCCAGCATTCGATTTCTCGCAAACTCAATTAAGGTTGGGAACTAATTAAGTGAAAGCTAGGATGTGCGGGCGACGTATTTATAAAAATACATTGCACTTGCACTATTTGCAGGAATCTGACAGTTTGATACGGACGGACCGAAGTTGGGGCATGTGTCCCCACTTAAACGCGTGCCCCTGCTCAAAATTAAAATATTTTTTTTTATAAATTAGCATAATTATGAAAGTGTACTAATATGTAAACATACACACTTGCACATATCTCGAAAAAAACACATACAGAATTAGTTTTATGTTTAAATTTCATCATATTGTGTATTTTATACTTGTTGTTTTACGAATTGTTTGTCTATTTGGAGTTATTCTTTCTTAATTCTCTTTATATTTAACCGTCTGGGAGAAATATTGTAAAACAAAGTCATTAAAAAAATTAGCTCGGTCATTCTAAAACTTGTCGATGTGCATTTATACTTTAAAAATTTTGTATGAGATTTTGTGCTCATTTTTACCTAATTTAACTTAAAGTACGCGTTATAAACTTTTGTTGTTAGTCATGCATGCCTTAATTTTGTACGATCTTATTGTGGTTGGCTACAAAAATAAATTTTTGCCATTATACTAATAGGTGTCCCACACTCCCACTACACTAAATTCTTGAATCCGTCTCAGGTTTGATATATACATGGGAGAGAGAGAGAGAGAGAGAGAGAGAGAGAGGTGGTTCCCACCATATATTTGGGTGCAGTACGTATATGTTATGTTAAATTGAGTGAATTTTCCAGAGTCACCAAAACCAAAAATGCTCAATATTCCATCAAATACTGTTTGTTAAAGTCGAAGGATCAAATTCTCATCGGAGTTGCCAAATTGAACATATTGCTAGCTGTTGTGCGCCACCGAACTATTTATGCTGAAATCAGCTAGGATGCGATCCTCAGCATTGCATATGGAAATCATAAAGATACTGTGTACGTTCCAATTGAGGAAATTACATATCAGCAAATCTTTAATTTGATTTTAAGGCCCCCTTTGTTTCCATTTAGAATATTCTACGTACCCCGTATTCTATTGATCAGTGTTCGCCATTTTCTTTTATAAGCGAAAGATAAATCATATATAAATAAACGTATTAATTAATCTCCAAAGAATTAAAAAGGATAGAAAATGGACATCATTTTGAAAAGAGAAGTGTATTCCAATTTCCAACTATGGTATCGTCCACTCTCCCGCCAACGATATGCCTTTTTATCAGCAAGGAATGTAGGCAAAAAGCCAATGGAGGGCAAAAAGAAAGCCATAGATACACTAAAGCATCAAGAACAACAAATAGAATAAAGAGAAAGCAAATCCCAAATCGCTAGGCATAGAATTCCAAATCGCAAGGAATAGAATCATGTCTTCCACTGATTATGAATTTGGAATAAAAGTGATACTGTTTGTTTCCAAATTAAAAACAGGCCTAGGAACAGTTAGTAGTGCAGTTCTAGGCCTTGTACGGGCGTGTCAGGACTGAATTGCAGTTCAATTTTGTGCTAAGGCCTCGATGCCTCAGATCTGACTTCTTCTAGAGCAATTGCGGCCGTATGGTGGTTCGTGGTTTGCCTTTGCGGGATAAGGACTTAGAATTTTCCTAACCGTTGTTAGAAAATGGAAAGAAAAAGAAATAAGGTGCGATGAAATTAAAAGAAATTCATTAACGATTTAACGAAGTTGGTACAAGAAAATGAAAGGAAATAAAATCTAGGCTGGGCTAGATTGGACAGAAAGATAAAGACATTTGTTGGAAATGTAAAGACAATTGAAAGATAAATTGGGTAAGCCGTGGGCTTGATGGTCGGGGACCGAAAGATAAAAATGGTTAAAAGATAATTGAAATTTAATTTTGCTAAGCCATGGGCTTGATGGTCGTGGACCCTTTATAAGGCCTTCAAAACTAGCATTTATAGGCTGAAGCTTCAGGTCTTGAGCTGCTTCCACAGGCCTTCATGCATGGCTGCCAAGTGTCCTCCTGGTAAAGGCTTAGGCTTGAGCTGCTTCTACTTCCTCCAATGAGTGATTGCCACCTATCTAAGCCTTGCTCCTTACTCTAAGAAATCAGCTGAGGCCTGAAAGGCCTGAAAAAACTCTCATTTCCTGCATAAAACTTGTAAAAAGCAAAAAGAATTTCGGTTGTGCACAATCTCCAGGCCGCTTAAGCTGCTTGAATGCCTGGATAGGAGATCTTGGGCCCACCAAGGTCAAAGGCTGAAGTTTTTTCAGGTCTTTCAGCCATTTCATTGGCTCTTGAGTCCCTTTTGAGGGCCCACTTGCTTCAACTTCAGTCACCAAGCCTGGTTGAGCAGCTTGTAAGCTGCTTTAGAGAGAACCTTCTAGGCCTTTGAGCTGCTTGTGCAGGCCTAAGCTGCTTGGGATGTCTCTATGCATAAATGCCATATGTCCCAAGCCTTGCTTCATGCTGAAAGATAGTAGAGACTCAGCCTTTGAGCTGCTTATAAACAACTTACCTAGACCTGTTAAGCAAGAACATTCTAGGCCTTTGAGCTGCTTGTGAGCTGCTTACTTCCCAAGCATGAGTAAGCAGCTTATGGCCTTCTTAACTTGGTCAGTTTTAGGCCTGAATAAATTCGAAAAACTAGGCCCATACCCAAAAAAACGAATCTTGGCCTTATTGGGCTAAATAGGCCTGAAAATCTAGTCCGAGCTTTGATTAGTTGGGCCAAGGCCTGAAAATGGGCCCAGATCTGAAAATCAATTTGGGCCTTGACTAATTAGGCCATGCTCTAAGTATTAATGCGGCCTAATCAATTTTCAAACTCTCTCCAGCCCTTCTAAACTCAATTTGGCCTAATTGTGGCCACTTTAAATTCTTCCAAATGCCCAATTCTACAAGTGACCGATTTATAAGGCTTCTCAAGGCCTAAAACCAACTTCAAGGCCATTCTTTCATCCTTTTTTCTAATTTTGGCCAAAAATAGGTGTAAACAGATACTCACAACAAATTTATTTCTGGAAATACCAAAATCACATGCTATATATTACTAGTTCTTAACCGCACGTAATTAGACAGTATTTATTATCTTTTCAGTTATCTATAAGGAGTATATTAAGGAATGGACCTGCTAATAGGTGCCTCCAGGGCATCTGCTTTGGAGCAATTAACAATGTAATTTGAAGTTAATGATGTTTAGGGGCACCTCTTTAGTTTTAATTAATAATGTTTTATCTTTCTTTTTGTTTTTTTTTTTGCTATTCTTTAAACATAATCTACTCTATTTTAGGAGACTTGGGGAGGGAGATGGGTGCTTATGGAATTCGGACCCTGCCCATATGCATGAAAATATAAGGGGAACACCAATTGCACTCCACTCCACTTGCCTAATAATGTTTTATCTTACTCAATAAATTTCCACGCATTGTTGCATAGTTGGAAGAACTTTCCTAGATTCTGTTAGTGTCATTAATTGCACCATCTTGGCTGCCAGCATTACCCTTTAGAATAGCTTTTGTTTTATGAGCCACAATAGAGTATTCTATTTCTAAAAAAGTTAATTACTTCCATAACTCAAAAAACAATTCTTTCAAAATTAAATGTGCATGTTTACTTTTTTGAGACATCTCAAATACTTGTTGATATTTCACAATCTATAATTTTTTATGATTTTGAAATTTTATTTAACAAAATTAATTTAGATATATCAAACAAGATTCATATTAAATATAAATAGTATTATAAATTAAAAAATATAGATAATTTTTAAGATGTTCCAAAAAGAAAACAAGCACAATAATTTGGGGATGGGGGAGTAAATATGTTGAACATGAATCTTATATTACAGGTACTGCTAATATCTGTCGAATAATAACAACTTTATGAGAATATAAACATGCACATACACATTAGATGAATAAAAGAGGATTTGAAATAAGTGAACAGTGAATTGAAGGACCAATGATGATAAAAAAAAAAAATGGAGGACCAATCCTATTTTCTTTTTCCCTCCCAACTTAGACAAAGGTGAGCTTTTATTTACCAAAAAAATGAAAGTCAAAGTTTTTCGTTACTGCAATATGCTACTCCCTTTGTCCATTTATAAGTGTCCAGCTTTGTAACTCCAACTTATTAAAGAGAAATCATCATTACACCTTTCACATCGACTTTTATCTCTACTTTCCCTACTTACCATGTAACGGCCCCAAAATCGGGGACGTTAAATAAACGTTTTATTGAACATTAAAAGAGAGTCTGGCTCTTTATTACATCATAACTCCCATTGGGGTCCAATATTTATACAAGGAGGGATCTAGGGTTCCTAACTACAGCTCCGCATGCTCCTCCATTCTAGCCAGCTTCTCGGCTCCAAAAGCCTCCAAGGTGTACTGTTCATCTTGATCATCTACAAAGTTTGACACATTATACCAGCGTCGCCACCGATATAATATGTCAAGGTCACCAAAGGTAACACCATGAGCTATGAAAGCTCAGCAGAACAATCCCATACCCACTAACCCATAACTTACACGTAGCAGGTCATAGATACATGATAATAACCAAACTAACACATGTGCATTCAATAACTTCACATTTAGAGATGTACAATAACACATGCACATTCAATACTCAATCGGCGTAAGTGTCTGTGTCATCAGAGTTTCTCCTACGCAGCGTTTCGTAGACCGTGTCACCATTTCACTTTAACAAAACCAATTCATCATTTCTCAAAAACTTTTTCAATCCTCGTTACCAATGAGCTACCAAGTCCGGTTACATTGGTAACGCTCACAATGGGCTACCACGTCCGGCCACATTGCGGTTTCAAAACATTAACGGGCTACCAAGTCCGGCCACGTTATCACATCAAATCTTGCATTGGCTCCTCTCCGCGAATAACCAAGCCTAATTACCAATGAAGCTACCACGTCTGGCTCCATTAGCAATCTACACAATGGGCTACCAAGTCCGGCCTCATTGCAGTTTTTACAAGTCCACACAAAGGGCTACCAAGTCCGGCCACCTTGCGGGTTTTCACGCACGCAACTCACATAAGGCTACCAAGTCCGGCCATTATGTAGTTTCAAAAAAATCATTTTTATCCATATCAACCACACACCCTAGGTGTCATATTTCTACTTCTCGGTTTTCGTGTCTCGTAATCATGCATAGACTCCGCGGCGGGACAAATCGCTTCAAAATAATCTTGAAACTAAACTTGCAAGATCATTCAACTCTATATTAATTAGCATGCTCAAAACATCACATTAAAGCGTAACGCCACATGTGCGGACGCCCTTGGAGTGGAAAGCCACTTATGCTTTATCAACAACAAGTAATGCAGGCAAATATGCATACATGCTCATAATCATCCTTATGACAATAATACGAACACTTCCAATTAAGTCTATATTACCAAAATCTGTTCTTTCTTCCTTTGTGGGAAATTCAAAACAACATATGTTTATTGACGTGGAAATCATTTATTCAACATGTTGCACTTCCATTAGCAAGATAAGTTTATTAACTAACATGCATTTCGACGTACAAGCATCATACTAACTTTAGATGTACTTAAAGTAAGACGATAAGATTAGACAAAAGAAAAAACAAGAGTAAATAAAATAGAAGTAGCAAAGACTGGGGTTGAGAGCTTCTCTCTCTAGAGAATGCACTCCCCCTGTCAATCTCTTCAGCTCACACCAAATCTGAGGTAATCAGTGCTCAGTTTGGTCATTAAGAAGTAAGCTATTGATTCCAACATCTTCTCAACTATCACGCTCCGATCAGTTCAAACTACTACACCGAGCCGTGTAGAGGTCTGGCATTTGGAGCTTCATCTGACAACGACATGGGTCTTCCCTATCTACTTCCTTCACTCCAAAATTAGAGATAATCCCAGCTCTGATTCCTCACGAAATCGGATTATGAAGCTCTGATCGGCCAATTTCTGAAGGTCTGGCGTTTGGAGCTTCAGTCACATAGCAGCAACGAGTGAACCTAGTTGGTCTACATCGGATCTGGTGCGGGCGGTGGCGGTTCATGTCTGGTTATGGGGTCTTCGGATTCCAGCGACTGAGCCCACCCCCGTGGACTGATTTCTTACAGGATTGAGGTTCACCAAAGAAAGGGGATCTCCCCATTAAACCCACTTTTTTCCTAAAATGGGTCAACTACTGATCTTCCATGGAGAATCGGTTCAACACAAAGCTCTTGAATCAGATTCACCCTTGAATCTGGTTATATTTTTCAGTCCACCCCGTGGACATTTTCCACAATAGGTATGATTGCAAGGGCTAATTTCAGTCCCATCTTCACCGATTCAGCACTTCCATGGTGAATCGGCCACAACCATCTCGCAATTCTGATCTATCCGAGCCCGACGCCCAACAGGATGGGTTGGGAGCGGCAGGTGATGAGCTTCGAGTTGGTTTCTCATCGCGTACTCGGTCGTGGCTCAGTAGCGGCGACAGTGCCTCGGTGGCCACCATATCAGAGATTCAAACCTGTTCAGTGCTCACGTTGGCACGGCGGTAGGATCAATTCCAAATGGTTTTTGGATTTACAGAGGTAAATACCGATTATCAATCATTTTCGTAAAAGTTCAGTTCGTATGCCTTCATTAGGTAGCAATCTGGACCACTCCAGGTTTGATTATATGCTAGCCTAGTATGTTACTCGCCGAACCATTCCAACGGCGGGTATTTGTGCGTAGAGCGAGTTAGATTATCTGGTTAATGTCAAATTTGTTGCTGGACTGTTGGGCCAGTGTCTGCCCAATTTGGGGCTTATTATTGCGAACCTCGATGGGCAGTCACCCGTTGGACTGAGATCGGGTTCTTTCAAGCTCTTTATTGAGCTTCTTGATATCCCTAGTTTCTTTGCTTCTTTAGCCCGGTGGGTGTGCGTAGTATGGTTGTGACCGTGGCTATCGTTGATTAGATTGAAGCCTGCGTTGATTGAAAGGGGCAGCTTCGCGGCTGCTATTGACTAGATCGGTGGTTGGGTTCTGATAAAAAAAGGTAGCTACCGGGGCTGTCATTGATTAGATTGGTGGTCATGTGCTGATTGAAAGGGGTAGCTTCATGGGCTGTCACTGATTAGATTGGTGGTAGTACACTGATCGAAAGGGGCAGCTTGGTTCACCTACGGTTTGAGTGGCCACATTTTGTGGCTCCTCTTTCTGTCCCTCTTTTAGATTATAGCGAGCCTAGGGGATTAGGTTGAGGGAGTAGTAGTCTGGAAGGATTGGGCGTGGTGTGCAGGGTACTTGAGGGGGTAGCCTTGTCGGATGCAGACATCTTCAGTTCGAGCCTCTTCTCGGAGCCTTGTTCCTCTATAGTAGTTGTTCTCTTAGAGGTGGGTATTGCGTTCATCTCACTGGGTTAGATTGGAGTTTTAGAATCTTGGTCTTCATATCGCATCTCCGGCGACTGTGGTGATTGGTATTTGGCAGAGGATGGGTAGATTTCTGGCGAGCCTAGGGAATTGGGTCGAGGGAGTAATAGATTGGTTGGATTGGGTGTGGTGTGCAGGGTTGGGCCCCCTATCGGATGCCGTCATCCCTGGATCGAGCCTCTTATCTGTACCTAGTTCCTCTGTAGTAGCTGTTCAGCCTCCCCTATGCCGAGTTGCTATGTTGCTGCAATTCCTCAGTGATGGTTCATCAAATGGTTGTTATTCGACCGTGACTATTTTATCTTATAGCCTAGCCGAGCGGGCTGTGCCAGGCAGTTATTATTGTTGCACTTTGTTATTTACTTTAATCTACCTTACTCTCCATGCGGGTTGTGCATGGTTTATCGCACTTTTTTCACTTTTCTTTTTTCCCTATTATTTTCCTCCTAGTGTATGCCCCTTGTAGGCTGTACATTCGGTTAACCTCTTTTAATTTCAAGCTAATTTACCCACAAAAAAAAGGATAAGATTAGACTACAAGATCATGCTTTCATTTCAAGAACATAAGCCACATAACTAGAGTTATACTAGGGAAAATGAGTAGAGATTAATCTACTTATACTTAGAATTAGAAAGTAAGGACATTCTACCTTGATCCGAAACTAGTCGGGGCCAAATAAGCTAGTTCGAAAATTCTACGGGCGGTGAACCCCACGAATCTGGACCAAACTTTGGATGGCAATAACTCGGTCAATATTTGGCCGAATGTAAGTGCAGGAAAACAAAAGAGCCTTTGAATCACTCCAAATCGTAACGGCTACTTTGAATCCCTCGCCGGAACCCTAGTACACCGCCGGAGTCGAACCTGTAAAAGAGACAAAGGGTGAGCGCACCTTTGCCTTCTCGTGGCAAAGGCCCTCCGATGCCAAAGTTAGTATCTCGTACTAGTGAAAACCCTAATTCTCAGTAGGTATTGGAACGTATAGCCAAGAATTGCATACCTTTATCTCTCGGTTTACCTCATATTTATAGATCCGCTTATGCTTGTTGTCCAAGCCATCTCGTTGCCCTAGGTTTCCTTTCTCGTATAAGGAACCCAGAATATCAGAGATTCTCGTTCCCTTAACTGCATGTTACCTTATAGACTATTTAGGAATTCTTCCCATAATCGTCGTTTCACCCCATTCCGTCGGGTATCTTCTTCTATATTGTTTCCTTCTTTGGGTATCTCGCCTCTTCCGTCCCTCTGAGCGTCTTCTGGCATCTCTTCCAAAATGCTGCTCCTGTTCGGGCCTCTCATTGCCGAACAGACTATCTGGACCAATGACCTCTCATATCATTGGTCCTTTTACCATGCGACTGGTCCAACAACTTCCCTTGCTCTTTGGACTATACCCCTGCTTGGGTATCCTGGACCTGGGACCTCTCGTGTCTCCGGTCCTTATTGCCATTCACTGTACTGCACAACGGATGCTCCGATTATATTTACCCTGGGCCCCACGTACCACGTGTTCGGGACACCTTCTATACCTGTTCGGGATTACCTCCCTACAATGGCTCCCCAGCTGTAACGCCCCCAAAATCGGGTACGTTAAATAGACATTTTATTAATTAAACTAGGTCGACTCTGACTCTTTATTACATCACAGACCCCAGACGGTACTTATATTACACAAAAGGGTGGGATAGGTAAGGTTATCTACAGCTCCTCTTCTTCTCCCATCCTAGCAAGTTCCTCAGCTCCAAATGCCTCCGAGGTATCCCCCTTAAAATAATTTCGTCCTCGAAATTCGTGCGTGGCTACGGTTGAGGCTTGGTTACTATGCTGGTCTCGGAATCGTCGTCTATCCCCCTTAAAATAGGAGCAAACCACTCTTAATCCCTGACGAACGTGATGTCAAGAAATGAAAAAGACGCCCGAAACGATACGGCATATACAGCCACTGTCTAAATGCTCCAGCAGGTCCTATAGGTTCTAAGGCATTTCTCTACAGGTGTTAATCGAATTAAGCCTCCTCGCTGGCTTAACGTGGCTTAACGAGATGGGGTTGAGGTGGCTTCCGCCGTCGAATCACTTGCCTCGTTATCGACCTTTGATAACGTTTCTTTATAAACACCAACGCCAAATGCAAAACCTCTATCAAATTGACATTCGGACTCATACCCTACAGATGTTTCCTTAACACGACCCTCCTTTGGCTTGGCAAGGCCTTATGGTGCCATCGAGATTGGTGTCGTTCCCAGTTAGAGTTCTATAGAGAAGTCTATCTCTCCTTTGGGGTGATAAGCCAGGAAGTTCTTCAGGGAGAACCTCGGAGTACTCGCAACAAGGTGTGGTAAATCCCACCTCCATTCTATTGGCTTCTTCCAATTGGAGGCTTGCAAGCCATCCAAACAGTTGGTTCTGCCACCTAGATCTTTTTGTTGTCGGACTCATCGTCTATCTATCCCCCTTAAATCGGAAATGAGTCCCTTTTCAGATTTCGTCGAAATCTACCTCGTTGGTCATTCTAAGGTTGCGGTTAGGCATAGGTTGGTTATTTCTAGTTAGCACTCTCCACACACTAGACTAACAGCTATACTCCCCCTAATGGTGATGATACTTTCGTACTCGTACTTAGGGTTTCTGTTCCTAGGGCTAGCGTGGTTATGCAGGTGCGACGCTCCAAAGTCACATAAGAGCTTGCACGCAGATACTATAGTGGCGTACCTCAGGTCATATAGGGATCCCGCTCTTGTTCCTTAGTTTGCAGTGCAAAGTTACGCCCTCCAGTCCGTTGCTGGATTCCCATAGGCTGCCCTCCCTTGTTTTGCCCATTCTGCTACTGAGATAGGCCTCCAGGGTTCCCAAAATCGGCCAGTCCAAGTTGTTGAGCTCCCTGGTTTCAAAAGTACTCATCCCTTCTCCTTTGGGGCTGTGGACAGTTGCGTCTAATGTGGCCCATTGCCTGACAGTCCACTACAAGAAAAATCACATTAGGTGACGAGTGAAAATCGTCACAAATTGCATATTTTTCGTCACAAATAGTATAGGTGACGAAAAAAAAATTGTCAACTAAAGGTTGTCGAGGATTCCTCCCTGGTGACGAAATCCGTTTTTCGTCACCTATAGTGCCTTTTGACGACGAAAAAATTCGTCACGGAAAAATCACTTAGTGACAAAAAAAATTCGTCACCAATTGTGTTTTTTATGACGAAACATTTCGTCACCGTTGCCATAATTATTTGTCACCTATTTTCAATTTCGTCATTAATTGTGGCAAGTAATTGATTAAGTTAAGCACATAGGTGACAAAAATATTTCGTCACCAAAGTATTTAATTAAAAATAATAATAAAAGGTGACAAAATATTTTGTCACCTAAGATTACAAATTAAAGCCAATCAGTGACAAAAGATTGTCGATCACCTACACTCTTCTTACAATACAATATTATCCTGTTCATTTCCATACTCAAACAAACAAATAAATTATAAATTACCCCATATATAATAGCCAACACATCTTCATAAAACCAATATAATCATGTCCAAATTAGACATCCATTAACCACGAGAACTATGTAATCTACACCAAAATGTCCATCCACCCATAGGGTCCGAAACATCAATGTCCCCATAAAAAAAAAAAAAAAAACATGAAAGGTAGACCATACCATATACGTTCATCATAGATCAGTAGTATCATTAAAATAAAAAAAGAAGACCCGAAACTTCAACCAAAAAGGAGTCTTCATAGAAGCATATATCTAGAAAAGAAGACTCCAAACTTTATCCAAAAAAAGAGTCTTCGTAGAAGCATATACCCAAACAAAAAGTCTTCATAGTAGAGCGTATATATACCATCTTCCCCGCTACCGAATATCTGCACACATGAAAAGTAGGATAGTATTTTGGTGATGATGTTAGTAGAACACAAAATATTATGTAAACTTTACAATATACAAATGAAACAAGTGAGGACCTAACTCAAAATACAATACCAATACGACGACCTTAAGCAAGGAAAAGTTCACCGCATGGGATGATTAGTGCACAGAACCAACCTTTTAAAGAGACAAAAAGCCTCACACTCTTGTATAACTTTGGTTGCCTTTTTATCTGTAAAGTGTATGTCTAACAGCCATGTTTAATTGATCCAATGGTATAGTCAAATTCTAAGCATAGTGGTGCTATTACTGGAAAATATTTGTGGGAGCTTTACCCATGCGCGTTTGAAAAATTAAGGCCCATACTTACAGTCCTACTGTATTTAAATGCAGAATGTAGAATAATAAAAGGATTGTTATGTTAAGCTACAAGATTTTATACACCCAATGAGTTGTGTCCCCATATATGTCGTGTCCCCGGAGTAAAGAGGTGGAAACCCCTCTGTTTTGGGACACGACGGATCAGCAGACCCCAAACCACATATCAGCATCAAATGGAAAAGTCTCATGATTAGTGTCAACAACTACATCAGATCTCTATAGATGAAGATATACCACGACAGTAATAGCAGTGCAAAACCAGAGCAGTAAGAGTCCAAAACCAGAGCAATAATAGCCCAGAAACTCCATTATTATCAACTACAACTGAAACCAAGCTGGACAGTGTCAAACATTAGATTTCTTGAAGGAAAACCATAGCAACAAACAACATAGCAATACCAAAGCAAGAGGAATACAACATAAACTATTTGTTTCTTGATTGACTATTTATGTCTGTCCATCTATTTTGGACAGACTCATAGGATGTAGAGATAGTTAACATCAAACCAAAGAACATAAAAACTTTCATAATCTCTATAAATAGAAAACATATGCTTAAAAAGGGCACAAAAAAAGGCAGAAAACCAAACCAACAAAAATATTTAGCCCAGTTTTCTCATGATGAATGTAAATAGGGAAAGCATGACGTACTAACCAGGAAGTCATTAACCGGTGAATTCTTGGTGTATAAGAAACGCCATAACACTAGCCAAAGTCCTCCCATGTTCCTCTTTTGCCTCTACTAGCTCGCTTATCTTATTGTTTGCTACTTCATTTCCTTGCACTTGCTCTTGAAGAAGAGCAGTACATGTCCATGTTGATAAAAATAAAAAAGAAGTTACAAATTAAGCAGAAGAGGCCACAAAAAACAATAGCCAAAACAATCCTTAACTTAAGAGGCACTACAAAGAGATCCAAGGATCAACAACATAGGCACAAGAGCAGAAAAGAATGCAAAAAGGCAGCATCAAAAAAGGGAAGAAAATTAGACCTGTTTGTGGTGTTTTTTTTATCGCTCCTACAAGACCACAAACTAACAAAGAAAACTATAAGGGTTTCAAGTTTAGGATGTGGTTTTTCCAATAAAATCCAAGATTAGGATGCTATAAGAAGAACCATGACCATTTCTCTGGTGAACGAGAATACCTGTCATATTGGAACAGCCCACTTCTTAGTTATTAAGCTTGTCCACTGATGGGTTGTTTCTAGCATACTCTTCCCCCCTTGTTTCTCTAAGTTTCTTGTATTTTTTTGTGCAAAATGAAGTTGTGGTTGCTCAGCCTCCGTCCACATTGCATTGACACTGCATTTTTGACATCGATAGGATCTCCTAGCAAGTCAAACTTATCCAACAATATTTGATATTTTGAGTAATGACTTGATCGTAATTTAGGAAATTAATACCCTATCTGCAAACTAAGAAACCTGATATTTTAGTACACTATGCCAAATTAGAAGCTTAAACTAAGAGCTGCTGCAAATGAACAGCTAGAAGTTAACAAAGAAAGACCCCGAGCGAGGGGGCCGAGTCTTCTAGAGCACATTAAACATATGCAGATACAACTAAAGTCTTTCAATTTCCTTTGGCAATGTTATGAGCTTTCACCACAGTTTTCCTAGGAACCTTTGTTTCAGTAACATGATCAAAAGTAGCAGCAAGAGCAATAAAATCCTTAAAAACACATTCTGCAAAACACAGCAAGCATGAGAGAAGTCTTTAATGCCTGAAACTACTTCACTTGCATTGGTTAAAATATGCACACGATGGCAATTCTGTAACACAATTCTTGTATGTTTGTCTATTTTGTTGATTATCAAACATTGTTGTCACTATGACATGCTTAAAAACTATATACAACAAAAAGAAAATCCAAACGTTTAGATCTCACCTATCCAATCTGAGCCTCCATGCACTCGAGATGAGCCATTAACCTCTCATTCAGCCATTAAGCATACGCTCAATCTGTTTTGTGAACCTCTGCTCAATCACTTCCATGAGCCTCTGTTCAATCACTTCCATGGTAGGGCAAGGAACAAATCATTACGGGCTACATATTCATCTGTCAAAAGCCCCTTAACCTGAAAGTAAAATGTTATATTGATGCCACATCAATGAATAGTCATCAATATCTATTAGGCTTTAGGAGACTAAGAGAAAGACCATGCATTCTACGGTAATTAAGAAGTCTTTTTGGTCAAAAGGAAGGGTCAATCCTATTTTTAGTATCATTAACTTAAACTAAGTATGATACTATAGGAGGCTGTTGGACAGATTTTAACGTTATTCATTAGCAGTTTCTAAGGGCCATAGGTAGTTTCTAAGGGCCATAGGTATTTCAGTAGTTTCCAGTTCGGTAGGACAAGGTTATGGGGGTCGCCTCAAGTTGTGATAGGGAGCAAGTTAAGTTTTCAGGTCTTTTGTTGGTATTCAGAAGGTTTACAATGTTCACCTCTAGCAAGGACTATTCGTTTGCGATTTGTGAGCCAAAGTCCTAGTGGGAATATGAAATATATATCGGCCAATAAAAACTGACATAATTCTTAAATTTATTGAGTTGACCTCCAAAAAACTCGATATTGTGTTTGAGTGTCTTGCTCAGCCCTTGCAAGGGTTAGCCTTTTCCTTGTTTACTCTATGTTTTCTTCAACTTCTCCTCAAAACGGCATTCTCGAGTTAATATTCACAGCCCTCAATATGGATTATCCACCAGAAAAGTCAAGGCCGTAACAAACAAAGTGCAAATCAACTATGAACAACTATTAAGCATTTGAATACTTGCAATTGGCAAACGAAGTGTAAATCAACTATGAACAACTATTAAGCATTTGATAATCTTGGTACTTGTTCACAGTCTTCCCATTCTTCTGATAATCTTGACATGTCGTGTTCTTTAGTATTTTGCAATTGGCATATCGGTGTTTCTGTGACACGTGTCCTTGTTCTTGTCCATGCTACTACGTCTAGTAAGAAGCTGGATCGACTAGCAGATTAGAAAAGTTGCAGAAACATCCACCTTAAGTCCTTTGATTTCATTCAGTCCTTCTAGAAAACAAAATTCAGAAATACCATGAAACAGAGACGTCAGCTAAAAATAAGTAGGAAGTCTAGCGACATAGAGTAATATGTAGCATTTGTACTTATAGTTTATCATGCATTGGGCGCAATACAGTACTATAACCATGGAAAGCAACGATCAACCTCGAGCTTTCCAACATTATCATGCACTGCTACAGCAGCTACGGTGTTATTGTGCATTGAACTCAAAAGATAGGTGTTTTACACGATAAGGTGTTGAACAGGTAGAGTAATTTACCTGCTAGCCTTCTTGTGATCACCACATTTTTTACCGAATAAGCATATGATTATAGGTCATATGTGTTCAAATGAACCACAATTAAGAAGTTGAAAAAAAGAGACTCAAAACATTCCCAATAGTACTGCAACAAGCGAGACAAGAGACAAGTGATCGGTCACATTTTTAAGCACCTTAATCAATTCGTCAAACAAAACCAAAACTACACAGTTTCGTTGGCCACCTTAATGGTCACTGTCCAAAACATATATCACCTTTCATATCCAAAGAATGAGTTTTGTTCCAAGAATATGGACATAAGAATCTAACATTGACCCAAAAGAATAGAACTAATGATCAAATATTGAGGCTTGATATCGCATGAATACCCTAGAACTAATTATTAGCTTTAACAATTGCAATTCATTGCTTATAAAGAATAAAGCATACCAAAGTTTGGGCACCGAAAATCTGAAACGGTTAATTCTACCACAAACAGCCTATATATACCCAGAAAGAGGCGAATTCCTTGACTTAAGTAGAAAAGTGTAAGAGGCAACAATACATACATAGTGACAAGAAGCACTCCATCAACAAAGTAAAGGGTTTATCATTTCCTACAAGCAGACCAAGCTTATTGTGCCCTAACCCAAATCCCCCTTCCCCATGACTCCCTCCCTCCCTGAATAGACTGCCTAACTAGAAACCCAACCTTGACCACCGAAGCCCAACTCCACCGGAGAAAATAAAGAGACATTGTGACAGAAACACACCCAGAGACATACCAGCGGCGAAGGGAAAGTTGAACCCCAGAGACAGAGAGTGCTTATATGGACGGGAGATAGATTCAGAACCCTTTAGGTAGTGAGAGCACCAACAACCGATTGGGCCGTCCTTCGCTTCCACACCACAGATCCGTAACAACCATCCATGAACCCGCAACTCCTTCACTACCACATATCCGCCGACCGCAAAGAGAGAGAGAAAGAGAGAGAGAGAGAGAGAGAGAGAAAATACCAGTAGAGAATCTAGAGATAGACAGCCGAACACATGGTATGTCGATCCTGAAGTTTCTCTGCCCAAAATGAGATACAATCAGTCCAATCGTGATAGAAATTCAAGCCAAAATGAGCGAGAGACAGAGAAGAAGAAAAAGTACCAGTCAGATCGAGGAGGCCAGAGACCAGAGGAGTGTCGATCGAAGTGAAAAATGGGCGAGAGAGAGAGAGAGAGGGGTGGGGTGGAGAGCGGCGGTATCGTTTGGGGTTAGGGTTTCTCTACCTTGGCCGCCGAAGGGAAAATAAGAAGCGATGGGGATTCCACGCGTTTTTTGTTTTAAAAAATTGACCTTTACCAGGGTTTATTGGAAATGCTGGAAAGATAGTGCGGGGAAAGCCCTAATTAAGCGTCCTCGTATCGCGCACTATGAACAAATTCTAAAATTAATCAGTCAATTATATTTTCATAATGATCAATCTGAACAATTAGAATTTCATGTCTCACTGATTCCATAATTATCACCAAAATTGAAGATCATCTGATATCGGCGATCGCCTGATCGGACCACATTTAATTCATCCCAAGATATTATAGTATTAGATTGCAATACCCGACCCTATTTGAGTTTTTTTTCTGATTAGAACCGTCCATCTCTATTATAAAACAGGAGGGTGTGGGGACAAGTTGTTGGAACGGCTTAGATTCATTTGATCCAAAGGTTGTAGTGCATCTTCTTACTTTCCGGTTAAGTGTCTATGGTTTTCACCTAAATCATACAACTGCCATCCCCTTCCAACCGAAATACATAGTGTCGTAGGCATGGGCTAGCACTAGTCTTTTACATATCATGGAGTGCATCATTCATACCCAAAATGAAGTAAATCGAGCATTGCTACACACTTGATTTAACAAAAAAACACATTAACTTAATGAAATTGTGTCTCAATAAAGAAGCTTTCGAAACCCGATCGAGATAGATTTTTACGATAATGATATAATCGACAAGGAAAACAAAATCAACAGTCTAGATCGTTGTAATTGTGTCACGATCGAATGGCTATCATAGGTTCAAGTAAAGCATGAAACTTAGTTTGTTAACAATTACATTGAATGTATAGAATTTAAAGGTCGTTACCAACTCAATTCATACAGTGATCGATCCGAACCGTTAGGATTTCACGCTTCACTTATTTCATCGATGTCACCAAAATCGGAGATCATTGGATATTGGCAACCGTCTAATCGGGCAACATTTGATGCATCCCTAGTTTTTAAAGTATTAGATTGCAAGACCCAACCCCACCGGAGTGTTTATTTTTCGATCCGAACCGTCTATCTTTTACATATTACGCAATTAATCAATCCTATCAAGAATATGAAGTTGATCGGGTATCGCTACACATTTGATCAAACGATAACTATAATCCAAAAAATAAATTGCGTCCCAATCAAGGAGCTTTCTAAATCCGTTCGAGTCAAATTTTTACGATAATGACTTAATCAATAAGCACAACAAAATCAACAACTTCGATTGTTAATATAGTTTTGTCTTATTTAGATTCGCAAAATAATTGTATTGAAGAATATTAGAAAAAGTATAACGTATAATATAATTACACAATATTGTTTAGTGATCCACGTTCTTTAGGCCAACTCATGCAAAATTTCCGGCTCCGTTTTTTTTTTTTTTTTAATTGTTTAAATCCCCCCTTTAAAATGGAAGACAAAAAGAATTTGTCACCCAAAACATTTCCTTTTGTGAGGAATTATTTCGTCACGAAATGGTTGCAAGTATATGTGGAGAAAACGAATTGGTGACGAAATTTATTTTTTCGTCATCTTATATTTTTTTGTCTACTCTTTTGCTGACAAAATTTATTTTTTCGTCACTGATTAACTATTTTTGGTGACAAAATAAAATTTCCTCACCTTAAATCTTTTTGCCCTCTTAATTGGTGACGAAAAAATATTTTCCTCACAAAATAGGTATATTTGGAGACAAAAACTACTTTCGTCACCACCATTTCGTCACTTATTTGCATTTTTCTTGTAGTGGTTGTAGCACCGAACTGTGGCTGTGCCTTGCCCTTCCCTTGGTGGTTCACCATGTCCTGGTGTGGCAATCTCCAATGGTTGGTTGCTTTGAGTCGGGTTAGAGGGTTTAGTGAAGTAGGGTTCGTGGTGGTTGTTAGGTGGTTGGGTTCGTATAGGTCCACCGGTACTGCCGGTTGCCTTCTTCCAGCGGGTTTTAAAGTCAGCCTCTTCGCTCTCTAGCCGGAGCGCACATTGCACCACTCCAGCATAGGTGGTGAATGCTTGAGCTACAACGGCCCTACGAGCGGTAGTTAGCCCCCACTCGAATCTCCTCGCTTTCTTGTCCTCAGTGGCCACGGCCTCTGGGGCATAGCGGGATAGTTCCTCAAACTTAGCCGCATACTGGGTAACGGTCATGGTTCCTTGTTTTAGGTTCGTGAATTCCTGTTCCTTAGCCAGGTGAAGGGGTGTGGGAAAGTACTTATCAAGAAATAGGGTCTCGAATTCGGCAAAGGTCATGGTGGCTATGGTATGGGTTGCCTCCATCAAGTCCCACCAATAGCGGGCTTCTCCTTTAAGTTGGTAAGTGGCTAAGGCTACCCGATCTCCATCTAGATTAATTCCTAAGGTGTCCAGGATTACCTTGACCTCCTTTAGCCACGTTTCAGCCACCGTGGGGTTAGGGTCTCCATTAAAGGTTGGGGGTCGACGTTTACAGAATTCATTCATTGCACGGGTTCGGGTCATAGGTTCATCGTCGCGATTAGGGTTTCGGCAGTTGGCATTCAAAGCAGCCACTAACGCTTGCATGATTTGGGTTAGGTCGGGGTTAGGGTTAGAGGATTCTCCAGTTTCGTGACCTAATCCGCTTCGTCGGTTCACATCCTATGAGTTGGAATCGTAAGGGGAAGGTTTAGTCTACTTTAAACGATTGTCTATTGCAATTAGGGTCTTAACTACTAAAGCAAAATATCGAATAGTAAGTAACAATACTCTTTTTAACCACAGCAACTTTTCATAGATAAGGAGAGTTACAAACATAAGCATAGAGTTCCACTACAAAACAAGAGATAGAACCTTTTTAATACCAGTTGATACGTTCCTACATACTCCTACTACGAGGTCCTATAGGTTATCAGATTCTAACCTATACCGTTAGTACTCCACGCTAGGGTAAAACAACTATAAATCTCTCTCGATCACTTCATGCAATTCTAGCTAATAGGTTGACTAGGTTGTTCATCTACAAGGAAAGATTTTAACCTCAAGTAGTAACGTCTTAAGACAAGGGTTTTCTTAACTCTAAAGAACTTTACGTTCCACATTCGATCCTTGATTTAAGTCATCATCCAATTGTTCGGGAATTCCCAGTTCGGTGGTACTGCCAATTTCCACACCTTACTTCAATCCGAAGATTGTTTTGTCAGAATTCCACCCAATTTGGGACGGTAAACTTAAACTCAAATTCACGTTTGTGCAACGGTCAAACTATCTTATGGTTCTACCCATTCTACCCATGGCCGAGTGTTAAGCCTAGAACTCTGATACCATGTTGTAACGCCCCCAAAATCGGGTACATTAAATAGACATTTTATTAATCAAACTAGGTCGAGTCTGACTCTTTATTACATCACAGACCCCAGAGGGTACTTATATTACACAAAAGGGTGGGATAGTTAAGGTTATCTACAGCTCCGCTTCTTCTCCCATCCTAGCAAGTTCCTCAGCTCCAAATGCCTCCGAGGTATACAGCTCTACTTGTTCATCTAAAGGTCTGACACATTATACCAGTGTCGCCACCAGTATAATATATCAGGGTCACATAAAGTAACACCGTGAGCTTGAAAGCTCAATAGAATAACCCAAAACCCACTAACCCTTAACTTACACATAGCAAGTCATGCATATATCATAAAGGGTCATAAACAGCACATATAAATCATCGACAATAATAAGAACAATGACACATCCGCATTCGCTATCTATCGTTAGTGTCCATATCATCAGAGTTTTCCTACGCAGCGTTTCGTAGTATGTTTCCCGTTTTCACTTTACCAAAACATTTCAAAATCAGTTTTAACACACACAGCCTCACAATGGTTCCGCCACCACGGATTCCCATTGGAACACACGCAGCCTCACAATGGTTCCGCCACCACGAATTCCCATTGGAACACACACAGCCTCACAATGGTTCCGCCACCACAGACTCCCATTGGAACACACACAGCCTCACAATGGTTCCGCCACCACGGATTCCCATTGGAACAAACACAGCCTCACAATGGTTCCGCCACCACGGACTCCCATTGGAACACACACAGCCTCACAATGGTTCCGCCACCACGGATTCCCATTGGAACACACACAGCATCACAATGGTTCCGCCACCACGGATTCCCATTGGAACACACACAGCCTCACAATGGTTCCGCCACCACGGACTCGCATTGGAACACACACAGCCTCACAATGGTTCCGCCACCACGGATTCCCATTGGAACACACGCACCTATCACATTATGATTACCACACTTGATCATTTTGTAGTTTCAAAAGTATTTTTATCCATGTCAACCACACCCTAGGTGTCATGTCTCTACTTTTCCAATTTCAAGTGTCTCGTATCATGCATTGACTCCGCGGCGGGACTTTTCACATGCAAGATCATCCAACTCTATATTATCATGCTTGATACTAACCACAAGTAAGACAAGAAATGCATATCACATACGATCGTCTTTAAAAAGGTCAAAATACGAATACTTCCTTTTAAACAACACTTTATCTTTAAAACCGCAACGTATAGCCTTCTTTTTGGGAGTTCAAAACAACACATGTTTATTGACGAGTTCATACAACATCAATCAACCATCACAAGATCAAGCAATCAAGTAGCCATAAGATCAAAGTAAACTACGTACACTTCAAACAAGAAAGTTCTACAAGCTAGGTACCATAACTAACTTTGTTTTTAAATAGATTAAAGAACTTCAACACGATTCTTATCTATACTTAGGATTAGAGTGTAAGGGTACACTACCGTTCTTCTTGGCTGTAGAAAAGACTACGGAGGTACGACGGAAAGAAAGTCGGCACTCGAAGGGGTAACGGCTTACGGTAAGCTTCCAATAGCTTCGAAAGAGAACGGTTTCTCTCGAAACTAGATTGTGACCTATACTACTACTACTTTTGGATCGAGGTGGTGGTCGAGTGGTGGTTTAGTGGCGGCACTAGAAAATTTCTTGAAGAACGAATAAGAAAACCTCAAGAACAAAGAAAGAACAACAAGAACACTAAGTTTTCTAGAGAGAGAAGTTGGAGATTGGAATGGTGTGAGCAAAATGGATGAGAATGGCATGGTATTTATAGGCAACATTGGCTCCCTCTCTCCCTCATTGGCCGGCCCTCTCTCTCCCTCTTTCTCCCAATTTTTTTATTCCACCAAATCTTGCAAATCAAGGTCTATCCTAGGCTTGCATGGCTACCAAAGATTTTGCTTTCCTTGTACTCCAAGAACTAGGTTATTCTAATGGGTTTCTAGTCTAGTCTTAGTACTTGAAAGTATAGAAAACTAGATATGGTTGTCCTAGGATTTGATTTTGGAAGATTTGGCCAAGGAAATGGATTTGATTCAAATAAGAAATTAGGGTTTGTACAAATGACAAGTTTTTTTTTGGCTAGGAAATCTTAGGCTTGTAAATCAAGAAGGACTAGGTACATATCAATGGAGATTTTGAAAGCACTACAAAAAATCTATCAAGGTACAACTCTTTCTCTCTCTCCTTCTTCCTTCTCTCTCTCTCTCCCTCTCTCTCCCTCTCGGGTTCTCTCTCTCTCTCTCTCTCTCCCCTTGTACTTGCATAAAAGTATATATATATACTACTATATATGTAAGTACCATGGGTCTTGGAAAATCTAGTATTTTAAACCAAATATAGATTTTCTAAATAAAATATTGTAATACACACATGTTATATACAATATAATATATATATACATACAAGTACATACATACATATATATATATATATATATATATATGTACCACACAATCTAGGCTAGATTTGTCCAAATCCAATATCTAATATACTAATCCTATGCTTTCAAGTACCAAGTAATATAGTACTAATCTTAATGTACTAATTCTAATTTAATGGATTTTAACATATGGCAAATCTAATATTTTAATCCTAATACTTGGTTGGCAAGTAATGCTATTATCCAATGGATAATAGTTTCCCTAGCGGTTAATAACCAATGGGTAATGGTGGTTAAGTACTTTAGTTTATCGTCCAATGGGTAAAGAATTCCCTAACGGTTATTATCCAACGGTTAAGACTCGAAAGTCAAATCCTCGTACTAATACCTTAATTAAGGACTAAACTAACCTAATCTCGTACTTAAGAAGATTAACTAAGATTCTCCTATCGTCCAATGGGTAAAGAAAACCCTAACGCTATCGTCCAACGTGTAACAGCCAAAAGGTGTCAAAGGTTCGAAAAGTCAATCTAGGGTTACGAGCTCAAGGGTTTCAAAAGGTTCGATGGTAACGAAGCTCGTAGGGTTTACTTAGCAGACGGTAGTTAGGTTAAACGATCATTAGGTTCGAAAGCTAGCTAGGCTCGCTAGGTAGGATTTCCGGCCAAGACGAAGGTTCAAGACCTAATCCTAGAGTTGATGGGAAAAACAACGGTTTAAAACCTAATTAAGATTGTCCGACGAAATTAGTAACGACCGATTTTTGGTTATGAAAAAAAAAATCCAAATAATAGAATAAAATTCAAATTTTTAACGAAATTTTTATTTACCAAAAATCAGGGTCGTTACACCAGCTTTACTCGTTATTTTTCTCTTAATATGACGAGCAAAGCTCTTTGACACCCAGCAAGGTTCTCGTCCTTTGCTCCTACACCCTGTTTCTCGTACTTGGTGCAAACTCATCATTTAGTCCATGCCAAAAGTCTCATCGTTTGGCCTGGGCAGGCTTTTCCAGCTATCACCTTTACCCACGGCATGCTCTGTACTGCTCGTATTAAATGCGAGCAGACGTTTCGGGGAACAGAACGCCCAAACGGCGTTTGGGGTGATGTTTCTCATGCGTCACCCCCTTTGCTGGGGTATACTTGGGTTTTTCGTCCCAATTTCAAACCCACTTTCTCTCTCTTTAGTTCCCTCTGCAGAAAGAACGTTCGAGCGCTCCCACCATTGATGCTCTGTTCATCATCTCAGGGTCTCCTTCCTCTCTGATTCTAGGGTTCTCGTCTACTTTTTCTTAAGTTCTTATTCCCCCTTTCTATTTTGTCTTCCTCGTCAATTTAGGACTTCCACAGTCTTTTTTAGGGCTTCTTCGTACCCAGCCTTCTCTCAGAAAACCCATACCACAGTTTCATTATGGGTAGGTTTCGTAGACACTATGACACCCCTCAGACAATGGCCAATTTTAGATCTCGTTACGAGATCCCTGACAACGTAGCCACTACATTGGCTCCTGAAAATGGCATTCGTGAGTGTTTGATAATGACACTCTGCACATCCCGGTCGTCGCCGTGGTTGAGGGCGGCGTCAGGTTTCCCCTGGCACCGTTACTCCGCCAAGTTTTAGCTCATTACAGACTATCCCCGATGCAGGTCTCAGCCAACTTTTTTAGGGTTGTCATGGGCATCAATGCCCTGAACCAAATGCTAGGCACATCCTTAGGTTTGCACGACATACACCACCTGTATAGTATTTCTAGAACCAAGGATGCCTTGACCTACTATCTCAAAAGTAGGGACTCTAGAAAAAGGCTCGTGCTTGAGCAGCCTGATTCTGCCCGAAGAGATGACGACGACTTCCTCATCGTTACAGGGAATTTTGAGCCCAGAGACGAGGACGGTAGAGTCATCGGCTTCCACGCACCCCACAGATTTGGCACTCCATGTTAGTCTTTTTCTCGTAGAACTCTATTGCCGAGCAAAATTTCGTTTTGCATCGCCCTCTTTTAGCTTTACTGACTGCTAATTTTTCTCATATTTTGCAGCCACAAACGACAACCAGGGGCACGCCATCATCACCCCTCAGGTGCACGTTGCTGGCATTAACCGTGCTCTTGCCTTCAACGGGCAAGGTACGTGCCTGGCTGGCCGAACAAGGGCGGCGCAGGTCCTCCTTTGCTACCGAGCATCATACGGCGGGTTCATTGACCGACGAATCCGAGTAGCAGACGAGCCTATAATCCCAGATTCTCCTGCTCAACAACCTGAGCAACAAGAATAGAGGCGTTCTCGGACCCCTCCGCTTCCCAACGAGCCTATTCGGCTTGTCGAAAAGGCCTCGACATCCTCAAGCGGTTATTCTCCATCTCCCCCTCCTCAAGAAATGGACCAGCCAATCAATCTTAGCAACCTCCTCACTATCCCTGGGGCTGGCCATGGAAGAGGCCGTGGTTCATCTTGTGGCCGCGGATGCTTTCAGAGCCCGGCGCCGTCTCATGGCCGCCGTGGATCTGCCCAGTCAGACGTTCCTCCAGGCTTTTCTCCTGAGGAGATTGAGGCCAGTCACAGGGATAAGCGTCAACGGCTGGAAACGTCTGCGGGCGAACAACCTCCATCCCAACTCTCTGCACCCCCAACCCCCATCTGGGCTCCTCAATTCTCACACGGCAGGCGGCTAGTCACCGTCCGCGACAGTGTTGAGTCCGGGGGGACAGCTCTTGCCCTTTCTCAGGCATTCATGCTCCCTGGGGATATGCAAAAGGTGATTGCCAGCTCCCCGGACAACCTCCTCGGCTCGTTCATGAGCCATAGTGCTAAAGTAAAGCCCTCTTGCTTTTAATGAAACCTAAATCATGCATCTTCATCTCTACCTAATGCTACTTCTATTCTTTATTTCTTTTGTAAAACCTTCAGGCAATGTAGAAGATGGTAGCCATGGCACAAAAACTTGGCCAATCTGAGCCTCAACGTGCCAGATTGGCAAGTGAAAATGCCAAGCTGTAAAATACCATCGTTAGGCTGGAGAGAGAGAGAAATCAAGCCCACGGGCTTGCGGATGAGTTGGGGAACAAGCTGGAAGGGGCCGAGGATAGCTTAAACCATACTCTCACAGAGTTGGAGACGAGCAAGAATGAGGCCAAGGCTGCCTACCAGCAGGGCTATAACGAGGGGATTCGCATGGCCACCGAGAGCTACACGGACCAAATGCCTGGGATCCAGGACCAAGTCTTTGAAGCTGGCTGGCTGGCCTGCCTCAAAAAGTCTGGTACAGCAGAGTCTTCTCCCCTCTGGACAGAGATCGACCATCTGAGCACCCAGGTCATTGCCGAGGAGTAGGAGGAGATCGTGGAGGAGGAAGATAGCCTTGACAGGGAGCTTAATGCCAACGTCCCCGAACAGCAGAATGCTAGTGTTGATCAATCTAGAGAAGTGACCGATCCTGGCCAAAAGGAAGCCAGTGGCGGTCCGTCTGAACCAAGCACTGCTGTGGATGGTACAACTGCTCCGGCCTCTGCTACTGCTCCAACCTCTCCTGTCATCCAGGACTTGACAATTGAAGAGTAAGTTGGTTTTTTCTCTCTTTTGATCGCGACATTTGGAACTCCTGAATTAATTTTGCTGGCCCTGCGTGGCCATTGGCATTGCCCTGCGTGGCACTTGATACATTTCTACACACTTTAATTCTGGTTTTTGGCCCTTCATGGTACTTCGATTGTCTCTGGTGGCCCGGTTTGGCCTGAACAATTTTTGCTTGGCCCTTCGTGGCATTTTTTTCAAAGCAGATGGCCGTCCTATGGCCGGTACTTCATGTGCTAAGTGTCTTCGTACTTAGCTTTATGCATATTCACGTATGCTCTCCAGGTCTCATCATGCCTGCTGATGATTCAGTTGTTTTCACACTTATACTGTTGCAGGTTTCTCGTACCTTAGAACAACGTTAATCGTACTTGTAGCTTTCCTACCAATACATGTATTCGTACATATTCAGGATCTGCTCGTACCCGAGCAAGTCGTTAACTTTATTCGTACACTGTCGTATGTTCACGTACGCGCTCAAGGTTTGTTCATACCCGAGCAACCTTCAAGTTTTTTTTTTTTTTTTGAGTTTAGATATTACTGCATGTTCTCGTATGCAGCCCATATGTTTCGTGCTTGGAAACTTTCCCTCATATATTCGTACTTTAGGTTACCCAAATATGCTCGTATTTGGACTAGGTAACCTTGAATTTATTCATACCCTGATTATGTTGCCATTTTATGTGGGCATGCACCCGTACAAGTCTATTCGTACTTGAAATTATCCCAAACATATTCGTGTTTGAGAACAATGTGCAAAATCTCGTATGCATTCTGGGTGTATTCGTACCCGAGCAAATGTTTAAGTGTATTCGTACTTATTGGTATCCCAAACATATTCGTGTCTGAGAACAGTGTGCATAATCTCGTATGCATTCTGGGTGTATTCGTACCCCGAGCAAATGGTTAAGTGTATTCGTACTTAGTGGTATCCCAAACATAATCGTGTCTGAGAACAATGTGCATAATCTCGAATGCATTTGGGTATATTCGTACCCGAGCAAACAGTCAAGTATATTCGTACTTGGCAAAATTCGAAACGTTCGAAATTTCAATTAGTTACCCTATATCTCTGCTCCCCAATATGAAGTGAGGACTAAGGATATAGCTTGACTTCGTATTTAAAGCATAATAAAAGAAAAACTCGTAAAAAAAAGCGTTTGTGTTACCAAAATCCGGGAATTTCATAATTTGAAAAACTCAAGGGGGCGTTACGCGTGCCCCTTGCAACTAGTAAAAGCAAACACAAGGGAATTTTATTCGTAATTCCCACACAATCACGATGTGCATCTAAAATAGAGTAAAAATGAAATCGAAGTTCTTTACACGTAGAACTTCCTCAAGTTGTGAACATTCCAGGGCCTTGGCACCGGGTTCCCGTCCAGGTCCGCCAATCGATAAGCCCCAATGCCTACAACCTCTGTAACTCGATATGGGCCCTCCTAGTTGGCCCCCAACTTGCCCTCGTTGGCCACCTTAGTGTTGCCGAGCACCTTTTGTAGCACAAGGTCTCCAACACCAAACTCTCGTGGGTGGACATGTGTAGACACCCCAATTTGGACGTTTCAAATTTCCTGAATTTGTGGCCCGGAGGCTCCCCGATGATGATTTCAGATTAAAACAAGCCCGATGTCACTCAAAACTTGGCTCCTTGAAAGATTTGAAAAGGGAATAAATTGGTCAAGGTCATTTCCAAGCACTTGGGAGCAGTCCCAAGCGCTCAAAACCATTTTCGAAAGCAATGGTTGAGTTTATTCTCGAGCGCTCGAGAATGAAGTCCCGAGCACTCGAGACCTCTCTCGAGCGCTCGAGTCCTCTGTGATGACCAATGGGTGGCAGGCCTTCCCACTACCCATGCAACTCATCATTGCAGACTCTTTGAGCCGGCTGAAGCTCAGTCCACACTCAACCTCAGTCAGAAATCCTCAGACCAGCAGTTTTTCTGTTTTAAAAAAAATTGTTTATTTCAACTTCATTTCATTTTTAGACCATAGGTTATTTTGCCTATATAAGGCCTCATTCCAGCTCAAAAATAGGCACGAACTCTCTCTCTAGAAGCTCACTGACCAGTCAAAGAAAACCAGTTTCATTCCCTTGAAAATTTTGATTTTCAAAAGCCAAGTAGCCAAAAAAACTCAAAGTATCAAGGAGATGGAGGAAGTTCAGATCACCATCAGCTTTTGATCCTCTGAAGTTTTCACTTCCCCTCATCTTTCAAAGTTTCTTTCCAAGGAGCAAATTTCTAGTCTAAAAGGTAGAAGCCTTCTACCTAAGTGTCAAATAAACAAAAGAGACAGGGCTGTTTCTCCTTTCTGAGGGAGGTCCCTCAGCCCTCTTAGTCCTTAATACTAAATGTGGGTTGAGAGACCTTGGTGTAATAACAAGAGCAAAGGGGTATAAGTGTGTCTTCTGTGATTAGCCCACTGGAAGCATTCCGAGCGCTCGGGACTACTCTCAAGCGCTCGAGAGTAGCTCCAGTCTTGTTTTCCTTCTTTTAAGTACTTAAATGGACATGTATGGGGAGTAGGAGGTGTTTTAAGATCTTTTAGTTCTTCTAAAGTGTGTTGGTATGCATGATCTGCTGTTTTTAGAGGAAAATAAAGAAAATGATTTCCATTTAGGGCATGCAAAAGAGTTATGGTCTGGATCTAAAAAGAAAAACCTTTTTCATGCTTCGAAAAATGTAAGATCCTGTGTGCCAGAATACTAAAGTGAGTATATTAAATGGTTGAAACCTGTTCTGGAATGCAGATCACTCCCAAGCGCTCGGAACTGCTCCCAAGCGCTCGGGAGTGTCTGCATGCAACTTCAGTCCACTTTTTCTTCTAGTTTGGTCCTCCTACTACCCTTGCATGTCCATGCATGTACCTCCTTTTGTCTGTTACAACCGTAAAATCATTTTTCAGAAAGGCAAGGAAGCATGGTTTGACAGAATGGGGTCTGAGTCCATTCTGCTAAGCCCTCTGTCGAGCCTGTGACATGATTAATGTTATTCTAGTTTACATTTTTAGCATCGTATTCTGTTGTATCCTGTTGTACTAACAAGACTTGCAGGATGGGCATGCATTACTCCCAAGCGCTCGGGAATGCTTCCGAGCGCTCGAAAGTGGATCAGTGACAGGACTTTCCAGTTTCTGCCTTTTTGGCATTTATTCATCATCTTCATCATTTCCTGTACACATGCACATGCATGCACTCCCTGTATTTGATATATATCTGTGGATACTTGCTAAGTGACTTAATGAAACAAGATCTTTTGAAAAATCCCACAAATGTTTAGTAGAGACCGATTTCAAATCGGGCGAGAGGGGTGTCGTATAACCCTTCCCCCCTCGTAACGTGGCTTCCGAACCCTTTTCAAAATCTCTAGTTTTCAATTCAAATCAATTATTTTCCAAATAAAACGGTTTCTCGGGTGGCAAACCACAAATCCTGGTGGCGACTCTTCAAATTTTTCAACTCGATTCAAAAATGAGGCGTTTCCTTTCGGGCCACCCCGATTCCACCCGGGGCTGAGGTAGCCCACAGTGGCGACTCTACTCTGCTGGGGAAGCGATTTAATTGATACTTGAGAAAAATTGGTACGTTGACAAAACGGTCCGCTTCCCTTAAGCATTAATTAAATTAGTGAGCCAGCTTGAAAAATATTTGTGGGATTTTCAAAGGATTTTATTTCACTTTTTGTTTTTTGTATATATATCTTGTGTAGCCCCGCTATTGTGTTTCGGCAATCCTACCCGGCTTGCCGGTGATAGGGAATCCCGGAATTCTCAGCAACCCTCGACCGTGATGAGTCATCCCTACCGTTTGTACCGTTATTGGGTGTACGCTCAATAACGGGAGGTATACTTTGACTCTAGTCCGGGGAACCCTCTTCAAACCAAAACCGGCCTTTGTACATGTTTAGCAAGCCGTAGAACCTTCCAAACTAGGACAGGAGCCTACAGGGTAGGATTACGTGCTATATTCTGTTTACATGCTGCATTGCATTTTGCATTGTCATGCTGTCAGCCACGATTCTCGAGACTCGCTCGCGCGGTCTTTGGAAAGTTGCTAAGACCAGATGAAGAGTCACGCGCCCTAATGCGTGTTGTTTAAATCATACAAGCCCTCGAGCCCGAACCTAGGGGAAACTAAAATTTTGCTGAGTCTTTGACTAATATTTAATCGGGATTTAACCAAAGGAAAGGAATGATAGGGGAGCAGAACATTGTAATACCAACACCATACAGGCTAAAAGCAAGTGTACCGCTTACGCTGCTTTGGTTATCGTATCATATTGTTCACCCCGAGTCATTCCGAACCGATGGTCGAATTGTCGACAGAATATTGTCCGAATACTTAGCTCATTTTAGCATCTTTTGGAATCAGCGGTTCTTAAATAAGGACACACCCCAAAAATCTGAGGATCAAGGCAACCTCCCGTAAGTCGTTTGTTTTGAAAATAGAGTCGATGACAGTGACGATGGTGCACTCCTTTTCTAAAATCATGCACAAATTTCATAAAAATAGGGACAGGGACTGCGTCTGAGCACAGGTTTTTGCTTTGCTGTCAGTTCCGAGCAATTGGGCCGAAAAGGAAGAACATCATACCCTCCTGGACCAGACCCTTGGGGCAGAGATTGGAGCGACTTCAACTTGGGTCAGATCCTAGCAGTGTTTCAGACTTTCAGGAGGAAATGGATCTATTAATCGGGGGCCTAAACCCAAACTCAAACCTCAATCCAAACCCGAGTGGAGCCAACCTGAGCCCGAATGCTGGTAATCCAAACCCCAACCCGAATCCGAACCCAATCGGAGGCGAGCCAAATCCGAATCCTAATCCCGTTCCCAATCCCCATCCAAACCCTAACCCAAACCCGGGAAATCTGAATGGAGAAATGGCTCAGATTAGAGAAGACATCCAACACCTAGGCGAGCGCACTGACAATCAAATCGCCCAACTCATGATGATGATTACTGGGGTTGCACGACGCTTTCCACCACAAAACCCGAATTCGAACCCAAATCCAATTCCTATCCCGAACCCAAATCCAATTCCTATTCCTAATCCGAATCTGATTCCAAATCCAAACCCAATTCCCAATTTAAACTTCAACCCTAACCCAAATCCGAACTCGGAGCAGCTGGTCTTTGATTTGGAAACCCCACAAAACCCCGAGATGGCATCAGTATTGGCAAAACTCACCCAACTAGAGGAGTCTGTTGCAAGAAACGATAAGATAGCGTCGACTGGCTTTGACATCAATAAGCTTTGCCTGTTTCCTAATGCAAAGCTCCCGGATAAGTTCAGACCAATAGACTTCGCTAAGTTTGACGGAACAGGAGATCCAAAGGCACACTTGACGGGATACATTGGAGCACTTTCCATGTGGGGAGTCGAGAAGGATGCTATGGCACAGATGTTCTCGCAGACTTTGGTGGGACATGCTCTGCACTGGTTCACTTCACTGGATGAGAGAAAGAAGCGTTCTTAGGAGGATATATGCGCGGCTTTTGTGGCGCAGTATGATTATAACATTCAGTTAGAGGTGACCACCCGTGAATTGGAGTCAACGAAGATGGAAGCAAAGGAGGCCTTCGCCGATTTCATGAAAAGGTGGAGGGCAAAGGCGGCACAGATGAAAGACAGACCAAACGACAGGGACCAAATCCGGATGATTGTCCATAACCTTCAACCTACTCTTGCGAGGCACATGGTTATGGCTCAAGCATGCTCAAATTTCAAAGCTTTCTTTGACACAGGCTTAACCGTCGAAGAAGCCGTTCAATTGGGGATCCTTGACAAACCCGAGCCTGCTTCCAAGCCCAAGAAGGTTTATTCCGGAAACAGCAACAATCTGTTTGGCAACGCCAACTACACCAACCTTCCCAACACCTCCACAAACACAGGTCAAGCCGAGCCAGTAAACCAAATTGCCACCCAAACCAGTCAACCGCGTACCCAGCCACGCACTTTTGCTCAATTCTCGGCACCGCTCTCTGTAGTGCTCGAGAAATTGGTCGAAAACGGCACCCTCAAGCCACTTACCCCTACTCCCTTACCTCAAAAGTTACCCGCATCCCACAACCCTAATGCCTACTGTGCCTATCACCAGAATGTGGGCCACCCTACCGACAACTGCTTTCGCCTCCGCCATGCAATCCAAGATCTCATAGACAACAAAACGCTCCCTATGCCACCACAAAAACCCAACACCGTCTCGAACCCGCTCCCAAAGCACTCCAATGCCCGCACCAACCTTATCTCCATAAACCAACCCTTTAACCCCAGCCTTTACATTGTTCCTAGTACCCAACCCAAGCCGACCATCGAACTGCCAGTTGAGGATGCTGTCTGTGCATTGGAAACTGTGGAATGGGATTTTCAGAGAAGGTGGGAAGATCTAGTGCAAGATTTCTTGGCAGTAGAAGAAAGAGTTCTTATCACTGGAGTCTGGCCTGTGGCGCTTGATCCTAACCAAGTCGAGGAATTAGAACATGGAGAATGGAGGCAGAATTGGGAGGAGATGATGGCTGATCCGTTTGATGGGTATTCTCTGTTTGCACTATTCTCGGAACCTAAGCCTGTTGAAGAGAATGATGAATGGGAATGGGAGCCCGCACCCAACGGATGGCACTGGATGGATGATTCTGATCCTCTGGATGAAACATCATTGGCGTACCTTTTTCAAGAAGAGGAAGTGGTGGAAGAAATGAATCTGATGAACCCTCGTATGTTCTCAGGGCTCACTGTCAGGACCATTGTCAACCTCACTCGAAATTCCGACGCTCTGGACCGCGCCATGGACAATCTTTTCCTCCCGTAGGAATACATTATTGAGGAGTTCTTCCCCTAACCCGTAGTTGAAATCCCTGATGAGCTCAGCATCTGTGTATTGGACGCAGAAGATCTGCGGGGAAAATCTGAGTTGGTGAATGTCTGGATTGATGGTGAACAATTGACTCTTAATAAGGCCATGTTGGATGAAGGATCTCTGCAGATTAGCAATGACAACAGCAACAACAACAGCAACTTTTGGAATTCTCTGGAGGAGGAGATCATCTGACATGCTCTGGAAATGGAAACTCTCAATGAAACTTTGGAGAAGACAGCACTTGACAAAGGGAAACGTAAGGCGGACGACTGCGACTTTGACTTCTCCGATTTCTGGGAAGGTACTTGGTGGGAACCCATTCCCAAGACAGTTAGCAACCTTACCAGGAGTGGAAGAGTCTACCAACCTACCAACCTCCAGCAGGGTAGCTCGTCCCGTGCCCCTCTGCCGTAGCAGAATACCCCTGTCAACCCCACAAACTTGAACACCCCCGTCCCGCAAGCTCCACAAAGCAACCCTCCTAGCTCCACTAAACCTAACCCGCCTTCTCAGCCCAAACCAATCATTGACCTCAACTCTCTCCCCGACTCTGACCCTGAAGCTTCTACCGACCTTATCATCCAACAACTTCGTGAAACCCCTGTCAACATGTCCATGTGGGGTGTATTGGCGTCTTCCCGCGTACATCGCCGAAGACTTGTCAGTACTCTCTCCAAACTCGAGGTTCCCGCAGATATCGCACCTGAAGCTATGATAGCCCTCATAACCCCGAACCTTGCCTAGCACACCTTATCCTTCATTGAGAAAGACCTACCGCCCGAAGGAGCTGACCACAATAAGCCCCTTCACATCACCATGAAGTGTATGGGACAGTAGGTCCCGGCAATACTTGTTGATAACGGCACCGCCTATTGTCTCGGCCTCAAAAATAAGGATTTTGCGCCGTCAACCCTAGGAGTTCGTGCTTATGACAATACCCGTCGAGATGTTTTGGGAACAATCAACTTGGAGCAAGAAATCGGGAAATTCAAGACCACTGTGGAGTTCTACGTTCTGGAGATCCCTGCCTCATTTAACCTCCTGCTGGGGAGACCATGGCTACGCTACTCAGATGTAATGGGGGTACCGTCCACGCTGCACCAAAAGCTTATTTTGGGATTGGATTTCGGGACTCTCATAATTCATGGAGACTCTGGCATCCGTCCTCATTCTAAAGACAACTCCCCGTTGCTGGAGATTATGCATGGAGAGGAAGACGTACCTATGGGAGGTTTTGCGGTCATAACTTCAAAGGTGTGCACTATCCGGACCGATGAAGGCTTCTTGGTTAGCTCTGCAGCCTTAGAGATCATGAGGAAGATGAACTACCTGCCTGGCTTGGGCTTGGGTCGTAATCAGCAAGGCGTGTCCGAGTTCCCTCATTTTCCTGGGAGTGTTGATCCATACGGTTTGGGTTATGAGCCCAAAAAGAATGACCCTGCAAGGAAATGGCGTAATCGTGCCCGAGCCCAAACTGCTGAGATAAAGTTTAGAGCTGGCCCCATGATCAACGAGAGGGAGAAGCTGTACCAAGGAGAGCCAGAACCGTTCATCGATCTGGAAACAAAGGTGAAGTATCCAGGGTTTGAAATCTTTGCCAATGACACTTGGGAGAGTGATGAAGAATTTGCAAAGATAGAGGAACTGTCTGAAGCACTGGATTGGCTCGAAGCTCTTGAAGAAGGCCACTTTCAATCGCTGTTCGGGGGCAAGGAATTGGGGGGTATGATGGAAGATCCTGCCGTGCTGATGCTAGGAGAAGAAGAAGAGATCGAAGACCCTTCCATGCTCATTGTGGATACCACAGGCGTTTATGATAATTGCACTTTTGTACCACATGTAGCTTGCACTTACAGCACCTGCACTGAGTCTAAGTCCGAGTCCAACACTGACTCGTCGTCTAGCACAGAGTCGGAGCTTGTGCCCATTGGCCCTCCACATTGTACTTTTTACTTCGAATTCGAGTCAACCGCTGTATTCCCCCCGTCTGTTGAACTGATTAATGAAATGGATGATGTTTTCGCTTACTTGCCAATTTTTGAAATGAATTGTTTAGACCCCGACGATGAAGGAATAGATCTCGATGGGGACATCCCCAAGGAGATCTGTTCCCTCATCGATCGCGAAAATGAAAGGCATGCTCAGCCTTTAAAAGAAGAAATAATCTCAATAAACTTGGGTGATGAAGAGAACCCTCGATTGGTTCAGGTCGGTTTCGGGCTGTCCCTCACTGAGCTTCAAGAGCTCACAGATTTGCTAAAAGAATTCAAAGAAGTTTTCGCTTGGTCCCACGCGGACATGCCCGGAATCGACCCGGAGATAGTTGAGCACAGAATCCCTCTCTACCCTGACGCGAAGCCCGTTAAGCAAAAACTAAGAAAAATGCGGCCCGATTGGGTACTAAAAATAAAGGAAGAACTCACGAAGCAAATCGACGCTGGTTTCCTAAGCGTAATAGAGTACCCCACTTGGGTAGCCAACATCGTACCCGTCCCCAAAAAGGACGGAAAAATCAAAATGTGTGTCGATTTCAGAGATCTGAACAAAGCGAGCCCTAAGGACGATTTCCCATTGCCGCACATAGACATACTTGTTGATAACACTGCAGGGCACGCTCTACTTTCCTTCATGGATGGATTCTCGGGGTACAATCAGATTCTCCTAGCTCCGAAAGACAGGGAAAAGACCACATTCATCACTGAGTGGGGAACATATTGCTATCGGGCCTTTCGGGTTGAAAAATGCCGGTCCTACGTATCGGGGGGGGGGGTGCCACCACACTGTTGCATGACATGATTCACAAGGAGGTCGAGGTATACGTCGATGACATGATAGTGAAAGGCAAAGAGCGAAAGGACCATCTCCCAGCACTGAGAAAGTTCTTTGAGAGAATTTAGAAGCACAAGATGCGTCTTAATCCGCAGAAGTGCACGTTCGGGGTCACGGCTGGAAAGACGCTTGGATTCATGATCACAAACAGGGGGATTGAGGTGGATCCTTCGAAGATTAAAGCTATTCTTGCGATGAAGCCACCTCAATCCGAGAAGGAAGTCTGTGTTTCTTGGGAAAGATTCAATTTATTAGTCGATTCATCGCCAAGCTGACTCTGATCTGTGAACCGTTGTTTCGTCTGCTCAAGAAGGACGTGAAATTTGAGTGGAATGATAAGTTTCAAAAGGCCTTCGAAGCAGTGCGAACTTATCTCCAAAATCCGCCGATCCTGATGCCGCCCATCCCGGGAAAACCTTTGATCCTGTACTTGTCCGTCACGCCCTCGTCAATGAGGTGCATGCTCGCGCAAGAAGGAGATGATGGGGTAGAAAGGGCAATCTACTGTAGGGAGGTAATCCCGAGCAGACACAAAAAGTAACTGAACATGTGATGTTCGGGGATCACGTGAGCCGTTGAATGAGGGTGCCGCCGTGCAGTGGTTAAAACTGGTGACAGAAAGGGTCGCTAGGACCAGACGGTCTGTTCAGCGAAAAGGACCAGAGACACGAGAAGTCTTTGGTCCAAGTTACCCGAGCAGGGGCATGCTCCGACGAACATGAGGAATTACTAGGCCGGGTAAGTGACATATGAAGTCACTGGTCCAGGAGGGCTGTTCGGCAATGAGTAAGCCGAACAGGAGCACAATTCTAGAGGACGCTCTAGAAGGGTCCAAGAATGGCAATATTCAGTAAAGAAGGAGAATCTGGACGAAATACTTAACGGGGAAGGGATCCACGGTACTATCATGAGAAAGGTTCCTAAATGGTCTAAAAAGAAACAAGCGATTTGGGGAATGAGAATCCAAGGGATACGGGGTTTCCTATATGAGATAGGAAATCTAGGGCAACAAAGAGGCTTGGAAAGCAAGTAGCTGTGAATCTATAAATACGAGGTGAACCTAGAGGTGAAGGTACGCGATATCCCGTATTCATATTGCAGTATTCTATTGTTAATCGAGGTTTTGATCGTAGTACGTGATACTGATTTTAGCATCGGAGGGCCTTTGCCATGAGAGGCAAAGGCACGCTCACCCTTGTCTGTTTTGCAGGTTAGGGTTCAGGCAGCATATTAGGGTTCCGGCGAAGCACCACGTGTGGCTGTCATTGTTCAGTGCCGTTCTGGGCACTGTCTAGATTTTTCCCCCTACAATTGGCGCTGTCTGTGGGAAACGAAGGATATGCCTTTGAAAAACGACCATGGTAGAAGTAGACCCAGTCACACCGCTTGCAGAGACGAACCAGGCTGGTGGGGAAGGAGGCGAATCCCCTACAGGTGCTCCGAAAAAGCATGCTGGTGGCCATAGCAAGAGAATAACGAGCAAGGATCGTCCCATAACTCTTCAAGATGATCCGAAGAACAAGGAAGGTGGGACGGCCACAGAAACCCTGAGAAGAAGCATGTCCCACCATGGGATAGAGTCGGTGGCACATTCGAAAAGTGTGCGCAGCAATAAGGATATCCTGGACCGGAAGAGACAGGAGATAGAGGAGTACGCTCGTCTAATTAAAAGGCGAGAATACGAAATCCAGCAACTCGAACGGATACGAGAACATCTGGAAGATTCCGGACTTTCACGAAGAAGATCCAAAGGAGAAGGTCTGGTGATGGCGGAGTATAAGAAAGCTTCTTCACGAAGAAAAAGGAGCAGGAGCCTCACTCCGAAACGGGCAAGGGCTTCTTCAAGAAAAAGGAGAAGCAGGAGCAGAAGTTCCACCCCAGAGGAAGGTGGGACCAGGAACCACCACAGGGACAGGTACGAGAGACCTGATTCCGATTGGGAAAGGCATGCTGCTAAGATCGCAAAGGGACAAGAGGAGGCAACCATGTCTGCCCGAGAAGCAGCAAGGAAAGCTCTTAGCAACATAGCCTCTTTTCCTTTTGTGAGGAAATTAAAGGAGGCAAGGTTGCCGAGCAGGGTGAAGCACGGGACCTTCGTCCCATATGAGACTAATGCTGACCCCGTGGCACACATACGGCATTACCAACAGGCAATGTTCATGCATGACGGCGATGATGCAATCATGTGCAAGATGTTCCCGTCTAGCCTGGGAAGGGTGGCCTTATCTTGGTTCCATAAATTGGAGCCGAACACCATACGAGGATGGAGACAGTTGGCCGAGGAATTCACTGCTCGGTTCCTAACGAGCAGGAAACCGCCTAAGACTTTCGAGAGCCTCTTAATTATGAAACAAGGAGAGAACGAGCCGATCAGAGACTACGCCAAAAAGTATTGGGAAACTTTCAACGAGATTGAAAGTTGCAGCGAGGAATACGCTATAGCTACGTTTAAAACTGGGTTGCCTGTTCGGGGGGAACTACGGAAGTCCCTGAACATGAGTCCGGTGAGCACGCTGGCACAATTGATGGAGCGGATTGAGCAGCATGCCAGAAACGAGGACGATATACTACGAGAAGATGGCAAGCTCGGTACCGAGCAGTCCAGGGGCCATGCGAAGAAGGCGGATAAGCCAGACCCTAAAACATACAAGGAAAGAAAGGAGTACGGGCAGACTAAGAGAGAGCCGAACAGAGAGAGGCCACCTCCTGACCCAAAGTCATTCTTTTCAATTACTACAGTTTGGAAGGAGCCCATCTACAGGATTCTTTACCGAATTAAGAATCAGCCTTACTTCAAATGGCCCCAGCCTCAAGGAGGAGATAAAGATGCGAAACCTGCTACGAATCAGCATTGCAGTTACCACAAAGGCTGGGGTCACATGACTGAAGACTGCGAGATGTTTAAAAGGCACCTCGACGATTTGGTCTCTCGGGGCTACCTTAAAGAATTCATCCAGGAGGATCCCAAGGATAAGGGGAAGGCCATGGAGTTGGATTACGAACAGAATCCTAAAGGAGTAATCCATATGATACATGGGTTGGCCGTGCCTTATACGAGAAATGAGGTGAGGTTGCTCCAGAGACAAATCAAACACGACCAACATGTCATGAGGTTGGGAAAGAAGAGAGGACGAGAGAATGACGTAGGCAACGAAGGCCTAGTTTTCTCAGACGAAGACTTGAAAGAAGTCCAGGTGCCCCACAACGATGCCTTGGTCATAACCCTACAAATTGGGGAGTATGATATCGAGAGGATCCTAATAGACTCAGGAAGCTGTACAGAGGTATTGTACTACGAAGCATTCAAAAGGATGGGTTTGACTCAAGCAGATTTGGAGCAGTCACAGACACCCTCAGTGGGATTCAGAGTAGGGGCAGTTTGGCCCATAGAAAAGATAACCCTCCCTGTCCGTGCAGGTTCAGTAGTCCTGAGAACTGACTTTCTGGTTGTAGACGTCCCGTCTTCCTATAACGCGTTCATAGGGAGAACTTGGTTACACAAGATGAGGGCTATTTCTTCTACTTACCACCAGATGGTGAAATTCCCGGGGTCTAATGGAATTTAAAAGATCAGGGGTAACCAAAAGGCGGCACAGCAATGTTTGATCTCAATCATCAAGAAAATGCCAAAGGCCCATAACGTCCATATAGTGGAAGTACCTGATCAACCGACTATCGAGGACGTCGGGAGGAATCCAGCGGAGAAAGTGGTGGAAGGCCTGAAGAAATTACAGATCAACGAGACTGATCCGGAGAGGTATTTTCTGATTGGGGAGTCACTAACAGAAACGGAAGAGGCCGAATTGGTGAGTTTCCTAAATGAACACGTCGATGTTTTCGCATGGGTACCAGAGGAGATGCCTGGAGTAGATGCAGATGTGATCTGCCACCACTTAAATGTAGACCCCCAACATAAGCCCGTGATCCAAAGAAAGAGAAGAGCAGCTACCCAACACATCGATGTTGTCATTGAAGAGGTGGATCGCCTGCTAGAAGCCAAGGCAATACGAGAAGTTTATTATCCGGAATGGCTGTCCAACACTGTAGTCGTGAAGAAGAAGAATGGGAAATGGCGTGTCTGTGTAGACTTCACGGACTTGAATAAAGCATGTCCCAAAGACAGCTTCCCTCTCCCAAGAATAGATCAGTTGGTAGATGCGACCGCTGGATACGAGCGGATGAGTTTCCTCAACGCATACCGAGGATATCATCAGATTGCCATGTTTGAGCAAGATCAGGAGAAAACATCTTTTATCACACCACGGGGGTTGTACTGTTATACTGTAATGCCATTTGGATTGAGGAATGCAGGGGCAACATATCAAAGGCTGGCAACAAGTATGTTCAAGAAGTTGCTTGGCAAGACCATGGAGGTTTACATAGACGATATGGTTGTGAAAAGCGAAGCCAAACATGGTCACATAGCAGACCTCAAAGAGGCCTTCGAAATCCTGAGGAAGTACAAGTTAAAGCTCAACGCCTCGAAGTGCGCGTTCAGAGTGGGCTCTGGAAAGTTTCTAGGCCACCTGGTGACCATAAGAGGGATCGAGGCAAATCCTGACCAGCTAGCAGCCTTGCAGGGGCTACAGAGCCCTAGGACAACGAGAGAAGTCCAAAGACTGACTGGAATGGCTGCAGCTCTTAACCGATTCATTAGCCGTTCGAGCGACAAGTGCAGACCGTTCTTTCAATTGTTGAAGAAAAGAGAAGGATTCGAGTGGGGAGCAGAATGTGAGCAGGCTTTCCAGGACTTAAAGAAATACCTGGCTTCTGCCCCGCTCCTATCAACCCCAGAACCAGGTGAGACCTTGGTTTTGTACTTGGCGGTTTCTGAGCATGCAGTGAGTGCGGTTCTGTTAAGGAATAAGGAGACTGAACAAATTCCAGTTTACTATGTGAGTAAAACGCTTTTAGACGCAGAAACGAGATATCTGCCCCTTGAGAAATTGGTTCTTGCTTTGAGAACAACCACAAGGAAGTTACCCCATTACTTCCAGAGGCACAAGGTGGTAGTCTACACTAAATATCCACTCAAGTCTCTGCTACGAAAAGCAGACTTCTCGGGAAGAATCTCCACCTGGTCCGTTGAGTTGAGCCAGTACAACATCGATTATCAACCACGCACTGCGATTAAAGGCCAAGTATTGGCTGATTTCGTAGCAAAGTTTTCTCCTTCTGTAGCCCCCCAGCCTCCTACGAGAAAGGAGCGCCGAACGGGGACCCCGAACAAAAGAAGTGAGGTATCAGCCGAACAGGACGCCGAGGAATGGAAGTTATTTGTCGACGGCTCGGCGTGTAACTCCGGTTCTGGTGCTGGCATCGTCCTGTTCCCTCCCCAGGGGGTCATGTTAGAGCTCTCTGTCCGACTGGGATTCAACGCTTCGAACAACGTGGCAGAATATGAAGCACTCTTGATCGGCCTTAAAAATGCAAAAACTTTGGGGGCAAAAAAGGTAAGGGTCTACTACGATTCACAATTGGTGGTATGTCAGCTGTCCGGGGAATATGAGACCCGAAGTGAGAAAATGGCGGCCTATGTGGAGGCAGCCAAGGACCTGCTCGACACCTTCGAAAAGGTTTACATCGAACAGATAAGCTCCGGGTAAAATTCCCATGCGGATTCCTTGGCTTGGTTGGCTGCAGCTGTACCCACAGAGTTCAGGAGAAAGGTAGCAGTGGATTACCTGACCCAGCCGAGCATTAGCCAGTGTGTGGAAATGGTCCTGGACGTAAACCAGGGACCAAGTTGGATGGATCCAATTGTGGGATTCCTACGAGACGGGACACTTCCTTCTGGACAAAAAGGAGGCCCACAAAATCAGAACCAAGTCTGCTAGGTTCTGGCTGTCCCCAGAAGGAAAGCTATATAGAAAGTCCTTTACTGGACCATACCTGCTTTGCGTGCACCCCGAGATGGTGCAGAAGTTCCTCCGCGAGATTCATGAGGGAACATGCGGGAGTCATGTTAGGGCAAGTCCATCGCCCACCGAGCAATCACACAGGGTTATTGGTGCACATATGCAAGAAGATGCAAAGGTTTATGTAAAGATTTGTGAGAAATGCCGAAGTTCTCATCGATGATTAGAACACCAGCCAAGATCTGGTGCCCTTGACTAGTCCATGGCCATTTGCTCAATGGGGATGGACATCGTTGGTCCACTTCACAAGGCTACTGGGAACCAAATTTCTTTTGGTACCAACGGATTACTTCACGAAGTGGATTGAAGCTGAGCCTTTGGCTAAGATTACTGAACCTATGATAGAGAGGTTTGTCTGGAAGAGTATCATTACCCGTTTTGGGGTCCCTTATTCTTTGATCACTGACAATGGGTCGCAGTTTCAAAAGAAGTTCAAGGCTTTCTGTGCCCAATATGGAATAAGGAATTATTACTCGACCCCGACCACCCTCAGAGCAATGGCAGGCCGAAGCATCGAACAAGGCCATTCTTGATGGGATCAAGAAGAGGTTGGATAAAGCAAAGGGCAAGTGGCCTGATGAGTTACCGCTGGTGCTATGGGCGCACCGAACGACACCTAGGAGGTCTACGGGAGAGACCCCCTATTCATTAGCATATGGTACAGAGGCAGTTATACCATTAGAAGTTGGCCTTCGAACCAATAGGACTGCATTGGTTGAAAGTGGGGGCAATGACAGGGCTCTTGAAATTGAGCTTGACCTTGTCGAGGAAAGGAGGGAAAGGGCCCTGGTGCATTTGGCCTCCTATCAGGAACAGTTGATGAAGAACTACAACAAACATGTCCACCCACGAGAGTTTGGTGTTGGAGACCTTGTGCTCCGCAAAGTGCTTGGCAACACCAAGGTTGCCAACGAGGGCAAGTTGGGTGCTAATTGGGAAGGCCCATACCGAGTCACTGAGATTGTGGGCATCGGGGCCTATCGTCTGGCAAATTTGGACGGGAACCCAATGCCACGGCCCTGGAATATCCACAACTTGAGGAAGTTCTTTGTTTGAAAGACTTCAGTTTATTTTTCATTCTGTTATAGAATTATGTGATTGTGTGGGAATTATGAATAAAATTCCCTTGTGTTTCCTTTCTAGTTGCATAGGGTACGCGTAACCACCCCCTGAGTTTCCAGGATTATGAATAAAATCACGTTTTTGGCAATATATTGACTTTTTCAGAAATTCTGTTTTACTTATGGATTGTTTCGATCTATAAATACGAATAATGGCCTTCCGACCCCTTTCTTCCTATTGGGGAGCAGGGAATGGGTATGAATACACGTTTCAATTATCTATGCATGAAAAAGCTCTAAACCACGAGAGTACGAGGTACTCAAGAATTATATACGAATATAAAATTCACAAGTACGAAACACTTGTATTGAAATTCCCAAGTACGAAACACTTAATACTTGTACTGATTTACCAAGTCCGAAACACTTGGGTTTGCATACGAGAAAATGCAAATCGCAGAATTACCAAGTCTGAAACACTTGGGTATAAAGGTACGTGATACTCAATATTATACAAGTACGAATACACTTAGTATATGAAAACTTATTCAAGTATGTGAAACTTGCTAAGTACGAAATACTTGACAAGAAGCATAACGAAATTATGTTTCATACATATTTTTGAATCTAAATACGAGAGATTTAGACACACTAAGCACGAGAAACTTAGTAACAGCCTAAGCAATATCTAGACAGGCATATGATCACATGCATTCAAAAGCAGATAAAGTTATGGCCAAGAAAGGCCTCGAAATGGCCACAAACAATAAAGTATTTTGCCACACAGGGCCGAATACCTATGTTACCAAAAGTTTGATTGTACCAATGCCACGCAGGGCCAAAAGATTACGGTCGCGCAAGACCAGCCAAAATTATGCCAAAGTATTTGGTGAGATTAAAAGATGACTTACCAGAGTCAGTCCAAATTTTGGACCTCGGGATTCTCAATTAAGACCTCAGTGGCTGTTCCAGTGTTGATGTTGCCATCAGCGGTTGGCTCCTCCAAGTCACTTCGACGAATTGTTGATGTCCGCACATTAGCTTCCTCGAGTTGAGCATCACGCCGTTTAGTCTGAACCTCTTGCGTCTCCATCTCGATATTCTCATCAGCATCTGCAAAATCGTCAATCTGCTGATCCACATCATCCACCAAGGTCTCATCTGTCACTTGAGGCGTGGCTGCACGGCGGCTTGGCAGGTCGTTTTCCACCCATAAGGGGCAATCGTCTGCAGCTCCAATCTTGACTAGGCAAGCCTCCCAGCCGGCTGCCCAGATCTGGTCCTGAATGGCTGGCATCTGACCCACGTAGTCCGCAGTAGCAGCATCGAACCCCTTCTCATATCCAGCTTCAAAGGCTTCCTTCTTAGTAGTATCAATCTCAGCCAAAGCTTGTTTGAGATTGTCTTCAGCAGTCTCCATCCTCTGCTTTGCATCATTATAGTCAATCTTGGCGTTATCTCTCTCACTCTCTAGCCTAGTCACTGTACGGAGTAATCTGGTGTTGTTGTTCAGCAGATCGTTCCGTTCAGCCTCTACTTCTAGCAGCTTTTGGCCAAGAGTGACCATTTTTTGAATAAACTGCAGCAAACAGAGTGCAGATTCAAAATCCAAGGTCAAGTATATGTTTGAACCAAAGATTGCAAGTCACGAGATGACTGAACATACCTTTATGCCACTGACGAGTCCAGTGGACAGCACCCGGTCTGATGGAGATGTGGACTCCTTTTGCATATCAACTGGTAGAAGCAGAGCTTGTGCAAGGGCCATTGCCGTCTCCGAAGAGCTGGCGCTATCCCCGATATGCACGGCCCTGTCACCTCTGGTGAAAACAGGAGCCCAGATTTGAGGAGGCTGGGTGCTGACAGATTCAGGATGGATAAGCGAGGCATTGACCTGAGCAGTTGCATCTTCGGAGGATTGGTTTCGGGTACGTTTGTCCCGGTGTGTATCCCCGGCCTCCAGAGAAGCATCTCGTTCCCTTGGGGAAGAGGATGCTCGAATGGAGCCCCCTCTGGTGCGCCTTGGCGGGGGCGGAGCCTAGCCAGTTGATGCCACCCGGCCAGCGGCACCGCGGCCACGAGAAGAAACAGTAAGAAGAGTGGTCAAATTTACCATCTGACGCGACATCATTGCGCAGTTCGGGGGTGAAGGAGAATACCCTTGTGATGATGATTGGCTGGTGTCTTTATCAGGAATTGATTGTTCGGCACGAGGTTGTGAGGATCTTCGGAGTACCAAGCGGGGTAAGGGGATCCCTTCTGAGATGGGCACTTCTCCTGGCTGCCCGGCTACGGTAACCCCCGAACTGCGTTTCTGACTCCTTGTCTGGGGAGCCGCAGAAGTAGAAGCACCGTCTGTGCTTGGGGTGGATAATCTTCTGTCAATAAACCCCTTGTAAGCTGGGTCGTATCCTAGTAGTACGTTGGCGTCACGACCTCGCCCTGCGGTTCGCGTGCCCGGCACCCCCCTGTATTTCAAAACCTTGTTTATGTCCTCTGTGCGGACATAACTCAGTTCTCTGCTTGGCCTCTTGTTTGCATTTGTTGCTGTAAAACAAAACGAAGGAAAGAATCATCCAAAGGATAACAAAAACTGAAGCTTGGAAGTACTGAAAGTGAAAGGAAAAAAAATTTGGGAGAATACGTGGGTGGCCCCACACGTGGGGGCAATGAAAGCCCACCACCTGGCCGTCTTCCCCTTGTGGCTCAAATGCTCCAGTGACGTATAGAAAGTCAATCTCGTGATCCCGAGCAGAGTCTGGAAGATTCAGCACGAAACGCTTGTCTACCTTCCTAACCTTGAAATAATAGGTATTGTACTCACGATTGAGCACAATGCTATACCACCATTGTAATTCCCAAATTCCTAGCTGTGTCCCCAGAATTTCGTTTAAGGCTACCATTCCGATAATGAGCCTAAAAACATTGGAAGAAACTTGCATGGGGGTAAGCCTATACCAGTTAAGGACTCGACGGAGTAACGGGTCAAGGGGAAATCGGACTCCGCCCTCGACTATAGCTACGATTGGGATGCATGTTCTATCCCATGAACCGCTGTCCCTATCTGCACCTAAAGGGGCGAGTTCAAGCCCTACATTGTCAGGAACATGATATTCGGTCCTAAAGGCGGCCATGGCAGCGGGGGTTTCGCAAAGTTTCCTAAACTTGCCAGGTTTGAGCTCACTATTACCTTCGTCTGCCATGGATATATACGAAGGGGGTTTCAAACGGAATGAAATCGAAAAATGGGTGCAATGAATCTTTGAAAACGAAATGAAGATCTGAGGACGAGATTCTCAGATTATAGCTTAAGAAAGAAGTAAGAACGAAAATCTTACAAGGATTTGGCAGAGATTTCCAGAAAAACAACTGGTTTTGCAGACGGCGGCGATGGCGTATGAGAAGGAGGTATAGTCGTCTGGTCTAGAAAGAGACGAGATTCGAATCTTCGGTAAAACCCCAAAAGATCCCATTTTGGGATTTAAGGGTAGAGACGGAGTTGAAACGACTCCTCTCACGACGTTACATGAAAAGTAATGGAAGAAGGGTCTGAATAGTACAATATTCAAACACCATTTGATAGGAACGTCAGATCGAATTAAATGCAAGGCGTACGAAGTACGCCACGTAGACTCCATATTTCGAGATAATATGATGAGTAAACCGCCAAAAGAAATCAAATGGTCATCAATACTATATCTGCACAGGATATCACGAAGCTCGGCCTAAAGTGTGTGTTCTCTAGAAAGCTTTACCCATTGGCCCGAGCAGCTCCATTGGGCAAACCTGAGGAGCAATTGTAGGGAGGTAATCCCGAGCAGACACAAAAAGTAACCGAACATGTGATGTTCGGGGATAACGTGAGCCGTTGAATGAGGGTGCCGCCGTGCAGTGGTTAAAACTGGTGACAGAAGGGGTCGCTAGGACCAGACGGTCTGTTCGGCGAAAAGGACCAGAGACACGAGAAGTCTTTGGTCCAAGTTACCCGAGCAGGGGCATGCTCCGACGAACATGAGGAATTACTAGGCCGGGTAAGTGACATATGAAGTCACTGGTCCAGGAGGGCTGTTCGACAATGAGTAAGCCGAACAGGAGCACAATTCTAGAGGACGCTCTAGAAGGGTCCAAGAATGGCAATATTCAGTAAAGAAGGAGAATCTGGACGAAATACTTAACGGGGAAGGGATCCACGGTACTATCATGAGAAAGGTTCCTAAACGGTCTAAAAGGAAACAAGCGATTTGGGGAATGAGAATCCAAGGGATACGGGGTTTCCTATATGAGATAGGAAATCTAGGGCAACAAAGAGGCTTGGAAAGCAAGTAGCTGTGAATCTATAAATACGAGGTGAATCTAGAGGTAAAGGTACGCGATATCCCGTATTCATATTGTAGTATTCTATTGTTAATCGAGGTTTTGATCATAGTACGTGATACTGATTTTAGCATCGGAGGGCCTTTGCCACGAGAGGCAAAGGCGCGCTCACCCCTGTTTGTTTTGCAGGCTAAGGTTCAGGCAGCATATTAGGGTTCCGGCGAAGCACCACGTGTGGCTGTCATTGTTCAGTGCCGTTCTGAGCACTATCTGGATTTTTCCCCCAACATCTACTACCTGAGCAAGAAGATGGTTAGAAGCGAAGAGCGGTACACTTCATTGGAGAAGACATGCTGGGCGTTGGTATGGGCCACCAAAAAATTGAGACACTACATGCTGTCTTACTCGGTAATACTGATTTCTCGGATGGACCCACTCAAATATCTATTCGAGAAGCCAGCACTTATCGGTAAGTTAGCACGTTGGTTGCTCTTATTGGTCGAGTTCGAAATCAAGTACGTCACCCGTAAGTCAATGAAAGGAAGAGCCGTAGCAGAGTTTTTGGCAGACCGCCCGATCGAGGGGCCAGAACACACAGAGTTTCAATTTCCCGACGAAGACGTGATGACTGCTGCCGACGAAACTTGGACATTGTACTTCGACGGAGCTGCTAACCAGAAGGGCTTTGGGATTGGCATACTGCTGGTCTCGCCTGAGGGGTCACATATTCCCCTCGCGTTCAAGCTGAACTTCGAAGTCACGAATAATGAGGCAGAGTACGAAGCATGTATTGTGGGAATGGAAGCTGCACTGGAAATTAGAGTCAAGGTGCTGGAAGTCGTAGGGGATTCCAACTTGGTTATATCACAAGCAAACGGGGAATGGAAAGTCAAAGATAAGAAGATGAAGCCGTATCATCAGCAACTCGACGAGCTTATCCCAAATTTTCAAAAAGTGACCTTCACACACGTCCTGAGAATGAAGAATCGCTTTGCAGACACACTAGCAACTTTGGCATCCATGCTGGAACTTCCGATCGGGGTAAAGCTAAGGCCTGTCATGATTGAGCAGAGAGGGAAGCACGTGTACGACTACGTCATGAACATCGACGAACCTGATGATGGGCTTCCTTGGTTTCACGATATTTGGAATCTCGTCGAGAAAGGAGAGTTCCCTGTAGATTCAACCAAGAAGGATCGGATCGCTTTACAACGATTGGCATCTCAATACATTATCTGTGGTGGAAAATTGTACCGGCGATCTCCTTGCGGGATTCACAAGCTATGTATTCACGGTGACGACACGAGAGCTGTAATGGAAGAGGTCCATGAAGGAGTTTGTGGGCCCCACATGAACGGGATGATGTTGGCAAAGAAAGTTTTGAGACTAGGGTACTATTGGTCGACTATGGAGACAGATTGCATTGAGTATGTGCCCCGATGTCATAAGTGCCAGACTCATGCTAATCTTATCCACGTCCCTCCCTCGGAGTTACACTCAATGGCGACACCATGGCCATTCTCCACCTGGGGCATCGATGTCATCAGAAGAATCACGCCAGCGGCTTCTAACGGTCACAGGTTCATCTTGGTAGCGGTTGATTATTTCACCAAATGGGTCGAAGCAGCTTCGTACAAGACTTTGACGGCAGTTCAAGTGGCTCACTTTATCAGGCAAAACATCATTTATCGGTATGGGGTTCCTCAAGCCTTCGTGTCTGACAATGGTGTTCACTTCAAGGGAAAGGTTCTAGAACTCTTTGACGAATTTAAGATTCAAGTGCATCACTCAACCACTTATCGGCCGCAAACGAATGGGGCAGTCGAAGCAGCCAATAAGACCATCAAGTCAATTCTAGAGAGGACTGTCGAATCAGCCAGGAATTGGCACGAGCAGCCGCCACTAGCTTTGTGGGGATACCGAACATCTATCCGCACACCGACAGGGGCAACACCCTATTCCTTAGTGTACGGTATGGAAGCTGTTCTCCCCATCGAGCGGGAAGTTCCATCGCTCAGAGTCATGGCTAAACAAGGAATAGACGAGGCCGAATGGATCAGTGGGAGGTTCGAAGAACTCATGCTGTTTGACGAAAGGAGGCTGCGAGCATTGTACCACATTCAGGGCTATCAGCGAAGAATCGCCCGAGCATTCAACAAGAAAGTGAAGTCGAGGGACTTGCAAAAGGGGGACGTGGTAGTCAAGGAAATCCGTGCACCGATCTTTGACCTACAAGGGAAGTTCCGACCAAAGTGGGCCGGGCCGTACATCATCAAGTCGATCCTTTCCGGGGGAGCAGCATCGATCATCGATCTCGACGGCAATGAATTCTCGAACCTTGTCAATTTGGATCAACTCAAACGATATTACCCCTGAGAGAGCTCGTTGGGCCGAAAACTGCAAGGGCAGGCGGTCCCAGGCAAAAATTAGAGCAAGCCCGCTAGGTCGAAAACCCGAAGGGGCGGCCCAGCCAAAAGTTAAGGCAAAAAGTCGAAAAAGAAGCTCGCTAGGCCGAAAATCCGAAAGGGCGGTTCTAGGCAAAAATTTAGAGCATAAAAAGGAGAGTGTTAATACCCGAGCGAATCCTAGCCCGAACTACGCATGGACCTGATTCTCTTTTCTCAAGGGATACGTAGGCAATCTCACTCTGAGGTTCGGTCCTAAATTCAAAAATCAAATCCAAATTGACGAATCAAGATACTTTCTTTCAAGGCGCATGTGATTAACGAACCGAAAAGGGGGAAACCCTTAATCAGTCAACTTTATTCCGATGATTTCTTTATTACAAGCTGAGCATGAAAAAGAAAAACGCGCAACGAGACCTAACTTTTGTTTCAAAAAACGGCAAAATAAGCTTTTAATTCCTCCTTGCTTCCACATCCCTCCTCAGCCACTTCCGGTACCTGCCAGTCAGAGCAATGGAGTAAAGCGGATCACTTGGCTCAGTCCTACCAGTCTCCCACGTTCGAACATAGCTCCGAAGGCCCGGAATGGTGAAGGGAGGGAGACGAAGCACTTCTGAACCCGGAGGTGGTATCCCCTGGCTGAGTCCAAACTAGCGCAGAATGCGGAAAGGTGAATAGACGGTGAACCCAGCCAAGCCTGCCACGAACACCTATGACGAGCCCATGTTACTCACGGTCATCGCAGGAAGCCTCAGCCAATGGCATCGCCAAGCAATGTCATCATCATCTAGGGAAGCAAGAAGTCGACCCAGTCATCCTCATTCCTGTATATCACCTGAAAGGGGCGATTCCATCCGCTTGCACGGTACCACCAGTCGTTTGCCGGAGGGGTCAACAGGTTTAATTTGTCGCAAAGCCACACCTGTCGGAAGAAGAGAGAAAACAAGTAAGGAGGTAGATAAAGCCTAAACCGAGTGTCGAGGTAAAATGAATGAGAGAAATAGAAAAAGGAGAGCTGAGTGAGGTCCCTAACCTACAGCAACAGCGGGCTGCCACCAAAAACCCTCGTGCGACCAGCGCGAACAGCATCTAATCCCATCAAGGTTTCAGTAAGGACTAAGGGCGCAACATCCTTGCGAGCCTCAATCTGAGCAGCGACCCCAACCAATAGAGAACTGGGCTGACCAACAGAAGGAACCAGCAGAAAGGCCACCAAGAGACAAATGCAACAGGCCATCATCCGGCGACCTTGATACTCGAAATCCGTTAAGTCTCCAGGTGGACTGAATCTCTCGTACAGCTGCATGATGTTGATGGCATTACCCTGGGTCAGAAACTCGGCAACATTACCACTAACACCCAGCTTGGCTTTGAGGATATTCTTCATGCTCTCCCTAAGCATTGGAACAATTGGCTCGGTGAAGTCGTGGCTCCCCAGGTAGGCTTGGAATTCCTCGACAATGGGACATAGCTCTTGAGAACCAAAGCGAAAGACATGCACTTCAGGATCCCAAAAGCGTACAGCTACGTGCAGCAAGCAGGATGGATGGCGATTTCGCGGAGGTACTTCAAGGCATGAAGGCGATGCCCTCGGAAGTTCAGCCAATCGATGCCTTCAAGGCTATCCAACCAAGGTTGGAGCAAAACTTGGTTCAACAAAGCCATGAGAAAAGGAAGTTTTGGGAAGAAGAATGATGGAATGGGATGTGAGTGACCTACCAAGACAACTCCTGGTATTTATAGAGGCCTAGGGGGGACAGCCTCTCTTCCCCACCAGCCTTAGAGCTCATCAAGATCCACATTTTCAAAACCTTTTCCAGATTCAAACCTTGGAAATCCAAAAAAATCTTGGAAAAAACACTAGTCTTGCTTTGGGAAGCCACTGAGCCTTGGAAAGCAGCTTAAGGAGAGTTACAAGACGTTTGGGAAGTAAGCATGCAGAAGAGAACAACATGGTAAAGTGGGGAGATGGCCTTGGAAATGAACACTGATCTACCAGTGACAGTTGTCCCGAGCGCTCGGAAGTGAATTCCCAAGCGCTCCACAATACTCTCGAGCGCTCGAGAGTTCTGCAGTTTTGCAGCAGATCCTGGTTTCCAGGTTTTGGCCTCAACATAGCATCGTAACCTCAAAATACCAAGTTCAGCAGTTGCAACATGTTTTTATGAACATACAGCGGTCTCGGTTATCTGTTTGTCTGAGTATTCAAGTATATTCTTCAGGAAACCTCAAAATCTACATGATTTCCCTCCCATCGACATGTCCAAATTCGTGTCAAGAGCGTTTGGTCAAAACAAATGGTGTACACGAGTCTTAATACGTGTTTATGGCTGTATGATGCGGTAAGAATTGGCATCGAAGCCTATAAAGCCAATTTTCACTTTCAAGCACCTCAAGTTCATTACACACGGCAGCGTTAAGAGCATACACCTGGACGAAATACTCTCGGGTCCCATTCTCGTGTCTAATCACGGTCAAAATTTGTCGTTGTTTTCCTTAATGATCGCAAATTCCACGTTAAGGACATTCTTGTCATCTTAAGTCAAATTCTATGAGTCAAGTCGATTGTGTCAAATTTTATCCTATTTTAAGAGTATCGGTTGAAATTCGCGTGCTCTTTACTTTCTTTCAAAAGCTAGACAGACATATTTCATAAAATACAATTCTATGACGGGAGTGCGAAGAAGCTAAAGGGACGAAAGTGCAAATTTTTCACAATCAAATACGACATCTACAATGAGTAAAGAAGGAAGTACATAAGCTGGGGCAAATACACGCCCAATCCTACCTACTGGGGCACGCAGACCCAAACAAAACCAAGGCACGCAGGCCTTGAAGCTACAACTATGTCGGCACGCAGGCCCATGCAAAAGAAAGGCTACCAAAGCAAAAACCTAAAACTCAGGCTCGACGAGTCCTCTTCCGCTAATGTCCTTCGGACTCACTGCTCTCAACCTCGTCATCGCCATCATCGTCATCGTCGTTGTCGCCAAAGAGACCTGAGGCAGTACTCGAGTCCGTAGACTCTAAAGCTCGTGACTCGAGTGACTCCTCTGTTTCCTCCTCAGACTCCTCAGTAGCGAGTCTCCACCGGGACGCTGCCCGGGGGACCACCTCGAACTGTCTCGCCCCTGTAGTGGACCGTGACACCCTCTGTGTGCTCTGGCCTCGCGTGCTGACGGAAGCTGGCAGACTCGTGGTGCCCTGTGGCTGTGTCCTGGTCGAGCGTCGTGGCTGCACCTGCACATCATGAACATTCATTCATTCCATGTATATTTTAAATCCAATCAAACGAGCATGAATGCATTTTCATACCTGAGGAGCCACAGGTAAAGTAGGCTCAGGGACAGGTCTAGTCTGGAGCATCCTCCCCTTGGCGTAGTCCTTCAGCAACTGCCGCATCCCCACCATCAGCATGATGGCCTTCTCCGCCCATTCTCGCGGCACCTGTACAATAATTCAAGAATCAAGAACAACAAATGCATAAACGAATAATGTTGGAAGCATGGAAAGAAACAAGGCTATATTCATACCTGAGCAGGAAGCCGCATCGGCAGATGCGGGAGGCGTGGGATATCTAGCAACGCCCGGGCCCCAGAAGGATCTCTCACCCCAATCGTCCACTCCAATGTTGGCAATCCGACTGGAGCAGATGCCTCAACTGTCTCTGGAACCTGCGAGCTGCCCTCGCCTCGACCTGAAGAGCTAGCGCCTCGTCCACCAGCAGGAGGCCTAGCACCTCGCCCACTACCACGTGAAGAGCGACCACCTCGGCCTCGTCCTCCTGTCTCACCTCCAATCTCACCCCCGGTTGTAGGGTGATATTCCCAAACAGGCATAAATATGAGCCGAACACGTGATGTAAGTTGTGCAATGAGAAAAGTGATGAAAGGCACCATAATGAGAAGGGCCGGTGACCTAAAGTGTACACCGACAGGGGACTGTTCGGTAACAGGGGCATGAGACGTCCTAGACTAAATACCAGCTATTCGGCGGTGTAGGTTTGTATCCAAACAGTAGCACTTAAGGTGCAGTCTGTTCGGCAAAGAGCATGCCGGACAGATAGAGTCATTTATAAACGGCTTTAAGAGATAAGGCAGAAGCAGCATTCAAGAAGGAGTGTCCAATATCCAGTTAGGATAAACGGTGGGATAATCCTATTGCAGAACAAATTCCGTAAAGACGAGATCCCGTGTTCAGATAAGGATAAGTTTAAGAACAGTCCTATTATGGAACGAATTCCATGATAGGGAAAATCCTTGCAGAAAGAGGATCTCGGTTGATTGGGCACGAGAGTCCCTAGAAAGCCAGGTTTCCTGTACGGGATAGGAGTCCTGGGGCGATGAGGATGCTTGGAGAACAAGTAGACCTATGTCCATTAATTTAAGGGTAAACCTAGAGGCAAAAGGTACGCATTACGTTGCATGCATTATATACTTTCCTACTGATAATTAGGGTTTGAGACCAGTACGAGATACTAACTTAGGCATCGGGGGGCCTTTGCCACGAGAGGCGGAGGTGCGCTCACCCAAGCTTATCTTAAAGGCTACCCATTCTACCCATGGCCGAGGTTTTGAACCTAAAGCTCTGATACCATGTTGTAACGGCCCGAATTTTGGGTACGTTAAATAAACATTTTTATTGAATAAACTTAAAGAGAGTCTAGCTCATTATTACAACATAGTTCTCACAAGAGTACTTTTATTCAACAAAGGAGGGGATAAACTAAGGTTAACTACTGCTCCGCCTCTTCTTCCATCCTTGCAAGCTCCTCAGCTCCAAGGCCTTCAAGGTATAGAGCTCACCCTGCTCATCTACAAAATCTGACACATTATATCAGTTTCGCCCCCAGTATAATATGTAAGGGTTAGAACAATAACACCGTGAGCTACAAAAGCTCAATAGAATAATCCAACCCGCTAACCCATAACTTACAACAAATAGTCATATAAATAATCACATCTACTCATTTAACAACATAATTAACAATGATACATCCGCATTCACTATCCCTGCTTACGTTGGTGTCATGCCTTTCTTGGTTTCTCCTATGCGACTCATCGTATTGTGTCACCATTTCATTTTAAGAAAATCATTTGTCATTTAACGGGCTACCAAGTCCGGCCACGTTACAAAATCTCGCATTGGCTCCTCTCGCGGATAACCAAGCCCAATTGTCAATGAAGCTACCACGTCCGGCTCCAATGGCAATCTACACAATGGGCTACCAAGTCCGGCCTCATTGCGGTTTTCGCAAGTCCACACAAGGGCTACCAAGTCCGGCCACCTTGCGGGTTTTCACAACTCACATAAGGCTACCAAGTCCGGCCATTATGTAGTCTCAAAAATCCTTTTTATCCATATCAACCATTCCTTAAGTGTCATGTTTCTATTTCCGGTTTTCGTGTCTCGTAATCATGCATAGACTCCGCGGCGGGACGAATCACTTTAAAGTAATCTTGAAACTAAACTAGCAAGATCATCCAACTCTATATTACCTAATCGTACTCAAATTATTACTTAAAGCCACTTATGTTTTATCAGCAACAAGTAATGCAACAAATATACATACATGTTCATAATCACCCTCAGGACAATAATATATTACAAAAATCCGTTCTTTCTTCCTTTGTGGGAAAACAACATATGTTTATTGACGTAGAAATTCATTATTTGGCATGCTCATTCTTCTTTAGTACTTTAGTAAACAAGTTTTACTAACTAGCTTTGATACCTTAACCGTTTAACTCATGGTTGTATACTTAAAGTAAGTATAATCTAAGCAAGTACATAGCATGTCCATAATCATTACTTAAAGCATAACGCCACATGTGCGGACGCCCTTGGGGTGGTAATCCACCATATGCTTTGTTACTTTACCACAAGTAATACAAGCAAGTACATAGTAGGTCCATAATCATTACTTAAAGCATAACGCCACATGTGCGGACGCCCTTGGGGTGGTAATCCACCATATGCTTTGTTACTTTACCACAAGTAATACAGCAAGTACATAGTAGGTCCATAATCATTACTTAAAGCATAACGCCACATGTGCGGACGCCTGGGGTGGTAATCCACCATAAGCTGTTTGACTTTACAACAAGTAATAAAGCAAGTACATAGTAGGTCCATAATCATTACTTAAAGCATAACGCCACATGTGCGGACGCCCTTGGGGTGGTAATCCACCATATGCTTTGTTACAATACCACAAGCAATGGAATATAAGCTTATAGTTAAGTTATAAGATCAATACGCTATTACTTCTTCACGAATTTATATCTTAAGTTGGTTCTAATCATGCTTGATCATCCAATAGCAATATTAAGCTCACATGCATCCAACGTTTTAGGAAAATAAACTATCATTATCATGCTTTCATTATAACGACTTAGCTAGATTAAAACTAAGACAAGGAGTAGTGTCTAACATATACTTAGGATTATGGGTAGATTACACTATATTCAATTCGACATGCATACAATTATAGTTAGGATAAGTAGGTTCGAAGAACTCTACCGTTCTTCTTGGTGGTAGGGTGGCTACGGGAATTTCGTCGGAGTAACGGCTTGCGGTGGACTTCCGGTAGCTTCGAAAGAGAAGGGTTTCTCTCGAAACTAAGTCTTGACTATACTACTAAACTCTTATGGATCGAAGGGTGGTGGAGTGGTGGTTTAGTGGCGGCTTAGGATGAGTTTCTTGAAGAACAAGGGAAGAACTTCAAGAACACTCAAGAACAAAGCAAGAACAAGCAAGAACACTAAGCTTTCTAGAGAGAAGTTGAATGGTGAAGGTGTGAGTTGAAAGGCATGGAATGGATGCTATTTATAGGCAAAATGGAGCTTCCCCCCTCACTCCACTTGGCCGGCCATTACTCTCTCTCTCTCCCCCATAAATTTGCTCCATGGACTAGTCTTATCAAGCAATAGTATGCCAACTAAGTGCCACTTGGTGAAATAGTGTCAAAGTACAACCATGTGTCTAGTTTTAATGCACATACACCTCACTCTCCCCTTCTCTCTCATTCGGCCACATCACTCTCTCTCTCCCCATGGATTTGCTCCATGGTCTTGTCTTGTCAAGCCCAAGTACAACACAAGTGTAACTTGGTCAAATAGTATCAAAGTACAATGCACATGTCCAAGTACAACACACATGCACTCACTTTCCCTCTCCCCTCATTCGGCCCTCTCTCTCTCTCTTGGTCAAAGTACTATCATGTATATATATATATATATATATATATATATATATGTGTGTATATCTATATGTACATTTATGGAAAGAACAAGGAAGGTAAGGACAAAACTACTTAAATGTACACATGGCTTATGATTATTCTCTTTGCATGATAAAGTACACATGACTAGTCTTGTCATGCTATAGCACTCCAACCAAGTGTATCTAGGTCAAATAGTGTCAAAGTACAACACACATGTCAAAATACAACTCACATACGCTCACTCTTCCTCTCTCCCAACCGGCCTCTCTCTCCTTTCCCATGGATTTATTCCATGGACTTGTCAAATCAATTCCATAATCATGGCAAGCAACCTAAGTCTAGTCACATCAAGTCCTTTCTCTTTCAAATCAAATCTAGGTAATGATAAGGGTCCAAACAATGATGGAGGTGGTCATGGTGTAGTCTTATCCTAGAATGGGTCTACTTGGAAGAAAGACTAGAATCATTGGCTAGGTTTTGACTAGAAATGGGTTGGCATGTAACAAATAGGCTTAAGGCTATTAGGTGGCTTGGACAAGTGGCCAAAGGTACATACACACACCTCACTCTCTCTCTCCTCACATTCGGCCCCCCTCTTCTCTCTCCCTAGCCGATTCTCTATCTTGGTCAAAGTACTTGTATATATATATATATATATATATATATATATATATATATATGTGTACATTTGTGGTAGACAAGGAGGATAAGGACAAGGCTACTATCATATCTTTCACCAAGAATCCCATGGGAATATTGGACAATGCTATTATCCAAGGGATAATAATTTCCCTAATGGTTATTGTCCAAGGGTCTAACATTTCCCTAGCGGTTATTAACCAATGGGCGAAAGAAGTAATGAGGAGGAAGTACATGACTTGTCTTGTCATCTTATTTGGCAAATCCTAATATCTATTATCCAATGGGTAAAGTTTTCCCTAGCGGTTATTAACCAATGGTCCAAGGAAAGTCATCATGGAGTATACTATTTGCTTTTGACTAGACTATTCCAACTACTAGTCAAACTTGGTCTTCTCCCTAACAACTATTGTCCAATGGTCAAAAGTCTTCCTAGCATGTAATAACCAATGGATAAAGACTATCCTAGTATCTATTGTCCAATGGATAAAGATTACCCTAGTATCTATTGTCCAATGGATAAAGATTACCCTAGCCTTTATCGTCCAATGGATAAAGATTCAAGGTTGACTTTGGTCAAGGTTTTAGTTAGGGTTTCCAAATGACCTAATTAGGATCAACTGGGACTTGCTAAGTAGGATAATTAGACAAGTCGAGTAATTAGGGGATTAACCTTAGTGATTAGGGGAAACAATATGCCAATGTTCTTGTCTAACGAAAATGGTCTTGCTGACCGTTGAGAAGAAGAATAGGTTTTGACCTTAATGAATCTAATTATAACGGATTATAAGCGATTAGAAGAAAATTCAAAATATTTACGAATAAACAGCGAGATTTTTATTTAGTAGAAAATCGCCTAATAACGGAACATTAAAGCCCAACAGTGCCAAATGCCAAGGCAAGGCGTGAGCATGGCCAAGGTAGCCTGATGGCAAAGTGGTGGCGAAGCGGTGGCCAAAACAGCCCGGTGGCCAAACAGTGGCCAAGGCAGCCCGATAGCCAAGCAGTGGTCAGGGCAGCCCAGCAATGCCAAGGCAAAAGCATGGCGCGACCCGATGCCAAGGCAGAACCCAATGGCAGCCAAGGCAGAGCAAGGCAGCCCAGCAACGCCAAGGCAAAAGCAAGGCGCGACCCGACGCCAAGGCAGAACCCGATGGCAGCCAGGGCAGAGCAACCCGACAGTGACCCGACGCCTAGGCGAGGCAGACCCGACGCCTGGGCGAGGCAGGCGCGACAACAGACGCTGGCGAAGCCACCGACAATGACCCGACGCTGGCGAGGCAGCGCGACAATGGCCAACGCCAAGGCAAGGCAGGCGCGACAGCGAGCCGACGCCGAGGCAAGGCAGGCGCGACAGCGAGCCGACGCCGAGGCAAGGCAGGCGCGACAGCGAGCCGACGCCGAGGCAAGGCAGGCGCGACAGCGAGCCGATGCCGAGGCAAGGCAGGCGCGACAGCGAGCCGACGCCAAGGCAAGGCAGGCCCGACAGAGGCCCAATGCCTAGGCACCCCAGCCAAGCCAAAGCAAGGCGGTCAAGCCGACGGTCAAGGCAAAGACCAAAGATTTTCTACTAACCACTCCGGCCTCGATGCATCACTAAGCCAAAGGTAGTTAGGGTTTGCTAACTAATCGGTTAAAAGCTAACTATGCTTGCTAAGTAGGATTTCCAGCCGAGAAATATAATTTAAAGATTTTCGAATAAAAATGAGATTTTTATTAGTATACTAGTCATGGGAGAAGGACTAAATTGTCCGGAGTAAAAAAATTCAATTTTCCAAGTTTCGAATCTAATTATGACGGATTATTAGAATTTAAAAGGAAATTTTAAAGCAATCCAAGCAAATAAAAATAAAATTTAAAAATTTATCAAAATTTTCATAAGCCAATAACGACCGATTTTTGGGTGTTAAAAATGAAATCCAAGTATTAAAATAAAATTCAAATTTTTAACGAAATTTTTATTTACCAAAAATCGTGTCGTTACAACCTATCCCCTTAAAATAATTTCGTCCTCGAAATTCGCACGTGACTACGGGTTAGGCTTAATTACTATATCGGTCTTGGAATCATCGTATATCCCCCTTAAAAGAAGCAAGTCACTCTTAAGTCACAAGTTAGGCGTAGGTTGGCTATTTCTAGTTCGCACTCGCTACTTACTTTAGACTAACAACTGCACTCTCCCGAAATGGTGGTGTTACTCGAACTTAGGGGTTTTGTTATGAAGTTAGCACGCAATGAACCAGACAGATTGTGGTAGACGAGCAAAATAAAATTTCTTAAGATAACATAAGATCAACATACTACATGCCTACAGGCATCATTAGGTACACGAAAAAGTAAGGAAAAGCAGATAATAATGGCTAGGGCGCCATTGACGTGCCTCGTTCTACCACCTATCATTGAAGGCTTGGATCAAACGACGTTCGTATTCCCTAACGAACACCTCGAGTGCGATGGTCACAGCGAGAACCAGAAGGTGCGGAGGCGGTTGTTCCTACCGAACCATCGTGGCATGCCCATTGTCAGCACGACACAGAACAGGAGGAAGATGAAGGGTTGCAACCGCAGCGCTTGGGTTGTTAGGGTGAGCTCGGTTCGCTCGATTTCTCGGACGCAGCGTCTTAAAATCCTCGTCGTCGGGTGGCCATGGTTCGGGTTGGGGAATGAGATGGTAAGAGAGATGAAGAGAAAAGGATAAGGAAATGGGAGGTGGTGGTGGGGTACATATAGGACGGGTGAGGGTGAGTGGAGGAGGGAAATGATTGAGTTTTGAAATTTGAATTTGGAGGTTGAAGTTGATAATTGGGAGTTTGAAATTTTGATAATTGGAGGTTGGAGGGTGCGGTTTTGGCCGCGCCGGATGGGTAGGCCCGGCTCTAGGTGTTAGGATCCGTTCTCGTTTCTTAGGAGGTGTGGGAAAATATTTATCACAATTAGCTTCTCATCGAATAAAAATAGATCGATAAAAGAAAAAATGTCTATGGTAGTGTGCCACAGTACCCGTAACAAGCAACAGATTATTTTGCAACCTGCGTCACAAAAATAATTGTCCTTTGTAATAAGGGTGTCATTAAAGAATAGTATGCGGCAGTACTCCTTTGAAGGAAACAAGCTTTTTATAGATAAGCAAAAGAACACAAGCATAGAGTTCTATTACAAAACAGAAGATAACCCTTTCCTACCACAAAACAAGTAAACATAAGATGGGGTTTCCTAATACTATTGTAGCGATCTCACACATGATCCTAACATGTTTATTAATACAATACTATTTCTTTCTAAGGCATATTGATTCCAAACTTCTCCCTCAGCCACATCTTGTGGTTCTTTTCGGCCTCGGTTTTCACTTTCTGAAAATACTCCTGCTCCTTTTTAAGTATTTCCTCCTGCGTTAGCACGGGTGGTGCCTCTAACAGTTCGGGGTAGCACGGGAAGAGTTTCATCATGACAGCCTCCCAATCTATGTTGGTCTCCATGTCAGACACCGGGAAGCTAAATGGCTGCTCGAAGTTCTGCACAGGTGGTGCAGGGGCTTGGGTAGGAGGTAGGTTCTCGGGGTTTTGAACTAGTAGGGGTACCTCCCAAATGATGGGGACTTCATAGAGTTCCATGTCATCCACATGTGGGAGTGTTGGTCCGGTGTACTCAGGTGACAGTAGTGATCGGTAGATGGCCCTAGTTTCCGGGGCGAAAGGTGGGCAACCTCTTTGTGGTACTCTTGACATCTATATAAATGGGAAAGTTCTATATTAGACTTAATGATACGAAGGGTAACTATAAGCATGCACATAAACAGTAATTTCACATAGGAAAGAAATACATATTTTCATTACTTAATCGGATCCAGTACAACATAAATGGCTAGAATTAGCCTAGGCTTACTACTACCTTGCGAGTTCAACTACTACCAACCTTCTTATTACATTTGCATCACAAGCTTCTTAATGAGCCTAAAAGGTGTTCGGGAATTGGGCCTTATATGGGCCTATGTCGGTCTCAACGGGTGGCGGAGGTATATCGCCGGTGTCAAAGGCTATGTCCATGATGTCGGGCGCAATCCCTTAGCCATCCAGGCTCTTCTTCGTTATCAGATTCACTCTCTTCGTCAGATTCTTCATTCCCCCAGATCACCATTGGTTCTTCTTCCTCGGGATCTTCTTCGGGATCTTCTTCGGGATCCTCATTCGCGGGAGGTGCTATTGGGACCGGAACGGGAATGGCTTCAGCTTCGTTCCCTACAACTACAAGTTCCTCATGGAAAAGGGGTGCGATTTGGACGAGGACAGGTATTGCTTCTTCGTTTCCCACCTCTTCTTCATCAGGGAGTGGCAAGGCACCATGCTCTTGATAGTAGTCATAAACGTAGGGAAAGGCGTAAGGGAAGTATGGGTCTCTTGCTAACATGTTGGTCATCGTCCTCAGGGTACCTCTAAGTTGGCGGGCTTCGGCTAGTAGGTTGTCTCGATAGTTACTCATCTACAAGGAAAAGTTTTAGCCTTGATTAGTAGTGTTTTAAGTCAAGTTTTACTAATGTTAAAGAAACATCGACATTTCTATGTTCCACATTCGATTCTTGATTTAAGTCATCATCCAATTGTTCGGAATTCCCAGCTCGGTGGTATTGCCAATTTCCACACCTTGCTTCAATCCGAAGATTGTTTTGTCGAATTCCACCCAATTTGGGACGGTAAACTTAAACTCAAGTCTCGTTTGTGCAACGGTCACGCTTATCTTAACACTAATCTTAAAGGCTACCCATTCTACCCATGGCCGAGGTTTTGAACCTAAAGCTCGATACCAAGTTGTAACGCCCCAATTTTGAGTACGTTAAATAAACATTTTTATTGAATAAACTTAAAGATAGTCTAGCTCATTATTAAAACATAGTTCTCACAAGAGTACTTTTATTAAACAAAGGAGGGTATAAACTAAGGTTAACTACTGCTCCGCCTCTTCTTCCATCCTTACAAGCTCCTCGTCTCCGAAGGCCTCCAACGTGTACTGCTCATGCTCTGCTCATCTATAAAGTCGACATATTATACCAGCGTCCCAAGATAATATGTCAGGGTCACCACAAAGGTAACACCGTGAGCTACAAAAGCTCAATAGAATAATCCAACCCGCTAACCCATAACTTACAACAAATAGTCATATAAATAATCACATCTACTCATTTAACAACATAATTAACAATGATACATCCGCATTCACTATCCTGCTTACGTTGGTGTCATGCCTTTCTTGGTTTCTCCTACGCGACTCATCGTATTGTGTCACCATTTCATTTTAAGAAAATCATTTGTCATTTAACGGGCTACCAAGTCCGGCCACGTTACAAAATCTCGCATTGGCTCCTCTCCGCGGATAACCAAGCCCAATTGTCAATGAAGCTACCACGTCCGGCTCCAATGGCAATCTACACAATGGGCTACCAAGTCCGGCCTCATTGCGGTTTTCGCAAGTCCACACAAGGGGCTACCAAGTCCGGCCACCTTGCGGGTTTTCACAACTCACATAAGGCTACCAAGTCCGGCCATTATGTAGTCTCAAAAAATCCTTTTTATCCATATCAACCATCCCTTAAGTGTCATGTTTCTATTTTTCCGGTTTTCGTGTCTCGTAATCATGCATAGACTCCGCGGCGGGACGAATCACTTTAAAGTAATCTTGAAACTAAACTAGCAAGATCATCCAACTCTATATTACCTAATCGTACTCAAATTATTACTTAAAGCCACTTATGTTTTATCAGCAACAAGTAATGCAACAAATATACATACATGTTCATAATCACCCTCAGGACAATAATATATTACAAAAATCCGTTCTTTCTTCCTTTGTGGGAAAACAACATATGTTTATTGACGTAGAAATTCATTATTTGGCATGCTCATTCTTCTTTAGTACTTTAGTAAACAAGTTTTACTAACTAGCTTTGATACCTTAACCGTTTAACTCATGGTTGTATACTTAAAGTAAGTATAATCTAAGCAAGTACATAGCATGTCCATAATCATTACTTAAAGCATAACACCACATGTGCGGACGCCCTTGGGGTGGTAATCCACCATATGCTTTGTTACTTTACCACAAGTAATACAAGCAAGTACATAGTAGGTCCATAATCATTACTTAAAGCATAACGCCACATGTGCGCACGCCGATGGGGTGGTAATCCACCATCTGTTTTGTTACTTTACCACAAGTAATACAGCAAGTACATAGTAGGTCCATAATCATTACTTAAAGCATAACGCCACATGTGCGGACGCCCTTGGGGTGGTAATCCACCATATGCTTTGTTACTTTACCACAAGTAATACAAGCAAGTACATAGTAGGTCCATAATCATTACTTAAAGCATAACGCCACATGTGCGGACGCCTGGGGTGGTAATCCACCATATGCTTTGTTACAATACCACAAGCAATGGAATATAAGCTTATAGTTAAGTTATAAGATCAATACGCTATTACTTCTTCACGAATTTATATCTTAAGTTGGTTCTAATCATGCTTGATCATCCAATAGCAATATTAAGCTCACATGCATCCAACGTTTTAGGAAAATAAACTATCATTATCATGCTTTCATTATAACGACTTAGCTAGATTAAAACTAAGACAAGGAGTAGTGTCTAACATATACTTAGGATTATGGGTAGATTACACTATATTCAATTCGACATGCATACAATTATAGTTAGGATAAGTAGGTTCGAAGAACTCTACCGTTCTTCTTGGCGGTAGGGTGGCTACGGGAATTTTGTCGGAGTAACGGCTTACGGTGGACTTCCGGTAGCTTCGAAAGAGAAGGGTTTCTCTCGAAACTAAGTCTTGACTATACTACTAAACTCTTATGGATCGAAGGGTGGTGGAGTGGTGGTTTAGTGGCGGCTTAGGATGAGTTTCTTGAAGAACAAGGGAAGAACTTCAAGAACACTCAAGAACAAAGCAAGAACAAGCAAGAACACTAAGCTTTCTAGAGAGAAGTTGAATGGTGAAGGTGTGAGTTGAAAGGCATGGAATGGATGCTATTTATAGGCAAAATGGAGCTTCCCCCTCACTCCACTTGGCCGGCCATTACTCTCTCTCTCTCCCCCATAAATTTGCTCCATGGACTAGTCTTATCAAGCAATAGTATGCCAACTAAGTGCCACTTGGTGAAATAGTGTCAAAGTACAACCATGTGTCTAGTTTTAATGCACATACACCTCACTCTCCCCTTCTCTCTCATTCGGCCACATCACTCTCTCTCTCCCCATGGATTTGCTCCATGGTCTTGTCTTGTCAAGCCCAAGTACAACACAAGTGTAACTTGGTCAAATAGTATCAAAGTACAATGCACATGTCCAAGTACAACACACATGCACTCACTTTCCTTTCCCTCATTCGGCCCTCTCTCTCTCTCTTGGTCAAAGTACTATCATGTATATATATATATATATATATATATATATATATGTGTATATCTATATGTACATTTATGGAAAGAACAAGGAAGGTAAGGACAAAACTACTTAAATGTACACATGGCTTATGATTATTCTCTTTGCATGATAAAGTACACATGACTAGTCTTGTCATGCTATAGCACTCCAACCAAGTGTATCTAGGTCAAATAGTGTCAAAGTACAACACACATGTCAAAATACAACTCACATACACTCACTCTTCCTCTCTCCCAACCGGCCTCTCTCTCCTTTCCCATGGATTTATTCCATGGACTTGTCAAATCAATTCCATAATCATGGCAAGCAACCTAAGTCTAGTCACATCAAGTCCTTTCTCTTTCAAATCAAATCTAGGTAATGATAAGGGTCCAAACAATGATGGAGGTGGTCATGGTGTAGTCTTATCCTAGAATGGGTCTACTTGGAAGAAAGACTAGAATCATTGGCTAGGTTTTGACTAGAAATGGGTTGGCATGTAACAAATAGGCTTAAGGCTATTAGGTGGCTTGGACAAGTGGCCAAAGGTACATACACACACCTCACTCTCTCTCTCCTCACATTCGGCCCCCCTCTTCTCTCTCCCTAGCCGATTCTCTATCTTGGTCAAAGTACTTGTATATATATATATATATCTATATATATATATATATATATATATGTGTACATTTGTGGTAGACAAGGAGGATAAGGACAAGGCTACTATCATATCTTTCACCAAGAATCCCATGGGAATATTGGACAATGCTATTATCCAAGGGATAATAATTTCCCTAATGGTTATTGTCCAAGGGTCTAACATTTCCCTAGCGGTTATTAACCAATGGGCGAAAGAAGTAATGAGGAGGAAGTACATGACTTGTCTTGTCATCTTATTTGGCAAATCCTAATATCTATTATCCAATGGGTAAAGTTTTCCCTAGCGGTTATTAACCAATGGTCCAAGGAAAGTCATCATGGAGTATACTATTTGCTTTTGACTAGACTATTCCAACTACTAGTCAAACTTGGTCTTCTCCTAACAACTATTGTCCAATGGTCAAAAGTCTTCCTAGCATGTAATAACCAATGGATAAAGACTATCCTAGTATCTATTGTCCAATGGATAAAGATTACCCTAGTATCTATTGTCCAATGGATAAAGATTACCCTAGCCTTTATCGTCAATGGATAAAGATTCAAGGTTGACTTTGGTCAAGGTTTTAGTTAGGGTTTCCAAATGACCTAATTAGGATCAACTGGGACTTGCTAAGTAGGATAATTAGACAAGTCGAGTAATTAGGGGATTAACCTTAGTGATTAGGGGAAACAATATGCCAATGTTCTTGTCTAACGAAAATGGTCTTGCTGACCGTTGAGAAGAAGAATAGGTTTTGACCTTAATGAATCAATTATAACGGATTATAAGCGATTAGAAGAAAATTCAAAATATTTACGAATAAACAGCGAGATTTTTATTTAGTAGAAAATCGCCTAATAACGGAACATTAAAGCCCACGATGCCAAATGCCAAGGCAAGGCGTGAGCATGGCCAAGGTAGCCTGATGGTAACTGGTGGCGAGGCGGTGGCCAAAACAGCCCGGTGGCAAACAAAGGCCAAGGCGCCGATAATAGCGATGGTCGTGGCAGCCAAAGAATGCCAAGGCAAAAGCGAGGCGTGACCCGATGCCAAGCGTAACTCAATGGCAGCCAAGCGCAAGGCAGCCCAGGAACGCCAAGGCAAAAGCAAGCGCGACCGACGCCAAGCGAGAACCCGATGGCAGCGGCGAGCAACCCGACATGACTCGACGCCTAAGCGGCACCCGACAATGACCAGCGCTGGCGAAAGCGGCGCAGCGCGACAACACCGACGCCTGGCGAAGCCAGGCCGACAATGACCGACGCCTGGCGGCGCGGCAATGAGCCGACGCTAAGGCAAGGCAGCGCGACAATGAGCCGACGCCGAGGCGCGACAGCGAGCCGACGCCGAGGCAAGGCAGGCGCGACAGCGAGCCGACGCCGAGGCGAGGCAGGCGCGACAGCGAGCCGACGCCGAGGCGAGGCAGGCGCGACAGCGAGCCGACGCCGAGGCGAGGCAGGCGCGACAGCGAGCCGACGCCAAGGCAAGGCAGGCGCGACAGCGAGCCGACGCCGAGGCGAGGCAGGCGCGACAGCGAGCCGACGCCAAGGCAAGGCAGGCCCGACAGAGGCCCAATGCCTAGGCACCCCAGCCAAGCCAAAGCAAGGCGGTCAAGCCGACGGTCAAGGCAAAGACCAAAGTTTTTCTACTAACCACTCCGGCCTCGATGCATCACTAAGCCAAAGGTAGTTAGGGTTTGCTAACTAATCGGTTAAAAGCTAACTATGCTTGCTAAGTAGGATTTCCAGCCGAGAAATATAATTTAAAGATATTATTTACTTATTAGGGAAAATATACGAGTACGTTTGCAAGTATACTAGTCATGGGAGAAGGACTAAATTGTCCGGAGTAAAATAATTCAATTTTCCAAGTTTCGAATCTAATTATGACGGATTATTAGAATTTAAAAGGAAATTTTAAAGCAATCCAAGCAAATAAAAATAAAATTTAAAAATTTATCAAAATTTTCATAAGCCAATAACGACCGATTTTTGGGTGTTAAAAATGAAATCCAAGTATTAAAATAAAATTCAAATTTTTAACGAAATTTTTATTTACCAAAAATCAGGGTCGTTACAGCTCCAGGTACTCTTTATTTTTCTGCACCTACAATTGGCGCCGTCTGTGGGAAACGAACGAATTCCATTTGAAAAACGATCATGGTGGAAGTAGATCCAGTCACACCGCTCACTGAGAAGAACCAGGCTGGTGGGGAAGGAGACAAATCCCCTTCAGGCGCTCCGAGAAAGCATGCTGGTGGCCACAGTAGGAGAACGACGAGCAAAGATCGTCCCCTCACCATCCAAGATGATCCCAAGAACAAGGAAGGTAGGACTGCTACGGACTCCACGAGAAGGAGCAGGTCCCACCGTAGAGAAGAGTCAGTTGCGCATTCGAAAAGTGTGCATAATCACAGCGACATCCTCGATAGGAAGAGGCAGGAAATCGAGGAGGCTGCTCGATTAATCAAGAAATGAGAATATGAGATCCGTGAGATGGAAAGGATCAGAGATCATCCTGAGGATTCTGGACTGTCACGAGGACATTCCGGAAGAGGAAAAAGAGCTATGGTAACATACAAGGCCGCTCCTTCGCACTGAAGAAGCAGGAGCAGGAGTCCCTCTCCAAGAAAGAAGAGGCCTTCTTCACGAAGAAGGAGAAGCAGGAGTCCAAAGGAACGAGCGCTTTCTCCGCGAAAAAGGAGAAGCAAGAGCCGAAGTTCCTCTGTTGAAGAAGATACCCGGAGACACCATAGAGACAGGTATGAGAGACCTGAGTCTGATTAGGATAGGGTCCGGGCACACAGAAACAAGGAACAAGAGGCCGGGACAATGACTGCACGAGAAGTAGCAAGGAAAGCCCTGAGTAACATAGCAACTTCCCCCTTTACCAGAAGGTTACAAGATGCACGATTGCCGAGCAGAGTGAAGCACAGGGCGTTCGTACTTTACGAGACAAATGCGGACCCTGTTGCTCACATACAGCATTACCAGCAGGCTATGTTTATGCACGAAGGGGATGACGCTATTATGTGCAAGATGTTCCCATCGAGTTTGGGGAAGGTGGCTCTGTCTTGGTTCCACAAGTTGGAGACACGATCCATACGAGGGTGGACGCAGTTGGCTGAAGAGTTCACTGCACGATTCCTAACGAGTAGAAAGGCTCCTAAGACGTTTGAAAATCTCTCCACGATGAAGCAGGGAGATAATGAGCCAATCAGAGACTATGCTAAGAGGTACTGGGAAACTTTCAATGAGATTGACAGTTGCAGTGAAGAATACGCCATCGCTACCTTCAAAACAGGTTTGCCTGTTCGGGAGGAGCTGCGACGTTCTCTGAATAAACACCCTGTGTCAACATTGGCTCACCTGATGGAACGAATTGAGCAGAATGCTAGAATGGAGGATGACATTCTACGTGAGGACGGCAAGGTGATTGCCGAACAGCCTAAGACACCAGCGAAAAAGGTGGACAAACCAGAGCCCAAGACCTATAAGGAAAGAAAGCAGTATGGGCAGGCTAAGAGAGAGCCATATAGAGAGAAGCCAGCACCAGACCCCAAGTCATTCTTTTCAATAACAATAGTTTGGAAAGAGCCCACTTACAAGATTCTTTATCGAATAAAGAATCAGCCCTACTTCAAGTGGCCCCCAAGCCTAGGTGGAGACAAGGATGCGAAACGTGCTACGAATCAGCACTGCAGTTATCATAAGGACTGGGGCCACATGACAAAAGATTGTGAAATGTTCAAAAGGCATCTTGACGATTTGGTCTCTCAAGGCTACCTGAAGGAGTATATTCAGGAGGACCCCAAAGAAAAAGGGAAAGCCATGGAGACGGATTACGAACAGAATCCTAGGGGAATAATCCATATGATACATGGATTGGCCGCACCTTACACAAGGAATGAGGTTAGACTGCTCTAGAGGAAAACCAAGCATGACCAGCATGTTCTAAGATTGGGAAATAAGAGGGGACGAGGAACCAATGAAAGCAACAAAAGCATAGTCTTCACAGATGAAGATCTTGGAGATGTCCAGGTACCTCATAACGACGCTTTGGTCATTACCCTACGAATAGGGGAATACGACATCGAGAGGATCTTGGTGGACTCTGGGAGTTGTACAGAAGTCATGTATTATAATGCATTCAAGAAATTGGGGTTAACTCAGTCAGATTTGGAGCAGTCAATAACACCTCTGGTCGGGTTTCGAGCAGGAGCAGTCTGGCCCCTTGGAAAGGTAACATTGCCCGTTTGTGCTGGTTCTGTAGTTTTAAGAACGGACTTTTTAGTGGTTGATGTCCTGTCTTCCTATAACGCAATTATTGGAAGGACGTGGTTGCATAAGATGAGGGCGATCTCCTCTACGTACCATCAGATGGTGAAGTTCCCTGGTTCCAACGGTATCGAGAAGATCAGAGGAAATCAAAAGGCGGCACAGCAGTGTCTGATTTCTATTGTTAAGAAAATTCCAAAGGCCCACCAGGTTCAAGCAATAGAGGTATCGAATCAACCGACTATCGAGGATGTCGGCAGAAACCCAACAGAGAAAGTGGTGGAAGGCCTAAAGAAAATACAGATCAACGAGACTGATCCTGAAAGGTATTTTTTAATTGGGGAATCACTACCAGTTGAGGAAGAGAACGAGCTGGTTGGATTCTTAAAAGAATACGTCGATGTATTTGCATGGGTACCGGAGGAAATGCCCGGTGTAGGTGCAGACGTGATCTGTGACCATTTAAATGTAGACCCTCAGCACAAGCCCGTGATTCAAAGGAAGAGAAGGGCAGCTGTACAGCATGTTGATGCTATTATTGAGGAAGTAGAACGATTGTTGGAAGCCAAAGCAATACGCGAAGTTTACTATCCAGAATGGCTATCCAACACTGTGGTGGTGAAAAAGAAGAATGGAAAGTGGCGTGTCTATGTGGATTTCACAGATTTGAACAAAGCGTGCCCAAAGGACAGTTTCCCCCTTCCCAGGATTGATCAATTAATTGATGCAACTGCTGGGTATGAGCGGATGAGTTTCCTCGACGCATATCGAGGATATCATCAGATTGCCATGTTTGGGCCTGATCAGGAAAAGACTTCTTTCATTACACCACGAGGATTGTACTGTTACAACGTGATGCCTTTTGGATTAAGGAATGCAGGAGCAACATATCAGAGGTTAGCAACCATTATGTTCAAAAAGCTGCTTGGAAAAACTATGGAGGTTTACATAGACGATATGGTTGTGAAAAGCAAGACCAGGCAGGGTCATGTAGCAGATTTGAAAGAGGCCTTCGATATCTTGAGGCAGTACAAGTTAAAACTCAATGTCTCGAAGTGTGCATTTGGAGTTGGTTCAGGGAAGTTCTTGGGACACCTTGTGACCATAAGGGGGATCGAGGCAAAACCAGATTAGATATCAGCATTGCAAGGGCTGCGGAGTCCCAAAACGACGAAAGAAGTACAGAGATTGACTGGGATGGCTGCCGCCCTCAATAGATTCATCAGCCGGTCCAGTGATAAATGCCGGCCCTTCTTTCAGCTTCTAAAGAAAAGAGAAGGATATGAATGGGGAGCAGAGTGTGAGTAGGCTTTTCAGGACCTGAAGAAGTATCTGGCTGAGTCTCCACTTCTATCAACTCCAGAACCAGGTGAGTGTTTGGTTTTATACTTGGCAGTTTCTGAGCATGCTGTTAGTGCTGTTTTGTTAAGAAGTAAGGGATCGGAGCAAATCCCAATTTATTACGTGAGTAAGACACTGTTAGACGCATAAACGAGGTATCTGCCCCTTGAAAAACTGGTCCTTGCGTTAAGGACAGCAACGAGGAAGCTGCCTCATTACTTCCAAAGCCATAAGGTTGTGGTTTATATTGAATATCCTTTAAAGTCACTGCTACGAAGGGCAGACTTTTCAGGACGGATCTCGACGTGGTCTGTTGAGTTGAGTCAATATGATATAGACTTCCAGCCACGCACGGCGATAAAAGGCCAGGTGCTGGCTGATTTTGTGGCAGAATTTACTCCAATGGTAGCACCAGGGCCTCCTACGAGAAAGGAGCAATCCGTTCAACAACCAACTAAGAAGTGAAAGGCGCCTGCCGAACAGGACCCTTTGGAATGGAAGTTATTCATCGACGGTTTGGCTTGTAACACTGGTTCAGGAGCAGGTGTTGTTCTATTCCCTCCGGATGGGGTGATGGTCGAGCTCTCTGTTCGGCTAGGTTTCAGTGCGTCCAACAATGTGGCAGAGTACGAGGCCCTGCTGATCGGCCTCAAAAGTGCAAAAACCTTGAAGGTGGAGAGATTAAGGGTCTATTGCGACTCCCAGTTGGTGGTATGCCAACTGTCCGGGGAATATGAGGCTCGGAGTGAGAAGATGGCAGCTTACGTACAGGCGGCCAAAGATTTACTTGATACCTTCGAAAAGGTATGTATTGAACAGATAATCTCGGGACAGAATGCCCATGCGGATTCTTTAGCTTGGTTGGCTGTTGCTGTTCCTACTGAGTTAAAAAGGAAATTAGCAGTCGATTATCTGGATAAACCAAGTATTGGGAAAAGTGTGGAGTTGGTCCTGGACGTGAACCAGGGGCCAAGTTGGATGGATCCAATCATTGGGTTTCTACGAGATGAGACTCTTCCCTCCGATAAAAAGGAAGCCCACAAGATTAAAACCAAATCGGCAAGGTTTTGGTTGTCTCCAGAAGGGAAGTTATACAGAAAATCCTTTATTGGGCCGTACCTGCTCTGTGTGCACCCCGAGATGGTGCAGAAATTTCTCCACGAGATCCATGAAGGGACGTGTGGGAGTCATGCAGGAGGTAGGTCCATATCCCACCGAGCAATTACTCAAGGGTATTGGTGGCCGCATATGCAGGAGGATGCAAAGGTTTACGTAAAAATTTGTGAGAAATGTCAGAAGTTCTCACCAATGATCAGGACACCGGCCGAAGATCTGGTGCCCTTGACTAGCCCCTGGCCTTTTGCTCAGTGGGGGATGGACATCGTGGGTCCACTCCATAAGGCTACTGGGAACCGAAAATTCCTTTTGGTGGCAACAGATTACTTCACGAAGTGGATTGAAGCTGAACCTTTGGCTAAGATTACTGAACCTATGATAGAAAGGTTTGTCTGGAAGAGTATTATTACTCGTTTTGGGGTCCCATACTCATTGATTACAGATAATGGTTCCCAGTTCCAGAAGAAGTTTAAAGCTTTTTGTGCCTAGTATGGAATAAGAAATTATTATTCAACCCCTGCTTACCCTCAGAGTAATGGGCAAGCAGAGGCATCCAATAAAACCATTCTGGATGGAATCAAGAATAGATTGGACAAAGCAAAAGGCAAGTGGCCTGACGAGTTGCCATTGGTGCTGTGGGCACACCGAACAACGCCTAGGAGGTCTACGGGAGAGACCCCCTATTCTTTGGCTTATGGAACAGAGGCAATCATTCCATTAGAAGTTGGCCTTCCTACTAATAGGACTGCGTTGGTCGAAAGTGGAGGAAATGACAGGGCTCTTGAAAATGAGCTCGACCTTGCCGAGGAAAGGAGGGAAAGAGCCCTGGTGCATTTGGCCTCCTATCAGGAACAGTTGATGAAGAACTACAATAAGCATGTTCACCCACGAGAGTTTGGTGTTGGAGACCTTGTGCTCCGCAAGGTGCTCGGCAACACCAAGGTTGCCAATGAGGGCAAACTGGGGGCTAATTGGGAAGGCCCATATCGAGTTACTGAGATTGTGGGCATTGGGGCCTATCGTTTGGCAGACTTGGACGGGAACCCAGTGCCACGGCCTTGGAATGTCCACAATTTGAGGAAGTTCTTTGTTTGAAAGACTTCAGTTTCACTTTCTATTCTGTTTTAGGATTGTGTGATTGTGTGGGAATTATGAATAAAATTCCTTTGTGTTTCATTTTTTAGTTGCATGGGGTACGCGTAACGACCCCTTGAGTTGTTTGGATTATGAATAAAACCCTCTTTTTTCTGAAATAGTGATTCTATAATAGTTTCGTTTTTCATAACATATGCCTGTCTTTAATTTGTAAATATGAATAAAGGCCTTTTCTTTCCCTCATTCATATTGGGGAGCTGGGGTATAGCTGTTTTGGCATGTATAATTGTTTTGGTATGTACGAATACATGTTTCAATTATTCTGGCTATGAAAAATGAATTTAACATATGAGAACTTATTTAAGTACGTGATACTCAATATTTTACAAGTACGAAACACTTGTATTAAAATTTTATAGAGTACGAAATACTTGCATATGAGAAGATGCAGATTATAAAACCAAGTCCGAAATACTTGGGTTTGCATACGAGAAAATGCAGATTGTAGAATTACCAAGTCCGAAATACTTGGGTAAAAAGTAAACATGATTATAATACAGACATACAAATGCGAATAAATTTGTATAACGACATTATGGCCATTAAGTACGAAATACTTAAGCAAAATCCTATTTAAAATATGCGTACGAATATACGTCTCAAATGCCACAAGTATGAAATACTTGTATTCAAATTTGCAAAGTATGAAATACTTGCACAGATTATAAACTTGCTAAGTACGAGGATACTTAGACATGCCAAGTACGAAATACTTGAGAAGAAACGTAACGAAGTTACGTTTCATACAGCTTTTTATATGTATCTAAATACCAGTAATTTAGACAGACTAAGCACGAAGAACTTAGTAACAGCCTAAGCGATGTCAAGACAGACATATGCACCTGATCACATGCATTCAAAACAGATAAAGTTTATGGCCAAGAAGGGCCGAGCAAAATGACAAAGGCCTCGAAATGGCCACCAAAAACCCAAGTGTTATGCCACGATAGGGCCGAATATCTGTGTTATAAAAGTTTAAATGTATTGATGCCACGCAGGGCCGAGAACTACGGTCACGCAGGACCTGATAAAACTAACTGTTCGGAAGATGGGAAGAAACTTACCAGACTTAGTCTAGGTTTTGGATCTCGGGATGAATTTCGGTTGACACTTCGGTGGGGGTTTCAGCATTGACACCACCTTCATTAACCGTTGCTTGCACTTGCGACTGCTCGTTTTGGGCATCATGAGTTCCAGCTGGGGTATCTTGAGGCTCCATTTGGATGTTGCCATCTGCGTCAGCAAAGTTGTCTATTTGTTGTTCGACATCATCAGCATTAAGCTCCTCAGTCTCGACAACAGCCGCCCCACGGTTGCTCTGTAGTTCAACTACCCATAGTGGAGAGTCATCGGGAACCCCAACTTTGGTCAAACATGACTCCCAGCCCGCGGAAAAGATTTGATCTTGTTCCGCTGGCATTTGTTCGACGTAGCTAGCAGTTGCCTCGTCAAATCCCTTTTGGTAACCATCCTCGTATGCAGCCTTTTTGGTACTATCAATCTCACCCAGGGCTTGGTTAAGGCTATCTTCAGCAATCTCGAGTTTGCCCTTCGCCTCGTTGCAATTAGCTTTTGCTTTGTCTCTCTCCCCTTCCAACCTCGTGACTGATCGGAGCAGTCTAGTGTTATCATTCAAGAGTCTGATTCTCTCAGACTCAGCATCCTGGAATTTCTGTCCCAGTGCAACCATCTTCTGGATAAACTGAGTAAAAACAAGTATAGTTCAACGATTAATGAACTACTACCATGAACAAGATAAAGCATAAAGTGTGGATAAAATGGGTTTACCTTTATCCCACTGACAAGTCCAGTGGAAACTAGCCGGTCACCAGAAGATGAGGATTCCTTTTGCATGTCAACCGGAAGTAATAAGCACTGAGCTAGGGCCAGAGCAATCTCCGAGGAGCTTGCACTGTCCCCGATATTCACTGGACGGTCACCTCTGGTGAGTAAAGGGGCCCAGTTTGGTTCAGTGACGGTGGTGTTCGGTGCAGGAGTCTCTAGGGATGACCCAGCGGCCAGTGCATCAGATTCCCCGGTCTCTGGGTTTCTCGAACGTTTGTCTCGATGGGCATCAGCAGCCTCGAGGGAACTGTCACGTTCCCGAGGAGAGGAGCAGGATTGTGTTGAACCTCCCCTGCTGCGACGAGGTGGTGGGGGAGCATGCCCGGTGTAGGGTGCACGGCTTGAACCGCGTCCACGAGAGGACACGGTGAGAAGTGAACTCAGATTCAAAGGTTGGCGAGTTATTGTACCTGAATGGGGAGGAGACTGAGAATAACCGGAGGACGAAGACTGAGAGGTGTTACGATCGACAGTTGTCTGTTCGGTTTGTAGTTGAACAACAGCCTGTCTTCGAGAAGACCTCCTGACAGCCACACGAGGAAGTGGTACCCCTTCAGAAATAGAAACTTCCCCTGGCTGTCCGGCTACAGTGACTCTTGCGTTGGGTCTTGGATTCCTTGGTTGGGAAGCAGTTGACGTTGATGCTGCGCTTGTACTCGGATTGGCAAGTCTTCGATTTATGAAGATTCTGTAAACAGGATCGTAGCCCAGTAGGACGCTTGCATTCCATCCCCGACCAGTTGTTAATGTGCTAGGTACCCCTGTGTATTTCAAAATCCTGTTTATCTCAACTGTTCGGACGTAACTAGGCTCACGTCTGGGGCGTGTATTTGCGTTGTCCGCTGCAAATTGAGAGAAGGCGAACGTAAATCAAACACTTGTTGAGATTTGGAAAGTAAAACAGTAGAAATAAAACAAAAGCGAATCAGGAGCATACGTGGGTAGCCCTATACGTGGGGGCAATGGAATCCCACCACTTGGTCATCTTCCCCTCTTGGCTCAAAAGCTCCGGTGACATATAGGAAATCCATCTCGTGATCACGAGCAGAATCTGGCAAGTTAAGCACGAGACGCTTTTCTGCCTTCCTTACTTTGAAGTAGTATGTATTATACTCAGGGTTTACTACGATACTGTACCACCATTGGATATCCCAGATTCCAATTTAGGTCCCTAAAATCCTATTTAGGGCCACTATCCCCATCACTAATCTGAAAAAATTAGTGGACACTTGCATGGGAGTAAGTCTATACCAGTTTAATACTCGTTGAAGTAATGGGTCAAGGGGAAAACGAACTCCACCCTCGACAATGGCTACGATGGGGATTCCCATCATCTCCCACGTGCCAACATCTCTGTCTGCCCCAAGGGGAGCAAGTTCAAGTGCGACATTGTCAGGAATGCTATATTTTGTTCTAAAGGCCACCATGGCAGTAGGGGTCTCACAAAGGTGTCTGAACTTCCTGGGTTTGGGTTCCTTACCACTCTTATCCGCCATGGATGTATTCAAAGAAAGGTACGACTAAAACGAAATCAGAAAACAGGTATAATTCGAACCCTAAGAGTGACAGGATCTGAGAATGAAGATCTCATAAATAAACGAGAAGAATGGGGAATGAGAGATCTTACGATGATTGCGACCGTCGTTGGAGATATAAACGGGAACTACGGGCGGCGGTAATAGCTGAAACAAAGCTCTCGCCTGAGTTTCTAGAGAGAGAAAGAAATGATCTGGGTTTCGATTAAAATAAAACCGGAAAAATCCCTCTTTTTGGGTATAAACGTAAAAGGTGGGAGACTGAGCGTCTCCTCTCACTCTGTTAAGGTGAGAAGTAACGGATCGAGGAATCTAGTAAAGGGCCGTTTTGACGCCGTCTGACTTAGACGTCAACTCGAATTAAATGCAAGACATACGAATTACGCCATGTGGAACCCGTGCTTCAAGAAAGCATGATGAATAAACCGCCAAAAATCAAATGGTCATCAATACTGTAACTGCACGGGACATCATGAAGCTCGGCCTGGGGTTTGTTCTTTAGAAGCTTTACCCATTGGCCCGAGCAGTTCCATTGGGCAAAGCTGGGGAGCAATTGTAGGGTGATATTTCCAAATAGGCATAAATATGAGCCGAACACGTGATGTAAGTTGTGCAATGAGAAAAGTGATGAAAGGCACCATAATGATAAGGGCCGGTGACCTAAAGTGTACATCGAACAGGGGACTGTTCGGTAACAGGGGCATGAGACGTCCTAGACTAAATACCAGCTGTTCGGCGGTGTAGGTTTATATCCAAACAGTAGCACTTAAGGTGCAGTCTGTTCGGCAAAGAACATGCCAGACAGATAGAGTCATTTATAAACGGCTTTAAGAGATAAGGCGGAAGCAGCATTCAAGAAGGAGTGTCCAATATCCAGTCAGGATAAGCGGTGGTATAATCCCATTGCGGAACAAATTTCGTAAAGACGAGACCCCGTGTTTAGATAAGGATAAGTTTAAGAACAGTCCTATTATGGAACGAATTCCATGATAGGGAAAATCCTTGCAGAAAGAGGATCTTGGTTGATTGGGCACGAGAGTCCCTAGAAAGCCAGGTTTCCTTTACGGGATAGGAGTCCTGGGGCGATGAGGATGCTTGGAGAACAAGTAGACCTATGTCTATAAATTTAAGGGTAAACCTAGAGGCAAAAGGTACGCATTACGTTGCATGCATTATACACTTTCCTACTGATAATTAGGGCTTGAGACCAGTACGAGATACTAAGCTAGGCATCGGAGGGCCTTTGCCACGAGAGGCGGAGGTGCGCTCACCCCTTGTTTGTCTTGCAGATTAGGGTTCCGGCAGAGGCATAGGGGCATCAACCGAGAATCACGTGGAACTGTTACGAAATAACAGTGCTCCAGGTACTCTTTGTTTTTCTGCACCTACACCGGTCTCGTCTCCAACCTCATCAACGGCCTCACCCCTGGCCCTCCTGGCCTCGACCTCTGCTATCCGTCTCTCCAGCTCTCTCTCCACGCCTAAACTGGTGGCCAACCACCTATCTCGATATGATGCATAGTCAAGCGTACGCCGCAGGTACCTCTCCAAGTCCGTATCTGGCACCGTGAACCGCTCCAGCTCGGCTCGGGTGTAGGTCTCAGTCCTCTGCACTCTCAGAGGGAGTGGCCCCGGCACAACAAACTCTGGAGAACCGAGTGACTGTCGCGTCACCCGATCCCCCAGGGACCACTGCCATCCCAAGGGGCACTCCAGCAGGACCCGGCTCTGTGTCACCTACCGGCTCCTCGGAAGGAAAGTAGCCTCCACTTTGGCCCAGCGATCCCAATGAACCTGCGTTCAATTTTCTGGCATCAATAATCAAGGCATTCATTTTTCGGCAAGGCATAAGAGAAAGAAAGGTTGATGTTTGTACCGTGACTCCAGTGATGTTATCCAGCCAGCGCCGGAAAGTCATCACTTGACCCCTCCGCTCCTTCGCTCTCCTATATTCTTTGCCCCAAGCAAGTGCATGTGGAAGCAGGTCTGGATTCGTACAAGTGTTCTCGGGCGGGAAGTTGCCCAAGACCTCGTAAGCCCAAAGCTGCAAGTTGTCGAGATCAATTCAATTCAAATCAGTGCATTTTTCAAATCAATCAATCAGAACATTAACCAAAGCGGTAATTTGGATCATACCTCAATCACCCTCCAGTATCCGTCAATAGTGTCCCCCACTCCGCGTGAGGCGTTCAGGAAGCGAGAGTGTGCACAGAGCAACACCTCCCCAGTCATATCGTCCCGTGCCTCAGATCAACCAGGGCCGCTAAGTAGCTCAAGTGAACCGGGATCGCCTGGCGAAATCGAACAGGTACAGCAGATAGGCCCTGGCCATCTGGGCCGCCTCGGCGTCTCACCGGCTCGTGATCCCAATATGTCGTGAACTGGCCGTACTCCGCCACCCTCCGCTATGGCGCGGGACCCGTCCGAGGAACCACCTCAAGGCCGCATCATCCAAGTCTATGCTCGGGTCATATGGGATCGGCTCGCCTCCAACCCGAAGTCCTGTTCGCAGCAAAGTCGAGAGGAGTCACCGCCATCTCCCAAGCGAAGGTGGAATGTGTTGGTGGTGTCCCACCATCGCTCCGCCAGTGCTCATAACTGCGTGATCAACCCTCACCGCTGTCAGCAAGCAGCTGGATGAATGGCCCGAAACCCGCCTCTTCTACTAACTCCCGCACCCTCGCTCTCGGAAGTGCTTCAACGAGTGGCCTGAGCCTCCGTGGCCGTAGATATCTTTGGTACGCTGTTTCAACTGAACAAAGGAATAGCATCAGTAAGCAACGCAATGATTCAAGGAAGCAAGCATAATGCAGGAAAGTGAACTATTAAGCCCATACCGTGGTCCACCCGGAAGAGATGTGCATGGCTCGATCTCGCAGAAGCAAATCCTCGGGGTAATCCGTCCGTGCAGGGACGTAACCGGTCATCCCCGTCTGCTCGAAGAAATGTAGTCGTGGTACGTAGGTATCTGGTGTAAATCCAGGGCGCGCGCTGGCCAAGTAGGCCTTCGCCTCAACCGCCGCGGTAACCCGCTCTGGCTCCCCAAGCCCCAAATCAGCCATCTCTGGCGACCCCGTGTCCGCCGCCGTCGTCCCTGCACCACTAAGCAACGCTCCTAACAAAAGCGCCGAGGCCTGATCCTCCGTCGTCCTCTCATCCCTCAGCACCTCCCTCACCCCAGCATCGAGACCAAGTGCATCTAGAATATCCTGCGGCCTCGCGGTATCCAAGAAATCCCCCTCCGTGAATGGGACCAGGTGCGAAGCACCAATCCCGCTGTCTCCGACCCTCAGCTCAACAGCCGTCGGCCTCAACACCGGCGTCGCGATGACGCGTCCGACTGTCACTACCTCATCACCAGCCCCTTCGCTCCGCTCATTACTGGCCCGCTCCACGGCCGTGAGCAAATCCTCCACCATAGGAGTATCGGGAGTGCCCGTCGCAACTCCCCTGCTACTCATAGCATCTCCCCCACTGTCAATCCCACCACTACCACCACCGAGCTCGACCTCACCCTCTCCGATCACTATTGCGACTCCTCTACAGCCCGTGGTATCACCACTGCCAACCCCTGCTTCCCCTCTGTGACTCGTGTCATCCCCACCGTTCCTGGCCAGCTGGACAATCCCTCCCCGCGCAATCTCATCACCACCCACACCCTCTACCGCCACCGCGTCTCTGCCAGCGCCACCCCTCGCTTCTGGAACTTCGCCAGTCTCCTCCATCCTCGCCGCGCCATCACTCCTGACCCTGTTAGCCTCCTCCATCGCCGCCGCAACCTCCACTGCCGCCGCCTCACGGCTGGGCGTCGTCTCCTCGCCGTCCCTGGCCATAGCTCGTCCTTCTCCTTCCCAGACTTCTTTCTCTGCTTTATCCAAACCTCTTGGCACACGATTGCCCAACGGAAGATCGAAGAGAACTCGAGATCGAAAGCTCGATCCGTGGTTGTTTTTGATGAAGAGAGAGACCGACGGTGAGAGTAAGAGGGAGAGATATCGCCTGAGAGGGAGAGAGTGAGAACGAGTGAGCTTGAGAGGTGTACGGTCCGTACTCTGGTTCTTGAGCGCTCGGGAGTAGGAATTTTGAACCCCAGATCTGTCAAGGAAGATGAATAGGGCAGTGGGCCTAGCCGTGGTCTCAAGCGCTCGAGACCACTCCCGAGCGCTTGGGAGTGGTTCTGAGCGCTCAGCTCTGCTCTCGGCCCCCGTGCCAATCCTCCGTCGTCCCGTGCATTTTCCCGTTTCCAAGGCTTCCTTAGCTTCCCCCTTCCTTTTACAAAATCAATCTCAGTCCTAGCTTCATCCGCATCGAACGAGACTGGGTGAGGCAAACCTCCGTCGATGATGCGTTTTTAGCCTCGGGCTTCACAACTTGGTTGATAGTCGATTCAAAGTTTGTCTATTTATACTAATTTCAACAGGTTTGCAGGTATTTCTACCCTACAGGTGCTATTTTATCCTCATTCTAGCCGCCAAACAGAACAACAGGTGGGCCTTTCATGCATTTATCAAACTCGTGTCGATCATTTCTCAGGCATGCATCCCACATGCTTGCATTTTTCTGGCCGCCAAACAGAGCAACAGGTGGACCTTTCATGTCGATCTTTCTTATGCATGCATCCCATGTGCTTGCATTTTCCGTTCACCAAACAGAGTAACAGGTGGACCCAATGCACATTTATCTTGACAAAGTCTTGTCAATCTTTCTCGTGCATGCATCACATATGCTTGCATTTGCCCCAAGGAACTACGCTGGTCTGATCCCCGCATAAAAGGGTATGTAGGCAGTCTGAAAAGACTCGACCGCATGCATCAAACACTTCTACTTGCATTTGTGTTTGAAATTAAGGGTTTGACTTGGCTCGAATTGGGCTGTCTTGTCACTCGTGTCCGGACATGACGCCAAGCGCCATCCAAAAAGGGGCAACTATAGACACCCCAATTTGGACGTTTCAAATTTCCTTAATTTGTGGCCTGGAGGCTCCCCGATGATGATTTCGGATTAAAACAAGCCTGATGTCACTCAAAACTTGGCTCCTTGAAAGATTTGAAAAGGGAATAAATTGGTCAAGATCATTTCCAAGCGCTTGGGAGCAGTCCCAAGCGCTCAAAACCATTTTCGAAAGCAATGGTTGAGTTTATTCTCGAGCGCTCGAAAATGAAGTCCCGAGCGCTCGAGACCTCTCTCGAGCACTCGAGTCCTCTGTGATGACCAATGGGTGGCAGGCCTTCCCACTACCCATGCAACTCATCATTGCAAACTCTTTGAGCTGGCTGAAGCTCAGTCCACACTCAACCTCAGTCAGAAATCCTTAGACCAGCAGTTTTTCTGTTTAAAAAAAAAATTGTTTATTTCAAATTCATTTCATTTTTAGACCATAGGTTATTTTGCCTATATAAGGCCTTATTCCAGCTCAAAAACAGGCACGAACTCTCTCTCTCTAGAAGCTCACTGACCAGTCAAAGAAAACCATTTTCATTCCCTTGAAAATTTTGATTTTCAAAAGCCAAGGAGCCAAAAAAACTCAAAGTATCAAGGAGATGGAGGAAGTTCAGATCACCATCAGCTTTTGATCCTCTAAAGTTTTCACTTCCCCCTCATCTTTCAAAGTTTCTTTCCAAGGAGCAAAGTTCTAGTCTAAAAGGTAGAAGCCTTCTACCCAAGTGTTAAATAAACAAAAGAGACAGGGCTGTTTCTCCTTTCAGAGGGAGGTCCCTCAGCCCTCTTAGTCTTTAATACTAAGTGTGGGTTGAGAGACCTTGGTGTAATAACAAGAGCAAAGGGGTATAAGTGTGTCTTATGTGATTAGCCCACTGGAAGCATTCCCGAGTGCTCGGGACTACTCCCAAGCGCTCGAGAGTAGCTCCAGTCTTGTTTTCCTTCTTTTAAGTACTTAAATGGACATGCATGGGGAGTAGGAGGTGTTTTAAGATCTTTTAGTTCTTCTAAAGTGTGTTGGTATGCATGATCTGCTGTTTTCAGAGGAAAATAAAGAAAATGATTTCCATTTAGGGCATGCAAAAGAGTTGTGGTCTGGATCTAAAAAGAAAACCTTTTTCATGCTTCAAAAAATGTAAGACCCTGTGTGCCAGAATACTAAAGTGAGTATATTAAATGGTTGAAACCTGTTCTGGAATGCAGATCACTCCCAAGCGCTCGGAACTGCTCCCAAGCGCTCGGGAGTGCCTGCTTGCAACTTCGGTCCACTTTTTCTTCTAGTTTAGTCCTCCTACTACCCTTGCATGTCCATGCGTGTACCTCCTTTTGTCTGTTACAACCGTAATATCATTTTTCAGAAAGGCAAGGAAGCATAGTTTGACAAAATGGGGTCTGAGTCCATTCTGCTAAGCCCTCTGTCGAGCCTGTGACACGATTAATGTTATTCTAGTTTACATTTTTAGCATCGTATTCTGTTGTATCCTGTTGTACTAACAAGACTTGCAGGATGGGCATGCATTACTCCCAAGCGCTCGGGAATGCTTCCGAGCGCTCGAGAGTGGATCAGTGACAGGACTTTCCAGTTTCTGCCTTTTAGGCATTTCTTCATCATCTTCATCATTTCCTGTACACATGCACATGCATGCACTCCCTGTATTTGATATATATCTGTGGATACTTGCTAAGTGACTTAATGAAACAAGATCTTTTGAAAAATCCCACAAATGTTTAGTAGAGACCGATTTCAAATCGGACGAGAGGGGTGCCGTAAAACCCTTCCCCCCTCGTAACGTGGCTTCCGAACCCTTTTCAAAATCTCTGGTTTTCAATTCAAATCAATTATTTTCCAAATAAAACGGTTTCTCAGGTGGCAAACCACAAATTCGGGTGGCGACTCTTCAAATTTTTCTACTCGATTAGAAAACGAGGCGTTTCTTTTTGGGCCGCCCCGATTCCACCCGGGGCTGAGGTAGCCCACAACATGCTAATTGTAGCTTTTCATCAACTGCTCCTGGTACGACGCCAAGTGCACTAGAGCTCGTTCTCTCCTTTCCTCAGCGAGGTCCAGCTCGATTTCTAGGGCTCTGTCATTGCCCCCACTTTCCACCAATGTGGTCCTGTTGGTCGGCAAACCGACCTCCAATGGAATCACAACCTCTGTTCCATATGCTAGCGAATAGGGGGTCTCTCCCATAGACCTCCTAGGAGTTGTTCGGTGCGCCCACAGGACCAGTGGCAATTCGTCGGGCCACTTGCCTTTTGCTTTGTCCAACCTCTTCTTGATCCCGTCAAGTATAGTCTTGTTGGACGCCTCTGCCTGCCCATCGCTCTGAGGGTAGGCTAGTGTGGAATAGTAGTTCCTTATTCTATACTGGGCACAGAAAGCCTTGAACTTTTTCTGGAATTGCGACCCATTATCAGTGATCAAAGAGTAAGGAACCCCAAATCGAGTGATGATGCTCTTCCACACGAACCTTTCTATCATAGGTTCTGTGATTTTTACCAGTGGCTCTGCTTCAATCCACTTGGTAAAGTAGTCCATCGCTACCAATAGAAACTTCCTGTCCCCAGTAGCCTTGTGGAGTGGACCCACGATGTCCATTCCCCATTGCGCAAATGGCCACGGACTTGTCAAGGGCACCAGATCTTCGGCTGGTGTTCGGAAGAACTTCTGACATTTCTCACAGATTTTCACATACACCTTTGCATCTTCTTGCATGTGCAGCCACCAGTAACCCTGGGTGATTGCACGGTGAGCAATGGATCTCCCACCTGCATGACTCCCACATGTCCCCTCGTGTATTTCATGGGGGAATTTCTACACCATCTCGGGATGCACACAAAGCAGGTATGGTCCAGTGAAGGACTTCCTGTACAATTTCCCCTCTGGTGATAGCCAGAACCTTGCAGACTTTGTCTTTATCTTGTGAGCTTCTTTTTTATCTGTGGGGAGCGTTCCATCTTGTAGGAACTCCACTATTGGATCCATCCAACTTGGTCCTTGGTTCACGTCCAAGACCAATTCCACACTTTTACCAATGCTCGGCTCACCAGGATAATTCACTCCTACCTTTCTCCTAAATTCTGTTGGCACAGCCGCTGCCAACCAAGCCAGTGAGTCAGCGTGGGCGTTCTGCCCAGAGCTTATCTGCTCAATGTGTACCTTCTCAAAGGTGTCGAGCAAATCCTTGGCTGCCTCCACGTAGGCCGCCATCTACTTATTCCGGGCCTCGTACTCATCAGACAACTGATTCACCACGAGTTGTGAATCACAGAATATTCGAATTCTCTCAACTTTCAAGGTCTTCGAGCTTCGTAATCCTGCCAGGAGCACCTCGTACTCCGCCACGTTGTTCGACGCACTGAAACCCAAGCGCAGGGACAACTCGATCATAACTCCTTCAGGAGGGAAAAGCACCACCCCAATTCCAGATCCAGTGTTGCATGCGGATCCGTCAACAAAAGCTTCCATTCCAGAGGTCACGCTCGGCGGATGCCCGCTTGCGGTGATGGCTCGACCAACTGCTCTCGTAGGAGGCAGCGGAGCCACTGTGGGAGAGAACTCTGCCACGGAGTCTGCCAAAACTTGCCCTTTGACTACCGTGCGCGGCTCATAATCAATATCATACTGGCTCAACTCCACCGACCACGTCGATATTCGTCCCGAGAAATCGGCCTTTCGAAGCAACGACTTCAACGGGAACTCTGTGTAAACCACAACTTTGTGACTTTAGAAGTAATAGGGCAACTTCCTAGCCGTTGTCCTCAGTGCCAAGACCAATTTTTCAAGGGGCAGATACCTCGTCTCTGCATCCAGTAGCGTCTTGCTCACGTAATAGACAGGGATTTGTTCGGATCCCTTGTTTCTTAGTAGGACCGCACTTACAGCGTGTTCAGAGACTGCTAAGTACAAGGTCAAAATCTCACCAGGTTCAGGAGTGGACAGAAGCGGGGCTATCGCCAAGTACTTCTTCAGGTCTTAGAATGCTTGCTCACAATCTGCTCCCCATTCGTAACCTTCTCTTTTCTTCTACAACTGGAAGAAAGGTCTACAATTGTCGCTTGAACGACTAATGAACCTGTTAAGGGCTGCCGCCATCCCCGTCAGTCCTTGGACTCTGTAGCTTCTACAAAGCTGTTATCTGATCGGGATTCGCTTCTATCCCTCTAATGGTCACCAGGTGGCCCAAGAACTTCCCAGAGCTCACTCCAAACGCACATTTCGAGGCATTGACTTTCAGCTTATACTCCCTCAGTATTTCAAAAGCTTCTTTCAGATCAGCGATGTGGTCCCGTTTCTCCTTACTCTTAACCACCATATCGTCTATGTATACCTCCATGGTTCTGCCGAGCAACTTCTTTAGCATAATCGTTGCCAGTCTCTGGTAAGTTGCTCCAGCATTCCTCAGACCAAAAGGCATAACCCTATAACAATACAACCCTCGTGGTGTGATAAAGGACATCTTCTCCTGATCGGGGCCATACATGGCTATCTGGTGATATCCTCGATAAGCATCGAGAAAACTCATACGCCCATACCCAGCTGTTGCATCTACCAACTGATCTATCCTGGCGAGGAAAGCTGTCTTTGGGCGAGGCCTTGTTTAGGTGCAGTGAAGTCGACGCAAACTTCGCCACTTCTCATTCTTCTTTTTACCACCACAGTGTTGGACAACCACTCCGGGTAGTACACTTCTCGTATCGCCTTCGCTTGAGCAAGCGGTCGACTTCCTCGATGGCGCATCCACATCTTTGTGCAGGCGAATCTTCTTTTCTTCTGCATCACAGGTTTGTGTTGTGGGTCCACGTTCAGGTGGTGGCAAATCACGTTTGCATCCACCCCAGGCATTTCTTCGGGTACCCAAGCAAACACATCAACGTGCTCTTTGAGGAACTTCACCAACTCCTCTTCTCCTTTTTTGCATAGGTTTTCCCCAATCAGAAAATATCTTTCAGGATCATTCTCGTTGATCTGGATTTTCTTCAATCCTTCCACCACCTTCTCGGCTGGGTTCCCCCTGACGTCCTCGATGGTCGGCTGGTTGGTAACCTCGACTATTTGCACCGACTATGCCTTGGGTGCGTTCTTGATTATGGAAACCAAGCACTGTTGGGCTGTCTTTTGGTTCCCCCTTATTCTCTCGATACCATTGGACCCTGGAAACTTTACCATCTGATGGTAGGTGGAGGAAACTGCCCTCATTTTATGTAACCAAGTTCTTCCTATAATCGCGTTATAGGAAGATGGCACGTCCACCACTAGAAAGTCAGCTCTCAGCACCACTGTTTCTGCCCGAACAGGGAGGGTTACTTTGCCCAGTGGCCAGACTGCCCCTACACTAAACCCGACCAGAGGAGTCATCGACTGCACTAAGTCCGCTTGTATCAGTCCCAGTTTCTTGAATGCGTCGTAGTAAAGCACTTCAGTGCAGCTTCCTAAATCCACCAGGATCCTTTCCATGTCATCTGTGAAGACTATGCCCTCGTTGCATCCCTCCGCTTCACATCCTCGTTTCTTCCCCAACCGCATCACGTGCTGGTCGTGCTTTACTTGCCTCTGGAGCAATCTCACCTCATTTCTCGTATAAGGTGTGGCCAATCCATGTATCATATGGATCACGCCCCTTGGATTCTGCTCGTATTCCAGCTCCATTGCTTTCTCGGCACCCTTGTGCTCCTCTTGGATGAACTCCTTCAAATACCCACGTGAGACCAGGTCATCAAGGTGCTGCTTGAACATCTCGCAGTCCTCCGTCATGCGACCCCAGTCCTTGTGGTAGCTGCAGTGCTGACTCGTAGCTCTTCTTGCGTCTTTATCACCCTCCAGCCTTGGAGGCCACTTGAAGTACGGACGATTCTTTATTCGATAAAGAATTCGATAGATCGGTTCCTTCCAAACCGTTGTTATTGAGAAGAAAGACTTTGGGTCAGGGGCATGCTTCTCCCGATACGACTCTCTCTTAGTCTGCCCATGCTCCTTCCTCTCTTTTTTAGTCTTGGGCTTGGGCTTATCCGCCTTCTTCGTGGGGCCCTTGACTTGCTCGGCACTCAGCTTGCCATCTTCCCGTAGTATGTCATCCTCATTCCTGGCGTGCTGCTCAATTCGTTCCATTAGCTTTGCCAGCGTGCTCACTGGACTCATGTTTAGGGACTTTCGTAGCTCCCCCCGAACAGGCAGCCCAGTCTTGAACGTTGCTATTGCATACTCCTCACTGCAACTCTCAATCTCGTTGAAAGTGTAAAACCCATAAAATTTTTTAAAATTTATTTAGATGATTCACGAGTGATAAAAGGAGGAAATAAATTTGGAATGTTGAGACTTGAGGTTAATGTGTTAAAATGTTTTATTGGGGAGCAAGTGTGTAATATGTATGCATATATGTGTGTGGGTGTGTGAGTCCAGGGAATAACATTTCCCATTTTTCTCCTCTCACTCCCTCCCGTTCTCTGCTCTCTCTCGGCTCTCACTCTCTCCATCTGACTCCCACTCAAATTTCACCCAAATCACCTCAAACCCATAACACCCAACCTCAAATCCTTCCTCCCTTCGCATTGTGGAGCTTGCATCTCGTTGGTTTGAGCTCGGTGGAGGCGAAATCTTTCCGTTTCCAAGTTTCGGAGCTAAGGCTTGGAAAATCATTCGGTGGTGATCTTCGATCTTTGAGGTAGGAGGTTCTAACTACCGATATATGTTTTATGATGTGTTTCTTGAAGCTTGATTTGTGCCTTGGATCGTTGTCGTTGTTGTTGTCGTTGTAGTTGCCCGAAAACCCATCATTGTCTGTTAGAAATCTGCTCGAAAACCCATCGTTATCGATAACGTTTTCTTCGTTATCGATAACACTTGCCCAAAACCCAGAAAATTCCCATCGTTATCGATAATGTTCTCCTTTGTTATCGATAACATTCCCAGAAAGCCATTGTTATCGATAACCATAGCCCTTGTTATCCATACTCCCACGTCTGGAATCATTTTTAACCCCATCGTTATCGATAACAACGCCCATGTTATTGATAACGTCACGTTTCTGACCACTTTCAAGCCAGCGTTATCGATAACCTTCTTCCATGTTATCAATAACGTTTTGCCTCTGGACAATTTTGCTTGTGTTGACTCCTACTTCATTATTTTGGGTTCCGATCATTTCTAAACCATCCTAAACATCTCCCGAGTGACTCCTCTTGATTGTCCTTATCTTAAAGCCTTCGTTGAACGTTACTATAACTGTAATGCTCGTTTGATTACGATTTCATAAAATCACCTTTACGCATCAAAGTTGGGTTTGAACGTTTAAACGACATGGAAAGTGGATTTTGAAAACTTTACGAATACGACGAGAACATTCAGGACTCATCGACGGGTGAGTGCCTGGCAGAGGACATCGGGGTCCTTTAATTGGCCCGGCAGGAGCTATATGCTCGTATTTGATTTTTCAGGACCTCCCTTTTGGGAAGGTGCCTGGCAGAGGACATCGGGGTCCTTTAATTGGCCCGGCAGGAGCTTCGGCTCATGACACTTGAACGAGACACGTCTTTGGCATTTTGTGATATTTCGGAAATTGTTTAGTAAAGCATCTGAATGGTTTTAGAAAAGAAGTATAAAATTGGATTACTCTTGCTGATCTCCCATTGATTCTTGATACAGTCATTCATTTATTCATCTTTTCTACATGTCATCCGCATACATTGTTAGATTAGAGTTTTCTACTGGGCTAGTGTAGCTCAGACCTTCATTTTCAGGTACTAACCAGGGGCAGTAGCAGCATACTTGTGTGCTTGGATGTGGACAATATTTTGAAAGCTAACTTGAAGGGTTATTTGGCCATCTTTGTCTAATATTTTTGGAAAGATGTATTTGTAACCCTATTATAAATCTTTTGACTTAAGAAATGATTGTAAACGCTTAACTCTCTTCCATATTTGATACTTATGTTCATTCGGGCCTCGAAGCCAAATTGTAATCTTTTGGAAACGTTGGGCGGATGAAGTGAAATGGTTACATGGAGATGCTAAACTCTTTTGGGTTAGTGTACGAAATATCGTGAGGTTTATCTATAAAAATCTATTATATTTATGTTGAAAATCGAGGGTGTGACAACTTGGTATCAGAGCATAGTTCCAGAACACTTAGAGACCGTGGGGAGACATTTCGTCTCATGGGTTCAAAATGTCACGCCTTCTAACATAACTTGTGCATGCTTGTGTGACTAACACTTACGTGATTACTTGGCATTGCATTTCCATTATCGTAGAGTGGTGTGGAGTTGTTAACCCGTGTTGGGAAGTTAGGGGCGTAGACCTCGTAATTATACTGTTGTGGTTAATAGTCTTTCTTTCTTATATCGTGTAGTAAGATGCCTCCGAAGACGCGCGGTAGACGAAGTGGGGTTGGGACCCGGGGTGGTCGAGGCCGTGGTCGTGGCCGTGGAGTACCTCCTGAGGATGAGGTTAGTCAGCACGGGGAGAACCTTGGTGGGAATCCGGGGGCTGGGGCCGGTCAAGGTGCAAGAGTACCTCCTAATCAAACTCAATTCGCTAGGGATCTCGTTGCGGCCCTTACAGCTGCAAATCTTTTGAACCAAGCTCCTAGGGAGAATGTCGAGGATCGCGCTATGGTAGCAATAAGGAAGTTTAGCCGTAGGAACCCTCCGGTGTTCGATGGGACTAGTACCGACCCTTTGCTAGCCGATCATTGGTTGACTCAGATCTGCAAACTCTTTCGAGCTCTCAACATCATTGGGGACAATATTAGAGTTGGTATTGTGGCCGTTCAACTAGTTGGCGAGGCCGGCGAATGGTGGGAGTCTGTCCTAGAGATTAGGAAGGATGCTAGAAGGGCGGCAAGGACCGCAGCTCAAGTGGACGAACCGGATGTTAAGAATTTGACATGGGCCGAGTTTGAAGCGCTCTTTGAGGAGCAGTACTTTCCGGAGACTTCTCGTGATAACTTGAGGGAACAATTTGAGAAATTGGAACAAGGTAATATGACCATTTCGGAATACGTACAGAAGTTTCAATCCTTGTCTCGTTTTGCCCCAGAGTTGGTGGCCACGGAGGAGAGGAGGTGTAGGCGGTTTGAAAAGGGTTTGCACAGCACTGTGAGGAGGATGGTGATGGTCCAACGTAGGACAAAGTTTTCTGAAGTTATGGAGTGTGCAAGGAGTATTGAGATTCCGAAGGATGCTCAAAGGAATGTAAGAGGGTGGGAACCAAGGCAAATAGTGGGGAGTGTTAGTTCATCTTCAGGCAGTTTTGGAAGTCAAGGGCGAAAAAGGCAAAGGGAACCATCTCAGCAACCGTCTCATCAATCTGGCTTTAAGGTGCCTTCTTCTTCGGGAAATCGGGGTGCTTTGTCGAGACCTCCGACCGTATGCTACAAGTGTAATCAACCCGGGCACATTCGTACTCAGTGTCCACAGCTTCATAAGGCATGCTACAATTGCGATAAGGCCGATCATCTTGCTTGGAGTTGCCCTCAAGGGGCGGGGCGGGTAGTGAGTCGGGCTCGGTGCAGCAGCCAGGTGCTGGACGTGGTGTTGGCCAGCAGTCTTTTATGGGTTCTCAGAGGCAGCAGCCTCACTTTCGCCAAACCACATCAGTTCAGAGTTCTGAGGGTGACCGTGGAGCGAGTTCATCCGCACCTTCTCAAGGTTCCGGTCAGAGGGAGGCTTTGTGCAGGGTCAGGGTACCCAGGGGCGTGTTTTCAACATCAACACCAATGCTTCACCTTCTGTTTCTCAGGCTCCAGAGGCATCGGTTGTAAGGGGTACTTTTCTTTTATTCAATTCTTTTGCTAGAGAACTCTTCGATTCTGGAGCATCGCATTCTTTCATTGCTTCATCATTTGTATGTGCATTGGAATTGGACACCGAGAATCTTGATACGCCGTTGTTTGTCGAGACACCGTTAGGAGGAAAGTCACCTCAGAGTCGTATCTGTAAGGATTGTGAGCTCGTTATCTGTGACCATCGTGTCATCTTCGACTTTATCGTGCTAGATATGTCAGGGTTCGACCTCATACTTGGAATGGATTGGTTATCTACGTTCCACGCTACAATCGATTGTTTCAAGCGTCGTGTTCGTATATGTCCGCCTGAGGGTGTTTGTTTCGAATTCCATGGGGAGCGTCGAGAACCGTTAGCACCGTATCTGTGTGGGTCTCGGGAAAGAGAGTCGGTCTACCTTATGCTGGCGAGTTTGACGTTAGATGAGGATTTGTCTACACGTGGGGAGTTACCCTTAGTAGTTCACGAATTTCCTGACGTCTTTCCGGAAGAGTTACCTGGTTTGCCTCCAGAGAGAGAAATTGAATTCACGATAGAATTGCTTCCAGGCACCGCTCCTATATCGATTCCTCCTTATCGTTTTGCACCCGTCGAGCTTAGAGAGTTGAAAGTTCAATTGCAGGAGTTAGAGAATTTGGGGTTCATTCGTCCTAGTACATCACCGTGGGGAGCGCCGGCATTGTTTGCTCAGAAGAAGGATGGTTCACTTCGATTGTGTATCGATTACCGTAAGCTCAACCGTGTGACCATTAAGAATAAGTATCCCATGCCTAGAATCAATGATTTGTTTGATCAACTCCGAGGTGCGACTTGCTTTTCCAAAATCGACTTGAGATCCGGTTATCACCAATTAAGGGTTCGTAGAGAGGACATTCCTAAGACTGCTTTCCGCACTCGCTATGGTCATTATGAATTCGTTGTGATGCCATTTGGTTTGACGAATGCTCCGGCTACTTTCATGGATCTTATGAACCGTATCTTTCATGCTTATCTCGATCATTTCGTAGTTGTATTCGTCGACGACATTCTCATCTATTCATCTACGGAGGAGGAACACCTAACCCACCTTACCATCGTTCTTGAACTTTTGAGGGAACATCGTTTGTACACTAAGCTTAGTAAGTGCGAGTTTTGGTTACCCGAGGTCAAATTTCTAGGTCACGTGGTTTCGAAAGGAGGGGTGTCCGTTGATCCGGGGAAGATAGAATCCATTATGAATTGGCAACGACCTAAGAATGTGTTCGAGATCCGAAGCTTTTTGGGGTTGGCCGGGTACTATCGTCATTTTGTTCTTGATTTTTCTCGTTTAGCGGCACCGATGACTCGATTGACGCGTAAGGGGACTCGACTCGTATGGAATGACTCGTGTGAGGCGGCCTTTGAGGAATTGAAGAGGCGATTGACTACCGCACCGGTTTTGATTGTGCCCGAGCGTGGAGTTGGTTACTCCGTATATTGCGATGCATCTAAGGAAGGGTTGGGGTGCGTATTGATGCAAGCGGGACGAGTAGTGGCATATGGATCGAGACAATTGAAAACTCACGAGCGAAACTACCCGACTCATGACCTAGAACTCGCGGCCGTTGTTTTTGCTTTGAAGAGTTGGCGTCACTATCTTTATGGCGAGAGATTCGAAGTCTTTTCCGATCATAAGAGCCTAAAATACCTCTTTTCGCAAAAGGAGCTTAACTTGCGTCAACGTCGTTGGATGGAACACATCGAAGATTATGACTTTGAATTGCATTATCATCCGGGGAAGGCGAATGTCGTGGCAGACGCGTTGAGTAGAAAACCGATACACTTAGCAAGCCTAGCCATACGTGAGTGGAAGATGGTAAACGATTTAGGCCATTATGCTTCACACTTCGAGGAGGTTCAGGAAGGAGTTACGTTATGCAACTTGACCGTGCAATCGGCTTTATCGACTCGAGTAATTGAAGCTCAACAAAGCGACGAAGAAGCGGAGGAACTTCGTACCAAATTCCTTAGCGGGAACGCTCGAGATGGGTGGATGATTCACGCCGATCAAAGCTTGCGTTATCAAGGGAAGTTGTTTGTACCCGTTTCGTGTCGGGAAGAAATCTTACGAGAATATCATCACTCACCTTTAGCCATTCATCCGGGAGGAACAAAGATGTATCATGACTTGCGTAGGCAATTTTGGTGGCCAGGAATGAAGAGAGATGTGGTGATCTTTGTGTCCAAGTGTTTGACGTGTCAACAAGTGAAAGCCGAACATCAACGACCTGCAGGAGAACTACAACCGTTACCAGTGGCCGAGTGGAAATGGGAGAATGTGACGATGGATTTTGTTACGGGTTTGCCGAGATCGCCGAGGGGACATGATGCCATTTGGGTTATCGTGGACCGTTTTACCAAGACCGCTCACTTCCTACCTCTCCATACTACCGATTCTGTGGAAACGCTTGGCCGTTTGTATGTTCGGGAGATCATTCGACTTCATGGGATTCCCGTATCCATTGTATCCGATCGAGATCCGAGATTCACCGCACGTTTTTGGCAGAGTTTGCAGGCCGCTTTAGGCACGAATCTCTTGTTTAGCACCGCTTATCACCCACAAACCGATGGCCAATCCGAGCGAACGATTCAGACTTTGGAGGATATGCTTCGGGCTTGCATTATGGATTTCCGGGGTAGTTGGGAGGAACATTTGCCGTTGGTAGAGTTCGCATACAACAATAGTTATCAATCGAGTATCGAGATGGCGCCGTATGAAGCCTTGTATGGGAGACCGTGCCGATCACCCATATGTTGGACCGAATTGGGAGAGGCGACGTTAGTGGGGCCGGATATGATTAGAGAAACCACCGAGAGTATGTGATCGATTCGTCAATGACTCTTAGAGGCTCAAGAGAGAACAACCGAACAAGTCAAGACAATTCGCCGAAGGTTGCTAACCGCTCAAAGTCGACAAAAGAGCTATGCCGATCGTCGTCGTCGTCCGTTATCATTTGAGGTGGGAGATCATGTGTTTCTCAAAGTATCACCACGTCGAGGCTTGTCACGTTTTGGTAAAAAGGGAAAGCTTTCACCGCGTTATATCGGTCCGTTCGACGTTATCAAGAAAATCGGGGAGGTTGCGTACCGTTTAGCTTTACCGCCGAGATTATCGAATGTGCACGACGTGTTTCACGTGTCTATGTTGAGGAAGTATGAACCGGATCCGTCTCATGTGTTAGAATGGTCCGAACTCGAATTGGAAGCCGATGCATCTTATGAGGAAGAGCCGATACATATCCTAGACTCGCGTGATCAAGTGTTGAGGGGTAAGACGATACCATTAGTGCGAGTCTTATGGAGTAGTCAAGGTGGCGAGGGGTCAACGTGGGAACGAGAGGACGAGGTTAGGGAGAAATATCCACACCTATTTCTGGAATGAATTGATGTGAGTGTTTAAATATCGAAATTTCATATTGCGTGACTTGTTGCATGATGTTGCGGAGCATGATAGTTGCATGCATTCATAATGCACTTGTTGGTTTACATGACATGGTTATTTAAATTTCGAGGACGAAATTTTTTTTAAGGAGGGTAGGGTGTAAAGACCCATAAAATTTTTTTAAATTTATTTAGATGATTCACGAGTGATAAAAGGAGGAAATAAATTTGGAATGTTGAGACTTGAGGTTAATGTGTTAAAATGTTTTATTGGGGAGCAAGTGTGTAATATGTATGCATATATGTGTGTGGGTGTGTGAGTCCAGGGAATAACATTTCCCATTTTTCTCCTCCCACTCCCTCCCGTTCTCTGCTCTCTCTCGGCTCTCACTCTCTCCATCTGACTCCCACTCAAATTTCACCCAAATCACCTCAAACCCATAACACCCAACCTCAAATCCTTCCTCCCTTCGCGTTGTGGAGCTTGCATCTCGTTGGTTTGAGCTCGGTGGAGGCGAAATCTTTCCGTTTCCAAGTTTCGGAGCTAAAGCTTGGAAAATCATTCGGTGGTGATCTTCAATCTTTGAGGTAGGAGGTTCTAACTACCAATATATGTTTATGATGTGTTTCTTGAAGCTTGATTTGTGCCTTGGATCGTTGTCGTTGTTGTTGTCGTTGTAGTTGCCCGAAAACCCATCATTGTCTGTCAGAAATCTGCTCGAAAACCCATCGTTATCGATAACGTTTTCTTCGTTATCAATAACACTTGCCCAAAACCCAGAAAATTCCCATCGTTATCGATAACGTTCTCCTTTGTTATCGATGACATTCCCAGAAAGCCATTGTTATCGATAACCATAGCCCTTGTTATCCATACTCCCACGTCTGGAATCATTTTTAACCCCATCGTTATCGATAACAACGCCCATGTTATCAATAACATCACGTTTCTGACCACTTTCAAGCCAGCGTTATCGATAACCTTCTTCCATGTTATCAATAACGTTTTGCCTCTGGACAGTTTTGCTTGTGTTGACTCCTACTTCATTATTTTGGGTTCCGATCATTTCTAAACCATCCTAAACATCTCCCGAGTGACTCCTCTTTGATTGTCCTTATCTTAAAGCCTTCGTTGAACGTTACTATAACTGTAATGCTCGTTTGATTACGATTTCATAAAATCACCTTTACGCATCAAAGTTGGGTTTGAACGTTTAAACGACATGGAAAGTGGATTTTGAAAACTTTACGAATACGACGAGAACATTCAGGACTCATCGACGGGTGAGTGCCTGGCAGAGGACATCGGGGTCCTTTAATTGGCCCGGCAGGAGCTATATGCTCGTATTTGATTTTTCAGGACCTCCCTTTTGGTAAGGTGCCTGGCAGAGGACATCGGGGTCCTTTAATTGGCCCGGCAGGAGCTTCGGCTCATGACACTTGAACGAGACACGTCTTTGGCATTTTGTGATATTTCGGAAATTGTTTAGTAAAGCATGTGAATGGTTTTAGAAAAGAAGTATAAAATTGGATTACTCTTGCTGATCTCCCATTGATTCTTGATATAGTCATTCATTTATTCATCTTTTCTACATGTCATCCGCATACATTGTTAGATTAGAGTTTTCTACTGGGCTAGTATAGCGCAGACCTTCCTTCATTTTCAGGTACTAACCAGGGGCAGTAGCAGCATACTTGTGTGCTTGGATGTGGACAATATTTTTAAAGCTAACTTGAAGGGTTATTTGGCCATCTTTGTCTAATATTTTTGGAAAGATGTATTTGTCACCCTATTGTAAATCTTTTGACTTAAGAAATGATTGTAAACGCTTAACTCTCTTCCATATTTGATACTTAAGTTCATTCGGGCCTCGAAGCCAAATTGTAATCTTTTGGAAACGTTGGGCGGATGAAGTGAAATGGTTACATGGAGATGCTAAACTCTTTTGGGTTAGTGTATGAAATATCGTGAGGTTTTATCTATAAAAATCGATTATATTTATGTTGAAAATCGAGGGTGTGACAGAAAGTCTCCCGATACTTCTTGGCGTAGTCCCTGATCGGCTCATTCTCTCCTTGCTTCATAACTGAGAGACTCTCAAAGGTTTTGGGTGGTTTCCTTCTCGTCAGGAACCGAGCAGTAAATTCCTCAGCCAACTGCCTCCATCCTCGTATGGTGTTCGGCCCCAACTTATGGAACCAGGATAGGGCCACCTTTCCCAAACTAGATGGGAACATCTTGCACATGATCGCGTCATCACCATCGTGCATAAACATCGCCTGTTGGTAATGCTGTATGTGTGCCACTGGGTCTGCATTGGTCTCGTACAGGATAAACGTCCCGTGTTTCACCCTGCTCAGCAACCTTGTCTCTTGCAGTCTCTTTGCAAAAGGAGAAGTTGCTATGTTGCTGAGGGCCTTCCGTGCTGCTTCTCGTGCAGACATGGTTCCCTCTTTTGGCCCCTTTGCAGCCCGGGCGTCATTCCTTTCCCAATCGAAATCAGGTCTCTCGTACCTATCCCCGTGGTGCTTCCTGCTCCTCCCTTCCTCGGGGGAGGAACTCTTGCTCCTGCTTCTCCTTTTTCGTGAAGAAGCCCTCAGTCGCTTCGGGGTGAGACTCCAGCTCCTCCTTTTTCGCGAAGAAGCTCTCTTGTGCTCCACCACAGCCAGCTTTTGTCCTCTGGACTTTCTTCGTGAAAGTCCAGAATCCTCCGGACGTTCTCGTATCCATTGCAGTTGTCGAATCTCGTACTCTCGTTTCTTAATCAAACGAGCATACTCCTCTATTTCCTGTCTCTTCTTATCCAGGATATCTTCCCTGCTGTGCACGCTTTTCGAACGTGCCACTGATTCTCTCCCATGGCGGGACTTACTCCTTTTGGTGGACTCCATGGCCGTCCGCCCATCTTTGTTTTTGGAATCGCCATGGACAGTCAGGGGATGGTCCTTGCTCGTGGTCCTCCTTGCATGCCCACCGTCGGGCTTTCTCGGAGGGTCGGGTGGGTATTTGACACCTCCTCCACCCAGCTGATTGTTTGGATGGAGCAGGGTTCTTGGATCTTCTTCCGCCATGGTCACTTTTTCAAAGGGATCTCTTTCGTTTCCCACAGACGGCGCCAATTGTAAGTGCAAGAAAACAAAAGAGCCTTTGAATCACTCCAAATCATAACGGCTACTTTGAATCCTTCGCCGGAACCCTAGTACACCGCCGAGTCGAACCTGTAAAACAGACAAAGTGTGAGCGCACCTTTGCCTTCTCGTGGCAAAGGCCCTCCGATGCCAAAGTTAGTATCTCATACTAGTGAAAACCCTAATTCTCAGTAGGTATTGGAACGTATAGCCAAGAACTGCGTACCTTTATCTCTCGGTTTACCTCATATTTATAGATCCACTTATGCTTGCTGTCCAAGCCATCTCGTTGCCCTAGGTTTCCTTTCTCGTATAAGAAACCCAGAATATCAGAGATTCTCGTTCCCTTAACTACATGTTACCTTATAGACTATTTAGGAATTCTTCCCATAATTGGCCGTTCACCCCATTCCCGTTGGGTATCTACTCCAGATATTGTTTCCTTACTGGGTATCTGCCTCTTCTGGTCCCCTCTGGAACGTCTTGTGGCATCTCTTCCAAAACGCTGCTCCTGTTCGGGCCTCTCGTTGCCGAACAGACTATCTGGACCAATGACCTCTCATATCATTGGTCCTTTTACCATGCGACTGGTCCAACAACTTCTTTTGCTCTTTGGACTATACCCCTGCTTAGGTATCCTGGACCTGGGACCTCTCGTGTCTCCGGTCCTTATTGCCGTTCACCGTACTGCACGGCAGATGCTCCAATTATGTTTACCCTGGGCCCCACATACCACGTGTTCGGAACACCTTCTGTACCTGTTCGGGTTACCTCCCTACACCGAACACAATCGTTCTTGAGTCAAAATTGAAGCTATCGAGGTGCTCTACAACTTTTTTGAAGAAAGTTGATCCTAGAAACTACTTCAGGTTGGAGAAAATGGTGATAAAGGAAGAGACAATAAGCTGTCTGGTAAAGGAAATCTGAGATTTTGGCTGAACTTCGGATGTCAATATCTTTGTCATTTCTTGACCGATTAGGGTGGTTGTTGGGTCTAACTTGAAAATCTCGAAGTGCTCTACAACTTTCCCGAAGGGAGTTAGTTCTAAGGACTGCTTTAAGCAGGAGAAAAATGGAGGTTTGTGAAGGGCAGTAAGTTATCTGGAAAAAACAGAAATGGTTTCTAGAGAGAAGTGAGAGCAAAGGAGTGAAGGTGTGAGTTGAATGAGCAGTGAGGGGTACTATTTATAGCCAAAGGTTGATCTATTATCCAGGAGACAGTTTTTCCCCTAACAAATATTGTCCAATGGTTAAAAGATTGACTAGATTTTGTGGTACTTTGTTGAGGTAAGAAATTGGTCAAAGATCTTGGACTAGGATGGTGAGTACACATGCACACATCACTCTCTCTCTCCCCCTCTCCAATCCGGCCCCCCTCCAATTCGGCTCTCTCTCTCTCTCTCTCTACCTCTCATTGTGTTGTCAAATCATGCTTGGTGGCATGCCAAGTAATGTCACTTTTCACTCTTTAGGCTTAAGGCTATTGAATTAGGTCGTGATGGAGGGTCATGGACTTGTCTTGTCCTAGAATGGGTTGGCTTGGAAGAGTAATGACTAGGATTGTACTTAGGTAGTCTAGGATGAAGTCAAAAGGCTTAGGTATTAGATGGCTTGAATAGTGTCCAAGTACACATGCACACACCTCCCTCATTCTTCATCCATCCGGCCCCCCTCCCTCTCCCTAGGCCGAATTCCCCTCTCTCTCTCTCTTCCTCTCATTGTCTTGCCCATTCATGCTTTGAAAGCATGCAACTTTCTCCTTCATGTGTCAATCAAAGCACTTAAGCATGCCAAGGGTTGTCTTTTCTATTTATGGCTAAGTCCTAGGTTATCATGAGGGATTTTATGAGTTGTCTTGTCCTAGGGAGGGTTTGCTTGTGAAAGCACAAGAAAGTAGTCATCATTGGTTGTACTTTGGTTGAACAAAGGCAAGGAAGGTGGCTTTTAGAGTGGCCAAAACACTAGCACACACACTCACTCTCTTTCTCTCCACAACCGGCCCCCCTCCTCCTCTCCCTCTTTGGCCGAATTCTCTCTCTCTCTCTCTCTCCTTCTCCCATTGTTTTGCTCCATGCCTTGTCACATCACACTCATTACACTCCAATCTCTAGTCAAATCAAGTCCTTTCTCCAAACAATGATGGAGTGTAGTCTTGTCAACTATTACCGTATTCTTATTGGCCTTGTCTTATACCCATTAACCAATGGACAACAATTTCCCTAGCATGTAATAACCAATGGTCCAAAGAAGTAATGATGAAGGAACACATGACTTGTCTTGTCATCTTATTTGGCAAGTCTTATATCCATTATCCAATGGATAAGAATTTCCCTAGCATGTAATAACCAATGGTCCAAAGAAGTAATGATGAAGAAACACATGACTTGTCTTGTCATCTTTTTTTTGGCAAGTCTTATATCCATTAACCAATGGATAACAATTCCCCTAGCATGTAAATGGATAACAATTCTCCTAGCATGTAATAACCAATGGTCCAACTACTAGTCATGGAGTACATTGATTGCTTTTGACTAGACTAGTCCAACTACTAGTCAACTTTGGGTGTTCTTTCTTCTATTACCCGATAGCTAACCATTTCCCTAACAACTCTTATCCAATGGGCAAGAATTTCTCTAGCACTTATCGACCAATGAATAAAGGTTTCCCTAGAACTTATCATCCAATGGATAAAGATTACCCTAGCAATTATCGTCCAATGGATAAAGATTACCCTAGCACTTATCGTCCAATGGATAAAGACAAGAAGGTTCAAATGGTCCATCTAGGGTTAAGGCAACCTAATTAGACTTGGGATCCAAGTGATTAGGTTAACTAACTAGTTGGAATCTAATTCTATTTGTCAAGTAGGATTTCCAGCCAAGAAATTTAATTCTAAGATTTTACTATAATTACTAAGTAATTATACCAAGGCCTTAATAGGCATACTTGTCTTTAGAAAATGACCTTAATGCTCGGGCGATGAATTCCAATCTCCTAAGTCATAAACCTAATTACGACGGATTATTAATGCTAAAAGGGATTTATAAAATCAATAAAGAATTTCAAATATAACAACGAGATTTTTATAAGTCAATAACGACTGATTTTTGGATGTTTAAAATGAAATCCATGTAACGACCCTGATTTTTTGTAAATAAAATTTTCGTTAAATATTTGAATTTTTTTTATTTATTACTTGGATTGCTTTAAAAATTTCTTTGAAATTCTAATAATCCGTCATAATTAGATTTGAAACTTGAAAAATTGAATCATTTTACTCCGGACAATTTAGTCCTTCTCCCATGACTAGTATACTTGTAAACATACTCGTATATTTTTCCTAGTAAGTAAATAATATCTTTAAATTATATTTCTCGGCTGGAAATTCTACTTGGCAAGTATAATTTTAACCGATTAGTTAGCAAACCCTAACTACCGTTTGGCTTAGTTACATTTCCCTAACCTGGAGTGATGCATCGATGCCGAAGTAGGTAATAGAAAAGTTTTGGTCGTTGCCTTGACTGCCTTGCTTTGGCTTGGCTAGACCTGCCTCGCCTAGGCATCGGGTCGCTGTTAGGCCTGCCTTGCCTTGGCGTCGGGTCGCTGTTGGGCCTCCCTCGCCCAGGCGTCGGGTCGCTGTCGGGCCTGCCTCGCCTAGGCGTCGGGTCACTGTCGGGTTGCTCTGCCTTGGCTGCCATCAGGTTCTACCTTGGCGTTTGGTCGCGCCTTTCTTTTGCCTTGGCGTTGCTGGGCTGCCTTGCTCTGGCCTTGCCTTGGCGTTGCTGGGTTGCCTTGCTCTGGCCTTGCCATGGCGTTGCTAAGCTGCCATGCTCTGGCCTTGCCTTGGCTACGCCTTGGCCACCGCTTTGCTAGCGGGCCGCCTTGGCCACCGCTTTGCCAGCGGGCTGCCTTGGCCACCGCCTTGCCAGCGTGCTGCCTTGGCCACCGCTCACGCCTTGCCTTGGCGTTTGGCACCGTCGGGCTTTAATATTCCGTTATTAGGCGATTTCCTACAAAATACAACCAAAATACCACTCGAGCAATGAAAGCCTAGATTAAGTATCATTAGTCTTTAACCAATTAGTTAGAATAGCCTAATGCCCATTTAACCTAATCACTTCTTCCTAACCCTAGTTGGACCACTTGAACCTTTTTGCCTTCATCCATTGGACGATAAGTGCTAGGGTAATCTTTATCCATTGGACAATAAGTGCTAGGGTAATCTTTATCCATTGGACGATAGATGCTAGGGAAATCTTTGCCCCTTGGTCAATAAAAGTTAAGTCTTGCCAAATAGGATGACAAGACTAATCATGTATTCTTTCATCATTATTCTTCCACATGAGGACAACCCATTTCTAGTCTTTCTCAAGCATAGAATCCTAGCCCTTAATCACCTAGAATTGCCTTTCAAGCCTTAGAAAATCTCCATGATCACACCTAGGATGGATTGACAAGTCTTTAGCTTGTTTAAAGGTATGATTGGACAACACAAGGAGAGAGAAAGAGAGAGAGAGAGGGCTGGCCGGTTGGGAGAGGGAGAAAGATGGAGTGTATATATGCCACCATATAGCCTTAAGCCTATTTATGACGATGCCAACCCATCCTAGTCTTCCAAAGTACTACCTAGCCTATGATTCTTGTGCTTTCATCCAAGCAAAACCCTTTCTAGGATGAGACCAGCCATGAAACCCTTCATGATGACCTAGGTTGTTAGCCTTAAAGCCTAAGAAGATGGATTGACAAATGAAGGAAAGCTATGCCATGCTTTCAAGCATGATTTGACAATACAATGGAGCTAACCAATGAGAGAGATGGAGGGAGAGGGGGGCCGGCCATGGAGGGAGAGGAGAAGCCAGATTTTTGCCTATAAATAGCACCCAAAGCTCTCATTCAACACACACCTCAAAGCATTGCTCCAACTTCTCTCTAGAAACCATTCTCTGTTTTCCTGGCAGCTTACTACCCTTCGTAAATCCCCATTTTTCTCCTGCTTAAGTTAGTTTTTAGGACTAACTTCTTTGGAGAAAGTTGTAGAGCACTTCAAAAACTTGAAGTTAGACCCAAGAACCACCCCAAACGGTCAAGAAACGACCAAGATATTGCCATCCGAAGTTCAGTAAAATCTCGGATTCCAGATTTCCAGACAGCAAACTGTCACTCCTTTATCACCATTTTTCTCCGGGCGAAAGTCGTTTCTAGGAACAACGTCCTTCACAAAAGTTGTAGAAAACTTCGAGATCTTTGTTTCAGACTCAAGAACGATCCTATTCGGCCAAGTATTGACCGAGTTACTGCCAGCCAAAGTTCGGTCCAGATTTGGAAGTTTTACCGCCCGTAGAATTTTTCAACTAGCTTATTCGGTCTCGACTAGTTTCAGATCAAGGTAGATTCTCCTTTACTTGTTAATCCTAAGTATATGTAGATTAATCTATACTCATCTTTCCTAGTATAACTTTAAGTTATGTTTGCTTATGATAAGGCAAGTTAAATTATTAGAAAGCTTGTTTTACAAAAATCTTGAAATGAAGATACAATCTTGTAGACTTTTCCTATACTTCTCAATCCTAAGTATATTTCCTTCCTTAAGTATATCTCAAGTTGGTATGATGCTTGTACATCAATGGGCATGTTAGTTGATAAACTTGTCTTGCAACTTGTTGAATAAACGATTTCCACGTCAATAAACATATGTTGTCTTTTTGAACATTCCACAAAGGAAGGAAATACGTTTTTACTTTAAAGATAAAGTGTTGTTTTAAAAGAAAGTATTCTTATTTTGACCTTTGAATTGGTTATGAGCCTAAATGCATGTTTTGCTTGCAATACTTATGATTGTTTGAAAGCATAAGGATGGTGATGAGCTTATTTATAAGTCTGCTTGCATTACTTATGGTTGTTGATAAAGCATAAGTGGTTTCCACTCCAAGGGCGTCCGTACATGTGGCGTTATGCTATAAATGGTGATTTCAGCATGATAGGTGATATAGAGTTGGATGATCTTGCAAATTTAGATTACAATGAATGATTTAAATGATTTATGATGAGAAAGTCCTGCCGCGGAGTCTATGCATGAAAACGAGACACGAAAATCGAGAAATAGAAACATGACACCTAGGGTGTGGTTGATATGGATAAAAAAGGTTAAAGACAAGGTGTGTTTTGAAAACACAATGTGGCCGAACTTGCCCACCTAGGGTGTGGTAAGCACATGGAGAAATGTTTTCGAAACTACATAATGACCAAATGTGGGTGCATTATGTGAGTGTGTGTGTGTTGTGTGCCAATGGGAACCCGGCACGGCGGAACCATTGTGAGGATACTCGGGAACCCGGCGCGGCGGAACCGAGGTTGGGTGTGTTAAAAATGATTTTGAAATGCAAATGTGTGCCATGGGAACCCGGCGCGGCGGAACCATTGTGAGGATACTCGGGAACCCGGCGCGGCGGAACCGAGGTTGGGTGTGTTCAATGTGATTTTCAAAATATTGATTTGGAAGTAAAAAGGATTTCGGAAACATTGATAAATATGGTGACACAGTCTACGACGAGTCGCGTAGGAGAAACTCAGACATCACCGACACCAACGATAGAATAGTGCATGTGGATGTATCATTGTTAATGCCTTGTTAAACATGTATGTATTATTCCGCTGCTTATGCAAGAGTTGGTATGTTACTCTTATACTCTGATATTGGTAAGTTATGGGTTAGTGGGTATAGGATTATTCTGTTGAGCTTTTGTAGCTCATGGTGTTACCTTTGGTGACCCTGACATATTATATCGGTGGCGACGCTGGTATAATGTGTCAGATTTTGTAGATGATCAAGATGAACAGTATACCTTGGAGGCTTTTGGAGCTGAGGAGCTGGCTAGGATGAAGCTGCAGGCGGAACTGTAGTTAGGAACCCTAAAACCCCTTCATTTGTATAAATATTGAACCCTAGTGGGAGTTATGATGTAATAAATAGCCAGACACTCTTTTGATATTCAACGAAAAGTTTATTTAACGTACCCAAAAATCAGGGGCGTTACAATCCAAGTAAAAAATAAATAAAATTCAAATTTTTAGCGAAATTTTTATTGACCAAAAATCAGGGTCGTTACAAACCATCCATGTAGTATCACCATTATACTTTTATTCACTAACTTTTGAAAATAAAATCTACTTTTAGAGGCAAAGTGGGAAATGTATCAACTTTTACCCACTAACTTTACAAAATGAACACTTATTAATGGATAATCCAAATTAAAATACTGGACTATAAAAAAGAGAAGGAGGGAATATATGGTATTGACTTTTTATTTGAAAACGAAATGCAAAGCATTTATTATCATGGAAAAAAAAAACCTTCTAGCAAGGGTATAGTTGGTACTGAAATTATTTCCACCGTGACAGTTAATGAAAGTTGGTGGGGCTATTAAGTCATTGCATTGGAACAAGAAACCAAGTGTTAACCATTAACAATAAATGCATTATTTAACACTTCTATGCATAGTTCGTGTACAGATTGTGATGTGGGGCTCGCTACAGGTCCTATACAAAATATATGAGCCATTCATTATATTTAAAACATCTTTGAGGACCCCCGCTAAAAATTAGTTCAATCCAATAATTGAACTTTTTATTTAGATTATACGATCTTAAAACCTAAATAAAAAGTTAGATGATTAGATCGAATACCTATATGTATCGAACTGGGCATTTTTTTTGTTAAGACCCTAAAAAATATTTTAAATTTAATGAACAGCTCGGATCGTTTTTGTGGGAGCCATAGTGGGCCCCACATTATAGTCTGTGCACAATCTGTGAGTAGAAAATCTGTGTCAATAGCAAAGTTAGTAACAGTAGGCGGTTGTTAATATGCAAAAAGTGCATTGATATCTATAAACTTATAGATATCTACGAAAGTGTATTGTTATTTGGGAAAAGTGCATTGAAATTTTACCTTTCTGGCATTTTTTGTGTATGATCCACCGCCTAGTGGCATGTAGTTAGGGCATCCGTAGTGGAATAACCAAAAGTCAATAATCAAAAGTTTCCACATTATCTTTCGGTTATTCACCAATGTAGAGGTCCACAGTAGTATAATCAAAATTGAATAATCAAAACTTGTCACCTTTTCAACTTATAAAAATTTAAAAATTGGGACACATAAAACAATTTTTTAAAAATAGTTTTCAAACTAATAAAAACAGGTTATTAGAAAAAGAAAAAATAGTTTTTTGAAAGCTTGGATTGAAAAAAAATAGTTTTTGAAAAAAGGTTTTAAAAAACAATTTTTGAATAAAAAATAGTAACTTTTGCTTAAAAAAAGCACAGTTTTTGAAAAAAAAAGTCCTAATAAAAAATTGTTTTGAAAAAAACTGTTCTTTGGCAAAAACAATTTTGGGAAAGATAAACCAATAATATTGGAATGTAATCTCTCACACTGAAACTGTGAGAAAGCAATTGTATTTATACTTGTAAGGATACAATATTGTGATATACATGACCACCAATGTGATATATGAATACAAACTAACAGATTAGGATCATCAAACTAACAGATTGGGATCATTATCTAATACGCCCCCTCAAGCTGAAGGTATCCTGGAGGAAAGCTTCAGCTTGTCTCGCAAAAATATGAAGCGTGTGGAGGCAAGACCTTTGGTCATAATATCAGCAATTTGGTCCCTGGAAGAGATGAAGCGTACATGAAGATCTTTGACAGCAACCTTGTCATGGACAAAGTGAAAATCGATCTCCACATGCTTGGTACGAGCATGGAAAACGGGGTTGGCAGTAAGATAGGTGGCACTGATATTGTCGCACCAAAGAGATGGGGCAGTGATACTGCTATCCATGGGACAAATAAATTTGAACTTTTTATGGTAGGAGCTGGACCGAGAAGAGAGGGTCCAGAAAATGGAAAAGAGTACTCATCAAATCGGACGTGTCGTGCAATGTACATGCGGCTCGAGTGTGGTTCAAGACATCGATAGCCATGGTGCTTTGCACTGTAGCCTAGAAAAACACCTGGTCCGGAACAGAAATCCATTTTGTGACGATTGGATGGTCTTGAAAATGGATAACAAAGACAACCAAACACTTTAAAAAATGGTAATCCAGCCATTTGTGAAAAAAATACTCGTATGGAGAAATATTATTATATACCGATGATGGAATGCAATTGATAAGATAAACGACTGTGTCGAATGCAAAATGTCAGAACTTGTGGGGAGCAGATGCATGAGCAAATAGCACCAAGCCAGTTTCAACAACATGACAATGGCGGCGTTCGATTTTACCATTTAGCTCATGGGTATGAGGACAACGTAAACGATGCACGATGCCACATTTTTCAAAGAAGGTACCAAGTTTATGGTATTCACCGCCCCAATCTGTTTGAATTTGCTTAATTTTGGGGGAAAATTGGCGTTCAACCATAGCTTGGAATTGTCGAGAAAGATGACAAAGTAACGCTGACCATCCATTGAACGCATTGGGGACGGTCCCCATGCATCACTAAAAGTTAAATCTAATGGAGCAAAACTAATAGACTGAGTTAAAGGAAAGACAATCGACATGATTTCCCTAATTGACAGGCATGGCATATGGATGACATTTTATTCTTTGAACATGGCAGATTATTGGCAGTGATGATTTGACGAAGAACACAAAGGAGAGGATGACCAAGACGACGATGCCAACAAGACGAGTCCACATGTTCGGAGAGATGAGCAGATGGAGACATTGAGACATGTGATGATGGAAATTTGTAGAGGCCCGACTCATTCTCCCCTCGAAGCAAAGTTTTCTTGGTGACCTAATCTTTGATAAGAAAGTGTGAGGGATAAAACTCAAAGAAGACACCATTGTCTTTGGTAAATTGATCAACAGAAAGTAAGGAATTAGTGATGGAAAGAACATGCAAGACATTAAATAACTTGAAGGGAGAGGATGTGGAGGGAAGAGTAGTGGAACCAATATGGGAGATGGTGAGTTCTTTACCATTACCCACAAAAAGATTATCATTGCCACGGTAATCATCGTGTGTAGATAAATTGGCCAAATCTGAAGTGACGTGATGAGTAGCACCTATATCGGGCAACCAATCAGAAGCTTAGGAGCCAGCATAATGAGATGCAAAGTGGGCCAAAGGAGCAGCGGCAAAGTTTGCCGAAGGAGGGTGTTTTCCATAAAAAGTGCAGAAACAAATCAGCTAATGTACTGGGTGTGCCAGGACTTGAATGCAATCCAATTTCGTGCTAAGGCCTGAATGCCTCAAATCTGACTTCTAATAGAACAATTGCGTACGAACTAAGGGGTGAGGTCATTTATGGTTCATGGATTGCCATGTCAGGATAAGGACTTAGAATTTCCTAACCGTCGTTAAAAATGGAAAGAAAATAAAACAGGACTGAACAATAAAGATAAAACAAACTTTATTAATCGGTTTAACAAAGTTTGGGTACAAGGAAATGAAAGACAAGATCTAGGCTGAGCTAGATTGGATTGAAAGATAAAAAACTTTGCTGGAAAGTAAAGATAATTGAAGATAAATTGGATAAGCCGTGGGCTTGTTAGTGCTGGGACTGTGGGCTACCACAGCCCCGGGTGGTTTCGGGGCAGCCCGAAAAAGAAACACCACGTTTTAGAATCGAGTTGAAAAATTTGAAGAGTGGCCACCCGAATTTAGGGTTCGCCACCCGAGAAACCGTTTTGATTGAAAATGATTGATTTGAATTGAAAACCAGAGATTTGAAAAAGGGTTCGGAAGCCACGTTACGAGGGGGGAAGGGTTTTACGGCACCCCCCTCGCCCGATTCGAAATCGGTCTCTACTAGACATTTGTGGGATTTTTCAAAAGATCTTGTTTCATTAAACCATTTAGCAAGTATCCACAGTTATAACACATAAGAAGTGCATGCATGTGCATGTGTACATGGGTGATAGAATGGGCATGCATGATGTTACGAGATGACTGAAAAATGGAACCCTATCACTGGATTCACTCTCGAGCGCTCGGGAATGGTCCCGAGCGCTTGGGAGTGCTAGAACCCCAATCCTGCAAGTTTTGTTAGTGCCAACAAGACATAATACTAAACTATCAACTGAAGTACTATTAAGTACACTACTGGCTTAGCATAGAATTCGAAAGATTGAGATAGGCCCTCAACCTTTTAGATCATGCATCCCTGCCTCAACAAAATTAGATCTACAAGTTTAAAAGGGTAAATGGGTACATTTATGCATGCAGAAAGTCAGAAAATATAACAAACTGGGGGAAATGGGATGCAATGGCATGCATGCACTCCCGAGCGCTAGGGATCGGTTCCAAGCGCTTGGGAGTGAGCTGCATACCAGCTTGGTTTCAAACAAGAAATGGCACTGTTTTGACATGCGAGCGCCCTTGTTTTAAAGAAAATCATCTTTTAAGTTTAAAGAAACCTTATTCTTGCATGAAAATTTGTGAGAGATGTTTCTGTTTTGGGAAAAATTGATTTCCTGTGCATGCATCTCAAGATGAAATCATTTTACTGAAGAATGCAACTCACCCCCAGCCTGTTGTGTGCCAAAGTGCCATGCATGGGACTGGAAACAGTCCCGAGCGCTCGGGAGCACTCTCGAGCGCTCGAGAGTGTTTCCAGTATGGGGTTTTAAGAAAAGATTTTTTTTTCCATGCACCCATTGCTCTTGTTATTAAACTTAAGATCAAAGGAACTCACGACCAGTATGAAGAACTGGTATGAGCCCTTGATCCCCCTCAGAAAACAGAAAAGGCTTTAAAAGCCTTGTATTATACATTTGTCTTGTTGCTTGGACTATGCTTCTTGGTCTGTGCTTCTTGGACTGATTTGGATGCTTGAAAATGCTTAGAAAACAGTAGAAAGATGGAGTAATGGATGGGCTAGAAATTTGAGGCTTTGAAGTACTTGAAAATTGTTTGAAATTTCTTAGAAAACACAAGTTTTGGAAAACATTTTAGGGAGGTTTAGAGGCTGAAAATCTCAGAGAAAAGCAGAGGGAGGGAGTTATATTTCGTGGTCCTTTGTGTGGTAGAACATGAGGGTATATATAGGGGAGTGAAAAATTGGGGTTTTGACTTGAAAATCAAATCCAAAATGAAAAGAAAATGTTTTGGCAGGAGAAAGGGATGATTAGATGCTCTGCTGGCTCAAGCATGCCTCTGCTGTATTCAGGTTTGAACATTGAAAGATCTGAAAAGCCTAAAAAGCCATGGTCAAAGGTCAAGCTCAACATGCATTGGTCTGTTAGCACTCCCAAGTGCTCTAGAGTGGTCTCGAGCGCTTGGGAGTGGCACTCCCGAGCGCTCCAGAGTGGTCTCGAGCGCTTGGGAGTGTCTACCCGACTTCAGAAGGGTGCCACGGCCACTCCCGAACTCGGTTTTGGGTGTTTTTCAAAGCGTTGGAAAGCTCATTAAGTCCTCTTTCTAACCCAATTGGTTTCATTCAAAGTTATTTTATATGCTGAAATGTGTGCCAATTTTACCCTCAGGGTGTCGGAAAAAAGAGGATTTTGGTTTTGAAAAAGTCCATGAAGCATCGTCCAAGTTCGTCCAAGGCCTGTTTTGATTCCGTTTCATCATTGGGGAGCCTCAAGGCCACAAATTAAGGATAATTAATAGGTCCAAATTGAGGTGTCTATAGTTGCCCCTCTTTGGACGGCGCTCGGTATCATGTCTGGATACGAGTGACGCCCAAAGATTGAGACAGCCCAATTCGAGCCCTACTAAATCCTTAATTCAAAATCAAATGCAAGTAAAGATGCACAAGCATTCGAAGCATGAGGTAGTGCTCTTTCGAGCTGCCTACGTACCCCGTTTACAGGGATCAGACCAGCGTAGTTCTTTGGGGCAAATGCAAACATGCATGTTGTAGCAGGCGTGAAAACAAGCAAGCAAATAATCGACAAGATGCCAAATCCATGGCAGAAGTTGATTGAAAGATGTCCTCGTGATGCCAAATCTATGGCGGAAGATGATTGAATGATGTCCTTCAGTGGATGGTGCCAAATCTATGGCGGAAGATGATTGAAAAATGTCCCTCATGACAATGCCAAATCTATGGCGTAAGATGATTGAAAATATCCCTCAAGGCGATGCCAAATCTATGGCGTAAAATGATTGAAAGATGTCCTTCATGACGGTGCCAAATCTATGGCGGAAGACGATTGAAAGGTGTCCTTCATGACAATGCCAAATCTATGGCGTAAAATGATTGAAAGATGTCCTCAAGACAATGCCAAATCTATGGCGTAAAATGATTGAAAGATGTCCTAGTGGACGATGCCAAATCTATGGCGGAAGACGATTGAAAGGTGTCCCTCAGGACAATGCCAAATCTATGGCAGAAAATGATTGAAAGATGTCCCTCAGGACAATGCCAAATCTATGGCAGAAAATGATTGAAAGATGTCCCTCAGGACGGTGCCAAATCTATGGCGGAAGACGATTGAAAGGTGTCCCTCAGGACAATGCCAAATCTATGGCAGAAAATGGTTGAAAGATGTCCCTCAGGACAATGCCAAATCTATGGCAGAAAATGATTGAAAGATGTCCCTCAGGACGGTGCCAAATCTATGGCAGCATGTCAAGCAGTCGTTTGACAAATATGATAGATGATGACGACCATAAGAGGTCGAGGTTAGAAAGTGAGACCCTTGTTTCGACTTTTGACAACGATGATGATTTTTTTTATTTTTTGAAAAACAAAGGACATTTGCGAGTACCCTTTCTGCTTTACCATTTTTGACCAGCGAGACAGTATTTTCAGGACCTTGGGATTTGGGATGGAGTTTGTCTTTGGATGGAAATTGGGTTTGGGCTGGATCCAGAGCTGGAGTTGGTTTGAGTTTGACTTTGATCAAGGCTTGAGTTTTGAGCATTCAGGCCCCAGTCTTGATGTGCTTGCTATGATCGATGACATTGGCCTGATGCGCATGCCCCAGTGACATATCTCAGTTCTGATTCTTTTCCTTGATTCCACTGATAGTTTCGGCAACCAATTTTATCATGAATGCAAGTGCGGGTCCTTCCATGTATTAGAATTTCTCTCACGAGTTGGGACCTTAAGATCAACATGACTTGGCTAGACAGATGACCTTGTGTGAATTTGGATAAGGCTTAGATGACTCAAAAGACAAGAAAGACCATTTATGAGAAGACTGACTCTCCATGATGATCTTGACTGGACGAGGAGTTTGATTTGACTTAACGAGGAACTTGATTATTTGAGGGTTCGAAAAAATTGGCAAGCATGCCCCACAATTGACATTTGAAATTGTCATGATAAAATCAAGTTTTGATGATTTTCCCAATTGGGGTTTTGAAATTGTTTCAGCTCCATCAAGTGATGCTCATTCAGGATTTTCTTTGATCTTGTCTTGTCAAACCATGCCCCAGATTACTGATGGCAACCCATGGATTTCAAAAAATGCCCCAGCTTGGATTTTGCAGGATTCACAAAATGCCTGCCCCTCCTTCTTGTTTTCTCCTATTGTCTAGGATTTTTGTTATCAAGTTGTGTTTTCCAATCTGAAAGGACTTTATTCGGGTTGTAATGCGCCAAGGTTTGGCTTAACAAAGAAAGGATAATAGACTCAAAATTTTTCATTTTCTTTGGGTTTCGAGAGCTAGCAGCCATCTTGAACATTTTGTGCCCTTTTTGTTTTTGATGGGCGCTTTCTTTCCTTTGCCTTTGCTGTACCGATGCGTTTGGCACTTTCGCTGATTTTGAGCTTTCTTTGTTTTCCTTCGAAATTTTGCATCATATTGTGCGCCAATGACAACCTTGTGTTTGGCACTTTTGCACTTCGAATTTCGATGCGTCGATGAATTTGACACTTTTGTCTTCCTCACTTCACCCCAGCGTGGGGGATAGCTGCCTACCTGGGTTATTTCAAAGAAATCAATTTAAGCTCAAAGGGGTTATCAATGGATATATATCTTCAAGCGTTTGGAAAAGAAAAGAATGCCTATCTTCATTTCGAATTGCGCAACTCGATAACTGAATCCTAGATGCAAGCTAGGAGACTTGTATGCTCTACCTTTTGCCTAGATCACATTTTGAGGTTTTGATCTAGCGAGCTTGTTCTTAGACCAAGGCATTGCTTTTTGACGGCGTGAGGGAGTGGCCCCATGAAACTCTTCTTCTTGCAAGGGAAAAGTACATCATGTTTTGATTCCTCAATTGATGGCGAAAAACAATTCCAAGTTAAGGGATTATCACAAAACGCGAGTTTATTATCACAATTTCGACACAAGAGGCTTGATGTTGATTTCAAAAGACAAGACTGACCCACAAAGGATTAACTGGAAAGATTTGGAATCGACTCGAATGAACATGACCGGGCCTTAGGATGAGGCTGCCTACATATCGTTCTTGCAAAGGAATCAGGTCATAACGTAGTTCAAGACTACGGAACTGACTCTCTTTTTGGTTTTTCTTCTTCAACTACAAACAGGAATTTGAAAGCATACGAAAAAATGAAAGACTCGATGAACAAACTGACTTGAAATTGAAAGACGAAGACTCGACTTGGAACTCAGAAACTTCCCCAACTCATGACAGATTCCATTCATGGATTGGCTTCATTGCATTCATCATTCTTCTCCAGATCTGAGGTCTGGCATTGGGATGGTTCCAGTCCTTTCTCAATATCTCGGTTATCATTTGGATTTTGATCCACCTTTAGATTTTGTGTCGGCTTGGAGCTTATTATTGAGGTATCGAGCTTAGTAGGGGTTGAAACAATGGATTCTAGTGGCCAATTGTCAATAATGCACTGGTGGGGATGGACTTTTATGCCATTGAAGATCCCGTTGATGGTTTGGTTGCTCAGAAGTTGTCCAAACGAGCCATGGTTCATTGATTCATCAGCCGGTCCAGCCTTGAACTCCTCAAAGATCAGAGGATAGTTTTCCCCAAGCAATCGCCACCCATCAGGTGTTGATTCCCATACCAGGTCTATGTTTTCAAGCATGCAAATCTCGACTTCCTCAGGTATATTGACAGTGGGTTTTGGCTCGGTTGTGGGTATGATGTATTGGCTAGGGTCGAATGAGATTGGGTTGAGATTGATGAGGTTGACACAGGGGTTTTGCGGGTACTTTGGTGGATGGTTTATGATAGTGTTTGGGTTTGAAAGTGGAGGTGAGATGGTTCCATCATCGATGAGATCTTGGATTTTGTGGCGGAGACGGAAGCAGTTATTGGTGGAATGGCCGGTATATTGGTGAAAGGCGCAGTAGGCATTTGGGTTATGGGACGCCGGGAGCTTTCGAGGTGGAGGAGTCAAAGGGAGTGGCTCGATGAGGCCGGCTTCGAGGAGCTCCTCATAAACTGAGGACAAAGGTACAGGGAAGCGGGAGAAGATCCTTGGTTGGGTTTTGCCACTGAGTTGAGGGTTCATGGTGGTGCTTAGTGGACCTCTGGCGAAAGCTTTGCTTGCTTCACAACTGCATAACATTCTTTTACTTTTGGGGTTGATCTCATCAATGTGCACACCTTGCCTTTCAGCACTGGATCCAATATCTTCCTTTGAGTGAGTTCTGGCACCATGGAATTCAACCAAGTCTTTGAACATGTCAGAGAGCTTCACTTTTGAGCATGGCTTGATTCTAACTGTAGGAGGGTGGTAGGTTTGTGGAGTTTCCTTGATCTTGGCATCATCAGCATTTAATCCCAGATCTAGACTCGACATGGCAGAGGTGAAAAGGTCAACCAGCCCTTGCAATAGAGTTATATGCTTATCCATTTTCTGACTCATTTCTTCTATGGTTTTTTTAAGCTCAACCAACTCTGTTTGCCCTGTCATTTTGAGGTAGTTGAAAAGGTGGTATAGCTTTGTGTAGGATGGGTGGCCCAGTGCTGACAGTAACGCAAAAAAAAAAAAGCGAACTCAGAATATGCCTATGTTGTGATTTATTGAAAAAAAAAACGTGTATGAACAAAAGAATTGTTATTCACATGTTGTCATCGTCGACTCAAGGGATCAAACTTTACAGATAGTTCCAACAGTCACGGGTAGGTCGATGTCAGGCAGGTTAAATTCCATACGTTGGGAATCAGAGCCAATCTCCTTATCTAAGACCATCCGAGACAGAGCAATAAGACTTCTGGAAAATGCATTGAATTAGATGGAGCCGTTTGGGCACGGTGAACACCGGAGGTATCTCAAACTCCGCGGATTTATGGTCTCCTAGACCTAAGAAATGACAACCTATGAAGGATTGCCGTAGTCCTCAGAGATTCTTTTGAATGTGTATCCTTTGATTAGGAATAACAAGACTTGGGAGATATCAAGACAAATTAAGTCTTCAACACTTTTCACCAGAAATTTCTGTTTTGGTTTCAAAAACCATTTGGCGTAAATGACATGATACCGTAACCGGGGTGGCGTAGGTGGCATGGCGCCATTAGCCTAAGCGGTGTAAGTGACTTCGCACTATAACCTGGGTGGTGTGGGTATCACGACATTATAGCCTAATTGTTTCGTTAATCTTCATTGAATCCATGATTGAAAAATGTATTGAAGACTTAATGAATTTCGATATCCCTAAAACCTCATCATTCCAAGGACTAATTAATTCCAACAACGTGCCTTTAAAAAGCACGACTCTTCATCGGTCCAGGCAATCCTAAACAAGCCGCGGGAGCGAGTCTAAGAGTTCTACCCGAAAGCAAATGGACAGCATAAGATGCAAGGTGAGATGTGCAAGCTGGATAAGATTACGATCTTTCGAAGGTTGCCTCATTCCTCAGAATTTTTTTTTTTTAGGGTGTATCCTTTGTTTAGAACAACAAGTTCTAAGAGATGTCAAAAGAACTAAGTATTCAGCTAGTTCTCATTCGAAGTTTCAATTTTGAACTTGGAATAGCTTAGTATAGACGACGTGAAACCACAACCAGAGTGGTGTCAGTGGCATGGTGCCATTAGCCAAAGTGGTGTAAGTAAAGTGACATCACGGCGTCGTTTCCACATTATTCCTTATTCTCCATTGAATCTTCGATTAGGCATTAGTCAAGGACTTAGCATATTTTGATTTTCCAAAGTCTGATTGCTCTAAGGACTCATGTAGTTTAGACAACGTACACTGGGGTGCACGACTCTTCATCGGGTCTCAGCAACCTTCTATAGACCACGCGAGCAAGCTTAAGAAGCACAACACTTGAAACAGACAGCATGATGGCATGACATGGATGAGACGCATGGTGAGATGCAAAAAGCAGTAACATGTAGGCAGGATATAGCACATAGTCCTACTTTGCGGGTCCCTGCCCTAATTTGGATGGTTCCATTGCTTTCTACACATGTATAGAGGCCGAGTTTTGGTTTAGAAAATGGTTCCCCGGACTAGAGTCAATGTATGCCTCCCGATTATCGAGCGTACACCCAATAACGGTACAAACGACAGGTATGACTCATCATAGTCGAGGGTTGCTGAGCATTCTGGGATTCCCTGTCATCGACAAGCCGAGCAGGATTGCTAGAACACAACAGCGAGGCTGAACAAGATATATATACAAAAGATAGACAATGAAACAAAATATTTGAAAATCTCACAAACATTTTTCAAGCTTGGTTCTCAAGTTTATTTGATGCTTAAGGAAAGTAAGTCGTTTTGTCAACCACCAACTTTTCTCAAGTATCAATTGAACATAGCTCTAAAAAGCCTTCTGGGCTACCACAGCCCCGGGTGGTTTCGGGGCAGCCCGAAAAAGAAAGGCCACGTTTTAGAATCGAGTTGAAAAATTTGAAGAGTCGCCACCCGGATTTATGGTTCGCCACCCGAGAAACCATTTTGATTGAAAATGATTGATTTGAATTGAAAACTAGAGATTTGAAAAAGGGTTCGGAAGCCACGTTACGAGGGGGGAAGGGTTTTACGGCACCCCCCTCGCCCGATTCGAAATCGGTCTCTACTAGACATTTGTGGAATTTTTCAAAAGATCTTGTTTCATTAAACCATTTAGCAAGTATCCACAGTTATAACACATAAGAAGTGCATGCATGTGCATGTGTACAGGGGTCATAGAATGGGCATGCATGATGTTACGAGATGACTAAAAAATGGAACCCTATCACTGGATTCACTCTCGAGCGCTCGGGAATGGTCCCGAGCGCTTGGGAGTGCTAGAACCCCAATCCTGCAAGTTTTGTTAGTGCCAACAAGACATAATACTAAACTATCAACTGAAGTACTATTAAGTACACCACTGGCTCAGCATAGAATTTGAAAGATTGAGACAGGCCCTCAACCTTTTAGATCATGCATCCCTCCCTCAACAAAATTAGATCTACAAGTTTAAAAGGGTAAATGGGTACATTTATGCATGCAGAAAGTCAGAAAATATAACAAACTGGGGGAAATGGGATGCAATGGCATGCATGCACTCCCGAGCGCTAGGGATCGGTTCTAAGCGCTTGGGAGTGAGCCGCACAACAACTTGGTTTCAAACAAGAAATGGCACTGTTTTGACATGCGAACGCCCTTGTTTTAAAGAAAATCATCTTTTAAGTTTAAAGAAACCTTATTCTTGCAAGAAAATTTGTGAGAGATGTTTCTGTTTTGGGAAAAATTGATTTCATGTGCATGCATGTCAAGACGAAATCATTTTACGGAAGAATGCAACTCACCCCCAGCCTGTTGTGTGCCAAAGTGCCATGCATGGGACTGGAAACAGTCCCGAGTGCTCGGGAGCACTCTCAATCACTCGAGAGTGTTTCCAGTATGGGTTTTAAGAAAAGATTTTTTTTTCGTCAACCCATTGTTCTTGTTATTAAACTTAAGATCAAAGGAACTCACAACCAGTATGAAGAACTGGTATGAGCCCTTGATCCCCCTCAGAAAACAGAAAAGGCTTGAAAAGCCTTGTATTATACCATTTTCTTGTTGCTTGGACTATGCTTCTTGGTCTGTGCTTCTTGGACTGATTTGGATGCTTGAAAATTGTTAGAAAACAGTAGGAAGATGGAGTAATGGATGGGCTAGAAATTTGAGGCTTTGAAGTACTTGAAAATTGTTTGAAATTTCTTAGAAAACACAAGTTTTGGAAAACATTTTAGGGAGGTTTAGAGGCTGGAAATCTCAGAGAAGAGCAGAGGGAGGGAGTGATATTTCGTGGTCCTTTGTGTGGTAGAACATGAGGGTATATATAGGGGAGTTTAAAATTGGGGTTTTGACTGGAAAATCAAATCAAAAATGAAAAGAAAATGTTTTGGCAGGAGAAAGGCATGATTAGATGCTCTGCTGGCTCAGGCATGCCTCTCCTGTATTCAGGTTTGAACGTTGAAAGATCTGAAAAGCCTAAAAGCCATGGTCAAAGGTCAAGCTCAACATGCATTGGTCTGTCAGCACTTCCAAGCGCTCCAAAGTGGTCTCGAGCGCTTGGGAGTGGCACTCCTAGCTCTCTAGAGTGGTCTCAAGCGCTTGGGAGTGTCTGCCCAAGTTCAGAAGGGTGCCACGGACACTCCCGAACTCGGTTTTGGGTGTTTTTCGAAGCGTTGGAAAGCTCATTAAGTGCTCTTTTTAACCCAATTGGTTTCATTCAAAGTTAGTTTATATGCTGAAATGTGTGCCAATTTTACCCTCAGGGTGTCGGGAAAAAGAGGATTTTGGTTTTGAAAAAGTCCATGAAGCATCGTCCAAGTTTGTCCAAGGCCTGTTTTGATTCCGTTTCATCATCGGGGAGCCTCAAGGCCACAAATTAAAGATAATTAATAGGTCCAAATTGGGGTGTCTACAGAGACCTTTGCCAAGGCCTGATGTAGACACCTCCCGAACGGGGCATTGCCATACAGATTGATCATTTGATTGCTCGTTTGGTTTCTTGCTTCATAAACCAAGATCATGGATAGTCCCATGGCTAGGAACATCGCCACATGATAGCGGTCATCATCAAAATAGAGTCGCCACCCAGTTTATTAAAACTAGGAAAACAGATAAATATTCTGGATACGGAAGCCAAAGGTATAGTAAGGGGAAGGTGTTAGGCACCCCTCTCTGCCTAGCTGTGAGGCTAGCCCATAATCATTCAATATAAGACATATAAATGCTTCATTTAATCCTAAACAAGTGGTCTGTTTTTATGCCTTTAAACAATAAATAAGGTGGGCTGAGACTGTAATTAAAACATGCATCAAAAGGCAGAAAACAAAACAAAGCTGTCCCAGGGGAATGGATCTCGCAGCTGGTAAATGGATGTCACGGCCGAGGAATCCTCCTGGTTTGGATGTATCGGCTGAGGGATCGAAGCCCCGGCTGATGTTCTTCCTCACACCAGACATAAAAGTTAACATATTATCAAAACGCTACGGTTAAGTATAAAAACGATAAATAAACCAAACTAGAGGCCCCTGGGCCTCACCACCTTGATCACTCAATAGCTTGATTGCTTCGAATTTGATCGATATTATCAAAACGCTACGGTTAAGTATAAAAACGATAAATAAACCGAACCAAAGGCCCCTAGGCCTCACCACCTTGATCACTCAGTAGCTTGATTGCTTCGGATTTGATCGGAATTGACTGATTGCTTCTTGGGAAACCCTAGGGTTAGGGTTTGAGACTTCGGGATTTGATCGTCAAATTGATGGCTGCCTTCGGGAGGTTAGGGCTTTATTAGAGAGGGTTTGAGAGGGTAATTCTGCAAAGTATTGTGGCTAGAGAGGGTATGAATCTGATGAATTTCGTGTGTTTTTTTCTTTTCGGAGTCCAAAGACCCCTTTATATAGGCAATTGGTGACTCACTCGGTCCAATCAAAACGCACGATTGCAATTGCAATTGCAATGCAATTCGAACTCTTCGTTGTGATCTTTGAACATGGCCCGCACGCATCGGAAAGGTAGTGTAGTTTGATCAAACAATCAACAGAACATTCCAGAGTCTGAAAAAAGGACAATCTCGCGGCTGTAGAAAGGATCTGGCGGCCGAGGAAAGCTTTTGGCTGCCGAAGGATGGATCTTGCGGCCGTGGGATGGATCTCTTAGGGAGATTTTCAAGCAACAGGTTGCTCGGGTAAGGAAATGATGTTAAGGCCGTTAAATCAATGTTACGGCCGACAGATGGATTTTCCTAGGATTCTGTATTTCTGTCTGAAAGGCTGTTTGGCTCTAAATTCGATCCTCTAAGTGGCTCAAAGCTCTTACCGAAAGTCCTAAGGTTCTCAAGAAGTCAATCAGCAATCACTGTATCCATTTCATCATCGGAATGGTCCCCAAGGTGGGACCTGAAATAATCGCTAGGCCAAAATTGGGGTGTCTACAGATGCCCCTCTTTGACTGAGCTCAAACGGACCGCGAGACATGTTTGAGTAAAAGTCAAAGCTGTAAAAGCAACTCAATTTGGTCCAACCACTATTCCAAGGGTTTTTGAAAAAGGTTTTTTGTTATGGTCGGGCCGGGAGGCTGCCTACGTATTCCAACCACTATTCCAAGGGTTTTCAAACCAACCGTAGTTCGGGGGCAATAAAGAAAAATAAAAAGTTTGGAGGGTTAAAGACAGAAGACGTACCTTCGGGCTTTAAAAGCCGTAGTGCGACGTACCTAGAATGAGCTAGGATTTTGGCAGAGAGTAGTTGAAGGAGTGCGGGGCTGCCGGGGATGTTTTTGCGAAGAGCGTCCTTGGAATTTTGGGGTAGATCAATACACGGCAGGTGTATTTGCTTTTCTTGATCATCCTGACTTTAACTGAGGGAAACTCGGTAGAGTTGCCTATCCTTGCGAATGAGCTAGAAGGAATTGATGTAATTGTGGTGGAATCCAAGCCATCTGTTGGGGATGTTTCGGACGCCAATTTTGAGATATGGGAGGCGCAGGGCCAGTAACTTAAGCACGGGGCATTAGAATGAAGGGATCGAGGCGCAGAGCCGGTTTATAGGATTGAAGGCGTGGAGCTTTTGATGAAACCGAAGCACGGAGCTGGTGTTGATCATAAGGCGAGAACTTGGAGCGATAGAACCGAAGCGCGGAGCTGGTGTTGATCATAAGGCGAGGGCCTGAGAGATAGAATCGAAGCGCAGAGCTGGTTGCATTCTGATGGTCTGTGCACGGAGCTTTCTCATCATAAGTTAGGCGTGGAGCCAAAAGATCAAGGTTCTGGACCAATCAATAAACTGAGGCGCGAAGCCGGTTGATTACAGGATTGACCTGTTTCATGAATAAGAGAGATATGCAGAAATGTGTATATGATGATGGTGGTTAGATGTGAACAGATATGATGATGATTATGCAGACTCGATGTGATTGTGGTGATGCAATTGATGCAATATGTGCACGGGCCCGTGCGTGTGTGTTTTAATTTAAGCATTGAGCTTCTATCAAGTTCTGGACTTAAGCATTCGGAGCTTAGAGCTCGAGCATTCAGACGGCAGAATCCGAGCATTCAAAGTACAGGCTTTGAGCATCTAGTACGCAGTGGTTGGGCATCCAAGCATAGAGCTTGAGCATTCAAGTGTAGAACTTGAGCATCCAGTACACAGTGGTTGGGCATTCGAAGAGCTTCGAGCATTTAAAATGTTGGAATTTGAGCATTCAAGCGTAGAGCTTGAGAATTGATGATATCTTGATTGGGGTGGCGTAGAGCCTGCTGAGGATTGCTATTACGACATCGAGCCAGTTGAAGTAATAATGAGCACAGAGCTGCGAGTTTGTCAATGAACACGGGCTTAGAGCCGTTGAGCTGTTGTAAATGGGCTTGGAGCCGGTTGAGGATTGTTGTTATGGCGTGGAGCCAGTTGAAATAATGAGCATGGAGTTGCGAGTTTGTCAATGAACATGGGCTTAGAGCCATTGAGCTGTTGTAAATGGGCTTGGAGCCTGTTGGGGATTGTTGTTATGGCGTGGAGCCAGTTGAGATAGTTGTTATGGCGTGGAGCCAGTTGAAATAGTGGGTGTGGAGCCGCTGAGGTGATTGGGATAATGGGCGCGAAGCCGCTGAGATGATAGGCGTGGAGCCTGTTGATTTGATAGACATAGGCGCAGGGCCGCTGAGAACGAATACGGGCGTAGAGCCGCTGAGATAATAGGCAAGGAGCTTGTTGAGGTAAGTGTTGGTTGTTGATAAGCATGATGTCGAGCTTAGAACTGCTATTGGAGCTTGGATTTGATGATCCTGGGTGGTCAAGCGATTAGTAGCTGTGAATTTGCTATTTATGGTGGAGAGAGAGCTTCTTTGTGCTTGGGTATGCCCCTAAGGCTGATCATTGTTTCTGTTGGTCATGGACCCAGAGCTTCATAATGGCTTGAATTGTTGCACTGGGCAGGGTCTGATGCTGCTGAGAAGAATGGATTGGGGGGCCTGGAGATCGATATCTTGGCCGAATAATTGATATTTCAGTCGAGTTATTGGTGTCTCGGCCGCGGCATCGCCTTATTTCCAGCGGCCTATAAAAGGTCATGGCCTCGGCCGTTTCATTTCATTTTTCTTTCTTCCTTCTCTCTTCGTTCTCGCCCGAGAGTTCTACCGAAGATTTCTTTCTCCTTTTTGCTTTGTTTTTGTCGGGGCTGGGCCATGGGTGACGTGCGGCCAGTGATCGCGGAGGGAGACCGCGACGTTGCTGCTTGATTAGGGACCCTCGCATGGGTGGCTTGCTTTCGTGATGCGGAGCTTCTTGGGTGGCGCTTGTACGCAGTATGATGGTTTTTCTGGGTTGCGTGATGTCTCTTTTGCACCGCAGTGCTTCTTTGGTACACGTTGCCCCAGGGTGTTTTTCTTCTTCTTGCAGCCGGTCTCTGGTGTTTGGACCGCCAGAGAACTTAGCATCCTCTTCTCCTTCTTTTTGCTTTCCTGCATAGGTCAGTCTGATAGGAAACTGATGTGTTTAGGAAATATAGGATGATTCACCTTGTGATGTAAAAGAACTTTTTGTTATATGAAACAAATCCTTTGCTCTGACATTGTGATTGTGTATGCTAGTCTTGTACGATAAAGTTGTCAATACATTGAAAAATCAGAACCGTGGAAGTGTTCTGGAAAACGGTCGTTTTGGCGGCCGAGTGATCGATCTGTCTCCCATGGTTGACTTTGAATCAGCCTTGATTTTTTTTATGGGCCGGAGAATCGATCTAACGGCCGTTATATCGATGTGGCGGCCAGGAGATCGACTAGGTTAATGACGGGTTAGAATCCGATTCTGATTCGAACTACTCATCCTAGCCTATAAGTATACGTTCTACGAACTCAATGGTATTTGTCAGCAACGATTTCATGGCACAACCAGTCCTTGATCAGTGGTTGAATTCCTTTAATGGCCTCGACCGTTTGCACTTTAAGTCATTTGGTATGGACTTCATCTTGTCCCTTCACCAAATTCCTATGAATTTTGCTTTCCTTCGGGTAGCCACTAGCCTGTGGGACCCTATTTTTCATCTCTTTCGATTTAGAAGAGAGGAATTGTGTCCTACTATCGAGGAATTTGCAGCCATCATGGGTCATTCGGATAGAGAAGGTCTCATTATTCCTAACCCTTTGTTTAATTGAGGCAATCTCTTAAAGGATTTGCTCCAAGTTCAGAAACATGAGGCTAGGTATTTCATGGTGAATGGAAGGTTGGAAACTCTACAGCTTGTCCAGTGTTTTGGTACAGCTGAAGCTCATCGTCAAATTCCTCAACAGAAGGCGTGCTTTCATGCGCTGTGCATTTGTCTTCTCCATTACTACTTGCTTGGACCTTCTTCTGGCCATGCTGATTCCATGCTGCTTGATTTTGCTCAACAGGTGAGAAATCGTACAGGTTTTGCGGGTTTGGTGTTGGCAGAGACCTTAATAGGCATTGATATGGTAAAGGGTAATCCTACAGCCCAGTTTTCAGGCATCCCTTTGTTACTGCAGGTTCGCTCTTTACCTGTTTTTGCCAAATTATCTTTTCGCTCGTCGCTCTTTTGTTTTGACTCACGTGTTCTCACAACTCGCAATTTTCCCTTGTTCTCTATAGGTATGGCTTTATGAGAAGTTAAGAGTGTGGGATGTGCCAGAGCGGCTGCCCTATAATTCAGATCACTGCATGGAGCATCGGGTAATTAGATAGTTTCCTACTGAAGTAGCTTAGAAAGCATGGATGGAGATTCGTAAGGGTGATCGGATCCAATGGGTGTGCCCCTGGTATGGTATCGAGAGTATGACCGCAAGTGCCATGAACCATTTTGGTGTAGCAGTGATTGGTATCACTCAAGTTACCTTCTATTTCCCTGCTCATTTCTAGAGGCAGTTTGGGGCTGAACAGGTTAAAGTTTTGGATGACCCTGAGTATACTGTTTCTAAGGTTCATGATGCCAACCTTCGTCGTAATGTGCTTCATTTGTGGCCAAATCGAATAATGCAAGAGGTTGCTGAGAACTTTGCTGACAAACTATCGGGTTTGTATAAGCGTTGGTTAGAGAAAAACCTTTTGGAGGACAAAAGTGCAAAGAGAAGGAGGACCTAGAGATCGACACTTTGCTTATGCTTTTTTGAAAGATTTGATTCTAGTTTCCACAGACTGGGAATTGTTTGAGCTTGCCTTTCCTTTTTTCCTTGGAAGTAATAAAACATTGGTTGTCTTATTTTGAAAATGTTGTTGCCATGGTTTGACAGTTAACATGCTCTGCGGATAGACCTAGAAAGTTGGAAGTGATAATGATAGCAGTGGCCGAATCTCAATTCAGAGATTGCCTACGTATCCCATGGAGGGAATCAGGCCATAAACATAGTTCCAACAAAGTTTGTTTGTTTTAGTTAGGGTTCACTCAGGTATTTTCCTCTCCTTTTGTGCTCTTGATTTTGCCTAAACCGCCCTTACGGGTTTTCAGTCTAGCGAGCGATTTTATTTACGCCTTAGTTTTTACCTAAGCCACCCTTGCGGGTTTTCGACCTAGTAGGCTTGCTCTAATTTTTGCTTGGGTCCGCCCACCCTTGTGGTTTTCGGCCCAACGAGCATCTCTCAGTGGTAATACTTCCTCAACTTGTCAATGTTGACTGGTGCTACGAATTCCATTCCATCTAGGTCTGCAATGTAGGCTGCTCCTCCAGATAGTATGCGCTTGATAAGGTAGGGTCCTCCCCAATTTGGTCTAAACTTGCGTCTTGGATCTGAAACGTGCCGACGAATGGTCTTGAGCACCATGTCTCCCACCTTGAAGTCTCGCGGTTTCACCTTTTTGTTGAATGCTCGTGCGATGCAGCGTTGATACCCTTGCACATGGTATAACGCTCTTAGTCTCCTTTCATCCATCAATGCCAACTCGTCGTAGCAGTTTTGAATCCAATCTTCTTCGATCATACCAGTCTCAGCTAGAACCCTTAACGAGGGTAGTTCTAGTTCGATAGGCAAGACAGCTTCCATCCCATAGACCAGGGAGTAAGGAGTGGCCCCAGTTGAAGTTCTTTCAATTGTTCGATAACCCCATAGTGCCAGAGGTAGCATTTCTGGCCAGTCTGTGTAAGTGTCAGTAGTCTTCCGCAGAATCCTCTTGATGTTTTTGTTTACAGCCTCGACTACTCCATTAGTTTGAGGTCGATAAGTAGATGACCGATAATTCTGTATCCCAAATTCGGCAAAAAGTTTCTTTGTTGCCCTTTTGAAGTGTGATCCATTGTCGCAGATAAACTCATGAGATATTCCATATCGATAAATGATATTGGTGCGAATAAACTTAGCCACATGAGTAGCCTTAAGGGTGGCATAGGAGGCTGTTTCTACCCACTTGGTGAAATAGTCGATGGCTACTAAAATGAACTGATGCTTGTATTTTCCCTTTGGATTTATACTCCCAATGACGTCTATTCCCTAGGTGGAGAATGCCCAAGGAGATGTCATGCTGTATAATTCTGTAGGTGGAATACGCATGCGATCAGCGTCAGTCTGGCATTTGTAACATCAGCGAACATAGTCAGCACAATCGGCTTCCATTGTAGTCGAGTAGTATCCCTGACGCTGGATTTTCTTTGCCATTGTTGCCCCATTCATATGCGGCCTGCAGATTCCTTCATGTATTTCCTCCATTATCTTACGGCTTTCCTCTGTTGTGACACAAAGCTGATTGGGACCTAGATAGGCTCTTCAATACAACGCTCCCCCGCAGGTTACAAATCGAGTGGCAAACTTTCGTAGAGCCACCTTGTCTTTCGAAGTGGCTTCAGAGGGGTACTCTCTTCTTCCAAGAATTTCTTCATGTCCTCATACCAAGGCTTACCATCATCTTCATCCTCTTCAACGAAAGTGCATTCGTACGCTGGTTTGACCTTCTGCTCGATCATAAGGGGTCACATTGTGAATCCCAGGGGTATTTCAACCATAGAGGCCAGTGTTGCCAATGCATCTGCGAATCTATTGCTTTCTCTTGGGGTGTGCATGAAGATGACTAAGTTGAATTGTGGAATTAGGTCCTCCAGTACAGAGTGATATAGCTTTAGCGTATCTTCTTTGACCTTCCAGTCTCCTCTTGCTTGGGACACTACTATGTTTGAATCTCCAGTGACTTCTACCCTTCTTGCCCCTAGTTCCAGGGCTGCCTTCATTCCAGCGATGCAAGCTTCATATTCAGCTTGGTTGTTAGTGACTTCAAACCTTAGTTTATATGACAAGGGGATATGAGAGTTGTTTAGGAAAACCAGCAGTATCCCTATGCCATATCCACTTTGGTTCGATGCTCCATCGAAGTATAGTTGCCAGGTGTCGTCTAAGAGACATAAGATGTCCACATCAGGGAACATTAAGTCCTCTGCTTCAGCTTCTGTTATAGGGTGGTCTGCCAAGAATTCTGCCACAGCCTTCCTTTTACCGATTTCCTTGTCATTAACTTGAGGTCGAATTCTGCTAGAAGCAATAGCCACCTAGCTAGCTTTCCAATAAGTGCTAGCTTCTTGAAAAGATATTTGATTGGGTCTAAATGAGAAACTAACACTACTGGATGTGCTAATAGGTAGTGCCTTAGTTTCTTCGTGGCGCACACTAGCCCCCAACAAGTCTTCTCTAGGAGAGTATACCTTGTTTCATAGTCCATCATCTTCTTGCTGAGGTAGTATATGGCACACTCTACTTTGGCGTCGTTTTCTTGCGCTAGCATGCATCCCATGGATGTATCTGTTACTGAAAGATATAGAATCAATGGCTTCCCAGGGACGGGTGGTGACAGCACAGGTGGATTCTGAAGATATTCTTTAATGGCTTCGAACGATTGCTGACAGTCTTGGCTCCATTCAAATCAGTACCTTTCTTAAGAAGCTTGAAGAGGGGTTCGCAGGTGGTTATGAGCTTGGAAATGAACCTGCTGATGAATTACACTTTCCCCAGAAAGCTCCTTACTTCCTTTTCTGTCTTTGGTGGTGATATCTCCATGATGGCTTGTATTTTGGAAGGGTCTAGCTCGATTCCTCTTTGAGTGATGAGAAATCCTAACATTTTGCCAGCCGTTACCCCAAAAGTGCATTTTTAAGGATTGAGACGTAGCTTGTATTGCCTAATCCTCGCAAAGAACTTTTGGAGTGCTTTGTAGTGTCCCTCCCTTTCCTTTGATTTGACTATCATATCATCGACATACACCTCTACTTCCTTGTGCATCATATCATGTAGCAGTGTGGTTGCCATCCTTTGGCAAGTGGCTCCAGCATTTTTCAATCCGAATGGCATCACTTGGTAACAGTAAGTTCCCCATGGTGTGGTGAAGGTGGTCTTCTCTCTATCCTCGGGAGACATCAAAATCTGATTATACCCAGAAAACCAATCCATGAAAGATATCAGTGCATGTCCGGTGGTGTTGTCCACGAGCTCGTCTATGTGTGGTAGTGGGAAGTCATCCTTTGGGCTGGCTTTGTTGAGATCTCGGAAATCTACACAGACCCTGATTCCTCTAGTTTTCTTTGGTACTAGAACGATGTTGGCTACTCACTGCGGATACTCGGTGACTATGAGAAAACCATCGTTGATTTGCTTAGTGACTTCTTCTTTTATTTTTAAGACCCAATCAGGGCGCATACGTCTTAACTTTTGTTTAACAAGTTTTGCATCAGGATGAAGAGGAATTTTGTGCTGAACAATTTCAGGGTCTATCCCAGGCATGTCTTTGTAAGACCAAGCAAAAACATCTTTGTATTCTTTTAGCAAAAGGATTAATTTTTCACATTCTTGAGAAGATAGGTTGCACCAATTTTAACCAGTTTGGGCTCGTTTTCAGAGCCTATGTTTGCCGTAATTATTTCCTCGGATAAAGGTTTAGCGTGCCTTTTGTAACGCCCCCAAAATCGGGTTCATTAAGTTAAACATTTATTAGATAAACATGGTAGAGTCTAGCTCATTATTACATCACAAACTCCCAAAGGGTTCTTATATTACACAAAAGGGATAGATATCTAAGGTTATCTACAGCTCTTCTCTTCTTCCATCCTAGCAAGCTCCTCAGCTCCAAAGGCCTCCAAGGTATACAGCTCTCCTTGGTCATCTAAAAGGTCTGACACATTATACCAACGTCGCCACCAGCATAATATGTCAGGGTCACATAAAGCAACACCGTGAGCTTGAAAGCTTAATAGAGTAACCCAAAACCCACTAACCCTTAACATACAAGTCGAAGATAGTATAGATACGATTTTCCAAACTTAACAGGCATAAGTAAGAACACATAACAATTACACATGCACATTCCCTATCTAACGTTGGTGTCAAGTCTTGTGTGTTTCTCCTACGCGACTCATCGTTTTGTGTCTCATCTTTTATCATCATTTCCAAAAACCACACGCACACACCAATGAGCTACCAAGTCCGGCTCATTGGCCACAATGGCTACCAAGTCTGGCACATTGTGAACACACACAACCAATAACCTACCAAGTCCGGCTTATTGGCCACAATGGCTACCAAGTCCGGCACATTGTGAATGCACACAACAATGAGCTACCAAGCCCGGCACCTTGTGTCGCACAACAATGAGCTACCAAGTCCGGCTCATTGCCACAAAGGCTACCAAGGCCGGCACATTGTGTCACATCTTGGCTCCTCTCCGCGGATAACCAAGTCACACACCTCCAATGAAGCTACCAAGTCCGGCTCCATTGGCAACGCACACCAACATAAGGCTACCAAGTCCAGCCATTATGTAGTTTCAAAACATTTTTATCCATATCAACCACATCTTACGTGTCTTGTCTCTACTTTCCAATTTCATGTGTCTCGTATCATGCACAGACTCCGCGGCGGGACTTCGTAAACAATTTCAACATAATCATAGTAATCTTGAAACTAAGCTAGCAAGATCATCCAACTATATGTAATCATGCTCGTTCATAACCACAAGGCAAGCAATCATGCGTTTAAGTTTACAATCCTCAAAAAGGTCAAAATACGAATACTTCGTTTAAAACAACACTTTATCTTTAAAACCAAAAACGTATATCCTTCTTTTGGAAAGTCAAAACAACATATGTTTGTTGACGAGTTACTCAAGTTGGAAAGATTCTACAAAGTCATGCGATCAATCATTTTCAAGTTCATGCTTTCAAGTATTCATAAGATCAAAGTAAACTACGTAAAACAATCATACTATCACATAGCTTTCTACACTTAGGTAAATCATGCTTATAACATCTATTATACTTAGAGAAAGTAGATTAAGGCTAATCTACCGTTCTTCTTGGCGGTAGTGATGACTATGGAAGGTACGTCGGAAAGAAAGTCTGCGATTGAACGGAGCAACGGCTTACGGTAAGCTTCCGGTAGCTTCGAAAGAGAATGGTTTCTCTCGAAACTAGATCTTAACTACAACTACTACTACTTTTGGATCGAGGTGGTGGTCGAGTGGTGGTTTAGTGGTGGCGATGGAAGTGTTTCTTGAAAACTAGAAGAAAGTAAGCAAGAACAAGCAAGAACACTTATACTTTCTAGAGAGAAGTTGGAGCAAGAAGAGGTGTGAGCAAAATGGATGAGAATGGCATGGTATTTATAGGCAAAACTTGGCCTCTCTCTCCCTCTCTAGCCGGCCTTTTCTCTCCCTATTTCTCCCAATTTTTTATTCCATCAAATCTTGGTTTCTTGCAAGAATAACCCTAAATCTAGGCTTGCATGGCTATGGATGTGTACCATTGAGGTGATCATGGAAGATTGAACTAGGAAAGGAGATTTGATTCACGTAAACAAATGGGGTTTGTACAAGATGTACAAGATCTTGCTTGCAATGGTTGTGCTTTCATTTGAAAGCATATCCAAAATAGGACAAGGGTGATCAAAGCATAGTCAATCAAGGTAAGTACACTAGCACACACATCACTCTCTCTCTCCCTCTCTCAACCGGCCATCTCTCTCTCTCTCCCTCCCATCTCTCTCGGCTCTCTCTCCAAATCTCTCTCTCTCTCTCTCCTTGGTACAAAGTACTATATATATATATATCTATATATATATACTAAGATATGGAAGGACAAGGTTGGTGGATTGAAAGAGTAAGGATTTTGTATTGCTAGGGATTGTACAAGATTTACCCTAATTGAAAAATGCATTTAGGACACTAGGTACATAGATTTGCTAGGAAAGAATACACCAAGGTACATTGGAAGATCAAGAAAGATCAGGTAAATCAAGGTACAATCTCTCCCTCTCTTTCCTTCTCTTTCTCTCTCCCTCTCTCTCTCGGATTCTCTCTCTCTCTCTCGGTATTCTCTCTCTCTCCCTCTCTCTCTCTCTCTCTCCCACTTGTACATCAATTGCAAGTATATATATATATACTAATATATATATATATATATATATATAGAATCCGGTTCCGGTGAGGGATCCCTCATTTTGTTAAAATGCGGGACTCCCCCTTCCCGATTGAATTTCGATGATCCGAGCCGCTCAAAGTGATCAGATTTTAAGGGTCCTGAGAAATCGGCAAAAAATGACCGGGAAGGGCTTCATCCGCGCAGTTTTTGTTTATTTTTTAAAGCTCGGATGAAGCCATTCCCGGTCATTTTTTTTGCTAATTTCTCGCGAGGACCCTTAAAATCACGTTCTGCACACATTGAATGGTTCGGATTTTCAAAATTTGATCGGGAAATGAGAGTCCCGCATTTTAGTCCCTCATTTTAATCCCTCACTTGATCCGTCACCTATATATATATATATGAGTACTATGGGTCTTTTGAAAATCTATACTTTCAAGCAAAAATAGATTTTCTAAATATAATAATGCATTACACATGTGCTACTTACAATATATAATATATATATATATATATATGCAAGTACACATATAATATATATACAAGCAAGTACTACAATATCTAGACTAGATATGTCAAAATCCAATATCTAATAAACTAATCCTATACTTTCAAAGTACTAAGTATTATAATACTAACCTAATGTACTAATCTTAGTTTATTCAATTAACACACATGACCAAATCTAATATTTTATTAACCCTAGTACTTGATTGGCAAGTATAGCTATTATCCAATGGATAATAGTTTCTCTATCGGTTAATAACCAATGGATAATGGTGGCATGAGCTTTGACCTATTGTCCAATGGGTAAAGAATCTCCTAACTGTTATTAACTAATGGATAATACCAAAAAGTATAATACTTGATGAAATACTATATTTGAGTACTAAACTAATCTAATCTTGTACTTTGGGGAGTTAATCAAGGTTCTCCTATTATCCAATGGGTAAAGATAACCCTAACGTTATCGTCCAACGGTTAATAGCTAAAAGGTTCGAAAGGTTCAAAAGGTTCATCTAGGGTTACGAAGCTCAAGGGTTTCAAAAGGTTCACGGCCAAGGTTCACGAGGTTCTCCGATGATTAGGAACAAATGGTAATTAGGTCAACGATCGGTGAGTGAATGAGTCGGTTAAAAGCTAACTTGGGTTGCTAGATAGGATTTCCAGCCGAGATGTGAAATCTTAAGACTTATCCCTAGGGACGACGGGAAAAATTGGCGGTTAAACGAGGATTAAAACCTAATTAAGATTTTTCAAACACTAACAATGAAATTTTTATTTAGTAAAAATCAGAGTTGTTACACCTTTCCTCTTCTCTTTTGATGAATTCTAGAATTTCTTTGGGAATTTCTTCCTCAAAATTCGGATTGTCGGAATCCACGCAGTTGATTATAGGCAAAGTGAAATATTCTAAATTTTCCTTCTCATTGCTAAAATTGTCAAAAGACATTTCAGAGTCAAACTCAAAATAGATGTTATTCCTTGGCACTTTGACCAGGTTTTCCTCACTAGACTCAATAATTTGGGAAGATGAAAAACTAGACTCGGATTGAGTTGTCCTAGAGTTGGAATCGGAATCAGAGCTAAGATCGGAATCAGCATTTTTCATTTTATATTTTAAAGTGTGTTCCACGGTCCAGTTAGGGTAGGCCCCTCTTTCAGCATCCACAATCAGCTCAGAGCAGTCTTTTTCATCACCAAGGTTGATCATCAACACTTCGTTGTCAATTTGATTCGCACTTTCATCATTGTCACCCTGCAAGTCTTGGAGGGCCATTTGATTTGCTATTGCCATCATCTCCTTTAGTTGAGCTTCGATTTCTGCTTCGTCACTGTTGTCGACTCTTCGTGTGCCAAAAAATCCCCACCAATTACCAAACCTATCTGTGATGGGGTGAATCACCCTTATTTCATTGTTGGTGACCCTCTCATCAAAGAGTAGATTTAGTGATAGTTCATCTAGTGGATCATTGTCAGCAGATTGTTCTTCCCTTGCTTCTTCAGCCTCAGAGTTGTTGACCTCATCGATTGGCCAGTAGTCATCGGTAGGTGCATAAGGGTCATAGAAGTAGATAGGAAACCTGCCAAATTCTTCTATCTTTTCTTCATAGACTGTTCTTGCAAACATGACATGGTTGTCTTCAAGGATAGTTACCACAGGCCTTGGTTGTTCTATCGGAGTGATGTATTTGGAGGGATCGAAATCCTTGACTGCAGAATGGGGCAAACCAGACAGCTTGATGACAATTTGAAAGTGCGAATCGAACATGAATAATGAAGTGGCCATTTTCCTGAAAAATTTTTGCTTTAGTTAGATTAGTTTATCTTACTCACTTCCATTTGGTTTAGAAAGGCTCCTAAGGCTTAACCTGCAAAGAACCTCAAACAGAAATAAATTTTTTATTTTTGCTAAGTTTGAGAAGTCCCCTCATTCCCTATTTTCAGAAGCAAAAAAAATCTATATTCTTGCACAAATTCAGTTTTCGAAGGAAAATTGTTTTGCAAGTGTGTCTTAAATTGTGTAGGTGCAGTCTGTGGCAATCCACCAAAATGATACTCCATTATTTCTAAGGATTTAGTCTATTTTCCTCAAGACCGAAGGCAAAAATTTCAAAAAAGAAAATAAAACATCAGATGCAACAGATCGAAGAAAGAAAAAGAGATTCGCCTGGAAATTTGTAGAGCTTGACGGAATGGTCGATAGATCCGGAAGCGAGACAAAAACGATGAAATCGAGTCAATATAGCTTTGATTCTTTGCCTCAACCAGTGCAATAGTTCCAAATATAGCTTTGGTTCTTCTCCAACTACGGAATGAGGGAGAAGAAAATGATGAAATCGAGTTATTAGTAGAGAAACAGAGATTAATTGATCAGATTTAAAGAGAACTGGAGAGCGAGGACCTACCTACTCACGATTGGAACCCTAGAGATCGATCCATTAGCAGCCAACACCAGTTCGCCCCACTTGAGAAATCTACTACCATTTCGCATGAAACGATTGGGAGCTATGCCGCCACTGATCGAGTTATCGATTGGAATTTTCAGATAGGGATGTGCGATTTTGGGCGCCATGATTGAATTTTCAGAAAGGGCTTTGCGATTTTGGGCGCTGAAGATCGGTGCCTATAAAATTTTGGAGGAACGCTATTAAAGTCATTAATGAAACGCTATTGAAATTTTGGAGCGAGCGTTTGCTTCTCGAACGCTATATCTGCTTGTCTATTATAGCATAAGTAAAAGAACGCTATAAAAATATGCTATAGAAAGCCATATTTGTTGTAGTGTAAGGTTTCAACCTTTCTTCACGAACTTTCCAGTCCCCTTTGGCCTGAGATACAACAAGATTGGAATCGCCAATGACCTCAAGCTTTTCAACACCAAGCGTTAAAGCAGCCTCCATGCCAACAATGCAGGCCTCGTATTTGGCTTGGTTATTTGTGACGTCAAAATTGAGTTTGAACGCCAGCGGAATATGAGAGCCGTTGGGTGTTATCAACAAAACCCCAATTCCATATCCCTTCTGATTAGCTGCCCCATCAAAGTAGAGAGTCCACGCGTCGTCGGCTACTATTAGCACCTCTTCATCTGGAAACGTAAAGTCTGAGTCTTCCAGACCGTCTACAGGATGATCAGCCAAGAATTCTGCCACAGCACGGCCTTTCACAGACTTCCTCGTGACATACTTGAGATCGAACTCAGCTAGCATGAGCAACCAACGCGCTAACTTACCAGTAAGTGCTGGCTTCTCAAACAGATACTTGAGAGGATCCATTTGAGAAATCAACTTCACTGGGTAAGCCAGCATGTAGTGTCTCAATTTCTTGGAAGCCCAAACAAGAGCCCAACATATCTTTTCCAGAGCAGTGTAGCGTTCTTCGCAACCAACCATTTTCTTGCTTAAGTAGTAAATGGCCTTCTCAACACCCTTACCTCCTGCCTGAGCTAGCAAGCATCCCATAGAGGAGGGATTTATAGATAAGTAAAGTATCAAGGGTTTCCCAGGTACTGGCGGCATCAAAACTGGAGGATTCTGTAGGTAGTTTTGAATGGATGCGAAAGCCGCTTGACACTTGTCTGACCACACAAATGGAGTATCCTTCTTGAGTGGATGAAACATCGGTTGGCAAGTTAAGGTCAACTTGGCGATGAATCTGCTGATGAACTGAACATTTCCCAGAAAGCTCCGTACTCCCTTTTCAGACACTAGAGGCTTCATTTTAAGTACTGCCTTGATCTTCGATGGGTCAACCTCTATTCCACAGGAAGTGATCATGAAACCGAGCATCTTGCCAGCTGTGACCCCGAAAGCGCATTTCTGTGGATTGAGACGCATACGAAACTTACGGAGCCTCTCGAAGAACTTCCTAAGCACAGGACTGTGTCCCTCTCGAGTTTTTGATTTGGCAATCATGTCATCTACATAGACCTCGACTTCCTTATGGATCATATCATGCAAAAGAGTCGTAGCAACTCGTTGATAGGTAGGTCCAGTGTTCTTCAACCCAAACGGCATGACCAAGTAGCAGTAAGTTCCCCACTCAGTGATGAACGTGGTCTTCTCACGGTCCTTGGGTGCCATAAGAATTTGGTTATAGCCTGAAAATCCATCCATGAACGAGAGCAGGGCATGCCCTACCGTATTGTCCACAAGCACATCGATGTGTGGCAAACGAAAATCATCTTTGGGGCTTGCTTTGTTCAAACCCCTAAAATCGACACAAACCCGTATCTGTCCATTCTTCTTGGGAACAGGAACGATGTTGGCCACCCAAGTGGGATACTGAGAAACCATGAGGAACCCAGCGTCAATCTGTTTCGTGACCTCATCCTTGATCTTCTGAACCCAATCTGGTCTCATCCGCCTGAGCTTCTGTTTCACAGGCTTAGCATCTGGTAACAAAGGGATTCGATGCTCCACTATCTCGGGGTCGATGCCTGGCATGTCTTGATGATACCATGCAAAGATATCACTGTACTCAGTGAGCAATTCCTTGAAATCATGATGCTCCTCTGGTGAAAGCGTGGAGCCCACTTGAACCATTCGAGGATCGTCCTCATCTTTCAAGTTTATAGAAACTACTTCCTCTTTTAATGGCTGAGCATGCCTTTCATCTTCCCTGTCGATGAAGGCACGGATTTCCTTGGGAATATCCCCATCGAAATCTATCCCTTCATCGTTGGGGTCGACACAGTTTATATAAAGATCATGCAAGTACTCAGAAGATGCCTCATTCATTTCATAAGACCCCAACGGGTCGCCAAGTACAAGAGAGTCAAACTCGAAATAAAAGCTATGACGTGGAGGGCTAAGAGGCACAAACTCTGACTCAGAGCTAGATTTAGACGACTCACTGGACTCTGACTCTGACTCTGACGCAGACTCGGATTCAGAAGTGTCATCAATGCAAGTTAGGCGTGGTTTGAAAATGCAATTTTTAATGCTACCCTTGGCTTCAGTGATAAGAGCAGTGGGATCCTCGAGGGCGTCGGCCCCGAGCATGAGCACTTTAGCTTCTTCAGCTTCCTTGGCCAAACCCACTTGAGAGAACTCTTGGAAGAACAGCTCCAAGCTCCCCTGATCGAAAGTCCCCAGCCAGTCAGTCTTCGCTTTTGGCTGATTAAGCTTCCTCTTGAATTCCAGCTTGGCTGGCTCGTCATCACTCTCAGACCAAGTGTCGTCGGTGAAGACCTCAAAACTGGGTAACAGCTCCCCAGTTTCTGGATTGATGAAGGGCTCGGACTGTCCAATGTAAGCAGCATTCCCCACTTCGCGCACAAAGTAACTGTCGGGATCACCATAGAGAGTTCAAGGTTTTCCTGTATGTTTCCTTCTTTTGGTATTTCCGGCTAAGGCAGTGTATCCTAAACCAAAACGGCCTTCAGAAGAAGGAAAGATAGGGAACTCCGGGACTCCCTGTTGGTGGATTCCTAAGCCCAGACCAGGAAAATAAGACATCCTGAGCATAATGTCCATCGCAACAGAGCTTATGAGGAAGTCCCCGTCCACATTGATAGCCAAAACAGACCCAGACGTGTCGAAAGAGAAACCTCCGAGATCGACATCTTCTTCACCGTGCATGATCCCCAACACTGGTGTTCCATCTTCCTTGAGTGGACGGATTCCGGAGTCTCCGCAAATAGTTAGTGTACCAATCGGCAGTCCCAGCATGACCTTCTGGTGAAGAGTGGATGGCACAGCCATGATGTCTGAACGGTGGAGCCACAGCCTGCCCAGCAGCAGATTGAAGGTTGCAGGTACGTCGACAACATGGAACTCAACGTCCATTTCGAAGCCCTCAACATCGAGCTTGAGCATCAGAGTGCCCTCGACCATACGGTGAGTGCCGTCATACGCCTTGACAGCCAGATTGGAAGGTGCAAAGTCTTTCTCGTCCAGTCCCAGACGATAGGCTACCCTTATAGGGCAAACGTTGATGGCTGATCCATTATCAATGAGGACAGTCGGGACCCAGAGTCCGCGACTTTTGACTGTATTATGCAGAGGGCGGTTATGATCAGTTCCTTCAACAGGAAGGTCCTTGTCGGTGAAGACCACGATGTGTTTAGCAGTAGGAAGAAGGATAAGAGATACCATAGCTTCGGGAGTGACATCAGCTTGGACTACCAGACGGGCGAGAGTGTGGCACAGTTTCTGACGGTGCTCACGGGAAGAACAAATTAAACCCCAGAGGGATATAGCAGCAGGAACCCGTTCGAGCTGTTTCTGAATAAGATCCGTGCTTGGCACCTCAAGTGGCACAGACCTTGGGAAAGGAATGGGCTCGTTCTTTTGATTAGAAGGGTTGGACGAAGTCCCAGCTTGCAGATTAGCAGGTTGAAAAACTCGTCCACTCCTTGTAACGTTAAGAACGTTCCCCAAGGAAGGCACGGCCTGAGGGTCTTGATTCACATCCCAGAGGTCAGACGGAACTTCCCCCAGTTTACGCTTTCCTTTGTCGGTGGCCAGCGCAGCTACTGGCACTTCTGTATTCAAACCCAGATCTTTGGCCAGGTCTTTCATTAGCAGTGAGTCCCAGAAGTTCAGATCTGGCATTGCAGCAACTTCGTGCTCTGGCTCTAGATTTGTAGTGAAAGGAACATCCCAGAGGCCACCTTCGGCTAAAGAACGGTTGACGGCCCAAACTTCTGCCCCAACCTGGACATCAACAATTTCATTCACACTCCAAAGATCAGCCGGTGGGACGAGGTCTGTGACCATGACACTGCAATCTTCCGGAGGAGCGACCACGGGGCGAGATTGATCTTCATCTATGATACTGAGCACAGGGTCGAATGCAGGGTCAGCTACCGAGGCGAGAAGCCTGTTGATGGTGGAGGGGAAGAAACATTCTCCCAAGACGCGGGTCTCTTCCTGAATCAGGTCATCTTCAGCAAAGTGTGTCATGTGCTCAGGGGAGACATAGCCTTGGAGAGGCTCAGAGGAATCGACTGGGAAATGCCAAATAGGCTCAGGATCCCAAAAGTATTCTTCCTCAGGAACCTGAGGTTGAGGCTGTTGGAAAAGTATGTACAAGGAAATGCCATCCAAAGGGTTAAGTGCCATCTGTTCATGCTGAGCGATCCATTCTGTTTCCCATGCCGGGTCAGGCGGAGCTTGTTCGAGATGCAGAGGAAAATTCTTCTAACTCACGTTGGAACCATTCCTGGATCAGAGGAGCAGGGTGATCCTCACTATCAGCTATCGCCCAACCTACAGCCTGCATATCAAGTTCTGGTTTTGGCTCAGGTAAGGCTGGCATTGCAGCTCTGAAACGGCTCACGAAATCCTGAGAAAGATCTGGAGGAGCAACAGTAAAAACCGGGAGATCACGGTTTGATGCAGGATTAAGCTGGACTGGTGGGATAGCATCGGCGTAAAGATCACTGATGTTGTTATTGAGAAAGTCCAAGCCTGCTCGCAACAAACGGGGAGGCGGATTATAAGGTGGCCCTATAAACATGAGTTCAGCATCAAGTTCTGAAGGCATGAGCACCACAGGTTTAGGCTGGTTGACTGGGATTATATGGTTGGTGGGGTTGAATATAGTGGAGGTAGGGTTGACTTGAGTGGAGCTGAGGGAAATCTTATTGATGTGTGGAACAGCCTTGTGGTTGGGGAGGGAATTTGAAAGGATGTTTGGTTTTTGAGCTGGCGGAGGCGGTGCCGAAAGAGTCCCTTCGTTCACAAGATCCTGAATCGCGTGTCGCAGACGGAAGCAAGAGTCTGTGAGATGGCCTGCTCTCTGATGGTAGGCACAGTAGAGATTGGCCTTGAAGCTCGGCGGAGGGTTCTTGGGTAAAGGAGTTGGATCCAGGGGCTTGAGATGCCCTGACTTCATCAATTTCTCCAAAACTGAGGACAGAGGTGCCTCAATTGAAGAGAAACTGCAGGGCTGACTACGGGGCCGGTTGTTCGGTGGTGACTGAACCTGATTGATGTCAGCTATGTGGTTTGCAGTATTGGAAGCAGAGGCGTTGGTACCGCTGGTTGCTGCGTTGGAGTAAGTCCCAGTCCCAAACAGAGCATTGGTGTTCCCAGAGTAAGCACGAGGCTTTGCCTTCGGGGGATTAGAAGATTCCCCTTTTGTCAGAATTCCGCTTTGAAGTGCATCCTCGATGGCCAGATCAGAGTCGTAGAAGGTGTCAAAGTTTGCAGATGCTTGAGCGAGGACCAGATGCTTGGCATAGTCTGGCTGGAGATTTTGAGAGATAATGCGGAGTTGATCTTTCTCGCTGGGCGATCAGTCATCAGAGCAGCCTTAGCTCTCCATCTTTTGACGAAATCGGCAAAGGACTCCTTTGCCTCCATCTTTGTGGATTCCAACTCCCGTGTGGTCATCTTCAGCTAAGAGTTATAACTGTACTGCAAAATAAATGCAGTTCCAATATCCTCCCAAGTCCTCCTTTTGGCAATGTCGAGCGACAGAAACCAGTGGAAGGCAGGGCCCGAAAGAGTCTGAGGAAAGAGCTGCAACATGGCCTCAGGTTCAACTGAAAGCAGTTTCATTGCAGCATGGTAACTGTAAAGATGGGTTCGAGGGTAACCACTTCCATCGAATTTTGCCAAGTCTGGCATTTTAAACTTTTCAGGAAGCCTGGCGTTGGGATACAGGCATAGACGATCCAGATCAATGCCTCCAGGTTTGACTTTTTTTGCTCTAGCAATGGATTCTTCAAGTTTGGCTGTCTTGGCCACAAGAGCAGTTGTAACGCCCCCAAAATCGGGTTCGTTAAATAAAGGTTTTATTAGACAAACAAGTCAGAGTCTAGCTCATTATTACATCCAATCTCCTTAAAGAGGTTTATATTACACAAAAGGGAGGGTTTCTAAGGCTTACTAAAGCTCTTTCTCTTCCTCCATCCTATCGAGTTCCTCAGCTCCGAAAGCCTCCAAGGTATACAGCTCTCCTTGTTCATCTAAAAAGTCTGACACATTATACCAGCGTCGCCACCAGTATAATATGTCAGGGTCACATAAAGCAACACCGTGAGCTTGAAAGCTCAATTGTAACGCCCCAAAAATCGGGTACGTTAAATAAACATTTTATTGGATAAACTAGGTAGAGTTTGGCTCGTTATTACATCACTAACCCCAGAGGGTACTTATTTATACAAGGGAAAGGGCATCTAAGGTTATCTACAGCTCCATCTCTTCTTCCATCCTAGCAAGCTCTTCAGCTCCAAATGCCCCCAAGGCGTTTAGCTCTCCCTGCTTATCTATAAGGTCTGACACATTATACCAGCGTCGCCACCAGCATAATATGTCAGGGTCACATAAAGCAACACCGTGAGCGTGTAAAGCCCAATAGAATGACCCAAACCCACTAACCCTTAACTCACAAGTCAAGGATAATATGGTAAACGATTTTCCAAACTTAACATGCTTCAATAAGGACACATAACAATTACACATGCACATTCAATAACTTCGCATACAATAACACATGCACATTCATTACTAATCTAGCGTAAGCGTCATCAGAGTCTCTCCCACGCAACGTTTCTTAGACCGTGTCATCGTTTTACTTTTCATTTCCGAATTAACATTTCACAAGTCGTTTCTTTCACACACACACACACTACACACGATGGGCTACCATGTCCGACCACAATGCGGTTTTTAAAACACACACACACAACCTCGGTTCCGCCGCTCCGGGTTCCCGAGTAATCGCACAATGGTTCCGCCGCTCCGGGTTCCCATTGGCACACAATTTGCATTGGCTCCTCTCCACGGATAACCAAGCCACACCTCACCATGGTTCCGCCGCTCCGGGTTCCCATGGGAGTACACACGACCTCACAATGGTTCCGCCGCTCTGGGTTCCCATTGGAGCACACACACACCCTCACAATGGTTCCGCTGCTCCGGGTTCCCATTGGACACACACACACCCTCACAATGGTTCCGCTGCTCCGGGTTCCCATTGGACACACACACACACACACCCACATAATGATTATCACACTTGATCATTATGTAGTTTCAAAAATATTTTAATCCATGTGTCTCGTAACATGCATCGACTTCGCGGTGGGACTAATCACATAACTCATGCGATAACAATTTAGCAAGATCATCCAACTCTATACTATCATGCTTGTTAATAACCACAAGTAAAACAAACAACTATCACGAGATCAAGCAATCAAGTAGCCATAAGATCAAAGTAAACTACGTACTCCTTAGCAGAATAGATCTACAAGCTTAATATCACATCTAACTTTACTTTTAGAGAAAATAGGTACGAACACGCATTCAACTATTCAAGTACTATATGTACTTAGAGATAGCGGGGTCGGAGTGTTCTACCTTTCTTCTTGGCGGTAGAAAAAAACTACGAAAGTAAGACGGAAAGAAAGTCGGCACTCGAATGGCGTAACGGCTTACGATAAGCTTCCGATAGTTTCGAAAGAGAAGGTTTCTCTCGAAACTAGATCATAACCTATACTACTACTACTTTAGGATCGAGGTGGTGGTCGTATGGTGGTTTAGTGGCGGAGATGGAAAGCTTCTTGAAAAACTAGAAAGAAAGTAAGCAAGAACAAGCAAGAATGAGCAAGAGCAAGCAAGAACAAGCTATGCTTTCAAGAGAGAAGTTGGAGGATGGTTTGAGGTGTGAGTTCAAAGCACCAAATGGCTTGGAATTTATAGGCAAAGCCTCCCTCCCTCTCTCTCTTGGCCGGCCACTCTCTCTCTCTCTTTCCTCCAATTTTTAATTCAAACAAATCAAGTTTGCTTACAAGAAATAACCTAAAAACCTAGGCATGCAAAGCTATGGTGTGTCCTTTGGATTGGATTTTGGAAGATTGGCCAAGGAAATGGACTTGAATCAAGTAAACAATTAGGGTTTGTACAATGAAGGACAAGATCTTGCTTGAAGTCTTATGCTTTCAAAGATTGAAAGCATAGAAATAGGACAAGGATGACCAAGGCATGGTCATTCAAGGAAGCAACACACACTCTCTCTCTCCCTCTCCCATCCGAACTCTCTCTCTCTCTCTCCCAATCTCTCTCGGCCTCTCTCTCCTCTCTCTCTCTCTCTCTCTCCCTTCTCTTGGTACAAAGTACAATATATATGTATATATAACTATATATATAAGATATGGAAGGACAAGGGTTTGGTGATTGAAAGAGTGAAGATATTGGTTTGCTAGGGTTTGTACAAGATTTACCCAATTGAAAATGTATTTAGGACCTTAGTACATAGATTCACTAGGAAAGAATCACCAAGAGATCAAGCAAAGGTCAATGGAAGCACAAGAAAGATCTAGGTACATTCTCTCCCTCTCTTTCCTTCTCTTTCTCTCTCTCTCTCTCTCCCTCTCTCTCTCGGGTTCTCTCTCTCTCTCTCTCCCACTTGTACACCCTTGAAAGTATACATATATACTAATATATATATATATATGTACTATGGGTCTTTACAATCTAGTATTTAAAACCAATTTTAGATTTTCTTAATATAATATTGTAATACATACATGCTATATACAATATTATATATATATACATATATATATACATACAAGCACATACATATAATATATATACATGTACCACACAATATCTATACTAGATATGACCTAGGACCAATATCTAATATAGTATTCTACTTTCAAAGTACTATGTACTAAACTAATAACCTAATATACTAATTCTATTTTAATCACATATCACACATGCCAAATCTAATATTTTAATCACCTATTCTTGGTTGGCAAGCAAAGCTATTATCCAATGGATAATAGTTTCCCTAGCGGTTAATAACCAATGGTTAAGGTTGGTAAGATCCAAGGGTTATCGTCCAATGGATAATAAATCTCCTAGCGGTTATTATCCAATGGGTAATGCTAGAAAGTCTAATACTTGCAATTAAGCACTAAGCTAATCGAATCTCGTACTTAGGATGATTACCAAAGTTTACCTATTGACCAATGGTTAAAGGAAACCCTAACGCTACTGTCCAAAGGTCGATAGTTTAAAGGTTCAAACGGTTCAGAGGGTTAATCTAGGGTTACCGAACTCAAGGGTTTCAAAAGGTTCGTGAATCGAGGCTCATAAGATTCACGGAGGTTTAGGAACGATCGGTGGCTAGGTTTAACGATAGCTAAGTCGAATCGTCGATTAAAAGCTAGCTAGGGTTGCTAGATAGGATTTCCAGCCGAGAAGTGAAATCTTAGGGCTTTATCCTAGAAATGACAGGAAGATCGGTGGTTAAATGACGATTAAAACCTAATTAAGATTTTTCAAACAGTAACAACGAAATTTTTATTGACCAAAATCAGGGTCGTTACATCAATAGAGTAATCCAAACCCACTAACCCTTAACATACACATCAAAGATTGTATACGAATTTCCAAACTTAACATGCTTTCGAATAACACATACAATTACACATGCGCATTCATTAACGAGCGTTGGTGTCATGTTTTCCGTGTGTCTCTCCTACGCGACTCATCGTTTTGTGTCTCATCTTTTATCATCAATTCCGAAAACACGCACGCACACAACCATGGGTTCCAAGTACCTTGTGTCGCACAACAATGAGCTACCAAGTCCGGCTCATTGCCACAAGGTTACCAACGCATGGCCACAATGGCTACCAAGTCCGGCACATTGTGTCACACACACACACAACCATGAGCATCCAAGACCGGCACCTTGTGTCGCACAACAATGAGCTACCAAGTCCGGCTCATTGCCACAAAGGCTACCAAGTCTAACTCAATGCCATAATGGCTACCAAGTTCGGCCATTATGCATTTCCAAAACACTTTTTATCCATATCAACCACATCTTAGGTGTCATATCTCTACTTTTCCAATTCCATGTGTCTCGTAACATGCATCGACTCCGCGGTGGGACTAATCACATAACTCATGCGATATCGAATAGCAAGATCATCCAACTCTATACTATCATGCTCGTTAAAAGGTCAAAATACGAATACTTCGTTTCAAAACAACACTTTATCTTTAAAACGCATTTCCTTCGAGAAGTTCAATAAAACAACACATGTTTATTGACGAGTTCATACAATCACGTAGCAATTAGGCGATCAAACAATCAAGTAGCCACAAGATCAAAGTAAACTACGTACTTTTAGCAAGAAAGTTCTACAAGCTAAATCATACGACTAACTTTATTTTCTTTAGCGAAAATAGCTCGAAAAGCTCAACATACTTCTTAAATAGTTAAGGATTAACTACACTTAAAATATACTTAGAGAAGTAGGTTCGAAGAACTCTACATACAACTTAACATTCACACAAATATACTTAGAGTGAGTAGGTTCGAAGAACTCTACCGTTCTTCTTGGCGGTAGAAAAGGACTACGGAAAGATCGACGGAAAGAAAGTCGGCACTCGAACGGCGTAACGGCTTACGATAAGCTTCCGATAGCTTCGAAAGAGAAAGGTTTCTCTCGAAACTAGATCCTAACTACAACTACTTTAGGATCGAGGTGGTGGTCGTATGGTGTTTTAGTGGCGGAGATGGAAAGTTTCTTGAAAAACTAGAAAGAAACTCAATAACCAAGAAAGAACAACAAGAACAAGCAAGAACTTCTTATGCTTTCAAGGAAGAAGTGAGGAATGGAAAGGTGTGAGTTCAAATGAAGAATGAGGTGAGTATTTATAGGCAAGCACTCCCTCTCTCTCTCCCTAGCCGAATTCTCTCTCTCTCCTATATCTCATTTTTTTAATTCAAGCAATCTTGCTTCCTTGCAAGAAACAACCTAGAACCCTAGGTTTGCATGGCTATGGTGTGTCCTTGGATTGGATTTTGGAAGATTGGCCAAGGAAATGGATTTGTTTCAAGTAAAAAAATGGGGTTTGTACAATGAAGGACAAGATCTTGCTTGAAGTCTTATGCTTTCAAAGATTGAAAGCATAGAAATAGGACAAGGATGACCAAGGCATGGTCATTCAAGGAAGCAACACACATCACTCTCTCTCTCCCTCTCTCATCCGAATCTCTCTCTCTCTCCCATCTCTCTGTCGGCCTCTCTCTCCCCTCTCTCTCTCTCTCTCTCTCTCTCTCCCTCCTTGGTACATTAGTACAATAGATATATATATATACATATAACTATATATATAAGATATGGAAGGACAAAGGTTGGTGGATTGAATAAGGAAAGAGTGAGGTTTTGGTTTACAAGGCATTTGGACAAGATTTTAGGCTTTCAAGAGTACAATAGAATATCAAAGAAGATCAAGCATTGGCCAATGAAAGCACAAGGAAATCTAGGTACATTCTCTCCCTCTCTTTTCTTCTCTTTCTCTCTCTCTCTCCCTCTCTTTCTCTCTCTCCCACTTGTACACCCTTGAAAGTAGACATATATACTAATATATATATATATATATATGTACTATGGGTCTTTCAAAATCTTGTATTTAAAACTAAATATAGATTTTCTTAATATAATATTGTAATATACACATGTTATATACAGCATTATATATATATATCTATATATATATATATATATGCACATACAAGTACATATATATTATATATACAAGCAAGTACATACAATCTAAGCTAGATACACACAAATCTAATATCTAATAAAGAATTCTACTACTTTCAAAGTACAAGGTCCTAAATTAATAACCTAATATACTAATCTTATTTTAATCAAATATCACACATCCCAAATCTAATATTTTAATCACCTATTCTTGGTTGGCAAAAAAAGCTATTTTCCAATGGATAATAGTTTCCCTAGCGGTTAATAACCAATGGTTAAGGATGGTAAAGTCCAAGGGTTATCGTCCAATGGTTAATAAATCTCCTAGCGGTTATTATCCAACGGGTAATGCTAGAAAGTCTAATACTTGCAATTAAGCACTAAGCTAATCTAAGTTCGTACTTAGGAAGATTAACCAAGGTTTACCTATTGACCAATGGGTAAAGGAAACCCTAACGCTATTGTCCAATGATCGATAGCTTAAAGGTTCAAACGGTTCAAGGGGTTAATCTAGGGTTACCGAACTCAAGGGTTTCAAAAGGTTCGTGAATCGAAGGCTCATAAGGTTCACAGATATTTAGGAATGATCAGTGGCTAGGTTAAACGATGGCTACGTCGAATCGTCGGTTAAAAGCTAGCTAGGGTTGCTAGATAGGATTTCCAACCGAGAAGTGAAATCTTAGGGCTTTATCCTAGAAACGACAGGAAGATTGGTGGTTAAACGATGATTAAAACCTAATTTAAGATTTTTCAAACAGTAACCCCGAAATTTTTATTTAGTAAAAATTAGGGTTGTTACAACCTATCCCCCTTAAACAATTTCATCCCCGAAATTCGCCGCGTGCTCGGATTCGAACAGGTGAGGGTGGCTCGCCTTCATGGTTTCTTCTTTTTCCCAGGTAGTTTCACTAGCTCCACGGTTCTTCCACAAAACTTGAACTAACTTAATCGTCTTGTTCCGAATGATCTTCTCACTCCGGTCTTGTATCTCGATCGGTTCTTCCTCGTATGTCGCATCTTCCTCGATGATGATGTCCTCCCAATTGAGTACGTGCGTCGGCAACGCGAGGTACTTGCGAAGCATCGAAACGTGAAATACGTTATATACTTTATCTAATTGCGGAGGTAGGGCTAAACGATACGCAACCTTTCCTATTTTCTCTACGACATCGAAGGTAACTATGTAGCGCGGGGAAAGTTTTCCTTTCTTTCCGAACCTAATTACACCTTTCTTCGGTCGGATCTTCAGAAACATGTGGTCTCCTACTTCGAAGCTTAGAGGTCGGTTCCTCTTGTCTGCATAACTCTTCTGTCGGCTTTGAGCGGTCTGGATCCTTTGTCGAATAAGCTTAACCTTCTCCGTAGTATCTCGTACTATGTCAGGTCCAATCAATCCTGTTTCTCCTACGTCGGTCCAACAGACAGGAGAACGGCAGGGTCGTCCATATAAGGCTTCATATGGTGCCATTTCAATACTCGCCTGGTAACTGTTATTGTAAGCAAACTCCACCAAAGGTAGATGTTGCTCCCAGTTCCCAAAAAAATCTAAGGCACAGGCTCTTAGCATGTCTTCCAATATCTGGATGGTCCTCTCCGTTTGTCCATCTATTTGAGGGTGGAAGGCGGTACTAAGTCTTACGTCTGTTCCCAAAGCCTTCTGCAATCCCTTCCAGAAATGTGAGACAAAATGTGGATCTCTGTCAGACACTATTGAGACAGGAACTCTGTGTAGTCGTACAATCTCTCTAATGTACAACATACTTAATTGTTCCACATTCTCTGTCATCTTGACAGGTAGGAAATGTGCAGATTTGGTGAGTCGGTCCACGATCACCCATATCGCGGTGTTGAACTTGGCTGATCTTGGCAAGCCAGACACGAAATCCATCGAGATATGCTCCCACTTCCACGTAGAAATTGATAAGGGTTGAAGGCCTCCTCCAGGTTTCTGATGTTCTGCCTTAACTTGCTGACACACCAGGCAGGTTGATACAAATCGAGCTACGTCCTTCTTCATTCCCTCCCACCAGTACGTCCTTCGTAGGTCATGGTACATCTTCGTACCGCCAGGGTGGACTGCGAAATTCGAATGGTGTGCTTCTCGGAGTACAGCTTCTCTGAGAGCTCCGATATTAGGTACAAAGACCTTTCCTTGGAATCTCAGACTATTGTCCTTCTCGAGTGTCCATCCGGGTATCGCCTTTCCTTCTCGGATTCGCTACCGAATGAATTCACAATCCTGCTCGGAAGTCTGAGCCATCAGAATCTCTTGGTGAAGCGCTGGTTCTGCTACTAAGGCGTAGAGACGCTATAGGGAGGCAATCCCGAACAGGTACCAAAGAGGCCCGAACAGGTAGTACATGGGGTCCGGAATAGAAACAGTCGGAATATCTGCCGTGCAGTGAGGTGAACGGCATAAGGACCGGGGACACGAGAGGTCCCAGGTCCAAGATACCCGAGCAGGGGTATGGTCCAAAGAGCAAGGGTATTTGTTGGACCAGTCTCGTGATAAGGGGTCCAGTGATATGAGAAATCATTGGTCCAGAGGGTCTGTTCGGCAACGAGAAGGCCGGACAGTAGCAGCAATCTGGAGAAGGTGCCAGGAGGCGCTCCAGAGTGGTCCAGAAATGGAAATATCCAGTAAGGAAACGAGATCTGGAGGAGATACCCAACGAGAATGGGATGAACGGCCAGCTTTGGGAAGAGTGCCTAAATGGTCTAAAAGGAAATACGCAGTTATGGGAATGAGGATCCCTGATATTCTAGGTTCCCTTTACAAGAAAGGAAACTTAGGGCAGCAAGATGGCTTGGACAGCAAGTAGACATGGGTCTATAAGTATGAGGTAAACCCAGAGGTAAAGGTATGCAATTCTTGGCTATTCGCTCATTACCTACTTATAATTAGGGTTTTCACTAGTACGAGATACTAACTTTGGCATCGGAGGGCCTTTGCCATGAGAAGGCAAAGGTGCGCTCACCCCTGTTTGTTTTGTAGGATCAATACCGGCGGTGTGCTAGGGTTCCGGTGTAGAGAGAAGAGTAGCCGTTACAATTTCGTGCTGTTCGAAGGCCTGTTTCGTTTTCCTGCACCTATAATTGGCGCCGTCTGTGGGAAACGAAAGAGATCCCTTTGAAAAAACGACCATGGCGGAAGAAGATCCAAAAACTCCACTTGATGCAAACAATCAGCTGGGACCTGACAAATCCCCACCCGATCCACCGAGAAAGCTCGACGGTGGCGTGCGAGGAGAACCACGAGCAAGGACCGCCCCTGGCAACCCATGGCGACTCGAGAAGCGAGGGCGGACACGGCCACAGGATCCACGCGAAGGAGTAAGTCCCGCCGTGGGAGGAGTCAGTGGCACGTTCGAAAAGCGTGCACAGCGGGGAAGACATCCTGGACAAAAAGAGGCAGGAGATAGAGGAATGCGCTCGTCTGATTAAAAGACGAGAATATGAGATTCAGCAATGCGGCGGATACGAGAACATCCGGAGGATTTTGGGCTTTCACGAAGGAAGTCGAGAAAGAAAGGTTGGATATGGTGGAGTCAAAAGAGCTTCTTCATGAAAAGAAGAAGCGGGAGCCTCACTCCGAAGCGACCGAGGGCTTCTTCACGAAAAGGAGAAGCGAGCGTGAGCTTCTCCCCGAGGAAGGAGGAGCGAGGAAGCACCACGAGGGGCAGTGCGAGAGACTGATTCCGACTGGGGAAGGAATAATGCCAGGGCTGCGAAGGTATCGGAGGAGGGGACCATGTCTGCACGAGAAGCAGCACGGAGAGCCCTTAGCAACATAGCAACTTCTCCTTTTGCAAAAAGATTGCAGGAGGCAAGGTTGCCGAGCAGGGTTAAGCACGGGACGTTTATCCTCTACGAAACCAATGCAGACTCGGTGGCGCACATACAGCATTACCAGCAGGCGATGTTTATGCACGACGGTGATGACGCAATCATGTGCAAGATGTTCCCATCTATCTTGGGAAAAGTGGCCCTATCATGGTTCCATAGGTTGGGGCCGAACACCATACAAGGGTGGAGACAGTTGGCCGAGGAGTTCACTGCTCGGTTCCTGACGAGCAGGAAACCACCCAAAACTTTTGAGAGTCTCTCAGCTATGAAGCAAGGAGAGAGTGAGCCGATCAGGGACTACGCCAAGAAGTATTGGGAGACTTTCAACGAAATTGAAAGTTGCAGTGAGGAATATGCAATAGCGACGTTCAAGACTGGGCTACCTGTTCGGGGGGAGCTACGAAAGTCCCTAAACATGAGCCCAGTGAGCACACTGGCAAAACTAATGGAGCGAATTGAGCAGCATGCCAGGAATGAGGATGACATACTACGGGAAGATGGCAAACTGAGTGCCGAGCAAGTCAAGGGCCCTGCGAAGAAGGCAGATAAGCCCGAGCCCAAGACTTATAGAGAGAGGAAGGAGCATGGGCAAGCTAAGAAAGAGTCATACCGGGAAAAGCATGCCCCTGACCCAAAGTCTTTCTTCTCAGTGACAACGGTTTGGAAAGAACCAATTTATCGGGTTCTTTATCGAATAAAGAACCGTCCGTACTTCAAGTGGCCCCCAAGGCTGGAGGGAGATAAAGACGCAAGAAGGGCTACGAGTCAGCACTGCAGTTACCACAAGGACTGGGGTCACATGACGGAAGACTGCGAGATGTTTAAGCAGCACCTTGATGACCTGGTCTCACGTGGGTATCTGAAAGAGTTCATCCAAGAGGAGCACAAGGGTGCAGAAAAAGCGACGGAACTGGATTACGAGCAGAATCCAATGGGCGTGATCCATATGATACATGGAATGGCCACACCTTATACGAGAAATGAGGTGAGGTTGCTCCAGAGGCAGGTGAAACACGACCAGCACGTGATGCGGTTAGGAAAGAAACGGGGACGTGAAGCGGAAGGGTGCAACGAGGGCATCGTCTTCACGGATGAGGACCTGGGAGGAGTCCAGATGCCGCACAATGATGCTCTTGTCATAACCCTACGAATTGGGGAATATGACATGGAGAGGATCCTAGTGGATTCAGGAAGCTGCACTGAGGTGCTTTATTACGATGCATTCAAAAAGCTGGGATTGGCACAAGCGGACTTGGTACAGTCAGTAACTCCGTTGGTTGGGTTCAGTGCAGGGGCAGTTTGGCCGTTGGGTAAGGTGACCCTCCCTGTTCGGGCAGGAACAGTGGTACTCAGAACCGATTTTTTGGTAATGGATGTGCCATCTTCCTATAACGCGATTATAGGAAGGACTTGGTTGTATAAGATGAGGGCAGTTTCATTCACCTACCATCAGATGGTGAAGTTTCCAGGATCCACTGGAATTGAGAAAATAAGGGGGAACCAAAAGACAGCCCAACAGTGCTTGGTTTCCATAATCAAGAAGGCACCTAAGGCACAGTTAGTTCCAACCAGCCGACCATCGAGGATGTCGGAGGGGATCCCGCCGAGAAAATGGTGGAAGAATTAAAGAAAATCCAGATCAACGAGAATGATCCTGAAAGATATTTCCTGATTGGGGAAAACCTGTGCAAAGAAGAGGAGGAAGAGTTGGTGAAATTTCTCAAAGAGCACGTTGATGTGTTTGCTTGGGTGCCAGAGGAGATGCCTGGGGTGGATGCAAGCGTGATTTGCCACCACCTGAATGTGGACCCACAGCACAAACCGGTGATGCAAAAGAAAAGAAGGCCTGCCGTACAGCATGTGGACGCTGTTATCGAGGAGGTCGACCGTTTGCTCGAAGCAAAGGCGATTCGAGAGGTATACTACCCCGAATGGTTGTCTAACACAGTGGTGGTAAAAAAGAATGAGTGGGAAATGGCGGGTATGCGTCGATTTCACGGATCTAAACAAGGCTTGTCCGAAAGACAGTTTTCCCTTGCCCAGGATAGATCAGTTGGTGGATGCAACAGCCGGGTACGGGCGTATGAGTTTTCTCGACGCTTATCGAGGATATCACCAGATAGCTATGTACGGCCCCGATCAGGAGAAGACGTCCTTCATCACACCACGGGGGTTGTACTGTTACAATGTTATGCCCTTTGGACTTAGGAATGCTGGAGCAACTTACCAGAGACTAGCAACGATTATGCTAAAGAAGCTGCTCGGCAAGACCATGGAGGTGTACATAGACGATATGGTGGTGAAAAGCAAGGAGAAACGAGACCACATCGCTGATCTGAAAGAAGCTTTTGAGATACTGAGAGAGTATAAGCTGAAGCTCAACGCCTCGAAATGTGCGTTTGGGGTAAGTTCTGGGAAGTTCCTGGGTCACTTAGTGACCATTAGAGGGATAGAGGCGAATCCCGATCAAATAACAGCTTTGCAGAAGCTGCAGAGTCCGAGGACCACGAAGGAGGTCCAGCGGTTAACAGGGATGGCGGCAGCCCTTAACAGGTTCATAAGTCGTTCGAGTGATAGGTGTAGACCTTTCTTTCAGTTGCTAAAAAAGAGGGAAGGTTACGAATGGGGGGCAAAGTGTGAGCAAGCATTCCAAGACCTGAAGAAGTACTTGGCAGCAGCCCCACTTCTGTCTACTCCTGAGCCTGGCGAGGTCCTGACCCTATACTTAGCAGTATCCGAACATGCTGTAAGTGCGGTCTTACTGAGGGATAAGGGATCCAAGCAAATCCCTGTCTATTACGTAAGCAAGACGCTATTGGATGCAGAAACGAGATATCTGCCTCTTGAGAAGTTAGTCCTGGCACTGAGGACGGCCGCTAGGAAGTTGCCCCACTACTTCCAAAGTCACAAAGTGGTCGTTTACACGGAGTTCCGGTTGAAGTCATTGCTTCGAAAGGCTGATTTCTCGGGACGAATATCAACTTGGTCGGTGGAACTGAGCCAGTATGATTTAGTCGCGCACGGCAGTCAAAGGGTAAGTTTTGGCAGATTTCGTGGCAGTTCTCTCTCCCACAGTAGCTCCACGGCCTCCTACGAGAAAGGAACAGTTGGTCGAGCCATCAGCCAAGAGAGAGGCACCCGCCGATCAGGACCCAATGGAATGGAAGCTTTTGTAGATGGATCCGCATGCAACACCGGATCTGGGGTGGGGTGGTGCTTTTCCCTCCTAAGGAGTTATGATCGAATTATCCTGCGCCTGGGTTTCAGTGCGTCGAATAACGTGGCGGAGTCGAGGCGCTCCTAGCCGGGTTACGGAGCGCAAGAACCTTGAAAGTAAAAGAATTCGAGATTCCGTGATTCACAACTCGTGGTGAATCAGTTGTCCGAAATATGAGGCCCGGAGTGAAAAGATGGCGGCCTACGTGGAGGCAGCCAAGGATTTGCTTGATACCTTTGAGAAGGTACACATCGAGCAGATAAGCTCTAGACAGAATGCCCACGCTGACTCACTGGCTTGGTTGGCAGCGGCTGTGCCAACAGAATTCAAAAGGAAGGTAGCAGTGGACTATCTTGCTGAGCCGAGCATTGGGAGAAGTGTGGAATTGGTCCTGGACGTGAACCAAGGACCAAGTTGGATGGATCCAATAGTGGAGTTCCTACGAGATGGGACACTCCCCACAAATAAAAAAGAAGCTCACAAGATAAAGACGAAATCTGCAAGGTTTTGGCTATCACCAGAGGGGAAGTTGTACAGAAAGTCCTTCACTAAACCGTACTTGCTTTGTGTGCATCCCGAGATGGTGCAAAAACTCCTCCATGAAATACACGAGGGAACGTGTGGGAGTCATGCTGGGGCTAGGTCCATTGCTCACCGTGCAATTACCCAGGGATACTGGTGGCCGCACATGCAAGAGGATGCAAAGGTGTATGTGAAAATCTGTGAGAAGTGTCAGAAATTCTCACCTATGATCCGAACACCAGCTGAAGATCTGGTGCCCCTGACAAGTCCTTGGCCGTTTGCGCAGTGCGGTATGGACATCGTGGGTCCGCTCCACAAGGCTACTGGGAACAGGAAGTTTCTGTTGGTAGCAATGGACTACTTTACCAAATGGATTGAAGCAGAACTACTGGCAAAAATCACAGAACCTATGATAGAAAGGTTCGTATGGAAGAGCATCATCACTCGATTTGGAGTTCCTTATTCCCTGATCACTGATAATGGGTCGCAGTTCCAGAAAAAGTTCAAGGCTTTTTGCGCCCAATATGGAATAAGGAACTACTATTCCACACCGGCCTACCCTCAGAGCAATGGACAGGCAGAGGCGTCCAACAAAACTATACTTGACGGGATCAAGAAAAGGTTGGACAAAGCAAAAGGCAAGTGGCCTGACGAATTACCACTGGTCCTGTGGGCACACCGAACAACTCCTAGGAGGTCTACGGGAGAGACCCCCTATTCGCTGGCATATGGAACAGAGGCTGTGATTCCATTGGAGGTTGGTTTGCCGACCAACAGAACCACACTAGTGGAGAGTGGGGGCAATGACAGAGCCCTGGAAATTGAGCTGGACCTCGCCGAGGAGAGGAGAGAACGAGCTCTGGTGCACCTGGCTTCGTACCAGGAGCGATTGATGAAAAGTTACAACAAGCATGTCCACCCATGAGAGTTTGGTGTTGGAGACCTTGTGCTACGAAAGGTGCTCGGCAATACCAAGGTGGCCAACGAGGGCAAGTTGGGGGCCAATTGGGAGGGCCCATATCGAGTTACAGAGGTTGTGGGCATTGGGGCATATCGATTGGCAGACCTGGACGGGAACCCGGTACCAAGGCCCTGGAATGTTCATAACTTGAGGAAGTTCTACGTGTAAAGAACTTCGATTTCATTTTTATTCTGTTTTAGAAGCACATCGTGATTGTGTGGGAATTATGAATAAAATTCCCTTGTGTTTTGTTTTGCTAGTTGCAAGGGGCACGCGTAACGCCCCCTTGAGTTCTTTGAATTATGAATAAAATTCCCGGATTTTGGTAAACAAACACAGTTTTGTACGAGTTTTTCTTTCGTTATGCTTTAAATACGAAGTCAAGCCAAATCCTTAGTCCTCACTCCGTATTGGGGAGCAGAGGTATAGGGTAGCTGAATGAAATTTCGAATATTTCAAAATTGAACCAAGTACGAATATACTTGTCTCTTTGCTCGGGTACGAATACACCCAGAATTGAGCCAAGTACGAATACACTTGGAAGTTGCTCGGGTACGAATACACCCAGAATTGAGCCAAGTACGAATACACTTGGCAGTTGCTCGGGTATGAATACACCCAGAGCTTTATTAAGTACGAATATACTTGACCATTTTGTTCGGGTACGAATACACCCAGAATTATGTCAAAAACACTTCACTATTCTCAAACACGAATATGTTTGGGACAGTTCCAAGTACGAATACATTTGTTTATGCATAAGAGTACGAGTAAACTCAGGATTAACATGACCAAATACGAATACATTTAGGTAACATGGTTACGCCACGAACACACAACATTGTCTGAGTATGAATGAACTTCCTGGCTTGCTCAAGTATGAACAGACCCCGATAACGCACGAGTACGTGTGCTGATAGGCAGGTTACGAATGAGACTAAGCATTACTCTAAGGTATGAGAAAGTGAATACAACACCATCAGCAGGCACGATAAGGCATGGGAAGCATACGTGAATATGCATAAGGCTAAGTATGAAGACACTAAGCACATAAAATATCGGCCACAAAGGGCCAGCCAAACATGTTCAGGCCACGAAGGGCCAGGCAAGACAAAAGTTTAGGCCAAACAGGGCCACCAAAGCATAAAAAGCCACGAAGGGCCAGAATCAGCAGAAATTAAAGTGTTTGAAAATGTATCAGGCGCCACGCAGGGCAATACTAGTGGCCACGCAGGGCCAGCAGAAACTAATTCAGAAATCCCAACTGTTATCACGACGATACAAAGAGACTAACTTACTCTTCGTTCGTTAGATCTTGGATGACAGGTGGAGAGGCTGGAGCAGTTGCAGAAACAGGAGCTGTCGCACCATCCACAGCTGTGCCAGGTTCAGACGGACCGCCACCGGCTTCCTTCTGGCCAGTGTTGGTCGCTTCTCCAGTTTGACCAGCTTCGGCACTTTGCTGTTCGGGGATGTTGTTAAGCTCCCTGTCCAGGCTGTCCTCCTCCTCCACCACCTCTTCCAGCTCCTCGGTGGCCGCCTGGGTGCTTGGAAGGTCAATCTCAGTCCACAGGGTAGAAGACTCTGGGGCACCAGATTTTCTGAGGCAAGCCAGCCAGCCAGCCTCGAACACTTGGTCCTGAATCCCAGGCATTTGATCCGTGTAGCTCTTAGTAGCCACACGAATCCCTTCATTGTAGCCTTGCTGGTAGGAGGCCTTGGCTTCGTTTTTACTCGCCTCCAGCTCCGTCAAAGTTTGATTCAGGTTGTCCTCGGCACCCTCCAGCTTGTTTCTCAGCTCATCCGCAAGCCCGCGGGCCTGGTTTCTCTCTCTCTCCAGCCTCACTATGGTATTCTGCAGCTTGGCATTCTCGCTTGCCAATCTGGCACGCTGGGGCTCAGACTGGCCAAGTTTCTGTGCTATGGCCACCATCTTCTGCATTGCCTAGAAATTTTGAACACAAAAAGCAGCATTAGGCACAAAACAGGTATACAAGACTGACAAAGGAAGACGCCGCGTGGTTACCTTGGCATTGTGGCTCATGAATGAGCCAAGGAGATTGTCCGGGGAGCAGGAGACTTCTTTTTGCATATCCCGGTAGCATGAAGGCTTGGGACAGGGCAAGAGCAGTCCCCTTAGAATCTATGCTGTCTCGAATGGTGACAGGTCGATTACCCTGAGTAAACTGTGGAGCCCAAATGGGGTTGGAGTGGTAGAGGTTTGAGGCGGCAGTCTTTCATTTAGCAAGGAATCCAAATTCTAGCATTTGTTCTGGTGGCTGGCCTCAATCTCCTCGGGGGAAAAGCCATGAGGAACGTTGGACTGCGCGACGGCCATGTGAAAGTGAGAGGCTTTGGGAACCACCGCGGCTACGAGTGGTGCCGCGACCCCTTCCACGGCCAATGGTGAGCAGATTGCTGAGATTGATCGGCTAGTCCATCTCTCGACGTGGGGGAGATGGGGAGTATCCGCTCGAAGATGTGGAAGCTTCTTCGGCAAGCTGGATTGGTTCGTTGGGAAGAGGGGGGGTCCGAGAACGCCTTTCCTCTTCTTGCTCGGGTTGTTGAGCAGGAAGAGCTGGGACGACGGGGTTATCAGCTGCTCGGATTCATCGGTCGATGAATCCGCCATATGATGCACGGTAACTGAGGAGAATCTGTGCTGCCTTTGCTCGGCCAGCCAAACACGTGCCTTGACCGTTGAAGGCAAGTGCACGGTTGATATCAGTGACGTGGACCTGAGGGGTGATGATGGCGTGCCCCTGGTTGACGTTCGTGGCTGCAAATACGAAGAAATTAGCAGTCAGTAAAAGCAGAAATATGTAATGCAATACGAAATATTGCTCGGTATGAAGTTCTACGAGAAAGAGAACTAACGTGGAGTGCCAAATCTGTGGGGTGCGTGAAAGCCGACGACTCTACCGTCCTCGTCTCTGGGCTCGAAGTTCCCCGTGACGATGAGGAAGTCGTCGTCGTCCCCTCTGGCAGAGTCAGGCAATTCGAGCACCAACCTTTTTCTGGAATCCCTACTCTTGAGATAGTAGGTCAGAGCATCTTTGGTTCGAGAGATGCTGTACAGATGGTGAATATCGTGTAAACCTAGGGACGTGCCTAGCATTTGGTTCAGGGCATTGATGCCCATGACGACCCTGAAAAAATTGGCTGAGACCTGCATAGGAGACAGTCTGTAATGGGACAGAACCTGGCGGAGCAATGGTGCCAAGGGAAACCTGACGCCGCCCTCAACGACGGCGACGACAGGGATGTGAAGAGTGTCATTATCGAAACACTCACGAATGGCGTTTTCAAGGGCCAACAGGGTGGCCACATTATCAGGGATCTCGGAACGAGATCTAAACTCGGTCATCCTCTGAGGAGTGTCGCAGTGTCTACGAAACCTTCCCATACTGTGAATTGGGGGTGTGGGCTTTCTAAGAAAGAAATAGGTGCGAAGAAACCCTAAGGGGACTGTAGTAGTCCTAAATTGACGACGAAGACAGAATAGAAAGGGGGAGTGATAACTTACGAATGAGTAGAACCCTAGAATCGGAGAAGAATGAGACCCCGAGATGGTGAACAGTGCTTCAATGGCGGGAGCGCTTGGGCGTGCTTTCTGCAGAGGGAAGTTGGAAAAAGAAAAGTGGGTTTGAAATGGGGACGAAAACCCAAGTATACCCCAGCAAAGGGGGTGACGTATGAGAGACGTCACCCCAGACGCCGTTTTTGCGCTCCGTCCCCCGAAACGTCTGCTCGCATTTAATACAGGCAGCACAGAGCATGCCGCGTGTAAAGGTGTTAGCTGGAAAAGCCTGTGCAGACCAAACGACGAGACGGTTAGGTTAGGCTAATGATGAGTTTGCACCAAGTACGAGAAACATAGGTGCAGGAGCAAAGGACGAGAACCTTGCTCGGTGTTTAGAAGCTTTGCTCGTCATATTAAGAGAAAATAACGAGTAAAGCTGGGGAGCCATTGTAGGGAGGCAATCCCGAACAGGTACCAAAGAGGCCCGAACAGGTAGTACGTGGGGTTCGGAATAGATACAGTCGGAATATCCGCCGTGCAGTGAGGTGAACGGCATAAGGACCGGGGACATGAGAGGTCCTAGGTCCAAGATACCCGAGCAGGGGTATGGTCCAAAGAGCAAGTGTATTTGTTGGACCAGTCTCGTGATAAGGGGTCCAGTGATATGAGAAATCATTGGTCGAGAGGGTCTGTTCGGCAACGAGAAGGCCGGACAGTAGCAGCAATCTGGAGAAGGTGCCAGGAGGCGCTCCAAAGTGGTCCAGAAATAGAAATATCCAGTAAGGAAACGAGATCTGGAGGAGATACCCAACGAGAATGGGATGAACGGCCAGCTTTGGGAAGAGTGCCTAAATGGTCTAAAAGGAAATACGCAGTTATGGGAATGAGGATCCCTGATATTCTAGGTTCCCTTTACGAGAAAGGAAACTTAGGGCAGCAAGATGGCTTGGACAGCAAGTAGACATGGGTCTATAAGTATGAGGTAAACCTAGAGGTAAAGGTATGCAATTCTTGGCTATTCGCTCATTACCTACTGATAATTAGGGTTTTCACTAGTACGAGATACTAACTTTGGCATCGGAGGGCCTTTGCCACGAGAAGGCAAAGGTGCGCTCACCCCTGTTTGTTTTGTAGGATCAATATCGACGGTGTGCTAGGGTTCCGGTGTAGAGAGAAGAGTAGCCGTTACAATTTCGTGCTGTTCGAAGGCCTGTTTCGTTTTCCTGCACCTACAGACGCGCTTTCCCATCTTCTGATGTGGGTCGCAGGTTGAACTCATTAAGAGTATCCACCATCTCCCATTCCTTAACGGCATTCTTGGCCTTCTGTGCCCGATCCTTTTGGCTCAGGGCGTCAGCTACTACATTAGCCTTGCCGGGGTGGTATTGGAGTGTAAATTTATAATCCTCCAAATACTCCATCCATCGACGCTGCCTCAGGTTCAACTCCTTCTGAGTGAACAAGTACTTGAGGCTCTTATGGTCGGTAAAGACCTCGAATTGTTCTCCCCACAAATAGTAACGCCACGACTTGAGGGCGAATACTACAGCGGCCAATTCTAAGTCATGAGTAGGATAATTCCTCTCGTGAGGCTGGAGTTGTCGCGATCCATAGGCTACAACTTTCCCGTTTTGCATCAGTACACATCCCAAACCATCCCTCGAGGCGTCGCAATAGACCGTGTAGTCTATACCGCGCTCGGGTATGATGAGTATTGGTGCGCTGGTCAGCCACTTCTTCAATTCTTGAAAAGCTTTCTCGCAAGCTTCATTCCAATCCAGCTTCACTCCTTTCTGGGTCAGTCTCGTCATTGGTTTGGCCAGGGTCGCAAAGTCGAGTATGAATCTACGGTAATAACCGGCTAATCCTAGAAAACTTCTAATCTCAAACACAGAGGTTGGCTGTTTCCATTTCAACACTGCCTCAACCTTCTCCTCGTCCACAGCGATTCCATCTTTGGATACTACGTGACCCAAGAACTTAACCACTTCTAGCCAGAACTCGCATTTACTTGCCTTGGCATAGAGTTGGCTATCTAGGAGTACTTGCAGCACTATCCGTAGAGGTCCTTCGTGCTCCTCCTTACTGGCGGAGTATATCAAAATGTCGTCAATGAACACCACTACAAACTTGTCTAAGTAGGGTTGAAAGATTTTGTTCATGAGACACATGAATACTGCCGAAGCATTCGTCAGCCCAAATGGCATTACTACAAACTCGTAGTGGCCATATCTTGTACGAAAGGCTGTCTTAGCGATGTCCTCGTCGCGGATCCTAAGTTGGTGATAGCCTGATCGAAGATCAATTTTCGAGAAACAGGTTGCTCCTCTCAATTGATCAAACAGGTCATCGATCCTAGGCAAAGGGTAACGGTTCTTAATGGTTACTTGGTTCAACTTCCTATAGTCGATACACAAGCGAAGCGTCCCTTCCTTCTTCTTCATGAACAACACAGGTGCTCCCCACGGCGATGTGCTCGGCCTGATGAATCCTTTGTCCAGCAGCTCCTTCAATTGGGTCTTGAGCTCCGTTAGTTCTGCGGGGGCCATTCGATAAGGGGCCATCGAAATCAGCGCTGTCCCCGGTTGGAGTTCTATAGAGAAGTCTATCTCTCTATGAGGTGGTAGACCAGGAAGTTCCTCGGGAAATACATCGGCGTATTCGCACACGATGTGTGGTAATCCCAGTTCCATCCGGTCAATTTCTTCCATTTGGAGACTAGCTAGCCATCCAAATAGTTGATTCTGCCACCTTGACCTCTTAGTCAAAGAACTCGCGGTCTGCCTATCCCCCTTAAAACGGAAACGAGTTCCCTCTGGGGTGAAGGCCGTCACAGTCTTCTGGTGACAGTCTATGACCGCACGATGTGCTGATAGCCAGTCCATTCCCACGATCACGTCGAAGTCTGCCATGTCGATTACACGAAGATCGTAGGTTAGACGCAGGTTATCTACTTCTAGCTCGCACCCTCTACATACTAGACTAATCGCTATACTTCCTCCTAATGGTGATGCTACTTTCGTACTCGCACCTAGAGGTTCGGTTTCTAGTGCCAGGGCAGTTACGCAAGCAGTAGATATAAAGGAATGCGATGCACCAGAGTCAAACAAGGCTTGTATGCATGTACTATACAATAGTAGCGTACCTTGGATCACAGAGGGATCCTGCTCTTGTTCCTCAGTCTGCAGTGCAAAGATGCGCCCTCCAGTGCCTTGCTGGGTTCCAATGGGTTGCTTTCCTTTGTTACGTCCATTTTGCTGTGAAGATGGACCTCCAGGGTTCGGCTGTCCAATTCCAGCATGCCCAGTCTGTTGGGTCTTTTGGTTTCCATTGCCTCCACTCCTTTCCTTCGGAGGTTGTGGGCATTGACGGCTGTAGTGACCCATCAACTGACAGTTGTAACACCTTACTGTCGTGATGTCTCTATTGCCTCTTTGCAATTGGTCACGCCCAGAAGTAACAGTTTTCCAAACTTGGTTATTCTGAGGTGGGGTAAAGGTCTTAACGGGGTAGGGTCCTCGGTTAAGGCTAGGCGATTGGGTACGAACTGGTCCACCAGTATTGTTCGTCGCCTTCCTCAAGCGAGTCTTGAAGTCAGCTTCCTCGCTCTCTAGCCGGAGCGCACATTTCACCACTTCAGCATAGGTGGGAAACGTTTGAGCTACGACGGCCCTTCGAGCGGTTGTTAGTCCCCACTCGAATTTTCTCGCTTTCTTATCCTCCGGGGCATAACGAGATAGCTCCTCGAACTTCGCCGCGTACTGGGTGACGGTCATGGTTCCTTGCTTCAGGTACGTAAATTCTTGTTCCTTGGCTAAACGAAGGGGTGTGGGAAAGTATTTATCAAGGAACAGGGTTTCAAATTGGGCAAAGGTGAACGTGGCTACGGTATGGGTTGATTCTATCAGGTCCCACCAATAACGGGCTTCTCCCTTAAATTGGTAGGTGGCTAAGGCTACGCGGTCTCCATCGTGAGTGATCTCCAAGGTGTCCAGGATCACCTTGACTTCCTTCAGCCACGTTTCAGCTACGGTCGGGTTAGGGTCTCCATGAAAAGTCGGGGGTCGACGCTTGCAGAACTCGTTCATCGCTCGGGTTCGGGTCATAGGTTCGTCGTCGCGGTGTGGAATTCGGCAATTGGCATTCAAAGCAGCCATGAAAGCTTGAAGGATTTGGGTTAAGTTAGGGTAAGCGTTAGGATCAGGGTTAGAGGATTCGCCTTGCTCGTATCCTAGTCCGCTTCGTCGGTTCACCATCTACACGTTAAAATCGAACGGGGGAGGTTTAATCTAAGTTAAACTATCGTTTTCGAAGTCAGAGTTTCTACTATGTAAGCAAAATATCAAATAGTACGCAACAGTACTCTTTTGAAACAAAATAGATTTTTCATAGATAAACCACGATTTCATACATAAACACAGAGTTCTACTATAAAGCAAACGACACGATTCCTCCTAATACAAGTGGAATGATCCTACATACTCTTAATACATGGTCTAAGTTCGTACTCACACAAGTGCGACTACAACTCTCGGGACCTTATTCTAAGACTCGACTCTACTACTGCGGTGGAGTAAGTCCAAAATACACTCGTAACTCCTCCTTCCATTCCTTCTCCCTTTTCTCGAGCCAATACTCTCCTCGTTGTCGGGCATCCTCAACAGTGTCACTAAGTGATAAACGTAAGGTCTCCACGTCCATGGTCTCAGCTAAAGGTGACACAAGAATAACCTCGAAGGTGTGCTCGCCAGTGGCAGGGTCAAATATACCCAAGTGGGGTATAGGGATGTAACTCTCAGGTGCAAGCAGAGCCTTGTACATAAGCAGGTCCGCAAAGGTGAACGGTGTAGCAGGGGTACAGCTAGCCATATCTACAATAATAAAATTATATGTTAGACTTATCGGTGTGAAAGGGTAGTCTCGTAAAGACACATGTACACACATAAACAATGAACCCGCATAAAAGAAACACATAATTCCATTACTTAGGGAAAACAAGTACATCATAGGCGGTTTATAGTAGCCTTAAGCTTAATACATCAAGAGTCCTACATTTTCCTATTTTACATCAAAAGGCGTAACAACAGTGATCCTAGTTTAAAAGATCCTACATCCCAAAGGATTACAACTATTGCTAGGTTTATTTAGGGACTCCTAAATAGTATCCTTGGCTTCATAGATAGGCTAGAACCTCATCCTCCTCGGGCTCATCCTTACTTTCGCTAGTTTCTCCATCCTTAGTCGCCTCCTTGGCAACCTCCTCATCTTCGGTTTCTTCTTTACCATACGTAAAGTTTTCCATCGGGGGTAAGGCTCCAAAGAATCCATAGAAAGAGCATAGGATAGGGAACATCACGGGAAACCAAGGGTCATCTTCTATGGGGTTAGGGTCATGGCTTTGCACTTGTTTGAAATCACGGATCTCAGCGAGTATCATGACGACGTAGTCACGCTTTCCCATCATTTGGGTGGTCATGGATTCTATGGCGATCTTGAGTTGGTGAGCTCCAGCTACTAGGTTGACTATGTGATTCATCTACAACGAAAAGTTTACACCTCAATTAGTCACGGTTTAAAGACAAGGGTTCAATTAACACTAAAGAAAAACTTGGATTTAGCTACGTTCCACATTTGATTCTTGATTTAAGTCATCATCCAATTGTTCGGGAATTCCCAGTTCGGTGGTACTGCCAGTTTCCACCTTACTTAAATCCGAAGATTGTTTTGTCAGAATTCCACCCAATTTGGGACGGTAAACTTAAACTCAAGTCACGTTTGTGCAACGGTCAACTTATCTTAGACTTATCTCAAGACTTATCTTAAAGGCTAGTCTTATAGGCTACACATTCTACCCATGGCCGAGGTTTTGAACCTAAAGCTTTGATACCAAGTTGTAACGCCCCCAAAATCGGGTTCGTTAAATAAAGGTTTTATTAGACAAACAAGGCAGAGTCTAGCTCATTATCACATCCAATCTCCTTAGATAGGTTTATATTACACAAAAGGGAGGGTTACTAAGGCTAACTAAAGCTCCTTCTCTTCCTCCATCCTAGCGAGTTCCTCAGCTCCGAAAGCCTCCAAGGTATACAGCTCTCCTTGTGCATCTAAAACGTCTGACACATTATACCAGCGTCGCCACCAGTATAATATGTCAGGGTCACATAAAGCAACACCGTGAGCTTGAAAGCTCAATAGAGTAATCCAAACCCACTAACCCTTAACATACACATCAAAGATAGTATACGATTTTCCAAACTTAACATGCTTTCGAATAACACATACAATTACACATGCGCATTCATTAACGAGTGTTGGTGTCATGTTTTCCGTGTGTCTCTCCTACGCGACTCATCGTTTTGTGTCTCATCTTTTATCATCAATTTCGAAAACACGCACGCACACAACCATGGGTTACAAGTACCTTGTGTCGCACAACAATGAGCTACCAAGTCCGGCTCATTGCCACAAGGTTACCAACGCATGGCCACAATGGCTACCAAGTCTTGCACATTGTGTCACACACACACACACACAACCATGAGCATCCAAGACCGGCACCTTGTGTCGCACAACAATGAGCTACCAAGTCCGGCTCATTGCCACAAAGGCTACCAAGTCTGACTCAAGACCATAATGGCTACCAAGTCCGGCCATTATGCATTTCCAAAACAACTTTTATCCATATCAACCACATCTTAGGTGTCATATCTCTACTTTTCCAATTCCATGTGTCTCGTAACATGCATCGACTCCGCGGTGGGACTAATCACATAACTCATGCGATATCGAATAGCAAGATCATCCAACTCTATACTATCATGCTCGTTAAAAGGTCAAAATACGAATACTTCGTTTCAAAACAACACTTTATCTTTAAAACGCATTTCCTTCGAGAAGTTCAATAAAACAACACATGTTTATTGACGAGTTCATACAATCACGTGGCAATTAGGCGATCAAACAATCAAGTAGCCACAAGATCAAAGTAAACTACGTACTTTTAACAAGAAAGTTCTACAAGCTAAATCATACAACTAACTTTATTTTCTTTAGCGAAAATAGCTCGAAAAGCTCAACATACTTCTTAAATAGTTAAGGATTAACTACACTTAAAATATACTTAGAGAAGTAGGTTCGAAGAACTCTACAAAATCAAGCAATCAACCATTCAAGTACTACATATACTTAGAGATAGCGGGGTCGGAGTAATCTACATACAACTCAAAAAGGACTACGGAAAAATCGACGGAAAGAAAGTCGGCACTCGAGCGGCGTAATGACTTACGATAAGCTTCCGATAGCTTCAGAGAAAGGTTTCTCTCGAAACTAGATCCTAACTACAACTACTTTAGGATCGAGGTGGTGGTCGTATGGTGTTTTAGTGGCGGAGATGGAAAGTTTCTTGAAAAACTAGAAAGAAACTCAATAACCAAGAAAGAACAACAAGAACAAGCAAGAACTTCTTATGCTTTCAAGGAAGAAGTGAGGAATGGAAAGGTGTGAGTTCAAATGAAGAATGAGGTGAGTATTTATAGGCAAGCACTCCCTCTCTCTCTCCCTAGCCAAATTCTCTCTCTCTCTCCTATATCTCATTTTTTTAATTCAAGCAATCTTGCTTCCTTGCAAGAAACAACCTAGAACCCTAGGTTTGCATGGCTATGGTGTGTCCTTGGATTGGATTTTGGAAGATTGGCCAAGGAAATGGATTTGTTTCAAGTAAAGAAATGGGGTTTGTACAATGAAGGACAAGATCTTGCTTGAAGTCTTATGCTTTCAAAGATTGAAAGCATAGAAATAGGACAAGGATGACCAAGGCATGGTCATTCAAGGAAGCAACACACATCACTCTCTCTCTCCCTCTCTCATCCGAATCTCTCTCTCTCTCCCATCTCTCTCTCGGCCTCTCTCTCCTCTCTCTCTCTCTCTCTCTCTCTCTCTCCCTCCTTGGTACATTAGTACAATAGATATATATGTATATACATATAACTATATATATAAGATATGGAAGGACAAAGGTTGGTGGATTGAATAAGGAAAGAGTGAGGTTTTGGTTTACAAGGGATTTGGACAAGATTTTAAGCTTTCAAGAGTACAATAGAATATCAAAGAAGATCAAGCATTGGTCAATGAAAGCACAAGGAAATCTAGGTACATTCTCTCCCTCTCTTTTCTTCTCTTTCTCTCTCTCTCTCTCCCTCTCTCTCTCAGCATTCTCTCTCTCTCTCTCTCTTTCCCTCTCTCTCTCTCTCTCTCTCTCCCACTTGTACACCCTTGAAAGTATACATATATACTAATATATATATATATATATATGTACTATGGGTCTTTCAAAATCTTGTATTTAAAACTAAATATAGATTTTCTTAATATAATATTGTAATACACACATGTTATATACAATATTATATATATATATATATACATACAAGCACATATATATAATATATACAAGCAAGTACATACAATCTAAGCTAGATACACACAAATCTAATATCTAATAAAGAATTCTACTACTTTCAAAGTACAAGGTCCTAAATTAATAACCTAATATACTAATCTTATTTTAATCAAATATCACACATGCCAAATCTAATATTTTAATCACCTATTCTTGGTTGGCAAGTAAAGTTATTCTCCAATGGATAATAGTTTCCCTAGCGGTTAATAACCAATGGTTAAGGATGGCAAGTACTTTGGTCTATCGTCCAATGGTTAATAAATCTCCTAGCGGTTATTATCCAACGGGTAATGATAGAAAGTCTAATACTTGCAATTAAGCACTAAGCTAATCTAATCTCGTACTTAGGAAGATTAACCAAGGCTTACCTATTGACCAATGGGTAAAGGAAACCCTAATGCTATTGTCCAATGGTCGATAGCTTAAAGGTTCAAACGGTTCAAAGGGTTAGTCTAGGGTTACCGAACTCAAGGGTTTCAAAAGGTTCGTGAATTGAAGGCTCATAAGGTTCACAGATGTTTAGGAACGATCGGTGGCTAGGTTAAACGATGGCTACGTCGAATCGTCGGTTAAAGCTAGCTAGGGTTGCTAGATAGGATTTCCAGCCGAGAAGTGAAATCTTAGGGCTTTATCCTAGAAACGACAGGAAGATCGGTGGTTAAACGATGATTAAAACCTAATTTAAGATTTTTCAAACAGTAACCACGAAATTTTTATTTAGTAAAAATTAGGGTTGTTACAGCAGTAATGTCCGGATTTTCAGCCGGGACATTGCCTGCAGGGTTACCAGCAGGTGCATGAACAATCCGCTGGTTGTGCTGAACAATGACGCGCCCTGGATGGTTTGGATTTTCAACCATAATGGGCTGTGCATTCAAATCTTCTTCGGCCTCGCTTTCCTCCTCAAGAGGTGGCGGAAGGCGAGTGTCAAAGAGTTCATTCAAACGGGTGACATTAGCATCAGTTTGGGCAGCCCTCTGCTGCATTGCGGTAATGCTGGTTTGAAGGTTCATGAGCATTTGTTCAACAGTAAGCAGCTGGGCCTCTGGGTTTCCTGCCGTGTCAGGAGTTTCAGATGCTGAAGAAAGGGTAGGAGATGTTGGCTGTAAGACCTCTTCCAAAATGGGCGACGAACTTGTCCGTAAGGCGGCCAACGAAGAAAGTGGTGAGTCTTCCGTTGCGACTGACTGGGATTGTGACCTGACAAGTCTTTGACCCGAATTCTGTTGCAGACATTCCCAAGCGGGTTTGGCTCTTTGCCTCTATACTTTCCTTGGCGGTGCAATGGCTGAGAACTTTGCTTGACAATAAAACAGAAGGCTCAGTAGGGATCCTGTAGCAACTTTAATCTAAATAAAAGACTAAAGTAATGCAGCTAGCGTCGTCAGTGTCACCCCTCGACTCTAAGACTAGAAAACAAGCCTGTCTTAAGCTGTTCAGGTAGTGCCAGAGTCCTCAGAATTCTTTTCGGAGGTGCATCCTTGTTTAAAACAAAGGAGACTAAAGGATGTCGAAAAAGTCCTATGCCTTTGACTATTCCGATGATCGGGATATCAACTTTGTAGTTGGAACAACTCGGTGTGCATGTCATGACACCATAACCAGAAACGGCATGAGCGGCACTGCGCTGTTAGCCGGGCAGTGTAAGTGACGAGGCACTTGTTACCTGACTGGTGTAAGTATCATGGCATGTTGTTTGTTGTTCCTAGTTTTCTGTTTGAAACCCTAATCAGGTGTATAGACAAGGGCGTAGAAAATTTCTGATTTCCTGCAGTCCTTACTGTTCTAAGGATTTCGAAATGCCGATAACGTACATCATCTAGATGCACGACTCCTCATCGGGCTGTAACAACGCCCTAAACAGCCCAAGACATACTCGTAAGAAGGAGAACTTAGAAGCCGCCCTAAACATGCTCCTACGCAAGACGGTATGATGTATAGTGCATGCGATAGGGAAAGCAGTAACACGTAGACAGTATATGGGGGTTAGATGCAAACAAATCTTACCCTGTAGGTACCTGTCCTAGTTTGGAAAGTGCTAGAGCTTTGTATATGTAAAGGCTGGTTTTGGCTTGTAACAGGTTCCTCGGACTAAGGCCACAGATATACCTCCCGTTGCCCGCAATATCGCTGAGCAACAGTCAAACGGTAGCATGACCCATCATCATCAAAGGTTGTTGGTCATTTGGGGTCCCCGGTCTCCGGTAAACCGTGTCGGATTGCCAAAACGATCCAACGAGGCTTATCCCACATCGATGCAAATGATATGCTAGAAATTGATTAAGAAGAAGAAGAATCACAAAATGCCTTTTCAAGCTTGGCTCACTTTATTTAGTTCATCTTTAGAGGAAACTACGCAAGTGAACAATCGAAAAGGTCCCAGATCGGATTGGCCGGACACGAGGTCCTGTTAAATCACCATTCCAACCTTCGGCAGCGCGAAGCTCACCATTTTGACAGACTTTTTTGGAATTGTTTGCAAACGTATTAAACTCTAAGTATGAATTAATATTGGTTCGATTATCCCCAGCAGAGTCGCCACTGTGGGCAGCATGCCCTTGGAAAAATCAGGGGATTCCGTTCCCCGTTCTTTTTGCCAAAGCGGCCCGATAGATCGAGGGAGCGCAAGCGGAGAAGCAGGCGCTCGCAAAACACAGAGTCACCACCTGGGTTTGAAGGTCCGTCACCCAAGGAACCGTATTTTGAAGCACCTGCTGCGCTATTTTGATTTGAAAAAGTGAAGGAACTAGTCCGTCATAACCATATCTGGGTTTGGAAGCCAGGTTACGAGAGGGGAAGGTTTTTAAGGCACCCCTCTCGCCCAATCCGGAGATCGGTCTATACTTGGACATTTTGTGAAAATATTTGTGATTCGTTTTCTTCTTTAACCAATTTTAAGCCAATTAGGGTGGGGAAACAGTTAATCGAGGATTTACAACTGTAACATGATTTGCAAGATGTGATCTAAACATGGCATAGATAGATGGAATAATAAAGATAGGATAAAATCTAACCCCCTGATGAGAAAATAAAGCAGGCTGCTCATAAAATGAATGTGCCATACACCATGGCCACCTTTGCATGCATGGATCAACGTGCATGCAAAGAAGACCATCGCGCAACACACTCACTCTCTTGCGCGAGGGTTCATGTCATACCACAGGTTGAATTTAACCTTCTTCTGGGCTCTGGAAGGACCAGTGTACACCCAGGAAGCAAACCAAGCAGTTTATAAAGGACTGTGAATAATTAATTATTACAAATTACAACAAACAGGAACCAAATGAATTGAAATACAACACCTAAACAGTGGGGGTGTTAAAACAGAGGCCAAGGGCTAAATTGCTCATGCAAGGGCAGCCACTGGAATCAGGAGAACCCTCGCGCGAGAGTCCTGACTGGACTTCTAGGAATTGCTTTGCATGTTCTGGGTTCTGGTACATATCCAGAAGTAACCCAGAAGCATACCAACCAAATAAATAAACACAAAAAGCTAAACTATGTGTTTTAACATGCAAAACAGTGAGCTAAAAAGCTTATCATCTTTTAAAATAAGTAATAACATGACAAAACAAGAAAAACCAGCATCCCCAAACCCCACAAGGACTGTCGCGCGAGACAGTGGACTATCGCGCGTGAGTCTGAGTCACTCGCGCGAGGGTATGCTTTTCATAGCTTCTTGTAACTCTGCTGACTTTAGGACCAGAACTGGTATTAATTACCAATCCTAGCCCTGACAGCCCCCCTCAGGGATCAAAACAGTAAGCAGTAAAGGTGTTTATACCTTTGCTTGTAAGGTTTTTGGAGAAGATTGGACAAGGTTGTGAAGCTTGTGATGGAAAATGGAGTGAAGAAGAGATGAGGAAGTGAACTAGGGTTGAAAGCTTTAGTGCGCTTGCAAGAGTTCTTAATCTCTCAAACTTGAAAAATTAGTCACCCTTGTAATGAAAGACCAAGGGGGGTATTTATAGGAGAAGTGGAAGGCCAAAGGTGGTGGCAAACACTCCCTTAGGACCAAACTTGGTGGCTAAGTATGGTGGAAAGGTGATGGGAAGGGTTGTGTGAGTGTATAGTCCCAAGGCCTGCACTGCCACTGTCCTGTGGAGAAAAACGGGGTTCAAATAGCCCTGTAGACCCCCAGGCAAGCAACCAACTGGCTGGAAAAGGTGAAAGGGACTGGAGTGGCCCATCGCGCGAGGGAATGGGATCGTCGCGCGAAGGCGACAGCTGTCGCGCGTGGGTCAATAGTCAAACATTTGACTTTGACCACACCTAAACAAGGCACACCATCGCGCGAGGGAGTGACTTCCACGCGCGAGGGTCAACCCCAGATCAAGGTTTGACTGATTTTCTTTTTTTAAGGGTTCAAAAGGGTTCAAAGGGTTCCACACACACCGAGTTCAAACCTTTCCAACCTCAAGACCGCTTTTTGATCTGGTTCATCACCGGGGAAACAAAAAATCGTAAAACGATCGGGGGATTCAGATCGGGGTGTCTACAAACACCCAGAAAAAACACTAAACTCTCATCCTCTACCATCATGGGTCAGAAAAAATCTGGTCACAAGAAACCTACTCCCGCCATTCAAGTCCAAAAAACCTTGAAGGCCGAGCAAAACCCCATCCATGAAAAGGTCATGATTCCTTAAAGCTTCACCAAATCAAAAATGGCGTTAGGGCCTACTTTTGATGGTGAGTTCCCCACTTCCCTTTCTCCATACTAGCCCCTTGCTGGGATTTCACTGCCATTTGACTCAATCACACCCGATCGGTCTCAATACCACAAGGCCTCGCCAAATCGGCTGTGGTCAAGGCCTGATAAAGAGTACATTATATGGCTTAATCGTATGGCTTCGGCTAACTTTGGAAGTCTGTTGCCATATACGATGCCATCATGATTAGCAAGAATTTCATACCCGTGGATAAACCCTTGTTTTACGCCGCTGCCCAGTTCTGGTCGGTGGCCACCAATAGCTTCCATTTTAGGGCTAGCATGATGGGTCCAACCATACAGGACGTATGCTTCTTGACTGGCTTCTAAGCCCATGGCACGGAGGTGAACTGCTTCATAAGCTAGAAAACCCCTTTGTTCGAGTACCCTCCTAGCAAAAAATTGTCATACACTAACTTCGTTTTCGAATTCCATGAGAAAAGGCCTGTCACAGACAAAGAACACGTCACTTTCCTCATATATTGGCTGAATAAATTCATTTTCTGCGTGTCCTCTAACTGTACCACCAAAGACTTTACCAATCACCAAAGACTTTACCGATTTGGCCAAGGCCCTAGCTTCGAGTCAGAAGCTATCACTTGCACCCATTGTCCTAGCCTTTATATATAGGGGCATGCATTGCCTTTTGGAGAAAAAAAAAATTTGCTGCTGGCCCACTATGGATAATGACCCTGTGGCTCCGGTCCTACTTTCCTCAAATGGGCCCAAGACTAAACAAACTTCCTGAAAGCACTTGTTATGGCCTAAACTTTTGTTGCCAACTGCCAAGGAATCATTCATTTGAGGACTGCTTCACTTTTTCTACTCTGAGCTGAACACCATGGGCAAAGGCCGGATGCCTTTTGCCAGAGACATAGTGCCATCCTAGCTAAAAAGGCCACCCTCGAAGCTAGGAGAGAATCCAGGTAAACATAAAGAAATCTGGGCCAACTTCCTAATCTCACCAGACCTGCTGTACAGCCTGAGCACCTCTCCCACCAATGATAAATCAGGGGTGGAGTTCTATTAAGCTGCCTAATTCGCCCGGCAGTTTGGTCTACTCCAGATCATCCCTCTGCCTCCTCATCTTTCCAAAAATCTAAAATTCGTGTCAAGACCAGTGATTGACTTAAGCTCTTTGGAGCAAGTCATGAGTGACTTTGTAAAGGCAAAGGCCGATTTCAACTTGCAGGCCTATGTTGAGTTTTCGGAGAAATCAATTGATTTTGATGATTGGTGGAGAGACCATATCAAGGTCGTGTTTGCCAGCCCAGTTCATGATGTCCTTGAGAAGATTGGTCTTCCATCCCCTCCCAAGAAAACTCAAAGCACTAAGGCCGAGACCACCACCTCTACTAAAAGAAAAGGTAATGCAATGTTTTCATCTTGATTACCAACATTAGCTTTCTTAGGCCTACTTTAATTTTGAAACATTTTGTTTCTTCCAGGTCAAGAAAAAGAAGTGGAACAAAAAAAACTTTCAAAGAAAAGCAAACAAGTTTCTCTGAGTCTTGTTGCGACTGAAAAGGTTTGTAAAGGAATAAACCTTGTTGTCTTTTTATTACTATAATGGTGTTTGCGATTTCTACACATGTTTCATTCCTTTTTCAGGGTGCCACCTCGACCATTGCTGGACGTACCAAGAGCAGTGCCACCAAGTCGCCAGACCAAGAAGAATCTCAAGTCAGTGATTCTTCTTTATTCTTCTTTGGTCTACCCTTGACATTCAGGCCTGACTTTGCTTCCATTTGTTTGCACAGGCCAAAGAGAAAAGTATTAGTGGTAAACGAGTCAAAACTCCCTCCCCAAAGAAGAAGAAGCTCAAGGTAAACCTCAGTCAATGTACATCCCATTTTACTCTTTCCCTCTTATTTTGCCAAAACCAACTCAGGACTGGAATACTTGGTTTGGTTGGCCGGGTCTCGAGGATACTGGTTCTACAAAGAAAACTGAGGCTTCCAATGCCGAGAAAACCCCCACTTCAACAAAAACTCCCTCAAGCTAGAGTGTCTGTAACGCCCCGAATTTTGGGTACGTTAAATAAACATTTTTATTGAATAAGTCAAGGAGAGTCTAGCTCATTATTACAACATAATTCTCACAAGAGTACTTTTATTCAACAAAAGAGGGGATAATCTAAGGTTATCTACAGCTCCTTCTCTTTTTCCATCCTAGCAAATTCCTCAGCTCCAAAAGCCTCCAAGGTGTACAGCTCCCCTTGTTCATCTAACAAGTCTGACACATTATACCAGCGTCGCCACCAGTATAATATGTCAGGGTCACATAAAGCAACACCATGAGCTTGAAAGCTCAATAGAATAATCCAAAGATCCACTAACCCTTAACTTACAAATAGCAAGTCATGCATATATCATAAAGAGTCATAACAGAACATGCATTAATATAACAATAACAACCACAATGACACATCCGCATTCGCTATCTATCGTTGGTGTCATGTTTCCGTGTGTTTCTCCTACGTGACTCATCGTTTTGTGTCTCATCTTTCAACATCATTTCCAAAAACACGCACGCACACAATCATGGGTTACAAGTACCTTGTGTCGCACAACAATGAGCTACCAAGTCCGGCTCATTGCCACAAGGTTACCAACGCATGGCCACAATGGCTACCAAGTCCGGCACATTGTGTCACACACACACAACCATGAGTATCCAAGACCGGCACCTTGTGTCGCACAACAATGAGCTACCAAGTCCGGCTTATTGCCACAAAGACTACCAAATCTGACTCATGGCCATAATGGCTACCAAATCCGGCCATTATGCATTTCCAAAACACTTTTTATCCATATCAACCACATCTTAGGTGTCATATCTCTACTTTTCCAATTCCATGTGTCTCGTAACATGCATCGACTCCGCGGTGGGACTATTCACATAACTCATGCGATATCGAATAGCAAGATCATCTAACTCTATACTATCATGCTCGTTAAAAGGTCAAAATACAAATACTTCGTTTCAAAACAACACTTTATCTTTAAGCCGCATTTTCTTCGAGAGGTTTAATAAAGCAACACATGTTTATTGACGAGTTCATACTATCACGTAGCAATTAGGCGAGCAAGAGATCAAGTAACCACAAGATCAAAGTAAACTACGTACTTTTAACAAGAAAGTTCTACAAGCTAAATCATACTACTAACTTTATTTAAAGAAAATAGTTCGAGAATAATATCATGCCAACAACCATTCAAGCACTACATATACTTAGGAAGGGGGTAAGGACTAATCTACCTTGATCCGAAACTAGTCGGGGCCGAATAAGCTAGTTGAAAAATTCTACGGGCGGTGAAACTCTCAAATCTGGACCGAACTTTGGATGGCAGTAACTCGGTCACAACTGGGCCGAATAGGATCGTTCTTGAGTCTAAAACGAAGATCTCGAAATTTTCTACAACTTCCGTGAAGGACGTTATTCCTAGAAACGACTTTCACCTGGAGAAAAATGGGGATAAGAAAGTGGACAGTGAGCTGTCTGGAATGGAATTTCCAGATTTTTCACTGAACTTTGGAGGTCGATATCTTGGTCATCTCTTGACCGTTTGGGGTGGTTCTTGGGTCTAAACTGAAGCTCTCGAAGTGTTCTACGACTTTCGTGAAGGACGTTATTCCTAGAAACGACTTTCGCCCGGAGAAAAAATGGAGTTTTTCAGAGGACAGTAGGCTGCCTGGGCAAAACAGAATGGGTTTTAGAGAGAAGTTGGAGAATGAGGTGAAGGTGTGAGTTCAAAGCACCAAATGGTTTGGTATTTATAGGCAAGGCCTCCCTCTCTCTCTCTCTTGGCCGGCCACTCTCTCTCTCTCTCTCCTTCAATTTTTAATTCAAGCAAATCAAGTTTGCTTGCAAGAAACATCCTAGAATCCTAGGTATGCAAGCCTATGGTATGTCCTTTGGATTGGATTTTGGAAGATTGGCCAAGAAATTGGATTTGAATCAAGTAAACTAATGGGGTTTTGTACACAAGGACTAGATTTGCTTGTCCTTGGTCATGCTTCCACTTGCTAGCATATCTAACTAGGACAAAGATGATCTAAGCTAGGTCAATTCAAGATGACACACATCACACTCTCCCTCTCTCTCTCCATCCGAACTCTCTCTCTCTCTCTTTCTCTCTCTCTCTCTCTCTCTCTCTCTCTCTCTCTCTCTCTCTCCCACTTGTACTCTCTTGGAAGAAGTATATATATACTAATATATATATATATGTACTATGGGTCTTTAATAAAATCCAAGCTTTCAAGCAAAATAGACTTTATAAATATAATATTACAATACACACATGCTATATACAATATAATATATATACATATATATATATATATATATATACAAGTGCATATATAATATATACAAGCCATGTACTACTCAATCTAGGCTAGATATGAAAGAATCCCATAGCTAATAAATTAATGTAAGTCTTTCAAAGTACTAAGTAATTAAATAATAACCCTAATGTACTAATTATAATTAATTCAATTACCACACATGGCAAATCTAGTATTTTATTAACCCTAGTACTTGGTGGCAAGTAAAGCTTTTATCCAATGGATAATGGTTTCCCTAGCGGTTAATAACCAATGGTTAAAGATGGCTAGGATTCTAGTCTATCGTCCAATGGGTAATAAAACTCCTAATGGTTATTACCCAATAGGTAATGCTAGAAAATCTAATACTTGCAATTAAGCACTAAACTAATCTAATCGCGTACTTTGGAAGATTAACCAAGGTTTACCTATTGACCAATGGGTAAGACAAAAGGTTAAAATGGTCCATCTAGGGTTAGGGAGAAGTGATTAGGCTAAATGGGCATTAGGCTCGACTAATGATACTTAATCTAGGCCTTCATTGCTCGAGTGGTATATTGGTTTTATTTAGTAGGAAATTGCCTAATAACGGAATATTAAAGCCCGACGGTGCCAAACGCCAAGGCAAGGCGTGAGTGTGGCCAAGGCAACCTGGTGGCAAAGCGGTGGTCAACGGTGGCCAAAGCAGTCCGATGGCCAAACAGTGGCCAAGGCGGTGGCAAAGCGATGTGGCTGCGGCGCCAGCACTGGCACAAACAGCGAATGCCGGCGACCAGCGACTGGTGGCCAACAAGCGGTGCCGGCGGCAAAGCGACTGGTGGCCAAACAAGGCTGTGTGGCCAAAGCGACACAAACAAAGGCCAAGGCACCCCGAGCTGGCAGTAGTGGTCAAGTGGTGGCCAAAGCGACCAGCTGGCTGCCAGCGGTGGCCAAAGCGACCTAGTGGCCAAACAATGCTGCGGTGGCTAAAAGCGGCCTAGTGGCCAAACAATGCCAAGGCAGCGAGCTGCCAGCGCTGTTGGTGGCCAAAGCGATCCGATGGCAAAGGCGGCTGCAAGCAAGGCGACGCCAAGGCGGCGTGAGCATGGCCAAGCCAGCGTGAGCAAGAGCAACCTGGCAGTGACCTGACGCCTAGGCGAGGCAGACCGACAGCGAGTCGACGCCAAGGCAAGGCAGAGAAAATGACCTTAATGCCCTGGCGATGAATTCCAATCTCCTAAGTCATAAACCTAATTATGACGGATTATTAATCGCTAAAAGGGATTTATAAAATAAATAAAGAATTTTCAAATATAATAACAAATTTTTTATAAGTCAATAACGACCGATTTTTGGATGTTAAAAAGAAATCCAAGTATTAAAATAAAATTCAAATTTTTAGCGAAATTTTTATTGACCAAAAATCAGGGTCGTTACAGTGTCAAAGGCTCAGTCCCCCGTGGGAGAGACGTCCCCTGTCGTTGACCTGGATGATGAGAGCTTTGACAAGTTCTTTGAGAGCGTTGATGAAATGATGAAGCCCACTGCCTTTGGCTTCTCTGGGAGTGGAATAGGGTCATCCAGTCAGGCCTCCTTTACTCCTGAGGAAATTGTTCAGGCCAAAGAAACCCTTAAATCAGCTCTTGGGCCAGGCATTACAGATATCCTTGAGTCTAACCAGCTCTTTAATCTCCGGAGATTCATGGATATTTTGGTAAAATCCCAGGCCTTGGTTGGGAGTGCTGAGCCAGCCCTTCAATCCTTCCTCAAAGAGCTTCCAGGCCTAAGCAAATTCTATGAGCTTGCCACTAAGGACTTAACTGCAACAAAGTCCAAGCTTGACACCATTGATTCAATTCACCAAACCTTGTAGGAAAAGTCCACCATTTGGTCACAGTTGAGGAGTGAACGCCAAAACGTCCAACTAGAACGCACGGTGCTTACATCCTCTATTGACTCTTTCGACAGCCATATTGCATCTTTGGAAGCCCAGAAGAAGGAAGCCAAGGAGAAATTGGCTGATCTTATTAAGCGTGAGGCTTCCTTTGATCAGCAAAAACAAGATCTTTTCAAGCAATCCAAAGACTTCCAAGTCAAGCTTGAGCCTTTAATAGCAGAGCGTCCTTCCATCCTGGCCCTAAAGAAGAAAGCCGAGAACATCATCATCTCTGTGATGGTAGCCTGGGACACACTTAAAGCCAGTATTAGTGTGGGACACACTTCCAAGTCACTGCTATTTTTGCTTACTGTAGACACCCTAATCTGGGCTTCCAGATTAGTTTACTTACGGTATTTGATTCCCGATGATGAATCGGATCAAGAACACCTCAGGAATGTCGAGTGTTTCAGCTTTGAGTGTTTGCAAAACCCTTGAACCCTACTTAGCCACAAAAACCTACTGGCATGCGTGAGTAGGTGGTACACTCACGCGCTGCTCCCAAACCATCGCGCGCAGGTCAAACTTTCAGGTGTTGGTCAACAGTCAAAGCTTGACCATTGACCATGGCTAGCGGACAGCCCTTGCCTTCTTCCCAGAGATCGCCTAGATTTTAGGGCTTTTGTAACGCCCCGAATTTTGGGTACGTTAAATAAACATTTTTATTGAATAAATTAAGGAGAGTCTAGCTCATTATTACACATAATTCTCACAAGAGTACTTTTATTCAATAGAAGAAAGGATAATCTAGGGTTAACTACTGCTCCGCCTCTTCCTCCAGCCTTGCAAGCTCCTCGGCTCCAAAGGCCTCCAGTGTGTACTGTTCATTCTGTTCATCTATGAAATCTGACACATTATACCAGCGTCGCCCCCAGTATAATATGTCAGGGTCACCAAAGGTAACACCGTGAGCTACGGGCTCAGTAGAATAATCCAAAACCCACTAACCCTTAACTTACAACGAAGAGTCATATAAATAATTACACATGCTTATTCAACAACATAATTAACAATGACACATCCGCATTCATTATCTTGCTTACGTTGGTGTCATGCCTTTCTTTGTTTCTCCTACGCGACTCATCGTAAACCGTGTCACCATTTCATTTCGAAAATCATTTCTCATTCTTTGCTACCAACGGGCTACCAAGTCCGGCCACGTTATCAAATCTTGCATTGGCTCCTCTCCGCGGATAACCAAGCCCAATTACCAATGAAGCTACCACGTCCGGCTCCGTTAGCAATCTACACAATAGGCTACCAAGTCCGGCCTCATTGCGGTTTTCGCAAGTCCACACAAAGGGCTACCAAGTCTGGCCACCTTGCGGGTTTTCACAACTCACATAAGGCTACCAAGTCTGGCCATTATGTAGTTTCAAAAATCATTTTTATCCATATCAACCACTCCCTAAGTGTCATGTTTCTACTTTTCGGTTCTCGTGTCTCGAAAGCATGCATAGACTCCGCGGCGGGACGAATCACTTTAAAGTAATCTTGAAACTAAACTAGCAAGATCATCCAACTCTATTTAATCATGCTTGTTTACAACCATAAGTAAGGTAAGCAATCATGCGATCAAGTTCACAATCCTTGAAAAGGTTAAAATACGAATACTTCGTTTTGAAACAACACTTTATCTTTAAACGAAATCGTAACCACATATGTTTATTGACGAGTTAATCAAGTTGGGAAGATTCTATAAACCATGCATTCAATTATTCTCAAGATCAAAGTAAACTACGTAAAATAAAAGCATACGATCAACTTATCCAATTATACTACATATTTTTCTATCATGCTCATAAATTATACTTAAGATAAGTAGGTTCGAAGAACTCTACACTAACATAAAATCACGTATACTTAAGAAGAGTAGATCGGAAAAATCTACCTTTCTTCTTAGCGGTAGAAAAAGACTACGGAAATACGACGGAAAGAATGTCGGCACTCGAACGGCGTAACGGCTTACGATAATCTTCCGATAGCTTCGAAAGAGAAAGGTTTCTCTCGAAACTAGATCCTAACTACAACTACTTTTACTTTTGGATCGAGGTGGTGGTTTAGTGGCGGAGATGGAAAGCTTCTTGAAAAAACTAGAAGGAAAGCTCAAGAACAAGCTAGAACTACTCAAGAACACTAAGAACTCTTATGCTTTCAAGGAGAGAAGTTGGAGAATGGAAAGGTGTGAGTTCAAATGAAGAATGAGGTGAGTATTTATAGGCAAGCTCTCCCTCTCTCTCTCCCTAGGCCGGCCACTCTTTCTCTCTCTTTCCTCCAATTTTTAATTCAAGCAAATCAAGTTTGCTTGCAAGAAATAACCTAAAAACTAGGCATGCAAGGCTAGGATGTGTCCTTTGGATTGGATTATGGAAGACTATACAAGCAAATGGGATTTGATTCAAGTATAAAATTAGGGTTTATACAAGAAGGACTAGATTTGATTGTCCTTGGCCATGCTTTCACTTTGAAAGCATATCAAAGAAGGACAAGATGATCAAAGCAAGGTCAATCAAAGGAAAGCACACATCACTCTCTCTCTTCCTCTCCCATCCGAATCTCTCTCTCTCTCCCATCTCTCTCTCGGCTTTTCTCTCTCTCTCTCTCTCTCTCTCTCTCTCTCTCTCCCACTTGTACCACTAGGAAAGTATATATATATACTAATATATACATATGTACTATGGGTCTTTCAAAATCTTGTATTTAAAACTAAATATAGATTTTCTTAATATAATATTGTAATACACACATGTTATATACAATATTATATATATATATATACATACAAGTACACTCATATATATATATATATATATATATATATATACATGTACCACACAATATCTATACTAGATATGACCTAGGACCACTATCTAATATAGTATTCTACTACTTTCAAAGTACAACCATTAAAATACTAACCTAATGTACTAATCCTATTTTAATCAAATATTACACATGGCAAATCTAGTCTTTGTATATAATAATAAGAGAATCCCATGGGAAATTAAATAATAACCCTTGTACTTTTGGCAAGACTAAGCTATTGTCCATTGGTTAATAAATCTCCTAACATTTGTTGTCCAATGGGTAAAAGAAATAAAGTACTATGCAAGATTTTCTAATTTAAACAATGCAATTAGGCACATGTTCCATATTAAAATACTAGATAATAGGTACTTTAGAAAATCCAATATTTTAAGACTAGGTACATGTACAATATATATTTTAGTCATAAAATCTTTTAGGAGTAAATCTAGTACTTTAAAAATAATAAATCTAGTACTTTTGAAAGATTGACCCTATTATCCAATGGTTAATAAAATCCCTAACTTTTATGGACCAAAGGATAATGCAATAAAATAGATATATTCTTTCAAGTAAGATTTTCTTATTAAAATAAGGAAACAAGCACATGGCCCTTTACAATTATTATATACAAGTACACATAATAATATATTCAAGCCAAGTACAACAATATCTAGACTAGATATGTCACATTCCAATATCTAATTAACTATCCTACTACTTTCAAAGTACTAGGTACTAAATTAATAACCTAATATACATATTATACTTTAATGGATTTAACACACATGGCAAATCTATTATTTTATTCAACCCAATCTTGGTTGGCAAGTAAAGCTATTATCCAATGGATAATAGTTTCCCTAGCGGTTAATAACCAATGGTTAAGGATGGCAAGTACTTTGGTCTATCGTCCAATGGGTAATAATTCTCCTAGCGGTTATTACCCAACGGGTAATACTAGAAAGTGTGATACTAGCACTAATACTATAGTTAAGTACTAAACTAATCTAATCTTGTACTTTGGAGGATTAACTAAGGTTTACCTATTGACCAATGGGTAAAGGAAACCCTAACGCTATTGTCCAACGGATAAATATTACCCTAGCCTTTATCGTCCAATGGATAAAGACAAAAAGGGTAAAATGGTCCATCTAGGGTTAGGGAGAAGTGATTGGGCATTAGGCTATTCTAACTAATTGGTTAAAGACTAACGATACTCAATCTAGGCTTTCATTGCTCGAGTGGTATTTTGGTTTTATTTAGGAGGAAATCGCCTAATAACGGAATATTAAAGCCCGACGGCATGCAAACGCCAAGGCAAGGCGTGAGTGTGGCCAAGGCAGCCTGCCGGTGGCCCAGCGGTGGCCAAAGCAGCCGTGGCAAAGCAAAGGCTGGCGGCCTGTTAGTAAAACGGCCAAGGCGGCGCTAGCTGCCGGTGGCCAAGGTGGCTCTGTTAGCCAGAAGGGCCAGGCACCACTAGCCAAGTAGCTGCCGGTGGCCATGGTGGCCCGTTAGCCAAGCAGCGGCCAAGGCCCGCTAGCACAGCGGTGGCCAAGGCGGCCCGTTAGCTGCCAGGCTGCGGTGGCCAAGGTGGCCCGAGCAAGGCAGCCCAGCAACGCCAAGGCAAGGCCAGAGCAAGGTAGCCCAGCAACGCCAAGGCAAGGCCAGAGCAAGGCAGCCCAGCAACGCCAAGGCAAAAGCAAGGCGCGACCAAACGCCAAGGCAGAACCCGATGGCAGCCAAAGCAGAGCAACCCGACAGTGACCCGACGCCTAGGCGAGGCAGTTCGACAATGAGCCGACGCCAGGGCAGCCTAGCCAAGCCAAAGCAAGGCAGTCAAGTCAACGGTTAAGGCAAAGACTAAAATTTAACCACTTTGGCATCGATGCAACGCTCTAGGTTAGGAAAATGTAACTAAGCCAAACGGTAGTTAGGGTTGCTAACTAATCAGTTGCCATGTAGGATTTCCAGTCGAGAAATATAATTCTAGGATTTTACTACAATTACCAAGTTACTATACCCAGATCTTAATAGGCATACTCGTCTTTAGAAAATGACCTTAATGCCCGGGCGATGAATTCCAATCTCCTAAGTCATAAACCTAATTATGACGGATTATTAATCGCTAAAAGGAATTTATAAAATAAATAAAGAATTTTCAAATATAATAACAAAATTTTATAAGTCAATAACGACCGATTTTTGGATGTTTAAAAATGAAATCCAAGTATTAAAATAAAATTCAAATTTTTAGCGAAATTTTTATTGACCAAAAATCAGGGTCGTTACAAGCTTAATCACCAAGTAACTCTCAGCCAGACCTTGTGGAGTGGCTGAGCTCCTCTTTTCCACACATAGGAGGAAATTTAGCCACCACCAAGCCAAACCAACCAACACTTGGTTGGTTGTATCTCCTCCATACACCATTTCCACCACTTTCCCTATATATACCCCCCATGGGTCTTCCATTTTAAGGGTTACAAAATAAAAAGGGTTAGAAAATCCATACACCTTGGGTTCCAAAAAAATGAGATACAAAGTTCAAAAGGGTTATCACATCTAGCTACCAACCTTGTCTCTTCTTTGCACACCAAAGCGATATAAGGGAGTTCAAGAACATAGCTTGTTCTTCCACCTCCCTCACTCAAACACCTCAATCAAGCCTCAAATCTCAAAGCTCAACCTCTTTCAAACTCAATTTAGGTATAGCATACCTATTGTTTTCTGTTCTGATCCCTGAGGGGGGCTGGCAAGGTCAAGGCTGGTAATCAATACCAGTCCTGGCCCTAAAGCTGGCAAGGTTTCAAAAACCGTTATAGTAAGAACCAAAGCGCGACGGTCCCATATTCGCGCGCGCCACTCTGTGGCTGCGCGCGCAAGTCTCTGTGGGGATTGGTATCCTACTGTTTTATGCATTTCTTTGTATATAGATCACTGTAAGCATGCTATAAACCAGTTAACTGTTTTCCTTTGTATAGACTGCTAGTCTTAGTTCAGTATGTGTTTCTGCTGCTAGGAGTACCACTGGGGTCTTTCTGGATATGTCCCAGAACCCATATCATATAAAATCAAGCACTGGTATGCAGGATCCGATATGCGCGCGCCAGGACGCAATCCTTGCGCGCCAAAGCACCACCCGCGCGTGCCAGAGCGCAACCCACGCGCGCTAGAGTAGTCTCTTTTTCCAATGAGTGGCATTTGCATTGTGATGTGCAATTTTAATGTATTCGCAAGGGCATGAACCGTAACAAAGTATAGTATGGCGAGAGCGAGGTCGAACCCACAGAGGCTTGTGATTTTTCTAGGAAAAATAAGTAACTTAAACCGATTAAACCCTAAGCTAGTTGACAAAATTGTGATTGATTTTATAAACTAAAAATTAAGTAAATAATGACAAAAGAAAACTATTAACTAACACGACAAGGTAGTGGAGATTACGGTTGAGAAAAGTAACTAAGGTTTTGGAATCCACACCCACAAATATTTATCACTAATCTTATGCAACGATTTTTCCTATGATTTCTACACAATGATTTAGAAGCTAATCTTAATTACCGTGGATAATATATCATTAAGCCCTTTTTATTTTCCGTCGAAAATATATTCCTCCTCTGCTTCAAAATTTTAAAACAAAATCATCAACTGTATCCGTATGAACAAATCACAGTAGATATCCCGAACTTAAATAGTAACTTTGATAAACCAAGCAATTCGATTAATAAGGTGATATCAAATCATGGAAAAAACCCATTCCGATTGAATCCATAGCCGAGTCTCTACCAAATTAATTAATGAGATCAGAACAATAAACTAGGAACGCACGTAGGAAAAATCATATCCATAAAATTACTCTATAAAACTTATAGAGTTTCATCCTCAACCCTAGTAGAAGATTTTAGCCTCTCATAGATAAAAACAAATGAATCATTTGACTAGAATTCATAATAATAATCTTACAAATATTTTTCTTTTGCTCTCTATTCTTTTCTCCAGCCGTGTTCTCCTTCTTGCCGTCATAGCCAAACCCAAGCCGTGAATAATCCCTCAAAGCAAAACCCTATCACCTTTTTATTGGCACCGAAGGAATCAGGAAAGGAAAATAGAATTCTTTCCTAAATCTAATTCTTGACTAATAAAACTAATGTACAATGATATACTTCCTTCATTTGGGCCCACCATTCGTGAATATAGTGTATTGTTTCCTATCTTGCCATCCCAATTCTAGCCTATACCAATTACAAATCCTAAGGCCACGTAGACGTACAACAGGAGAACAATATTGCAAGGCCATTTGATCATGCTTTAATTGATTTCTGCCATGTCCATTTAGCTTTCGTGGCTCATCGTTCACGGCAATTGCTTTGACACCAAGTAAGATTTGACATTGCACTTATTTTATGCTCATCACATTGGGTAACTTGGCTTTAGGCCTCTATTTTTTCCTCACTGTTTATGGACTGTTTTGTTAATTTGTAGGGCTTTTCAGCCTTTAAACTGTGTAGTATAACTGCTATAAACTGCTTGGTTTGCCCTGGGTGTGCACTGGTCCTTTCAGAGCCCAGAAGGGGGATAAAATCCAACCTGTAGGTGAGATATCAACCCACGCGCGTGTGTATGGCTGTGTCGTGCCATGGTGTACTTGCATGCACGTAGGTCCATGCATGCAAGATGGCCACTGTTTGTGACAAATTCATACCAAGCACCATATTGATGTTTTAATCACAGTATTGGACTTTATTCCATTTACTTTCCAACATTTCCATCCATCCATGCTATATTGATCACATTATACACATCGTGTTACAATATTAATCCCTGATTTACTGTTCTAACTGGCTAAAAATCGATTAATAAAAGAAGAATCACAACGTTTTCACAAAATGCTTAAGTAGATACCGATCTCCGGATTGGGCGAGAGGGGTGCCTTAAAACCCTTCCCCTCTCGTAACCTAGCTCCCAAACCCAGACATGGTTATGACGGACTAGGTCCTTCACTTTTTCAAATCAAATAGCGCGGCAAGTGCTTCAAAGTACAGTTCCTTAGGTGTCAGACCTTCAAACCCAAGTGGCGACTTTGTATTCCAAGCACTTGCATCTCCACTCTTGCTCCTTCGATTCGGGCCCTTGCTTCAGGAAAGGAACGGAATCCTTTTCCCAGGGCATGCTGCCCACACTTTCTATTTCTTCCTAGCCTAAAACTTTTCTTGATCAGGCTCTAGGGCATGTCTATGGTTTGTTTTGCTTGACTCTGATATGGCCTAAACTTTAACTCTTCAGGCTTTAGTATTTTATGCAGGTTTTTATGGTTTGGATGATGGTGTCTCATTAAAATCCCCCATTTCCCACATGGTAGGATAATAATGTTTTAAGAACTTGCCATTAATAGTATGTTTGAGCACTTCACCATCCAAATCCATGAGGAGGTAAACATTACCCCTAAAAACTTGACTGATTTGGTATGGCCCCTCCCATGTGGGCAACCATTTCCCATACTTTGGGGACTTGGCATCCAATGGCAACACCATTTTCCAGACCAAATCTCCCTCTGAGAAACTCTTCCTTCTGACCCTCCTGTCATAGGCCTTGGCCACTCGCTATTTTTGGACAACCATGTGATCGAAGGCAGCAAGCCTTACTTCATCAAGGTCTTCCAATTCCATGAGCATGGCCTGAGAATATTCTGCTGGGGTTAGGCCATGCTGATAGGCCCATCTTGTTGACCCATCTGTTACCTCCATGGGTAAGACTGCATCATGGCCATATACTAGTATATAAGGAGTAACATTAATTAGTAGCCTCCTTCTTTGACGTTCTATAGGCCCACAAGGCCTCAAACAAAAGCTCATGCCAAACCCTTGGATTATCCTCAACCATCTTCTCTACAATCCCTATCAAGGTCTTATTTGTGGACTCGGCCTGACCATTCCCTTGGGCATAATAAGGGGTTGAATAAGAAAAGGTGATATTGTATTGGCTGACAAAGGCCTGAACCTCTTTTCCAAAGAAAACTGTGCCCCTATCTGCCACCAAATGTTGAGGAATACCAAATCTATGGATAATCCTCTCCTTTATAGCCTTGATTATGTCTTATTGGTTTACAGACTTTAAAGGGATGGCCTCGGCCCATTTAGTGAAATAATCTATGGCCACCAAAATGTAGGAATGGTTTTTAGAAGAAGGAGGATGGATCATTCCAATTAAGTCCATGGCCCAACCTCTAAAAGGCCACAGTTTAACCACGGCCTTAAAGTTGGCCGCAGGCACATGTTGTTCCTGGCAATGTGCCTGACAGGCTTGGCACCCTTTTGTATATCAGATACAATCCTCGAGGATCGTAGGCCAATAGTACCCATATCATCTAATGAGCCATCTCATCTTAATGCCTAACTGATGGGCGCCGCAAACACCTTCATGCACCTCTCCCACGACGCTCAAGGTTTCCACTCCGTCAAGGCACCTTAGGAGTAAGTCATCTTCCAAACTCTTCTTGTACAGTTCATCTCCTATCAAGAGATAACTAAGAGCTCTTCTCCTAACCTTCTTCGTAAACCTGATACATGGGTTTTTAAGAAATGAAATGATAGGGTCATGCCAATCACTTCGTTCTTCACCATCTCCCCCTTGAGGGCCCTCTATTGTAGGGTCAAGGGGATCGGCTAAAAATGCCTCCAGGCCTAAACCTCTTCTTCGGACAGTGGGTAATAGTCTCTTTTGGATAGTCACAACCTTAGAAAGGGTGCCTGGGGATAGCTTTAAGCCAGTAATGGCCTGAGCCAAACTATTTGCTTCTTCATTCATCCTTCTTGGCACATGTTTTACTATGACATCATCAAAATCTTGTATAAGTTGCACTGCAGCCATAGAGTATGGTGCCAAGTCTTCACTATAACATTTAAATGTGCTTGCCAAGTGATTTATCACAAGACTTGAATCCCCTATTACTTCAACAGACATGGCCTCTAATTCCCCAAGAATTTCAATGCCTATAACTATTGTCTCTTATTCAGCCTGATTATTTGTGCATTGGAAATCAAATTTAAATGATATTTCGATCCTTAGACCCTATGGGGAAATCAAGATGATTCCACAGCCGAAGGCCTCTTGTGTTTTAGACCCGTCAAAAAGCAATTTCCAAGGCCTCAACGATATCTCAAATGTGTCTAGGCCTGCATTAATCTCCTCACTGACCTCCACACAAGGATGATCAGCAAGGAAATCTACTAAGGCCTGGCCTTTCACTGCTTTTTGAGGGATATACCAAAAATTAAATTCCATCAGGGCCAAAGACCACTTGCCAATTCGGCCTCGTAATATAGGCCGAGTTAGCAAATATTTAATCAAGTCTATTTTGCTCATTATCTAAACCATGACAAGAAGCATTTAGTGTCTTAATTTTACTGCTGGAAAATACAAGGCAAGACATAACTTTTCAATCGATGAATATCTCTTTTCACAAGGAGTTAACAATCTACTTAGATAATAAACTGCTTGTTCCATGCCTTGCTCATTGTCTTGGGCCAACAAACATCCAACTAAATCTTCAGCCACTGAAATATACAACTTCAAGGGGTTATTTTTAATTGGAGGCATCAAGACCGGGGACTTGGCCAAATAACCCTTGATTGTTTCGAAAGCCTCTTGGTGGCAAGCCTCCCAAACAAAGTCTTCACGATCCTTTAATTTCAGCAGTGGGGAAAAAGCCTTGACTTTCCCAGCCAGGTTTGAAATAAACCTCCTCAAAAAGTTGAGTGACCCGAGTAGCTGTTGTAGCTCCTTCTTTGTTCAGGGAGGCTTGACCTCCATCAAGGGCTTTGCCTTGTTTTTGTCTGCTTCAATCCCCATTGATGAACCAAAAACCCAAGAAAATTTCCTGCGGATACTCCAAAGGCACATTTCAGAGGGTTTATCTTTAGATTGAATTCCTTCATCCTTGTGAAGGCCTTTCTAAGATGCTCTAAGTGCTCATCATAGGACTGAGATTTGACTATGACATCATCAATATAGACTTCCATGAAATGGCCTAGAAAGTCATGAAATATGGCATTCATGCCTCTTTGAAACATGGCACCAGCATTTTTTAGACCGAATGGCATTACCACCCATTCAAATGTCCCTAAAGCTCCTGGACATCTAAACGCGGTCTTGGCTATATCAGCCTCGTCTATGAAGATCTGGTTATAACCAGAATGTCCGTCCATGAAGGACAAAACCTGATGTTTTGCCGCGCTGTCCACCATCAAATCTGCTAGTGGCATTGGATATTCATCTATCGGAAATGCTAAGTTCAGATTCCTAAAGTCTATACAGACCTAAATCTTGCCATTCTTTTTAACCACTGGAACAATATTGGAAAGCCAAGTGACGTATCTCGCCGTTCAGATGAAGCCTACTTTGAGCAGCCTCTCAATCTCCTCCATGACTTGGAGCTCTACCTCACTTGACATCTTCCTAGGAGGTTGCTTGGATGGCTTGAACCCTGGCTGGATGGGTAATTTATGCTCAGCCAGATCTCTTGATAGGCCTGGCATCTCATCGTAATCTCAAGCAAAACAACACTTGAATTCAGTCAAGAGCTGAATAAACCTCTCCTTGACTTCGTCTGGCAAAAGTTGGCTAATGTAAACAAGCCTTGAACGTTCAAAGTCGCCTGCCTTGGACTTTTAAAGTCGCCTAAATTTACTTCCTCTAAGGGATCTTGAACATCGACCTTCAAATCATCCAACTTGGCCAGTGCTACATCTAAATCTTTTAGCTGTATCATGTCAGGACCTACTGCCAGGCCTTCAACTTCATAAATGAATTCGGCTGCCTGAACCGAAGCAGACTCCTCATCCTCGTACAGCTCTGCCATCCTCCTATCTACTAGATACGAGCTGATCCTGGCAATCATGGCCTGAAGGGCCATGTATTTCTCTTGCTCAATCGGTTGTATTGACATTGGAAATGGCTTTGAATGATGGAGTGATCAGCCTACTACTTTTTGGGCTGACTAACTCTTGAAGTAAATTCTTCAATTCTTCTGCGGAAGCCTGTGGAGAAAGAGAAACTACTTTGTGACGGCCATATTTATCTAGGCCTGCCACCTTCCTTGGGCCCACGTCCAGGTCATAAAGCCTGGCTTCTGCATGGTTGGCAAAAAAGCCAAGAAAGGCCTACGATCTACCCAAACCACATCTACTTCGTCTTGGTTCCAGAAAATGAGATATTGGTGAAGGGTCGAAGGGACCACCATGCAGGCATGAATCCAATCTCTCCCCAGCAAAACATTGTAAGAAGCACGAGAATTAATCACGAAAAAAGGAGTCATAATTGTTTTGGACCCGATTGTTAAATTCATAACCAAAATACCTTGACACGTAGTCACTCCTCCAGTGAAATCCGTAAGGCTTGCGCTGGAAGCAATCAAGTCTTGATCAGTCTTGCCCAACTTATTCATCATCGACCTAGGGATCAAGTTGGCAGCCGAGCCATTGTCCACCAATAGGCAGTTAACAGGCACCGCATCCAGGCAACCCGAAACATACAAAGGCTTGACAAGATTGGCAGCCTTTTGTGTTGGCTTCTCAAATATGGGGCTGGTTGCCTTGGTTGCCTCTTCCTTCTCAGCCTGCTCTTGGAGAATGATAACTGAAGAAATAGCTTTAGCAGGCCTAGATGACTGTCCTATGATCTGAGCCGTCTCTCCCAATTCCACTACGTCTCCTTCCATCACCGAGGCTTGATCCTCCTTGGCCATGGTGTAGACACCCCAATTTGAACACTTCAAATGTCCTTAATTTGTGGCCCGGAGGCTCCCCGATGATGAATTTGGATCGAAACAAGCCTTAGACCGGTCGGGACTTTGCTTCTTGAAGACTTTAAAAGGGAAAATGAAATGTCAGAACCAGTTTCAAGCGCTCAGGATCAATCCTAAGCGCTCCAAACCACTTTCAAAACCTGGGATTTGATAAACTCTCGAGCGCTCGAGAGTAAAGTCCCAAGCGCTCGCGAGTGCTCCCGAGCGCTCGAGACTTCTGTATTGGCCAATGAATGCTTGAGCTTCCCCACTACCCATGCATGCCATCATTACAGCCGTTCTGGCCGGTTCAAACCTCAGGCAACACTCCACCTCAGTCAGAGGTGAGTCAGGCCTGATGGATTTTCAAGGATCCCATATTGTATTTTCTAAAATGAAACTATATGCTATTTTACCTATAAAAAGGGCTTTTCCAGCACAGAGCAGGCACGAAATTCTCTCTCTAAAAAAACCCCTTTAGCTGTTCAAGCAGAAATACTCCCCACCTCTTCCAAAAACTTCACTTTCAAGAGCAAAAGAACAAAAATACAAGGCATTCAAGACATACAAGGAGTTCAGAGTACTCTAAAGCTTTGATCTCCCAGGTTTCTCATTTCCTTTCATCATTCAAAGTCTTCCAAGGAGTAAAATCCCCAACCAAAGGTAGAAGTTTCTACCTTATTGTCAAAAAACAACAAAACAGGGCTGTTTCTCCTTTCTGAGGGAGGTTCTTCAGCCCCCTCACTCTTTCATACTGAGCGTGGGTTGAAAGACCTTCGTGTCATAACAAGAGCAAAAGGGTGCAAATGCTTTCTTTTCTGTGTGAAGCTTACTGGAGAAACTCCCGAGCGCTCGGGACTACTCCCAAGCGCTTGAGAGTGAATCCAGCATTGCTTTTGAGTGTTTAAATGGACATGCATGGGCTGAATGTGTTTCAAAACTCTTTTCAACTCTTTTGGAGTAAGTTGGTACCAAAAACTTGCTGTTTTCTTTGAAAAAAAAATGTAATAAATGACTTGCATTTGAGGCATGCAAAGGAGTTTTGGTCTGGATCTAAGAAGGAAAACCTCTTTTCCATGCTTTAAGATGTAAGATCTAGCGTATCAACATACTTCATTGAGAGTCTTAATTGGTTGAAGTCAATCCTGAGATGTGAATCACTCCCGAGCGCTCGAGAATACTTCCAAGCGCTCGAGAGTACTTGCATGTAAACTCAGCCTATTCCTCTTTCAGTTCTTATCCTAACACTGCCTTTGCATGTCCATGCATGCATCCCTTTTTTTACTTGTTAGACCTTTTGAACCATTTTCCAAAAGAATAGGGATGCAGAGTTTGGAAGAATGGGGTTTGATCCCAGTCTATTGGATTCATCCCATTCTGCTAAGCTCTATGTTGAGCCTGTGACACGATCAATGATATTCTGGCTTACATTTTCAGCACCATATTCTGTTATATTCTGTGAGACTAACATATTTGGCAGGTTGGACATGCAACACTCCCAAGCGCTCGGGAGTACTTCCGAGCGCTCGAGAGTGAGATTAATCACAGGATTTTCCAGTCTCTAGCATTTTGCACTCCATTCCCACTTCTTTCATTTATTCATTGTACATATGCACATGCATGCACTACTGTACTGGATATATCTCTGAATACATGCTAGCTGCTAAAATAAAAATCCTTTTGAAAAATCCCACAAATGTTTAGTAGAGACCGATTTCAAATCGGGCGAGGGGGGTGCCGCAAAACCCTTCCCCCCTCGTAACGTGGCTTCCGAACCCTCAAACGAATCTCTGGTTTTCAATTCAAATCGATCATTTTTCAAATAAAACGGTTTCTCGGGTGGCGAACCACAAATCCGGGTGGCGACTCTTCAAAAAATTTTCGGATCAATTTTCTAAAAAAGGCGAGGCGCTTCTTTTTCGGGCCGCCCCGATATCCACCCGGGGCTGCGGTAGCCCACAGTGGCGACTCTGCTGGGGATGAAATTTAATTAATACTTAAAAGAAAATTGGCACGTTTCCAAAACAGTCTGTTTTCTTTGAATATTAATTAAATTAGTGAGCCAAGCTTGAAAAACATTCGTGGGATTTTCAAAGGATTTTATTTCACTCTTTATTTCTTGTATATATATCCTGTGCAGCCCCGCTGTTGTGTTTCGGCAATCTTGCCCGGCTTGCCGGTGACAAGGAATCCCGGAATGCTCAGCAACCCTCGACCGTGATGAGTCATCTCTACCGTTTGTACCATTATTGGGTGTACGCTCAATAACGGGAGGTATACTTTGACTCTAGTCCGGGGGACCCATTTCAAGCCAAAACCCGGCCTTTGTACATGTGTAGCAAACCATAGAACCTTTCAAACTAGGACAGGAGCCTGCAGGGTAGGGCTATGTGCTATAATCTGTTAAATGCTGCATTGCATCTTGCATCATCATCATGCTGTCAGCCACGATTCTCGAGGCTCGCTCGCGCAGTCTTCGGAAGGTTGCCAAGACCCGATGAAGAGTCACGCACCCTAATGCGTGTTGATAAATCTCATTAGTCCTCGAACCCGAACCTAGAAGAAACTAAGATTCTGCTAAGTCCTTGACTAAGCATTTCACCGAGAATTAACCTAAGGAAAGGAATGATAGGGGAGCAGAACATTGTGATGCCAACACCATCCAGGCTAAAAGCAAGTGTACCTCTTACGCCACTTCGGTTATCATATCACATTGTTCACCCCGAGTCATTCCGAACCAATGGTCAAATTGTCGATGGAATATTAGCCAAATACTTAGCTTATTTTAGCTTCTTTTGGGCATCGACTGCTCCTAAATGAGGATACACCCTAAAAATCTGAGGATTGAGGCAACCTCCCGCAAGTCAATCGTTTTTGAAAAATCGGAGTCGATGACGTGACGATGAGACGCTCATTTTCTAAAATCATGCACAAATTTCATAAAAATGCAAGCAGGGACCGCGTCTGAGCTTAAGTTTTTGGCTTTGCTGTCAGTTCTGAGTAATTGGGCCGAGAAAGAAGAACATCATACCCTCCTAGACCAGACCTTTGGGACAGAGATTGGAACGGCTCCAACTACAAGCAGACTCCGTCAGTGCATCAGATTTGGGGGCGGAAATGGATCTATTGATCGGAGGTTTGAACCCGAGTGCAGGCAATCCAAACCCGAACCCAAGCGGAGGCAACCCAAATCCGAATCCCAATCCAAACACTAACCCAAACGGAGGCAACCCTAACCTGAATCCAACATAGGTAAACCAAATCGAACCCAAATCCAGGCATCTTCAACCCAAACCCTAACCCGAACCTGGGAAATCTGAACGGAGAAATGGCTCAGATCAGGGAAGATATTCAACGCCTGGGCGAACATACTGATAACCAAATTGCCCAACTCATGATGATGATCACTGGAGTTGCACGACGCCTTCCACTTCAGACCCAGAATCCGGTACCTAACCCAATTCCTATCCCAAACCCAATTCCTATCCCGAACCCAATTCCTATCCCAAACCCAAATCCAAATCCCAACCTAAATTTCAACCGTAACCCTAACCCGAATCCGAACCAAGAGCAGCTGGTTTTTGATTTGGAAACCCCGCAGAATCCCGAGATGGCAGCAGTATTAGCGAAGCTCACCCAGCTAGAGGAGTCTGTTGCAAGAAATGAGAAGATAGCGTCGACTGGCTTCGACATCAATAAGCTTTGCCTGTTTCCTAATGCAAAGCTTCCAGAAAAGTTCAGGCCAATTGATTTTGCTAAATTTGACAGAACAGGAGACCCAAAGGCACACCTGACAGGATACATTGGAGCACTTTCCATGTGGGGAGTCGAAAGGGATGCTATGGCATAGATGTTCTCACAGACTTTGGTGGGTCATGCTCTGCATTGGTTTACTTCACTGGATGAAAGAAAGAAGCGTTCTTGGGAGGATATATGCGCAGCTTTTGTGGCGCAATACGATTACAACATTCAGTTGGAGGTGACCACCCGTGAATTGGAGTCAACGAAGATGGAAGCGAAAGAGGCCTTTGCCGATTTTGTGAAAAGATGGAGGGCTAAGGCAGCACAGATGAAGGATAGACCGAGTGACAGGGACCAAATCCGAATGATTGTCCGTAACCTTCAACCCACTCTGGCAAGACATATGGTGATGGCCCAAGCATGCTCAGACTTTAAAACATTCTTCGACACAGGCTTAGCCGTTGAAGAAGCAGTTCAATTGGGGATCCTTGACAAGCCCGAACCCGCTCCTAAGCCCAAGAAGGTATACTCCGGAAACAGCAGCAACCTATTCGGCAACGCCAACTACACTAACCTTCCCAACACCTCCACAAATACAACCCAAGCCGAGCCGGTGAACCAGATAGCCACACAAACCAGTCAACCGCGTACCCAGTCCCGCACTTTTGCTCAATTCTCAGCACCACTCTCCGCCGTGCTCGAGAAATTGGTCGAAAGCGGCACCCTCAAGCCACTTACCCCTACTCCCTTACCTCAAAAACTACCCGCATCCCACAATCCTAACGCATACTGTGCCTATCACCAGAATGTGGGCCACCAAACAGATAACTGCTTCCGTCTCCGCCATGCAATCCAAGACCTAATAGACAACAAAACTCTCCCTATGCCACCACAGAAACCAAACACCGTCTCAAATCCACTTCCAAAGCATTCCAATGCCCGCACCAACTTCATCTCTATAAGCCAACCTGTTAACCCTAGCCTTTACATCATTCCTGATACCCAACCCAAGCCAGCCGTCGAGTTGCCAGTTGATGGTACGATCTGCGTGCTTGAGACTGTGGAATGGGACTTTTAGCTAAGGTGGGAAGATCTGGTGCAAGATTTCTTGGCGGTGGAAGAAAGGGCTTTTATTACTGGAACATGGCCTGTGGCACTTAACCCTAGCCAAGTTGAGGAATTGGAACATGGAGAATGGAGGCAGGACTGGGATGAGATTGTGGCTGATCTGTTGGATGGGTATTCTCTGTTTGCGCTATTCATGGAACCCGAACCTATCAAGGAGGAGGATGAATGGGAATGGGAGCCCGAACCCAACGGATGGCACTGGATGGATGATTCTGACCCCCTAGACGAAACATCATTGGCATACCTTTTTCAAGAAGAAGAGATAGTGGAAGAAATGGATCTGATGAATCCCCGTGTGTTATTAGGGCTCAACGCTAGGACCATTGTCAACCTTACTCGAGACTCCGATCCTCTGGAACATCTTTTCTTCCCACAGGAATTCATCGTCGAAGAGTTCTCTTCCAAACCAGTAGTTCAAATCCCTGATGAGCCCAGCATCTGCGTGTTGGATCCAGAAGATCTGTGGGGAAAGTCTGAATTGGTAAATGTGTGGATGAATGGTGAAGAGCTGACCGTCAACAAGGCCATGTTGGATGAAGGATCTCTGCAGATCAGCAATGACAACAGCAGCAACAATGCGAATTTCTGGAATTCTCTGGAGGAGGACAGCATCTGGCATGCTTTGGAAATGGAAACTCTCAACGAGACTTTGGAGAAGACAGCAATTGACAAGGGGAAGCGTAAGGCGGATGATTACGACCTGGACTTCTCTGATTTCTGGGAAGGTACCTGGTGGGAGCCAATCCCCAAAACAGTTAGTAACCTTACCAGAAGTGGAAGGGTCTACCAGCCCACCAACCTCCAACAGGGTAGCTCATCCCGAGCCCCTCCACCGCAGCAGAATGCCCTTGTCAACCCCACAAACCTGAACATCCCCACCTCTCTAGCTCCACAAAACAACTCTACTAGCTCCACTAAAACTAACCCCACCTACCCAGCCCAAATTGTCCATTGACCTCAACTCGCTTCCTGAACCTGATCCGGAAGCCTCCACTGATCCTATTATCCGTCAACTCCAGGAAACTCCCGCCCGCATGTCTATGTGGGGAGTGTTAGCTGCCTCTCGTGAGCACCGCGAGTGGTGGTCAACACTTTTTCGTGCTCGAGGTTCCTCTCGACATCGCCTCCGAAGCTCTTATTGCCCTTATAACCCCAAACCTCGCCCAGCATACATTGTCCTTCACCGAGAAAGATCTGCCGCCTGAAGGAGCTGACCATAACAAACCCCTTCACATCACCATGAAGTGTCTGGGAAAGTGGATTCCAGCAATCCTGATTGATAATGGCTCCGCCATTAACGTGTGTCCACTCCGCACTGCCTATTGCTTGGGCCTTAAGAACAAGGACTTCACGCCATCGAACTTGGGCGTTCGTGCTTATGACAATACTCGTCGAGATGTTTTGGGGACAATCAACTTGGAGTTGGCAACTGGCAAGTTCAAAACCACCGTCGAATTCTGTGTGCTGGAAATACCCACATCTTTCAATCTCCTGTTGGGAAGGCCTTGGCTACATCGACCGGATGTTATGGGTGTGCCCTCAACACTGCATCAAAAACTCATCCTGGGTTTGGAATCCGGAACTCTTATCATCTATGGAGACTCAGGTACCCATCCGCACGCCGAGGACAATTCCCCGCTGCTTGAGATTATGCATGGAGAGGAAGACGTTGCCATGGGAGGTTTTGCGGTTATGGCTTCGAAGGTGTGTACCATCCGCGCTGAGGACGGTTTCTTGGTGAGTTCTGCAGCATTGGAAATTATGAAACGGATGAAGTATCTGCCGGGCATGGGCTTGGGACTTTACGCTCAAGGTGTCCCCGAATTCCCTGACTTTCCTGGAAATAACGAGCGTTTCGGTCTGGGATATGAGGCCAAGAAGGGTGATTCAGCAAAGAAATGGCGCAATCGTGCCCGGGCCCGTACAACGGAAATGAAATCAAAGGAGAAGGAGCCACTATACCAAGGAGAACCTGAACCCTTCGTGGATCTCGAGACAAAGATGAAGTATCCTGGCTTCGAGATCTTTGCCAATGATACCTGGGAAAGTGATGAAGAGGTTGCAAAGGTGGAAGAGATATCTGAGGCACTCGACTGGTTGGAAGCTTTTGGTTTGGGCAGTCTCTAACTCTTGTTTGAGGGCGAGGATCCAGAGGGTATGATGCAAGATCCTGCTGTGCTGATGCTTGGAGATGAAGAAGAAATTGAAGACCCTTCCAAACTCATTGTGGAGGCAGTAGGCGTTTATGATAATTGCACTTTCATTCCACATGTAACTTGCACTCACAGCACTTGCACTGAGTTTGAGTCTGAGTCCGACACTGACTCGTCGTCTAGCACAGAGTCGAAGTTTGTGCCCATCGGCCCTCCACTTCGTAGCTTTTATTTTGAATTCGAGTCAACCGCTGTATTCCCCCCGTCTGATGAACTGGTTAATGAAATGAACGACGTTTTCGCTTACTTGCCGATTTTTGAAATAAATTGTTTGGATCCCGACGATGAAGGAATAGATCTCGATGGGGACATTCCCAAGGAGATCCGTTCCCTCATCGATCGCGAAAATGAAAGGCATGCTCAGCCTTTAAAAGAAGAAATAATCTCAATAAACTTGGGTGATGAGGAGAACTCTCGATTGGTTCAGGTAGGTTCCGGGCTGTCTCCCGCTGAGCTCCAAGAGCTCACTGATTTACTAAAGGAATTCAAAGAGGTTTTCGCTTGGTCCCACGCAGACATGCCCAGAATCGCCCCGGAAATAGTCGAGCACAGAATCCCACTCTACCCAGATGCAAAACCCGTTCAGCAAAAACTGAGGAAAATGCGGCCTGATTGGGTATTAAAAATAAAAGAAGAACTCACAAAGCAAATCGACGCTGGTTTTCTAATCGTAACAGAGTACCCCACTTGGGTAGCCAACATCGTTCCTGTCCCCAAAAAGGACGGAAAAATCAGAGTGTGTGTCGATTTCAGGGATTTGAACAAAGCAAGCCCTAAGGACGATTTTCCATGGGCACATATAGATGTACTCGTGGATAATACTGCAGGGCACGCTCTACTTTCTTTCATGGATGGCTTTTCGGGTACAATCAGATTCTCCTAGTTCCGAAAGACAGGGAAAAGACCACATTCATCACCGAGTGAGGGACATATTGTTATCGGGTTATGCCATTTGGATTGAAAAACGCCGGTCCAACGTATCAGAGGGGTGCCACCACATTGTTGCACGACATGATTCACAAGGAGGTCGAGGTTTACGTTGATGACATGATAGTGAAGGGAAAGGAAAGGAAAGACCATCTCCCGGCGTTGAGAAAGTTCTTTGAGAGGATCCGAAAGTACAGAATGCAACTCAATCCGCAGAAGTGCACTTTCAGAGTCACGGCTGGAAAGATGCTCGGATTCATGATCACGACCAGAGGGATCGAGGTGGATCCTTCTAAGATTAAAGCTATTCTCGAGATGAAGCCGCCTCAATCCGAGAAGGAAGTCCGGTGTTTCTTGGGAAAAATTCAGTTTATCAGCCGGTTCTTCGCCAAGTTGACTTTGACCTGTGAACCGTTGTTTCGTTTACTCAAGAAGGATGTGAAATTCGAGTGGAACGACAAGTGCCAAAAGGCTTTCGAAGCAGTGCGAACTTACCTCCAGAATCCGCCCATCTTGATGCCACCCATCCCGGGAAAACCTTTGATCCTATACTTGTCCGTCACGCCCTCATCCATGGGGTGCATGTTGGCACAGGAAGGAGATGATGGGGTGGAAAGAGCGATCTACTACTTGAGCAAGAAGATGGTGGGGAGCGAAGAGCGATACACTTCATTGGAGAAGACATGTTGGGCGCTCGTTTGGGCCACAAAGAAATTGAGACACTACATGCTGTCTTATTCGGTGATACTGATCTCTCGGATGGACCCCCTCAAATATCTATTCGAGAAGCCAGCACTTACCGATAAGCTAGCACGTTGGTTGCTCTTATTGGCTGAGTTCGAGATCAAGTATGTCACCCGCAAGTCAGTGAAGGGAAGAGCAGTAGCACAGTTTTTGGCGGATCGCCCGATCGAGGGGGCCAGAACACACTGAGTTCCAATTTCCCGATGAAGACGTAATGACCGCTATCAACGAAACATGGACATTGTACTTCGACGGAGCTGCCAATCAGAAAGGTTTCGGGATCGGCATACTACTGGTCTCGCCCGAAGGGTCACATATTCCCTTAGCTTTCAAGTTGAATTTCGAAGTCACGAATAATGAGGCAGAATACGAAGCATGTATTGTAGGAATGGAAGCTGCATTGGAAATTGGAGTCAAGGTCCTGGAAGTTGTGGGGGATTCCAACTTAGTTGTGTCACAAGCCAACGGGGAATGGAGGGTCAAAGACGAGAAGATGAAGCCGTATCATCAGCAACTTGACGAGCTTATTCCGAATTTTCAAAAGGTGACTTTCACACATGTCCCAAGGATGAAGAATCGCTTCGCCGACGCACTCGCTACCTTGGCATCCATGCTGGAACTTCCGATCGGAGTAAAGCTAAGGCCTGTTATGATTGAGCAAAGAGGCAAGCATGTGTACGACTATGTCATGAACATCGACGAACCTGGTGATGGACTCCCTTGGTTTCATGATATTTGGAATTTCGTCGAGAAGGGAGACTTCCCTGCGGATTCTACCAGGAAGGATCGGATCGCATTACAACGATTAGCATCTCAATATATCATCTGTGGTGGAAAATTATACCGGCGATCTCCGTGCGGAGTCCACAAGTTGTGTATTCACGGTGATGACACAAGAGCAGTGATGGAAGAAGTCCATGAGGGAGTTTGTGGACCCCACATGAATGGAATGATGTTAGCGAAGAAAGTTCTGAGGTTGGGTTACTATTGGTCGACTATGGAGACAGATTGCATCGAGTATGTGCGCCGATGTCATAAGTGCCAAACTCATGCTAATCTTATCCATGTACCTCCCTCGGAGTTACACTCAATGGCAACACCATGGCCATTCTCCGCTTGGGGCATTGACGTCATTGGAAGGATCACGCCTGCGGCTTCTAATGGGCACAGGTTCATTTTGGTAGCAGTCGACTATTTCACTAAGTGGGTTGAGGCAGCCTCGTACAAGACCCTGACGGCAGTTCAAGTAGCTCACTTTATCAGGCAAAACATCATCTATCGATATGGAGTCCCTTAAGCCTTCGTATCTGATAATGGTGTTCACTTTAAGGGGAAAGTTCTAGAGCTTTTTGACGAATTCAAGATACAAGTGCATCACTCAACCACTTATCGGCCACAACCGAATGGGGCAGTGGAAGCAGCCAATAAAACCATCAAGTCAATCCTCGAAAGGACTGTCAAATCAGCTAGGGATTGGCATGAACAGCTACTGCTAGCTTTGTGGGGATACCGGACGTCTTTCCGCACACCGACGGGGACAACACCCTATTCTTTGGTGTACGGTATGGAAGCCGTTCTCCCCATCGAGCTAGAAGTTCCATCGCTCAGAGTCATGGCTGAACAAAGAATAGATGAGGCCGAATGGATCAGCGGAAGGTTCGAGGAACTCATGTTGTTTGACGAAAGGAGACTGCGAGCGTTGTACCACATCCAGGGTTATCAGCGGAGGATCGCCCGAGCATTCAACAAGAAGGTGAAATCGAGAGACCTGCGAGAGGGGGACATGGTAGTCAAGGAAATCCGTGCACCGATCTTTGATCTTCGAGGGAAATTCCGACCAAAGTGGGCAGGGCCGTACATCATCAAGACTATCCTTTCCGGAGGAGCAGCTTCGATCATCGATCTTGACGGCAACGAATTCTCAAATCTCGTCAATTTGGATCAACTCAAACGGTATTGCCCCTGAGAGAGCTCGCTGGGCCGAAAACCGCAAGGGCGGGCGGTACCAGGCAAAAATTAGAGCAAGCCTGCTAGGTTGAAAACCCGTGAGGGCGGCCTAGGCAAAAGTTAAGGCAAAAAGTCAAAAAAGAGCTCGCTAGGCCGAAAACCCGAAAGGGCGGTTCTAGGCAAAATTTAGAGCATAAAAAGGAGAGTGTTAATACCCGAGCGAGCCCGAACTACGTATGGGCCTGATTCCTTTTCTTAAGGGATGCGTAGGCAATCTCACTCTGAGGTTCGGTCCTAAATTTCAAAAATCCAAATCCAAATTGACAAGTCAAGATGTTTTTCTTTCAAGGCGCATGCGATTAATGAACCAAAAGGGGGAAACCCTTAATCAGTCAATTTTATTCCGATGATTTCTTTATTACAAGCTGAGCATGAAAACAGAAAACGCACAATGAGACCTAACTTTTATTTCAAAAAATGGCAAAGTAAGCAATCAACCCATTCTCGCTTCCACATCCCTCCTTAGCCACTTGCGATACCTTCCGGTCGAAGCAATTGAGAAGAGTGGGTCATTCGGCTCAGTCCTACGAGCCTCCCATGTTCAGACATAACTCCGAAGGCCTGGAATGGTGAAGGGAGGGAGACGAAGCACTTCAGCTCCTTGCAACGGCACCTTCTGGCTGAGCCCAAGCGGACGAAGGATGCGGAATGGTGAGTAGAAGGTAAAGCCTGTCAAGCCAGCCACAAACACGTGCGTTGAGCCCATATTGCTCACAGTCATAGCAGGAAGCCTCAGCCAATGGCACCGCCAAGCAATGTCATCTTCCTCTGCAGATGCAAAGAAATCAGCCCAGTCATCTTCGTTGCTGTACATCACCTGGAAGGGACGGTTCCATCCGCTCGCTCGATACCACCAGTCATTCGCCGGCGGTGTCAGCAAATTCAACTTATCACAAAGCCATATCTGTCAGGAAAAAGAGAGAAAACAAGTAAGAAGCCAGATAAGGCCTAAGTCGAGCGTCGAGGTAAAATGAATGTGAGAAATAGAAAAAGGAGAGCTGAGTGAGGTCCCTAACCTGCAGCAACAGTGGGCTGCCACCAAAAACCCTCGTGCGTCCAGCATGAACAGCATCCAACCCCATCAAGGTTTCTGCAAGGACCAAGGGAGCAACGTCCTTGCGAGCCTCAATCTGAGCAGCGACTCCAACCAACAGAGAACTGGGCTGGCCAATAGGAGGAACCAGCAGGAAGGCCGCCAGGAGGCAAATGCAACAAGCCATCATCCGGCGACCTTGATGCTCGAAATCCGTTAAGTCTCCAAGTGGACTGAATCTCTCGTACAGCTGCACGATGTTGATGGCGTTACCCCGAGTTAAGAACTCAGCAACATTTCCACTAACACCCAGCTTGGCTTTTAGGGTGTTCTTCATGCTCTCCCTAAGCATAGGAACAATTGGCTCGGCGGAGTCATGGCTGCCCAGATAGGCATGGAATTCCTCGACGGTGGGGCATAGCTCTTGAGAACCAAAGCGAAAGACATGCACTTCAGGATCCCAAAAGCGTGTAGCCGCGTGCAGCAGGCCAGGACGGATGGCGATCTCGCGGAGGTACTTCAAAGCATGGAGGCGGTGCCCTCGGAAGTTCAGCCAGTCGATGCCGTCAAGGCTGTCCAACCAAGGGCGGAGCAAGGCTTGGTTCAACAAAGCCATGAGAAATGGGATTTTTGAGAGATGGATGATGGAATGGAGTGTGAGGACTTGCCAAAGTGAATCTGGTATTTATAGAAGCTTAGGGGAGACAACACCACTTCCCCACCAGCCTTGAAACTCATCATGTGCCACATTTCCAAAACTCTTTTGAAAATTCAAACTTTGGAAAGCTTGAAAAGACTTTGGAAAAGCACTAGACTGGCTTTGGGAAGCCACTGATTCCTGGGAAACAGCCCCTGCACATTTACAAGGCGTCTGGGAAGTGTGCATACAGAAGAAAGCAGCATCGTAGAGCTAGAAACTGACCTTGGGAAGCTGCAGGAGTTTGCAGATCACAGCAGTCCCGAGCGCTCGGGAGTGAAGTCCCAAGCGCTCGACAATACTCTCAAGCGCTCGAGAGTTCTGCAATTTCCAGCAAGTCTGGTTTTCTGGTTTTCTAGCTTCAAACCAACCCTATGATCTTGAAGTACCCAGTTCACCAGCTTACAATGTGTACTTGTGAGAATACAGCGTGTCTAGTTATCCGTATGTCTGAAGTATTCATACATATTCCTCGAAAAACCTTTAAATCCTAATGGTTTCCTTCCCGTCAACGTGTCGAAATTTGTGTCGAGAGTATTTGTTCGAATTTAATGGCATGCGCAAGTCTTAACACGTGTTAGTGACTCAGTGAAGTAATCAAACGCGCGTCAAAGCTTACGGAATCAATTTTCACTCTCAAACACCCCTATTTCATCATTTATAATGGCATCAGAGGCGCATACCTTGTTCAAAGACTCTCGTATCCTATTCTTGTGTCTAATCCTGGTCGAATTTAGCCTCTACTTTCCTTTGTGCTCGCAAAATTCCACATTAAGGGCGTTTCTGTCATTTCAAATCAAATTCCATCGATTGTGTCAAGTTTTATTTTGTTCTAAGAGTATCGGCTGAAATTCGCGTGCTCTTTGCTTTCTTTCAAAGCTAGACGAGTATATTTCATAAAATGCAATTCTTGAAGAAAGTGTGAACGAACACAAATGAAGAAAAGTGCAAATTTTCATAAATAAAATGCGGTATTTACAATGAGTAAGGAAGGAAGTGCATAAGCTGGGGCAAACACGCGCCCAATCCTATCTACTAGGGCACGCAGGCCCAAACGAAACCAAGGCATGCAAGCCTAGAAGCTACAACTACGCTGGCACACAGGCCCATGCAAAAGAAAAGCCTGACAAAGCAAAAAAACTGAAAGCTCAGCCCAGACGAGTCCTCTTCTGCTGACGTCCCTCGGACTCAGAATTCTCGACCTCGACCTCGTCGTCATCATCGTCATCGTCAGAAGGGCCTGAGGCGCTACTCGAGTCAGTAGACCCTAAGGCTCGTGACTCAAGCGACTCCTCCGTGTCCTCCTCAGACTCCTCGCGGCGGAGTCTCTCGCCGAGACAACGCCTAGGAACCACCTCGGCTATCCGGCCCACACTCTCTGTCTACCCAGGCCCTCATCTTTGGCGGAAAATTTGGTAGGCTCGTAGTAACCTGCGGCTATGTCCGGACTGAGCGTCGTGGCTACGCCTGCATATCATGAGCATTCATTTGATACATGTTTAAAATCCAATAGGACGTATATGTATGCATTTTGTACTTGTGAAGCAACAGGAGGAGCAGGCTCAGGAACAGGTCTGATCTGAAGGGTCCTCCCCTTGGCACAGTCCTTTAGCAACTGCCGCATCCCCACCATCAGCATGATGGCCCTCTCCGCCCATTCGCGCGGCACCTGCATAATGATTCAAAGATCAGAACATTGGATACATGAGCAAAAGTGTCAGAAGCATGGAAAGGACTAAGGTTGTATTCGTACCTGAGCAGGAAGCTGCATCGGTCGATGCGGGAGGCGTGGAATATCCAACAGCGCCCGTGCCCCAACAGGGTCCCTCACTCCTATCGACCAATCCAGCGTCGGTAACCCGGTCGGTATAGGAGCTGTACCCGCCTCTAGAGCCTGTGAGCCGCTCTCACCTCGGCCCGGAACCCCAGCACCTCGCCCACCAGCAGGAGGTCTAGCACCTCATCCCCTACCACGTGAGGAGCGACGGCCGTGGCCCCGCCCTCTGGTCTCAACTCCAACCTCGCCTCCAGGCTCAGCTCCAGCCTCATCTCCAACCGCACCACCAGTCTCCCTCCGGGCTCTCCTAGCCTCAGCCTCAGCAACTCGCCTCTCCAGCTCCCTTTCCACGCCCAAGCTGGTGGCTAGATATCTGTCTCTATAAGCTGCGTAGTCCAGTGTGTGCCGCAGATATCTCTCCAGATCGGCATCCGGCACCGTGAACTGCTCTAGCTCAGCCCAAGTGTACGCCTCAGTCCGCTGCACCCATGGAGGGAGTGGCCCCGGCACAACAAACTCTGGAAGACCGAGCGATTGTCGCGTCACACGATCCCCAGTACCATCACCGGCCAGAGTACTCCAAATAGACCTCGCTCCTCGTCACCTCCCAGCTCCTTGGAAGGAAGTCAGCCTCCACCCTGGCCTATCGGTCCCAGTGAACCTGCATTTGGTATTCTTATGTCAGTAATCAAGGATCTCAATATTCAGAAAGGCATCAAAAGGAAGGAAAGTCAATGTTTGTACCGTAACCCCAGTAATGTTGTCCAGCCAGCGCCGGAAAGTTGTCACCTGCCCTCGTCGCTCTTTTGCCCGCCGATACTCCGTACTCCATGCAAGTGCACGTGGAAGTAGGTGTGGGTCTGTGCAAGTATTCTCGGGCAGGAACATGCCCAAGACCTCATAAGCCCAAAGCTGCAAGTCATGAAGATCAATTCAATTCAAGTCAATGCAAGTTCAATTCAACAAACCAGTCGATTAATCAAAGTAATTCAAACCAGTAATGTCGAAGCATACCTCAATCACCCTCCAGTAGCCGCCTATGGTGTCCCCCACCCCGCGAGGCGGCTCCAGAAGCGATGAGAGTGCACAGAGCAGCACCTCCCCAATCGTATCGGCCCGCCTGCCTCAGATCGACCAGGCTAGCCAAGTAACTCAGGTGAACCCGAGATCGCCTGAGCGGGAACAAAGAAGCCCCGAACAGGTACAACAAGTAGGCTCTGGCCATGTGGGCCACCTCAGCATCGTCCGCCGGCTCATGATCCCAGTACTGCCTGAACTGGCCATACTCAGCTACTCCTCCGCTATGGCGTGGAACCCGTCCAAGAAACCATCTCAGAGCGGCATCATCCAACACTATGCTCGCGTCGAATGGAATCGGGTCACCTCCAACCCGGAGCCCCGTGATTGCAGCGAAGTCGAGTGGAGTCACCGTCATCTCTCCGAAGCGGAGGTGGAATGTATTGGTGGTGTCCCACCACCGCTCCGCCAGCACCGTCATCACCGCGCGGTCTACCCTCACCGCTGTCAGCAACTGGATGAACGGCCCAAAACCTGTCTCCTCCACCAGCTCCTGCACTCTCCGGGGCAACTCTCTGAAATACTCCAACGAATGGCCTGAGCCTCCGTGGCCATAGATGTCCTTGGAACGCTGTTTCAACAGAGCAAGGAAATAGCATCAATAAGCGATACAATGATTCACAAAAGCAGGTTTAATGCAGGAAGAAAAGTGTTGAGATCATACCGTGGTCCAGCTAGAAGAAATATGTGAAGCTCGATCTCGGAGGAGCAGGTCCTCTGGATAATCCGTCCGGGCAGGAGTGTAGCCGGTCATCCCCGTCGGCTCAAAGAAGTGTAACCGCGGTGCGTAGGTATCCGACGTGAACCCAGGGCGCGCACGGCCCAAGTAGGCCTTCGCCTCAGCGGCTGCAGTGACCCGCTCCTCCATCACCACCTCCTCCCCCTGCCCCAAATCAGCCATCTCTGGCGACCCCGTATCTGTCGTCGTCCCCGCACCGCTGAGCATCGCTCCAATCAGCAGTGCTGAAGTCTGATCCTCAGGGGTCCTCGCACCCCTCAACACCTCCCTCACCCCAGCGTCGAGACCAAGGGCGTCCAGAATGTCCCGCGGTCTCGCTGAGTCTAAAAAGTCCCCCTCCACGAATGGGACTGGCTGCGAAGCCCCGATCCCACTGTCGCCTACCCTCGGCTCAGCAGCCGTCGCCCTCAGAACCGGCATCGCAACGACGCGCCCACCTACCACCACCTCGTCGCTGGCCTGCTCCGCGGCCGCAAATAAATCCTCTACCGTGGGAGTATCAGGAGCGCCCGTGGCACCTCCCCTCCTGCTCATACCATCTCCCTCATTGCTCAATGGGCCCCCGCTACCCGTGGTCGGCTCATAGTCACCTCCTCGTACCACCTCACTGTCCCCGAGATCCCCCACTGTCGCCACATCTCCGCTGGTACCCTTTGGTGTCTCTGCACCCTTGCCAGCTTCGATTACTGCCCTCAGATCATCATCAACCACCTCCTCCTGAGCTGGAGCAGCAGCACCACTACTGTCTACCTCCATCGCCGCCGTGGTCCTTGCCACCGCCGCCTCTTCGCGGCTGGGCGTCTCCCTGTCACCACCGCGAGTCATCGTCGGTTCCTCCATTCCCTAAGCTTTCTCCTTCCTTTTGATCCTTACCTCCTGACACACAATGGCCCACCCTAGGATCGAAGAGATCTCGAGATCTCCGATTCGATCCGTGACTGTGAGGAGAAGTTTGGTTCGACTGGAGTTTTGTTCGGGAAAGAGTGGAGAGAGGCCGATCGAGTGAGAGAGAGAGATCACCTGAGAGAGAGTGCGCGAACGAATTTCAGAAATGTACGGCTGCTCTGGTTCTCAAGCGCTCGAGAATGAGGGTTTAAACCCAAGATCAGCCGAAGAAGATGAAAAGGACAGTGGCCCCCATCGCGGTCTCGAGCGCTCGAGACCACTCCCGAGCGCTTGGGAGTGGTTCTGAGCGCTGAAGTCTGCCGTGCCAGCCCCCGTCGTCCCGTGCCTCTTCTTGTTGTCGAGGCTTGCTTAGTTTCTCCTCCCTTTTTACAAAATCAATCTCAGTCCTGATTTTAACCGCGTTGAATGGGACAACAGGAAGTAAACACTAGTCGATGTTATGATTTTGAGCTCACGCTCCTCAACTTAGCATATTACTTGGTAGTCGATTAAAATTTTGTCTATTTATGCTAATTTCAACATGTTGACAGGTATTTCTACCCTGCAGATGCTACTTTATCATCGTTCTTTCCACCAAACAGAGCAACAGGTGGATCATTTACATGTTTATCTTATTAAACTCGTGTCGATCATTTCTCGTGCATGCACCGCACGTACTTCTATCCGCCGAACAGAGCAACAGGTGGACTATTTGCATGTTTATCTTGTCGAACTCGTGTCAATTGTCTCTCGTGCAGGTACTGCATGTGCTTGCATTTGCTGTCCGCTAAACAGAGCAACAAGTGGACTCTTCATGCATTTACCTCATCACACTCGTGTCGATCATTTCTCGTGCATGCACCACACATGCTTGCACCTTTCTATTCACCAAACAGAGCAACAGGTGGATCTCTTTGCCCATTTATCTTATTTAAGAATTATCGATCGTCTCTCGTGCATGCATCACACGTGCTTGCATTTGCCCCAAAGAACTACGCTGGTCTGATCCCTGCAGAAAAGGGTACGTAGGCAGTCCGAAAGGACGCGACCTCATGCATTGAATGTGCTGTTTTGCATTTGTTTGTGGTATTGAGGATTTTGACTTGGCTCGAATTGGGCTGTCTCAATCTTTGGACATCACTCGTATCCAGACATGATACCGAGTGCCGTCCAAAGAGGGGCAACTGTAGACACCCCAATTTGAACACTTCGAATGTCCTTAATTTGTGGCCCGAAGGCTCCCCGATGATGAATTTGGATCGAAACAAGCCTTAGACCGGTCGGGACTTTGCTTCTTGAAGACTTTAAAAGGGAAAATGAAATGTCAGAACCAGTTTCAAGCGCTCAGGATCAATCCCAAGCGCTCCAAACCACTTTCAAAACCTAGGATTTGATAAACTCTCGAGCGCTCGAGAGTAAAGTCCCAAGCGCTCGAGAGTGCTCCCCGAGCGCTCGAGACTTCTGTATTGGCCAATGAATGCTTGAGCTTCCCCACTACCCATGCATGCCATCATTACAGCCGTTCTGGCCGGTTCAAACCTCAGGCAACACTCCACCTCAGTCAGAGGTGAGTCAGGCCTGAAGGATTTTCAAGGATCCCATATTGTATTTTCTAAAATGAAACTATATGCTATTTTGCCTATAAAAAGGGCTTTTCCAGCATAGAGCAGGCACGAAATTCTCTCTCTAAAAAAACCCCTTTAGCTGTTCAAGCAGAAATACTCCCCACCTCTTCCAAAAACTTCATTTTCAAGAGCAAAAGAACAAAAATACAAGGCATTCAAGACATACAAGGAGTTCAGAGTACTCTAAAGCTTTGATCTCCCTGGTTTCTCTTTTCCTTTCATCATTCAAAGTCTTCCAAGGAGTAAAATCCCCAACCAAAGGTAGAATTTTCTACCTTATTGTCAAAAAACAACAAAACAGGGCTGTTTCTCCTTTCTGAGGGAGGTTCTTCAGCCCCCTCAGTCTTTCATACTGAGCGTGGGTTGAAAGACCTTCGTGTCATAACAAGAGCAAAGGGGTGCAAATGCTTTCTTTTCTGTGTGAAGCTTACTGGAGAAACTCCCGAGCGCTCGGGACTACTCCCAAGCGCTTGAGAGTGAATCCAGCATTGCTTTCTTTCCTTTTGAGTGTTTAAATGGACATGCATGGGCTGAATGTGTTTCAAAACTCTTTTCAACTCTTTTGAAGTAAGTTGGTACCAAAAACTTGCTATTTTCTTGAAAAAAAAATGTAATAAATGACTTGCATTTGAGGCATGCAAAGGAGTTTTGGTCTGGATCTAAGAAGGAAAACCTCTTTTCCATGCTTTAAGATGTAAGATCTAGCGTATCAACATACTTCATTGAGAGTCTTAATTGGTTGAAGTCAATCCTGAGATATGAATCACTCCCGAGCGCTCGAGAATACTTCCAAGTGCTCGAGAGTACTTGCATGTAAACTCAGCCTATTCCTCTTTCAGTTCTTATCCTAACACTGCCTTTGCATGTCCATGCATGCATCCCTTTTTTTACTTGTTAGACCTTTTGAACCATTTTCCAAAAGAATAGGGATGCAGAGTTTGGAAGAATGGGGTTTGATCCCAGTCTATTGGATTCATCCCATTCTGCTAAGCTCTATGTTGAGCCTGTGACACGATCAATGATATTCTGGCTTACATTTTCAGCACCATATTCTGTTATATTCTATGAGACTAACATATTTGGCAGGTTGGACATGCAACACTCCCAAGCGCTCGGGAGTACTTCCGAGCGCTCGAGAGTGAGATTAATCACAGGATTTTCCAGTCTCCAGCATTTTGCACTCCATTCCCACTTCTTTCATTTATTCATTGTACATATGCACATGCATGCACTACTGTACTGGATATATCTCTGAATACATGCTAGCTGCTTAATGAAATAAAAATCCTTTTGAAAAATCCCACAAATGTTTAGTAGAGACCGATTTCAAATCGGGCGAGGGGGGTGTCGTAAAACCCTTCCCCCCTCGTAACGTGGATTCCGAACCCTCAAACGAATCTCTGGTTTTCAATTCAAATCGATCATTTTTCAAATAAAACGGTTTCTCGGGTGGCGAACCACAAATCCGGGTGGCGACTCTTCAAAAAATTTTCGAATCAATTTTCTAAAAAAGGCGAGGCGCTTCTTTTTCGGGCCGCCCCGATATCCACCCGGGGTTGCGGTAGCCCACACATGGCTTCTTCTGGAAGTATGAAAACCATGTTACAAGATTTTGGAAAACTCTGGCCTGGCCTTAATTCCTTTGCCCAAGGATTTAGGCCTTTCTTGCCCCCTGAGTCTATTGCTTTACCCTGGCTTGGATTTACCTTCTGGACATTTGGCGTAGGCCTTCTGAGTATCTCAACTTGACGAGGAGGCTCTGGCAAGGCCTCTTCCTGACTCTCTCCTTAGGCTTATGTTCCCTCTTGGATCTGGGCTCATCTTCCTCCTCTGAGGAGAATATGCCCCTTGGTTCGGGCATTTTCCCTTTGTCCTTTCTGCTAGTCATGATCTCCATTGCTTCTTTGAGCTTCACCTCTACACTGTCTTGCTTGAAAGGTTCCAGATCAGTTGGGGCCCCATCTTTTTACTGTTCCTCTAGGTCTGTTGCCTCTTGAGCCTTCCTAGCAGCTTGCCTGAACTTTTGGTAACGCCTCTTCTGTGACTTGGACAAGGGTGGCCACCTTGCAAGGAACTTAGGATGTTCAACTCTGCACCACTCAGTTGGGGCCGGGTTCCTTGGTTTTACTACTCTGGGCCTCTTTATTGTCGATGTAGAGGCCTCAAAGTCATAAGCGTTCCTCTAATTCTGGTGTAAGGATGACTAAAGGCGAGAGAAGACAGAAGGTCACTCCTCTTCGTGTTTGTGGGCTACCATAGCCCCGGGTGGAATTGGGGCGGCCCGAAAAGAAACGCCTCACCTTTGGAATCGATTCGAAAAATTTTGAAGAGTCGCCACCCGGATTTATGGTTTGCCACCCGAGAAACCATTTCATTTGGAAAATGGTTGATTTGAATTTGAAAACCAGAGATTTGAAAAGGGTTCGGAAGCCACGTTACGAGGGGGAAGGGTTTTACGGCACCCCCCTCGCCCGATTTGAAATCGGTCTCTACTAACCATTTGTGGGATTTTTCAAAAGATTTTTTTTATTAAGCAGCTAGCATGCATTTACAGATATACATCAAGTACAGGAGGTGCATGCATGTGCATGTGTTCAATGAGTAAATGAAGAATGGTAATGAAATACAAAAATGCTAGAAGCTGGAAATCCCTGTCATTGATCCACTCTCGAGCGCTCGGAAGTACTCCCGAGCGCTTGGGAGTATTACATGTCCGACCTGCAAGCTTGTTAGTACAATAGGATACAATAGAGTACAATACTGAAAATGTAAACTGGAATAATATTAGACGCATTATAAGCTTGGCAGATGACTTAATAGATTAAGGTCGAGTCCCATTCTCCTAAGCCATGCAACCCTGCTTTTCTGGAAAGTGATTTAACAATTATAAGAGACAAAGAATGACACATGCATCGTCATGCAAGGGCAGTAGGCGGGTCAAACCAGAAGGAGGTGGACTAAGTTTGCATGTAAATATTCTCGAGCGCTTGGAAGTATTCTCGAGCGCTTGGGAGTATTCCACACCCCATAACTGATCTCAACCAACCAACGTCTTCATTGTATCATGCTGGTACACCAGGTCTTGTATCTTTTGAAGCATGAAAACTTTCCATTTCAAATTCTAAGTAAAACCCTTCTGCATGGTTTTGAATGAAAACAATGTTCTTCATTTCCTTCTGGAAAATCAAGACCTTTTGTACCAGCATATACCTAAAGAGCTGCTATGCTTGAAGATAAGTTTTACTACCTCTGCATGTGCACTTAAAGGCTTAAGAAAAGGAAAATAGTACTGGAGAAACTCTCGAGCACTCTGGAGTAGTCTCGAGCGCTCGGGAGTGTTTCCAGTAAGCTTTGCACAGAAAACGCATTTGCACCCCTTTGCTCTTGCTATTATATCAAGGTCTCTCAACCCATGTTCAGTATTAAAGACTGAAAGGGCTGAGGGACCTCCCTCAGAAAGGAGAAACAGCCCTGTTTTTGTTGTTTTTTGACACTAAGATAGAAGGCTTCTACCTTTGGTTGAGGAGTTTGCCTCTTAGAAGACTTTGAGAGATGAAAGAGGACGAGAGACCAGGAAGATCAGAGCTTTAGGGTACTCTGGACTCCGTGCATGTCTTTGATGCCTTGTGTTTTTGGTGGCTTTCCCTTTTGAAAATTAAACTTTTTAAAGAGATAGAGGATGGTCTGGTTTTGAACAGTCAAAAGGGATTCTAGAGAGAGGGAGTCCTCTCTGGTTTGAGCTAGGATGAGGCCTTATATAGGCAATATAGCATATAGTCTCATTTTAGAAAATACAATATGGAATCTTTGAAAATCCATCAGGCCTGACTCACCTCTGACTGAGGTGGAGTGTTGCCTGAGGTTTCAACCGGCCAGAACGGCTGTAATGATGGCTTGCATGGGAAGTGGGGAAGCTCCATCATCCATTGGGCAGTACAAAAGTCTCGAGCGCTCGGGAGCACTCTCGAGCGCTTGGGACTTTACTCTCGAGCGCTCGAGAGTCTGTCAAATCCCAGGTTTTGAAAATGGTTTGGAGCACTTGGGATTAATCCAGAGCGCTTGGGACTGATTTTGACATTTTATTTTCCCTTTCAAAGTCTTCAAGAAGCAAAGTCCTGACCGGTCTAAGGCTTGTTTCGATCCAAATTCATCATCGGGGAGCCTCCAGGCCACAAATTAAGGAAATTTGAAGTGTTCAAATTGGGGTGTCTACAGTGTTGCTGTCTGTTAGGCCACTTCTGGTTTGGCCTAGGCTCTAATTGTCTTGGCACAACGCTCTGTTGAGGTCTAATGGATTCCACTTTCTGACCGCACTCATTGCAAACCAATGAACACCTTGGCTTGAAGAGCTTTTTGATTTCAGACACAGGCCTACTCCACCTTGAAGGCCGAGGCTCAACCCTACTATGAGAAAGAGGCACACACTCTTCCTAAAACATTGGTTCATCATAAGCATGCCTTCGAGTTGGTTTGGATGGTTCCCCCAAACTAACCATAGGCCTTGGTGCATTTTTAGGCATTCCTCTAAGGTTGAGAGACACCATGTTAGTACTCAAACTTAATGTAAATGGAATGGAATCCACTCCCATGGGCTTCTTATCTTTTGGTCCAAACTTGAATTCAACACGCTCAATCTTGTCTTGAATATCATTCCTAAAGACGATACAATTATTGGTTGTATGACTCCAAGAATTGTGATACTTGCAATACTCTTTTCCCTTCATCTCTTCGAGGGAAGGGAACTTGTGGCCGGGGTGAAGTTTGACCAACTTATCTGCCAAAAGCTGGTCAAAAATCGCTTCAGCCTTGGCAACGTTAATGGTGTAAAGCTAAGTTGGGGTATTAGAAGCTACCTTTGCATTGGCCATGTCAATCCTCCCTGTTTTGAGGACATATGGCCTTTTATTGATCAGTTCAGCCACAGCAACTTCCACCTCATGCTCCAGTTCGACCACCGCTATCTCATAGTTGGGGTCTCTATACTGAGTTCCTTTGGAGGCGGTCCTTCGATCTTGCTCCTCCCTTAGGATCCTTTCGTACCTTGTTGCCTTGGCCGAGAGTTCAAATAGATCTCTAAACTCCGTCTCGTAGAACTTCTTCTTCAACTCAAAGCTCAAGCCATTCAAAACCAAACGCACGTACTCCCTTTCAGGCAGGGAGACCTTGCACTTAATTCTAGCCTTCTTGAACCTGGCTAGATAAGTCTCCACACCTTCGTTTGGCAGCTGACTTAGGCTTGAAAGGTCTACCATTGTAACCTCCAGCTCCACCCTGTAAAACTATTGACGAAAGGTCTCTTCCATTTGACGCCAGGTCTGAATAGAGTTGGGAGGCAGATTGATGTACCAGGTAAAGGTAGTGGCAGTCAAGGAATTAGGAAACAACCTTAACTTCCATTCATCCCTAGTGCCTGCCTCCCCACATTGTACTTGGAACCGAGCTACGTGCTCAACAGTTGACTCTTTTGCATCCTCACCAGAAAAGGTATGAAATTCAGGTACTCGAAAGCCCTTCGGGAACTGTAATTGATCAACTTCATCTAAGTGGGGTTTGGTATACAAAGGCCTTCCCATAGGCCTAAATTCTGGTCCCAATTGCTCCTGAAGCAATGCTATGATCTGGTCTCTACCAGGAACCTGCTCCGAGGCAAGCGGCCTCACCTGCCCGACATGGGCTGGCTACTGCTGGCCTTGCCATGCCCCCCGAGTGTCTTGTTGCATAAACCCCACATTTGTTGCCATATGGGGGAGATGGCCTCCCATCGGAGGAGGTCTTCTGCCTTGGTTTCCTATAGCAGGTCGAGGGGTAGAATTCCCCCCAAACATGAAATGTCTTTCCAAGTTCTCAACAGGCCTTGGTGGGTTTTGGCCCGTTGAGTCTGGAGCCTAAAGGTGCATTCCGCAATGAGCCAGGCCTCCACTACAACTAGAGGCTTGGAATCCAAACGGTTGTGGTGACGTGTAGCCCCTAGGGGGCTGGCGTCCAGGGAAACCGTTGAACACCCCAAAATATGGCATTACGGGTGTTTGAGGGGGGAGGTCAACGAGACCTTTCCCCTTTCTTTCCTCCTTCATCATTGCCACCAGGTCATTCATGGTTGCAATCATCGAGTTCACTTTGGTTGAGAGGGATCCCACAGAAGCTGCAAGGTGCAGGTTTGAATCTCGAATCTCCGTCATTGCCGAGCCAACAGATTGGGAAATTTCATGTGACATTTCCTGGTTGGTGTCCCCTATGTAGTTTCGTACACTTTCCATAGACTCGCTCAAGTCTTGGACACTAAGGAGAGGCTGCTCAAAGCCTCTACCTAGGCCTCCATGAGTCACGTGTTGAACGCTTGGATCCTTCGAAGGGTCGGACAGTGAACCGCCTTTCTGAGTTTCTTTCTTTGCCATGATCGCCCTTTGACGACTAGGGTCCCACCGGGCATGCCAAAAATGTTTTCCACAAAAAGTGCAAAAACATATCAGCTAATGTAGTAGGCGTGCCAAGACTAGAATGTAGTCTAATTTCGTGCTAAGGGCTAAATGCCTCAAATCTGACTTTTAATAGAATGATTGCGTACAACCTAAAGGGTGAGGTCGTATATGGTTCGTGGTTTGACTTGTCGGGAAAAGGACTTAAAATTTCCTAACCGTTGTTGAAAATGGAAAGAAAATAGAACAGGACTGAACGATATGGATAAAACAAACTTTATTAATCGGTTTAACAAAGTTTGGGTACAAGGAAATGAAAGACAAGATCTAGGCTGAGCTAGATTGGATTGAAAGATAAAAAAATTTGCTGGAAAGTAAAGATAATTGAAAGACAAATTGGATAAGCCGTGGGCTTGTTGGTGCTGGGACCTTTGCCAGGGCCTGATATTCTGGCATTTATAGCTAGAGGTTCCAGGCCTGGAGCTGCTTGAGATGCTCCAAAATGCAAAAATGAGAGACTGCCATCTGTCCGTGTCTTGCTCTTCACTCCAAGAAATCGGTTGAACCAGAAACAATCTTCCTCTCTTGCACGAAAACTGTTGAGAGCAAAAAGAATCTTCAGTAGTTGCAGAATAATCAAGCCTCTCGGCTTCCTTATTAGCTCTCGAGGTGCTTCCGAGGGGGCCACTTGCTACTTGCAGTAACCAAGTATGCAAGAATGTGAAACACAACTGCTGAGCTGCTTGCAAGCTGCTTGTGTTGGCAGCTTGCATGCCTTCCAAATGCTTCTGACCTTTCTTCTTGATGAAGGAAGGCCTTGAAGCTGTTTGCAATAATATCTTGCATGGACGCCATGTGTCCTAGGCCTGCTTAAGCTGCTTGTGTTGACAGCTTGCATGTATGCTAAGAATCCTTATTTTCTCTTCATCATGAAGGGAAGATTTGAGCTGCTTGTATTTCCAGGGCAGCTAAATTTGATGCTCACAGTCTTTCCAAGTCATTGAGCAAGGATTCCATGCTCTTTGCCTCACCATATTCCCATGGAACATACTCTAGTTGGTTCAAGTATATTCTAGAATATAAAAAGGACATGGAATGTGAATTTGGGCCTCTAGAGATTCAGGCCTTATTAACTTGGCCTGGGAAGAGGACTTTAACTGATTTTAACCAATTGTAAGGCCTAACAAGCCCAAGCCCGGGAAGTAAGCTTTTGGACCTTAAGCCTTAGGAAGTCCATTTGAAAACTCTACACGAACTAAGAGAAATTCTGGCCCAAGACGAATTTAGATTGGCCTTTTATCAACACAAATCCTTGAGCATTAATCTGGCCCAATCCAATGGAACTTTGGTGTGACCCATCAATCCTTTATTGGCCAAAAAAGGGAAAATGACAGCCAAGGACGTGTTTTGATAATTAATACCCACCAAGGACATTTTTCAGCTTTAAAAAATGTTCTTAACATGTCCTCAGCAGGTATTAATTATCAAAACACGTCCTGAACCATCATTTTCCCACCAAAAATGGGAAGCTCATTACACGACTTCTTCAAGGAATAATGGCTCTTTTAACCATTAATTCTCAATTAAATCATGTTTCTAAACTTTGGCCAAATTGGGTGTAAACAGAGGAGCAGCATGATTATACCGCCGATTACACTGTGGCAGCGGTATGGTTCATCCCATCACAAATTTGACAGCGAATCCTTGGAAAGAAGTTGTGATCACCCGAATACTGAGCACCAGAATACTGATTGTGATTGTCAAAGCGCTAGAATTGCGATAGCCATTGTGCCGACCGCAGCCACGCCCGCGAATGTTCTAGCCACGGCCACGACCTTGGCCATGATTGGAGGGACCACGTTGGACAACATTGGCTTGAGGGGTGAGGTCAGAAGATGTAGGGATAGTAATAGAAGAGAATGCACCGAAATGCATAAATTCATGGCTAAGCAAGAGACTGTGAAGTTCGGGGAAGGAAATTTGGTTCGGTTGAGCGGCAAGGTGGGTCAAAAGATCATGGAAATCAGATTTTAGCCCCTTAAACACAGAGGTTGAAATCTTGGAGAGAGACAGGATAACCCGCAGCCGCGACTTCATCAGATAATTCCTTGGCCTTGTGCAAGAACTGGGTAACCGGCATGTCACCTTGTTTGATGTTCTGAAGGTGCATGTGAAGATGTAAAATTCTGGTATTTGAAGCTGATGCAAGAGAAGCTTCAAGAGTGGTCCAAATTTTACGGGAAGTGGTAAGTCCGACGATTAGGGGAAAGATCTCTTCGGTTAAAGAGGCAATCAAAATGCTCATGATGTACTGGTCTTGATTTTTCCATGTCACAAATTCGGGATTGTCGATCATGACTTCACCTTTGACGATGGTGGCTGGTGGGGCAGGTTTGGAACCATTAAGGAATTCCATAAAAAGCCTTGGCTGTAGAGAAATGGGGACATTTGGGTTTTCCAATAAAGGTAATTAGTGGGCTTTAGTTTGATGGAGAGAAAGAGGTGAGGACTCATCAGGGGAAAGGAAGTGTTACTTGAAGAAGTCATTTTTTGTTTTTGGATGCTCTGATACCAAGATAAGCCAATAATATTGGAATGTAATCTCTCACACCGAAACTGTGAGAGAGCAGTTATATTTATACTTGTAAGAATACAAAATTGTGATATATATAACCACCAATGTGATATATAGATGACCACCAATGTGATATATCAATACAAACTAATAGATTAGGATTATCAAACTAACAAATTGAGATCATTATCTAATAGGGAAAAACTGTTTTAATAAAAAAAATATTTTTTTTGCAAAAAAAAAAAGTTTTGAAAAAAACAGTTTTTGTAAAGAAATAAGAACTTTTTTTTATAGTATTTTTCTTTGAAACATGTTGAAAATGGAACTGAAGAGACTCCCTTGGCCTCCGGCCCCTTTTCAAAACCCACCTCCCCTTCCTCCACCATCGATCCAGATGAGACTCCTCTCTCTCCTCGACAGCCACCCTCTTGCTCGCGAACTTGTCTCTTCGAGCCCTCCGTTGCCTCCACAGTCCAACCTCCGTCCGTGACAGTGATGGAGGGTCTAATCTACTTTCCTCGGTTTCTTTTTTTAGTTTGCTCTTGTTTATCTTCATTTATGGAGATTGTTTGCTCTTGTTTGTCTTCATTTATGGAGATTTATGTACCTATCCGGAACTTAATCTATCTTCTGTGCGTATTTCTTCCCTACACTTAGTAAGATTCTACTCAATTCACAGGGATAATTCGGAAGTTGAGGATTGGTTTTTCCACCGAAGGGCTCCAAATTTTGGTTGTTTGTAGCTTTTTTGGGCAGTTTTTGTTCGAAAAATAAAAACTACAAGCCTCATTAGGAGGAAAAATAACACCAACAAATACAAAAGGACTCACATGTACGTGAGAAGATTCAAATTCATAATCACAAAGTGAGGTGTAAGAGTACTCGGACTGAGTTGCCATTGGTTCTATGCAAACATAGATAACCCTCCAACCATCACATGCGTTTTTGTCAATTGATGATGCATGCGTATAGAAATTCAATCAAAGAAATCAACTCATGATGCTAAAGAGTAGTTAAAACGTGGGATTTCTCACTTGTGCGAGAGTTTGACGTTAAGGCTCCGTTTGTTTGGGAGTAAAATATTTTTTTGTAAAATGTTTTACTTATTTTTTAGTGTGTATAACAAATGAGGAAAACATTTAACATATAAAACATTTTTCATTAATTGGATGAAAATGACTTACCCTTAAATTTTCCGTAAGTTATTTTCTATAATAACCCCACTGCCCTCAACTGTAATTCTCATTGCTCAGTTTTCTCGATTGTCAATCTTGACCCACATTCAATTCCAACAATCTCAAATCTCTCCACTGTTTAAGCCCCCTATCTCTCTCTCTCTACACTATTTTGTCAATTTCTAAAAATATTTTCAAGTGCTAACCAAACACCAGAAAATAAAAGATTGAAGTTTGTTTTCAGAAAAAATATTTTACATGGAAAACATTTACAAGCATCGAAACAAACGGAGCCTAAATGAAATCTAGGCTTCAAACGAAGATGGTAAATTCCATCCACCTTAAGTTTTTCACAACCATCAATTGTGGGTCCCACCGTGCGTATATTATAATAATCTGAACTGTTCATCTTGTAGGGCTTACAAAGTAATACATCTTCACAAAAAATCAGATTTATCGGTCATGGATAGGTATATAAAAAATTAAAGTTTGGTTTAAAAAATCGACGGTAGATAAGTTTAAAGTTAAAGTATCCATAGTCGTCTATTTCATAAACTAAGATTTAATTTTTAATATACCTATCGATATCCGATAAATATGATTTTTTGTGTGAATGTACTACTATGCGAGCCTTATAAGATGAATGGTTCAAATTACTAAAAAAAAATATACGGTGGGGCCTGCAATGTGTGGTTTCCACCTAAAATGGAAAGAATTTTTTCTCTCAAAGAAAAGTTGCGGAAGGAAGAAGAATGTTTTGGGCTGCGAAATCGAGGATTTTCAGTGAGCATGGCAAATAGAACAGATTTTAAACCTCGAGCAGTTTGGTTGGTTTGGTTTAGTTCAGCTGGGTTTGAACGATCGATGCTTTTTTGCTTGGATCTAATCGAACTGGACAATAAACAGAGGCAAACAGACTATTGGGGTGTGGGCTACTTTCTCTCATCTCATTTCATTTGAGATGAATAAAATTAATATGCGAATTTTTGTACCCATCACAAGATTGTTTGCATACTGTTATAGTATGTACTTACAGTGTTATGTATGAAGGAGACGGCCTCTCTCCATTTATTAGAGGATTGCATAGAGCCTAGTCCAGCAATTTTGGATCCGACTCATTCATCATCGAGCAGAACCACCTCGTGAAAATTCATTTGGTTTATATGATGATCATTATCTGATCGTAGTTGTGTGGCCCGTGATCTCCGATCTGAGTCCTTCCTCCGTTTGCTCAAGGATCGTCTAGCTTCTCAACCTAGCCTGTACAGCGAACCCTCGGCTAAGATCTGGCGAGGGTTTGCCTGGCAAGGCCCTCCGGCGAGAGGATAAGAATGTGCAGAGAGAGAGAGAGCAAGAGACTCGAGTTTGGGTCTATGAGAGTGTGTGTACCTCTTAGGGTTGCCATCCCTTGGTATTTATAGAATTCCCCTGGCTTGCTCTTCAAGTACGAACATGTGTCTTGCATGTGCCAAGTGATGCCACAATGACATCATTGAGTAGATTTGATAACCGTTTTGGTATGAGCTGGCATCTTCCAGGTGCATTCATGATTATCCCTTGGCGTAACCGTTTCAGCTCATGGGAAGGCACGTGGCTCAGCAAGTAGCCGAGCCCTAACCGTAACCGAGCCTCGTGGGTGGCCGAGCCCACTTTTAGCCGAGCCCAGTGGGTGGCCGAGCCTGGCGGATAGCTTGTGAGGACAACATGCCGACGGGATTCCTCTCAGAAGGTGGCCGATCCTGAACAGCCACGAAGCCGAGCCTGAGCCACCAAGCGACCGCGCTTGGGCGTAAGCGATGCCAATGGGTGTGCCCCAGCACTAGAGCCGAGCTCTGGGTTATGTATGGCCATGGATAATTTAGTAAGGACAACCGCGGACAGCCATGTTCGGCCCCTACAATAGCCACTCAATCTCTGCCGACGCCGAGCACGTGGTAGGGATTGATATTGACAGTCGGACTTGTCATTTGCCGAACGTGAGTTTAACAATCGACTATTTGCTGAGCTTCGTCAATCTTTATTCTCAAAGTGGTAGCAACCACCAGAGCCGAACACCAATGAGAAAACGCCATGTGTCGCTTCCCACCTGGGCACGGCTGGCTGAAAGGACATCAGGAGAGTGGAAGAGTTCTGCCAGGTTGTCCTATCAGTGCCACGCGTCAGTTGTTGATTGGCTGCCAGTTCAGCAGTGTCAGAACGGGCGGGAAACTCGATTCCCAACCCTACCTCTATATAATGGGCGGTGAAGGAGGAAAGAGAAGCTACAGACTTCTTCTCTCTCTAGACCTCCATCACCAGAGCCTTTCCCCTTGTCCGTTCATCCTCCAATCTTGATTCCCAGTGGATTCTTCACCAAATCTTATTGAAACTTCCAGGTCTGTGCTCGATTTTCTCCTCTCCTCTCGTTTCTGTAGTTTTTATGCATTTTTCCACGTTTTCTCTGGGTCTTTCTGGAGTTTTCTGCTCTATATGAACAGTATGAGGGTGAAGAAGAACGAACTGTTCATCTCCTCCTTCAACCTGTTCTTCTGAGGCCCAGCTCTGATGCTGGGGGCTTAGCCGACGCTGGGGTTGGCCGAGCCCTATGATTCGAGTGTCCTATGTTTCCCGAGCTTGAGTCTCCGTAGGATGTAGGGTGGGCTAGTTAGAACAATCGAGCGTAGTGAGATCCTTGCCTTCTTGGCGAGGACAAGGTTCCTCATTGTTATTTTCTCTTTGTTTTGCTAGGTCTGGCTCACCCGGTCATAGTGATTTCTTCTGACTCTAAAAGCTCGGGGGATGATTCCGGAGAGTTATTTATCCGAGAATATTTGGAAAGGCGTAAAAGCCGACGCCAAGCCTCCTCAATTGCTTCAAACATGTCAAATTCCAGTGACTCCAACGCCAAGCGCGATCATGAATATGACAGTGGGTTCAACACCGAACCTGAAATATCCTTCACCCCCTCTACTCACTCTGACGCCGAGCCTGAACTGGGACCTGAGGCCGAATCAAGGTTTCGTTCGCAGGCCGAAGCCACCACATCATTCGATCTAGGCCTAGTGAAACCTCATCCAAGCATAGGGAGGTCGCCGACCTTTACATAAGGGGCCAGGTTTGCCTTTATGCCCACTATTTCAGTGGGAATCCCAATGAGTACTACAGTTTTTGCCGAGAGTACAACATCCCTGATGCTGTTGTCATTAGTCAGGTGGCCAGCAACCACATACAAGATAAGAGGGAACACCGCCCCGAGCACGTAACGGTTCCTCTTATGGCCATCTGCGAGGCCGGGCTTCGATTCCCTCTTCACCCATTTTTAAGGGAGTTGCTTGCTCGGTTTGGCCTGGTTCCTCACTTCTTTGCCATCAATAGTTATATGATAGTGATGGCTGTGATTAAGTTGAAGGAACTCCACAACCTAGAGTTCACGGTCGCCGACTTTTTCCATACGTACCGATGTCCAAGCACGGCAAGACCGAGCATAGGTACTTGTCAACGCGTAGTAATAAGGAGCCGTTGATAGATGGGTTGCCTAACACCGACAAACAGGCTAACTTTTACGTCGAAGTAAGTGGTAATTACGAGTTTGGCGATCAGACAACACGACTACACCACATGCCAAAGATAAAAGACTTTTGAGGTTGTCCAATTTCTTGTATTCTGCGGAGCTTGACGTTTATCGTTTTTCTTGAGCCTCAGTGTTGATTGGTTTAACATTTTTTTTTTTTGCAAATCACCGAGCAATAACTAAGAGAGAGCAATCGCAGGCCGTAGAGAAGAACATCGAAACTTTGAAGGCTCAAATCCTCTTTGAACCCTCCTACCCGAGTTTGCAGAAGAGATGAGAAGAAGGAATGTCGTGCGGGTGAACATCAGGGACGGTGCCGTGGTTCGGCAGAAAGATGCTGACGGGATAGAGCCTGCTTGGAAGAAGCAAAAAGTTACTCATGACTTTTTCCCGACGAAGCCACCGACGCCACATCCGAGGGAGAAGGACCAAACCGAGTCCTCAGCTGCTGGTGCTTCAACAGCTGCGGAGAAGTCGGTGGGATCAGGCGGCCGAGCGATTGTGTAGGAATTTGCACCATCATTTGCTATGGCCGAGGGTAGGGTTGTTACAGTTAATGATAGCGTCAAACTGGAACCCGGACTGGCTGTCCCTATGCTTCACGGCCTTGCGCTGCTGAGGGATATGAAGAGAGTCCCACCGGAGCTACTGCCAAGCCTCGTTCATGCAAGCGCCTACCTTTTTCAGGTCTGTCGTTGACTTGATTTGGTTTCCCATTGAGGTCGCCGAGCTTATTTAATCATTTTGCGCAGGCTAGATAGGCCCTGTTGTGGGCATCCAACCAGGTCGAGCTTTCGATAGCGGAGAGGACCAGGTATCGTGATGATGTGACGACTGAGCGTGATAAGGTGAAGTCCTTGAAGTTTAGTCTGAAGCTGGCAAAGGTCAAGGTAGCCGAGCTTGAGAAGGAGAGGGATGGAGCCCTGGAGAAGGCTAAGAAGGTCAAGCGTGAGCTTGGTCAGGTTTTGAGGAGGGAGAAGAGAAAAATGAAAAAAGTTGATGAGAAGGCCTATAAAGCAGGCTTCGATCGAGCAGGAGCCAAGTATATAAGAGATGCTCGGTCGATGGTGAATGATGAGGTGAAGCTGCGGGTCCCCATCTTTTACCGAACCGGATACAAAGACAGTGTGAAGGCTACTTATGGGGTGCTACAGCTGGAGGCGGATATGAATTTAACGAAGTCAATCCCAGCACCAGTGACTCCCGATCGAGCTCGTCTTGCCATACACAAACGAGGAATGCGCGCCTCTCCCTCCGGAGGAGTTTCCCGGGAGCGAGGAGGACATCGACGAACTAACTGAAGCCGACGCTGAAGGTGAAGATAACTCTGGTGGGAAGAAGGATGGTGAGGGTGGTGAGACAGTAGCCGAGGACGCCGAGCAGGAACCCAGGAATGTGGATAAGAGTGTCGAGGCCGAGGCTGAAGTTGCTGTAGATGTTGCTGCAGTGGATACCACTCCAGTTTAAAGTAGATGTTTGTCTTTTCTTTTTTCTGTTTGAACTTTTAACTCTTGTTTGGACTGGACGGCTCCGAGCTTAGGAGTTTACCGTACCAGGGATGTAATAGTTTGTGGGGGGTCGGCAAGAACAATTTACCACGTCGTGCCTCCCAGCTTAGGGATTTTTCTGACATTTGTGTTTTTTCTTTGAATGGATGACTTGACTTCTTATTTGCAATGTTTTCTTAATTTAATGGTAGTTGTCCTTAGCCCCCACTTTGCTTTGGGTTCGGCTAAGTAGTTGGATGTGTGATCATTGTTGAAATTGCTAACTGTAGTATGATGATTGCTGAGCCTAGACCAAAGTAGTGAAGCAAAGATGATAGGTCGTCGAACTTGCCTCTGACGTCGGTCACTGTGCAAGAGTTGCGGACGAGTCTCGATTGACTACAACAGTGCTTGGTGCCCCCTTGCCTGTGGTTAGAGCTCGGCCAAAGTACCAGCCCCAGGCCAAGGTAAGAAGGACTTTGGGAGTTTGAATGTTTATGGGTGGTTTGCTCGCCAAAGTGCAAGTGTAACCTTTTGGTGGCCGACCATTATGTCTTGCCAAACCGAACCGAAGCCTTAGTTCCATTAGTAATGTGTGTTTTAGGCTCGGTGGACCATATGTCCTTTGTTTGCTTCTCTAGGCGGTGATAGTGGCCGAAGCTAAATGCTTAAGAGCCATTTTGTGGGTGTGACCAAAGTCATCGGTTGTGTTTGACAGATTTGCCGAGAGTGAATATGTGAGTAAGGTTTAAATAGAACAGTACTGGAAGCTCTAAAGAAATTAGTTGCCGAACTCGTCTTCTCATTAAGTAAGTTTGGGGTACAAGACAGAAATGAGGCCGAAGCCAACTTTGGAACCAAAGGATAATAGACAGTGGGCCAAAGCCAAACTAAAAACTTAGAAAGTTGGTAACTCGAGGGCTAGCACGAAACACAAAGTGTGTTTTTCACATGTATGCTTTCTGTAGATTTTGTGCATTCCATGGGTTAGTTAGCACTTTCCCATTCATGTCTTCAAGGACGTAGGCACCTTCACCAGCAATTTTGACAACACGAAAAGGCCCTTCCCAGTTGGGCTTGAATTTCATTTTCTTGCTAGCCTGGACCACTTTTTGCCAAACTAAATCGTCTGGCTTGAATTTCTTGGTTCGCACACTTCAGTTGTATCCCTTGGCCACTTGTTGTTGGTATTTGGCTAGCTTGAACCGAGCGTCATCACGCTTCTCTTCGACAAGGATAAGCTCTTGTTCCACAACTTCGTCATTTGTTTTGGGTCGAAAGTTTCCGTTCTGGGGGTGGGGAACTTAGATTCCAGTGGGATGACGGCCTCCATCTGAAAGCCATGGGGAAAGGGGTCTAGCCAATAGAGCGCCGTGGTGTGGAATGATAGGCCTATAGAACCTTGGTAGTTCCTCTGCCCATTTGCCGCGCTTGGATTTCAACCGACGTTTGACCCCAACACATACGGTCTTGTTCGTGGCCTCTGCTTGACCATTTCCTTGTGGGTATGTTAGGGTAAAGTTGAAGAAGCGTATTCCAAATTCCTCCAAGAGGCTGGATAGGTCGTTGCCAACAAACTAGGTGCCATTGTCAGAGACGATGGCGTATGGTACGCCAAACCGGGTGATGATGTTTCTCCAGACGAATCTTCAGATGTCGGCCTCTGTCGTTGTGACGACAGGTTCGGCTTCCACCCATTTGGAGAAGTAGTTCATTGCTGTGACAGAAACTTGAAGCCTCTAGGAGCCGTTGGAAGTTTCCCGACGATATCGAGCCCCCATTGGGCCAATGGCCAGGGACTTGTGATTGGGGAAAGATTATGGGCCGGTAGCTTCGGAATTGGTGAAAACAGTTGACATGATCGGCACTTGCGGACGACTTCCTCACAGTCTCTCTTCATGTTCTTCCAGAAGTATCCTGGACTTAATGCTCGTTGGTGGAGTGAACGACCTCCAGAGTGGCAGCCGCAGCTGCCTGAGTGGAGTTCATTGACAATCGTGGGTACCTAGGTAGGGTGAACAATGAGTAGATAGGGTCCAGAGATAGATTTTCTGTAAAGCTGGCCGTTGTTGAAGAGCCAGTAGTCGACGGCCTTATTCCTAATGCGGTAAGCTTCCTTCTTGTCGTCAAGTAAAGTGTCATTTCTGAGGAACTCAACGATCTCGTCCATCCAACTAGGGCCGAGTTCAATGTTCAATACTTCTGGAGTGCTGTCAAAGCTTGGATGGTCAATGCTGCCAAAGTTGATTGTTTTGAACTTGGAGGTTGAGGAAGCCAAGGCAAGACCAGCAAGTGCATCTGCATGCGCGTTGTGCTCGCGGTTGATTTGTTCAATCTTGAAATTTTTGAATTGCTTGATGAGCTCGGCTATTGTTGCCTGGTATTTCATCATTCTAGGGTCCCTGGCTTCATAGTCCCCCAACACCTGGTTGACAATCAATTGGGAATCACAATAAATAGCCAGTTCATCGACATTCAGTGCAATAGCGGAGCGTAGGCCAGCAAGGAGGGCTTCGTATTCTGCTTTATTGTTGGTGGCAGGGAAGTCGATAATGATAGAACTTTCATGAAGTGTCCCACATGGGAAGACCAAGACAACACCTGTGCCTACTCCGTTGCTATTGGAGGCACCATCGACTTGAAGTCGCCAAGTGTCTCCTTGAAAGAGGAACCAAGGTTTCGAGCTTGCAGTGGGTTCGGCGACTGGTTGTGGTGGGGAGGGTTTGTTGAAATCTTCTGTATCTTCAGGAGTCAATTCCGCTATGAAATCGAACTTGTCCCTTGATTGTTGTGCGAGGTTCAAAGTGGATGTCAAAATTTGCAAGTTCAACAGCCCATTTGGATACGCGATTGGAGAGATCAGCTTTCCGAAATAGGGCTTTAAGAGGGTATTCCGTGAGTACAGTGATTGTGTGGGCTTGGAAGTATGGTAGAAGCTTCCTTGCTGCTGAGAATAGCGCAAGAGCTAGTTTTTCCAGAGGGAGATAGCGCGTTTGCGCTGGGAGGAGTGTTTTGCTGGTGAAGTAGATGGGCAAGTCATCTGCGCCAACTCGCCGAACCAGTGCTGAACTGACCTCATGAGCGGAGACGGCAAGATACAAATACAGAGTCTCAAACTCCTTAGGTTTCACCATTAGTGGTGCCGAGCTCAAGTATGCTTTAAGATCGGCCAATGCAATATCGCAGTCCTGCGTCCACTCAAAGTTGCGCCGGCTTTTGCCCTCAAAGGGTGAAAGAAGGCATGGCACTTGTCAGATGACTTGCTGATGAAGCGGTTGAGAGCAGCTACCATGCCTGTGAGCTTCTGAACGTCTTTGATTGTGCATGGCGGCCGTAAGTCTGCCACTGCCTATATTTGGGTAGGGTCGGCTTCAATGCCGCACCTTGTGACTAGATGGCCAAGAAATTTCGCCGCACTAACGCCAAATGCACATTTTTCCGGATTCAAGCAAAGTTTGTGGAGTTTTAGAATTTTGAATACCTCGGCAAGTTCTGTGAGATGGTTGTGCTCCTTCTGGCTTTTGACGACAAGGTCGTCAATGTAGGCTTCCAAGATGTGGCCTATCTGTGCATGGAGAATTTTGAAGATTGCGCGGTTGAAGGTGGCGCCCGAGTTTTTAAGCCCAAATGGCAAACACGGTAGCAGAATATACCGTGTGGTGTGATGAAGGTCGTTTTCTCTGTCTTCTGGGTCCATCGCTATCTAATGGTAGCCACGGTAGGCGTCCCATGTCTTATGGGTCCATTGCTATCTGATGGTAGCCACGGTAGGCATCTAGGAAACTCAGTCGAGCATGGCCTGCGGTGGCGTCGACCAACTGATCTATCTTTGGGAGCGGGAACCATCCTTCGGAGAGGCGTCGTTAAGATTGGTGTAGTTGACGCAAACTCACCATTTGCCATTCTTCTTCTTGACAACCATAGTGTTGGAAAGCCAAGTTGGGTATGGCACTTCCTGGATGGCGTTGGCTTCCAATAGGCGGTTGACCTCTTCGATGACAGCTTCGACGTGTTCTGGTGCTGAGCAGCGAGCCTTCTGAACAATTGGTTTCTAATCCTTTTTGATGTTGAGAGAATGGCGGATGAATTCGGGATCAACTCCCGACATCTCATTGGGTCCAAGCAAAGACTTTCATGTTGTCTTTGAGGAATTGGAACATTTCTTCTCGTTCAACATCACTGAGGGAAGAGCCGAGTAAGAAGAAACGTGAGCCGTCCTCATTAATGGGCATTTTAATCAAGTCTTCTTCTGCTTTGTCTTCAGCCTTCTAGCCGACGTCTTCGATGACGGCCATGTCTGGTACTTCAACCCATTGCACTTGTTTGGCTTTTATGGAGTTGTGGACGGTTGAGACATAGCATTTCTTGGATGCCACATGATCTCCTCGCAGATCTTCTTGCCTCCCATGGGCGCCGATGAAGCGAACGACTTGGTGGTACGTTGAGGCAATGGCTTGCATTCCGTGGAGCCAGGTTCGGTCGAGGATTGCGTTGTACGGGCTCGGCACATTGACGACGATGAATTCAGTTGACAAAGTTTTCGAACCAACGACGACGGGGAGGAAAATTCAGCCAAGTGGCCAGACGGGTGCGCCATTTAAGCCGATGAGAGGTATTTCACTGGGTTGTAACACTGACTCTGGTAGGTCCAACTTTTTGAATAGGTCGTTGTACATGACCTCTGCCGAGCTTCCTTGATCAATGATGACGCGCTTGACGTCGTGAATGCCGATTTGGATGGTGACAAAGAGGGCGTCCGAGTGTGGAGTTTGCACATGTTCAAGGTCGCGCTCGGTAAAGGTTATTGTCCACTTGGGCACGTCTTGCGGACATTGGCGTCTAGATCCGCAACCAACTGAGAGTATCTGCTTAGACGTGGAGGCGCGATCGAGGTCGACTTTGAGTGTGGTTTCGGATGCCTTCGTCATTGGTCCGTGGATGACATGTATCAGTGGGCGCTGTTCATTGGGGTTGGGGTTGCCTTTTAGTTGTCGGGTGGGTGTTTTTGTTCAATCAATGTATTGATCGAAATGCCCTTGAGTTACGAGTCTTTCAAGGAGTTCCTTGTAGGGAGCGCAAACGGTCGTCTAGTGGCCGAGCTCATTATGGTAGAGCACTTCTTTCTTGGATTCTGATCCGGTTGTTCGATGTCTGTGCCTAGCTTGCCTGTCGGCCACTCGAACCAAGGTTGCCTCATGATTTCTTTTAAGAAAGACCAAATGGGCTCTTTGAAGTATGTGGTCTCAGCCACATAGTCGTGTACCTTTTGGTTGGCGCTTCTTTCCTTCTTTGATGTTGTTGACGTGTTTCTTTGGCTAGGATTGTTGGGAGATTATGGGTGCGGGCAGCTGTGGTGCGGCTGAGGGGAAGGGGGTGGTGGAGCTCGGTATTTCTTGAGCTGCTCGATCCACATAGAATTCTTTAAGAGCACAAAATCATTCCACAACATGCATCAACTCGCCCATGCCGTGGGGTGGGTGGATGGCGAGTTCGTCAAGAATTTTGCTGCCAGTTTCAAAGCCATTTTTGAAGGTGCATGCAGCCCAATACTTGTCGATCCCAAGGATTTCATTGAACAACTGCCAGTAGCGCTCGGCGTATTGTCTGAGAGTTTCGGACGAAAGTTTCCTCATTTGAGACAAGGACTCACGCTCTTTGGCGGTTTTGTTGCTTGTGATGAAGCGGGTGTTGAAGGCGCGTTTGAGGTCGGCCAAGTTCTGTATGGATCCAGTGGGCAATTTGTTGAACCATTGGAGTCCAAGAGAGCCGAGGCTGGACGGGAACGCCTTGCATTTCACTTCATCTTTTAGGGTGCAGAGTTTGATGGTCTGACGGAAGTGGATTAAGTGGGTGTAAGCCTCACAGGTGGCTGGGTCAAACTTCGTGAATTTGGGTAAATGGAAGGTGGATTCGCGTGGTGTGTTGATGATGTGGAAGGTGAAGGGTCAGACGCCGAGATCCTTCAGTTGTCTTTCGAATCCTGGGCGCGGCGGTTTGCCGTGCTCATCTATTTTCATTCGCTTGGAGTCCCTTCCTTTGGGCTCCTTTGCTGAAGTCTTCTCGTTATCTCTGTGTCTCAGCTTGTCTCTCAAGTTGGTTGTTGTTCGGCATGGGGCGTTGATAGACTTCTCTCTGTCACGACGGGTTTTGTTATCATCATTCGCGCCTTCAGTCCGTACTCCTTTCCCGTTCTGCCATGCACGGTGCTCAGCATCCAAATTCTCACGCAGGATGTCCCCGAGACGCTCAGAGACATGACGTCTGGTCTGTACAGAATCTCGGCTACGGTGCGAAACCATCGTGTGAGAGAACTCCGCGCGACCAGTCGAGTACGTGCTCATGAACGACTCGGTATCCCTTGTTCTGGTACGCTCATGATGGCTTCTAGAACGATGTGTTCCAAATGTGGTAGGTTGCTTGTAGAGGATTATTTCCCTAGCATCGCCAGGTGCTGGGGTGAAGCCAAGGCGGTCTTTCACGGAGCCGCATTGGCCTATCTCATGCGGACGCTCTTGTGGTGGTGGTGGAGGTGGTGTTTGCCTTCGTCGCCTCCCGCCTCCATCAAATTTGGACGTAGCAGGGGTTGCGGTTTGCTGCATGTGTTGTTTCATTTGAGCCACCTCCGCCCTTAGCTCCGCCAATTCGTTATCTCGTTCGTCGTCACGATACTGTAACAGACGAATATAGGCCGCTATTACGTCGTCTGCGGCTGGTGATAGCCCAGAGCTTGCGGGGATGGAGATGGACATGTGCCTTTCCGGGGGTTGTAGGATGATGTTTCCACTGGCGTCCTTAGCCCCCGAAATCGTAACGTCCGTCAGATCTCCACCCATGGTGGTTGAATTTGTGGTTGTTTATGGGAGGAGGAAGGTTGCTTTGAAGGAAGTGTGAGCCATTTGAATCAAAAGCAATTCACATCGGGTTCACTAATTGTGTGGCCCGTGATCTCCGATTTGAGTCTTTCCTCCGTTGGCTCAAGAATCGTCTAGCTTCTCCACCTAGCCTGCATAGTGAACGCATGACTAAGACCTGGCCGGGATTTGCCCGGCAAGACCCTCCGACGAGAGGATGAGAATGTGCAGAGAGAGAGAGCAAAAGACTCGAGTTTGGGTCTATAAGAGTGTGTGTATCTCTTAGGGTCGCCATCCCTTGGTATTTATAGAATCCCCCTGGCTTGCTCTCCAAATACGAACATGTGCCTTGCATGTGCCAAGTGATGCCACCATGACATCATTGAATAGATTTGATAACCGTTTTGGTATGAGCTTGCATCTTCCTGCTGCATTCATGATTATCCCTTGGCATAACCGTTTCAGCTCGTGGGAAGCACATGGCTCAACAAGTAGCCGAGCCGTAACCGTAACTGAGCCTCGTGGGTGGCCGAGTCCACTTGTAGCCGAGCCCAGTGGGTGGTCGAGCCTGGCGAATAGCTTGTGAGGAGAACATGCCACGGGATTCCTCTTAGAAGGTGGCCGATCCTGAACAGACACAAAGCCAAGCCTAAGCCACCAAGCGACCGAGCTTGGGCGTAAGCGATGCCAACGGGGGTGCCCCGGCGCTAGAGCCGAGCTCTGGGTTATGTATGGCCATGGATAATTTAGTAAGGACAACCGCGGACTGTCATGTTCGACCCGCTAGAATAGTTATGACCAAAACAACAAAAATTATCTGATCATAGTACATTTTTTTGGAAAAGAAATGAGTGAAGCACACGTAATTACAACTCAAAGAACCAACTTTTTTTCAAAGGGAATGTGATTCATTCAATTCGTAATCGGTACCCATTATAAATAATTGTGCATGTAATTATTTCTCTCAACGCTCTATAACATGAAAAAAATCCCATTTGGAAGAATCTAAAGAATCTATGTACTGCGACAATGGCGATTTGGGCGTCTTGGGGCGATCTAAGTGATCTCTGCTCTCTCGATTGTTAAAGACGTGTTCCACCATGGCTGACGGTACGATATCACTTGCCGATGGGTTGGGATTCAAAGCCCTAGACTCCAATGAACTTCGGCAGAAACACCAGATCTCTGAGCTCTCAAACACTTCTCAGTTCCAACTGCTTCAGACGGAGCTGGGAACTCCAAGATTGAACAACTCCAATGATTCCAACCTCGGACCCATCCTCAGAAGTCCTGCTCCTACGCCATCTGTAGCTGAGTGTGGGGCGTCCAGTCTTAATTCGTTAAATAACCCTAGCCCTTCTCGGAAACTTCAACAAGTTTTCGACGAAGCATTTCAAATGGAAGCGGAGGAGCGAGCGGCTCGTCTACATGTCAATCGTGAACAGGAAGAGGTACAAATTCCTAACCCTAAACCTTCTATCCTGTTTATGCCAGAGGAAATCCCTATGTGGAAGGGGATCCTAATATGGGTTATGACCTAGAGGACACAAGACCTCGGTATAACAGTCGTGCTTCTGCTAATGACTGCGCTCAATTTAGGAGCTCAATCCAAAACCGCCCCACCACATCAACTGAACCCAGAAATCATTCCTCAACCTTAACACCTCTTAACATCTCAGCATCATCAAGTAGCTAACAAAACCTACACTCATACACATCAACCTAATCACAAACCCAGGTTAGGTCAAAATCAACCTAAACCTAAACCCAAAAATTGGGCTTCTCTCCTTCAGTCGCAGAGCCCTTCTATGGACATGAAATTGGAGTATTTTCCAGACCTACAAAGAGGGAAAGAAGCTCTGGTGGAAATAGACCTCGAATTGACTGATGTGGGCAAATGGAACAAGTACTTGGTAGGTCACTTTCTTGATGGGCAGATGGCCTACCCCCTCATAGTTTCCACTGCTAGGAATCAATGGAAAGATCTTTTTGTTGCTGTCAAACCTGATGTGGCGGGATTCTATCTATTTGAATTCAAGGATGAACAAGCTAAAATGCAAGTCCTTGAAGGAGGCCCCTACTTCTTCTGCCAAAAATACCTTGTCCTAAAGGATTGGCACAGGATGATGAAGCCTGCTCGAGACCAGCCTACCAAAATCCCAGCTTGGGTGAAATTGCATGATCTTCCATTGGAGCTTTGGAACCAGGAATGCTTGAGTAGGGTGGCTAGCACAATTGGGAGACCTCTGCATGTAGACCAAGCTACTGCCAAGACAGCTAGACAGCCAGGGCTGCTACAAACTAAATCAACGAAGGCTAGAATCTGCATTGAGGTAAGTGCCGAACAAATTCTACCTGATGAGGTTACAGTCATTGTTGAAGGAGAGTCTGTTGTTATTCCTGTGGAATACCAAGTCCTCCCTCCCATGTGCAATTTATGCCACGTGTTTGGTCGTCACACAAATAAATGTGCTAAGGAAGCGTCCACATCTTCTCTTCCACGTCAACCAGTTCCCCAAGATTGGACTACAGTGGATAATGGAAAACATAAGGCTGGCTGTGAGTACTCCAATCAAGGGCAGCTGATTGACCTTGTACTCAACCCTTCAACCTCAGAACCTCAACAATCAAGCACTTCAATCAATGCCTTTATTACTCAAGTACAGGGGGAGAAGTCTAGTGATTCTGAGGAGGAGCTACTAGAAGTTTTAGAAGGCGTGGTGAGCAGCAATCAAGGGGTAGAGGCAGCAGCATCACTGGAAGTGGAGTCCACTAGCACACATAAATCCTCTGGTTTACACGGCCAGAATTCTGATGTGCCAAAGAATTCTGAGGAAAAAGTTCCTCCAGCTCCTAATCCTCTTGGAGGAAACAAGAAGGCAATTGCTGGAATGGAAGCAAATAAGGCATTTTCCAAGTCTACCTTAAAAAGATTGAGGAAGCAAACTAGGAGCAATCCTCTTGTTCCTTGATCAGAGAAGGGAATTCACTCAATAGTATCCTTTTGTTAGGGCAGCACTTTAATACTTCCATTTTCTGCCATTTAATTACCTAGCTCTGCTTGTAATCTGTTTATGCCTATGCAACCTTTGAGCATTGGTTTTTGGAACATTAGGGGTCTTAATGATCCAATCAAACAAAAGGAAGCTAAATGTTTTTGAGTAACAACCAGTTATCACTGTTGGGTTTGCTAGAGCATAAAATCAAGGAAGCCTCAGCTTCAAGAATAATAAGTTACATCTGTCCCCATTGGAATTTTGTGAATAACTACCTTCAAGCTCCCTTGGGCAGAATTCTAGTATGTTGGGATCCTAATGTAATACAAGTTCAAGTTCTAGATCAGTCTGACCAGTTTTTGCATTGTGAGGTGCATCCTAAGTGTGGGGGGGGCCCATTTCTAGCAACTTTTGTGTATGGGGCTACCAGTTATCTGTCCAGGCATGCACTTTGGTCTAGTCTCCAACAGCTTAATTCCTCATCCCTTTGGATTGTGCTTGGGGACTTTAATGCCATTAGATTCCCTAATGAGAAGGTAGTGGGCATTATTAGTTGGCCCCCCCATATGAATGATTTCAACCAGTGCCTTTATGCCTTAGAGCTGGATGATCTTAGATTTTCAGGTTGCTTTCTCACTTGGACCAATAGGCAGGACTCTGCTCATTTTGTTAGTACTAAGCTGGATGGGGTATTAGTCAATGAACATTGGATGAAGGTTTATAGCTGTTCTTCTACACATTTTCTCACCCCTGGAATTTCTGATCATTCTCCAGCTATTGCCTGCATGATTCCTAATCCTAAGAATTCTAACAAACCTTTCAAGTTTTTTGATTTCTTAGCTGATCACCCCCAATTTTTATCTGTGGTTCAAAGAGTTTGAAGGAGGGTGATCATTGGGAATCCTATGTTCTGTGTCTCTGAGAAGCTCAAGTTGTTACAAATTGAGCTTAAGCAGATTAACACTAGAGACTTTAGTGATATTTCTAAGAGGGTTGCTGACTCTAGGCAACTTCTTGAATCCTTGCAGCAAGACCTGGTTGCTCATCCTTCGAGTTTATTACTTATAAGTCAGGAGAAGGTTGTTCATAAGCAATTTCTCACATTGCTTAGGGCTGAGGAGAGTCTAGGTAAGCAGAAATCCAAAATCCAATGGCTGAAACTGGGGGATTAGTGTACCTCTTATTTCTTTAAGTCTGTGAACAATTCCAGAAATAAAAGCAAGATTACCAGTCTAGTTTTGGATGATGGGTCTCTCACTCATGACTTAAAGACTATTAAGTCTAGTTTTGTCAACTTCTACACCAATTTGTTGGGAACAACACATTCATCTCCTTATCAGGGTCTCTCTAGGATCCATCAGCTAGTCAACAAGAGACTTACAGAGAGTCAAATGTTGGCCATGATAGTTGAAGTTACCCACCTTGAAATCAAGGATACATTTTGGTCTCTCAATCCTTTTAAAGCCCCTGGTCCTGATGGCTACAATGCGGGGTTCTTTAGGAAAGCTTGGTCTATCATTGGTCATGAAGTCACTGCAGCTGTTAAAGCATTCTTTAGGTCTGGTCAAATGCTTAGAAGAGCAAATTCTACTATTGTAGTTCTTGTCCCTAAGGTTCCTAACCCTTCCAAGGTTGGGGACTTAAGACCCATCTCATGCTGTAATACTGTATACAAGTGCATCTCTAGAATTCTTGCTAGAAGATTGCAGGTTGCTCTTCCTACCTTAATTGATCCTGTTCAATCGGGTTTTGTTAAAGGTAGAAGGATTGCAGACAATATTTTCCTAACCCAGGAACTTATGAGAGGGTATCATAAATCGTCTTCCTCTCCTAGGTGTGCTATGAAAGTGGATATCATGAAAGCATATGACAATGTGAGATGGGATTTTCTGTGGGATACTCTATCTTCTATGAATTTTCATCCTACAATGATCAAATGGCTCCAAGCCTTTGTTACCACTGCCAACTACTCCCTTAGCATCAATGGGGAAGTCACAGGTTACATTCATGGGAAAAGAGGGCTCAGACAAGGAGACCCTTTGTCGTCTTACCTATTTGTCATAGTTATGGAGGTTCTCACTTGTCTCCTTAAGGATAAATCTCTTCTTCCTAATTTCCATTATCACGGGAGATGTGGAGCTACTAAGATTTTGAACCTCTGCTTTGCTGATGACCTTATGATATTTTGCAAGGGAGATTCGAACTCAGTCAATCACATTAAAGATGCTCTCATTGAGTTTCAGGGTTTGTCAGGTCTCTCTCCTAGTTCTGGAAAGAGTAGCATCTATTTCTCTGGGGTCAACACCAGCACTAAGTTAACTATTTTGGGTGTCTTAGGGTTTTCGGAAGGCACTCCGCCTGTCCGATATCTTGGAGTGCCTCTCCTCTCCACTAAACTCAAGTAACTGCCAGCGTTTAGTGGTTAGCATTATTGCTAAAACTAAGTCTTGGACAAATAGGGACCTCACTTATGCTGGTAGGGTGCATTTAATTAAGAATGTTCTGTTCTCCATGCAAACCTATTGGTCCTCTCTTTTTATCCTCCCTAAAAAGGTCATTAAGGAAGTTGAGTCCATTCTTAGGGCTTTTCTTTGGTCTGGCCCTGACCTTAGAAAATCTGGTGCTTAGGTCTCTTGGGAACATTTGTGCTCCCCTAAACAGGAAGGGGGGCTTGGTTTCAAGTCCATGCAAGTTTGGAATAAGGCTGCCATAGCCAAACACATTTGGTTCCTTATCTCAGGTGGGGAACAGTCCATGTGGTGCCAATGGGTTAAATCATATTTAATAAAAAGGAGGAATTTTTGGACTCTAAAAATCCCAGGTGATTGCTCCTGGGTATGGAGGAAACTCTTAAATATCATACCTCTAGTTCAACCCTTTATTCTTAGTGTGCTTGGTAATGGCCATTCCAGTTCTTTGTGGTATGATAACTGGCATCCACTTGGCCCGTTGATAGACAAGGTCGGCCGCAGATTTATAATTGACTCTGGCAGCCCTAGATGCTTCAGTGTCCCACATCATCCTCAATTCAAATTGGGCTTTTCCCGTTACCCGAAATGTGGAGCTCAATGAGATCAGAAGAACCTTGCCACCTTTAATCCCATCCAGATTGAGTGAGCTTGACCGCATTCGATGGACCCTTCATCTTAATGGCCAGTTCACAATTGCCTCCCTTTGGAACAAATTGAGAACTCCATTTCCAAAGGTTGTGTGGCATAAATTGGTGTGGTTTTCAGCCCACATTCCAAAATGTAGCTTTATCACTTGGCTAGCCATTCAGAATAGGTTATCCACTGCTGATAGGCTGACACTTTTTGGCCTTAATCACTCACCACAGTGTAGCTTCTGCTATGGGAGTGAAAGCCATGACCATCTTTCTTCAATTGTCCCTTTTCTCAACAGGTGTGGGACACTATCCTTTCCAAACTGCATGTTTCTTGGCCCTTTAGAACTTGGACTGAGTGGGTCAATTTTCTCTCTAACATAAAAGGCAAGTCTATTAAAGCTGTCATTTCTAAATTGGTATTTACTGCCACTGTTTATCATGTGTGGATTGAGCGGAATATGAGGAAATTTCGAGGGAAATCTTGTTCTTGTGAGGTAGTTGTTCACAAAATCTATTCCATGGTTAGAGCTAGACTTTTCTCATTATCCAATATACAATCATTACAAGCAGACTGGGTTGTAAATGGGTGGAACATTAGTGGTCAATAATGTAATTTGCTGGTGATTGGTGTCTGATCTTGCAATTACTTCTTGCATCTCACTTGTTTACTTCCTGTGCTAGCTAGGCAAGGTGCAACTGGTCTATTTGGCTGCTAATACATCTATTATCAGGTATTTACCTTCATCTTATCTCATGATTATTTGCTGCAGATTCTGAAGGTGGTTCCAGCCCTGGAAACCTTTAACTTTTCTGCCTCTTCCCTTGGTTTGAGTGTGCCAGCATATGTGTGTACCTGTGAACTGTGTGCTTGAGCCCCAAATTCCTTGAGAGTGGAGGTAAAAGTCAGTGGGAGTCATTTTGTGAGGGAGAGTCGAGGGCGTTGTGGACCTCCCTATTGCTTTTAGAATATTGGTGTGATAGGTTTCGAGGGAGTTAGAAGGGGAGCAAATAAAGCAATTTCTGTCTTTCTTTACTGCTTATTACTTTCTTTTTTGCTTTTGTTTTGGAATTGGCTGCCTGGAGCATTTCCTCCATTGCATATTAGATGTTCTATTACTTCTGTTGTGAGTGTTAGATGTTTTGGCAGCTGTTTTGTCATATGAAGGTTCTGTTTTTCCTTGGAGGGTTGTCCCTTGGAATGTTTATACTTTTCTAGGGGGCTTGTCCCTAGCTTTTTTCTTCTTCTTTTCATCTCTGTTCTGGTTACTGTTTCTGTCTGTTGGTTGTTGCTGTATTGGCAGCAGCTCTACTGTTGTTTTGTTGTGTGCAGTTCTGTTATAAGATGTGGCTTCTCATGATTGGATGATCAGTTGTGGCCTATGCTGTTTTCTTTTGGGTGTTCATTCGGCGGTTAATTTAGCAGCAGTTAAAGTTTTGCTACTGCTAACCAATTCAAGAGCCTACTGGGAAGGACCGTTTACTCCGGTTAACTCTGGCTCTCTTGAGTGTTTGTATGGTCAAAGCGGAAGATCCTTGTTTCTTCTACACTTGGATTGTTCCTCATCAGGTCGTACTGTTGACCAGTAACTTTTGATGCTGCTCATGTAATTCTGTTATCTTTTGTTGATGTCATGGCTTTGTTTGCCTTCCCTCTTACTAGATGGATTGGAAACGGCGCATATCATTTAGCCGATGTAGCCATTTGGCGTTAGTTTTTTTTTTTACTCTTGTTTTGTTTCTTTTCTTTTCCTCTTGTATATTCGGTTAGCCTTTTTTTCAATTTCAAGCTGATTCACCCACACAAAAAAATCCGATCATTAGAATAGACCCGAAATAGAATCCTGCCCGATTGCCCATGCAATCCTCTCCACAACCGGAGTCCAACTCTGCGAGGTACTTACGGACGTTCATAAGATCCAGGACTTGAATATATGTGGGGAGAGAGAATTCCGAAAATCTATACCAACGGGGAAAAAATACAAAAAACTGTCGCGGAAGGTCTGCTTATACGCAGTTCAGAACAAACCGACACCCAGTGTGGCCACAGAAACAAATCTCAGGGTTTTAAAAGGCAGGAGGAACACGTTTAGAAAAAGTAGGCACGTTGAAAAGTAGATATGCTTCATAAAGTGATATCCAAAACCATATAATGTGACATCCATATTGTAAATCAACATATATCATAGGACGAGAACCATACATAAAAATCCTACAAGTTTGAACATCATCGTATGACATTCATCAGCAAATATGAAACAGTAAAATAGTAGAATGGAAAAAGAGGGGCAGAATAAACAGAGAAACAGAACCAGAAATGACGAACTAAGCTTTGACCTGGGACATTCAACCTCACCAAGTGTTCGATAAACGTAAAAAATTGAACAGACTTTGCAGAGTCGATGCTTTAATGCGCACTTCATGCACATTGCGCTTAGCCCCGAGGTGCGCACTTTTTGTCCCTCAACCGCACTCTGTCAACCTCACTTCAGTAAATTGAAGCACGGTACCTGCACAACTACTGAAGCAAAATACCTGCTTCTCGTTTAGCTTCCCCGACATACACGGGCTCAAGCGCATTTTTAAACAACTGCCAACAACATCCATATCAAAGTTATTTTGCCCATGCTTTTTACAACCACCACAAATCTATTTTTATGAGCAAAATGCACGACATGTAAACGATTGCTCAGCCCATTTGGAATGCAAATAGTAAGATCAACACTCCATTTCCACCGGGCCCACCCACCATTTGTGGGTCTAATTAAGCGCCAGAAATAGCTCAAATACTGGAAGCAACAACTCTCCCAAAGAACGTCAATGAAACGACACACAGCTGAATTGCAATTGGCATAGGTATATAACATCAACACTGCGAATTGCATTATGTCAACAGTTTATCCAAGTGAGTAAATTTAACCCAATCCACTTTAGACTACCATCTTGAAGGACAAGAACCTCTTCTCCCTTTGATAAACAAAGAATAGATAACCTTCAAGTAACAGCTTTACCTTCTCTTTGCTTTTTCAACAATCCGTCTCTCTTAGGCCTACCTACGATCTATCATATGGAAATTCTACATCATTCTCAGTCACTTTAAAGGGCTGAGGGTGCTGACCCGAGCAGTATAGATTCCACATCTTGAAATATGACCGTTCTAGATTCCTCACCTGGAGATCGTCATGGAAGGTAAATGTAAGCATGCCTGCGGTCCTGAACCAAAATACATTAAGGCTGCCTTTGGATCTTGGTCTCCTGGAGGGAAAAGAAAAGCTAGGGGAAGGTGAACAAAAAATGCTGCAAAAGTTACTTTCCTTTCCCTCCATGAACTTCTGTAAATCTAAGATCCAAGCACAGCATTCAGGCAACACATAAGCGATGTATATCGTAAGTAAGCAAAGATGCCAACATACAAGTTTAACATTGTTCTCTTGAACACATAAACACACGGAGAGAGAGAGAGAGAGAGAGAGAGATTGAACAATTAAATAGACAAAGCAACATGAATATAGCTCGACTCACCCAGCGGGCTGTATCGAACAGAGGGCATGTCAACCGGGCTGCTTTGAGTCTGTCAGTAAGATCCTGAAGCTTTGAGCGATTTAGTGCCAGTGACACTGCCTTTTCTTCATACTCTTTCATACTTTAATAAAAGTGAACCACATCAAGTTAGCAATCAATAGACACCAGAGCTCAAACAGATCAAGTCTACAAATACATTTTGTTCAAAAGGTAGATCACACCACCTCTCAAAAAGAGACTAAGTGCAAGAAAATGGGAGACCAAATTCCAATGCAAATAGAGGAAAGCTCTCACTACCAGGTCAAGCCATTTATGATCATAAGAACTCTAATGCAAGCCAGTTGGGCAACAACTTACATCTTTCAGTTTTACCATGTGCATAATTCTTTTAATGTCCTTTCCCCTATGCACCTTTTTTAGGGTACTGTCAACTACAACTCAGATGCAACATGTGCAAACAGGTTAGCCAGAGATGGGTACAGTACAGGATCATTAAGGCATCATTGGACTATGCAAGATGTTCGAACGCATGGAATCTGCTTCAACCACCATCTCATCACCCCAAAAAGAAAAAGTATGCAGCATAGCTGCTACTACTTCTTCGTAAGTAAGGTGAGGTACTTCTTTCTGTTTGACTAGGGAGTCGCTTCTTTGGGTTGAAGTGGCCACAACTTTGGTCTTACTCTCTGATAAAACACATAAGACCAATCCACTTGCAACAATTTTTCTCAATAAAGCATATAAAAACAAATATCCCCTGTTCTTGCGTGATCGCATGACAAAAGTACCTCGTAACCTACCTGTCGGCAATCATCTCCTCCCCAACACCAGTGGCCAAACAAAGTGAACCGGCAACCCTAGTTGCCATTTTGTCGAGGGGGTGAGTCACCATAGGAAGACCAGCCCAAAGTACATCAGTTCCAGTTGTGTGCGCATTGCACAATGGCCTACGCCAAATAAGAAAAATTCAGTACGTAGAACTTAGGTAGGTATAATTTAACAGCTAAAACCAACACAGAAGAGGTCTTTCCCAGCAGTCAATAAACTGCAGCTTAAGAAATCTAGAAATGAGACAACAGGCATTATATTGCATACGTGTCAAGGAAAAGATCTGCCAAAGAACTTCGTCTGATATGTTCGCTTTTCATGGCAACGTCAGTGAAAATAATTTGGTCTGGTTGCACTCCCTGTAGAGCAGCATCTGTGGACAAAACGAAACCATACATTTAAATAACTCCAAAGCTATATCGGAAGAGAACCAAAATGACAAATACTAATAAACTGTATTAATGAGGGAAAGAAAAGTCCACCACATGCTTAAATAATGTATATAGCACAATGTAAGTTACATACATGTCCGAAGTCTCATTTCGCCTGCAGCTGGAAATCTGAGAAGCCAAAGTGCACTATTGGGTACACGCCTAAGTATATTGCACCTGATACAATCAAACGGCTTGGGCTAAATACAGTGCCAGATAGTAGACAAAGTAAACAATTATAAAACCGACCCATACATTACCAAGTTGAAAAAATTTCAGGGTCCATCTTGTACAGCTGATTGAAACAAGCAAATATAAACTTGTCCTCTGCAAGTCCATAATCTGAACGCCTGGGTTGGCAACTTGGATCCAATACATCCCGATTTTTCTGACAGCAAGCGTGAAAGATTTGAGTGTACCATCACACCAAAACTGAAATGGAACATGTTTGAAGGTACACATACAAACCTGCTTATAATCGTTCACAAAGTAACAATGAGGAAGATGGACAAGCTTCTCTGAGTAGATATGTGAGAAGCATGTAGGTGAAACAAACTGCCAAAACACTGAGCTAATTAAAGACCAAGATTCATAATGAATTATCATAATAGGGGAAATTCCAGTTTCTAACCTCATCAGTGACCAAATATTGAATATAAGATGCTCCTGTTGTTCCCGGAAATCCCATATATGAAACCTGGATGGGAGCAGGCTGCATGGCAAATATTTCATTTCTAGCCCCCTGCACAATCAACAAATGATGCAACAAGATCAATCCAGGACTTAGTAAGAGGAAGAGAATATATTCACAATAATCCAGATAAAAACATAATAATCTACAACTAAAAGAATCAAATACACGATAACACAGATAAATTGCATACAGTAAAATACCTTGGTATACCCATTGAGGTTAATGAGGATTTGTATTTGATCATCATTAATCATCCTAGCAACCATATCAGATGGCATGGAAGACACATCTACAAAGTGCTCTGCCTCAGATTGGATACGCAGCCTCCACTCAGTGCCATCATTTGGACTTAAAGCATAGCAGAAAACCTACAACATATGGTATCTTCAAAGTGGGCAAATCACCAAAGAGACAGAAATTATAAAGTTTTAAGCAGAACAATGGCTTTGAAAGCAATTTGGATTTGCAAACCTCAACATTTTCCCTATTATGCATGCCAAATACTGAGCCCATAAGATGTGATAATGGATGGTTACCAAAGTCACTGCTGACATATCTGTATTCAGCAGAGCCATTCCACGTCAGTCCTGTATAATAACTAAAGAAAATAAAAGACATGAGTCTTGAAAACTTACCCAACCCTTAGTCGGCCATTCCGACCTCCAACTCTTATGGGTACCGCTGAAGGATGATTGAAGGGAGGAAGCGAGTAGCGGGCAGCAATCATGGAGCAATGTGCCGCATATTTACGACTACAAGAACAAGAAATGATTAAGGTCTATAAAAAGTCACTATTTGATCTTGCAACAACCAAACATAGTAGTCACCTAATTTCCAGTGCCAGAATTGGATCAAGGGGATACGCAATTGCATGGAACGGCTGTACACTTGGAATAAGTGACATCTGGAAGAAGATTTAGTTGTAGTCAGTCAGTCGGCCTAAAATAAGATGAAACAACATACAGCCCTCCTTAAAATGAAAAAGAAGAAATTAAATAAATTCTCGACACCTTTATCTGTCTCCGAAGTATCCCTTCAACTTCAGCGAACATCTTATCCCGGTGATCCCACTCACAAACACACTACACAAAATCAAAATACAAGTCATTTCATCAAACTCTTAGCCTTCAAATATATCACAATCTACAACTTGGTATAACATACTAGCGTATGCAAACTACATTAAAACTGCAAGAGATCATGACCCTAATTGGACGGTCACCAGTATTCAGTAGTAATGTCAACCTAAAGCAACGCATGGGAGGAAATTATATGTGCCCACATAACAACAGTAGAGTGCATTACTGCAATAGAACACTTCTAATAGATTTTTCTACCACAAATTGCAAGTATTTATAGTGAGAACAAAAGCACAACCAACTTTGGAAAAGCATCCAACTAATAAACATTCAATGAGAGAATAGCAATATTAAAATGCAATAGTAATTCATGCTCATGGGGATTGATGTAGAATGCTTAACTTTCAAAACTTCTTACTAGTATTGGTTAGATGGAGGAAGCCGTAAAATCCTAAGAGGCATCACACACACTCTTCAAAGAATTAAAAAAAAATCAAATGAATGTCAAACTCAAATGGTCCCAGAAAACCAGGCAAGAAAACAGTAACACTAAGATAAGAATATATATCGACATAGGCATCTATGTTCGAAAGTTTTCATATGTTGATCAAACACATTTACCGATCAGACAAATTTATTTTCCTAGATACAAGTCTTTGCAGCTAAAATCAGTATCAACTGTAACCTGGTGTAGGAGTTTCCATCTTACACGCCATAATTTTGTCAAATACACATTTTAGAAAGAAGACAACCATTGCACACCTCCGATAAAAATGGGGAGGGTTTTTTTTACATAAGGAATAAATTTATTACTCCCTCCGTCCCAATTTAAGTGTCCTCTACTGAAAATCGTGCTATTTAAGAAGTCAAAATTTTGGCTCTAAACTTCCAAAATTAACCTTAAAACTGTGAAGTTGATTATATGTATTGAAATCGCTTATATCTTTCAATACGAATCTCAAAAAATATGTAATATGGATCTTGTTTGATAGATCTCAATTAGTTTAATTATACAAAATTTTCAAAATCATGAAAAATATTACAAAGTGAAAGATATTGTCAATCTAAAAATGACACAAATATAAAAAGCTATCAAATCAATTATGAAGGAAATGGTGCTTTCTAGGGGTAAAATTGGAAGTTTAACATATTTTGATTGTTATTTTTAGAAAGTGGACACTTATTTTGGGACATGCCAAAATAGAAGCGTGGACAATTAAATTGGGACAAAGGGAGTAACAAAAAAGGATAAAGGGAATGCCCGTATACAATAAAGGCCACAAGACAAAAAGGCACTATACACTCTCCTATGAAGAAAAGTTCAAACCAATCTTAAAATTGGGCAATAGAAGGATTACATTCTCTCTTCCCAACTATACAGGTTTTTCACCAAAAAACTTTTAATTCTAAATAACGGCTTTCCGTTCACTTCAAAATATCTCGAGTTTCTTTCCCGCCAATATAACCCACATCAAACAAAGCGAAATCATGGCCCAAATTAGCTTCCTTCTCTTTCCCACTCTAGCACCTCTCCAAGCAATTAGGAGTTCTATAAAATTCTTTGACAAAGCCCACAGCATACCAAACCAAGGAAATACTAGGGACAAGTCTAATACAGACCGGATGCAAGTGCAGGTTACAGACCGGTAGCTAAGTGATTGACTCGGGGCGACAAAGATGACAAACTTTTCTCACGAGAGGTGAGGCCACCCAAGACTTAGCTCGATACCATGTTAGATTTCTTAGAGGGTTCCAACCTAAAAACAATTGGCTATAGGTGGAGCTCTAGAACATATTAACCAAGCTTTGGTGGCTTAAATAAGCAATGTGGGACTCTATTTCCTTAACAGATCCAAAGCACCCAAGCCACCTGTCAATGAATACGGAGGTGGTCAACCGTCTCCGCATCCCTTTTGCACATGCAATACCAATCCACAATAATTCTCCTTCTACGAATGTAACGAATCAAATTATCAACAGTGAGAATCCTGCCTTTCGCCGCACACCAAACAAAAAAACTAACCTTGAGCGCATAGTTGTCAAAAGCACGCCTAGGCGCCAGGCGAGGCCCAGCGCATCTCTTGCGCTTTGAGGTAGCCCAGGCGCAACGACTTCAATAAAGCGCAGGTTAGGCGCAAAAGGCGACAAGGCGAGAGGCGCAAGAAAAGCGCACTTCTTTTAAAATTTGATCTCAGCCCTAGGATTTTAAAGATTAAGCCCTCGCCGTTAGATTTGAAACAAAAAAACACAAAAGGGGTCTTAGCCAACGCCTCTCTCACTCGATCTGTCACTGCCGACTGGTCTGCTGCTCTTCGTCGATCTCTCTGCTGCTGTGTCGTCGATCTCTTCAAGACTTCAACTCTCTCGTCTCTCTCATGTCCTGACTCCTGAGGTATTCTCTCTCTCTCTCTCTCCCCTCATACATATGTGTTCGAGAAGCAAAAAGCAAAATCAAGAGAGCTCAATTACCAAATTTGGCTTCTTTGTGGCTGATTTTTACCTAATGTCAGGGGTTTTAAAAATAAAAATAAGTTCTTTGTGGCTAATTTTTACGGTTTTACCTAATGTCAGGGGTTTTACCAATTTGGCTTCTTTTTTTTTTGTTTTCTTTTAGTTGTCAAGTGAAGAAACTATGAATAGAACAAATCCCGCATGAAAGTATCATAGTTTGGTAGATCCCGCGAACACTAATAAATTTAAGTGTAATTTTTGTGGCAAAATAACGAATGGCAGGGTTTATCGGGCAAAGAAACACCTTGTGGGAGGTTATAGGGACGTGTTAGGTTGTCCAAGATGCCCACCCGAGGTAAAACTAGAGATTCAAGAGTATATGGGAAAAAACAAAAACATTGAAAGAGCAAATGCAAATGATACCGGATATTGATGATTATGGTATGGAGGATGATGATGAAGATGTTATGGAGATTCCAGTTGGGGCCGTTGGGCGAGGTAAATCTGTTCGAGGTAAATCCGTTGGAAGCAGTCAAGGCTCCGTTTCTAAACCTATGCCAAAAAAGCCGAAAACTAAAGGGCCTATAGATGTATTCTTCACACCTAATCCAGATGTGGTGACAAATAGGAAAGGGAAACAACCAACAATTGATGCGAATGACCCATACAAGAAAGAAATAAGAGATCGTGCGGGGACGAGATTCGCAAGGTGGATGTATGATGCCAGTATTGCTTTTAATGCAGTTAAATATCCGAGTTTTGGGCTTACGGTTGAATCTATTGGGCAATATGGCCTGGGCATGAAACCACCAAGTTGCCATGAGACCCAGGTCACCTATTTGACGAAGGAGGTGAGTAATACTAATTCTCTGATGAAGGATCACAAAGAGGATTGGGTGAAATATGGATGCTCCATAATGGCGGATGGATGGAATGACAGGAATCACAGGAGCTTAATCAATATTTTGGTGAATTGTCCAAAGGAAACAATGTCTATTGAGTCCATCGATACCTCAAGCTATTCTAAGGATGGAAAAAGGTTGTTTGAACTTTTTGACAAGTATGTGGAACTCGTTGGTGAACCCAATGTAGTCCAAATTGTCACGTATAGTGCCTCGGCTAATGCATCGGCTGGTAAGAATTGTATCTATTAGATTTCATACTAAGTGTAAAACATTTGTAAGTTGTACTTTGAAGTAATACTTTCTTTTTTGTTTCAACTTCTAATAGGAAAGTTTTTGCAAGTAAAGCGACCAAATCGTTATTGGACACCATGTGCGGCCCATTGCATTGACTTGATGTTGGAAGATATTTTCAAGATACCACATCTTAAGGCGGTTTTTGAAAAGGCCATTAGGTTTAATGGTTATATTTATGCCCGTCCAGGGGTAATTAATATGATGAGGCGTTTTACCGGAGAAAAGGAAATGGTGAGGCATACAAAAACAAGATTCGCAACTGCTTTCCTCACTTTATCTAGGATTCATCAACAAAAGAACAATTTGAGGAAGAAGTTCATTTCAGAAGAATGGACATCTAGCTAAAGCGTAAAGGAGCAGTTAGGCAAAACTGTGGCAAGATATGTTATGTTGGTTTCTTTTTGGAATAATATTGTCTACGCTCTTAAGGTCGCTGGTCCTCTTGTGAAGGTGTTGAGATTGGTTGATAGCAGAGAAAGCCTCGCATGGGATACATCTATGAGGCTATGGATAGGGCAAAAGAAGCCATAGCCAAATCATTTTGGCGAAAAGGTTGAAAAGTACCAAGACATCTATGCTATTATTGACAATAGGTGGGCAATCCAGTTGCATTGTCCTTTGCATGATGCGGTTCATTTTTTGAATCCAAAGTTCTTTTACTCAAACCCACAAGTTGAGCAAGATGTTGAGGTTATGACAGGGATTTACGATTGCATAACAAAGTTGATTGGAAATGAAGAGATACAAAATAAAATCACTTCTGAGATGACAGTTTACATGAAAGCTAAGGGACTTTTTGGAGTGCCACTAGCAATTAGGCAAAGAAATACAAGGGCACCAGGTAATTTACAATTTCACGGTATATTCTATTCATAATTTATTTTCACCATAACTTGATGGCTAATTAGTTCAAAACTTCGAATGCATAGCTGATTGGTGGGTTGCATATGGTTCTACGATGCCTAATTTGCAAAAGTATGCGATAAAAGTTCTTAGCCTTACATGTAGTTCTTCCGGTTGCGAACGGAATTGGAGTGTATTTGAACATGTAAGTATCTACGTCAAATAACATATACAATTATACACCTATTAATTATTTTCACCTAAACCAAACCAAATCGAGCCTTATGTCCCAATCACTTGGGGTCGGCTACATGAATCATTTTCCTCCATTATTAATTGTTTTCACCTCCTTGTATAAAATAGAAGTTCTTTTGATTCTTGAATCTCCATAGCAAAAAAAGGCTTCAGCAAAAACGCCTCAATGACTTGGTGTTCGTCAAGTATAACAGGGCACTAAAACGTCGATATGATATGCGAGATACAATTGATCCCATTTCTTTGACAAATGTTGATGAAAGCAATGAGTGGTTACGTGGGAGGACGGATGGAGAATCTGATGAAGATAATGAGCTGGTGTTTGGGTATGATAATTTAATGTGGGCTGATGTTGCTAGAGCTTCTGGAGAAGGAGAGAGTTCCAATGTAACTAGAGCAACATCAAGAGCACGAGCAAGGAGTGCCACATCCAATCCAATTCATTTGGTAGATGAAGAAGAGGTGGGTTCCGAAGAGACGGAAGAAAAGGAAGATGATGAGGGATACAAATCCGTTGGTGAAGAAGAAGATGGCGACGATTTACTTGGTGTTGATATGGATGACGATTAGTAAACTAAATCCTGCTTGGATGATTGAAGTGCAACTAGGAAAAGTATATGGATGAATATTTTTATGTATCTTTTGGATGGTAAACTCATTGGCTTAGTGCTTATTACTTGAAATATTAGTGTGCGCTATTTTTTCTATTTCTTTCTGCCTAGATGCGCAAAAAGGTGTGCGCCTCGCCTTGCTCATCTCGCCTCAGGCCCAACAGGACTTTGCGCCTTGGTGCACTTTTCACCCGTGACAACTATGCTTGAGCAGTGCCAAAGTTTTCCAAATAGCTTGCCATGGAAAGGACTCCACCACATCTCGTCTAAACAGAAAAATTTCAACTGAACCAATCCTGATTTTGAAAGATTCCACCACATCTCATCGTCCCCTTCCCCTATACAACACGTCATCTATGTTGCTCGAACTCAGGTACGAGAATCGGGTGCGGGTGTGAATCTAGGTGTCGAACACCTCAAGTCTGAAAATAGAGGATTTGGGGATATGTATCCAAGTTTGGATACGGGTGCGGGATCCGCTGAATATGTATATAATTATATATTATTTATATATATAATACCATTTTTATTATTTATTTTTGGTACCTCCCATATTTTTTATTTATATTTATATTATTCAGAAAATATATATTTTATGTCATTTTTTTGGAAGATAACATTAGTTTTGAATCTAAATCTAAATCTTAAAAAGAAGTTCTTATCCAAACTTAATGGCCCAAGCCCATATGAGTGGCCCAGACCTAAAGTTAAAACAAACAACAGCCGCAGCTTCTGCAGTAGCAAATGGGGGGGCTCCAGAGTAATAAATTAAAAGATGGGGTTTGAAAATTGTAATTTACCTGATTAAATAAACAAAACAACAGATCTACGTCATCTCTTCGATGCCTCTCCACTGTAATGATCAAGCACCAGCCTCTCCTCCTCCGACATACTCGCCTCTCGTTTCAGGGTTACGCACGCTCTCTCTCTCTCTCTGGCGTATCCGGATTCAGCCGGCTGTACCCTGTACGAATCTCGCACCCATACCCGTGTCGGGTCGTGTCGACACGGGTACTCCACCAAAAATGGCGAGTCTGCGTAACATGGCAAGTCATACTCTATTCAACAAAGTCGTCAAAGCCTCCTCTTCCCTTTCGTGCACTTCCCTTCGCAACCTAAAATCCCACACTATCACCCCCAGTGATTAAAAAATTGAGACTAGGCTACCAACTAGCCGCGATTCGGCTCAACTAGTCGTGAGGCGTGAGGCGCAACAAAATCTCGCCTCATACCTCTCTGGCTCTCTCTCCTTTGTGAAGGTCAAACCCAACCATTTGATGGACCATAAACCTCAAACATAAGAACCATTAAGATTACACCACTATTCTGGAGGTTAACGATAGGGTAAATACCCTGATAAGAGAGCATGTTGAAGGTCACACAGTACACAAACTCAAGAAAGAAGAGTAAATAAAAGAGAATTGCATTGGATACACCGAAAATGATTTATGGAAACAATAGTGAAAGAGCGAGAACAAAAACCACAGGAAACTTCACAAACAAATCGTTATCTGTTGGGTAGTTCCATCCGTGAGATGTCATTCTAACATTATATACATGACTGAATTGAAGCACCAACATCGTATCGTAAATTATATATCAAATCGATATGTACCTGTAAGGTATGTAGAAGATTACAAGTTGCTTCTGGAAAATCAGGGCGCAAAGCTAATGCTTGCTTGTAGCTTTTTATAGCTGCTTCTACATGCCCACTACAAATTATCCAAATCCAAGAATTCCAAAGATAAATGATAAGCATGGATCAAAGACAAAGTTCCACAGCACTTCAAAACAATGTATACCTGTCCTTATAAGCGGAAGCCAAATTTGCATGAGCTTCAGCCATGGTTGGCCGAATGGCAATAGCACGCAAATAATCTTGAATTGCTTCATTGACCCGACTAATCTCCTTGTACGTGTTTCCCCTATTGACAAGGCCATCAGCTGCCAATGGGTCAATGCGCAGAACTTCATTATAGCAAGATATAGCATCTGTATAATTACCCTGCATTGAAAAAAAAAAAGAGGAAACAGGAAACCAAGACAGCGGTCAACATAAAACCTGTGCAAGGAAATGTTATAGTGATTTCTAAACTAAACAGGATCCCTTCTATATGAATAATATCCCGCATATTTTATTCCCCAAATGATTTTTTTGATAAGTAAAAAATTTGAACCATTTCGCGATTTGTGCGTGTCATTCTAGCACAAATTTCCAAGGGAGGGTGTTGGCAAAGAGAGAGAAACCATAGAACTGACACTACCTGTTGTTTGTAGATTATTGCCAAGTTATTGAAAGGTGCAGACAGTCCTGTTGTCACAGTTAATGTTGCCTTGTAACATTGTGCAGCAGCACTCATCATGTTCCTGCAAGATCAGAAGTCCAGTCACAATGCTTCCATTCACCAGATAAAGAATAAACATAGGAAATCAAAAGAAACTAAGTAATAGATCTTGAAGTACGTACCATTCCATGTAAATATTCCCAAGGTTAGTAAGTGCCTGTGGATGGCTGGGTTGCAAAGCCAGGCATTGCTTCATAAAACAAAGAACCCTAATCAGACAAAAATGACAAAGAAACAAAAAATAAAGGAGAAACAAAAACAGATGGCCTTTCAGCAAAATAAAGCTTACACGGTAGCATTGAATTGCTTCCTCGACTCTGCCAGCATCTTTAAGTGCATTGCCCTTGTAATAGTGAGAATGGAAACACAAAATTTAGCTACTCCAAACACAAAGGAAATCTATATTGTAGAACACTAGAACTTCATAATGCATTAAATAGACCAAGAAAATGAGAGCCAACCAAATTATTATATGCCTCCAAGAATCCAGCATCACAAGCAATGGCTCGCTTATAATGGAGCACCGCCATATCCAGTTTCCCCTGCTCATAATATACGCTAGCCAAATTACCTGCATAGTTTGTTTTACCTCAAGCTATTATAACAAGTTTAGAAAAATCACAGAACTCAAAGTTTGAGTCTCGATGTGCATACTACAAAATCAGTACAATGCATTCCCAATAGAACTAAGTGCTGCACTCTTAGTACTATTAAGCAAGATTTTGACGGAAAAATACAAGCAATCAGTCATTCAAACTAGAACTATGGCTACATTAGACTACTGAGTCATGGGCTGTTTTGCCCTCAGAGATATGACTACAATGCAAGCAACCCCAACCCGAGCCTTCAGAGCCGAATTATAGCATGCTCAAGTGTGATTGTTATGTTTTTAGAAAGCACAAGCTTCGAGCCCAATGAATATTTGGCGTTCCGAGCATGGCCTAGATTTTAGTCGAGGAGCTTGTTCACGAACCTTAACAAGCCAAAAAATAACAATGTAAAATACATTTATGCTCAGCACACGGGTCTAGGCTGCAACTAAAATTTCCATGTGGAGAAAAGGCTTGGATGTGGAGACGGAGAGTGAAAGGAGGCTCGATGAGGAACCCTTGGGTTTTCAGGGCCTTGGATTAATCCCGCTCTCTCCCCTAGCTTTCGTCTCTCAGTGTCGCACCCCTCTTCCAAGAGGATTCATGGCATGTCAAGCCCCCGCCCTGCACACACACACACACCCTCCCTCCCGAATATATGCTTCAACAAGAACCACACAAAAGTAAGTGACCTTTTCCGAACAAGCCAATCCATTTGGGACCCGAATGAGAGCCACATAATATTTCCATCCTTCTTCGTTTTTGTGAAAGTACTTGGGTCTAATTGTCCAGGAGGTACTTCTGCCTTGTTGTAGCAACGTGCTCTAATCCTCGGGATTCCAACTCAGCACCCCTTGAGTCAGATATGTTTTCCAAGGGAGTCAATCATGCAATAAAAGAACCTCCTTTGGATTTTTTTTCCTCAACTCTAGTTAATTCTTACTGATCTTACTGTGTTAAGGACAAAGTTGTGGGAGAGCAATACAAGCATCATGCGGAGGAAGAGTTACAGGCTATGAAGCACGGATACTTATAGATGTGGGTCGTTCCGATACGCGTGGATACATATCCTAGAAGAAGTATCCACGATTATTAAAATAATTTTTCAATTCTACAAAGTATTGGATACTTTAAGACACGCATCCAAACTTCCATGAAATTAAGATTGTGTAACTTCTTGCATAGTAGTACAGTAAAATTGTTAAGAAATAATGAAAATGAAAGACTTGAAGTACTTAACTTACTTTCTACAAGGAGAGACATACTGAGATTCAATGAAGTATCCCACTTTTTTAATGTTTTCTGAACATTTTGTTGTATCATACATGTGTTCAATAAAATAATTGAGCAAGTAACCAAGTAGACTTGCATACAACAATATTGCATGAGAAAAATACAGTAGTTTTATGGGTAATAGTGCTTGTTTGCAATAAATTTTTTTTGCAAATTTTAAAATTCTAGCTTTTCAAAAATTCTAGATAAAGGATTCTCGGATTCTACAGATTGTGAAAAGCTAAAAAAGGAATGAAATTCTCAAAATCCCAAAGCTGGGTTTGGGTAGCTTTTGGGATTCTGCAACAAATTCTCAAAAAAATGAATGAAATTCTCATGATCTCGCAGCGACAACAAACTGAAATCTAAAATCTGAAATCAAGACTTTGAAGCTAAAATCTAAAATCTGAACCCACAGCTATCACAAACACGCCCATACAATGCTAAAAACCTAAAAAATGTCTTTCAATCTAACGTATCCTAGCCATATATGTATCCTATTTCCTTTGAATTTTCTCGTATTGTCATATGACTCATATCAGTATCTGTACTGTATCGTGTCTGTATTGTGTATCAGTATCAACTACCCATGCTTCATAGGTTACCGGGCGTAAAACAAAAAAACGCGAATGGGCCAGGGAAAGGCTGATCAAGAGCAAAGGGTGCTCAACCTACAGAAACTCTACATGATAAGTATTATAAAAAAGGCGAAGGTTTTTACAAGAATCATTTTCCATTCTCAATGATCAGTACCACTAAATAGGGTCATGAATATATCTTACGGCAAAAAAAGAGACGGATACTGTTAGGCTTGAGCTCAGCATATTTCTTAGACGAGCCTAAAATTGAGGCACAAGTTTGGTTCGTTTAATAGACAAATACAACAGTTTGCAAACGGCTCAATTTAGTACGTTTGCAACTCTGGCCACAATTAGTTGACTCTATTTTCCAAAGGTCAACTTACTTTAGATCTGACCTCAGCAAGGATAAGTAAGAATATATCTAATGATCATTGTGGGTCCAATGACTCCAACCCAATGACCATAAGTTTCAACAGGTAACCACTAATCTGGCACATGGATTATTTTAATTAAAGTATCACTGTCCGTATGTTAGAACTTAGAATACTCACACACAAGCATACAATACAGAAAATGGTGCTCACCAAAAGCCACAGCATAGTCTGGACGCGATTGAAGAGCACGCTGGTAACACACAATTGCTTCTTGAGGCATTCCCAAAGCCTGGAAAATGCAGAAGAAATAGCTTGTTTTCTCCGAATTCCTGTCCTTTCATTTGCATCTACCTGATCTTATTGGCACGGAACATAAGAGCTTACCTTATAAACACCACCCAGGTTCAAGTAGGCATCAGAAAATGTGGGTTTAAGCTTTACTGCTTCCTGCAAACATCAAAAACCACATTCAGCAAGCTACAAGAATGAGGGTGCATGAAATTAAAAACCAAATCACAGAAACCAGAGTAAATATTTAAACCACCTAATATTATTAATTTACCTTGTAATACTGGAGAGCCCTGTTTAGATCGCCTGCTTCCATGAAAAGACCGCCAAGGTTGGACCATGCTATAGCAAAAGTTGGTTGCAAACGTAGAGCTTCAGCGTAGCAATTATATGCCTAGAAAGCATAACTCAACTCATTTTAAAACATAAGAGTACTGAGAAACAAAAAGCGTGTAAAAAAAAAAATCTGCAGAATCTGCAAAGAAATTTGGGCAAAAGCAAGATCACAAATGAAAACCACACAGGATTCCTCTGGCATACCACTTCCAGCCAACATCATAACAGCTCACAACGAAAATATAGGTGAAGAATTAAGAGTATTAGAAATGTAAAGAATCTGTTTCGAACACCACCACAACCAGCCATCATCACTTCTGATAAGCGAGCTGTTGTCTCACACCAATTGCCATCATGTGGTCCAAAACAGATCAACACCACCCCAACACTCAAATGTTTGGATCCCTAAGCTGACCCACCCCCCACCTACTGCGATACTTGGCATAAAGGAGAATTTCTCACCTCTTGCACTAAACCTTGAGCTTTCATCAGATTCCCAAGGTTACTGTGGGCATCAACCAAATGAGGGTTTAGCGCAAGAGCCTGGCGACAACACTGAGCTGCCTCAGTAAGCCTTCCTTTCCGCATATATGCACTAGCCAAGTTAGACCATGCATCAGCAAAATTGGGTCGAAGCTGCAATAGAAAAAAAGTATAACCAAAGCCAATCACACTCACTACAAAAGAGACATCTTAGAATCTCAGAAATTTAAAAATAGGGGAGGCATAGTAATGACAATTCCGAACAAGAGACAAAGCAAGTGTAGATTCAGGGAAGAAAATCATCAGACATCCAATTATATTTACCTCGCTGAAAATTTATGTCCTCACTCTTCAGCATGCAATGATGCACACCATGGAGCTTGGTCAACAACCAGCAGCTAGAATATCTTATAGACCTCAATTATAACTTAAACATGTCACAAGACTCACAATAGGTATCAGGATTATCAGAATGTAATCGATTAAAGAATAAAAGCTGCCGTTTTGTTTTATCTTTTACTCTTTTAGTTTGGGAGCAGTCCAACTCACTGATAACTGTGTTCATTGCAGTTTCAACATACTGATAAACCAATACGGAGCTTCAAACATCCACTACAACCATAAATTTCAAATTTAAATATTTCACATCGGCATTGTGCAAATATAGGAAGATGTCATTTACTCCTTCAAGTGCCACTTCTTCCTTAACATCAGCAGTTAACATGAAGGGCTATACAGCATAAGTGTACCGGGTTTCTGTTAATGTTAAGAAATCACTATGATCCTGTGACAATGATAATTTAAAAAATCACCATGATCAGTTCCAGTGAACAAGCACGAAGAGACAGACGATGCGACCACATAGAATCAAACCACCAGAAATGGTAACTTCTGGTGGTTACCAAGCAGTCATGATGATATTGAAATGTCCCCTTATTTCGGTAACCAAAGATCTTGTCCTTCAGGAAAATTACAAGGCCGCAGTTCAAGAATGGGATGTTACTGTTCAATTCTCTGTCCTCTGTTGGTGTGTATTTTCAGTTATGGCTACGCATACATGTCCCCATGTTAAAAACGAGATGCATTGATGCGGACCAGTGACCACTAAATACCTCTTATTTTTGGAAGCTAAACATACGTGGAAGAACCAAACGGTGAGACCAGTACCACTAAAAAAACTATCAATAACTACAACTCCCTTCTATTATAGACAAGAAATGAACCTCAAAAATTAACTGAAGACGCTAACACAACTTTAGACAGCCAAAAATAATATGAAGTAATAACAATACCTACAACTTAAGCATGTACTGGAAATTCTAATAGTGTTGCAAGAAATGAACTGAATATGAACAAATAGTTGACAACTGTCCACGAACCTCAATCGCAAACAAATAATAGCGGATAGCCAAATCAATGTTGCCTTTTTCCTGCAGGAAACAAAAACACATAGATACAATATTAGTTTCTGACGAACTCGCAGAAGGACTACACGAGCCACCAAAGCAACTTGCATTTTACCTTCCAAGCATTTGCCATGTTCCCGTAGCACTCGGCAAAATGTGGGTCAATTCGAAGAGCTTCTTCATTCTTTGCAACACATATATCGAAATCTTGCAACTACAAGCAAACAACCACCCATAATGTTTGTTAAATTGCTAACCACCAACTCGCCTAAAAGCTAAAGTTGCTACGAAGGGCAACTTAATATTCATATCCTCAACCACGCCTGACCACATATGAGAAAACTCTCCTCGTAAGCGCGTCAACACATGCAAGTAGAAAAAATTTTGGTTTTATGCTGAAATCCAAAAGCCGTAGTCTCAGATTCCATGTTAAATATCCCATTACAAACTCATCAGAAAGCTTAAGCAGTGAGAGAGGGATGGCTACTTCCTTTATAGGGTCAACACTCTAGCAAAGGTGTACTGTAGTCAGCCAGACTAGCAAATTTGGGATCTCTAGTTAAAAACATGTATTTCTTGGTATACTAACCTGATAATAAATGGCACCCGAAAGAAGAAGGTTATCAGTACGCCGTGGATTCCTCTCATAAACAGCGTTGCTATGTTCTAATGCCTGCTTGTAGTTACCAGCTTTGTAATTTTGATGAGCAAGAGCCAAAAGCATGTCCTCATCATCTGTAGGAAAAAAAAAATCTAATCAAAGAACATAAAAAGATCATTCTCTTCCAAAGGAAGAGCTGATAGTTCATGTAGCGAATAAGACTCAGAACATGTTTGACTGAAGACGGTACATTCCTCACAAAGAATCAGCACAGATCACAAGAAGCAGCCTTCATTCTCCTCTAAATCACAGCATACACCAATCTAATTTGATCGTTTTGAAGTGATCACCACTCAACCCAAAGTTCTACAACTTGCTTACAAAATCCAATAAGCGCCCATTGGAATGTAAAAAACACGAGTCTAATGAGGTTAACTCATAAATGGAGTCGTAAAATGTACGCAAGGTGTGGCTGGACCAGGCCTTAACTTAAATCACCGCAATTTTTATGAATCACCTGTCAATTGCCCTCCGTAAAAGCTTCTCTCAACAAAGACATCAATAGGTCAACCACCCATCATGTTCACGCGTGCTTTTCTCTTCCACACTCCCTCGTTCCTCTTGTTCAATGGCCGATTATCCAATGTACCATACCATCCCAAACACTAACCAATAGGAAGCATGGTTACTTACATCTATTTCTGTCAATTTGATATATATACTGGAACCACAGCCTAATCAAAGAGCAGGCACACAAAATCAACCAATTTGCTACACCTTTACCAGTGAAAAGCCATGGCCACCTCACCCAAATCAACCAATCAGCCCTACCGCTGCCCCACCACTCCATCTTCTTGCAAATCAGCCACCCTAACAAAGAAAAACTAGCCATTACCGCCTTCCATGTGCTTGTTTAAGTACGGATTTAAGGGCCTGAACCTTAGACTGATTAAATTTTCTGAGTCACAGTTTACCTTGAACAAGGACAATTTACAAGTATATCCTCTTTCTAACATTCTAAGGTATTGTCAAACTATTAGATTCCCCCAATTTTTATTGGAAGCTCTTTACATTTTATTATGGCTAAATTCGACACTTGCTTTATACTATATTGATTGCTGGAGTAAATAAATTTTCCTTCTTTGTATACTAAGGAAGTAAATCAAGTGATCAAGGAGATATTAGAGACCAAAGTATTTTTGCACGGATAGACTCGCTAGACAAAGAACTTCTCGAAACTGCATAGGGACAAGAAATTAAGTCCACTCAGGACCCAACTGCAAGGGAGCAAGACGAAAGTAGGTCCTGATCTGTAGTATAGTGGAAATGAGGGTGATAACTCACATCACCAAATCTAAGAAGAAAATACAATCAATCCTCCAGCCGAATGAAAAGTATCATTGGTAAGGGAGGCAATCGGCTACAATCATGGAGAAGACTGATGGTAATAACCACATAAAGGCTATCAATTATGATATTAGAGAGAGAAAATGCTCGTAATAAGTAGCAAAATGAAAGGGGCCAGTGATAATGAACGAAAGCGATGGGGGTAATAAGTGACAATCTGACATCAATACGTCATTGACTCAATATATGTAGCAAAATGGAAAGTAATAGTAAGAGAACATCAAAGGATAATGTGCACGTGCCAAACCCTTCGTAAACAACACATCCTACAGACCACTAACAGTGACCAGTTAAAGCCGATATAAAGCCCTGTATAGACTGGCTCTCACAAGAATTGATAACACGAGAGTGCAAGTCAAACCCCTGACGAAAGGCTTTATGAGGCCCCTTGGTGCCAGGTGAAGAGTGTCACCTTAACTAGGCTTCTTTTGTTTAGTACATGCAATTTCAACCTAGCATGAAAAGAAAATGCTGCAATGTTCTTTCACTTTCATCATTAAGTTAGGACTTAACAAAATCGTCAAAAACACAAGAGGGGGCATAGTCCCACAACAGGCACTCTTAGTTTGACGTCAATTCCTCCACTTCATTAGTTAAGGAGCACCATAGCGAGCTAATAACTAGCTACTTATAGCAACAACCCCTACATTCATGTTTCTCACATATAATAAACACAATGAAGTGTGCAGAAAACATAAGCGTCAGATGCAATGACTGACAAAAGCCAGCAACTTGTTACGAGTAGGCTTTTGCTTGCCTCTTTGGCCCTTGTCTTGTTACGAGTGTCGGCAAGTGCCAAATACAGGTCATCATATGTTATTAAATGCAACCATCAATAACCTTTTATCCTTCACAATTGATGAAGTCATTATTCACGATTGATGGCCATTGATATCCTCCATCATTGACAACTAAGAAAAAGATGGATGTAGATTCCTTGTAGCTATAATCTGGTCTAATTGCCACTTTGTGGGAAGCACCATAGATGTTATTTTCGCTGTAATTGTGTTTATTTTTATATCAGCATCATCGCTTATATGCATAATCTGTGTATCATAGTCGTCAATCTTCTCAAGTAACATCGCTGGTATGCCTTCATCGTATCTTGAATTTTTTATTACTAAACAATCTACTAAGTATCTAAGTTGGACTATTGTTGTTTTTTATTCAATAACCTATCAATATTTAGGCTCCCATTACTATATGTCGCCTCCATCATCAGCGGCTGAGATTTATCACAGTATTTTGTAAGCTTCTACATCAGTTCTGTGCCTTCTTCTTATTGATCGCCATAAATTAAATGTCCTGGGTCCAACATTGCCACTAAAAATTGATAATGCATCTCGAGTTTTAGTATTGTGGGTCCCATGTTTTTAATATATAATTTCATATTACGCATTGAGAGTCCTGAAGATAGTAAGGGTACAATAGTCGTTTTCCATGCGCAAGACCAATCATCTATTCTCTTTTATATTAGGTATACAAGGGGCTTATGTGAGCTTGCACCATGCTCTTCCAATAGTATACGATGATGTATGCAGCCTGATAAATGCGTAACACTCTCAAGACAATGGTCACTATCTTCTACAAAGCGAAGCAAAGCGCATGGCACTGAACTGAAGAAAGCTCCATAAACACATACGCGTATACATGGAGGCCCCTTAAATTATACTTGTCAAGTCTATTTTGTGATTGAATGTTACTAGAGCATTTTGCATGAATTCGGCTTTAATTTGGAGGGTTAAGGACAAAGAGACAGACCAGGTTGCAAGTTAAGAAAGCCCAAGTGAGAAATAAAGGATGAACTACAATCCTAGAAGGTTATAGAAGTCTTGGATACTTGCAATCATGCGAGGAAATCTAGACTAATCTAATTTGGAAGGAGAAATCAAGAGTTTAATTCCATGCCGAATTCAGACTCAAGTCGCACAGATTTGCTATTTTGACCATAACTTTCTACTCGTTAATCCGATTGAGGAGGTTCAAATTGGGTTGAAAAGTTAAGTTCAATGCTACAACTTTGCAGAAATACGAATTTTTGAATTCTTGTTTTTACTAGGTCAAAACGGTCCCACAAGCAAAGTCAATATGTGGAGTAAACTTCCATCTGAATTGCCCTTTCGGTTTGGAGTTTCCTAGTTTGCTTGGGACTTGTTAAAACTATGGAAAGAAGCATTTACATCGGAAAGAGGGGCTAAACCAATCTCTAGGGTGTAGATGAAAGCTATCATTCAAGTAACATAGTTCCTGTATAAATTCGCAATCAACAAGGATTTTTTCCATTATATGGGTTGGTTTGAATATTTCCTACCTATCTTGATATTTATATTCGCAATATTTGATACAGTCATGCAATGATTTTCTTAGTATGCGATTTTGGTGATTGAGATAGATTATGCTAGGAAAGACGATTAGTACCTAAGATAGTCTATGCACATTGACGAATCGTAATAATCTCCTCGGTAATTATTGATAAGGATTGCAAGGCCTAATCTATATTTTTTGGACACAAAGACCCCCTAACGTTTAAAACTGCCCATTCAGACCCCCTCATCTATATGAATTAAAAAATCGGCTCACTCTTTTAATGGGATAAGGGAAAATGACGATTCTACCCCTTAAACTTGCCCACTGAACCCCTCATCTATAAAAAATTGTCCACGTTGACCCCTTTATCTTAACGATCTTTTTGACAGAAAGGTGTTGATTGGTTAAAGGTTATAGATGAGAGGGTGCTTTTGGGCATTTTTAAAGGTTAGCGGGTGTTCATGTCCAAAATGTATAGATGAGGGGTCTCCGTGTAATTTCACCTTGATTTGAATAGTAAACTCTGTATATTCGAAACCTTGTTATAGGTGGTGGTGAATTCGAAACCCTAGCTTTTTCTTTCTTAGATTTTCTTCACTCTCATGGTTTTAATTAATCTAGTTATAGTTTTCCGATACAAATCTCTCTTTTTTTAATTAATTTAGGAATTAATTGAATTTTTTATAACTTAGCCATTCAATCCCTGAAGAACAATACTCAGTCTTGGCCACGATTCTACGAAGTACTAGTAGTAAAATCAAGATTTTACAACCAAAAAAAAAGTGTTACAAAAACGACACAATCACAGCCATACCGTTTGGGGCAATTCTTTAGCAATTTTAGGTCAGATCCATACCCCAAAGGTGTTTCCTTTCCAGCCAAAAACATCAATTCCAAAACCAATTTTTCCATTTTGAAACCTTGCAACCTGCTTCTTTCACAAATCAAGCCGAAACAAATTTTGGTTCTCACAAAATATAGAACTCTTAACCTATAACCTCTCTTCTTATGAAATCCACCGCGATACCTGTTGCTGGTAGCCATAGATCAAGTTACCAAAACTGTGATATAGAAGGTAGATTTCAATATTTTGGATGGAGTTGCAAGAGGTTACCAGAATGGGCGTACTACAAATACGATTTGAAGTTGGTTTATTCCTATAATGGTGACAGTCAAGATAGTTCTTTTTTATTAGAAAATGTTGAACCTGTTTGGCTATTTTGGACAAGAAAAGGTTAGGGTTAGCCAGCATACATAAGAGAATACATAGAGGCCTTTTTTCTGCAAACACGCATTTAATCTAAGCACCATTCTTTAGCATTGATACATGTAGCTCTGCACTGAACAGAAATCCGAATAACAAAAATGAAAAGAAGACACTTAGTGAGAAACTGCCTATCAAGTCCTGCTACCTAATAACCCCAAGGGTTGGCCTAGTGATCAAGGCTTAATTGCCATAATTGCAGCCCCGTTGGCGACAGTTGGATTGGCTTCCCAAGATTAGTCGAGGAGCGTGTAAGCTAGCCCGGACATCTGAGTTCTTAAAAAAAGTCCAACAACTAATAAACATTCAATGCCGAAGACGGAAAAAATCAAACCTTCAAGGGTGGTGTTGACGGCCTGTGAGAGCTTGAGATTCGAAGGAGCCGCCAAGGACGACAACTCTGGGTCACAATGATCGCCACTAAACAAAACCCTAGTAGGAACCTGATGCCCCCCCTGCAGCAAGAATTGTTGCTGTGGTTGCATTTGGTGGTGTTGACGGGGATCGCTTTGCAGAGATAGCATGATTGATGATGATTGCCAAGACCAAAAATTCTACCAACAGTAGTCGTCTATAGACAGAATGTAGACTGCAAAAAGAAAACTATACGACGTCTTAACAGAACGATATATAAATGAGATGATTTGCATATGAAAAGCAAGAGATAGATGTCTACTGTCTCAACCCTCGCTTTCGATCATCAATTCTTTCTCCAAAGAGAGAGAGTGAGGGACGCTTTATCTTCTATTTTACCGCATGGCGTCTATCTTCTTCCAGCAGCTATGGGCAATATTGCCCCTTTTGACTAAAACATTTAAAATTCATTTGGTTTATTCGCTAACTAGGGGAGACTCCGCGCACTCACAAAGTCTTATGCTTATGGATTGAAAATGAAAGAATAGCTTTCTGTTTAAGCATCTCTATTGCAGACTTCTGAAGAACATGGAAATTTGAATTTCCAATATATTTATACCAGCATTAACCCGTGCTGTGCATGGAATGATTTAAAATATACTCGATTAAATTAAATCCAAAACGAAAAAAAATATATTTGTATTCTAAATTGTCAAAATATACATTATTCACGGAATCAATCAAATATCGTTCACCAATGCTAATCCATCATGCATGACTCGGACTTTTGACATATATAAGATGAAATAGTAAGAAAATAATGTGTAAGTGATTATCACATTGTGGCGTGTCATTATCTTTATTTGGTGCAATAAATGAAAGTGCATGTATGATACCATGTCACCTTCTCCAAGGAGTATTACCACGCACACCACACTATTAACTTTTATGTTAGGGATCCCACTGCACTAATGTCGGGAGTCTCGGGACTGAAGCTAAAGTCTCACCATGTGCGGGTGGTATTTGGAATATGTTTAGCCCCAATCAATAAAGGGCTATGAATACTCAAACCTGGGCCTTGTCCAATCACCTCTAGTAGTGTCACCTAACATTTTGATGTAAGAAAAAAAAAAAAAAAGGTCTCAATTATGTAGATGCTAACATGAGGGAGGAATGGAAAAGTACCGGTAGAATCACTGTTGTTCAATAACGGATGATTCAAGTAGTTTGCATCTTCAGATTCATTAATTTAGTCGGCACATAATACCCGATGCAAGTACCTTTATCCTCTTTAGTCTTCATTAACCGCTCATAACTTCCTACATACAGGCCGATTTTCATTAAATTTCTAAGAATAATGAAGAAATTGCATGCATGAGATAAATCTTAAAGAGATATTTGGTGGCAATGAAATAAAATTAGAAGGAATAATAATAAGAGTAGAAAGACATGAACATCATAAGATACGTAAATAACCTTATTTTGGAATACACAAACACAAGAGGATCTGTAATCTTACAAATAAAATCTCCTAAGTTGAGAAATTTAGATTTGAACTTCTTAGGTAAAATCAAATGGGGTACCGGATGGGAAGAATAAACTGATACCATAAGTATAATTACATTTCCTTCATTGACAAATCAAATAGGATCCTTTTAAATGTTCTCCATGTTTCGAACAATTATCTCACAAATTAAGGATTTGTTAACCTAAAATAAATCTTTCAAACATTCAAAAAGAATTGGAAAAAAGAATTTTTTGCCCAATCAATTGTAGCCACTTGTCGCGTTGAGGGCTCCCCTCACAAAATGTCATTCCGCAATACGTATATAGATGTGTTCCAAACAAAAAACAATCATTTTCTCCTTAGTCCTGACATCAGAAAACCAGACCCAGAGCCATAACATTAAAATTCCAACCAAGGATGGACAATCACAAAGGAGCACAATATTTCTTTTTATAGCCATCCACCTCCTCATTGAACGGCTAGGATTATTTTCATTCCAACGGCCTACATTCTCCTTCTAAAATCCTCCTAGAAGATATCTTTCCTTCTTCACATCTCCACAATATTCCATAACTCTCCACACAAGACTAGCATATAGTAGAGTTTTCTACAATCTTTTAGAAAAATTCAAGGATCATCTAGAATTTTTTGAACCTTAACTTCCTTCTAGAACCTTCCAAAATGGAGAATAATCTAAACTATTCTAGAACAGTCTAAAACGCTCTTAAGCCTTCCAAACTTTTCTAGGATTCTCTAGTCTATAATGGATGTTTCTAGATCTATGAAGAGTCGGATGTTGACTCTCAACAAGAGGTACATATTGCAAAAATGAAAAAAAAAACATACTAAAAAATAATCATAGATATTGTCAATCAACCTATGCAATTATAGAAATGCAGACGTAGACATATAAATGTAGATGCAAACAATATTGTACCCCATAGCTATTTCGAAAGCTAAAATATTGAATCTAATAGTAATAATTTTTTTATAGATGCATACAATCTTAGGAAGCTTATGAAACTTTTGAAAAAAACCCTGAAATGGCGGACGATAGATTTTCTTTTAAAACCATTGGGCACACGAACTAATTTAATTTTACAATTTTAAGACAAAAATAACTATAATTCTAAAGAAATTTTAAAACTTAAGTAGGTTGGTCGCCCAGTCTCATCAACCCCTCGGTGTCATTGATTCCATCAAAAGATAATGAATTAACAAACAAGAAATTACAATTCAAAATGGAACAATGCAGACATGAATAATACTAAATGCCAATAAAGTAGTATCACCGTATTCCTCCACCTTTTTTTTTTTTTGGTTACAGGTTCAAAATTGCTTTCCTTCAGTATTTCTTCCAGGTGAACAAAGACAGCAGTTGGTTTTATAGTGCCAATTCAAACAAACCAGGATAACATATGATGAAATCTCTATTAGAACACCTAGAAGTAGATGAACCAAAGCCAATAGAATCTCCGGTATAAGTTATGAGGAAATAATCAGCTCCACAAATACATAACAAACTGCCTATCATGCAGTTTTTTCAAGGTACTTACAAACATCAGACATCTTCAGACTACATCATCCACGGTAAGTGGAGGCATGTTCTCTCCCTTAACTCATTCAACATAAATATAATAAGACAATTAAACAATGAATAGGGGAAAAAAAGGAAAGAATGTAGAACATTGACATATATGAAGCCTATGTAGCAGGGACAAAGGCACAGAGACATGAGAATGCTAAAAAAAAATGCGTATCAGACACAGCGGGGACACACCACATGTATATATCTAGAGATTCTAGATATTATTAATAAATAAAAAAATCCCAAGTTTAAATTGCCAAATGTGAACAAAACAAAATTGATGAGTACCAATACCATTCAAACAAAACAAAACATCTAAATTCAATACAACCCAATTGAAAAGAAAACATCCATAGTTCCATAATAATAAGCCAAAGAAACAAACTGAGTAACTAATCTCCAAAGGCATTAATCTACTATTTTCTTCTAAATTTCCTTCTAACTACTGTAATAGCTGAAAATTTAGGTGAATCTGTGATCTCTATTCCATCACAGGATGATTCGAAACTGCAGGTGGGCATTTTTCATGAAATTTCAAACTTCGAACAGATACTTCTGCTTTATTTTATCCACTATATATACAGTATACTACCGAAAGAGAGAGAGACGTACATACCGCGAGAGAGAGAGAGATACCGAGAGTGGCGATCGTGAGAGAGATTTCGATCGTGAGGGAGGAGAGATAGAGAGATGTGATGTATATATATTAGGATGCCGATTTAGGGCTTTATCGGTCGAGATAGTATGTTTGTATAGGTATATAATTACATTTTAACCCAACATTTTGAGTGATAACATATTTACCTCCAAAAAAATTAAAGAAATGACAGACCCCCCCGTCATCCCGTGTCCCCGAGGGCCCGTTTAGATGCAGGATAAAGATTGAGGGTATTAGTTATGAATGGGGATAAAATAGTAAGGGATAATATGTAAGAAGGGTGAGCCCACAATGATGTGACGGAAATTAAATAATATTTGATTTGGATGAGGGATGGAGGATAGGTTATTTTGTAGTTGAAATGGAGAGAGGGGGTATTATCCAGGGGTAATTGTTTGCATGAGAATTTATTGGTCATATCATACCATGACACATGGCCACTCAAATTAGACAAAACGAACTACGCATAGACTGAAATACATAGAATCACACAATTAAAAGAGCGATGACGTTCTGATTAAATCAATGTCGTTTTATAGGTAATACTAATTACTGCCAGGTGTCACTCAGACGATAGCTTGGAAAATAAGCAGTTCGAAGCTCAGAGGCACAAATGGTATTATTCAAACGGAGACAGTTGCAATTGACATGGTCAAAGAAGTTGAGATTTAGGCAAATAACTACCCACTTCCACCACGATGCAGTTGAAGAAAGTGGGACGGTGGATCAAAATCGAATGGCTACAAATCAGGAATCATGGAGGGAAAGTTTAAATTCAAAACCAGAGTAACTTCAAACACAGCCAGGCAAGAAATAGAAGACGTTAAAAATCCCTAGGCAATTCATCAAACAAACAGATATACTATATTTGGTTTGTCCATTGAGCAGTAGTTAGAATAGTTTATACATAAGTTCGAAGTAGCAATCACTTCGTGATTCGTTCTGTTCGTTATTGGAAGTTTGGAGATTCAATTGGAAAGCAAGTTCATTTTTGAATTGATCAAGGTATCTTGCTTGCTCTTTGGGTTTATCAAGTTTCTAGTGGATCGCTGTGCCGTTTCTAATACTTCTAGATAGAGAAATCCACTTCATTGAGGTAATTGAATCCACACCACAATCGCCTAATTAATTTTGGCTTTTCATAAGCTTAAAATCTGAAAAGGATAATTACAAGTCTTTTCTGGTACGCTCGCACACAATCATATCCCAGAGGTAAACCAAAAATCCCAGCACCAAACAATATTTTTGCACGCCCGGTGAGACCCACTAAGGTATTAGGTGTGGCTCCAAAATTGAGAAAACATGCAGAAGACTCCTAAATTGGTCCAGAACCAGAGGGAAATGTCCCAGTAGAACTTGAAAAAAGAGTTACTAGACAAAATGACCTACTTATAGGTCAGGGTGTCGAAAGTCCAAAACTAATGTTGCATGCAAGACGAACCCAACACGTGCATTATAAGAGTTCCAGAGTAGTTCATGCAGAAGAAACTAATGTTCCTTATAGAAGAAAAGAAGTTCCTTCGAACCAACTTTTAAGTATTAGATGCATTTAAGGAATTGGCTATAACACAAAAGGCCATGCTAGAACACATGGAGAATTGGTCACCAATTCAGAGTAATTCTCAAACACCCTCCAACAAAGGAGCGGAAAAAGAAGGAGCTAGTACCAGTAAAAATAGGTCTAGGCCTGGGAAAGAACCAATGGGTGCTGAAGAAGCACCCGAATTCTGGTACATGCCTATTAGGAGACCTAACTTCGACGAATAAGTCCATTTGTTGAGACAGAGTAATGTCCCCAAAACACAAGGGACATTTAGGAATGAACCACATAATGACCCTCTTTTCGAACCTACATTTGGAGGACAAGAAAGAGAAACAAAGCCAAAACATGGTTTCTATATGCATGATGAGTATAATCATGCTCATAATTATAGGTATCCTAAAGAAGGAATAGGTGTGAAAAGCTTTAAACAAGTACCTGAAGTCCCTAGACAGACTAATATACCTAGAGCAAAAAGGTCTTATATTAATCCACTATTCGAACCCTCATATGGGGGGAAGGAGAGCCTTAGAGGACACGGTATAGAAATGAGGAAAGATATGCACCCTACCAGAAGGCAGATAGGTATTTCCAACCTCAAAGGGGGCCAGTTGATGGCCCTTACACTGGCTATTCTAGGGAACAAAATCTAAGGGAACCTTATTGGGACCAACCTCATAATCCAGAAGAACCTATAAGGAGATATCCATTATTAAGGAATAAAGTCATTGGACTTATACAAGAAGTTTGTGGACCTTTAACTCGGGGGGTACAAACTCAAGTGTACAAAAAGCCTTACCCAGAATGGATAGATAGGCAATTTAAAGTCCCAAAGGGGTTTAAGATTCCAGACTTTACTTTGTTTTATGGAGATGGAAGACAATCCACATTGGAACATATTGCTAGGTTTACGGCTCAATGCAAAGAATTAGCAAATATTGACTTCCAAAAGTAAAAATTGTTTCCTAATTCACTCACAAGAGTAGCTTTTGAATGGTATACGAAATTGCCCTCCGGATCAGTCCAAAATTGGCAAAAGATGGAAGAAATTTTCCATGCGCAGTTTTATCAAATAGAGCCAGAAGTTACCATGGCAGATTTAGCCAGATTAAGGCAAAGATCTGATGAAAAAGCTGCACAATTTATTGCTAGGTTTAAGAAAGCTAGAACCAAATGCAAACTCCAACTTCCTGAAGCCGAGTTTGTTAGATTGGCTCAAGATGGTCTGAATAAAGAACTTCGAAGGAAATTTGATTCCATGGAGTTTAGAGACTTAGTTTGTCACGCCCTTGATTTTTAACATAAATATTGATAACTTTTCATTAAGAAACCCTCGTAATATATCCATAAATATTTCCCAAAAGAGTTTCTTGCCAATCTTCTCGAATTATAGTTCCAAAATATTACATCATGAGGCACCACGGCCCAATACTTGATAAATACATGGGTTAAAAGTCATAAGGTTTTACATTACACCTTCAAAATATGAATGAAATGAGCTAGATGTCTCCACTTCCACAACTCTCAAAAGAATGCACTTGAATGCACACACGTCACTCCAACTACTGCTCCGGGTTCACACCTGAAAATGATAGGTTGAGCTACACTAGCCCAGTAGAGAAATCTACACAACTCTTATGTAAAAATGAGTAGATAGCTTGAATGAAGAGCAAAGAGAGGATACGGTATCTCAAATGACATGCAAAACGTAAATGGTAAATGTCCCACCATCGATTATGGTAGTAAAGCACAATGACTATGCTTCAAGATTCTAATCACAAAGATTCCACAATTTCATATGTTTTACTCATGACTACCCTTGACTCTTACGCTATTCTGGATTACCTATCCGACATCTCGACTCCATGATATAAATAACAACACATGTTTAAACGGAACGAATATATATAACTCTACGGTCTCGTGTCTGTTCAACCAACATTTTCTTTCATGAATTCATTTCGCTAACCCTTCACTTGTTTCCATTTCACCATTGCATACCAACTTCACCCGTCATGAGTGAATGCTCATTCTGGGCTATTTATGGAGTTCCATTACTCCCCACATATACTTTTCTCATCAATGGAGCCAAATCCAAGTCACAAAGCATAGGCTACCGCACCACCATTCCCTTACCACATTTCACACTCTATCATTCATCTCAGCCGCATGTAAGGAATTCATAAACAAGATCCATTGAAATAGATATTGTAAGGATAATCCCATTTCAACCGACTCGCAAACATAACACAATCAATTTCCCACGTCGTCATACAAGTATCCACATTTCTCATATCAAACATATTCATTCACAACGATTCAAGAGTTTCCACCTTTTAGCTCATTAAACTTTACAAGTTATGCTAGGAATATCTTTCGTCTCAAACATAAGGGAAACGTCTCTCACATCCCTATCCAGCTTTGTCAAACTTAGGGGAGTGTCCTACGTGTCTGTTTCTCATATTGCATGTCTACACATGTCATTTCCGTCAACTTTCATTCCTTACGCCCTCTAGGTTCTCGTTTCGGTGTTGTTAGGCTTCTATGGGATCCGACAATCACCACCACGCGTCAACCATACTACAACACTCCCAAGCTCAAGAGCATATGTAAACCAACCCTCACGAAGCTCAAATGATGTTTACAAAGTGGTTGGAAGGTGTCTCGAACATATAAATCTAAAGGCGGAAGAACAACTAAAATATGTCAAAACGGGGTTTCGGGGTATCAATACCTCTCTCAGAGGTATCAATACCTCTCTCAGAAATGGACAGATTACAAAGGGGTATCGATACCCCATTTTGAGGTATCAATACCTCAAGTCCTGAATGTGCAATTTTCTAGCAGAAAATGCGAACGAAAGGGAGAAAAACTCTTGACTAATCTTCAAGCACTCAATAAGAGAATGATCAAACTCAATATCCAAGTATGAAATTAACTCATTAACACATAAAAGTAGTTAGATCTCCCTACCTTAAAGGTTTTGAGCAAAACCCCCAAATCTCTAGTAAGCCCTAGCTTCCAAACTCAAAACCCACCATGAAAACTCCTCCTCCAAGCTTTACGCACGAGATTTACGTGTTAAGAACACTTCTATACGGTGGAGGGGAGGTGGATCTTTAAGCATTCAAGGGGTATTGCAAGGTTTAGAGGTGAGAGGGAGAGATGAGCCGAGAGAGAGAGTCGGCTAGAGAGAGAGAGAATGGCGTGGAGAGTGAGAGAGGAAAAAGGATTGTGTGGTTCTCATACCCACACCTCCATATATATACCCACACACTTTTACATTACACTTACACCCTGATATCTCAAATTCAATCACATTAACCCCAAATGCATATTCACACAACATTTCACCTTCCTCTTAGTTGAAGCAATTTTATTAAAATTGAATCTATTAAAATTAAACAAGGGTCTCTACATAGTTGACTTAACTTATAAAGTGTCAAGATATGAATCTTTGTTAGAAGAGGATATAGATAGGAATAATTCTTCATACTCAACCTATTACAAAGATCCTACCTTTGAGATTGATGCTGCAGACATTGTAGAACATGAACCTTGTGTATGTGATAGTTTGATTCGAAAGGAAACTACTATAGCACAGAAATTCAATAGAAAAGAGATCAATAAAGCTTATTCTTTTGATATATCTAAAGCTGATAAAATCTTTGATTATCTGTTAAAGAAAAGGTTTAGTAAACTTCCTGCTAAGGAAGACCTTTGGATGGCTGCAAGTCAAAGTGGAGGGGTAAAGCCATGGTTGGCTTCGAAGAGAAATACACCAATAAGCCCAGCTCCACCAACTTCGAAGAGGGAATATCCTCCTCAGAAGAGGTCCCATGTTGGGAATGAAGCAGTAACTCAGGGAAGACAAGAAGTGCCCCAAGAGCAATTTTCTTTGGTGAAAGGAGTACCAGATTGGTTTTTAAGGAAGATTAAACCAGAGTTATTTCAGGGATATAAGGATTTGTCCATAGCAAACAAGACTTATAAACCATCAAGTTCACCTATTGGTCAGTGGGTTTTGGTTAGAGATCCAAACACCAAGGTGCCACAAATGGTTCCTATCTTGACTAGAACTCATAATAGGAAACTTCAGAGCAAGTATACTCTTTTCCAAATGGAAGAACTCCTTCCAAAGGAAAAAATGTGGAGAGAGACCAAGCCAAACCCTAGGTTTAATAGCGTTCGAAATGAAGAGTCTGAAGACTTTGTTCAGAAGGATTACCAACATTTAGAGGAAAAAACTTTGATGGAGATAACAACAGCCACAGATGATGACGAAAGTGATCAGAACCTTGCTTCTCCCAATTCTTTGGCCAGTTACCAGTCAGGGTTTTGGGAAGCCATGCTAGTTGAACAAGAGGGCAGAGAAGGAAGTTCTTCTCCTATGGAAACTTCTGTTATAGCAAGCACTGAAGCAGGGGGTGAAAGGTGAGGAAGAACAGGAACAATCATGCAAAGAAAAGGTGATTCAATTTGGCTTAATACCAGAAGTACAAATTAATATGGTGTAGCCTTCTAGCATGACCTTTGTCAGCTCGAATTGGTCTCCAACCCCACTAGTTTCCCAGCCAAACGAAGGCCCATTAGAAATAATTGAGATTTCCAACAGTGAGGAACTCGAAGCCTGGGAGGAGATGCAGGAGAGCAAGGAAGCAGAAATGGTGGATGAGAGTTATGATATTCTCATTTTAAACAGTGAGATTCAAGACAGTGAGGCAACCTCAAAGGAAGCTGCTAGTTTTGCTCCAAATGATGAATCAGATTCACCTTTGATTGTGGATTTGAATTATGTTGATGTTTTTTACCCATTCAAACCCCCATCAGATGCCATGTGACAACATTTGAAGCCATTATATATTTCTGCAACTTTCGATGGGATTCCCCTCAATAGGGTTCTAGTTGATAATGGTGCAATAGTAAACATATTACCTGTTCAAACTCTCAAGAAATTGGGGAAAGAAAAGGTTAAGCTGATTTCTACTAGTACTTCCATTGTAGGTTTCACTGGAGAAAGTAAAAGTGCCAAGGAAATATTTTTCGTTCGATTGGCAGTGGGAGGTGTAAAGACAGATACAACCTTCTTTGTAGTGGATACCTTTGCAAGCAAGCATAATGCTCTGTTAGGAATAGATTGGATACAGGTAAATGGATGTATTCCATCTTCTATGCACCAAGCATTGATGATTGTGAAGTATGAGAAGGGCAAGAAAGTATAAATTGAGGAAATAAAGGCAGACCTTCACCCATTCAGTGCTTCAGCAAACTTTGCTGAAGTAGAGATGTACAAACCTGAGATTGTACCTCTCAGTGAGTTAACACAAGCAACCACACACCCAACCAGAAAGATGGATAGTGGGGAATTGGTCAAGCTAAAGGCAAAGCTGAAACAAGCAGCAATTATGAATCAGCCATCCCAATAAATGATGCTTGGATGTAAATCCAAGAAGGAAACAGAGGAGGCCAGTTGGTTGGCTTTAGTGAAATATTTAGCTCTCAAAGTTGAACAAAAGGTTCAGGAGGAGAACATTTGGAATGATGCCTTAGGAGATAAACCTGAAGTAGTCTCAGAGCCTGAGGTACTCGAAGAAATATTGTCAATTGCTGTGAATTCCCAAAACCCTTTGGAGGAAGTCAAATTGGGAGGTGATGAGAATCCAAATCCTGTGCAAATCAACAAGTGGCTGGATGTTGATGCAAAAGCCAAGTTGATAGAGGTGCTAAATGAGAACAAGGATTGTTTTGCTTAGAGCTATAATGAACTGCCAGGTTTAGACAGAGAATTGGTGGAGCATAGACTACCTATCAAACCACAGTTCAAACCGTTCAAGCAGTCGCCTAGAAAGATGTCCCCAGATATAATAGCCAAAGTCAAGGAGGAAGTCTAGAACCTTTTAAATGCTGGCTTTATCAGAACAACAAGGTATGTTGAATGGTTATCTAACATAGTTCCTATTCCTAAGAAAAATGGGAAAACAAGAATTTGTGTTGATTTTAGAGATTTAAATTTGGCAACACCTAAGGATGAATATCCAATGCCAATAATAGACATGTTGGTAGATAGTTCAGCTAGCAACAAAATATTGTCTATCATGGATGGACATTCAGGCTATAATCAGATTTGTATTGCAGAAGAAGATGTTCATAAGACAGCATTTAGAGCTTCTGGTAATATGGGGACTTTCAAATGGGTTAAAATGCCCTTTGGTCTTAAAAATGCTGGAGCCACATACCAAAGGGCCATGAATAATATTTTTCATGAGATTGTTGGGACGTTTTTAGAATGTTATATAGATGATATAATTGTAAAGTCCAGGTCTATTAATGATCATCTTGAACATCTAAGGACAACCTTTAAGAAGATGAAACATTACCAATTGAAGCTGAATCCTACCAAATGTGCTTTTGGGGTAACAACTGGGAATTTCCTAGGGTATTTGGTTCATAATAAAGGAATCCAGGTCGATAAGAACAAAGCTAGAGCCATCATTGAGGCAAAGCCACCTTCCAATAAGAAGGAACTACAAAGGTTTCTTGGACAATTGAATTTCCTTAGAAGATTTATGTATAACACTCTGGGAAAATTAAAGTTTTTTCTTCTTTGTTGAAATTGAAGGATGGGGAAAACTTCGAATGGACAAGAGAGCATGATGCTGCTTTCAAGGCCATCAAGGAGTACTTAGCCAATCCTTCAGTTCTAGTTCCACCTAGCAAAGGGTAGCCTGTGAAGTTGTATTTGGCAGCAAACTATGACTCTATGAGAGTATTGTTAACTCAAGACAATAGTGAAGGCAGGGAGCAAGCTATCTATTGCTTAAGTAGATTTCTGAATGCTTGTGAATGCAAATATTCCATGGTGGAAAAGTTATGTTTAAGTTTGTTTTCTGCTTCGAAGAAACTCAGGTACTATATGATGCCTAGAGTTACCTATGTTATTTCTCAAATTGATGTAATGAAGTACATGTTGTCTTAGCCTATACTCAGTGGAAAGATTGGGAAATGGATAGTATCTTTAATAGAATTTAGTCTTGAATATGTGCCACAGAAATCAGTGAAAGGGCAAGCCTTAGCCAATTTTTTGGCAGACCACTCTAACACGACAGAAACTCCTGAAATTGCTACAATAGGCTCTGTAACCTTAAGACCCTAGAAAATGTGGTTTGATGGTTTGAAGACAAGCCAAATGGCTAGAGTGGGATTGGTGATCGAAACTCCTCAAGGATTGAAAACCATATGGATTTCGAATCAATGAAGGAGAATGTTCTAAGAATCAAGCAGAATATGAAGCAATGATTTTAGGTTTAGAAATATTGGTGTACTTGAAAATGGATACTGTTGAAGCTTATAGGGATTCTCAATTAGTTATTAATCAAATGATTGGATTATTTCAATGTAATAGTCCTTCTTTGATGAAATACTTTCAATATGCAAAAGGTTTAGTCAAACAATTCTATTTGTTGACTTTCACATATATCCTAAGATTCTTAAATGAAGAAGCAGATGAAGTGGCTCAAATAGCTTCTGGATATAAGGTGAAAATAGAAAAAGAAAGAAAATTATATCATTTAGCTTTGAGAAAGTCATTACCCCTGTTGAAAAACAGATTGAGTGATTTCGAAGTATATGAAACCAATGCTGTGCCAAATCAGAATTCAGATTGGAGGCAGCCTTTGATTGATTATTTAACCAAACCTGATTCTCAAGCGGATAGAGCAACAAAATTGAGGTCAATCAATTACGTAATGTACAATGGTGAGTTATTTAAAAGAGGAACGGATGGCCTTCTTTTGAAATGCTTAAGTAAGGTTGATGCCTTCAAAGTAATGGCTGAAGTACATGAGGGTATTTGTGAAGCTCACTAAGCTGGCATTAAATTGAGATGGCTAATAAGGAGATACGAATTCCATTGGCCAACTATTCTCAAAAATTGTATTGATTATACTAAAGGTTGCCCCAGCTAGGCTTGTCAAAAGGCTGGAATGATTTATCCACCTTCTTCTGGTGAGCATAAATTCATCTTAGTGGCCACTGATTATTTCACCAAATGGGTGGAAGCCCAAGTTTTTGTAAGTATAACTCAAGTCCAAGTTATAGAATTTGTAAAAGGGATTATTTTTAGGTTTGGATCCCCTGAAACAATAACTGTGGATAATGGGTCTATCTTAGAAGGAAGATTAGTGAATGCTTTTGCAGCAAATCATGGCATAACATTGACAAATTCCACCCCGTATTATGCTCAATCAAATAGTCAGGCTGAGTCCATCAACAAAATCATCTAAAGAGGGATTAAAAGGATGGTGGATAACAATCCAGAGGAATGGCTTGATATATTGTAAAATGTGTTATGGGCTTATCGAACTACAAAAAGAACAAGCACTGGAACTACACTGTTTGCCTTAACATATGGGCATGACGCTATGTTGCCAATGGAAATAGTAGTAAGATCTCAAAGATTGATAGCCCAAAATAATATCAGTTTGGAAGGATATCACCAAGCCATGAATATGGAATTGGAGGAGATAGACGAGCAAAGAGTGAAAGCTCTAAATCAAATCCTGCTCCAAAAAGCTAGAGTGGCCAGAGGTTATAATAAAAGATGGCATTTTGAAGCTTTGATGAAGGGGATTTGGTATGGAAGGTTATTCTTCCAATTGGAAAGTGTAAGTGCAGAAAAATGAAAGGGACTATAAACAACACAAGAGAATAATGGCTAACCATGACTTCTAGCCAGAACCCAAACACATCGTCAGAAACCTAATCTGCAAAATAGACAAGGGGTGAGCGCACCTTTGCCGCTCATGGCAAAGGCCCTCCAATGCCTAAGTTAGTATCACGTACTGGCAGAAAACCCTAATTATCAGTAGGAAAGTCAAATTGCAATGTATTGCGTACCTTTTACCTTTAGTTTAACCTTGTTTATATAGGCATTCGTTTGGTTGCTACCTAAGCATCCTTGTTGCCCTAGGTTTCCTATCTCGTATAGGAAATCTAGAATATCTCGGATTCTCGTTCCCTTATCTGTTTATTACCTTAGTCCTTTTAGGACTCTTTTCCATCGCTGGCCGAATATCCCATTCCTGTTGGGTATCTCTCCTTGATCCTATTTTCTTGAGATCTTTTCCCTTTTACGGATTTCAACCATTCCGGGGCCCTCCAGAGCGTTCCTTGCATCTGAGGTTGCTTCCCCCAGAATTCCCCTCTCGTTCGGCTGTCTCGTTGCTGAACAAACTACTTGGACCAGTGACCTCACATGCCACTGTTCCTTTATCAGTCTTTTGGTCCAACATCTTCTTGTGTTTACTGGACCATGACTCCGTACAGACTTTTTGGACCATTGACTTTTCATGTCACTGGTCCCTGTTGCCGATCACCGTATGGCACGACAACTGTTCCTATCGTATGTTTTCCATGGTCCCATGTACCATGTGTTCGGGCATCTCTTACACCTGTTCAGGAATACCTCCCTACAATTGCTCCCCAGCTTTACTCATTATTTTTAATACAAATGACGAGTAAAGCTCTCAGAAACCGAGCAAATTTATTTTGCTTCTGCACCTTGTTTCTCAAAACTGATGCATCATTCATCATTAGCCTAGGCAAAACGTCTTATCGTTTGGGCTGGACAGGCTTTTTTCGCCCTCAACTTTCCATGCGACATACATTGTGCTGTTTGCATTAAATGCGTCTTTGGGGAACGAAACGCCAAAACGGCGTCTGGGATGACGTTTCTCATATGTCACCCACTTATTAGGGTATATTGGGTTTTTTGTTCCACATTTTGAACCACTTTCTCTCTCTCTGAACTTTCCACTGACAGAAGACTCAAACGCTCTCGCTATTGACGCTCTGTTCACCATCTCAAGGTTTTTCCCCTTCCTACAGTTTTAAGAACTCCGATCGTCGTGCTCGTAAGTTACTACTTTCCATTTTACCCCATTTCTCCTTTTTGATTTAGGGTTTCCTTCGTTCTAGGGTTTACTCGACACCCCCTCCCCTGTCTGTAATACTCTGTAAAATGGGAAGATTCAGACGATACTATGTAGACACCCCAATTAGGATCTCCCGATTGTTTTATGGTTTCGTGTTTTCCCAATGATGAATCAGATCAAAACGGACTTGAGAATGGAATGGATTGAGTTTGGATTGCTTGGAACCCTTTTCGAACCTTTTGAACCCTGAAGCCTTAAGTCAAAACCCTAGCCTTAGTTTGACCAGCGCGCGGTACAATGGCTCCCTCGCGCAATGGTGAGCTTGTCAGGTGTTGGTCAAAAGTCAAAGTGTTGACTATTGACCATCGCGCGATGATTTTCTCCCTCGCGCGACGATCCCACTCTGTCGCTCGATGGTTAGAACCTATCCCCATCACCTTTTTCCAGCTGGATTTTATGATCATCAGGGGGTCTATGGGCTGTAGAACCCCGTTTTCCACCAGAACAGCTGTTGGTGACTGCATGGTTTGCTCCTCCCCACACAACTTCTCCCATCACCTTGTTGGCCACCTTTTCCACCAAGTTAGGCTGGCCAGCCTTGTTGGCTGGTTGCTAGGCCTAGTGTGCCACCAACCAAGCACCTCCCAATCTTCTATATATACCCCCATTACTCTTTCGAGTCTTGGGTTACCAAAAATCAAGCAAAAAAGGCACACAAACCCTAGTACACTCGATACTCCTTAATCCTTGCCACTTCCATACACTCATTTCACAAGCACTACAACCTTGTTCAATCCAAATCAAAACTTCTCAAGCAAAGGTATAAACTTTTACCTGTTTCCTGTTTTGATCCCTGAGGGGGGCTGGTAGGGCCAAGGCTGGTAATCAATATCAGTCCTGCCCCTAAAGTCAGCAGGGTTACATGAAGTTGTGGCTAAGCACTCCCGTGCGCGATGGACCCGCTCTCTCGCGCGACAGTCATGTCTACACGAGATTGGTCCACGTGGGGATGGGGTGCTGGTCATTTCTTGTTTTATGTTTATAATTATTTTGTAGCATGTTAGGTCTTAACTCTATGTTTTGCATGATAAAAATCATAGTTTAGTTTAGCTTGCTATTTCATTGGGTTTGGAATGCCCTTGGTTGCTTCTGAATATGTATCAGAGCCCAAGCATGCAAAGCAATTCCTGGAAATCCAGTCAGGACCTTGCGCGAGTATGTCACTCTGTCGTGCGATGGTCCTCTGATCTCCAGTGGCTGCCCTTGCATGGGCAACCAGGGCTTAGGCCCCTGTTTATTCACCCCCACTGTTTAGGGGTTGTATTTCCAATGCTATCCTGTCTGTTTGTAATATTATTTTACTTTCCAGTACATACCAACTGCTTGGTTTGCCGCCTGGGTGAGTACTGGTCTTTCCAGAGCCCAGTAGGGGATAAAATTTTACTTGTGATGAGCTACCAACACTCGTGCGCTAGAGTGGGTGTGTCGCGCGATTGTCAATTTGCATGCACGCAGATCCATGCATGCAAGTTGGCTATTGTGCACATCATACTCACTCCATGTGCAGTTTTGATCATCTGATCAGAGGGTTAAGTTTTATCCCATTTATTTTCCAACATCCCATCCATCATGCTAAATTCAAATCACATCTTACAAATCGTGTTATAGTTTCAATCCTCGATTAACTATTTCCCCGCCCTAATTGGCTAAAAATTGGTTAATAAAAGAAGAATCACAAAGTTTTCACAAAATGCCTAAGTAGAGACCGATCTCCGGATTGGGTGAGAGGGGTGCCTTAAAACCCTTCCCCTCTCATAACCTGGCTCCCGAACCCAGATATGGTTATAACGGACTGGTTTCCTTCACTTTTTCAAATCAAACAGCGTGGTAGGCGCTTCGAATACGGTTCTTTGGGTGTCGGACCTTCAAACCTGAGTGGCGACTCTGTATTATGAGCGCTTGCTTCTCCGCTCGCGCTCCCTCGATTTTCGAGCCGCTTTAGAAAGGAATGGAATCCTTTTCTCTGAGGGCATGCTGCCCATAGTGGCAACTCTGCTGGGGATAATCGAACCAATATTAATCCACACTTAGAGTTTAATACGCTTGTGAACAATTCCTTAAAAGTCTGTCAAAACGGTGAGCTTCGCGCTGTCGAAGGTTGGAATGGTGATTTAACAGGACCCCATGTCCGGCCAATCTAATCTGGGAATTTTCAATTGTTCACTTGCATAGTTTCCTCTAAAGATGGACTAAATAAAGTGAGCCAAATTTGAAAGGGCATTTTGTGATTTTGTGATTCTTCTTCTTCTTAGTCAAATTCTAGCATTCTCATTTGCATCGATGTGGGATAGCCTCGTTGGATCGTTTTGGCAATCCAGCACGGTTTACTAGAGATCGGGGACCCCGAATGACCAACAACCTTCGACGATGATGGGTCATTCTACCGTTCGACTGTTGCTCTGCGGTTACGCAGGCAACGAGAGGTATATCTATGGCCTTAGTCCGAGGAACCTGTTACGAACCAAAATCGGCTTTTGCATATACAAAGCACTAGAACTCTCCAAATTAGGGCAGGTACCTACAGGGTAAGATTTATCTGCATGTAACCCCATATACTGTCTACGTGTTACTGCTTTCCCTATCTCATGTTCTGTACATACATACCATCCTGCGTAGAAGCATGTTTGGGTGACTTCTAGGTTCTCATTCAGACCAATCTGTCTTAAGTTTATTAGGACGTTATGGCCCGATGAGGAGTTGTGCATCTCAATGGTGCACGTTTTCAAAGTTTCAAAATCCTTAGAACAAAGGGACTTTAGAAAATCAGGAATTTCTACACCTCGTTTATATACCTGCTTGAGGTTTCAAATAGAAAATGATGAACAATAGAGAGGATGCCATGATGCTTACACCAAAAGGTAACAAGTGCCTCGTCACTTACACCGCCCGGCTAACAGCGCTCTGCCGCTCACGCCATCCTGGTCATAGTATCATAACGTTCATACCGAGTTGTTCCGACTTTGAAAGTTGAAACCTCAAACAGCGGAATGGTTGAAGGTTTAGGATTCTTTTGGCATCCTTTAGCCTTATTTGCTTCAAGTAAGGATACACATTCGAAAAGAATTCTAAGGACCCTGGCAGTGACCGAATGTCTTAGGATAAACTCGTCTTAAATAGTTCTAGAGTCTCGGGGACACAGACGATGCTGGCTGCATCTATGCTTTAGTCTTTTATTTAAGATTAAAGTTGCTGTAGGACCCCTATTAAACCTTTTTTTGCTTTACTGCAAGTCCCGAGCCATTGCACCGCTAAGGAAAGTATCGAGGCAAAAGGGCAAACCCGCTTGGGAACAGATGCATTTGAATCTGGTTCAAAGGCTTGTCAGACTTAAATCCCAGTCAATCACCATGGAAGACTTTCCGCTTTCTCCATTGGCCGCTCAACAGTCAGGCTCACCATTAGTCCAACGGCACAGACAGCTAGCCTCCCCATCATCTGCATCAAGTACTTCTGAAAACCCTATCATGTCAGGACAGCCACCCGTACAACCACTTTCTCTGGAAGAGATACTCATGAACCTTCAGGCTAGCATTATTACCATCCAACAAAGGGCTGCTCAGACAGATGCCAACATCACCCGCTTGAATGACCTCTTTGACACTCGTCTTCCCCCAGTTGTCCAAGAAGAGAGTGAGGTTGAGGAGGATGTTCATACGCAACCCATCATGGTTGAAGATCCGAATAATTTGAGGCATCTCATTGTGCAACCCAACCCTAGGGTGGTTCACGCACCTGCTGCAAATCCGAATCCAGTAGGCGACATGCCTGTTGCAAACCCTGATATAACCGCTCTCATGGCCAAGATGGCCAAACTTGAGGAATCTATCTCCAAAGCTGAAAAGGTCAAGGCCGGTGGAATCGACTTGGATCGCCTTTGCCTATATCCCAATGCTAAGCTTCCCGAGAAGTTCAAAATGCCAGACTTGGCGAAATTCAATGGAAGTGGTGACCCTAGGATTCACCTTTACAGTTACCATGCCGCCATGAAGCTTTTGTCAGTCGAGGCCGAGGCAATGTCACAGCTCTTTCCACAAACCCTCTCAGGCCCTGCTTTCCATTGGTTCTTATCGCTCGACATTGCTAAAAGGAGGACCTGGGAGGACATTGGGACTGTGTTTATTTCGCAGTACAGCTATAATTCTCAACTGAAGATGACCACTCAGGAATTGGAATCAACCAAAATGGAAGCAAAGGAGTCCTTTGCTGACTTCGTCAAAAGGTAGAGAGCCAAGACCGCTCTAATGACTGAGCGCCCTAGTGAGAAGGATCAACTCCGCATCATCTCTCGCAACCTCCAGCCGAACTACGCTAGGCATTTGGTTCTTGCTCAAGCGTCCGCTAACTTTGAAACCTTCTTCGACTCTGGCTTGGCCATTAAGGATGCACTGCAAAGCGGGATACTTTCAAAGGGGGAATCTTCTAACCCTCCTGTGGGCTACCACAGCCTCGGGTGAAATCGGGGCGGCCCAAAAAGAAGCGCCACCTTTTGGAATCGATTTGAAAATTTTGAAGAGTCGCCACCCGGATTTGTGGTTTGCCACCCGAGAAACCGTTTTATTTGAACATGGTTGATTTGAATTGAAAACCAGAGATTCGAAAAAGGGTTCGGAAGCCACATTACGAGGGGGGAAGGGTTTTTACGGCACCCCCCTCGCCCGATTTGAAATCGGTCTCTACTAAACATTTGTAGGATTTTTCAAAGAGTTTTGTTTCATTAATTCATTTAGCAGGTATCCACAGATATATCATGTACAGAGGTGTGCATGCGTGTGCATGTGTACAGTGAATAAATGAGAAATGGTAATGAAATACAAAATGCTAGAAACTGGAAGGTGCTGTCACTGATCCACTCTCGAGCGCTCGGAAGCACTCCCGAGCGCTTGGGAGTATTACATGCCCAACCTGCACATCTTGTTAGTACAACAGGATACAATAGGGTATAATACTGAAAACATAAACTGAAATAACAATAAACATGTCATAGGCTCAACAGAGGGCTTAATAGACTGAGATCAGACCCACTCTTCCTAGCCATGCATTCTTGCCTTTCTGAAAATCAGTTTTACAGTTATAAGAGACAAAAAGGGGGATGCATGCATGGACATGCAAAGGCAGTAGGAGGGTCAAACTAGAAGAAAGATGGGTTAAAGCCTGCATACAAACACTCTCGAGCGCTCCGAAGTGATCTCGAGCGCTCGGGAGTAGTTTACACCCCAAACTGACTTCAACCCTCCCATGCACTCAATGTAGTATCCTAGTAAATTGGATCTTCTGTTTTTAAGGTATGAAAAAGGTTTCTCTTTTCAAATCCTGACCAGTATTCATTAGCATGTCTTTAAATGAAGACCGTCTTCTTTATTTTTCTTTAAAAAGGCAGATCGTCCGCACCAACATACTTTAAAAGAGCTAAGACGGCTATGAAATACGTCATACTCCCCATGCATGTCCATTCAAACACTTTAAAAGAAGAAAAACAGGTCTGGAGCCACTCTCGAGCGCTTGGGAGTAGTCCCGAGCGCTTGGGAGTACTTCCAGTAAGCCAACACTGAAGTCTCTCAACCCATGCTCAGTATTAAAGACTGAGAAGGCTGAGGGACCTCCCTCAGAAAGGAAAACAGCCTTGTTATATTTATGCTTGACACTAAGGTAGAAAATTTCTACCTTTAAGTTGGAACCTTGCTTCTTGAGAAGGCTTTGAAAGAGGAAAAAGATATGCAAGTTTCAGATGATCAGAGGTTGGAGATGATCTGAACTTCCTCCATCTTCTTTATGTTTTGATTCTTGGTTGTTTTGCTTTTCGAAATAGAGTTTTTCAAAGGGGTGAAAACTGGTTTGGTTTGAACAGTCAGAGGGTTTTTAGAGAGAGAGAATTCGTGTCTGTTCTGTGCTGGAATGGCCTTTATATAGGCAAAATAGTATATGGTCTCATTTTGGCAAATGAAATATGGAATCTTTGAAAATCCATCAGGCCTGACTCATCTCTGATTGAGGTGGAGTGTTGCCTGAGGTTTGAACCGGCCAAAACGGCTGTAATGATGGCTTGCATGGGAAGTGGGGAAGCTCCAGCATCCATTGGGCAGCACAGAAGTCTCGAGCGCTCAGAAGCACTTTCGAGCGCTTGGGACTTCACTCACTAGCGCTCGAGAGTTTGTCAAATCCCAGATTTTGAAAATGATTTGGAGCGCTTGGGACTGTTCCTGAGCGCTTGGGACTGGCTTAGAAATTTTATTTTCCTTTTTAAAGTCTCCCAAGAAGCATTGTTCTGACTGGTCAATGGCTTGTTTCAATCCAAATTCATCATCGGGGAGCCTCCGGGCCACAAATTAAGGAAATTCGAAATGTCCAAATTGGGGTGTCTACAGCTGCCCCTCTTTGGATGGCGCTCGGCATCATGTCTAGATACGAGTGACATCCAAAGATTGAGACAGCCCAATTCGAGCCATGTCAAACCGTTAATTTCACAAACAATGCAAAATGGCACATCCAATGCATGAGGTCGTGTCCTTTCAGACTGTCTACGTACCCTTTTCTGCAGGGATCAGACCAGCGTAGTTCTTCGGGGCAGGTGCAAACACGTGTAATGCATGCACGAGAAAGATTGACAAGACCTCGACAAGGTAAATATGCAAAAGGGGTCCACCTGTTACTTTGTTTGGCGAACGAAAGATGCAAGCACGTGCGATGCATGCATGAGAAAGGATCGACACGATTTTGATAAGATAAATGCATGAAGGGTCCATCTGTTGCTCTGTTTGGCGGACGGAACGTGCAAGCACGTGTGATGCATGCGTGAGGAATGATCGACACGAGTTTGATAAGACAAATGCATGAGGGGTCCACTTGTTACTCTTGTTTGGCAGACGAATAGTGGATAAAATAGCACTTGTAGTGTAAAAATACCTGCAAGCATGTTGAAATTAGCATAAATAGATAAAATTTCGATCGACTACCAAGTAAAACACCAAATCACGGGACGAGAGCCCGAAATCACATTATCGATGAAGGTTCGCTTCTCGCAGTCTCGTTCGACACGGTTGGAGCTAGGACTGAGATTGATTTTGTAAAAAGAAACGGAAGAAGCTAAGCAAGCCTCGGAAGCAGGAAGGGCACAAGACGACGGAGGGCTGGCACGGAGGCTGAGGATAGATCTCAGCGCTCAGAACCACTCCCACTCGAGACCACTCCCGAGCACTCGGGAGTGGTCTCAAGCGCTCGAGACCACAGCTGGGGTCCCCTGTTCTGTTCACCTTCTTCGACAGATTAGGGGTTTAAACTCATATCTGAGCGCTCGAGAACCGGAGCGAACTGTACACCTTTGAAACTCGATCGACCTCACCCTCTCTCTCAGGCAATCTCACTCTCTCTCACTTGACTGATCTCCCTCTCCCTCTCACTCAAACGATTTCTCTTTCTCTCAACACGGATCGAGCCCAAGACCTCGAGATCACTACGATTTTCAGGTGGGTGGTGGTGTGCCAGGAGATACGAATCAAGAGGAAGAAGAAGGTTTGGGGGGGAGAAGAAAAGGGGATGGCTAGCAGAGGTGATGGGGAGTTGCCCCACCGCGAGGAGGCAGCGGTGGTGGCAGCCGCGGCGACGATGGAAATGGACAGCAGCAGTGATGCCAGTGCACCAGCGCAGGAGGGGGTGGTTGGTGAGGATCTAGCCACAGTAGTTGAGGGTGGTAGAGGAGTAGAGGCAGTAGGGAGTACTAGCAGAGATGTGGCGGCGAGGGGGAATGCGAGCGAGAGTGAGATAGTGCGAGGAGACGGTGACGAGCTGGCCACGGGCAGCGGGGGCTCTTTGGGTGGTGAGATGGGGGTTTCAGGTTGCGGATGAGGTGTCATGGGTATTCCACATACTTCTACGGTGGAGGAGTTGCTCATGGCCGCCGAGCGGGCCGGTAGTGAGTGGAGGGAAGGTGGCAGTGATGAGGTAGTGACGGCTGGCTGCGTCGTCGCGACTCTGGTTTTGAGGGCGACGATTGTGGAGCCGAGAGGAGGGGACGGCGGGATTGGTGCTTCGCACCTGGTTCCATTCACAGAGGGGGACTTTTTGGACACCGCGAGGCCGCGTGACATTTTGGACGCACTGGGCCTCGACGCTGGGATTAGAGAGGTACTGAGGGGTGCGAGGACCACGGAGGATCAGACCTCAGCACTGACGTTAGGAGCATTGCTTAGCGGCGCATAGATGACGGCGGCGGACACGGGGTCGCCAGAGACGGACGATTTGGAGTTAGGAGAGGAGCCAAAGGAGGAGGTGGTGATTGAGGAGCGGGTTACGGCGGCGGCTGAGGCGAAGGCCTACTTGGCCAGGGCGCGCCCCGGGTTTGCACCAGATACCTATGCACCACGGTTGCACTTCTTTGAGTCGACAGGGATGATTAGCTATACTCCTGCCCGGACGGATTACCCAGAGGATATGCTTCTTCGAGATCGGGCTACGTACATCTCTTCCGGATGGACGACGGTATAAGTTTAATATTTCACTTTCCTGCATTATACTTGCTTCCTTGAATCATTGCGTTGTCTACTGATGCTATTTCTTTGCTCTGTTGAAACAGAGTACCAAAGATATTTACGGCCATGGAGGCTCAGGCCACTCATTGAAGTACTTCAAGGCGTTGCCCCGGAGAGTGCGGGAGTTGGTGGAGGAGGCTGGCTTCAGGCCGTTCATCCAGCTGTTGACAGCGGTGAGGGTTGACCGTGCAGTGATGACGGCATTGGCGGAGCGGTGGTGGGACACCACCAATACGTTCCACTTCCGCTTCGGGGAGATGACGGTGACTCCTCTCAACTTCGCTGCGATTACAGGGCTCCGAGTTGGAGGCGAGCCGATTCCTTTCGACCCGAGCATAGACTTGGATGATGCAGCTTTGGAGTGGTTCCTTGGACGGGTCCCGCGTCACAGCGGAGGGGTAGCGGAGTATGGCCAGTTCACGACGTACTGGGACCACGAGCCGGCGGACGACGTTGAGGTGGCCCAGATGGCCAGGGCCTACTTGCTATACCTGTTCGGGGCTTCTCTGTTCCCGCTCAGGCGATCCCGGGTTCACTTGAGCTACTTGGCGGGCCTGGTTGATCTGAGGCAGGCAGGACGGTACGACTGGGGAGGTGCTGCTCTGTGCACACTCTACTGCTTCCTGGGAGCCGACGCGGAGTGGGGGATACCATAGGCGGCTACTGGAGGGTGATTGAGGTATGACTCAATGCTACTGTCTTGAATTGCTTTGATTGATTGATTGAATTGAATTGAACATGTATTGACTTGAATCGACTTCCAAAATATGCAGCTTTGGGCTTACGAGGTCTTGGGCATGTTTCCGCCCGAGAACACTTGCACAAATCCGAACTTGCTCCCGTGTGGACTTGCATGAGGCAAGGAGTACCGGAGAGCAAAGGAGCGACGGGGACAGGTGATGACTTTCCGGCGCTGGCTGGATAACATCACTGGAGTCACGGTACAAACATCAACCTTTCTTTTTTTTATGCCTTGCCGAAAAATGAAATCCTTGATTATTGATGCCAGAAAACTGAATGCAGGTTCACTGGGATCGCTGGGCCAGGGTGGAGGCTGACTTCCTTCCGAGGAGCCGGGAGGTGACGAGGAGCCGGGTCTTGCTGGAGTGCCCACTGGGCTAGCAGTGGTACTTGGGGGATCGGGTGACACGGCAGTCACTCGGTTCTCCAGAGTTCATCGTGCCGGGGCCACTTCTTCCACAAGTGCAGCGGACTGAGACCTACACTCGGGCTGAGCTTTGCGGTCCAAAGAACCGTCTTGATTTGGAGAGATATCTGCGGCGCCCTGGACTATGCGACATACGAGGGCAGATACTTGGCCACCGGCTTGGGTGTGGAGAGAGAGGCTGGAGACGGATAGCGAGGCCGAGGCCGGGAGGGCGAGGTGAGGTGTTGAGGCTGGAGGCGAGACCGGGGTGAGGCTGGAGGTGAGGCAGGAGAGGACGAGGCCGAGGTGGTCGCTCTTCACGCGGTAGAAGCGAGGTGCTAGACCTCCTGCTGTTGGGAGAGGTGCTAGTTCTTCGGGCGAGGTGAAGGTAGCAGGAGCTCCTGAGATGGTGAGACTTCTACTCGCTGGGTTGCTGTCTTTGGAGTGGACGATAGGGGTGAGGGATCCTTCTGGAGCACGGGCAATGCTAGATATTCCATGCCTTCCACAGCCGTCGATGCAGCTTCCTGCTCAGGTATAACACAATTTCGCTTCTTTCATGCTTCAAATGTTTCTTGCTTATGCACATATGGTTTTGACCTTTGAATCATCACGCAGGTGCCACGAGAATGGGCGGAAAAGGCTATCATGCTGATGGTGGGGATGCGCAAGTTGCTGAAGGACTGTGCCAAGGGGAGGACCCTCAAGACTAGACCTGTTCCTGAGCCTGCTCTGCCTGTTGCTTCACAGGTATGCAACGTGCATGCATATACATTTTATTGGGTTTAAAACATGTATCAAATGAATGAATGCTCATGATATGCAGGTGCAGCCACGACGCTCGACTAGGACACGGTCGCAGGGTACGACGAGCCTTCCAGCTTCTGCCGGCGCGAGAGGTCGGGGTAGACAGATAGCAGGGGCTGAGCAGTTCGAGGTGGTTCCTAGGGCAGCGTCTCGGCAGAGACCCGCTCCCGAGGTGTCAGAGGAGGATATAGAGGAGTCGCTCGAGTCACGAGCTTTAGGGTCTACGGAGTCGAGTACCGCCTCAGGCCCTTCCGACGATGACGATGATGACGACGTTGAGAGCTCTGAATCCGAGGGACACCAGCAGAAGAGGATTCGTCTGGGCTGAGCTTTAGGTTTTTGCTTTGCTAGTCTTTCTTTTGCATGGGCCTGCGTGCCGACGCTGTTGTAGCTTCCAGGCCTGCGTGCCTTGGTTTTGTTTGGGCCTGCGTGCCCTGGTAGATAGGATTGGGCGTGTGTTTGCCCCAGCTTATGCACTTCCTTCTTTACTCATTGTAAATGCCGCATTTATTTATGAAAATTTGCACTTTTCTCGATTTGCGTTCGTTTGCACTCCCTTTAAGAATTGTATTTTATGAAATATGTTCGTCTAGCTTTGAAAGAGGGCAAAGAGCACGCGAATTTCGACCGATACTCTTAAAATGGAATAAAACTTGACACAATTAACTCGACTCATGGAATTTGACTTGAAATGACAAAAACGCCCTTAACGTAGAATTTACTGTCACTAAGGAAAGTAACGATTAAACTTGACCGGGATTGGACACGAGAATGGGACACGCGGGTATTTGATCCGAGTGCATGTTTCTAACACCACCATGAGTAATGAAATTGGGGCGTTTGAAGGCGAAAATTGATTCCGTAAGCTTTGGCGTGTGTTTGACCGCTTCACGTAGTCACCAGCACACGTTAAGACTTGCGTACACCCTCGAACTCTAACGAACGCTCTTGACACGAACTTCGACACGTCAACGGGAAGGAAATCATCCAGATTTTGAGGTTTTTCAAGGAATACACATGAATACTTGGACAAGCAGATAACTGGACCTGCTGTATTCCCTTAAGAACAGGTTGAAACTTGTTAAATTGGATGAACAGAGCTTGGGACGCCATCTCGGGACCAAAAACCAGGGAACAAAACTTGCTGTCAAAACTGCAGAACTCTCGAGCGCTCGAGAGTGTTGTCGAGCGCTTGGGAATTCACTTCCGAGCGCTCGGGACTGCTGTGATCTGCAGACTTGTGTTCATTTCCAAGATCATTTCCCAACTCTACCATGTCGTTTTCTTTTGCATGCACCCTTCCCAGACACCTTGTAAATGCCCCTGGACTGCTTTCCAGAGGTCAGTGGCTTCCCAAAGCAAGACTAGTGGATTTCCAATGCTTTTTCAAGCATTCCAAAGTTTGAATCTTGAAAATATTTTGAAAATGTGGAACTTGATGAGTTTCAAGGCTGGTGGGGAAGTGGTGTTGTCTCCCCTAGGCTTCTATAAATACCCAGAGTTGCTTTGGTAAGTCACTCACAACCCATTCCATCATTCTTCTTCCAAAACTTCCTTTTCTCATGACCTTGCTGAACCAAGCCTTGCTCTGCCCTTGGTTGGACAGCCTCGAGGGCATCGACTGGCTGAACTTCCGAGGGCACCGCTCTACGCTTTGAGGCATCTCCGCGAGGTTGCAATTCGTCCTGTCTTGCTGCACGCGGCAGCACGCTTTTTGGATCCTGAAGTGCATGTCTTTCGCTTCGGTTCTCAAGAGCTATGCCCCACCGTCGAGGAATTCCACGCCTACCTTGGGAGCCATGACTCCACCGAGCCAATTGTCCCAATGCTAAGGGAGAGCATGAAGAACATCCTAAAAGCCAAGCTGGGTGTCAGTGGGAACGTTGCTGAGTTCTTGACCTGGGGCAACGCCATCAATATCGTGCAGCTGTATGAGAGATTCAGTCCACTTGGAGACTTGACAGACTTTGAGTATCAAGGTCGCCGGATGACAGCTTGCTGTATTTGCCTCTTAGCGGCCTTCCTGCTGGTTCCGCCTGTTGGTCAGCCCAGTTCTCTATTGGTTGGAGTCGCTACTCAGATTGAGGCTCGCAAAGACGTTGCACCCTTGGTGCTTGTTGAAACCTTGATGGGGTTAGATGCCGTCCATGCAGGTTGCACGAGGGTTTTTGGTGGTAGCCCGCTGTTGCTGCAGGTTAGGGACCTCACTCAGCTCTCCTTTTTCTATTTCTCACATTCTTTTTACCTCGACGCTCAGTTTAGGCTTTATCTGGCTCTTTACTTGTTTTCTCTCTTTTTGGATAGATGTGGCTCTGCGACAAGTTGAGTTTGCTAATACCTCCGGCGAATGACTGGTGGTATCGGGCAAGCGGATGGAATCGTCCTTTCCAGGTGATGTACGGCAGTGAAGATGACTGGGCTGATTTCCTCGCATCTGCGGAGGAAGATGACATCGTTTAGCGGTGCCATTGGCTGAGACTTCCTGCTATGAGCACTAGCAACATGTGCTTGACGCACGTGCTTATGGCTGGTTTGACAGGCTTCACTTTCTATTCACCCTTCCGCATCCTTCGTCCGCTTAGACTCAGTCAGGAAGTGCCGCCGCAAGGATCCGAAGTGCTTCGTCTCCCTCCCTTTACCATTCCGGGCCTTCGAAGTTATGCTCGAACCTGGGAGGCTCGCAGGATTGAGCCAAGCGATCCACTTTTCTCAATTGCTTCAACCGGAAGGTACCGCAAATGGCTAAGGAGAGATGTGGAAGCGAGGACGGGATGATTGCTTACTTTGCCGTTTTTTGGAATAAAAAGCGTTTTAGTTGTGTGTTTTTCCTTTTTCATGCTCAGCTTGTAATAAAGAAGTAATCTGAATAAAATCGACTGATTAAGGGTGTCCCCCTTTCGGTTCGCTAATCGCACGCGCCGTGAAAGAAAGCATTTTGACTTGTCAATTTGGATTTGGATTTTTGAATTTAGGACCGAACCTCAGAGTGAGATTGCCTACGTATCCCTCAAGAAAGGGAATCAGGCCCATACGTAGTTCGGGCTAGGGTTCACTCGGGTATTAACACTCTCATTTTTATGCTCTAAATTTTGCCTAGAACCGCCCTTTCGGGTTTTCGGCCTAGCGAGCTTCTTTTTCGACTTTTTGCCCTAACTTTTGCCTAGGCCGCCCTTTCGGGTTTTCGACCTAGCGGGCTTGCTCTAATTTTTGCCTGGGACCGCCCGCCCTTGCAGTTTTTGGCCCAGCGAGCTCTCTCAGGGGTAATCCCGTTTGAGTTGATCCAAATTGACAAGGTTCGAGAATTCATTGCCGTCGAGATCGATGATCGATGCTGCTCCCCTGGAAAGGATCGACTTGATGATGTACGGCCCGGCCCACTTTGGTCGGAACTTCCCTCGTAGGTCAAAGATCGGTGCACGGATTTCCTTGACTACCATGTCCCCCTCTTGCAAGTCCCTCGACTTCACTTTCTTGTTGAATGCTCGGGCGATTCTTCGCTGATAGCCCTGAATGTGGTACAATGCTCGCAGCCTCCTTTCATCAAATAGCATGAGTTCTTCGAACCTCCCACTGATCCATTCGGCTTCGTCAATCCCTTGTTCAGCTATGACCCTCAGCGATGGGACTTCTAGCTCGATAGGGAGAGCGGCTTCCATACCGTACACCAAAGAATAGGGTGTTGCCCCTGTCGGTGTGCGGATAGACGTCCGGTATCCCCACAAAGCTAGTGGTAGCTGTTCGTGCCAATCCCTAGCTGATTCAACAGTCCTTTCGAGGATGCTCTTGATGGTCTTGTTCGCTGCTTCGACTGCGCCGTTCGTCTGCGGCCGATAAGTGGTCGAGTGATGTACTTGAATCTTGAATTCGTCAAAGAACTCAAGGACTTTTCCTTTAAAGTGAACACCATTATCAGATACGAAGGCTTGAGGGACTCCATACCGATAAATGATGTTTTGCCTGATGAAGTGAGCCACTTGAACTGTCGTCAAAGTCTTGTACGAAGCTGCTTCGACCCACTTAGTGAAATAATTGACCGCTACCAAGATGAACCTGTGCCCGTTAGAAGCTGCGGGTGTAATCCTTCCGATGACATCAATGCCCCAGGCGGAGAACGGCCATGGAGTCGCCATTGGGTGTAACTCCGAGGGCGGGACATGGATAAGATTGGCATGAGTCTGGCACCTATGACATCGGCGCACATACTCGATGCAATCTATCTCCATAGTCGACCAATAGTAGCCCAACCTTAGAACTTTCTTTGCTAGCATCATCCCATTCATGTGAGGTCCACAAACTCCTTCATGAACTTCTTCCATTACAGCTCTTGTGTCGTAACCGTGAACGCACAACTTATGAACTCCACATGGAGATCGCCGGTACAATTGCCCACCGCAGATGATGTATTGAGATGCCAATCGTTGTAAAGCGATCCGATCCTTCTTGGTTGAATCTGCGGGGAATTCTCCTTTTTCGACGAAATTCCAAATGTCGTGAAACCACGGGAGTCCATCGTCTGGCTCGTCGATGTTCATGACGTATTCGTACACATGCTTTCCTCTCTGCTCAATCATAACAGGCCTCAGCTTCACTCCAATCGGAAGTTCCAGCATAGATGCCAAAGTTGCTAGTGCGTCGGCGAAGCGATTCTTCATCCTCGGAACATGCGTGAAAGTCACTTTCTGAAAACTCAGGATGAGCTCATCGAGCTGCTGATGATACGGTTTCATCTTTTCGTCTTTAACCTTCCATTCTCCGTTCGCTTGTGATACGACCAAGTTAGAATCCCCAACAACTTCTAGCATTTTGACTCTAATTTCCAGTGTGGCTTCCATCCCCACAATGCATGCTTCGTACTCTGCTTCATTGTTCGTGACTTCGAAATTCAACTTGAAAGCAAGGGGAATATGCGACCCCTTAGGTGAGAATATGCGACCCCTCAGGTGAGACTAGCAAGATGCCAATTCAAAACCCTTCTGGTTAGCAGCTCCATCGAAGTACAATGTCCATGTTTCGTCGACAGCAGTCATTACGTCTTTGTCGGGAAATTGAAACTCTGTGTGCTCTGGCCCCTCGATCGGGCGATCTGCCAAAAACTCTACTACTGCTCTTCCTTTCACTAACTTGCGGGTGACATACTTGATTTCGAATTCGGCCAAGAAGAGCAACCAACGTGCTAACTTACCGGTAAGTGCTGGCTTCTCGAATAGATATTTGAGGGGGTCCATCCGAGAAATCAGTATCACCGAGTAAGACAGCATGTAGTGCCTCAATTTCTTCGTGGCCCACACCAGCGCCCAGCATGTCTTCTCCAATGAAGTGTACCGCTCTTCGCTTCCAACCATCTTCTTGCTCAAGTAGTAGATCGCTCTTTCAACCCCATCTTCTCCCTCTTGTGCTAGCATGCACCCCATTGATGAGGGCGTGACAGACAAGTATAGGATCAAAGGTTTTCCCGGAATGGGTGGCATCAAGATCGGCGGATTCTGAAGATAAGTTCGTACTGCTTCGAAAGCCTTTTGACACTTGTCATTCCATTCAAACTTCACATTCTTCTTGAGCAGACGAAACAACGGCTCACAGGTTAGAGTCAGCTTGGCGATGAATCGACTGATGAATTGAATCTTTCCCAAGAAACACCGGACCTCCTTCTCGGATTGAGGTGGCTCCATCTCAAGAATGGCTTTAATCTTAGAAGGATACACCTCGATCCCCCTGGTTGTGTTCATGAACCCAAGCATCTTTCCAGCCGTGACTCCTAAAGTGCACTTTTGTGGGTTGAGTCGCATTCTGTACTTTCAAATTCTCTCAAAGAACCTTCTCAATGCTGGGAGGTGATCCTTCCTTTCCTTTCCTTTCACTATCATGTCATCGACGTATACCTCGACCTCTTTATGAATCATGTCATGCAACAGTGTGGTAGCACCCCTCTGATACGTAGGACCGGCATTTTTCAACCCAAATGGCATAACCCGACAACAATAAGTCCCCCATTCGGTGATGAATGTGGTCTTTTCCCTGTCTTCCGGAGCTAGGAGAATCTGATTGTACCCTGAAAAACCATCCATGAAGGATAGTAAAGCATGCCCTGCAGTGTTATCAACAAGTATGTCTATATGTGGCAATGGGAAATCGTCCTTAGGGCTCGCTTTGTTCAGATATCTGAAATCAACACACACTCTGATTTTTCCGTCCTTTTTGGGGACAGGAACGATGTTGGCTACCCAAGTGGGGAACTCTGTTACGATTAGAAAACCGGCGTCGATTTGCTTCGTGAGTTCTTCTTTTATCTTCAAAATACCCAATCAGGCCGCATTTTTCTTAGCTTTTGCTTAACGGGTTTCGCGTCAGGGTAGAGAGGGATTCTGTGCTTGACTATTTCCGGGTCGATTCCGGGCATGTCCGCATGGGACCAAGCGAAAACTTCTTTGAATTCTTTTAGTAAATCTGTGAGCTCTTGAAGCTCCTTGGGGGATAGCCCGGAACCGACCTGAACCAATCGAGGGTTCTCCTCATCACCCAAGTTTATGGAGATTACTTCTTCTTTTAAAGGCTGAGCATGCCTTTCATTTTCGCGATCGATGAGGGAACGGATCTCCTTGGGAATGTCCCCATCGAGATCTATTCCTTCATCGTTGGGATCTAAACAATTTATCTCAAAAATCGGCAAGTAAGCGAAAACATCGTCCATTTCATTAACCAGTTCATCAGACGGGGGGAATACAGCGGTTGACTCGAATTCGAAGTAAAAACTACGATGTGGAGGGCCAAGGGGCACAAACTCCGACTCTGTGCTAGATGACGAGTCAGTGTCGGACTCGGACTCAGTGCAGGTGCTGTGAGTGTGAGTTACATGTGGTACAAAAGTGCAATTATCATAAACGCCTACAGCTTCTACAATGAGTTTGGAAGGGTCTTCGATTTTTTCTTCATCTCCAAGCATCAGCACAGCAGGATCTTCCATCATACTCCCTGATTCCTCGCCCTCAAACAGGAGTTGGAGACTGCCCGAACCAAAAGCTTCCAGCCAATCAAGTGCCTCAGATAGTTCTTCTACTTTTGCAGCCTCTTCATCACTCTCCCAGGTATCATTGGCAAAGATCTCGAAACCAGGATACTTCATTTTCGTTTCGAGGTCGACAAAGGGCTCAGGTTCTCCCTGGTATAGCGCCTCCTTCTCTTTTGACTTCATCTCCGTTGCATGGCCCCGGGCGCGATTGCGCCACTTCTTTGCTGGATCGCTTTTCTTGGCCTCATATCCTAGACCAAAACGCTCGTTACTTCCAGGGAATTCAGGGAACTCGGAGACTCCTTGAGCATAAAGTCCCAAACCCATGCCCGGCAGATATTTCATCCGTTTCATAATTTCCAGTGCTGCGAAACTCACCAAGAAGCCGTCCTCGGGCCGGATGGTACACACTTTCGAGGTCATAACTGCAAAGCCTCCCATGGCAATATCTTCCTCTCCATGCATAATCTCTAGCAGTGGAGAATTGTCCTCGGAGTGCGGATGAATACCTGAGTCTCCATGGATGATCAGGGTCCCAGAATCCAAACCCAAGATGAGTTTCTGGTGCAACGTTGAGGGCACACCCATGACAACCGAGCGATGAAGCCAAGGCCTTCCCAACAGGAGATTGAACGATGCAAGAATTTCCAACACACAGAATTCGACGGTGGTTTTAAACTGGCCAGTTGCAAGTTCCAAGTTAACTGTCCCCAAAACATCGTGGCGCGTATTATCATAAGCACGAACGCCCAAATTCGACGGCGCGAAGTCCTTATTCTTGAGGCCCAGGCAATAAACAGTGTGAAGTGTACACACATTAATGGCTGAACCGTTGTCTATGAGAATCGCAGGGACCCATTTTCCAAGACACTTCATCGTCACGTGTAGTGGCTTGTTATGGTCAGTTCCCTCGGGAGGGAGGTCCTTTTTTGTGAACGACAGGGTGTGCTGGGTGAGGTTCGGGGTTATAAGGGCAATGAGAGCTTCTGGGGTAATATCAGAGGGAACCTCAAGCCTGGACAGGGTGTTTACAAGCCTGCGACGGTGCTCGCGGGAGGCAGCTAACACTCCCTACGTGGACATGCGAGCGGGGGTTTCCTGGAGTTGACGGATAATGGGATCGGCGGAGGCCTCGGGGTCAGATTCAGGGAGTGAGTTGAGGTCGATGGATAGTTTGGGCTGGGTAGGTGGGTTAGGTTTAATGGAGCTTGAGGGGGTATTTTGTGGAGCTTGCGGGACGGGAGTGTTTAGGTTTGCGGGGTTGACAGGGGCATTCTGCTGTGGTGGAGGGGCTCGGGACGAGCTACCCTGCTGGAGGTTGGTGGGTTGGTGGACTCTCCCACTCCTGGTAAGATTGCTAACTATTTTGGGAATGGGCTCCCACCAAGTACCTTCCCAAAAATCGGAGAAGTCAAAGTCACAAGCATCAGCTTTACGTTTCCCTTTGTCAAGTGCCGTTTTCTCCAAAGTTTCATTGAGAGTTTCCATTTCCAGAGCGTGCCATATGCTGTCCTCTTCCAGAGAACTCCAGAAGTTGACATTGTTGTCGTTGTTTTCCTTGTTGCTGTTGCCAACCTGTGGAGATCCTTCATCCAACATGGCCTTATTGACAGTCAACTCCTCGCCATCAATCCACACATTCACCAATTCAGACTTTCCCCACAAGTCTTCTGGATCCAATACATAGATGTTGGGCTCATCAGGGATTTCGACTACAGGCTTGGGGAAGAACTCCTCAATGATGTATTCTTGCGGGAGGAAAAGATAGTCCATGGCGCGTTCCAGATCATCGGAGTTTCGAGTGAGGTTAACAATGGTCCTGACGGTGAGCCCTGAGAACATACGGGGGTTCATCAGATCCATTTCTTCCACCACTTCCTCTTCTTCCCAAAAGAGGTACGCCAAAGATGTTTTATCCAGAGGATCGGAATCGTCCATCCAGTGCCACCCATTGGGTTCGGGCTCCCACTCCTATTCGTCTTCCTTCTCGACAGGTTCAGGTTCCATGAATAGAGCAAATAGAGAATATCCATCCAACGGATCAGCTATCATCTGTAACGCCCCGAATTTTGGGTACGTTAAATGATCATTTTATTGAACAACAAAAGAGAGTCTGGCTCTTTATTACATCATAAACTCCCAAAGGGTTCTTATATTACAAAAAAGGGATGGATATCTAAGGTTATCTACAGCTCCTTCTCTTCTTCCAGCCTAGCAAGTTCCTCAGCTCCAAAGGCCTCCAAGGTATACAGCTCCCCTTGTTCATCTAACAAGTCTGACACATTATACCAGCGTCGCCACCAATATAATATGTCAGGGTCACATAAAGCAACACCATGAGCTTGAAAGCTCAATAGAATAATCCAAAACCCACTAACCCTTAACTTACAAATAGCAAGTCATGCATATATCATAAAGAGTCATAACAGCACATGCATTAATATAACAATAACAACAACAATGACACATCCGCATTCGCTATCTATCGTTGGTGTCATGTTTCCGTGTGTTTCTCCTACGTGACTCATCGTTTTGTGTCTCATCTATCATTTCCAAAAATCACACGCATACACCAATGAGCTACCAAGTCCGGCTCATTGGTCACAATGGCTACCAAGTCCGGCACATTGTGAACGCACATAACCAATAAGCTACCAAGTCCGGCTTATTGGCCACAATGGTTACCAAGTCCGGTCACGTTATCACATCAACTCTTGCATTGGCTCCTCTCCGCGGATAACCAAGCCCATCTCACCAATGAAGCTACTAAGTCCGGCTCCATTGGCAATGCACACCAACATAAGGCTACCAAGTCCGGCCACGTTATCACATCAACTCTTGCATTGGCTCCTCTCTGCGGATAACCAAGCCCACCTCACCAATGAAGCTACTAAGTCCGGCTCCATTGGCAACGCACACCAACGTAAGGCTACCAAGTCCGGCCATTACGTAGTTTCCAAAATCCTTTTTATCCATATCAACCACTCCCTAAGTGTCATGTTTCTACTTTCTCAATTTTTGTGTCTCGTAATCATGCATAGACTCCGCGGCTGGACGAATCACTTTAAAGTAATCTTGGAACCAAACAAGTAAGATCATCCAACTCTATTTAGTCATGCTTGTTCATTCCGCAAGTAAAGCAATCAACATGCCATCAAGCTTATATCCTTTGAAAGGTCAAAATACAAATACTTGGTTTTGAAACATGGCTGATGAAGGATTTGGCTAAAGATTTGGGATTGGACTTGGAAGTACCTAAATCTACAACAGCCATTGACAAAGGGAAACGCAAGCTAGGGGAAGTCCCTGCTGATCTTTGGGATGTGAATGAAGACCCTCAAGTCGTGCCTTCTTTGGGGAACATTCATAATGTTATGAGGAGTGGACAGATTTTCCAGCCTGCTAATCTGCAAGCTGGGACTTTGTCCAACCCTTCTAACCAAAGGAATGAACCCTCTGCTCTTCCAAAATCTACACCCTTGAGGTATCTGCAGGCTTGCCGAATGCTGACTTGGTCCAAAGGCAACTTGAGCGAATTCCTGCTGCTATATCAATCTGGGGACTAATCTGTTCCTCCTGGGAGCACCGTAAGAAATTGTGCCACGCTCTCTCCTGCCTCGAAGTTTAGGCTGACATCACTCCTGAGACGATGGTGTCTCTCATCCTCCCTCATACCTCCAAGCACACCGTAGTCTTTACTGATAAAGACCTGCCTATTGAAGGGGTTGATCACAACCGCCCTCTACACATTACTGTCAAATGCCGGGGACTCTGGGTTCCGACTGTCCTCATTGATAACGGTTCAGCAATCAATGTTTGCCCTATGACGGTGGCTTATCGTCTGGAACTAGCTAAGAAGGACTTTGCACCTTCCAACTTGGCTGTTAAAGCATATGACGACACGCGTCGTATGGTTGAGGGCACTCTGGTGCTCAAGCTCGATGCTGAGGGCTTCGAAATGGACATTGAGTTACATGTTGTCGACATTCCCGCTACCTTCAATTTGCTACTGGGCAAGCCTTGGCTCCATCAATTCGACATCATGGCTATCCCGTCTACTCTCCACCAAAAGGTCATCCTGAGACTTCCTACCGGTACTCTTACCATCTGTGGAGATTCAGGCATTCGTCCACTCAAAGAAGATGGGACTCCCATTTTAGGGATCTTACATGGTGAAGAAGACGTTGACCTCGGGGGATTCTTGTTCGACACCTCTGGTTCTGTTTTGGCTATTAATGTGGATGGGAACTTCATCATAAGCTCTATCACGATGGATATTATGAGAAGGATGTCCTTTTTTCTTGGCCTGCGCTTAGGGATTCACTAACAAGAGGTCCCGGAGTTCCCTACCTTTCCTTCCTGTGAGGGCCGCTTTGGTTTGGGGTATGTTGCCTCTGTCAAAGATGCCAAAAGAAGGAAATGTACAGGAAAACCTTGTACCCTTTATGGTGATCCTAACAGCTATTTTGTACGTGAAGTGGGGAACTTTGCTTACACTGGACAAGATGAGTCATTCATCGATGCTGAGACTAGGGAGCTGTTGCCTGGTTTTGAGGTTTTTGCTGATGACACCTGGTCATCCAGCGACGAGGAGCCTGCAAAGGCAGAATTCAAGAGCAAGCTTAATCAGCCAAAGGCGAATACTGACTGGTTGGGAACTTTTGATCAGGTGAGCTTGGAGCTGATGTTCTATGAATTCTCCCGAGTGGGTTTAGCTGTGGAAGCTGAGGAAGCCGAAAGTGCTCATGCTCGGGCCCGACGCCCCTGAAGATCCTACATCTCTCATTGTGGAGGCTAGGGGCAGCCTTAAAAATTGCATTTTCAAGCCACGCTTAACTTGCATTGATGACACATCTGAGTCTGAGTTTGCGTCTAAGTCCAGTGGGTCGTCTAAGTCTAGCTCTGAGTCGGAGTTTGTTCCTCTTGGCCCTCCACGTCATAGCTTTTACTTTGAGTTTGATTCTCTTGTACTTGGCAACCCTGAGGGGTTTTGTGAAATGAATGACTCATCTTCCGACTCCTTGAATAACCTTTATATAAACTGTGTTGACCCTAACGATGAAGGGATAGATTTTGATGGGGTTATTAGGAAATCCGTGCCCTTATCGAGATGGAAGACGAAAGGCATGCTCAGCCATTAAAAAAAGAAGTAGTTTCTATAAACTTGAAAGATGAGAACGATCCCCGAATGGTTCAAGTGGGCTCCACGCTTTCACCAGAGGAGCATCGTGACTTTAAGGATTTACTCACTGAGTACAGTGATGTCTTTGCATGGTCTCATCAAGACATGCCAGGCATCGATCCCGAGATAGTGGAGCATCGGATTCCCCTGCTACCGGATGCTAAGCCTGTCAAACAAAAGCTCAGACGGATGAGGCCGGATTGAGTACAGAAGATCAAAGACGAGGTCGCCAAGCAGATTGATGCTGGTTTTCTCATGGTGTCTCAGTATCCTACTTGGGTGGCCAATATTGTTCTCGTTCCCAAAAAGAATGGGCAAATTCGAGTCTGTGTCGATTTTAAGGGCTTGAACAAAGCAATCCCCAAAGACAATTTTCCCCTGCCACACATCGATGTGCTTGTGGATAATACTGCGGGGCATGCTTTGCTTTCGTTCATGGACAGCTTTTCAGGCTATAATCAGATTCTTATGGCACCAGAGGATCGTGAGAAAACTACGGTCATCACCGAGTGGGGAACTTACTGCTACTTGGTCATGCCGTTTGGGTTGAAGAATGCTGGTCCTACCTATCAACGGGCTGCTACAACCATCCTGCATGATATGATGCACAAGGAGGTTGAGGTCTACGTGGACGACATGATTGCTAAATCTAAAACTCGAGAGGGACATATCCCTATGCTTAGGAAGTTCTTCGAGAGACTTCGTAAATTTTGCTTGCGTCTCAACCCGCAGAAATGCACCTTCGGGGTCACAGCTGGCAAGATGCTCGATTTCATGATCACTTCTTGTGGAATAGAGGTCGACCCATTAAAGATCAAGGCAGTCCTTGAGATGAAGCCACCGTAGTCTGAAAAGGGAGTGCAGAGCTTTTTGGGGAAGGTACAGTTCATTTGCAGATTCATCGCTAAGTTGACTCTAACTTGCAAGCCGATGTTTCGTGTACTCAAGAAGGACACCCCGTGTGTATGGTCGGAAGAGTGTCAAACGGCTTTCAAGTCAATCCAGAATTACCTGCAGAATCCTCTGGTTTATATGCCGCCAGTGCCCGGGAAGCCCTTGATACTTTACTTGTCTGTAAACCCATCCTCTATGGGATGCTTGCTAGTTCAGGAAGGAGATAAAGGAGTCGAGAAGGCCATTTATTACTTGACTAAGAAGATGGTTGGATGTGAGGAACGCTACACTGCTCTTGAAAAGACATGTTGGGCCTTTGTTTGGGCTTCTAAGAAATTGAGACACTACATGTTGGCTTACCTAGTGAAGTTGAGATTTCTCGAATGGATCCTCTCAAGTATCTATTTGAGAAGCCAGCTGTGGGCAGCATGCCCTTGGAAAGAGAGGATTTCGTTCCTCTTTGCCAAAGCGGCCCGAAAATCGAGGGAGCGCGAGTGGAGAAGCAAGCGCTAAAAAATACAGAGTCGCCATTTGGGTTTGAAGGTCCGACACCTAAGGAACCGTATTTCGAAGCACCTGATGCGCTGTTTGATTTGAAAAAAGTGAAAGAACCAGTCCGTCATAACCATATCTGGGTTCGGGAGCCAGGTTACGAGAGGGGAAGGGTTTTAAGGCACCCCTCTCGCCCAATCCGGAGATCGGACTCTACTTAAACATTTTGCGAAAATCATTGTGATTCATTTTTTTCTTTAATCAATTTTAAGCCAATTAGGGCGGGGGAACAGTTAATCGGGGATTAGACTGTAACATGTTTGCAAGATGCAATTAAATAATGCATGGAATGATGGAATACTATGAAAATAAGATAAAATCCAACTCTCTGATTAGAAATGAACCAAGCTGCTCACAAGATGACTGTGCCATTCACCATGGCCACCTTTGCATGCATGGATCTACGTGCATGCAAAGATGACCATCGTGTGACTCACTCACTCTCTTGTGCGAGGGTTCATGGCTTACTACAGGTTGAATTTTATCCCCTTCTGGGCTTTGAAAGGACCAGTGCACACCCAGGAGGCAAACAAAGCATTTTTAAAGGGGACTGTAAATAACTAATTATTACAAATTTCAGCAAACAGAAGCTAAATAATTGAAATGCAAACCCCTGAACAGTGGGGGAATCAAAATAGAGACCAAGGGATAAGCTATTCATGCAAGGGCAGCCACTGGAATCAAGAGGACCATCGCGCGAGGGTCCTGACTGGACTTCCAGAAATTGCTTTGCATGCTCTGAGCTCTGGTACAGGTCCAGATATAACCCAAAAGCACTCTAACAAGGTAAATAAGCAATAAAGGCTAGTCTGTGTGTTTTAACATGCTGTACAGTGAGTTAGCAGGCTTAACATACTTTGAAACAAGTAATGACATGATAAAACAAGGAAAACCAGCATCCTCAAACCCCACGAGGACTGTCGCGCGAGACAGAGAACTGTTGCGCGAGAGTATGAGTCAGTCGCACGAGGGTATGCTCAACATGGATTCTTGTAACTTTGCTGACTTTAGGACCAGAATTGGTATTGATTACCAATCTTGGCCCTGACAGCCCCCCTTAGGGATCAAGATAGTAAGCAGAACAAAGGTAAGCAATACCTTTGGTCTTTGAGGTTTGAAAAGTGTTTGAACTTTGAGTTGAGGTTGAGATTGTTTGAGGTGTTTGAGTGGAAGAAGAAGAACAAGCAATGTTCGTAGGGTGTCTTTGTATCTCTTTTATTAGCTTGAAAGAGTACAAAGCAAAGACCATTTGAAATGAAATTTTGTAACTTTTTTCTACCCTTTGAATGAAAAACCAAGGGGGGGTATTTATAGGAGGCTTGGAAGGGTGCAAAGGGTGGCAAACAAGGCCTTAGAACCAAATTTGGTGGTGAAGGCTTGCAAAAGGTGATGGGAAGGGTTGTTGTGAGAGTGTAGTGCCCCAAACCTGCACAACACACTGTTCTGGGGAAGAAAACGGGGTTCTGTAGCCCTGTAGACCCCCGGGCAAGTTATTGCTCGGCTGGAAAAAGGTGAAAGTGACAGGTTAGGACCATCGCGCGATGAAGTGGGACCATCGCGCGAATGTGCCAGCTGTCGCGCGTGGGTAAACGTACAACATTTTGACTTTGACCCAGGCTGACTCTTGCACGAGGGAGTCAGTCTGTCGCGCGATGGTGCGCCTTGGCGCGTGATGGAGCCAGTCTGGCACGCGATGGTGCACCCTGGCGCGCGAGGTGGGTTTTTTGCTTTTTGAAGTGGTTTTGGCTTGGGTTCAAGGGTTTTGCAAACACTCAAAGCTCAAACACTCGACATTCCCTAGGTGTTCTTGATCCATTTCATCATCGGGGAATCAAAAACCGTAAGTAAACTAATCTGGAAGCCCAGATTGGGGTGTCTATAGTAGCCCCTCTTTGGCGGCACTTGGAGCACCATTGACTTGGTACAAGTAACGTCAAAGAATTCTAGACACCCCTCAAGGTAATCCAGAACAAAGCATACTATCAAAGCAGACTTGTAAACTTAAGGAACCAGATCGGTTGAATGGACGGACCGGCCGTCGTTGGGGATGGAAGTAGATGTGGACGATCGCATCGTCGCTTGTTGATCGAATTTGGACAGGACAGGCTATTGCTGCAGTTTTGGACAGGACAGGCCGTCGTTGCTGGGGATCAAGCTATCCTCGACACAAAGTCTTCCAACAAACATGGGTAAGTCGTGTCAGGCAGGTTGAATTCCATCTGTTGGGAATCAGAGCCGATCTCCTTATCAAAGACCATCCGAGACAGAGCAATAAGCCTGCTGGAAGATGCACTGCGGCGAGATTGTAGGTGATTGTTTGGGACTGGTTACGGCGGACTCTTTTGGGGAACTATTAGTTGTGAATGCACGGACCATTGGACGATGATCTGATCGTCGTTGTTGATTGAATGGAAGATGTGCTGATCGTCGTTGAGTGAGCGAACACAAACGAAATGCTGATCGTCGTTGATCAAAGGAATAGGGATGACATGGTTGATCATCATTGATTGATTGAAAGAGACGACATGGCTGATCGTCGGCGATGACATGGCTGATCATCATTGATTGATTGAAAGAGACGACATGGCTGATCGTCGGCGATGACATGGCTGATCATCGTTGATTGATTGAAAGAGACGACATGGCTGATCGTCGGCGATGACATGGCTGATCATCGTTGATTGATTGAAAGAGACGACATGGCTGATCGTCGGCGATGACATGGCTGATCATCGTTGATTGATTGAAAGAGACGACATGGCTGATCGTCGGCGATGACATGGCTGATCATCGTGGATTGATTGAAAAAGACGATATGGCTGATCGTCGGCGATGACATGGCTGATCATCGTGGATTAAAAGAGACGACATGGCTGATCGTCGGCAATGACATGGCTGATCATCGTTGATTGATTGAAAGAGATGACATGGCTGATCGTCGGCGATGACATGGTTGATCATCGTTGATTGATTGAAAGAGATGACATGGCTGATCGTCGGCGATGACATGGCTGATCATCGTTGATTGATTGAAAGAGACAACATGGCTGATCGTCGCGATGACATGGCTAATCATCATTGATGGATTAATCACCGTTGAGGATTAATCGGACGATATGGCTGATCGTCGTTGAAGGATTAATCACTGGCGGATCATTCTTCAGGATGAATGTGTCGTCGTGGATTGAACAGGATTGGCTATCGTTGACATTTGCCATGGGGAAAGGGATAAGGAGAACAGTGTGTGGCACCCCTCTTATAATTGCCATGGAGCAACAGCTCTGGCTCCAGTTCAAGTAGTGACTTGATCCTAGGTATGAATCCCAAAATCTTGATTACTTGCTGCTTTCGATACTGGACAGCATGCTTTGGCACTTGATCGTCTTTTCCTGCTTTCAACATTCGATATACAATATGCATGTATACTAAATTGAAAGCATAAATTGAAATTGTAGACACAAGCTAAGGGCGGCTCCTAGGAGGACAACGACGCCTAAGGACTACCACTGAGCCTTATTACTGTACTGTCAGTTACTTCTGAGATGCGCACCTAGATAGATAGACACTGAACAAGCTGGCGTGCCCAGTTGATATAGTAACGTCATTGGGCTTGTGTGCCCCTTTCCTTGATGCTTGGGCGGATGTGCCCCATAGATGCTTTGCTTGGCCTTGGGCTGACGTGCCCTTGCTGCTTTATGAGATTCCACTGCTTGTGGATTATTGATACTAGGGTTAGCAATGTAACAATTTCATTTTCCAGTTTCTTGACTCTCAAGTGTTGAAGAGAATGCAAAAACTAACCACTAATATCCAATTTGCATTGACGAGTGACCTGAATTGACACACAGACGCGCGCACATGTACAAACTCGCCTAACTTGAAAGAAAAGGGAGAAAAAGAGCCTCAGGGTACAAATACCAACCCTTAGACATGCAGAATACAATGAAATTTTAGGCATTAACGGGCCAAAACTCATGACATTCCCAAACAGGTGAAACTGACATTTGCGAGAGACGCAAAAAGGCACAAAGACTTGTACAAACAAAACCAAGAAAAGCATCCCGACATGACGATTGATTGAAAAACTGGAAAAATGCCACAAAGAAGGACATAAGATGCAGACGAAGACTCGTATAGGCCCGAACTGAAACCGACACCCCTGTACAGTCACATTAAGTCCATATGACTTGCATGGTATGACAAGACTTGGCAAAAGCCCCTGGAACGACATTCGAGGGCAGTAGTAGACTACTACTGTCTGCTGTAAGAATTGAAAAAGCTCGCGTAGGTTTGAGACCAGCGCACATCACTTCGAACAAACGCGCTGCGGTTGCTTACATCAGACTTCGCTGAACTTAGAATAAACTGTGAGCCATTAGGCTTCTAGTATTTCGTTCCGTTTTTGATGCTTCAAATATTTTAAGACTTATGCTCAGCCCGTAATAGAAATAGCAGTTTTCAATAAAATTGAAAGTCAAAGGTTTTCCCCCTTTTGATTCCTTCATCGTAGTTTAACTTGATCTTCTATCCTCTTCGACCTTTGATGTGTACCAAAAAGTCAACCACAGACGTAATTGATAGATTGTGACCGAGTCTCATAGAGAGACTACCTACGTATCCCAAGCTAGGGAATCAGGTCAAAACGTAGTTCAGGCTAAGGTTCACTCGTGTGTTTAACTCTCCTTTCGCGCTCTAACTTTTGCCTAGTACCGCCCATTCGGGTCTTCGGTCTAGCGAGCTTCCGAATATTGCTTATTTCATTTTTGCCTAACCCCCTTCATAGGTTTCGGTCTAGCAGGCTGCTCTAACTTTTGCTTGGAACTGCCCACCCTTGGGGTTTTCAGTCCAACGAGCTTCTCTCAGGGAAACGTTGCTTTTGAATTGATCCAGGTTGACCAAGGTATTGAAATTGTTGCCGTCGAGGTCGACGATCTTTGGCTGCAGCCCCAGATACAATGGCTTTGGTGACACAGGATCCAGACTGCTTTGGCTAGAAATGCCTCGCTCCAGGCCATGTTTATACTTTCTCATTTGTACTTGACGGAACGTCACTGTTGCTGTTTTTGAACATAAAGCAAGGCCCGAAGCCTTCTGAGCTTCTGCTTTCTGACTTAGCACCTGGTAGCAGGGGATTTGATGCTTCTTTATCTCAAGATCAATGCTAAGCGTGTCTTTGATGAGACCATGCCAAGACATTGATGATTTCTTTGAGCCTGTTTAACCGGGCGCAATGCTCCTCTAGGGGCAGTGGTTGGACCAAATTTGAACCTTTCGGGCAGTTATACTTGTCTTTCAAGTTTATAGAAATTACTTCTTCTTTTAATAGGCTGAGCATGCCTTTTGTCTTCCCTTTCGGCAAGGGAACACATTTCCTTGGGGATGATCCCATCGAAATCTATCCCTTTGTTGTTGGGGTCGATACAGTTTATATAAAAGGTAGCGAAGTACTTAGAAGCAGAATAATGAATATCATAAAAACCCACGAGGTTTGCCAAGTATAGCAGACTCGAAACTTGAAACAAAAGCTTTGACGTGGAGGGCTAAGAAGCACGAACTCCGACTCAGAGCTAGACTTTAGACAAACGCAAAAGACTCTGTGTCAGACTTAGACATAACGCCAATGCAAACTAGACGCAGTTTTGAAAATGCATTTGTTAAAAAGCTATCCGTAGCTTCCACAAAAAGAGGTAGGATCCACGGGTGTCAGGCCCAAGCAACAGCACTTCAGCTTCTTCGACCAAACCTACTCAATGCTCTTTTGATCAACGGACCTCAGCCAGTCGGTTCTCTCATTTGCAAGCCCCTCATCACCGTCAATCCAGATGTCAGCAGTGAAAACCTCATTCGCACAACTAGCGGCCAGCAGGCTGTCCTCAGGCTCGGACGTGATGGGTACAGTTGGCTGGGGTTGATTTTCTGGGATGATGGGTTTGAATATGGTAACTTTTGGTGGAGATGGGGCTAGGAGGATGCCATAATCGATGAGATCTTGAATGGCATGCTGAAGCCAGAAACAGGCATTGGTTGAATGGCCAAGCATTTGATGATAGGTACAATAGAGATTATATTTGAAGTTGGCAGAGGGATTCTTGGGTAATGAAGTTGGATTGAGGGGCTTGATGGAACCAGCATCAACGAGCTTCTCATAAACTGAGGCCAAAGGTGCAGCGAAACACGAGAAAACCCTCGGTGGGCTCCGGTGAGTGAATTGAGAATTCAAAGCAGGACCCTTGTTTGCTTTGCAGTTGCAACACATTGCCTCATCAACAGGATGCATTCTTTTGCCTTCGGGGCTGAGTTCATCATTAAGCGTGTCCTCCCCTTTGGCAATGGCTTTGAACAAGGGATTAACATCCTCTTTTGAGTGAGTCCCGGCCTCATGAAACTCAGCCAGGTCTTGGAACATGTCTCCTGAGCACAGCTTGACTCCAACCGTTGGAGGGTGGTAGACTTGAGAAGTGTGGGCAGCATGCCCTGGAATTTTCGGATTCCAAAATGCACGGGCCCAGAATCGAGGGAGCGCGAGCGGAGAAGCAGCAGGCGCTCGCAAAACACAGAGTCGCCACCTGGGTTTGAAGGTCCGTCACCCAAGGAACCGTATTTCGAAGCACCTGCCGCGCTATTTGATTTGAAAAAGTGAAGGAACCAGTCCGTCATAACCATATCTTGGTTCGGGAGCCAGGTTACGAGAGGGGAAGGGTTTTAAGGCACCCCTCTCGCCCAATCCAGAGATCGGTCTCTACTTAGGCATTTTGAAAATATTGTGATTCTTCTTTTATTAACCAATTTTAGCTTGATTAGACAGCAGGCAGTTAATCGGGGATTAAAACTGTAACGATTTGCAAGATGTGATAGATGGCATGAAGGAGCCATTTAGTATAGGATGAAAACAATTTGTTGTGGGAATAGACAAACTGGAAAGCCCCTGTCTTAGAGTATCGTGTGCAGGAAGAAACCAATATGCATTGATCAAGTCAATGCATGCTGATCACACCTACGCGCCATGCGCTACCACAAGACCTGCGCGCGATAAGCCTAAGCCCACAACTCTTATTCTCAAACCTTCTGGCTTTGGAAGAATGCACACCCAAGACAAACCAAGCGGTTTATAGCAATTATAATATACGGTTTAAAGGTTGAAAAGCCCTACAAATAAACAAAGCAGTCCATAAACAGTGGGGATAAAAGCAGAGACCAAAGGCCTAGTTACCCATAGTTATCCATGCAAGGCCAACCATGGTCGAAAGCAAACCATCGCGGCGAGGCAGTCACTCTACCGTGCGAGTGCGCCGTAAGCCTTGCGACAGTCTTATACAGTGCGAGAATCGTAGCGATGGTGCCAATCACATCGCGTGAGGACCAGACCGATTAACTTGGTTTACATGTTTACGGGTTACGAGACATATTTAGAAAGGTCGAGGGTATTCCAACGAGCAGAAAAAGTATTGAAGTGCAAGCTAGCAATTTTTAGCGAAGGAAAGCAGAGTAAATTGGTTGTTTTCATGTTTAACAGAGTGATCTACATAAAAGAAAAACATAAAAACGACAAGACACCAATCCCCACGTGGTCCAGCGTGCGCAGCAATGATCGTCGCGCGATACAGTGAGTCCATCACGCGTTGGTTCAAGCCATGACGGTTTTGAAATCTGCTGACTTTAGGACCGGGATTGGTATTGATTACCGCCGTTGGCCCACCCCCTCCAGAGATCAGAACAGAGAGCAGAACAAAGGTAAGCTATACCTTTGGCTTTTTTGGTTTGAAAAGTGTTTGAACTTTGATTTGAATTGAGATTGATTGAGGTGTGAAAATGGGGAGAAAGAACAAGTTTTGTTCTTAGGGTGTAAGCCTTGAATGCCAATTTTTGTTAACCCTTTGAAAGAGAACAAATGGGGGGCATTTATAGAGTTAGCACCTTCCATAAATGGAGAGGGGGAGGTAGATCTGGTGCAAAGAGACGTGCAGGTTGTGGGTTACTTCATGGCTAAGTTTTCCCAGCTGATAAAGGTGACTGTGATAGGTTTGGGACCATCGCGCGAGTGTGACAGCTGTCGCGCATGGGTCAACGGTCAAATCTTTGACTTTGACCCAGGCTGACTATCGCGCGAGGGAGTCAGTCTGTCGCGCGAGGGTGCGCTCTGGCGCGCGATGGAATGGGTCTGGTGCGCGATGGTCCGCCCTAGCACGCAATGGTTGACCATCGCGTGATGGAGTCAAATCGTCGTGCGACGGTGCGCCCTGGCGCGGGACGGTTGTGCCCTGGCGCAGGATGATTGCGCCCTGGCGCGGGTCAGTAGGGTTTTTGGCTTTTGGAAGTGGCTTAGGTTAGGTTGGGTTTAAGGGTTTCAAACACTCAAAGCTCGAACACTTGACATTCCCAGGGTGTTCTTGATCCGTTTCATCATCGGGGAATCAAATACCGTAAGTAAACTAATTTGGAAGCCCAGATTGGGGTGTCTACAGTAGCCCCTCTTTGACGGCACTTAGAGCACCATTGAGTTGGTACAAGTAACGCCAAAGAATTCTAGACACCCCTCAAGGCAATCTAGAGCAGAACAGTAAAGTAGACAAGCATACTTACAGAACTTGATTGGTTGAATGGACGGACAGATCGTCGCTGGGGATGGAAGTAGAAGTGGACGATCGCATCGCCGCTTGTTGATAGAATTTGGACAGGACAGGCTGTCGCTGTAGATTTGGACGGGACAGGCCGTTGTTGCTGGGGATCAAGCTATCCTCGGCACAAAGTATTCCAACAAACACGGGTAGGTCGTGTCAGGCAGGTTAAATTCCATCTGTTGGGAATCAGAGCCAATCTCCTTATCAAAGACCATCCGAGACAGAGCAATAAGCCTGCTGGAAGATGCACTTGCGACTAGACTGAGGGTGATTGTCGTTCGGGACAGGCCAAGACGGACTCTCCTGGGGAACAATCAGTTGCGGATGAACAGACCATTGGACGATATCTGATCATCGTTGTGGACTGGATGGACGATGTGTTGATCGCCGTTGATGGATGGAAATAGACGATATGGCTGATCGTCGTTGATGGATGGAAATAGACGATATGGCTATGGCTGATCGTCGGCGATAGATGGAAATAGACGATATGGCTGATCGTCGGCGATAGATGGAAATAGACGATATGGCTGATCGTCGGCGATGACGTGGCTGATCGTCGTTGATGGATTGAAAGAGACGACAAGGCTGACCCTCGTTGGTTGTTTGAAAGAGACAACATGGCTGATCGTCGGCGGTGACATGGCTGATCATCGTCGATGGATTGAAAGAGACGACATGGCTGATCGTCGGCGGTCATGGATGATATGGCTGACCATCGTTGAATGACTGCTATGGCTGACCGTCATGGATGATATAGCTGACCATCTTTGAATGATTGATATGGCTGACCGTCATGGATGATATGGCTGACCATCGTTGAATGACTGATATGGCTGACCGTCATGGATGATATGCCTGACCATCATTGAATGACTGATATGGCTGACCGTCATGGATGATATGGCTGACCATCGATGAATGACTGATATGGCTGACCGTCATGGATGATATGGCTGACCATCGTTGAATGACTGATATGGCTGACCGTCATGGATGATATGGCTGACCATCGTTGAATGACTGATATGGCTGACCGTCATTGATGATATGGCTGACCATCGTTGAATGACTGATATGGCTGACCGTCATTGATGATATGGCTGACCATCTTTGAATGACTGATATGGCTGACCGTCATGGATGATATGGCTGACCATCGTTGAATGACTGATATGGCTGACCCTCATGGATGATATGGCTGACCATCATTGAATGATTGATATGGCTGGCCGTCATGGATGATATGGTCGACCATCGTTGAATGACTGATATGGCCGACCGTCATGGATGATATGGTTGAGCGTCGTTGAATGACCGATATGGCTGACCGTCATGGATGATATGGCCGACCATCGTTGAATGACCGATATGGTCGACCGTCATTGATGATATGGTTGACCATCGTTGAATGACTGATATGGGTGACCGTCATGGATGATATGGTGACCATCGTTGAATGAATGATATGGTTGACCGTCATGGATGATATGGTTGACCATCGTTGAATGACGATATGGCTGACCGTCATGGAATTGGAGATGGGCGAATCAATGTGCTTGAATGATCGAGCCGTTAAAGATTGGGCGGGGCCATTTGTCATTGAAAGAGACGAGCGGTCGGTGTCTTTGAAAGATCAAGCCGTTGAAAGCTGGGCGGGGACCGGTATCGTGATTTGATCCAAGAAGCACAAGCAGTGGTTATCCTTGATAATAGCATGGATAGAGGCAAGGCGAACTGCAGCTAGGGAGAGATTGGTGATAACTGCTGATTGGGCCTCAGGCCCGAAATTACCTGCGCGTGCTAGTACAGGTCGCAGGCTTTGACAGTTGCCATGGAAAACGAGATAAGGAAAGTGGCGTGTGACACCCCTCTCACAGCTACATCATCCCGAAGAAGAGGTTCCGGCCGCAGTTACAAAAGTGACCAGGCAACAGGCTTGATCCCCAAAATCCTATTTACTTGCTGCCTTTGATACTGGACAGGCGTGCTTCGACACTTGATAGAATTTTCCTGCTTTCAACATTTGATATACAATATGCAATCATGTGTAAACAAATGCACAAATTTGAAAATGCAGATGCAAGCTAAGGGCTGCTCCTAAGAGGACAACGATGCCTAAGGACTACCACTGAGCCTTATTACTGTACTGTCAGTTACTTCTGAGATGCGCACCCAGATAGATAGACATTGAGCGGGCAAGCGTGCCCCAGTTGATGTTTAGCAATGAGATTGGGCCTGCATGCCCCCTTTCTTCGATGCTTGGGCAGATGAGCCAGACAGATATGCTTTGCTTGGCCTTGGGCTGACGTGCCCTTGCTGCTTATGAGACTTCCATAGCTTGTAGATTACAGGAGCTAAGGTAGTAAATGTAAAAATTGCAATTTCTAGCCACTAATATCTAATTTGCATTGACAAGTGACCTGAATTGACACACAGACATGTGCACATGTACAGACTCGCCTAGCTCAAATGAAAAGGGATAAAGAGCCCCATGATACAATGCGAACCCTTAGGTATACAGAATACAATGAAATTTTGGGCATTAACGTGCCAAAACTCACAAAATTGCTTAGACAGGTGAAACTGACACTTACGAAAGTGTAAAAGGTACAAAGACCTGTACAAACAGAATCGAGAAAAGCATCTCGACATGACAATTGATTGAAAAACTGGAAAAAATGCCACAAAGACGGACATAAGACACATATGATGACTCATATAGGCCCGGATTGAAACCGACACCCCCGTGCAGTCACATTAGGCCATATGACCTGCATGGTATGACAAAACTTGGCAAAAGCCCCTGGAACGACATTCGAGGGCAGTAGCAGGCTACCGCTGGAATTGAAAGAGCACGCACAGGGCTGAAACCAAATTGAATCACTTTGAACAAACGCGCGTGACTATAAGCTAGTACGCGAGGCTGCAGCTGCTCATACCAGACCTTGCTGAACTTAGAATAAACTGTGAGCCATTAGGCTTCTAGCATTTCGTTCTGTTTTTGATGTTTTAAATATTTTTAAGACTTTATGCTCAGCCTGTAAATAGAAATAGCAGTTTGCAATAAAATTGAAAGACAAAGGCTTTCCCCCTTCTGATTCCTTCATCGCAGCTTGACTTGATCTTCAATCCTCTTCGACCTTTGATGTGTACCAAAGCGTCAACCATGGACCTAATTTGATAGCTTGTGACCGAGTCTCAATGAGAAACTGCCCACGTATCCCACTTTGGGGAATCAGGTCAAAACGTAGTTCAGGCTATGGTTCACTTGTGTGTTTACCTCACCTTTTGTGCTCTAAATTTTGTCTAGTACCGCCCATTCGGGTCTTCGGTCTAGCGAGCTTTCAAATATTGCCTATTCATTTTTGCCTAGACCCCCTTCATAGGTTTTCGGGCTAGCAGGCTGCTCTAACTTTTGCTTGGAACTGCCCACCTTTGGGGTTTTCAGCCCAACAAGCTTTTCTCAGGGAAAAGCAACTTTTGAATTGATCCAGGTTGACCCAAGTATTGAACTTGTTGCCGTCAAGGTCGACGATCTTTGGCTGCAGCCCCAGATACAATGGCTTTGATGACGCAGGGTCAAGAGTGGTTCAGTTGGAAATACCTTGCTCCGGGCCGTTTTGTACACTTTCTCATTTGTACTTGGCGGAACGCCACTGTTTCTGCTTTTTGAACATGATATGAGGCTCGGAGCCTTCTTGAGCTTCTATTTTTTGGATTGGTACCCGGTAGCAGGGGGTTTGATGCTTCTTTATCTCAGGATCAACGCAAGGCGTGACTTGATGAGACCACGCCAAGACGTCGATGAATTCTTCGAGCCTGCCTGACCAGGCGCAATGCTCCTTTGGGGGCAGTGCTTGGACCAACATTGAACCTTTCGGGAGATTATACTTGTCTTTCAAGTTTATAGAAACTACTTCTTCTTTTAATAGGCTGAGCATGCCTTTCGTCTTCCCTTTCGGCGAGGGAACACATTTCCTTGGGGATGATTCCATCGAAATCTATCCCTTCGTCGTCAAGGTCGACACAGTTTATATAAAAGCCAGTGAAGTAATTAGAAGCAGAATGATGCATATCATAAAAACCCATGGGGTTTGCCAAGTATAGCAGACTCGAAACTTGAAACAAAAGCTACGACGTGGAGGGCCAAGAGGCATGAACTCCGACTCAGAGCTAGACTTAGACAAACGCAAATGACTCTGTGTCAGACTCTGACATATCGCCAATGCAAACTAGACACAGTTTTGAAAATGCAATTTGTTAAACAGCTACCCGTAGCTTCCACAAAAAGAGGTAGGATCCAGCGGGTGTCAGGTCAAAGCAACAGCACTTCGGCTTCTTCGGCTTCTTCAACCAAACCTACTCGATGCTCCTTTGATCAATGGACCTCAGCTAGTCAGTCTTCTCTTTTGCAAGCCCCTCATCACTGTCAATCCAGATGTCAGCAGTGAAAACCTCATTCGCACAAACGGCTGCTAGCAAGCTGTCCTCAGGCTTGGACAAGATGGGTACAGTTGGCCTGGAGCTCGGGTTGATTTGAGTAGAGTTGATAGTTATCTGACCAACCAGAGGGTCAGAGCCGTGTTGAGGCAATGGGTCGGAGGTGACGTTGGGCTTTGATGGAACTTGCAACGTGCCATTGTCAATTAGGTCTTGTATCTCATGTCGGAGACGATAGCACTTATCAGTGAGATGGCCAGGCATTTGATGGAAGGCACAGAAATGGTTGGCATTGTAGTTGGCTGGCAAGACTTTAGGTGGGGAAGTCGGGGTCAAAGGCTTGAGATGCCCGGATTGGAAAAGCTTCTCCATTTCTGCAAATAAAGGTGCCTCGAAGACAGAGAAATTTCGAGGTTGGGTTCGGGCTCGGAAGCTTTGAGTGTTTTGAACCTGATTGACATCGGCTGTTGATGGAGGTGGGGTTGTGATGGTGCCACAATCGATGAGATCTTGAATGGCATGTCGAAGCCGGAAGCAGGCATTGGTAGAATGGCCAGGCATTTGATGGTAGGTGCAATAGAGGTTATATTTGAAGTTGGCAGAGGGTTTCTTGGGTAATGAAGTTGGATTGAGGGGCTTGATGGAACCAGCATCAAGGAGCCTCTCATAGATCGAGGCCAAAGGTGCATCGAAACATGAGAAAGTCCTCGGTTGATTCCGACGACCGGATTGAGAATTCAAATTAAGACCCCTGTTTGCTTTGCAGTTGCAACACATTGCCTCATTAACAGGATGCATTCTTTTGCCTTCGGGGCTGAAATCATCACTAAGCGTGTGTTCCCCTTCGGCCATGGTTGTGAATAAGGACCTAGCATCCTCCTTTGGGTAGGTCCTGGCCTCATGAAATTCAGCCAGGTCTTTGAACATGTCCTTCGGGCACAGCTTGATCCCAACCGCAGAAGCGTGGCAGACTTGAGAGGGTTCCTTGACTTGTCCCATATCTGGTTGTAGGGTTGTAGAGGTAGAGAGGCCGACCAGTCCCTGGACCATAATCATTTGTTTGTCCATCTTGTGACCCAATTCCTCCACAGCTTTCTTGAGCTCACTCAGCTCCATTTGTGCTGCCATTCTGGATTGATGAACGAGGAAGGTGATATGACCTTGGAAGCAAAGGTGTAACAGCCTTGGCAGACGTTCCCAAACAGGTTTGGCTCTTCTTTTCAGTACCTCTCCGACGATGCAATGACCCAAATCTTCGGACAGTAAAGTAATGAAAGCTCAGTGACGTTCTTTCAGCAGTTTATTAAAAGAATTGAAAGAGCAAAAATGCACACACGTTGTTATCGGTGTCAACCCTAGACTCTCGAACTAGAGACAATTCTGTCTCATGATGTTCGGACGCTGCCAAAATCCTCAGATTTCTTTTCGAGGGTGTATCCTTTGAATAGATCAAGCTGATCCTAAGAGATGTCAAAACAGACTAAGTCTTCAGCTAGTCCCTTTTGAAAATTCGACTTTGAACTTGGAACAACTCGGTATTGATGGCGTGACACCTTTACCGGGGTGGCTTCAGCGACAACTCGCGTTAGCCGGGCGGTGTACGTGCTTAGCACGATAACCAAAATGACATCAATATCACGACATCAACACTTTGTGGTTCCTTATTTTTGGTTGAATCTTCAACTGGGCATGAGCCAAGGATTTAATAAGGTTTGATTTCCCAAAGTCTCGCTGATCTAAGGACTTTGAAAACTTACAACATGCACCATCGAGATGCACGACTCTTCATCGGGTCTAGCAGTGTCCAAATTAGCATAGGACAAATTCGAAAGCGAGAGACAACTTAGAAGCCGCCCTAAACATGCTCCTACGCAAAACAACATGTATGTGTTACAGTTCCAGAGACGAGTTTGCCTCACGAATTTCAGACGCTGCCAAAATCCTCAGAATTCTTTTCGGCGATGCGTCCTTGAGTAGATCGACAGATCCTAAAAGATGTCAAAACATACTAAATCTTCGTCTAGTCCCTTTTGAAGATTCAATTTTGAATTAGAAACAACTCGGCATTAATGACATGGCACTTTAACCTTGAACAACGTGGTGTATAGTGACAACGCACTTCAACCTGGGTGGCGCCAGTGACACAGCATCAATACTTTGTTGTTCCTAATTGTGGGTTGAATCCTCAATCGGGTATGAGCCGAGAATTTAGTAAATTTTGATTTCTCAAAGTCTCATTGAACTAAGGACTTTGAAATGACAACGAACATTCAACAGAACGAACGACTCCTCATCGGGTCCAACAACGTCTTAGACAGCGTAAGACAAACTCGAAAGAAAGAACTACCTTAAGCATGCTCCTATGCAGAACAACGTATGTACAATGCATGCGATAGGGAAAGCAATAACACGTAGACAGTATATGGGGTTAGATGCAAGTAGATCCTATCCTGCAGGTACTTGTCCTAGTTTGGAGAGTTCTAATGCTTTGTATATGCAAAGGCCGGTTTTGGTTCGTAACAGGTTCCTCGGACTAGGGCCACAGATATACCTTCTGTTGCCCGCGATATCGCTGAGCAACAGTCATACGGTAGCATGACCCATCATCGTCGAAGGTTGTTGGTCATTCGGGGTCCCCGGGCTTCGGTAAACCGTGCCGGATTGCCAAAACGATCCAACGAGGCTTATCCCACATCGATGCGAATGAGATGCTAGAAATTGATTATGAAGAAGAAGAATCACAAAATCGCAAAATGCCTTTTCAACCTCGGCTCACATTATTTAGTCCATCTTTATAGGAAACTACATAAGTGAACAATCGAAAAAGTCCCAGATTAGATTGACCGGACACGAGGTCCTGTTAAATCACCATTCCAACCTTCGGCAGCGCGAAACTCACCGTTTTGACAGACTTTTAAGGGATTGTTCATAAACGTATTAAACTCTAAGTACGGATTAATATCGGTTCGATTATCCCCAGCAGAGTCGCCACTGTGGGCAGCATGCCCTGAAATTTCCGGATTCCAAAATGCACGGGCCCAGAATCGAGGGAGCGCGAGCAGAGAAGCAGCAGGAGCTCACATAACACAGAGTCGCCACCTGGGTTTGAAGGTCCGTCACCCAAGGAACCGTATTTCGAAGCACCTGCCGTGCTATTTGATTTGAAAAAGTGAAGAAACCAGTCCGTCATAACCATATCTCGGTTCGGGAGCTAGGTTACGAGAGAGGAAGGGTTTTAAGGCACCCCTCTCGCCCAATCCGGAGATCGGTCTCTACTTAGGCATTTTGAAAATATTGTGATTCTTCTTTTATTAACCAAATTTTAGTAGGGCGGGGGAACGATTAATCGGGGATTAAAAACTGTAACGATTTGCAAGATGTGATAGATGGCATGAAGAAGCCATTTAGTATAGGATGAAAACAGATTGTTGTGGGAATTAGACAGACTGAAACCCCTGTCTTAGAGTATCGTGCACAGAAGAAACAAGTATGCACCGATCAAGTCAATGCATGCCGATCACACCTGCGAGCGCTACTACAAGACTGCGGCCAAGAAGCCTAAGCCCACAACTTTATTCTCAAACCCTCTGGGCTCTGGAAGGACCAGTGCACACCCATGACAAACCAAGCAGTTTATAGGCAGTTTATAATATACAGTTTAGAGGCTGAAAAGCCCTACAAATAAACAAAACAATCCATAAACAGTGTGGACAAAACAGAGACCAAAGGCCTAGTTACCCATAGTTATTCGTGCAAGGCCAACCACTGGTCAGAAGCAAACCATCGCGCGAGACAGTCACTCTCTCGTGCGAGGGTGCGCCTCAGGCTCGCGACGGTGTGCCCTGGCGAATCGCGCGATGGTGTCGATGCATCGCGAGGGACTGGACCAGACCAGTGCTTGGTTTACATGTTTCTGGGTTCTGAGACATATTCAGAAAGGTCCCAGGGGTATTCCAACAGAACAGAAAAAGTATTGAAGTGCAAGCTAGCAATTTTTAGCGAAGGAAAGTAGTAAATTGGTTGTTTTCATGCTTAACAGTGATCTATATAAAAAAAAAATAAAACAGCAAGACACCAATCCCCACGTGGACTGTCGCGAGCAACGGAGGTCCGTCGCGCGATATAGTGAGTCCATCGCAGGTTGGTTCAAGCCATGACGGTTTTTGAAACCTTGCCAGATTTTGGACCAGGACTGGTATTGATTACCAGCCTTGGCCCAACTAGCCCCCCTCAGAGATCAGAACAGAGAGCAGAACAAAGGTAAGCTATACCTTTGGCTTTTTTGGTTTGAAAAGTGTTTGAACTTTGAGTTGAATTGAGATTGATTGAGGTGTGAAAATGGGGAGAAAGAACAAGTTTTGTTCTTAGGGTGTAAGGCTTGAATGCCAATTTTTGTTAACCCTTTGAAAGAGAACAAATGGGGGGCATTTATAGAGTTAGCACCTTCCATAAATGGAGAGGGGGAGGTAGATCTGGTGCAAAGAGACGTGCAGGTTGTGGGTTACTTCATGGCTAAGTTTTCCCAGCTGATAAAGGTGACTGTGACAGGTTTGGGACCATCGCGCGATGGAATGGGACCATCGCGCGAGTGTGACAGCTGTCGCTCGTGGGTCAATGGTCAAATCTTTGACTTTGACCCAGGCTGACTATCGCGCGAGGGAGTCAATCTGTTGCGCGAGGGTGCGCCCTGGCGAATGGGTCTGGTGCGCTATGGTCCGCCCTGGCGCGCGATGGAGTCAAACCGTCGCGCGACGGTGCGCCCTGGCACGGGACGGTTGCGCCCTAGGGCAGGATGATTGCGCCCTGGCGCGGGTCAGTCGGGTTTTTGGCTTTTGGAAGTGGCTTAGGTTAGGTTGGGTTTAAGGGTTTCAAACACTCAAAGCTCAAACACTTGACATTCCCAGGGTGTTCTTGATCCGTTTCATCATCGGGGAATCAAATACCGTAAGTAAACTAATCTGGAAGCTTAGATTGGGGTGTCTACAAGAAGGTTCCTTGACTAGCCCCATATCTGGCTGCGAGGCTATGAAGGTAACAAGGCCAACGAGTCCCTGGACCATAATCATCTGTTTGTCCATCTTGTGACCCAATTCTTCTACAGCTTTTCTGAGCTCAGCCAGCTCCATTTGTGTTGCCATTCTGGATTAATGAACGACGAAGGTGATATGACCTTTGGAAGCGGAGGTGTAACAGCCCCGGCAGACGTTCCCAAGCAGGCTTGGCTTTTCTTTTCAGTACTCTCTGACGATGCAATGGCCCAAAGCTTTGACAATAAAGTAATGAAAGCTCAGTGACGTCCTTTCAATAGTTTATTGAAAGAATTAAAAGAACGAAAAAGCAGAGATCATCGTCGTCGTGTCCTCCTAGACTTTAAACTAGAGACGAGCTTGTCTTATGATGTTCGGATGTTACCAAAATCCTCAGATTTCTTTTCAAGGGTGTATCTTTTGAATAGATCAAACTGATCCTAAAAGATGTCAAAACAGACTAAGTCTTCGACTTTTCCTTTTCGAAGTTTCAACTTTGAACTTGAAACAACTCGGTATTGATGGCATGACACCTTAACCGGGGTGGCTTCAGCGACATCACGCTTTAGCCGGGGTGGTTGTAAGTGACGAAGCACTTGTAACCTGAATGATACCAGTGTCACGGCATCAAAACTTTGTGGTTCTTCATTTTCGGTTGAATCCTCAATCGGGCATGAGCCAAGGACTTAATAAGGTTTGATTTCCCAAAGTCTCACTGATCTAAGGACTTAAGAAAGTAACAACGTGCACCATCGAGATGCACGACTCTTCATCGGGTCTAGCAACATCTTAATTATCATAAGGCAGACTCGAAAGTGAGAGACAACTTAGAAGCTGCCCTAAACATGCGCCCACGCAAAACGACATGTATGTATGTACAGTTCCAGAGACGAGTTTGCCTCATGAATTTCAGACGTTGCCGGAATCCTCAGAATTCTTTTCGGCGATGTGTCTCCGTGTAGATCGACAGATCCTACAAGATGTCAAAATAGACTAAATCTTCGACTAGTCACATTTGAAGCATCAACTTTGAACTTGGAACAACTCGATATTGATGACATGGCATCTTAACCTTGAACAACGTGGTGTATAGTGACAACGCACTTCAACCTGGGTGGTGCCAGTGACACGACATCAATACTTTCTGGTTCCTTATTTTTGGTTGAATCCTCAATCGGGCATGAGCCGAGGATTTAGTAAATTTTGATTTCTCAAAGTCTCATTGAACTAAGGACTTTGCGATTGATAACGAACATTCGACAGAATGAACGACTCCTCATCGGGTCCAACAACGTCTTAGACAGCGGAAGATAAACTCAAAATAAAGAACGGCCCCAAGCATGCTCCTATGCAAAACACTGTATGTACAGTGCATGTGATAGGGAAAGCAGTAACACGTAAATAGTATATGGGGTTAGATGCAAGTAGATCCTACCCTACAAGTACCTGTCCCAGTTTGGAGAGTTCTAATGCTTTGTATATGCAAAGGCCGGTTTTGGTTCGTAACAGGTTCCTCGGACTAAGGCCACAGATATACCTCTCGTTGCTCGCGATATTGCTGAGCAACAGTCAAACGGTAGCATGACCCATCATCGTCGAAGGTTGTTGGTCATTCGGGGTCTCCGGGCTCTGGTAAACCGTGCTGGATTGCCAAAACGTTCCAACGAGACTTATCCCACATCAATGAAAATGAGAATGCTAAAATTTGTTTAAGAAAAAGAAGAATCACAAAATTGCAAAATGCCTTTTCAAATTTGGCTCACTTTATTTAGTCAATCTTTAGAGGAAACTACGCAAGTGAACAATTGAAAAGTCCCAGATTAGATTGGCCAGACATGGGGTCCTGTTAAATCACCATTCCAACCTTCGGTAGCATGCCCTTGGAAAGAGAGGATTTCGTTCCTCTTTGCCAAAGCAGCCCGAAAATCGAGGGATCGTGAACGGAGAAGCAAGCGCTCGAAAATACAGAGTCTCCACTTGGGTTTGAAGTTCCGACACCCAAGGAACTATATTTCGAAGCACCTAACGCGCTGTTTGATTTGAAAAACGGGAAGGAACTAGTCCGTAATAACCATATCTGGGTTCGGGAGCTTGGTTACAAGAGGGGAAGGGTTTTAAGGCACCCCTCTTGCCCAATCCGGAGATCGGACTCTACTTAAACATTTTGCGAAAATCATTGTGATTCATTTTCTTCTTTATTCAATTTTAAGCCAATTAGGGCGGGTGAACAGTTAATCGGGGATTAGACTGTAACATGTTTGCAGGATGCGATTAAATAATGCATGGAATGATGGAATACTATGAAAATAAGATAAAATCCAACTCTCTAATTAGAAATGAACGAAGCTGCTCACAAGATGACTGTGCCATTCACCATGGCCACCTTTGCATGCATGGATCTACGTGCATGCAAAGATGACCATCGCGCGACACACTCACTTTCTCGCGCGAGGGTTCATGGCTCACCACAGGTTGAATTTTATCACCTTCTGGGCTCTGGAAGGACCAGTGCACACCCAGGAGGCAAACCAAGCATTTTAAAGGGGACTGTAAATAACTAATTATTACAAATTTCAGCCAATAGAAGCTAAATAATTGAAATGCAAACCTCTAAACAGTGGGGGAATCAAAATAGAGACCAATGGATAAGCTGTTCATGCAAGGGCAGCTACTAGAATCTGGAGGACCGTCACACGCGACAGTGACTCCATCGCGCAAGGGTCCTGACTTGACTTCCAGGAATTGCTTTGCATGCTCTGAGCTCTGGTACAGGTCCAGATACAACCCAGAAGCACTCCAACAAGGTAAATAAGCAATAAAGGCTAGTCTGTGTGTTTTAACAAGCTGAACAGTGCGTTAGCAGGCTTAACATACTTTGAAACAAGTAATGACATGATAAAACAAGAAAAACCAGCATCCCCAAACCCCACGAAGACTGTCGTGCGAGACAGAGAACTGTCGCACGAGAGTGTGAGTCCATCGCGCGAGGGTATTCTTAACATGGATTCTTGTAACTTTGCTGACTTTAGGACCAGAACTGGTATTGATTACCAATCTTGGCCTTGACAGCCCCCCTCAGGGATCAAGACAGTAAGCAGAACAAAGGTAAGCAATACCTTTGGTCTTTGAGGTTTGAAAAGTATTTGAACTTTGAGTTGAGGTTGAGATTGTTTGAGGTGTTTGAGTGGAAGAAGAAGAACAAGCTATGTTCTTAGGGTGTCTTTGTATCTCTTTTATTAGCTTAAAAGAGTACAAAGCAAAGACCCTTTGAAATGAAATTTTGTAACTTTTTTCTACTCTTTGAATGAAAAACCAAGGGGGTATTTATAGGGGGCTTGGAAGGGTGCAAGGGGTGGCAAACAAGGCCTTAGGACCAAACTTGGTGGTGAAGGCTTGCAAAAGGTGATGGGAAGGGTTGTTGTGAGAGTGTAGTGCCCCAAACCTGCACAACACACTGTTTTGGGGAAGAAAACAGGGTTCTGTAGCCCTGTAGACCCCTAGGCAAGTAACTGCTCGGCAGGAGAAAGGTGAAAGTGACAGGTTAGGACCATCGCACGATGGAGTGGGACCATTGCGCGAGTGTGCCAGCTGTCGCACGTGGGTCAACAGTCAACACTTTGACTTTGACCCAGGCTGACTCTCGCGCGAGGAAGTCAGTCTGTCGTGCGATGGTGCGCCCTGGCGCGCGAGGTGGGTTTTTGGCTTTTTGATGTGGTTTTGGCTTGGGTTCAAAGGTTTTGCAAACACTCAAAGCTCAAACACCCGACATTCCCGAGGTGTTCTTGATTCGTTTCATCATTAGGGAATCAAAAACCGTAAGTAAACTAATCTGGAAGCCCAGATTGGGGTGTCTACACCAGCGCTTACTGGCAAGTTAGCACGTTGGTTTCTCTTGTTGGCAGAATTCGATCTTGAATATGTCACGAGGAAGTCCGTCAAAGGGCGCACAGTCACATAATTCTTGGCTGATCATCCTGTCGATGGGCCAGAGGATTCAGACTTTGTATTCCTAGATGAGGCAGTTTTGACAGTTGTCGAAGACGTGTGGACCCTCTACTTTGATGGGGCAGCCAATCAGAAAGGATATGAGATCGGGGTTTTGTTGATAACACCTGATGGCTCTCATATTCTGCTTGCGTTTAAACTCAATTTCGATGTCACTAATAACCAAGCTGAATATGAGGCCTGCATCATTGGCATGGAAGCTGCTTTAACTCTCGGTGTTGAACAACTCGAGGTCATCGGCGATTCCAATCTAGTTGTATCTCAGGCCAATGGGGACTGGAAAGTTCGTGAAGAAAGATTGAAGCTTTATCATCAAGACTTAGAAGATCTTATTCCTTGTTTTAGCAAAGTAACTTTCACGCATATTCCCTGTATGAAAAATCAATTTGCCGATGCCTTGGCAACTTTGGCTTCTATTGTTGAACTGCCATTGGGTGTCAAACTTCGCCCTATCTTAATCGAACAGCGGGACTGCCCTGCTTATCAATACGTCAGCACCATTGGTGAGGCCGATGATGGTCTACCATGGTTCCATGATATATGGAATTTCGTAGAAAGAGGCGAGTATTCGGCTGAGGCCTCCAAAAAGGATCAACTCGCGTTGCGAAGGTTGGCTGCCCAATACATCATTTGTGGAGGGAAGCTTTACAGGAGATCTCATTGTGGGATGCACAAGCTTTGTGTCAACGGAGCCGAGGCCACCAAAATAATGGAGGAAATTGACGAGGGAGTCTGTGGTCCTCACATGAGCGGTGTTATGCTCGCTAGGAAGATTTTACGATAGGGTTACTTCTGGTCCACTATGGAATCATAGTGCGTGGATTTCGTTCGTCGTTGTCATAAGTGCCAGATTCATGCCAATCTTCTGCATGTTCCTCCCTCCAATTTATTTGGCATGACTTTACCTTGGCCCTTTGCTATGTGGGGCATCGACGTCATTGGCATGATCAGGCCATCTGCTTCGAATGGTCGTCGCTTCATTCTGGTAGCGATAGACTATTTCACCAAATGGGTGGAGGCCGAGTCTTACAAAACCCTCACAATAGTTTAGATGGCTCAGTTCATAAGAAATAACATTATCTACCAATATGGCGTTCCATAGGCATTCGTGTCAGATAATGGGTCTCATTTCAAAGGCAGGGTTTTGGAACTCTTCGAAGAACTCAAAATCCAAATACACCATTCAACGATCTATCGCCTTCAAACGAATGGGGCCGTTGAAGCAGCCAACAAGAACATTAAGATGATCATCAAGAAGTCTGCAGAGTCTGCCAGGGACTGGCACGAGCAACTACCTCCAGCTCTTTGGGGGTATCAAATGTCGATTCGAACATCAACAGGGGCAACTCCCTATTCCTTAGTTTATGGGATGGAAGCAGTGCTCCCAATCGAGCTTGAGGTACCATCATTGAGGGTCATGGCATAATGTGAACTCATGGAATCCGAGTGGCTTGGTAGGAGGTTTGTTGAACTCATGCTCATTGATGAGGGGAGACTCCGTGCCTTGTATCATGTACAGGGGTATCAACAGAGGATTGCGCAGGCTTTCAACAAGAAGGTGAAGTCTCATGACATGGTGGAAGGGGATATGGTTACAAAGGAAATCCGGGCTCCCATCTTTGATCCCCGCGATAAGTTCTGTCCGAAGCGCTCGGGACCTTACATCATCAAGACCATCCTTTCGGGTGGGGTGGCTCAGCTCAATGATCTGGACGGCAACGAGTTCAACACTCTGGTCAACCTAGATTAACTCAAACGTTATTATCCCTGAGAGATGCTCGTTGGGCCGAAAATCACAAGGGTGGGCGGTTCCAGGCAAAAATTAGAGCAAGCCTACTAGACCGGAAACCTAAGGAGGCGGTCTAGGCAAAAATAAATAGGCAAAAATCAAAAGCTCGCTAGACTGAAAACCCGAAGTGGCGACACTAGGTAAAAATAAGAGCGCGAAAGGAGAGCTTAAATACACGAGCGAACCTTAGCTTGAACTATGTTTTGACCTGATTACTTGAAAAGGATACATAGTCAATCTCTCTGTGAGATTCAGTCACAAACAATCAACTTGATCCATGGTTGCTTACTCCAGGGTGCATTTCAGTGTCCGAAGCAGCGCGGTGTTCAACATGTAGACCAAAAGGAGAAAATTCTTAATCTTTCCATTTTATTCAAACTACTACTTCTATTACACAGGCTGCGCAGGGTCTTTAAAAATAGTTAAAGCATAAAAACAGAATGAAATGCTAGAGGCCTTCACAGGCTCACAGTTTATTCTAGATCATTGGAGTCATGTCAAGAGTCAATCTGCATTTTGTCTTATGTTAACTTCTTTTCTTAGCCACGCTTTATAGCAATGCTTGAGTTTTGTGCTGAAGTTTGGATCTGCTCCACCAAGCTCTCTTAGACCCCAGTTCTGTTCATACTCGGCCAGATTTTGGGCAGTAAATGCAGGAACATGAAAGGCTTCTATGCCGGCTTGGTGTAGCCCTTGGCTCATCCCTAACTGCCGAAGGATACGGCCTGGGATTTTGAACGTGAAACTGGACAGTCTAGCAATCACCATGCTCTCAGAACCTGTGGAGTTTGTGGCCGTGTTCGAAATATTCAGCGTTTCATGCCTCCAGACGATCTCATACGGCGACATCTCATTCATGAACCTATACCATTCCTCTGTAGTCATCTCCGGGTACAGCATCCCTCTTTGATGCATCCGCCAGGGCAAATGCGGCCAGTTTGCTTCAGGAGCTGCATGTAGACACCTCCCAAACATGGGGCATTGCCATACAGATTGATCGTTGTTTGCTCGTTTGGTTGCTTGCTTCATAAACCAAGATCGTGGATATTCCCATGGCTAGGAACATCTCCACACGAAAGCGGTCATCATCAAAACAGAGTCACCACCTAGTTTATTAAAACTAGGAAAATAGACAGAGATTCCGGGTACGGGAGTCAAAAGTACTGTGAGGGGAAGGTGTTAGGCACCCCTTTCTACCCAGCCGTAGGACTGGCCCATAATTGTTCAACATAAGACATGTACCTGCTTTATTTAATTCTAACACATAGTCTATTTAACTAAGCCTTTAAACAGTTAATAGTGAGCCAGAACTGTAATTAAAAGCATGCATTAGAAAGCTGAACTAAATCAAATTGTCCCAGGGAAATGGATCCCGCGGCCGGTGAATTGATGTCACGGCCGAGGGATTCTCCTGGCTCGATATACCGGCCGAGGGATCGAAGCCCTCGCCGATGTTCTTCCTCACACCAGACAGAGCAGTTAGCAAACAATCAGAACGCTAAGATTTAAGCATAAAGATAGTAAATAAATCAAACCAGAAGCCCTTGGTCCTCACCACCTTGATCCCTCAGTAGCTTGATTGCTTCGGATTGAATGGGATTGACTGATTGCTTTTTGAAAACCCTAGGGTTAGGGTTTGAACTTCGGGGTTTGATCGTTGGATTGATGGCTATCTTTGGAAGGTTAGGGCTTTTGTAGAGAGGATTTGAGAGAGTATTTCAGTAGAGTTTCGTGGCTTGAGAGGGTGTATGGACTTATGAATTTTGTGGTCTCTATTTTCGGAACCCTAAGGCCCTTTATATAGGCAATTGGTGACTCACTCCGTCCAATCAAAATGCACGGTAAGAATTGGAGTTGCAATGCAATACAGACTCTTCATGGGGATCTCTGAACGTAGCTGTGGGCTTCCACAGCCCCGGGTGGATTGGGGCGGCCCGAAAGACGCCAAGTTTTTGGATTCGAAAAATTTTGAAGAGTCGCCACCCGGATTTCAGGTTTGTCACTCGAGAAACCGTTTTATTTGAAAAATGATCGAATGAATTTGAAAACCAGAGATTTATGAAAGGGTCCGGAAGCCACGTTACGAGGGGGAAGGGTTTTACGGCACCCCCCTCGCCTGATACGAGATCGGTCTCTACTAAACATTTGTGGGATTTTTCAAAAGATTTTGTTTCATCAAGTCATTTAGCAAGTATCCACAGGTATATTAGGTACAGAGGGGTGCATGCATCTGCATGTGTACAAAGGATGGTGGAAGAGGGTGACTAAATGCAAAATAACAGAAATTGGAAAACTCTGTCATTGATCCACTCTCGAGCGCTCGGAAGCACTCACGAGTGCTCGGGAGTACCACACACTCAACCTGCAAATCATGTTAGCGCAACAGAATACAGTACTAAAATGTAAACTGGAACAAATTGAAACATTTTATAGGCTCAACAGGGGACTTGGAAAACTGGGATCAGACCCTATTCTTTTAAGCCATGTATCCTTGCCTTTCAGAAAAGCAGTTTTACAGTTACAAGAAGTAAAAAGGGATGCATGCATGGGCGTGCAAAGGTAGCAGGAGGACCAAACTGGAAGAAAGATGGACTGAGCTGCATGCAGCCACTCCCGAGCGCTTGGGAGTGAACTTGAGCGCTTGGGAGTGATTTACACCTTAGAACTGACTTCAACCATCTTATACACTCAATGTAGTATGTCGGTACATTAGATCTTATACTTTTGAAATATGGAAATTTGTCTTTTTAGATTTTGAGTAAAACTCTTTTGCATGTCTTTAAATGGAAAGGATCTTCTTTATTTTTCTCTGAAAAAAAGGGAAATCATCTGTACCAACACACCTCAAAGAGGTTAAAAAAGTCTCAAAACACATCCTACCACCCATGCATGTCCATTTAAACGCTTGGAAGAGGGAAAACAGGACTGGAGTCACTCTCGAGCGCTTGGGAATAGTCCCGAGCGCTCGGAGTGCTTCCAGTAAACTAGTGCAGAAAATGCATTTGCACCCCTTTGCTCTTGTTTTAACACTGAGGTCTCTTAACCCATGCTCAGTATTAAAGACTGAGAGGGCTGAGGGACCTCCCTCAGAAAGGAAAACAGCCCTATTTTGCTTGACACTATGGTAAAAAAAAAGCTTCTACCTTTTCAGTTTAGAACTTTGCTCCTTAAAAAAAAAGCTTCAGGAAGTGAAATAAGAATGAAAGATCAGGAAGATCAGAACTTGAGGATGATCTGAACTTCTTGCATGTCTTTGATGCCTTGAGTTTTGATGCTTTTGCTTGGAAAATCAAGTTTTTGAAAGAGATGAAAACTGGTTTTCTTTGACTGGTCAGAGAGTTTCTACAGAGAGAGATTTCATCCCCCTTGTTCTGTGCTAGAATGGCCCTATATATAGGCAAAATACCATATGGTCTCCTTTTAGAAAATGTAATTTGGCATCTTTGAAAATCCTCAGGCCTGACTCCCCTCTGACTGAGGTGGAGTGTTGTCTGAGTTTTGCACCGGCTAAAACGGCTGTAATGATGGTTTGCATGGGAAGTGGGGAAGCTCCATCATCCATTGGGCAGCATAGAAGTCTCGAGCACTCGAGAGCACTCTCGAGCGCTTGGGAGTTTATTCTCGAGCGCTTAAGAATTTATTAAATCCTAGGTTTTGAAAATGGTTTGGAGCGTTTGGGACTGCTCCTGAGCGCTTGAGACAAATTTTGACATTTTATTTTCCTTTTGAAGTCCTCGAAGAAGCATTGTCCTGAATGGTCCAGGGCTTGTTTCAATCCAAATTCATCATCGGGGAGCCTTCGGGCCACAAATTAAGGAAATTCGAAATGTCCAAATTGGGGTGTCTACTGTTGCCCCTCTTTGGGTGGCGCTCGGCATCATGTCTGGATACGAGTGACATCCAAAGATTGAGACAGCCCAATTCGAGCCACGTCAAACCCTTAATTTCAAAAACAAATGCGAATAAAAGTGCTTGGTGCATGTGGTCGCGTCCTTTCAGACTGCCTACGTACCCTTTTCTGCAGGGATCAGACCAGCGTAGTTCTTTGGGGCAAATGCAAGCACGTGTAATGCGTACACGAGAAAGATTGACATGACCTTGACAAGATAAATGTGCAAGGGGTCCACCTGTTACTCTGTTTGGCAGACAGAAAATGCAAGCACGTGTGATGCATGCACGAGAAAGGATCGACACGACTTTAATAAGATAAACGCATGAAGGGTCCACCTGTTACTCTGTTTGGCGGATGGAACAAAGACATAATGGCACCCATAGGGTAAAATACCTGCAAAAATGTTGAAGTAGACAAATAGACAAATTTCGATTGACTATCGAGTAAAACACCAAATTGTGCATGGTGGGTGAAAAATCACAACATCGACTAAAGTTTGCTCCTTGCGGTCTCGTTCGACACGGACGAAGCCAGGACTGAGATTGATTTTGTAAAAAGGAAGAAGAAGCTAAGCAAGCCTCGGAAGCAAGAAATACACGGGACGACGGAGGGTTGGCATGGAGGCTGAGGATAGATCTTAGCGCTCAGAACCACTCCCAAGCGCTCGGGAGTGGTCTCGAGCGCTCGAGACCACGGCTGGGGTCCACTGTCCTGTTCACCTTCTTCGACAAATTTGGGGTTTAAACCCCAAATCTCAGCGCTCGAGAACCAGAGTACGGCACATCTCTGAACTCGATCGTTCTCACCCGCTCTCTCTCAGGCGATCTCCCTTTCTCACTCGGTTGACCTCTCTTCTCTCTCAGACGATCTCTCTCTCTCACTCGGCCGACCTCTCTCTCAAAATGGATCGAGTAAGCGGTCTCGAGATCTCTACGATCTTCCAGTGGGTGGTTGTGTGCTAGGAGATTCGAAGGAGGGGGAAAAAGGCTTCGTGGGAAGGAGGAGGGCCAACCACGGCCAGCGGTGGTGACGGGGAAGTGCTTAGCAGCGAGGAGGCAGCAGCGGTGGTTGAGGTTGCGGCGGCGATGGAGGTGGACAGCGGCGGTGCTGTCACACCAGCCAACGAAAGGGCTGTCGGGGAGGATTTGGCTATTGTGGTTGAGGCTAGCGAGGGTGTAGTGGTAGTAGAGGGCGTGGCAGCGGCTGGAAGAGTAGGAGAGAGTGAGGTCACGCGAGGAGGGGACAGCGGCGGACAGGCCATGAGCGGCAGAGATACATTGGGTAGTGAAACGGAGGTCTCAGGTAGTGGAGGCGGCGTCATGGGCACTCCTCGTACTCTTACGGTAGAGGAGTTGCTCGTGGACGTCGAGCGGGCTGGTGGTGAGCAGAGGGCCGGTGATGAGGCGATGACAGCTGGGCGCGTCGTCGCTACGCCGATACTGAGGGCGACGGCTGCTGAGCCGAGGGTCGGGGATAGTGGGATTGGTGCATCGCGGAGGGGGATTTCTTGGATTCCGTGCGACCGCGGGATATACTAGACGCACTCGGCCTCGATGCAGACGTACTGAGGGGTACGAGGACGACGGAGGATCACGCCTCGGCGCTCTTGTTAGGAGCGTTGCTGAGTGGTACGGGGGCGACGACAGCGGATATGGGGTCACCGGGGATGGATGCCATGAGGGGAGAGGAGCTAGAAGAGGAGGTGGTGGTCGAGGAGCGGGTGACAGTGGCCGCTGAGGCAAAGGCCTACTTAGCCAGCGCGCGCCCTAGGTTTGTGCCTGGGACCTACGCTCCGCGCTCACACTTTTTCGAGCCGAAGGGGATGACCTGCTACACTCCTGCTCGGACGGACTATCCCGAGGACCTACTTCTTCGAGACCGGGCTTTACATATCTCTTCTGGATGGACCACAGTAAGACTTCAATGGTTTAACTCTTTGAATTAGACTTGCTCTTATGAAATGTTGTATTGCTTACTGATGCTATTTCTTTGCTCTGTTGAAACAAACCAGCCTCTTCCACTAACTCCCGTACTCTCCGGGGTAGCTCCTTGAAGTATTTCAGTGAGTTGGCTGAGCCTCCGTGGCCGTAGATATCTTTAGTATGCTGTTTATTCAGCTGATGACGGCAGTGAGGGTAGACCGTGCAGTCATGACGGCACTGGTAGAGCGGTGGTGGGACACCACCAACACGTTTCACTTCCGCTTCGGGGAGATGACAGTGACTTTGCAACGATCACGGGACTCCGGGTTGGAGGTGAGCCGATTCCATACGACCCGAGCATAGACCTGGATGACACAGCTTTGGAGTGGTTCCTTGGACGAGTTCCGCGCCATAGCGGAGGGGTGGCAGAGTACGGGCAGTTCACGAAGTATTGGGATCACGAACCGGTGGACGACGCTGAGGTGGCCCAGATGGCCAGGGCCTATCTGCTGTACCTGTTCGGGGCTTCTCTGTTCCTGCTCAGGCGATCTCGGGTTCACTTGAGCTACTTGGCGGGCCTGGTGGATCTGAGACAGGCGGGGCGATACGACTGGGGAGGTGCTGCTCTGTGCACACTCTACTGCTTCCTTGGAGCTACCTCACGCGGAGTGGGAGACACCATCGGCGGATACTGGAGGGTGATTGAGGTATGACTTAATGTTACTGCTTTGAACTGCTTGATTGATTTGAATAATGCGCTGATTTGAATTGAATTGATCTCGACAATTTGCAGCTTTGGGCTTATGAAGTCTTGGGCATGTTCTCGCCCGAGAACACTTGCACTAATCCGAACTTGCTTCCGCATGGACTTGCGTGGGGCAAGGAGTACAGGAGGGCGAAAGAGCGGCGGGGGCAAGTGATGACCTTCCGGCGTTGGCTAGACAACATTACTGGGGTTACGGTACAAACGTCAACATTCCTTTTCTTTTCATGCCTTCTTGAAACTAAAATTCTCGATTATTAATGCAAGAAAACTGAATGCAGGTTCATTGGGATCGCTGGGCCAGGGTGGAGGCTGACTTCCTTCCGAGGAGTCGGGAGGTGACGCGGAGCAGGGTCCTGCTGGAGTGCCCATTGGGCTGGCAGTGGTACCTGAGGGATCGGGTGACACGGCAGTCACTCGGTTCTCCAGAGTTCATCGTGCCGGGGCCACTTCCTCCACGAGTGCAGCAGACTGAGACCTACACTCGGGCTGAGTTGGAGCAGTTCACGGTGCCAGACACTGACTTGGAGAGGTACCTACGGCGCACGCTCGACTATGCAGCATACAAAGATAGGTACTTGGCCACGAGCTTGGGCGTGGAGAGGGAGCTGGAGAGGCGGATAGCAGAGTCTGAGGCCAAGAGGGCCAGGGGTGAGGCTGGAGGTGAGGTTGGAGACGAGACTGGAGGTGAGACTGGAGGGCGGGGTTGCGGCAGTCGCTCTTCACACGGTAGGGGGCGAGGTGCTAGACCTCCTGCTGGCGGGCGAGGTGCTGGCTCTTCGGGATGAGGCGAGAGAAGCACAGGGGTTCCAGAGACAACCGAGACATCTGCTCACCCGGGTTGCCATCTATGGAGTGGACGATAGGGGCGAGGGACCCTTCCGGAGCACGGGCGATGTTAGACATCCCGCGCCTTCCGCAGCCGCCCATGCGGCTTCCAGCTCAGGTATGAACACAGCCTTGCTTCTTTCCGCGATTCAAATGCTTCTTGTTCATGAGCCTATTGTTTTGACCTTTGAACCATCGTGCTGGTGCCATGAGAATGGGCAGAGAAGGCTATCATGCTGATGGTAGGGATGCGCCAGTTGCTGAAGGACTGTGCAAAAGGGAGGACCCTCCAGACCAAACCTGTTCCCGAGCCTGCTTTACCTGTTGATCCTCAGGTACAAAAATGCATGCATATACATTTTATTGGATTTAAAACCTGTATTAAATGAATGAATGCTCATGATATGCAGGTGCAGCCACGACGCTCGATCAGGACGCAACCGCAGGGCACCATGAGCCTTCCAGCCTCTACTAGCACGAGAGGCCGGGGCATACAGAGAGCGCCACGGTCCACGACAGGGACGAGTCAGTTTGAGATAGTTCCTAGGGCTGCGTCTTAGCGGAGGCCCGCTCCCGAAGAGTCAGAGGAGAATACAGAGGAGTCGCTCGAGTCACGAGCTTTAGGGTCTACGGACTCGAGTACTGCCTCAGGCCCTTCCGACGATGACGACGATGGCGACGAGGACGATGTTGAGAGTTCTGAGTCCGAGGGGCGCCAGCAGAAGAGGACCCGACGGGACTGAGATTTAGGTTTTTGCTTCGCTAGCCTTTCTTTTGCGTGGGCTTGCGTGCCTGCGTAGTTATAGCTTCTGGGCCTGCGTGCCTTGGTTTTGTTTGGGCCTGCGTGCCCTGGTAGATAGGATTGGGCAGGTGTTTGCCCCAGCTTATGTACTTCCTTCTTTACTCATTGTAAACACCGTATTTGTTTATGAAAATTTGCACATTTCTCAATTTGTTCGCACTTCCCTTAAGAATTGTATTTTATGAAATGCGTTCGTCTACATTTGAAAGAAAGCAAAGAGCACGCGAATTTCAACCAATACTCTCAAAGTAAGAATGCAAACTCAACATCGACACACAACCACCAATTTTTGAGTTTTCGATCGTAAACCAGTGCGTCGTATAGTTGGCAATGAGTGCCGTGACCTGCGAGGATTGCTAGAATTACGAAAATAGCCTTGACACGAGGATTGATATACACACATACTTGAAAACGATGATTTTTGGCCGATTGGATGACGAAAACTTGAGCTAAAAGTGTCGATGCGCGTTTGAATACGCCAAACAGTCACTAATGCACATTGTGACTTATACGCGTCGCTGGATCCAATAAAACACGCGCTACATGGAATTCGACATACCCGAGGGTCAAAAACGTTGGGAATTTTGGTATTTTTCGAAGAACAAGAACGAATACACAAGAAAACATGGGACGAAAACCACTGTATCCCCTGGGAACATGTTGGGAACCTTCTAACTTGAGCTGAATTTATTTGTGGCATTGAACTGAGGCTGGAATGTTGAGAATTAGAAATTGCAGAAAACAGCAGTACTCCCGAGCGCTAGAGAGTGGTCTCGAGCGCTTGGGACTTCACTCCCGAGCCCTCGGGACTTCTGTCATTGGCAGATCAGAGTTGCTTCCCAATGCCACTCTCCAACTATCCTTATGTCCTTTTCTTCTGTATGCACACTTCCAAGACGTATTGTAACCTAGCACCATCTGTTCCCCAGAACAAACAACTTCCCATAAGAAGACTTGGGCTTTTCCAATACTTTTTCAAGTTTTCAAAGTTTGAATTTTTCAAACTTGTCTTGAAAATGCTGAGCTTGAATGGTTCCAAGGCTGGTGAGAGCTGGTATTGCATCCTCCAGACCTCTATAAATAGAGAATTCCTGCTTTGGCAATTCATTCACACCTCATTCCATTGTTCTTTTTCCTTCCAAAAACTCATTCCTCTCATGGCCTTGCTAAACCAAGCCTTGCTCCGTCCTTGGTTGGACAGCCTCGAAGGCATCGATTGGCTGAATTTCCGAGGGCACTGCCTTCATGCTTTGAAATACCTCCGCGAGATTGCCATCCATCCTGTCTTGCTGCACGCAGCTGTATGCTTTTGGGATCCTGAAGTGCATGTCTTTCGCTTTGGTTCTCAAGAGCTATGCCCCACCGTTGAGGAATTCCACGCCTACCTTGGGAGTCACGACTCCACCAAACCAATTGTTCCAATGCTTAGGGAGAGCACGAAGAACATCCTAAAAACCAAGCTGGGTGTCAGTGGGAACGTTGCTGAGTTTTTGACCCGGGGTAATGCCATCAATATCGTGCAGCTGTACGAGAGATTCAGTCCACCTGGAGACTTGACGGACTTTGAGTATCAAGGTCGCCGGATGACAGCTTGCTGCATTTGTCTATTGGTGGCCTTCCTGCTGGTTCCTTTTGTTGGTCAGCCCAGTTCTCTATTGGTTGGAATCGCTGCTCAAATCGAGGCTCGCAAGGATGTCGCTCCTTTGGTCCTTGCAGAAACCTTGATGGGGTTGGATGCTATTCGTGCCGGTCGTACGAGGGTTTTTGGTGGTAGCCCGCTATTGTTGCAGGTTAGGATCTCACTCAGCTCTCCTTTTTCTATTTCTTACATTCGTTTTATCTCAACGCTCGGTTTAGGCTTTATCTGGCTTCGTACTTGTTTTCTCTCTTTTTGGATAGATGTGGCTCTATGACAAGTTGAGTTTGCTAACACCCCCGGCAAATGATTGGTGGTATCGAGCAAGCGGATGGAACCGTCGTTTTCAAGTGATGTACAACAATGAAGATGACTGGGCTGATTTCCTTGAATTTGCAGAGGAAGATGACATCGTTTGGCGGTGCCATTGGCTGAGACTTCCTGCTATGAGCATTAGCAACATGGGCTCGACGCACGTGCTCGTGGCTGGCTTGACAGGTTTCACTTTCTATTCACCCTTCCGCATCCTTCGTCAGTTTGGGCTTAGCCAAGGAGTGCCGCCGCAAGGATCCGAAGTGCTTCGTCTCCCTCCTTTCACCATTCCGGGCCTTCGGAGCTATGTTCGAACGTGGGAGACTCATAGGACTGAGCCAAGCGACCCATTTTTCACAATTGCTTCGACTGGAAGGTACCGCAAATGGCTAAGGAGAGATGTGGAAGCGAGAATGGGTTGATTGCTTACTTTGCCGTTTTTTTGGAATAATAAAAAGCATTTTAGTTGTGTGTTTTCTATTCTCATGCTTAGCTTGTAATGAAGAAGAAATCTGAATAAAATTGACTGCTTAAGGGTTTCCCCCTTTCGGCTCATTAATTGTGCGCACTAATGAAGAAACATGCTGGCTTGTCAATTTGGACTTTGATTTTTTGAAATTTACGACCAAACCTCGGTGTGAGATTGCCTACGTATCCCTCGAGAAAGGGAATCAGGCCCATGTATAGTTCGGGCTAGGGTTCGCTTGGGTATTAACACTCTCCTTTTCATGCTCTAAATTTTGCCTAGAACCGCCCTTTCGGGTTTTCGGCCTAGTGAGCTCTTTTTTGACTTTTTGCCTTAACTTTTTCCTAAGCCGCCCTTTCGGGTTTTCGACCTAGCAGGCTTGCTCTAATTTTTGCCTGGGACTGCCCGCCCTTGCAGTTTTCGGCCCAAAGAGCTCTCTCAGGGGTAATATCGCTTGAGTTGATCCAAATTGACAAGATTTGAAAATTCGTTGCCGTCGAGGTCGATGATTGAGGCCGCTCCCCCGGAAAGGATCGACTTGATGATGTACGGTTTGGCCCACTTTGGTCAAAACTTCCCTCGTAGGTCAAAAACTGGCGCACGAATTTCCTTGACTACCATGTCCCCCTCTTGCAAATCTCTCGACTTCACTTTCTTGTTGAATGCTCAGGCGATCCTCCGCTGATAACCCTGAATGTGGTACAATGCTCGCAACCTTCTTTCATCAAACAGCATGAGTTCTTCGAACCTCCCACTGATCCATTCAGCTTCGTCTATTCCTTGTTCAGCTATGACCCTCAGCGATGGAGCTTCTAGCTCGATGGGGAGAACGGCTTCCATACCGTACACCAAAGAATTGGGTGTTGCCCCTGTCGGTGTGTAGATAAACATCCGGTATCCCCACAAAGCTAGTGGTAGTTGTTCGTGCCAATTCCTAGTGGACTCAATAGTCCTTTCGAGAATGCTCTTGATGGTCTTGTTCGCTGCTTCGACTGCCCCATTCGTTTGCGGCCGATAAGTGGTCGAATGATGCACTTGAATCTTGAACTCGTCAAAGAGCTCTAGAACCTTCCCTTTGAAATGAACACCATTATCAGATACGAAGGCTTGAGGGACTCCATACCGATAAATGATGTTTTGCCTGATGAAGTGAGCTACTTGAATTGCCGTCAGAGTCTTGTATGAAGCTGCTTCGACCCACTTGGTGAAATAATCGACCGCTACTAAGATAAACCTGTGACCATTAGAAGCCGCGGGCGTGATCTTTCCAATGACATCAATGCCCCAGGCGGAGAATGGCCATGGTGTTGCCATTGGGTGCAATTCTGAGGGCGGGACATGGATGAGATTAGCATGAGTCTGGCACTTGTGACATTGGCGCACATACTCGATGCAATCTGTCTCCATAGTCGACCAATAGTACCCTAGTCTCAAAACTTTCTTAGCCAACATCATTCCATTCATGTGAGGCCCACAGACTCCCTCATGAACTTCTTCCATCACTGCTCTCGTATCGTCACCGTGAATACACAACTTACGAACTCCGCACGGAGATCGCCGGTACAATTGCCCACCGCAGATGATGTATTGAGACGGCAGACGTTGCAAGGTGATCCGATCCTTCTTGGTTGAATCTGCAGGGAACTCTCCCTTTTCGACGAAATTCCAAATGTCGTGAAACCATGGGAGTCCATCGTCAGGCTCGTCGATGTTCATGACATAGTCGTAGACATGCCTTCCTCTCTGCTCAATCATAACAGGCCTCAGCTTCACCCCGATTGGAAGTTCCAGCATGGATGCCGAAGTAGCGAGTGCGTCGGCGAAGCGATTCTTCATCCTCGGGACATGCGTGAAAGTAACTTTTTGAAAACTCGGGATGAGCTCGTCGAGTTGCTGATGATACGGCTGTAGACACCCCAATCTGGGCTTCCAGATTAGTTTACTTACGGTATTTGATTCCCCGATGATGAAACGGATCAAGAACACCCTGAGTATGATAGGTGTTTGAGCTTTGAATGTTTGAAAAACCCTTGAACCTAACCTAACCTAAGCCACTTCCAAAAGCCAAAAACCCTACTGACCTGTGCCAGGGCGCATTCGTCTCGCGCCAGGGCGCAACCGTTGCGCGCCAGGGCGCATCCTCGCGCGAGCATTTGGAACCATCGCGCGATGGTTCCAGGGAGAACCCTCGCGCGACAGTTTGGAATCATCGCGCGACGGTTCTAAGGCTGTCCCTATCACCTTTTCCAGCTAGGCAACTTAATCACCAAGTAACCCAAATCCAGACCTTGTGGACTGGCTGGGCTTCTCTCATTGCAGCCTTTCCAAAAGTGGCAATTTGGCCACCAAGCCAAATTGGTTGGTTCTTTCTCCTCCACACACCATTTCTACCACTCTTCCTATATATACCCCCCATGGTGCTTCATTATCAAGGGTTCCAAAAAAAAGGGTTAACAACTTATGGTTCAAAAGAAGAGAAGAAGAAAGAAAGCTACCAAAGTTCAAGTGCAAAAAGTGCTATACAACTTTGAATACCCTTGATACTCCCTCACTCAAACCACTTCCATACACTCATTTTACAAGCTCTATCACCTTGTTCACTCTCAATTCAATTCAAAGCTCAAACACCTTTCAAACTCAAAAGAACCAAAGGTATAGCTTACCTTTATTCTGCTCTCTGTTCTGATCCCTGAGGGGGGCTGGCAGGGCCAAGCCTGGTAATCAATACCAGTCTTGGCCCTAAAGTCAGCAAAGTTACAAGAAGCAGTGGAGCAAGAACCCTCGCGCGACGGTTTCTAACACTCGCGCAACACTTTGTGTCAGTGTGATGATGAACCTCGTGGGGAAGGGTATCCTGTTCTTTGTGTTTCATAAATAATTCTTATAGTTTTGAAGCATGTTTTAGGTGTAGATCACTGTGCTGCATGCTAAACAACCAGTTTACTGTTTTCCTTAGCTTAAACTGCTAGCTGTATTTCAATCTGTTATTTTGGAGCACCCCTGGGATCATTCTGGACCTATCCCAGAACCCAGGATGAGTAAAACCAAACACTGGAAGGTGATCTGAACCCTCGCGCGTCATACTGGAACCATCGCGCGATGGTCAAATGGAGCGTTGACCATTGCGCCAGGGCGCAACCGTCGTGCGCCAGGGTGCAAACCCTCGCGGTCCACTGAGAACCCTCGCGCGATACTTTAAAACCCTTGTGCGACGGTTCGTCCCCGACCAGTAGCTTGCCATGCATGTTTAAACTTGATTTTAGGCCTCTGTTTTGTCCCCTCACTGTTTAAGGCGTGTTTTAGTAATTTTGTGGCTCTATAGCCTTTTAGAATTGTTTTAAACTGTATATTTAAACTGCTATAAACTGCTTGGTTTATCCTTGGTGTGCACTGGTCCTTCCAGAGCTCAGAAGGTTTGAGAATAAGAGCTGTGGGTTGTGGGCTCAGCCTGTAAAATCCCACAGCAGTCTGTTCTCATCGTATACTAATTGCTCATCCATGTCATCTATCACATCTTGCAAACTGTTGCAGTTTTAATTTCCATTAAACTGTTCCCCCGCCCTAATTGGCTAAAAATTGGTTAAAGAAGAAGATAAATCACAATCATTTTCAAAATACCTAAGTAGAGACCGATCTCCGGATTGGGCAAGAGGGGTGCCTTAAAACCCTTCCCCTCTCGTAACCTGGCTCTCGAACCCAGATATGGTTATGACGGACTGGTTCCTTCACTTTTTCAAATCAAATAGCGCGGCAGGTGCTTCGAAATACGGTTCCTTGGGTGTCAGACCTTCAAACCCGAGTGGCGACTCTGTATTCCGAGCGCTTGCTTCTCCGCTCGCGCTCCCTCGATTATGGGCCCTCGCTTTGGAATCCAGAAATTCCAGGGCATGCAGCCCACAACGGCTTCATCTTTTCATCCCTAACCCTCCATTCTCCGTTTGCTTGTGACACAACCAAGTTGGAATCCCCCACGACTTCCAGTACCTTGACCCCGATCTCCAGTGCGGCTTCCATCTCGACAATACATGCTACGTATTCTGCCTCGTTGTTCGTGACTTCGAAGTTCAATTTGATTGCAAGGGGAATATGTGACCCCTCAAGCGAGACCAGCAGTATGCCAATCCCAAAACCCTTCTGGTTAGCAGCTCCATCGAAGTACAACGTCCATGTTTCGTTGACAGTAGTCATTACGTCTTCGTCGGGAAATTGAAACTCTATGTGTTCTGGCCCTTCGATCGGGCGATCTGCCAAAAACTTTGCTACTGCTCTTCCTTTCACTGACTTGCGGGTGACATACTTGATTTCGAACTCGGCCAATAAGAGCAACCAACGTGCTAACTTACCGGTAAGTGTTGGCTTCTCGAATAGATATTTGAGAGGGTCCATCCGAGAAATCAGTATCACCGAGTAAGACAGCATGTAGTGTCTCAATTTCTTCGTGGCCTATACCAGCGCCCAACATGTCTTCTCCAATGAAGTGTACTGCTCTTCACTTCCCACCATCTTCTTGCTTAGGTAGTAGATTGCCCTTTCAACCCCATCTTCTCCCTCTTGTGCTAGCATGCACCCCATTGACGAGGGCGTGACAGACAAGTATAGGATCAAAGGTTTTCACGGGATGGGCGACATTAAGATCGGCGGGTTCTGAAGGTAAGTTCGTACTGCTTCGAAGGCCTTTTGACACTTGTCATTCCACTCGAATTTCACATCTTTCTTGAGCAGACGAAACAACGGTTCACAGGTCAAAGTCAGCTTGGCGATGAATCGACTGATGAATTGAATCTTTCCCAAGAAACACTAGATCTCCTTCTCGGATTGAGGTGGCTCCATCTGAAGAATGGCTTTAATCTTAGAAGGATCCACCTCGATCCCCCTGGTTGTGATCATGAATCCGAGCATTTTGCCAGTGGTGACTCCGAAAGTGCACTTTTGCGGGTTGAGTCGCATCCTGTACTTCTGAATCCTTTCAAAGAACTTCCTTAATGCTGGGAGGTGGTCTTTCTTTTCCTTTCCCTTCACAATCATGTCATCGACGTATACTTCGACCTCCTTGTGAGTCATGTCATGCAACAGTGTGGTGGCACCCCGCTGGTACGTAGGACCGACGTTTTTTAATTCGAATGGCATAACTCGATAACAATACGTCCCCCACTCAGTGATGAATGTGGTCTTTTCCCTGTCTTCCGGAGCTAGGAGAATCTGATTGTACCCCGAGAAGCCATCCATGAAGGATAGTAGAGCGTGCCCTGCAGTATTATCAACAAGTATGTCTATATGCGGCAATGGGAAATCGACCTTAGGGCTTGCTTTGTTCAGATCTCTGAAATCGACACACTCTGATTTTTCCGTCCTTTTTGGGGACTAGAACGATGTTGGCCACCCAAGTGGGGTACTCTGTTACGATTAGAAAACCGGCATCGATTTGTTTCGTGAGTTCTTATTTTATCTTTAACACCCAATCGGGCCGCATTTTTCTTAGTTCTTGCTTAATGGGCTTCGCGTCAAGGTAGAGAGAGATCCTGTGCTCGATTATTTCCTGGTCGATTCCGGGCATGTCCAAGTGGGACCAAGCGAAAACTTCTTTGAATTCTTTTAGTAAATCTGTGAGCTCTTGAAGCTCATCGGGGGACAGCCCGGAACCGATCTGAACCAATCGAGGGTCCTCTTCATCACCCAAGTTAATGGAGATTACTTCTTCTTTTAAAGGCTGAGCATGCCTTTCATTTTCGCGATCGATGAGGGAGCGAATCTCCTTGGGGATGTCCCCATCGAGATCTATTCCTTCATCGTCGGGATGTAAACAGTTTATCTCAAAAACCGGCAAGTAAGCGAAAACATCATTCATTTCATTAACCAGTTCATCAGACGGGGGGAATACAGCGGTTGACTCGAATTCAAAGTAAAAACTACGATGTGGAGGGCCAATGGGCACGAACTCCGACTCTGTGCTAGACGACGAGTCAGTGTCAGACTCGGACTCAGACTCAGTGCAGGTGCTGTGAGTGCGAGTTACATGTGGTATGAAAGTGCAATTATCATAAATGCCTACAGCCTCCACAATGAGTTTGGAAGGGTTTTCAATTTCTTCTTCATCTCCAAGCACAAGCACCAGCACAACAGCGTCTTCGACCATACCCTCTGGATCTTCGCCCTCAAACAGGAGTTGGAGACTGCCCAAACCAAAAGCCTCTAGCCAGTCAAGTGCCTCAGATACCTCTTCTATCTTTGCAGCCTCTTCGTCACTCTCCCAAGTGTCATTGGCAAAGATTTCAAAACCTGGATACTTCGTTTTCGTTTCGAGGTCCACAAAGGGCTCAGGTTCTCCTTGGTACAGCGCCTCCCTTTCCTTCAACTTCATCTCTGTTGCACGGGCCCGGGCGCGATTATGCCACTTCTTTGCCGGATCGCTTTTCTTGGCCTCATATCCTAGACCAAAGCGTTCGTTACTTCCAGGGAAGTCATGGAACTCAGGGACTCCTTGAGCATAAAGTCCCAAACCCAAGCCTGGCAGATATTTCATCCTTTTCATAATCTCCAGCGTTGCGGAGCTCACCAGGAAACCGTCGTCGGCCCGGATGGTGCACACTTCCGAGGTCATAACTGCAAAGCACCCCATGGCAATATCTTCCTCTCCATGCATAATCTCTAACAGTGGGGAATTGTCCTCGGAGTGCGGACGGATACCTGAGTCGCCATGGATGATGAGGATTCCAGAATTTAAACCCAAGATGAGTTTTTGATGCAATGTTGAGGGCACACCCATGACGTCCGAGCAATGTAGCCAAGGCCTTCCCAACAGGAGATTAAACGATGCAGGTATTTCCAACACACAGAACTCGACGGTGGTTTTAAACTTGCCAGTTGCAAGTTCCAAGTTGATTGTCCCCAAAACATCACGGCGTGTGTTATCATAAGCACGGACGCCCAAATTTGACGGCACGAAGTCCTTATTCTTGAGGCCTAGGCAATAAGCGGTGCGAAGTGGACACACGTTAATGGCTGAACCGTTGTCTATAAGAATCGCAGGGACCCATTTCCCGAGACACTTCATCATCACGTGTAATGGCTTGTTGTGATCCGCTCCCTCAGGAGGGAGGTCCTTTTCTGTGAACGACAGGGTGTGCTGGGTAAGATTTGGGGTTATAAGGGCGATGAGAGCTTTTGGGGCAATATCAGAGGGAACCTCGAACCTGGAAAGAGTGTTTACGAGCCTGCGACGGTGCTCCCGAGAGGCAGCTAACACTCCCCACATAGACATGCGAGCGGGGGTTTCCTGGAGTTGTCAGATAATAGGGTTAGTGGAGGCTTCGGGGTCAGGTTCGGGGAGTGAGTTAAGGTCGATGGATAGTTTGGGCTGGGTAGGCGGGTTAGTTTTAGTGGAGCTTGAGGGGTCACTTTGTGGAGCCTGTGGGATGGGGGCGTTTAGACTTGTGGGGTCAACTGGGTTTGAGGGGTTGTTGGGTTTGCTTTGTTGCGGCGGAGGGGCTCGGGATGAGCTACCCTGCTGGAGGTTGGTAGGTTGGTAGACTCTTCCACTCCTGGTAAGATTGCTAACTATTTTGGGCATGGGCTCCCACCAAGTACCCTCCCAGAAATCGGAGAAGTCAATGTCGCAAGCGTCAGCCTTACGCTTCCCTTTGTCAAGTGTTGTCTTCTCCAAAGTTTCATTGAAGGTTTCCATTTCCAGAGCGCGCCAGATGTCCTCCTCCTCCAGGGAACTCCAGAAGTTGACATTGTTGTCGCCGTCGTCCTTGTTGCTGTTGCTAATCTGCAGAGATCCTTCATCCAACATGGCCTTATTGACAGTCAGTTCCTCACCGTCAATCCACACATTCACCAATTCAGACTTTCCCCACAGATCTTCCGGATTCAATACACAGATGTTGGGCTCAACAGGGATTTCGACTACGGGCTGGGTGAAGGATTCCTCAATAATGTACTTCTACGGGATGAAAAGATGGTCCATGACGTGATCCAGAGCATCGGAGTTTCGAGTGAGGTTGGCGATGGTCTTGGCGGTAAGTCCTGAGAACATACAGGGGTTCATCAGATCCATTTCTTCCACTACTTCCTCTTCTTGCTCCCAAAAGAGGTACGCCAAAGATGTTTCATCCAGGGGGTCGGAATCATCTATCCAGTGCCACCCGTTGGGCTCAGGCTCCCATTCCCACTCGTCTGCATCTTCAATTGGTTCGGGCTCCAAGAACAGAGCACATAGGGAGTACCCGTCCAACAGGTCGGCCATCACCTCCTCCCAGTCTTGTCTCCATTCTCCATGTTCTAATTCTTCAACTTGGTGAGGATTGAGTGCCACGGGCCACACCCCAGTGATAAGAGCCCGGTATTCCATTGCGAGGAAGTCACTTGTCAGGTCATCCCACCTTCTTTGAAAGTCCCATTCCATGGTTTCCAATGCACAGACAGCATCCTCAACTGGCAATTTGACAGTCAGTTTAGGTTGGGTTGCAGGAATGATGTAATGGCTGGGGTTAAAAGGTTGGCTTATGGAGATGTGATTGGTGCGGGCATTGGAGTGCTTCGGGAGTGGGTTTAAGACGGTGTGGGTTTTTGTGGAGGCATGGGGAGGGTTTTGTTGTCTATGAGGTCTTGGATTGCATGGCGAAGGCGGAAGCAATTGTCGGTCAGGTGGCCCACATTCTGATGATAGGCACAATAAGCATTGGGGTTGTGGGAAGGAGGGAGCTTTTGAGGTTGAAGAGTAAGGTTAAGTGGTTTGAGGGTGCCGCTTTCGACCAATTTCTCGAGCATGGCCGAGAGAGGTGCCGAGAATTGAGCAAAAGTGCGAGGTTGAGAACAGGGTAGACTGGTTTGAGTGGCTATTTGGTTCACCGGCTCAGCTTGGGTTGTGTTTGTGGAGGTATTGGGAAGGTTGGTGTAGTTCGAGTTACCAAACAAAGCGTTGTTGTTTCCGGAGTACACCTTCTTGGGCTTGGGAGCAGGCTCGGGTTTATCAAAGATTCCCAATTGAACTACTTCTTCGACAGCAAGGCCTGTGTCAAAGAATGTTTTAAAATTTGAGCATGCTTGAGCCATAACCATATACCTCGCAAGAGTGGGTTGAAGGTTACGGACAATCATCCGGATTTGGTCCCTGTCGCTCGATCTGTCTTTCATCTGCGCCGCCTTTGCCCTCCACCTTTTCACGAAATCGGCGAAGGCCTCTTTTGCTTCCATCTTTGTTGGCTCCAATTCACGGGTGGTCACCTCCAATTGAATGTTATAATTGTACTGTGCCACAAAAGCCGCGCATATATCCTCCCAAGAATGCTTCTTTCTCTCGTCCAGTGAAGTGAACCAGTGCAGAGCATGACCCACTAAAGTCTGCGAAAACATCTGTGCCATAGCATCCTTCTCCACTCCCCACATGGAAAGTGCTCCAATGTATCCCGTCAGGTGTGCCTTTAGATCTCCTGTTCCGTCAAACTTAGCGAAGTCGATTGGTTTGAACTTATCGGGTAGCTTTGCGTTAGGAAATAGGCAAAGCTTAGTGATGTCAAAGCCAGTCGACGCTATCTTCTCATTCCTTGCAACGGATTCCTCCAATTGGGTGAGTTTTGCCAATACAACTGCCATCTCGGGGTTTTGCGGGGTTTCCAAATCAAATACCAGCTGCTCCGAGTTCGGATTCGGGTTAGGGTTTGGGTTGAAGTTCAAGTTGGGAATTGGGTTTGGATTTGGAATCAGATTCAGGTTAGGAATCGGAATTGGATTTGGATTAGGAACTGGGTTAGGGCCTGATTCGGGTTTTGTGGTGGAAGGCGTTGCGCAACTCCAGTAACCATCATCATGAGTTGGGCGATTTGGTTATCAGTGCGTTCGCCCAGGCGTTGGATATCCTCTCTGATCTGTCCCATTTCTCCTTACAAGTTTCCCAGGTTTGGGTTAGGATTTGGATGGGGATTGGGAATGGGGTTAGGATTCGAATTTGGCTCGCCTCCGTTTGGGTTTGGATTTGGGTTACTTCCTCCCGGGTTGACATTTGGGTTAAGGCTCGGATTGCCAGCATTCGGGTTCAGGTTGCCTCCGCTCGGGTTTGGATTGGGGTTTGGGCCTGGGTTTAGGTTCCCGATCAATATATCCATTCCTTCCCTCAAATCTGATGCACTGATGGAGTTTGCTTGCAGTTGAAGGCGTTCCAATCTCTATCCCAAGGGTCTGGTCCAGGAGGGTATGTTGTTCTTCTTCTTCGGCCTAATTGCTCAGAACTGACAGCAAAGCAAAAACTTGTGCTCAGACGCGGTTCCTGTTTGCATTTTCATGAAAATTTGTGCATGATTTTTAGAAAATGAGTGCGTCATTGCCATTGTTATCGACTCTATTTTTTTTTGAAAATGATCGATTTACGGGAGATTGCCTTGATCCTCGGATTTTTGGGGTGTATCCTCATTTAGAAACCGCTGATTCCCAAAAGATGCTAAAGTAAGCTAAGTATTTGGATAATATTGTATCGACAATTCGACCATTGGTTCGGAATAACTTGGGGTGGACAATGTGATACGATAACCAAAGCGGCGTGAGCAGTACACTTGCTTTTAGCCTGGATGGTGTTGGTATTACAACGTTTTGCTTCCTTGTCATCCCTTCCGTTTGGATAAATCCCCGATTGAACACTAGTCGAAGACTTAGCAAGATTTTAGTTTCCTTTAGGTTTGGGCTCGAGGACTTGTGTGATTCAAGCAACACGCATTAGGGTGCGTGACTCTTCATCGGGTCTTGGCAACCTCCCGAAGACCGCGCGAGCGAGTCTCGAGAATCGTGGCTGATGGCATGACAATGCAAGATGCAATGCAACACATAGGCAGAATATAGCACGTAATCCTACCCTGTAGGTTCCTGTCTTAGTTTGGAAGGTTCTATGGCTTGCTAAACATGTACAAAGGTTGGTTTTGGGTTGAAGAGGGTTCCCCGGACTAGAGTCAAAGTATACCTCCCACTATTAAGCGTACACCCAATAATGGTACAAACGGTAGGGATGACTCATCACGGTCGAGGGTTACTGAGCATTCCGGGATTCCCTATCACCGGCAAGCCGGGTAGGATTGCCGAAACACAACAGCGGGGGCTGCACAAGATATATATACAAAAACGGAAAATGAAACAAAATAATTTTGAAAATCCCACAAATATTTTTCAAGCTTGGCTCACTAATTTAATTAATGCTTAAGGGAATCGGGCCATCTTATCAACGTACCGATTTTTTTTTCAAGTATTAATTAAATAATATCTCCAGCAGAGTCGGCATTGTGGGCTACCACAGCCCCAGGTGGATCGGGGCGGCCCGAAAGACGCCAAGTTTTTGGATTCGAAAATTTTTGAAGAGTCGCCACCCGGATTTGAGGTTTGCCACCCGAGAAACCGTTTTATTTGAAAAATGATTGATTGAATTTGAATACCAGAGATTTATGAAAGGGTCCGGAAGCCTCGTTACGAGGGGGGAAGGGTTTTACGGCACCCCGCTCGCCCGATACGAGATCGGTCTCTACTAAACATTTGTGGGATTTTTCAAAAGATTTTGTTTCATCAAGTCATTTAGCAGGTATCCACATGTACATCAAGTACAGAGGGGTGCATGCATGTGCATGTGTACAAAGGATGGTGGAAGAGGGTGACTAAATGCAAAATAACAGAAATTGGAAAACTCTGTCATTGATCCACTCTCGAGCGCTCGGAAGCACTCACGAGCGCTCGGGAGTACCACACACTCAACCTGCAAATCATGTTAGCGCAACAGAAAATAGTACTAAAATGTAAACTGGAACAAATTGAAACATTTTATAGGCTCAACAGGGGACTTGGAAAACTGGGATCAGACCCTATTTTTTTAAGCCATGCATCCTTGCCTTTCAGAAAAGTAGTTTTACAGTTACAAGAAGCAAAAAGGGATGCATGCATGGGCATGCATGGGTAGCAGGAGGACCAAACTAGAAGAAAGATGGACTGAGCTGCATACAGCCACTCCCGAGCGCTTGGGAGTGAACTTGAGCGCTTAGGAGTGATTTACACCTCAGAACTGACTTCAACCATCCTATACACTCAATGTAGTATGTTGGTACATCAGATCTTGTACTTTTGAAATATGGAAATTTGTCTTTTTAGATTATGAGTAAAACTCTTTTGCATGTCTTTAAATGGAAAGGATCTTCTTTGTTTTTCTCTGAAAAAAAGGGAAATCATCTGTACCGACACACCTCAAAGAGGTTAAAAAAGTCTCAAAACACATCCTACCACCCATGCATGTCCATTTAAACGCTTGGAAGAGGGAAAACAGGACTGGAGTCACTCTCGAGCGCTTGGGAATAGTCCCGAGCGCTCGGAGTGCTTCTAGTAAACTAGTGCAGAAAATGCATTTGCACCCCTTTGCTCTTGTTTTAACACTGAGGTCTCTCAACCCATGCTCAGTATTAAAGACTGAGAGGGCTGAGGGACCTCCCTCAGAAAGGAAAACAGCCTTGTTTTGCTTGACACTAAGGTAAAAAAAAAAAAAGCTTCTACCTTTTTAGTTTAGAACTTTGCTCCTTAAAAAAAAAAGCTTTAGGAAGTGAAATAAGAATGAAAGATCAGGAAGATCAGAACTTGAGGATGATCTGAACTTCTTGCATGTCTTTGATGCCTTGAGTTTTGATGCTTTTGCTTTGAAAATCAAGTTTTTGAAAGAGATGAAAACTGGTTTTCTTTGACTGGTCAGAGAGTTTCTAGAGAGAGAGATTTCATCCCCCTTGTTTTGTGCTGGAATGGCCCTATATATAGGCAAAATACCATATGGTCTCCTTTTAGAAAATGTAATTTGGCATCTTTGAAAATCCTCAGGCCTGACTCCCCTCTGACTGAGGTGGAGTGTTGTCTGAGTTTTGCACCGACTAAAACGGCTGTAATGATGGTTTGCATGGTAAGTGGGGAAGCTCCATCATCCATTGGGCAGCACAAAAGTCTCGAGTGCTCGAGAGCACTCTCGAGCGCTTGGGAGTTTATTCTCGAGCGCTCGAGAATTTGTTAAATCCCAGGTTTTGAAAATGGTTTGGAGCGCTTGGGACTGCTCCTGAGCGCTTGAGACTGATTTTGACATTTTATTTTCCTTTTGAAGTCCTCTAAGAAGCATTGTCTTGAATGGTCCAGGGCTTGTTTCAATCCAAATTCATCATCGGGGAGCCTCCCCGGGCCATAAATTAAGGAAATTCGAAATGTCCAAATTGGGGTGTCTACAGTAGCCCGAACGCATCGGGGAGGTATCGTGGTTAGATCAAACGATTGATCGCGAGACATATTTGTGTAAGAGTCAAAGCTGTAAAAATAACTCAATTTGGTCCAATCACTATTCCAAGGGGTTTTTGAAAAAGGTTTTTGTTATGGTCAGGCCGGGAGGTTGCCTACGTATTCCACAGGGGAAATTCAGATCAACCGTAGTTCGGGGGGGGGGGGGGATAAAGAAAATAGAAAGTTTGGAGGGTTAGAAACAGAAGACGTACCTTCGGGCTTTAGAAGCTGTAATGCAACGTACCTGGGCATTGCCAGGATTTTGGCGGAGAGTAGTTGAAGGAGCGCGGGGCTGCTAGGAAAATTTTTGCGGAGAGCTTCCTTAGTATTTTTGGGTAGATTCAGTACACGGCAGGTGCGTTTGCTTTTCTTGATCATCCTTACTTTGACTGAGGGGAACACGGTAGGATAGCCTATCCTTGTGAATCAGCTTGATGGAATTGATGTGTGGAATCCAAACCATCTGCTGGGGATGCTTCGGACGCCGGTTTTGAGATATGGGGTGGAACCCAAGCCATCTTCTGGAGATGAGTTGGATGCCAATTTTGAGATATAAGGGGAACCGAGGCGCGGAGCCGGTTGCAGTCATGAGGTGAGAGCTTGAGGTGTTGGAGCTTAGAGCTTAAAGTGATTTGAACTGAGGCGTAGAACCGGTTGCATTCTGATGGTTTGTGCACATAGCTTTCTCATCATAAATTTTGGCTTGGAGCCAAAGGATCGAGGTGCCGGGCTGATCAGTAAAACCAATGCGTAGAGCAGGTTGATTTACAGGATTGACTTGTTCATGAATAAGAGAGAGATGCAGAGTGTGTATATGATGATAATGGTTAGATATGAGTAGATATGATGATGCAGACTCGATGATATCAATGGTGATGCAATTGATGCTAATGTGCACGGGCCCGTGCGTGTGTGTTTGATTTAAGCATAAGCTTCTTTCAAGTTTCGGACTTGAGCATTCAGAACATAGAGCTCAAGCATTCAGAGGGTAAAGTTCGAGCATTCAAAGTACAGGCTTTGAGCATCCAGTACACAGTGGTTGGGCATCCAAATGTAGAGCTTGAGCATTCAAGGCATAAACCTTAAGCATTCAAACTTAGAGTTCGAGCATCCAGTACGCAGTGGTTGTGCATTCAAACATAGAGCTTGAGCATTCAAGTGTAGAACTTAAGCATCCAGTACGCAGTGGTTGGGCATCTAAACGTAGAGCTTGAGCATTCAAGGCATAAACCTTAAGCATTCGAACTTAGAGTTTGAGCATCCAGTACGCATTGGTTGGGCATTCAAACGCAGAGCTTGAGCATTCAAGTGTAGAACTTAAGCATCCAAACATGGAGCTTGAGAATAGATGATATCTTGTTGTATGGAGCTGCTGAGTAGTGAGTTTGTAGAACTGCTAAGCTGTTGAGTATTTCATCTTCCATCTTCCACGGGGTTTGAATTTTTTTTTTTTTGGTAATCTGCACATTTATACCAACCAACACCAAACAAAGGGATGAATCCCACAAACAAGAACCTATACAAGGGAAACCTCATACAAACTACCAAAGCTACAGGAAATCTACGCCCCAAGCACTTTACTTGAAATGTTCCAGCATCGGCAAAGACTTTGATTTTCAAGAGAGTTTGGAAAATGCTCCCAAGTGCAAACCCGAAGTCTCACATTATCTCCAATACTCGCAAGCACAATATCAGCTCCTCTATGCTGTCCACAAAAAACTCGAGTATTTCTTTCCAACCACAGATGGTAAACCCCAGCTGCAAAAACTAATTTGAACAAGAAGGCCTTAAAACTTTTACCTCTACAATGATCAACAGCCCACATGAGTTCATTATCCCATTCGTCCGGAGTCCTCTGGACCTGGAACCTATGAAGAACTACCTGCCAAATGCTTCTAGAATAACTGCAAGCAAAAAACAAATGTTGCAATGTTTCATGCCTTTGAGAAGAGAGCACACATCCCGGATCGATGACCATTCCCCATTTCCGTAGTCTCTCTTTAGTAGCTAGCCTCCGAAGACAAGCAAGCCACAATATGAATGACCATTTGGATACACTTCTTGAAAACCACACCAGAGCAGCCCACTGGACTTTCCTTCCTCTATGTCTGAGAGCCTCCCAAGTATATTTGGTATTATAATGGTCTGTAGGAGAAATACTCCATATAACTTCATCTTCTGTATCCCCATGAGGTTGCATTGTACTGGGAATCAGCCTTTGAATTTGATGAATCAAAGAAGAACCAGGTCGAGGCCAATTCCAATCCCCATCCCGAATAACCGAGCTAACTTTTGCTGAACTTGACGTTCCCAGATTAGCAAAGGCACGATTACTAAAAAGCTTGTATAAAGGGCCACTAGGGTGCCAATTATCAAACCATATTCTCTTTACTTTCAGTTTTTCTTATCTATATATTCATTATAAAAAATTGCCGCTGCCGAAAAAAAGTTGAGAGTTGCTTGGGTTAAGAATTGAACCTTGAATCTTTTGGGATACTTCCAAGGCTAGTTTCAAGTATGCTCGGGATTGTCCCCAAGGCTAGTTCTGAGTATGCTCGGATTGTCCCCCAAGGCTAGATTTCACATGCTCGGGATTGTCCCCAAGTCTAGTTTTGAGTATGCTCGGGATTGGCCCCAAGGCTAGTTTTGAGTATGCTCAGGATTGTCCTCAAGGCTAGTTCTTGACCATATTCCACTTTGACTCTGTTGACTTGTTGACCCAAAGTGCCATAAGGTTTGTTAAATGCTTCGGCTATTTAATGTCTTCGGAGATTTCCATCGCCTCGACTGATGGGGTGATTCACCTTGTTTAGGAGATTTCCATTGCCTCCATTAATGAGGTGCCTTCCGGAGGTTGAACGCTTTCTGGAAGCTGGCCATACAAACGTTTCCTGGAAGCTAGCAATATAAACGCCTTCTGAAGGGCTTTAGCAACACAGATGTCCTTTTTGGAGGATTTTAGCCACATAGATGCCTTCTGAAGGGCTGAAGTGTGCACTATGGTATTACAAGCTTTATATAGGTGCTTTTTCTTGTTGGCTGTTCACTCAACATATTAAGTGGAAATCGCATGATTGTTTTGTTGGCCTGGACGTGGCGAGGCTGCTTAGCTTCAAGATGTGAGCTTGGGGCAGCTAAAGTAAGCACTGCACTGTTGAGATGGGACCTGCTGAGCGCGAGGCTGTGCATATGGCAAGGCCTAAGTGTAGAGTTGCTCGAAGTTCTTGAAGCTGCTGGATATGAAGATGTTGAGATAATGACGATGGAGCTTGCTGAGTGACTTGGGCATGGAGCTTTTGAGCACGGGGATGAGCGTAGAACTGTTGAATGGCTTGAAAAGTGAGCACATGGTGCTGTTGAGTGACCTGATGGTGCAAGAGGTATGATGCTTATAGAGACGGTGTTTTCATGGGCATTTGAGCTGCTGAGTTGAGTACTAGAGAGTTGCTGAGTTATGATGCTGTCTGAGATGGCGAGCAAGGAGCACATGGTGTTGCCAGGTGGCTACTTGGAGCTACTGAATGAGCCTGACTGTTGGAGTGATGAGCTTGAGGCTGCTAGGTGAGTGAGGCCGTTGAATGATTATGGACATAGAACCGCTGAGTTGGTTGGCGTAGAGCTGCTGGATTTGTTTGATGATAGCACGAAGCAAGAAGCTATGGAAATGTGAAGTGCGAAGCCACTTTAATGCTGTTGACATGGTGCCAATTGTAGAGTTTGCTCAGGACTAGTTACGAGGCTATCTTTCAGCCTCTTTGACTTGGCTTTGTCGGTTATAGATACCAAGCTTGGTATGGTCGGTTCAAGGACCGAAGTCCAGGAGAATCCTGCAATCCACATTTGAATAGTTTGGAAAACAGCAATGGATAGGAAACAACATGCAACAGGCTTGGAATCGACCACGGGTCGAAGTCCTTTTATGCTGACTACTAGGGGCAGGACCACCACACTTAAAGAACCCTAGTTCAAGAGCTTGAAGACATGGTTTGCAACGTGACATATATGCGTATTGAACTGAACATTCAGGAAGAAATAGATGCCCTCTGTTTAGGCAATGGATGCTTGACCCTAGCTTAACTGTGCATGATGACGATGATCTAATTACCCCTAGCATAGAAACATGCGATGTAAATCACAATGAATGAGTGCAATGCTTCTGTTCGGCAGAGATCTAGACAAGCCCTTGACAGTGTTGTGTGACAGCATTCCACAAAAGAATTGAGGTGTTCCCACAGGATATGATGCTTCTCAGGCTGAGCTTTCTTCATGTGTGTTGGCAGGGAGGTAGACTTTACAGTGCATCTCTTTGTTGCCTTTTATTCCTTGTATAGAGATGATTGCCATGATGCCTTGATGAACCTGCCTTGTTTGAGCATAAGAACACCTCATACTTGGGGTTAGCTTGTGAAACCAAGACAACTACTTTTGCTAAGCAAATATAAGGATGTACAAATGGAATACTAGGGTCAAATGATCAATGTATAAGATAGGGTGATAATGATATGCATGTGAACCTGTAATGCATTCTGGACATTTCAATTTTCCTTTATTTGATCAAATGCTTCCCCGTGCCCTAGGGAGATTGATAATGACTTATTGTTTATACTAGCCAGGTGTTTTGAAAGACCGCAATGCCCTAGCGGCACCACTGAAAACATTGTTTGGTTAAGGGACCATATTGCTGCACTCTTCATGAAATGAGAGACCCATGTTATTTCCTCAGAAATTTGCGAAAGGTGACTGCGCTTGTATTTGCTGTGTTAAGAATGCTTAGGATAAAACCATCTTTGAAAGTTTTTCCTTGAGGATTTCAAGGTCATATCACTCCATCCATGTTCCACACTCACGTCATTCAATCATCAAAGGACATAGAACTATTTTGCAAACCTATGCCCCTGGTCAATTAGGTGAGTTTGTTGCTTTGAGCTTGATTTGGTTGACTTGAGTTGGATTGATAAGCACTTATTGAGACCCACATAAGAGGTTGGACACTTTTTAGAGAAATGCATAAAGGGGAACATAGCCATGCCCCTTGTCTCACGTAACTCTCCATGTTGTGTGATTTGCCAATATGATGCAAATTTCAGGATTCTTGCCCTTCGTGTTAAGTTCCACATTGGTGATGCCTCTAGTGTTTAGGACCTTGCTACTAAGTTGTGTTCCCCAATCTGAGAGGACTTTGTTATGGACCATAATGTAGGCTTGGGGTTTTGGCTTGAGAAAGAAGCAGATGTAAAGGCTCAAACCTAATTTCTACTCATGCTTGGGTTTTAAAAGATAGCAGCCATCTTCAACATTTTTATCAACTCTTGTTATCTCTTGCCTCACTTTGTGTGAAAAGAGTTGTTTTCTTCAAAAATGTCCTTTGCCTGTATTGGAAGAAATGTTCCTTCAAAATGCCCCTTGTATGACGGGGCGCTCATTCTTTCATTGATTTTTCTTTCATCTCTTCTTGAATTTTTTGTGTTTGCCCCAGTGTAAGGGATGGCTACCTAGCAGGCTTTTCAAAGAAATTATCCAGAGGCTCGACGTGGCTAGCAAGGGATAAGTATTTGGGATAGAGAAATGAATGCCTTTCTTCATCTTGAAACACACGACAAAGTGTCAAGAATCCTTACCAAGAAATTAAGGGCTTTGATGTTTAACCAAGTGAATTTTCTAAGATTGAGGACAATCCTTTGAGATACATAGTAGATGCATGGGGACATGGCTGATTTCTCACTTTGTTCGTACTCTAGCTTTTGCCTAGACCGCCCTTACGGGTTTTCAATCTAGCGAGCTCATCATCATTTTTTTCTTTTCTTCATTTTTCCTCTCTTCATCTTCAACAACATGTTTTGCTTACAAGTGATCTCTATAAGGGTGCAGAGATGTGTCAACTCCTTCTTAGCTTAGCAGAAATGACGCGGGTCATAGCTTTGAAGAAGTCATTGTGCGCTTTTGACAATTAAAGTGATTATGATGTGTTTCAAAAGATGTCATAAGATTACTTTGAAACTCTTGCGGATTGATTTCAACGTTTGATGTTATCATGAGCATTCTATGGCAGCAAGCTAGCACAAGAGGGAGCATTTTCAAAATTGTGGCCTACCAAAAGGTGCATACGTATCCCAAAAGAGAATCAGGCCATTCGTAGTTCATATCAAAGAAGACTCAAATTTAAGATCCACATTTCATGCTGAGTGCGACAATTGGCCAGAAACCATGATAAGCAAAATGACATTTAATTCAACAATCAATTTTTCAAGAGCAGCAAAATATACCCAAAATGGCGGCAAAAGCTAGCTAGGCAGGATTTTCATGAAAATATTGTTTTAAATTTAAGCCAAGACATGGTGGACATGGCTACCGTTGCTCAATAATCGGTTGGATTAAAACTTCAATTTTCTCGTCAGCTAGTACTATCACGTCTAAAGATCAAACCCCAAATCTAGGAGAAGCAGAAACCTGATCATGCTCAAGTTTGAGATGTCCAAAATCAATGGTCTATGCAATGCACACACTTATTGCCCTTAATAGGCAGATGTTTGACATGTGATCTTGCAATGTGTTTATAAGAAGAAATGAGGATGATGCACTCTTCTTTTGGCTTCGTCCCCTGCATGGTTAGAGAAAGGCAAAAAAAATGATAGCACCACAGCTATTTGCACAGATTATGAATGAGTCATGTATGGCAATTCGTTTTGTATGCATGAGTTTATCGGATAGCATAGATAGCTAGCAATTTTTGATATGGATGATTCTTAAGACTCGCTGTTTATAAATACTACATGCCACTTAAGATCCTACTTACTAGCCAATCCACATTATGAGGCAAACTGAAAAAGCTGAGCAGATGACCACAACGGAGAGTAGACTCGGAGTCCATCGCTGTGCTTGCGGCTATTTGGATGTTACACTTTTTGGTTTTAAGAAAATGAGGATTTGATCATCATTAACCATTTTCACTTAAGAAAAGTTTCGAAATTTTTTTTATCGCTTTCAATTCTTGGTTAGGAAAGATTCTTTCACTCCAAACAATGCTAATGTGATTCTCCCAGCTTCCAGGTTATTCTTTCAGCAGGTGTTTATCAAAACTTATTTTTACCAAAGCACATCGGAGTTGATCTATCAGAAACTCATTCAACAAGTTTTTTCCTTTTCTCTTTCTCAAAACATGATTGAGGTAATTGGGATCCACATGATTACCTGCCATCACATTGACAAACTCCTAAATCTTACCGGCTTGTTGCGGTAAGCATGCTCAAAATTTTGAATTTTGAAAGATGGGTTGCTAGGCCGTTTTGGAAATAGGAACGAAAGTCCTACACTTGTCATGCTGAATCATCCATGGAGAAATAAGTATTGCAAGTTCTATCCATAATATCCTTGACTTTGCATACAATCATCCATAACCTGCTCTACTACCTTACACTCCCTCTTTGCTTTAGCCTTGCAAGGCAAAGATTGCTAAAGCGATCCCTAGTTCAATTGCCGACGGGGCGGCTTATGCTACTACCATTGCTTGATGTTGATTTAGAAAATATGTGCCTCATGATGCTTCAAATGAAGTAGGAGTAGGAAGTAAGCAGTGGTGCTTTCAACTAAAAAAAAAACATACCTTGCAGGCAATGCTATGCCTCAGTGCTTAATTATCAAGACTTAGAGTTAGGGCTCTTAGTTTAGGCCCCAACCCTTCTGCGCAAAAAGCGATGTTACAACAACATATACAAGGTGTGAGGGAGAACTTCTAGAAAAGATGCAAGTAGGTTCCTAGCTTGTAGGTTCCTATCTTATTTTGATAAGTTCTATGGCTTTCTAACACATGAAAGGCTTGGGTAGTCTCAAGGGTGCTCTGTTGTCAAAGGGGCACCAGTCCTTTTGCCAGCCCAGCATAGGCGGCAATCGAGTGATGTCCTTTTTGATATACCACTAGGTACAAGTGACTATGGAGTTTGCTGGAGCCCCTAACATAGCCCGTAAAATGCCAGGGTATTAGGTGAACTCAACGATGTTGCCGCTCGATGCATATGATAAATGAACTAAATAAGGCATGTGTTAGTCTTATGTTGAACTTTCTGGTTGTGGCTTTCAAGTCCCCAACGGAGTCGCGAAAAACTGTAGACACCTCCCAAACGCGGGGCATCACCATACAGATTGATCATTGTTTGCTTGTTTGGTTGGTTGCTTCATAAACCAAGATCGTGGATATTCCCATGGCTAGGAACATCGCGACACGATAGCGGTGCGGGCTCCTGCGCCCGAAAGCACGCTCGAAGAGTCGCCACCCCGATTTTTGAGATGGATGATCCGAGAAACCGAGAGCTTAATTGGAAAAAAAGAAAGGCTTTTGATCTAGCGAAAACGTTGAGATCTTGGATTCGGGAGCCATGTTACGAACGGGGAAGGTTTTGTTGAAAAAGCACCCCGCTCGCCCAGTAAAACCGGTCTCTACTAAGCATTTTAAGTGGGGGATTTAATATCTTTTGAAGAGCTTAACTTTAAAACACGTACGGGGAAGGGACACAAGATTTAATATAATCGCATCGGCGTGCTTGTGGTGCAAACTGTACAGAGATGATTAAGGATGATGCAGCAGAATATAGAGAAGAAAAACTACTCGACCCATTGCTTGGGTCACTGTCATTTGTTACACGACTTTCCATAATACGGTGCACGACCATATGATATGCCGCGCGTGGTTTCGATCCTGTCTCTGGGTTATCAGCAGTGTATAGGACGTCGCACGGCGTATCGAGTACAACGCGCAATGCTCTTTAAGACCCCAGAAAACCCATAGCTATCAGCTCATCCCAGAACAATACCATTTTTTCAAGCCTCAAGTAGAAAACCATTTTTAATGCACATATTCATTTGGAATAATCAGGAGAGTGTCATTTAGAGAGATAAAACATGGCTTGTAGATATGATCTTGTTCCGAAGTTGCTGATGACAGACAAAAATAAGCCCAACGTAAAACAACCATGACCCAGACAGTTCGATCAAGAAAATAGTAGTCGATTGAAATACCGTGCACGTGAACATGCTACGCCACGCGGCGTATCAAAGCACCGCGCTGCGTAGACTATTCAGCACAGTGGATGACTTTGTTTTATAAAAACAATCTTTAGGCCAAATCTTAACCAAAAGGGGTCAAGCCTGATAATGGAAGAGCCCCCTCAGGGCCAGGACAGAGCCTAGCCTTAAGGAACTTGGTTTTTACCTTTGATCTTGAGCTTTAAACGAAGACGGATGACGGTGGATGAGTGTTGGTAAGGTTAGTTGAAGAAAGTGGGAATGTGTGTAATAGATGGTGCATTGGGTAGTTGGCGTCTCAAAGTTAGTGAGGGATTAACTTTGATGGTGAGGAGAAAAATGGAGTAAAATGCCTAGAGAATGTCTTTTGAAGGTAATATTCTCAAGGTTTGGAAATGGGGAACGGGTGTGAAAGCAAAAGAGAGAGAAAGGGTGGAATGGGGATCAAGGGCCTTTTTCTGTGGAGTAGAGGGGTGTATTTATATGCAAGAGCCAAGGAATTTGAATTCAAATGGTGGAGGTATTTTCTGGGCGGGCTAGAAGTGCTTTTTCGGCTGAGCCATTCTGTAGCTGTGGCTCAAATGGGCGTGGCTGATAGCTTTCTGAGCCAATCAGAACTTTACCCAAAATGCCGTGTGGTTAACCTCATGATCGCGTGCGGTGTTTTTAATTTGATATGCTGCGCGATGTAAAAGTGTCCGGTCCGGTGCTTCTAGTTTAGTCCAGGGCTTTTTTGGGCTTTTGAATTTATTTGGGATATGGGAATCCCTCATTCAAGCTCACAACGGTGCCGTTTCCTTTATTTCATCATTGGGGTGAACAAAGACCCTTCGAGGTTCGGATTGGGGTGTCTACAGTAATCCCTCATTAACGTAATTCGAGTGCCATTGGTTGGTACGAGTGACGCTTAAAGAATAGGCATCCCAATCCGTCGCTCTAAAGTCTTTGAATAGAAAAAGAACGTACGAAAATTGTAATGCAAGTAAATGTCAAGGGTGGTCGCGCTCGGGGAGCTGCCTATTACCCCGTTTGCAGGGATCAGACCAACGTAGTTCAATTGCGACAATGCAAGAAAAACAAGTCTTGGGGGACAAAGATCTGTGGGCAGCATGCCCTGGAATTTTTGGATTCCAAGTACAGGGCCCATAATCGAGGGAGCGTGAGTGGAGAAGCAAGCGCTCGTAAAATACAGAGTCCCCACTTGGGTTTGAAGGTCCGACACCCAAGGAACCGTATTTCGAAGCACCTGCCATGCTGTTTGATTTGAAAAAAAGTGAAGGAACCAGTCCGTCATAACCATATCTGGGTTCGGGAGCTAGGTTACGAGAGGGGAAGGGTTTTAAGGCACCCCTCTCGCCCAATCCGGAGATCGGTCTCTACTTAGACATTTTGTGAAAATATTTGTGATTCGAATTCTTCTTTAACCAATTTTAAGCTAATTAGGGTGGGGGAACAGTTAATCGGGATTAAAACTGTAACACGATTTGCAGGATGTGATACATGGCACGTATGGATGGAATACTATGAAAATGGGACAAAACTTAACCCCTGGTCAGAAATAAACCAGGCTGCTTTAAAATGAATGTGCCATACACCATGGCCACCTTTGCATGCATGGATGCATCCAAAGCAGACCATCGCGCAATGAATGTGCCATACACCATGGCCACCTTTGCATGCATGGATGCATCCAAAGCAGACCATCGCGCGACAAACTCACTCTCTTGCGCGAGGGTTCATGACTTACCACAGGCTGAATTTTATCCCCTTCTGGGCTCTGGAAGGACCAGTGCACACTCGGAGACAAACCAAGCAGTTTATATATACTGAAAGTAACTAATTAACTTACAAATTAATACAAACATGAGCCAAATGAATTGAAATACAACCCCTAAACAGTGAGGGTGACAAAACAGAGGCCAAGGGCCAAGCTGATCATGCAAGGGCAGCTACTGGATTCAGAAGGACCATCACGCGAGACAGTGACTCCCTCACGCGAGGTTCCTGACTGGACTTCCAGGAATTGCTTTGCATGCTCTGGGCTCTGGTACAAATCCAGAAGCAACACAGAAGCATTCGAACAAGGTAAATAAGCAAGGAAAGCTAAACCATGAGTTTTAACTTGCACAACAGTGAGCTAAAAGTCGTAACATGCTTTAAAATAAATAATAACATGATAAACAAGGAAAAATAGCATCCCCAAACCCCACGTGGACTGTCGCGCGAGAGAGTGAGTCCATCGCGTGAGGGTATGCTTGATCCCAGTTCCTTGTAACTTTGCTGATTTTAGGACCAGAACTGGTATGGATTACCAATCCTGGCCCTGACAACCCCCCTCAGGGATCAAAACAGTAAGCAATAAAGGTGTTATACCTTTGCTTGAAAGGTTTTGGAAATGGTTTGAACAAGACGATGAAGCTTGTGATGGAAAATGGAGTGTAGAAGAGATGAGTAAGTGTGCTTGGGATGAGAGGCTTAGTGTGCTTGGTGTTCTTCTTAGCCTTTCAAACTTGAAAATTAATTACCCTTGTAATGAAAGGCCAAGGGGGGGTATTTATAGGAGGAAAGGAAGGCCAAGGATGGTGGCAAACAAGCCCTTAAGGCTAAACTTGGTGGTGAAGGCTTGGTAGAAAGTTGATGGGAAGGGTTGTGTGAGGGTGTAATCCCAAGGCCTGCTCTGCCACTGTCCTGTGGAGAAAAATGGGGTTCAAATAGCCCTGTAGACCCCCAGGCAAGCAACCAACTGGCTGGCAAAAGGTGAAAGGGACTACTGAGGACCATCGTGCGAGACAGTGGAACCATCGCGCGAGGGTTCCACCTGTCGTGCGTGGGTCAACAGTCAAATATTTGACTTTGACCACACCTGGACAAAGCAGACCCTCGTGCAAGGGAGTGACATCCTCGCGCGATGGTCAAACCTCAGGTTAGGGTTTGTCTGGTTTTCTATTTCACTTTTAAAGGTTTTAAGGATTAAAAGGGTTCCGCACACACCGAGCTCAAACCATTCCAACCTCAAGACTGCTTTTCGATCTTGTTCATCATCGGGGAAACAAGAAACCATAAAATGATCGGGAGATTCAGATTGGGGTGTCTACAAGATCATGCAATGAAGTTGAGTAGACTGAGTGCATGTCGTGCCAAGTATTGTGCAAATATCGTGATAAATCCGTGACGAGCCCTCGGGAGGCGAAAATTCGAGACGGGCCTTCGGGAGGTGAAAATTCGAGACGGGCCATCGGGAGGCAAAAGTTCGAGACGAGCCCTCGGGAGGCAAAAATTTGAGACGGGCCCTCAGGTGGCGAAAATTTGAGACGGGCCATCGGGATGCAAAAGTTTGAGACGAGCCCTCGGGAGGCGAAAGTTCGAGATGAGCCCTCGGGAGTCAAAAATTCGAGACGAGCCCTCAGGAGGCGAAAATTTTAGACGGGAGTTTTGTGAGTTGGGATAAGAGTTACGGTAAAATCGAGTTCCGAATACTGCAAAAGATGCAAATACAACGGGTCCTCGGGGGATGAAAAATTTCACAAGTCCTGGGGGACAAGGATCAAACGATCCCATAACCAAGGCGTAACTTTCTAAAGGATTTCTACTGTAAGATGGCTGGAACATTTGATTTCCAAGAAGATTTTGGTGGGTGGGTTGGCCAATTTTCGAGAAAAATGAATTTAATTCTCTGAACTCAAATGCCGTGCAGTGAAGCATAAAGCCACGTGGTATTTCTATTTCTCATGCAACTCTTCGATTTCCGAGAACGGTCGGCTGGTTTAAGGGTGCCCATTAATATAGGCGTGCCCTTTCGACGGCTAACGTCCCTATATAATCAAGATGGTGCCTCATTCTATGCACTACCAGCAAATCCTCTTGAATCTTTTCATCTCTTTCTCATATATTGCAAAAACAACTTGCATTCGAAGCGAGCCATGGCGAACAACGGCCTTGCAGCGCGAGTGGTATCCCTGGAGGCCGAAATGGCCTTCTACCGCGAGGAGATCGAGCAACTCAATGCTCAAATCGCAAGGCTAATCTCCACCATCCGCACCCTTCGCCGTGCAGTCTCCAATCTTCAAGACATTGTGTTCAATCAGATGGACGACAAATATGCTCCAGAGCACTTGTCTGATGACACCACAGAGGATTCCGAAGGGAACCCGAACGGTTCAGACGACCGTTCGAATGGGGCAAACGACGCGTCCGGCGAGGGGAGTGATTGAGGGCGAGGCAGAAGAAGAAGAAGGGGCAGTAGGAAGCTTTTTTTTTGTTTTTTGAAATGTAATGAAAGATCTCGGGGGTTACCCCGGGTTTAGTGAAATGAAAGTCCCTTTTCTCCTTTGTGTCTATTATTTGTTTACTGCACGCGAACCAACACACACGTCAAACGTTCAGAAATCGTTCTGTGAATCCAAACTGTCAAAATAACCCAGAACGCCGTGCGTGGCATATGAGAGAGCGTGCACCGCAACAAATTAGAGAATTTTCATGCACTCAAATCATTATGCCATGCGCCCTTACCAAAATGCCGTGTAGCACTTCGGGCTTTGGACCCGGTCCAGATTTAATTCCAGATCGATTGGTTCATGGGGGGAGTATATACGGGTGAGGCGTATACGATATGCCCCATCATTTCGAAATTCCCTCCTTCTTTTTGCTCTCTCTTTCTTTCTCTCTCAATGTCTCTCCCGCGCCTCTCTGTCTTGCGTCTCTCTCTCTCTTGCGTCTGTATCTCTCTCTCTCGTCTGTTCTCTCTCTCCTTGATCATGGATGATATGGATATACCTGGTGGTGATCAACCGTTGAGAGTCGAGGTTACATCGCTCCCAGTCGCTTTAGAGAGGGACACGATGGCAGGGGAGGTGCCGGAGACCTCGAGGGTCTTGGCCCAGGCGGTCATGGCCATGGAGGCCATGGCCTCGGCTGTGAAGTGATCTGCAGTGGTGGTGGTGACGGTGGCAGTGAGGTGGTGGCTGACTACGGCCAGGGCATAGAGAGTTCGGGTGCAATGGCGCCCTGGGGTGAGGACGAGGCTACGAGTCGAGCGGAGGGTATGATTAGCTTGGAGGAGAGGGCCATGGAGGCTCACGGTGGCAGTGTGTTAGATGGAGCGGGGGAAGAGACGGAGGCTTCTCCTGTGAGAAAGCCTCTGGCCGACCTGGGGAAGGCCCCTATTGTCGCAGAGGAGCCAGTAGAGGAGCAGGAGACGTCGGCCATGTTTGTCGGTAGCGGCAAGGGTTGCAAAGTCATCGTGGCCTATACGTTTAGGTGATTACCTAGAGGCGACATCTCTTGGCAACCTGGTTGAGACTTTTCGCGGAGTGCCAGGGTTGGCGGAGGCTTTACTTAAGGCTTGGGAGAGAGAGCTTCAGGCCGAGGTCGGGGCTAGAGCTACTAGGGAGCGACAGGCTGAGGAGGCTGGGGGTGAAGCAGTCCCTCAGAGGAGTGTGGTTGACGAGGCGACTGAGGCCTTACGGGGGAGAGGAGTTTACGACGAGGCGACCTACGTGCCTTTTCAGCACGTAGTGGTGCCTTCTCTTCTGGATGCTTACAGGCCGGAGAGGCCTAGGTACGACGAGTCCCTAGTGCTGAGGGATCCAAGACAGCACCTTTCTATGCAACGAGACGAGGTATACTTTTATTTCAATTTCAATGCATGATGCTTTCAATCCATTGCTTCGAATATTATATCTGCCTTGACTATTGTGCCTATTTGCTGAATGTTGGTACCTCATTGTAACAGGAAATTACGATCTCGTGCTACAGCGGTGCGGCCGACGTGCCGAATTTCTAGGAGAGGCTCCCTGAGGCGGCGAGGGAGATGGTGATACAGGCTGGCTTTGGGGAGTTCGTGAGCATGCTGACTTGGGCAAGAACGATCGCCAGGTAGTGAGGGCACTTGCTGAGAGATGGTGGGACACAACGAACCCGTTCCACTTCTCTTTCAGTGAGATGACAATGACGCCTTTGGACTTCTCGGCGATCACTGGTCTAAGGGTCGGAGGTGACCCTATCCCTTACGACGCCACTATAGGGAGGAGTGTCGCGTTTCAGCGAGAGACGTTGGGATACATGTTGAGGGCAGAGAAGGAGGATACCTGGTACGCCCAACTGTTGGGGTTTTGGACGGAGGAACCCCCGACGAACAGGGTGCAACTGGAGCAGATGATGAGGTGCTTTTTGCTGTACATGCTCGGTGTGTCTTTGTTTCCCAACAGACGCAACCGAGTACACCTTTCACTTCTGCCAGCTCTGACGAATATCAAGGAGATTGCCCATTTTGACTGGGGTGGAGCAGTTTTGGGGGCGTGCTATGCCTTCATGGGGTCTCTTTCCAGAAGAGCGGGGAAGAGCCTCGGCGGCTACTGGAGGGTCTGGGAGGTATATATTTCAAACTTCTCTTATGCTTAATTGTCTTTCACTTATTTCTCACATATCTTGTGCTAATCCTTGACATTTTGTTCTGCAGCTATGGACGTATGAGGTGCTTGACATGTACCCTCCTGAGACCTCCTGTCCCAATGACATGATACTTCCCCGAGCTCTGCGTTGGTCAAAAGAGTTTCGATGGGTGAAGAAGGGAAAAGGCGATTTGAATGCCTACCGCCTCCATCTGGATGAGCTGTATCTTGACAGGGTACGATTGTGCTTTATATGCTTTCAGCTTTTGATTATTAAGCCCCTTTTCTGCTTGAATGTTATACTAACGTTGTATTCCCTTGATTGTAGGTCTGCTGGCGCGTATGGGACCGCTTTGAGCTCCCTTACATTACACGGAGTAGGGAGGTGACGAGGGGGAGGGTGTTTCTTGAGTCCCTTTACAGCTGGCAGTGGTACCTGGTTACGTCAGTCGCTGAGGTTGGATGCTTTTCGCGTCCCTGGACCACTTTTTCCTTTTGTGTAGCGGACGAGCCTGTACACTAGAGAGGAGGTCGAGCGGTTCGTATGGCCAGACCCTGAGTGGGAGTCGCTTTTTCAGGCGGGCGTCGACTACGCTGAGTACCAGGTGTGGGCAGCATGCCCTTGGAAAAGAGGATTTCATTCCTCGTTTTGCCAAAGCGGCGCAGAAATCGAGGGAGCACGAGCGGAGAAGCAGGCGCTCGAAAAATACCGAGTCACCACTTGGGTTTGAAGGTTTGACACCCAAGGAACCGTATTTCGAAGCACCTGCCGCACTGTTTGATTTGAAAAAGTGAAGGAACCAGTGCGTCATAACCATATCTGGGTTCGGGAGCCAGCTTACGAGAGGGGAAGGGTTTTAAGGCACCCCTCTCGCCCAATCCGGAGATCGGTCTGTACTTAGGCATTTTATGAAAACTTTTGTGTTTCTTCTTTAATTAACCAATTTTTTAGCCAAGTAGGGCGGGGGAACAATTAATTGGGGATTAAAACTTTAACACGATTTGCAAGATGTGTTTGTATTGAGCATGGATGGATGGAATACTATGAAAATGGGATAAAACTTGACACTGATCAGAACATCAAAACTGCACAAGGTATAAGCATGCCATACACAATGGCCAACTTTGCATGCATGGATCTACGTACATGCAAAGAACCATCGCGCGACACTCTTAAACCCTCGCGCGAGTATTTGTATCCCACCACAGGTTAAATTTTATCCCCTTCTAGGCTCTGGAAGGACCAGTGCTCACCCAGTGGGCAAACCAGGCAGTTTTATATGTACTGGAATGTAAATAATATTACAAACAGAATGAATTAAATTAGGAATACAACCCCTAAACAGTGGGGGTAAATAAACAGGGGGCTAGGCCCTAGTTGCCATGCACGGGTAGCCATTGGAAATCAGAGAACCATCGGGCGAGATCTTAGAACAATCGCGCGAGGGTTCTGGCTGGACTTCCAGGAATTGCTTTGCATGTTTGGGGTTCTGAAACATACTCAGAAACATCCCAAGGGCATTCTAAACCAAGTAATACAACAAAATAAACTAAACTATGGATTTTAGCATGCAACACAGTGAAACATGCTTCAAAACAGAAGGAGTGCTAAATGAAACTCAAAGGCCAACATTCCCTTCCCCACGTGATCCATTCTCACACAGACAAAAATGTCGCGTGAGGATTCAGGACCATCGTGCGAGAGTTTGTGGTCCACAGTTTCTTGTAACCCTATTGACTTTAGGGCCAGGACTGGTATTGATTACCAGCCTTGGTCCTGCCAGCCCCCCTCAGGGATCAAACAGAAAGCAGGTAAATGTTTATACCTTTGCTTGAGTTGTTTTTGAAATGGTTTGAACAAGGTGGTGTAGCTTGGAGAATGAGTGTATGTAGAGCACATGAGTGAGAGAATAACAAGTGTAGTTGAGGGTTTGTAAGCCTTTTTGCTTGATTTTTGGTAACCTTTAGCTTTGGAAGCATGGGGGGGTATTTATAGGCTAAAAGGGAAGGCAAGGGTTGATGGCAAACTAGGCCTAGAAGCCAGCCAACAAGGCTGGCCAGCCAAGCTTGGTGGAGAAGGTGGCCAACAAGGTGGGGGGTGGTTACATTGGGAGGTGTCAACCATGCGGTCACCAACAGCTGTTTTGGAGGAAACAGGGTTCCATAGCCCCAAAGACCCCATAATGATCACAAAATCCAGCTGGAAAAGGTGATGGGGACAGGCTAGAACCATCGCGCGAGGGAATAAAACTATCGCGTGAGTGTTCAAACTGTTGCGCGAGGGTCAATAGTCAACAGTTTGACTTTCACCCACACCGGGCAATACAACCCTCGCGCGAGGGTTCCAAAGACACGCGCGATGGTCAAACCTTAGTTTAGGATTTTGACCTAGGGTTTTAAGGTTCAAAAGGTTCAAGAAGGGCTCCAAACACTCCAAGCTCTTGCAAACTCAAGTCTGTTTCGACCTAGTTCATCATCGGGGAAACAAGAAACCGTAAAACGATCAGGAGATCCAGATTGGGGTGTCTACAGTAGTGTAGACACTCCAATCTGGGCTTGCAGATTACTTTACTTACGGTTTTTGACTCCCCAATGATGAAACAGATCAAGAACACCCCGGGAACGTCAAGTGTTTAAGCTTTGAGTGTTTGCAAAACCCTTGAACCTAACCTAGCCTAAGCCACTTCCAAAAGCCAAAAACCCTACTGACCCGCGCAAGGGCGCAACCGTCACACGCCAGGGCGCACCGTCGCGTGACAGTCTGACTCCATCGCGTGATGGTCAAGGACCGTTGACCATCGCGCGCCAAGCCGCACCCTCGAGCGATAGACCCACTCCATCGCGCGACGGTCAAACCTGTCCCCATCACCTTTATCAGTTGGGAAAACTTAGCCAAGAAGTTATCTTCAGCCAGCCTCGTGGCAGGCTGGCCTCCACTCTTTGGACCAGAGCTACCTCTCCATTAATTGAAGGTGCTAATCCTATAAATACCCCCTCTTTGTCTTTCTTTCAAAGGGTTCAAGATTTTCATTCACCAAAAGGCTTACACCCTAGCATAGCTTGCTCTTCCACCCCATTCAACCACTCAAACAACCTCAATCAAGTCAACGCTTAAACACACTTTCAAACTCAAAGACCAAAGGTTTCTGCTCTCTGTTCTGATCCTTGAGGGGGGCAAGCAGGGTCAAGGCTGGTAATCAATACCAGTCCTGGCCCTAAAGTCAATAGGGTTACAAGAAACTATGGACCACAAACTCTCGCACGATGGTCCTGAATCCTCACGCGACATCTGCAACTAACTGTTCCCCAGGAGAGTCCGCCTTGGTCTGTCCCGAACAATCACCTTCAGTCTACCCAGAAGCGCATCTTCAAGTTGCCTTATTGCTCTGTCTCGGATGGTCTTTAATAAGGAGATTGGCTCTGATTCCCAATAGATGGAATTTAACCTGCCTGACACGACCTACCTGTGTTTGTTGGAATACTTTGTGCCGAGGATAGCTTGATCCCCAGTAATGACGGCCTGTCCCGTCCAAATCTGCAGCGACAGCCTGTCCTGTCCAAATTCGATCAACAAGCGGCGATGCAATCGTCCACTTCTACCTCCATCCCCGGCAATGGACCGCCCATCCATTCCACCAATTAGGTTCTTTAAGTATTCGTGTCTACTTTGCTAGTATGCTTTGCTCTGGATTACCTTGAGGGGTGTCTAGAAACCTTTGACGTTACTTGTACCAAGTCAATGGTGCTCCAAGTACCGTCAAAGGGGGGCTACTGTAGACACCCATATCTGGGCTTCCAGATTACTTTACTTATGGTTTTTGATTCCCCAATGATGAAATGGATCAAGAACACCCCGGGAATGTCGAGTGTTTGAGCTTTGAGTGTTTGCAAAACCCTTGAACCTAGCCTAGCCTAAGCCACTTCCAAAAGCCAAAAACCCTACTGACCCGTGCCAGGGTGCAACCGTCGCGCGCTAGGGTGCAACCGTCGCGCGCCAGGGCGCATTGTCGCGCGACGGTCTGACTCAATGGCACGATGGTCAAGGACCGTTGACCATCGCGCGCCAGGGCGCACCCTCGCGTGACAGACCCACTCCATCGCGCGACGGTCAAACCTGTCCCCATCACCTTTATCAGCTGGGAAAACTTAGCCAAGAAGTTATCTTCAGCCAGCCTCATGGCAGGCTGGCCTCTACTCTTTAGACCAAAGCTACCTCTCCATTAATGGAAGGTGCTAATCCTATAAATACCCCCTCTTTGTCTCTCTTTCAAAGGGTTCAAGATTTTCATTCACCAAAAGGCTTACACCCTAGCATAGCTTGCTTTTCCACCCCATTCAACCACTCAAACAACCTCAATCAACTCAAAGCTCAAACACACTTTCAAACTCAAAGACCAAAGGTATAGCTTACCTTGGTTTTGCTCTCTGTTTTGATCCCTGATGGGGGCTAGCAGGGTCAAGGCTGGTAATCAATACCAGTCCTGGCCCTAAAGTTAGCAATGTTTCAAAAACCATCATAGTTAGAACCAACGCGCGATGGACCTATACACTCGCGCGATAGTCACCTGTTGCGCGCGATGGTCCGCGTGGGGATTGGTGTCTTGCTGTTTTATGTCTTTTTCTTGTATAGATCATTGTTAAGCATGCTAACAACCAATTTACTACTTGTTTTACACTGCAATATTCATTTCTGTTGCTGTGGAGTACCCCTGGGATCATTTTGGACCGATTTCAAAACCCAGAAACATGTAAACCGGACACTGGAAAGTTGGCTCACTCCATCGCGTGCCGGGGCGCAACCATCGCGCGCCAAGGCGCACCATCGCGCGAGGGAGTCACTCTGTCGCGCGATGGTCAGCCTATTTCCAGTGGCTGATTTTGCACGGGTAACTAGGTCTTGGCCTCTGTTTTGTCCCCACGTTGTTTTTGGGGTGTTTTAGTCATTTTGTGGCTTTGTAGCCCATTCAAACTACCTTTAAACTGTATATTATAACTGCTTGAACTGCTTGGTTTGTCCTAGGTGTGCACTGGTCCTTCCAGAGCCCAGAGGGGGATAAAATACAAATTGTTGGTGGAACATCAACCCTCGCGCGATGGTATGGGTATGTCGCGCGATGGTCAGCTTGCATGTACGTAGATCCATGCATGCAAGTTGGCCATTGTTTGTGCCAAATTCATACAAAAGCACTGTCTTGATGTTTTAATCACAGCGTTGGATTTTATCCTATTTATTTTCCATCGTTCCATACATCCATGTTAAATACAATCACACCTTGCAAATCATGTTACAGTTTAATCCCCGATTAACTGTTTCCCCGCCTTAACTGGCTAAAAATTGGTTAATAAAAGAAGAATCACAATATTTTTAAAAATGCCTAAGTAGAGACCGATCTCTAGATTGGGCGAGAGGGGTGCCTTAAAACCCTTCCCCTCTCGTAACCTGGCTCCCGAACCCAGATATGGTTATGACGGACTGGTTCCTTCACTTTTTCAAATCAAACAGCGCGGCAGGTGCTTCAAAGTACGGTTCCTTGGGTGTCAGACCTTCAAACCCGAGTGGCGACTCTGTATTCCGAGCGCTTGCATCTCCGCTCGCGCTTGTAAGTGCAGAAAAACAAATGGGCCTTCGAACTGCACCAAAGTTGCAACGGCTACTTTCTTCTCTACACCGGAACCCTAACTCACCGCCGGAGTTGAGCTGTAAAACAAACAACGGGTGAGCGCACCTTTGCCGTCTCGTGGCAAAGGCCCTCCGATGCCTAAGTTAGTATCTCGTACTAGTACAAACCCTAATTCTCAGAAGGTAATGAGCAAATAACCAAGAATTGCGTACCTTTAGCTCTAGGTTTACCTCATATTTATAGATCCACATATGCTTGCTGCCCAAGCCATCTCGTTGCCCTAAGTTTCCTTCCTCGTAAAGGGAACCCAGAATATCAGGGATTCTCGTTCCCATAACTGCATATTACCTTATAGACCATTTAGGAACTCTTTCCTTAATTGGCCGTTCACCCCATTCCCGTTGGGTACCCTCTTCAGATATTGTCCCCTTACTGGGTATTTGCCACCTCTGGACCCTTCTAGAGCGCCTCCTGGCACCTCCTCCAGATTGCTGCTGCTCCTGTTCGGCCATCTTGTTGCCGAACAGACCCTCTGGACCAATGATTTCTCATATCACTGGTTCTCTACCATGCGACTGGTTCAATAACTATCCTTGCTTTTTGGACTATACCCCTGCTCGGGTATCCCGGACCTGTGACTTCTCATGTCTCCGGTCCCTACTGACGGTCACCGTTCTGCATGGCGGATATCCCGACTATATTGATTCTGGGCCCCATGTACCACGTGTTCGGGCCATTTTCTGTACCTATTCGGGATTACCTCCCTACAATGGCTCCCCAGCTTTACTCGTTATTTTCTCGTAATATAACGAGTAAAGCTTCTAAACACCGAGCAAGGTTCTCGTCCTTTGCTCCTGCACCTATGTTTCTCGTACTTGGTGCAAACTCATCATCAGCCTAACCTAAATGTCTCGTCGTTTAGTCTACACAGGCTTTTCCAGCTAACACCTTTACACGCGGCATGCTCTGTGCTGCCCGTATTAAATGCGAGCAGACGTTTCGGGGAACGGAGCGCCCAAACGGTGTCTGGGGTGACGTTTCTCATACGTCACCCCTTTTGCTGGGGTATACTTGGGTTTTCGTCCCATTTTCAAAGCCACCCTTTCTCTCATCTCAGTTCCCTCTGCAGAAAGCACGCCCAAGCGCTCCCGCCATTGAAGCTCTGCTCAATCATCTCAGGGTCTCTTTCCCCTCTGATTCTAAGGCTCTCGTCTATTTGTTCGTAAGTCTCTATTCCCCTTCTCCATTCCGTCTTCTTCGTCAATTTGGGATCTCCACAGTTTCTTTTAGGGCTTTTTCGTACCCTACTGTTTCTTTCTTAGAAAGCCCACACCCCCAATTCATAGTATGGGTAGGTTTCGTAGACACTGCGACACTCCACAGAGGATGACCGAGTTTAGATCTCGTTACAAGATCCCTGATAATGTGGCCACCCTGTTGGCCCCTGAAAACGCCATTCGTGAGTGTTTCGATAATGACACTCTTCACATCCCTGTCGTCGCCGTCGTTGAGGGCGGCGTCAGGTTTCCCCTGGCACCATTGCTCCGCCAGGTTTTAGTCCATTATAGACTGTCCCCGATGCAGGTCTTAGCCAACATTTTTAGGGTTGTCATGGGCATCAATGCCCTGAACCAAATGCTTGGCACATCCTTAGGTTTACACGATATCCACCACCTCTATAGCATTAGGGTTGTACCCTGGGGTTGTATGGTCAGTGGTGTAACGCCCCGAATTTTGGGTACGTTAAATAAACATTTTATTGAATAAACTTAAAGAGAGTCTAGCTCATTATTACAACATAATTCTCACAAGAGTACTTTTATTCAACAAAGGAGGGGATAAACTAAGGTTAACTTGTAACAACTCGGATTTTTACTGAATAAAAATTTCGTTGTTATCTAAGAAATTCTTTATCGTATTGTTCATGCTGCTCATCTATAAAGTCGACATATTATACCAGCGTCCAAGATAATATGTCAGGGTCACCACAAAGGTAACACCGTGAGCTACAAAAGCTCAATAGAATAATCCAACCCGCTAACCCATAACTTACAACAAATAGTCATATAAATAATCACATCTACTCATTTAACAACATAATTAACAATGATACATCCGCATTCACTATCCTGCTTACGTTGGTGTCATGCCTTTCTTGGTTTCTCCTACGCGACTCATCGTATTGTGTCACCATTTCATTTTAAGAAAATCATTTGTCATTCAACGGGCTACCAAGTCCGGCCACGTTACAAAATCTTGCATTGGCTCCTCTCCGCGGATAACCAAGCCCAATTACCAATGAAGCTACCACGTCCGGCTCCAATGGCAATCTACACAATGGGCTACCAAGTCCGGCCTCATTGCGGTTTTCGCAAGTCCACACAAAGGGCTACCAAGTCCGGCCATTATGTAGTCTCAAAAATCCTTTTTATCCATATCAACCACTCCTTAGGTGTCATGTTTCTACTTTCCGGTTTTCGTGTCTCGTAATCATGCATAGACTCCGCGGCGGGACGAATCACTTTAAAGAAATCTTGAAATTAAACTAGCAAGATCATCCAACTCTATATTACCTAATCGTACTCAAATTATTACTTAAAGCCACTTATGTTTTATCAGCAACAAGTAATGCAACAAATATACATACATGTTCATAATCATCCTCAAGACAATAATATATTACAAAAATCTGTTCTTTCTTCCTTTGTGGGAAAACAACATATGTTTATTGACGTAGAAATTCATTATTTGGCATGCTCATTCTTCTTTAGTACTTTAGTAAACAAGTTTTACTAACTAGCTTTGATACCTTAACCGTTTAACTCATGGTTGTATACTTAAAGTAAGTATAATCCAAGCAAGTACATAGCATGTCCATAATCATTACTTAAAGCATAACGCCACATGTGCGGACGCCATTGGGGTGGTAATCCACCATATGCTTTGTTACTTTACCACAAGTAATACAAGCAAGTACATAGTAGATCCATAACCATTACTTAAAGCATAACGCCACATGTGCGGACGCCCTTGGGGTGGTAATCCACCATATGCTTTGTTATAATATCACAAGCAATGGAATATAAGCTTATAGTTAAGTTAAAAGATCAACATGCGATTACTTCTACACGAAGTTATATCTTAAGTTGATTCTAATCATGCTTAATCATCCAATAGCAATGTTAAGCTCACATGCATCCAACGTTTTAAGAAAATAAACTACCATTATCATGCTTTCCTTTTAACGACTTAGCTAGGTTAAAACTAAGACAAGAAGTAGTGTCTAACATATATTTAGGATTATGGATGATTACACTATATTCAATTCGACATGCATATAATTATAGTGAGGATAAGTAGGTTCGAAGAATTCTACCGTTCTTCTTGGCGGTAGGGTGGCTACGGGAATTTCGTTGGAGTAACGGCTTACGGTGGACTTCCGGTAGCTTCGAAAGAGAAAGGTTTCTCTCGAAACTAAATCTTGACTATACTACTAAACTCTTATGGATCGAAGGGTGGTGGAGTGGTGGTTTAGTGGCGGCTTAGGATGAGCTTCTTGAAGAACAAGGGAAGAACTTCAAGAACACTCAAGAACAAAGCAAGAACAAGCAAGAACACTAAGCTTTCTAGAGAGAGAAGTTGAATGGTGAAGGTGTGAGTTGAAAGGCATGGAATGGATGCTATTTATAGGCAAAATGGAGCTTCCCCCCTCACTCCACTTGGCCGGCCATTACTCTCTCTCTCTCCCCCATAAATTTGCTCCATGGACTAGTCTTATCAAGCAATAGTACTCCATCCAAGTGTATCTAGGTCAAATAGTGTTAAGTACAATCCACATGTCTAAATTCAACCAACATACACCTCACTCTCCCTCTCTCCCTATTCGGCCTCTCTCTCTCTCTCCTCTCCCATGGATTTGTCTCATAGTCTAGTCTTGTCAAGCAATAGTACTCCATCCAATGCAACTTGGTCAAATAGTGTCAAAGTACTACAACTTGCCAAGGTACAACACACATGCACTTCACCTTCCCTCTCCCTCTCATTCGGCCATGTCTCTCTCTCTTCCCCATGGATTTGTTCTATGGTCTTGTCTTGTCAAGCCAAAGTACAACACAAGTGCAACTTGGTCAAATAGTATCAAAGTACAATGCACATGTCCAAGTACAACACACATGCACTCACTTTCCCTCTCCCCTTATTCGGCCCTCTCTCTCTCTCTTGGTCAAAGTATTCTCATGTGTATATATATATATATGTGTATATCTATATGTACATTTATGGAAAGAACAAGGAAGGTAAGGACAAAACAACTTAAATGTACACATGGCTTATGATTATTCTCTTTGTATGATAAGGTACACATGACTAGTCTTGTCATTCTATAGTACTCCAACCAAGTGTATCTAGGTCAAATAGTGTCAAAGTACAACACACATGTCAAAATACAACTCACATACACTCACTCTTCCTCTCTCCCAACCGGCCTCTCTCTCCTTTCCCATGGATTTATTCCATGGACTGGTCAAATCAATTCCATAATCATGGCAAGCAACCTAAGTCTAGTCACATCAAGTCCTTCCTCTTTCAAATCAAATCTAGGTAATGATAAGGGTCCAAACAATGATGGAGGTGGTCATGGTGTAGTCTTGTCCTAGGATGGTCTACTTGGAAGAAAGACTAGAATCATTGGCTAGGTTTTGACTAGAAATGGGTTGGTAGGTAGCAAATAGGCTTAAGGCTATCAGGTGGCTTGGACAAGTGGCCAAAGATACATACACACACCTCACTCTCTCTCTCCTCACATTCGGCCCCCCTCTTCTCTCTCCCTAGCCGATTCTCTATCTTGGTCAAAGTACTTATATGTATATATATATATATATATATATATGTGTGTGTGTGTGTGTACATTTGTGGAAGAACAAGGAGGATAAGGACAAGGCTACTTAAATGCACACATGGTTAATGATTATTCTTTTTGTAGGAGAAGGTACTATCATATCTTTCACCAAGAATCCCATGGGAATATTGGACAATGCTATTATCCAAGGGATAATAATTTCCCCAATGGTTATTGTCCAAGGGTCTAACATTTCCCTAGCGGTTATTAACCAATGGGCGAAAGAAGTAATGATGAGGAAGCACATGACTTGTCTTGTCATCCTATTTGGCAAATCCTAACATCTATTATCCAATGGGTAAAGTTTTCCCTAGCGGTTATTAACCAATGGGCGAAAGAAGTAATGATGAGGAAGCACATGACTTGTCTTGTCATCCTATTTGGCAAATCCTAACATCTATTATCCAATGGGTAAAGTTTTCCCTAGCGGTTATTAACCAATGGTCCAAGGAAAGTCATCATGGAGTACACTATTTGCTTTTGACTAGACTAATCCAACTACTAGTCAAACTTGGTCTTCTCCCTAACAACTATTGTCCAATGGTCCAAAGATCTTTCTAGCATGTAATAACCAATGGATAAAGACTAGTCATCATGAAGTACACTATTTGCTTTTGACTAGACTATTCCAACTACTAGTCAAACTTGGTCTTCTCCCTAACAACTATTGTCCAATGGTCAAAGGTCTTCCTAGCATGTAATAACCAATGGATAAAGACTACCCTAGTATCCATTGTCCAATGGATAAAGATTACCCTAGTATCTATTGTCCAATGGATAAAGATTACCCTAGTATCTATTGTCCAATGGATAAAGATTAAAAAGGGTAAAATGGTCCATATAGGGTTAGGGCAGCCTAATTAGACTAAATGGGCATTAGGCTGTTCTAACTAATCGGTTAAAGACTAATGATACTTAATCTAGGCTTTCATTGCTCGAGTGGTATTTTGGGTTTTTATTTAGTAGGAAATTGCCTAGTAACGGAATATTAAAGCCCGACGGTGCCAAACGCCAAGGCAAGGCGTGAACAGTGGCCAAGGCAGCCCGGTAGCCAAGCAGTGGCCAAGCGGTGGCCAAAACAGCCCGGTGGCCAAACAGTGGCCAAGGCAGCCCGGTAGCCTAAGCAGTGGCCAAGGCAGCCCAGCAATGCCAAGGCAAAAGCGAGGCGTGACCCGATGCCAAGGCAGAACCCAATGGCAGCCAAGGCAGAGCAAGGCAGCCCAGCAACGCCAAGGCAAAAGCGAGGCGCGACCCGATGCCAAGGCAGAACCCAATGGCAGCCAAGGCAGAGCAAGGCAGCCCAGCAACGCCAAGGCAAAAGCGAGGCGCGACCCGATGCCAAGGCAGAGCCCAATGGCAGCCAAGGCAGAGCAAGGCAGCCCAGCAACGCCAAGGCAAAAACGAGGCGCGACCCGAAGCCTGGGCGAGGCAGACCCGATAGCGACCAGACGCCTGGGCGAGGCAGGCGCGACAGCGAGCCGACGCCGAGGCGAGGCAGGCGCGACAGCGAGCCGACGCCGAGGCGAGGCAGGCGCGACAGCGAGCCGACGCCGAGGCAAGGCAGGCGCGACAGCGAGCCGACGCCGAGGCAAGGCAGGCGTGACAACGAGCCGACGCCGAGGCAAGGCAGGCCTGACAGAGCCGACGCCGAGGCGAGGCAGGCGCGACAACGAGCCGACGCCGAGGCAAGGCAGGCGCGACAGCGAGCCGACGCCGAGGCAAGGCAGACACGACAACGAGCCGACGCCGAGGCAAGGCAGGCCTGACAGAGCCGACGCCGAGGCGAGGCAGGCGCGACAGCGAGCCGACGCCAAGGCAAGGCAGGCCTGACAGAGGTCCGATGCCTAGGCAAGGCAGGCCTGACAGAGCCGACGCCGAGGCGAGGCAGGCGCGACAGCGAGCCGACGCCAAGGCAAGGCAGGCCTGACAGAGGCCCGATGCCTAGGCACCCTAGCCAAGCCAAAGTAGAGCGGTCAAGCCGACGGTCAAGGCAAAAACCAAAATTTTCCTACTAACCACTCCGGCATCGATGCATCACTAAGCCAAACGGTAGTTAGGGTTTGCTAACTAATCGGTTAAAAGCTAACTATGCTTGCTAAGTAGGATTTCCGGTAGAAATATAATTTAAAGATATTATTTACTTATTAGGAAAAATATACGAGTACGTTTACAAGTATACTAGTCATGGGAGAAGGACTAAATTGTCCGGAGTAAAATGATTCAATTTTACAAGTTTCAAATCTAATTATGACGGATTATTAGAATTTAAAAGAAAATTTTAAAGCAATCCAAGCAATTAAAATAAAATTTAAATATTTATCAAAATTTTCATGAGTCAATAACGACCGATTTTTTGGATGTTAAAAATGAAATCCAAGTATTAAAATAAAATTCAAATTTTTAACGAATTTTTTTTTATTTACCAAAAATCAGGGTCGTTACAGGGATTCCAGAAAAAGATTGGTGCTCGAATTGCCTGACTCTGCCAGAGGGGACGACGACGACTTCCTCATCGTCACGGGGAACTTCGAGCCCAGAGACGAGGACGGCAGAGTCGTCGGCTTTCACGCACCCCACAGATTTGGCACTCCACGTTAGTTTTATTTCTCGTAGAACTTCATACCGAGCAATATTTCGTATTGCATTACATATTTTTGCTTTTACTGACTGCAAATTTTCTCGTATTGCAGCCACGAACGTCAACCAGGGGCACGCCATCATCACCCCTCAGGTCCACGTCACTGATATCAACCGTGCTCTTGCCTTCAACGGTCAAGGCACGTGTTTGGCTGGCCGAGCAAGGGCAGCACAGATTCTCCTCAGTTACCGTGCATCATACGGCGGATTCATCGACCGACGAATCCGAGCAGCTGATAATCCCATCATCCCTGATCCTCCAGCTCAACAGCCCGAGCAACAGGAAGAGAGGCGTTCTCGGACCCCTCCTCTGCCCAACGAACCAATCCAGCTTGCCGAAGAAGCTTCCACATCTTCGAGCGGATACTCCCCATCTCCCCCACCTCGAGAGATGGACCAGCCGATCAATCTCAGCAATCTGCTCACCATTGGCCGTGGAAGGGGTCGCGGCACCGCTCGTAGCCGCGGTCGTACTCAGAGCCCGGCACCATCTCATGGCCGCCGTGGCCCAGCTCAATTGGACGTTCCTCCAGGCTTCTCTCCCGAGGAGATCGAAGCCAGTCATAGGGACAAACGCCAACGGCTCGATACCTCCTCGGACGAGCAGCCTCCTCAACTCACAGCTCCTCCAACCCCCATTTGGGCTCCCCAGTTTACGCACGGCGGGCGGCCAGTCACCGTCCGTGACAGTGTTGACTCTGAGGGGACAGCCCTCGCACTATCCCAGGCTTTCCTGCTGCCTGGGGATATGCAAAAAGAAGTTGCTTGCTCCCCGGACAATCTCCTCGGCTCGTTCATGAGCCATAGTGCCAAGGTAAGACCATCGTATCTGCTTTCATGTGCCAATGGCTTTAAACTGCTGCTCCTTTTGTCTGTCTAACCTCGTGCTTATCCAGGCGATGCAAAAAATGGTGGCCATGGCCCAGAAACTGGGACACTCCGAGCCCCAGCGTGCCAAGCTCGCCAGCGAGAACGCCAAGCTTCAAAATACCATTGTCAGGCTGGAGAGAGAGAGGAATCAGGCTCGCGGGACCGTGGACGAGCTCAGAGGTAAACTGGAGGGAGCTGAGGACAGTCTGAGCCAGACTCTGACAGAACTGGAGGCAAGCAAAAACGAGGCCAAGACCTCTTACCAACGGGGCTATAATGAGGGAATCCGCGTGGCCACTGAGAGCTACGATCAGATGCCAGGTATCCAGGACCAGGTCTTCGAGGCTGGCTGGCTGGCTTGCCTTAAAAAGTTAGGCACAGCAGAATCTTCTCCACTCTGGACCGAGATCGAGCTTCCGAGCACGCAGGTGGTGGCCGACGAGCAGGAAGAAGTTGCAGAGGAAGAAGACAGCCTGGACAGGGAGCTCAATGCTAACATCCCCGAGCAGCAGGACGCCAGTGCTGAGCAATCTGGAGAAGTGACCAACCTTGGCCAGAAGGAAGCCAATGGTGGTCCACCTGAATCAAGTACTGCCGTGGACAACACAACTGCTCCGGTCTCCGTGACTGCTCCAGCCTCTCCACCTGTTATCCAAGACCTGACCAACAAAGAGTAAGTTGGATTCTTCATAGCAATTACATTTGAAACTTTTCGAATCAGTTTTTGACTGGCCCTGCGTGGCCCTTAGTATTGCCCTGTGTGGTACTGATACATTTCTGCACACTTTAACTCTGCTGGCTCTGGCCCTTCATGGCCTTTTATGTTTTTGGTGGCCCTGTTTGGCCTAAACTTCTGTTTTGCCTGGCCCCTCGTGGCCTTTCTTTAACACAGGTGGCCGTCTCATGACCAGTGTTTTATGAGCATAGTGTCTTCTTAGCCTCATGCATATCCACGTATGCTCCCCAGGTCTCTTCTTGCTTGTTGATGGTCAAGCTGTATTCACTTACTCCATTGCTGGTTTCTCGTACCTTAGAGTAATGCTGGTTGCATTAGTTACTTGCAATACGCGTAGTTGTTTGTGTTCAGGGTCTGTTCGAACCCGAGCAACCTCAAGTTTTTTCGAACTCTAGATATTACTGCATGTTTACGTATGCAACTCATAGGCTTCGTGCTTGGGAACTTTCCCCAGTATATTCGTACTCAGGTTATCCAAATGTGCTCTTATTTAGCAATCTTGGGTTTATTCATACCCAGATTAAGTTACAAGTTCATGTGGGGACGCACCCGTTCGAGCAAACAAGTCTATTCGTACTTGGAATTAGCCCAAACATTTTCGTGTTTGAGAACAGTGTGCATAATCTCGTATGCTCTCTGGGTGTATTCGTACCCGAGCAATCGCTTAAGTACATTTATACTTGGCTCAATTCTGGGCACGTTCGCACCCGAGCAAACAAACAGGTATATTCGTACTTAGCTCAATTCTGGGTGTATTCGTACCCGAGCAAGCGGACAAGTATATGCGTACTTGGCTCAATTCTGGGTGTATTCGTACCCGAGCAAGCAGACAAGTATATTCGTACTTGGCTCAATTCTGGGTGTATTCGTACCCGAGCAAGCAGACAAGTATATTCGTACTTGGTAAAATTTTGAAATATTCGAAATTCCATTTAGTTACCCTATACCTCTGCTCCCCAATACGAAGTGAGGACTAAGGATATAGCTTGACTTCGTATTTAAAGCATGATAAATGTAAAACTCGTAAAAAATAGCGTTTGTTACCAAAATCTAGGAATTTTATTCATAATTCGCAAAACTCAAGGGGGCGTTACGTGTACCCCTTGCAACTAGTAAAAGAAAACACAAGGGAATTTTATTCGTAATTCCCACACAATCACGATGTGCATCTAAAACAGAATAGAAACGAAATCGAAGTTCTTCACACGTAGAACTTCCTCAAGTTGTGAACATTCCAGGGCCTTGGTACCGGGTTCCCGTCCAGGTCTGCCAAACGATATGCCCCAATGCCCACAACCTCTGTCACTCGATACGGGCCCTCCCAATTGGCCCCCAACTTTCCCTCGTTGGCCACCTTGGTGTTGCCGAGAACCTTTCTTAACACAAGGTCTTCGACACCAAATTCTCGTGGGTGGACATGCTTGTTGTAGCTTTTCATTAGCTGCTCCTGGTATGAGGCCAAGTGCACCAGAGCTCGCTCTCGCCTCTCCTTGGCGAGGTCCAGCTCGATCTCCAGGGCTCTGTCATTGCCCCCACTTTCTACCAACGTGGTCCTGTTGGTCGGTAAACCAACCTCCAATGGAATCACAGCCTCTGTTCCATATGCTAACGAATAGGGGGTCTCTCCCGTAGACCTCCTAGGAGTTGTTCGGTGTGCCCACAGGACCAGTGGCAATTCGTCAGGCCACTTGCCTTTTGCTTTGTCCAACCTTTTCATGATCCCGTCAAGTATAGTCTTGTTGGACGGCTCCGCTTGCCCATTGCTCTGAGGGTAGGCTGGTGTGGAGTAGTAGTTCCTTATTCCATACTGGGCGCAAAAAGCCTTGAACTTTTTCTGGAACTGCGACCCATTATCAGTGATCAAGGAATATGGTACTCCAAATCGAGTGATGATGTTCTTCCACACGAACCGTTCTATCATAGGTTACGTGATCTTTGCCAATGGCTCTGCTTCAATCCACTTGGTAAAATAATCCGTTGCCACCAACAGAAACTTCCTGTTCCCGGTGGCCTTGTGAAGTGGACCCACGATGTCCATTCCCCACTGTGCAAACGGCCAGGGACTTGTCAATGGCACTAGGTCTTCGGCTGGTGTTCGGATCATAGGTGAGAACTTCTGACACTTCTCGCAGATTTTCACATACACCTTTGCATCTTCTTGCATGTGCGGCCACCAATAACCCTGTGTGATTGCACGGTGAGCAATGGATCTCCCACCTGCATGACTCCCGCACGTTCCCTCATGTATTTCATGGAGGAATTTCTGCACCATCTCGGGATGCACGCAAAGCAAATACGGTCCACGTTCCCTCATGTATTTCATGGAGGAATTTCTGCACCATCTCGGGATGCACACAAAGCAAATACGGTCCGGTGAAGGACTTTCTGTACAACTTCCCCTCTGGTGATAGCCAAAACCTTGCAGATTTTGTTTTTATCTTGTGAGCCTCCTTTTTATCGGTGGGGAGTGTCCCGTCTCGTAGGAACTCCACTATCGGATCCATCCAACTTGGTCCTTGGTTCACGTCCAAGACCAATTCCACACTTCTCCCAATGCTCGGCTCAGCAAGATAGTCCACTGCCACTTTCCTCTTAAACTCCGTTGGTACAGCCGCTGCCAACCAGGCCAGTGAGTCAGCGTGGGCGTTCTGCCCAGAGCTTATCTGCTCGCCGTGTACCCTCTCGAAGGTATCAAGCAAATCCTTGGCTGCCTCCACGTAGGCTGCCATTTTCTCATTCCGGGCCTCATACTCCCCAGACAGCTGATTCACCACAAGCTGTGAATCACAGAATACTCGAATTCTTTTTACCTTCAAGGTCCTCGCGCTCCTTAACCCGGCCAGGAGTGCCTCGTACTCCGCCACGTTGTTTGACGCACTGAAACCCAGGCGCAGGGACAACTCGATCATAACTCCTTCAGGAGGGAAAAGCACAACTCCAATTCCTGATCCGGTGTTGCATGCGGATCCATCAATAAAAAGTTTCCATTCCAAAGGATCTTGCTCGGCGGATGCCCTTTGTTTCTCGGCTGATTGCTCGACCCACTGCTCCTTTCTCGTGGGAGGCAGTGGAGCAACTATGGGAGAAAACTCTGCCACGAAATCTGCTAAAACTTGCCCTTTAATGCGGCTGATAATCAATATCATACTGGCTCAACTCCACTGACCACGTTGATATTCGTCTCGAGAAATCGGCCTTTCGGAGCAATGACTTCAACGGGAACTCCGTGTAAACCACCACTTTGTGACTTTGGAAGTAATGGGGCAACTTCCTAGCCGCCGTCCTTAATGCCAGGACCAACTTCTCAAGGGGCAGATATCTTCTGCGTCCAGGAGCGTCTTGCTCACATAATAGACAGGGATTTGCTCAGATCCCTTGCTCCTCAATAAGACTGCGCTAACAGCATGCTCTGACACTGCTAAGTACAAGGTTAGGATATCACCAGGCTCAGGAGTGGATAGAAGCGGGGCTGCCACCAAGTATTTCTTCAGGTCTTGGAATGCCTGCTCACATTTTGCTCCCCATTCGTATCCTTCTCTTTTCTTCAACAGCTGAAAGAAAGGTTTACACTTGTCGCTCGATCGACTAATAAACCTGTTAAGGGCTACCGCCATCCCTGTTAATCGCTGGACCTCCTTCGTGGTCCTTGGACTTTGTAGCTTTTGCAAAGCTATAATTTGATCGGGATTCGCCTCTATCCCTCTAATGGTCACCAGGTGACCCAGGAACTTTCCAGAACTTACTCCAAACGCACATTTTGAGGCATTGAGTTTTAGCCTGTACTCCCTTAGAATCTCGAAAGCTTCCTTCAAATCAGCGATGTGGTCCCGTTTCTCTTTACTTTTAACCACCATGTCGTCTATGTACACCTCCATGGTCTTATCGAGCAGCTTCTTCAGCATAATCGTTGCTAGTCTCTGATAAGTTGCTCCAGCGTTCCTCAGACCAAAGGGCATGACATTGTAACAGTACAGCCCTCGTGGCGTGATAAAGGACGTCTTCTCCTGATCGGGGTCGTACATGGCTATCTGGTGATATCCTCGATAAGCGTCGAGGAAGCTCATACGCCCGTATCCAGCAGTCGTATCCACCAACTGATCTATCCTGGGCAGGGGAAAACTGTCTTTTGGACAAGCCTTGTTCAAATCTGTGAAATCGACGCAAACCCGCCATTTTCCATTCTTCTTTTTCACCACTACTGTGTTGGATAACCACTCGGGGTAGTAGACCTCTCGTATCGCCTTTGCCTCAAGCAAACGGTTGACTTCCTCGATAACAGCATCCACATGCTGCACGGCTGATCTTCTTTTCTTCTGCATCACGGGCTTGTGTTGTGGGTCCACAGTCAGGCATTTCCTCGGGCACCCAAGCAAACACATCGACGTGTTCTTTGAGAAACTTCACCAACTCTTCCTTCTCTTCCTTGCACAGGTTTTCCCCAACCAGGAAATACCTCTCAGGATCATTCTCGTTGATCTGGATTTTCTTCAATCCTTCCACAACTTTCTCGGCGGGATCACCTCCGACATCCTCGATGGTCGGCTGGTCCTGTTTGCACCAATCGTGCCTTGGGTGCCTTCTTGATTATGGAAACCAAGCACTGCTGGGCGTCTTTTGGTTCCCCTTATTTTCTCGATTCCAGTGAACTTCACCATCCGATGGTAGGTGGATGAAATGGCCTCATCTTATGCAACCAAGTCCTTCCTATAATCGCTTTAGGAGGAGGGCACATCCACTACCAAAAAATCGGTTCGAGCACCACTGCTCTCGCCCGAACAGGGAGGGTCACGCTACCCAGCGGCCAAACTCTTGCACTGAACCCAACCAACGGAGTTACCGATCGTACTCAAGTCCGCTTGTGCCTAATCCCGCCTTGAACGCTGTCAGAATAAAGCACCTCGGTGCAGCTTCATGAATCCACCAGGATCCTTTCCATGTCGTATTCCCCAATTCGTAGGGTTATGACAAGAGCATCGTTGTGCGGCACCTGGACTCCTCCCAGGTCCTCATCCGTGAAGACGATGCCCTCGTTGCACCCTTCCGCTTTACGTCCCCGTTTCTTTCCTAACCGCATCACGTGCTGGTCGTGTTTCACCAGCCTCTGGAGCAACCTCACCTCATTTCTCGTATAAGGTGTGGCCATTCCATGTATCATATGGATCACGCCCCTTGGATTCTGCTCGTAATCCAGTTCCATCGGCTTTTCCGCACCCTTGTGCTCCTCTTGGATGAACTCTTTCAGATACCCACGTGAGACCAGGTCATCAAGGTGCTGCTTAAACATCTCGCAGTCTTCCGTCATGTGACCCCAGTCCTTGTGGTAACTGCAGTGCTGACTCGTAGCCCTTCTTGCGTCTTTATCTCCCTCCAGCCTTGGGGGCCACTTGAAGTACGGACGGTTCTTTATTCGATAAAGAACCCGATAAATTGGTTCTTTCCAAACCGTTGTCACTGAGAACAAAGACTTTGGGTCAGGGGCATGCTTTTCTCGGTATGACTCTTTCTTAGCTTGCCCATGCTTCTTCCTTTCTCTATAAGTCTTGGGCTCGGGCTTATCTGCCTTCTTCGCAGGGCCCTTGACTTGCTCGGCACTCAGTTTGCCATCTTCCCGTAGTATGTCATCCTCATTCCTGGCATGCTGCTCAATTCGCTCCATTAGTTTTGCCAGTGTGCTCACTGGGCTCATGTTTAGGGACTTTCGTAGCTCCCCTCGAACAGGTAGCCCAGTCTTGAACGTCGCTATTGCATACTCCTCACTGCAACTTTCAATCTCGTTGAAAGTCTCCCAATACTTCTTGGCGTAGTCCCTGATCGGCTCACTCTTTCCTTGCTTCATAGCTGAGAGACTCTCAAAAGTTTTGGGTGGTTTCCTGCTCGTCAGGAACCGAGTAGTGAACTCCTCAGCCAACTGTCTCCACCCTCGTATGGTGTTCGGCCCCAACTTATGGAACCATGATAGGGCCACTTTTCCCAAACTAGATGGGAACATCTTGCACATGATTGCGTCATCACCGTCGTGCATAAACATCGCTTGCTGGTAATGTTGTATGTGCGCCACCGGGTCTGCATTGGTCTCATACAGGATAAACGTCCCGTGCTTAACCCTGCTGGGCAACCTTGCCTCCTGCAATCTCTTTGCAAAAGGAGAAGTTGCTATGTTGCTAAGGGCGGCTCTGTGCCCTCTCGTGCAGACATGGTCCCTCCTCCGATACCTTCGCAGCCCTGGCATTATTCCTTTCCTAGTCGGAATAGGTCTCTCGTACTGTCCCTGTGGTGCTTCTGCTCCTCCTTCCTCGAGGGAGGAGCTCCGCTTCTGCTTCTCCTTTTTCGTGAAGAAGCCCTCGGCCGTTTCGGAGTGAGGCTCCCGCTTCTTCTTTTCGTGAAGAAGCTCTCCCTGCACTCCACCATATCCAACCTTTCTTTCTCGACTTCCTTCGTGAAAGCCCTGAATCCTCCGGATGTTCTCGTATCCGCCGCAGCTGCTGAATCTCATATTCTCGTCTTTTAATCAGACGGGCGTATTCCTCTATTTCCTGTCTCTTTTTGTCCAGGATGTCTTCCCCTCTGTGCACGCTTTTGCGGCACCTGGACTCCCCCCACGGCGGGACTTACTCCTTCGTGGATCCTGTGGTCGTCCGTCCGTCCCTGTCTTGGAGTCGCCATGGATTGCCAGGGGCGGTCCTTGCTCGTGGTCCTCCCCGCACGCCCGCCGTCGGGCTTCCTCGGAGGGTCTAGTGGGGATTTGTCACCCCCCCTACCCAGCTGATTGTTTGCATCAAGTGGAGTCTTTGGATCTTCTTCTGCCATGGTCGTTTTTTCAAAGGGATCTCTTTCGTTTCCCACAGACGACGCCAATTGTAAGTGCAGAAAAACAAATGGGCCTTCGAACTGCACCAAAGTTGCAACGGCTACTTTCCTCTCTACACCGGAACCCTAACTCACCGCCGGAGTTGAGCCTGTAAAACAAACAACGGGTGAGCGCACCTTTGCCGTCTCGTGGCAAAGGCCCTCCGATGCCTAAGTTAGTATCTCGTACTAGTAAAAACCCTAATTCTCAAAAGGTAATGAGCAAATAACCAAGAATTGCGTACCTTTACCTTTAGGTTTACCTCATATTTATAGATCCACATATGCTTGCTGCCCAAGCCATCTCGTCGCCCTAAGTTTCCTTTCTCGTAAAGGGAACCCAGAATATCAGAGATTCTCGTTCCCATAACTGCATATTACCTTATAGACCATTTAGGAACTCTTTCCTTAATTGGCCGTTCACCCCATTCCCGTTGGGTACCCTCTTCAGATATTGTCCCCTTACTGGGTATTTGCCACCTCTGGACCCTTCTAGAGCGCCTCCTGGCACCTCCTCCAGATTGCTGCTCCTGTTCGGCCATCTTGTTGCCGAACAGACCCTCTGGACCAATGATTTCTCATATCACTGGTCCTCTACCATGCGACTGGTTCAATAACTATCCTTGCTTTTTGGACTATACCCCTGCTCGGGTATCCCGGACCTGTGACTTCTCATGTCTCCTGTCCCTACTGCCGGTCACCGTTCTGCACGGCGGATTTCTTGACTATATTGATTCTGGGCCCCATGTACCACGTGTTCGGGCCATTTTCTGTAATTGTTCGGGATTACCTCCCTACAGCGCTCCCTCGATTTAGGGCCCTTGCATTTGGAATCCCAAAATTCCAGGGCATGCTGCCCACAAGTAGTCCCTCTTTGACGGCATGCGGAGCACCATTGATTGGTACGGGTAACGTCAAAGATTTCTAGACACCCATCAAATCCACCCGAAAGCCGATTTAAAAGAAAGATGCAGACGAGTATATAAAAATACCATGCACCAAATGGAGGGTAGAGCTTATCAAAGCAAGACCTTCCTGGGGAATGTTAATCGGACGGATAGATTGCCGCTGAGTGAAGGTAGACGGATTGATCGTCTCTGATTTGAAATTGGACAGATGAATCGTCGCTGAATTGAAATTGGACAGATGGATCGTCGCTGAATTGAAATTGGACGGATGGATCGTCGCTGAATTGAAATTGGACGGATGGATAGTCGCTGATTTGAAATTGGACGGATGGATCGTCGCTGAATCAAAATTGGATGGATGGATCGTCACTGAATTGAAATTGGACGGATGGATCGTCGCTGATTCGAAATTGGACGGATGGATCGTCGCTGAATTGAAATTAGATGGATGGATCATCGCTGAATTGAAATTGGACGGATGGATCGTCGCTGATTCGAAATTGGACGGATGGATCGTCGCTAAATGGAAATTGGACGGATGGATCGTCGCTGAATTGAAATTGGAGGGATGGATAGTCGCTGAATTGAAATTGTCCTCAGGCGTGTGCGGACGGACCACAGCTGGTGATATAAAATAACTCGAACTGTGGAAATATGAAACCAAAATGATTCCCCCAATGTCTTAAAGCCATAAAAACACACGATGGGTCAAAGCAAAGGGATATTCATGATTGGGCCTATACCTGCTAAGGAATTGGGCCTAGCCCAAACAAACCATCGCGCGAGGAACCTGAACCATCGCGCGAGGGTCGCGTCTCAGGGCCTGGATTTGGAACCGTCCAGACCCGGCCCAAAACCATTCCACGCCATACAAACTGTAACAACTCGGATTTTTACTGAATAAAAATTTCGTTGTTATATAAGAAATTCTTTATCGTATTAATACTTCTCTTTTTAATTCTAATAATCGGTCATAATTAGATTCTATCACCTCGGTCGATAAGATCATTTTCTAAAGACGAGCATGCCTATTTAGACCTTGGTATAATTACTTGGTAATTGTAATAAAGTCCTAAGAATTATATTTCTCGGCTGGAAATCCTACTTGGCGACCGATTAGTTAGCGACCCCATCTACCATTTGGCTTAGTTACTTTTTCCTAACCTAGAGCGTTGCATCGATGCCAAAGTGGATAATTTTTACTTTTACCTTGGCAGTTGACTTAACTACCTTGCTTTGGCTTGGTGGTCGCTTTGACATCTGGCTTGGCTAGGCCGCCTAGGCGTCGGGTCACTCGGGTTGCTCTGCCTTTGGCTGCCATCGAGTTTTGCCTTGGCGTCGGGTTGCGCCTTGCTTTTGCCTTGGCGTTGCTGGGCTGTCTTGGCCACCGCTTGGCCACTGCTTGGCTAGCGGGCCGCTTTGGCCACCGCTTGGCCACTGCTTGGCTATCGGGCTGCCTTGGCCACTGTTTGGCCACCGCTTGGCCACTGCTTGGCTATCGGGCTGCCTTGGCCACTGGTTGGCCACCGGTCGCTGGCCACTCGCCTAAGCGTCGGGTCGCCTTGACCACTGTTTGGCCACCGGGCTGCTTTGGCCACCGCTTGGCCACCGCTTTGCCACCAGGCTGCCTTGGCCACGCTCACGCTTTACCTCGGCGTTTGGCACCGTTGGACTTTAATATTCCGTTATTAGGCAATTTCCTGCTAATAAAACCCAAATTACCACTCGAGCAATAAAAGCCTAGATTAAGTATCGTTAGTCTCTAACCAATTAGTTAGAATAGCCTAATGCCCAATTAGCCTAATCACTTCTCTCTAACCCTAGATGGACCATTTTACCCTTTTTGTCTTTACCCATTGGACGAAAAAGGCTAGGGTAATATTTATCCGTTGGACGATAGATGCTAGGGAAATCTTTATCCATTGGACGATAAGATCTAGGGAAATCCTTATCCATTGGTTAATACATGCTAGGAAGATCTTTGACCATTGGACAATAGTTGCTTGGAAGAAGACCAAGTTTGACTAGAAGTTGGAATAGTTTAGTCAAAAGTGAATATTGTACTTCATGATGACTTTCCTTGGACCATTGGTTATTACATGCTAGGGGAAGCTTTACCCCTTGGACAATAGATGTTAGGATTGCCAAATAGGATGACAAGATTAGTCATGTGTACTTTATCCTACAAAAAGAATAATCATAAGCCATGTGTACATTTAAGTAGTCTTGTCCTTAGCTTCCTTGTTCTTTCCATAAATGTACATATAGATATACATACATAATAGTACTTTGACCAAGAGAGAGAGAGAGGGCTGAATGAGGGGGAGAGGGAAAGTGAGTGCATGTGTGTTGTACTTGGACATGTGCATTGTACTTTGATACTATTTGACCAAGTTGCACTTGTATTGTACCTTGGCTTGACAAGACAAGACCATGGAGCAAATCCATGGGGGAGAGAGAGAGAGACTTGGCCGAATGAGAGGGAGAGGGAAAGTGAGTGCATGTGTGTTGTACTTGGACATGTGCATTGTACTTTGATACTATTTGACCAAGTTGCACTTGTATTGTACTTTGGCTTGACAAGACAAGACTATGGAGCAAATCCATGGGGGGGAGAGAGAGAGACTTGGCCGAATGAGAGGGAGAGGGAGAGTGAGGTGTATGTGTGCTATACTTTGACAAGTTGAAGTACTTTGATACTATTTGACCAAGTTGCACTTGTTATTGTACCTTGGCTTGACAAAGACAAGACCATGGAGCAAATCCATGGGGAAGAGAGAGAGAGACATGGCCGAATGAGAGGGAGGGGGAAAGTGAGGTGTATGTGTGCTATACTTTGACAAGTTGAAGTACTTTGACACTATTTGACCAAGTGGCACTTGTTGGAGTACTATTGCTTGACAAGACAAGTCCATGGAGCAAATCCATGGGGAAGAGAGAGAGAGATGGCCGGCCAAGTGGAGTGAGGGGGAAGCTTCATTTTGCCTATAAATAGCATCCATTCCATGCCTTTCAACTCACACCTTCACCATTCAACTTCTCTCTCTAGAAAGCCTAGTGTTCTTGCTTGTTCTTGCTTTGTTCTTGAGTGTTCTTGAAGTTCTTCTCTTGTTCTTCAAGAAACTCATCCTAAGCCGCCACTAAACCACCACTCCACCACCCTTTGATCCATAAGAGTTTAGTAGTATAGTCAAGACTTAGTTTCGAGAGAAACCTTTCTCTTTCGAAGCTACCGGAAGTCCACCGTAAGCCGTTACTCCGACGAAATTCCCGTCGCCACCCTACCGCCAAGAAGAACGGTAGAGTTCTTCGAACCTACTTATCCTAAGTATAATTGTATGCATGTTGAATTGAATGTAGTTAATCCCTAACTACTTCCTCTAAGTATATTGTATTGTATGAACATGAACCATATGTGTAGTATGATTTGTTTTACGTAGTTTACTTTGATCTTATGACTACTTAATTGCTTGATCTCGTGATAGTTGCTTGTTCATGTATGAACTCGTCAATAAACATATGTTGTTTGAAAACTCCACAAAGGAAGAAAGAACGGATGTTGATAATATATTATTGTCTTGAGGATGATTATGAGCATGTATGTATATTTGCTTGCACTACTTGTTGTTGATAAAGCATAAGTGGCTTCCCACTCCAAGGGCGTCCGTACATGTGGCGTTATGCTTTAAGGAATAATTTGAATACGATTAGGTAATATAGAATTGGATGATCTTGCTAGTTTGGTTTCAAGATTACGTTAAAGTGATTTGTCCCGCCGCGGAGTCTATACATGATTACGAGACACGAGAACTGGAAAGTAGAAACATGACACCTAGGGTGTGGATAAAGGAAAGAATTGAACTTGGTAAAATACTTTTGAAACTACATAATGGCCGGACTTGGTAGCACTTTGTGTAGACTTGCGAAAACCGCAATGAGGCCGGACTTGGTAGCCCATTGTGTAGATTGCTAACGGAGCCGGACGTGGTAGCTTCATTGGTAATTGGGCTTGGTTATCCGCGGAGAGGAGCCAATGCAAGATTTGATAACGTGGCTGGACTTGGTAGCCCGTTGATAACAAAGAATGAGAAATGATTTTCAAAATGTTGATTTGGAAATGGTGACACGGTTTACGATGAGTCGCGTAGGAGAAACAAAGAAAGGCATGACACCAACGTAGGCAAGATAATGAATGCGAATGTGTCATTGTTAATTATGTTGTTGAATGAGCATGTGTAATTGCCTATGTACCTTCATGTTATAAGTTATGGTTTAGCGGGTTGGATTATTCTATTGAGCTTATGGAGCTCACGGTGTTACCTTTGTGGTGACCACGACATATTATCTTGGTGGCGGCTTATTTGGTATAATGTGTCAGATTTTATAGATGAGCAGCATGAACAGTACACTTTGGAGGCCTTCGGAGCCGAGGAGCTTGCAAGGATGGAAGAAGAGGCGGAGCAGTAGTTAACCTTAGATTATCCCCTCTTTTGTTGAATAAAAGTACTCTTGTGAGAATTATGTTGTAAGAATGAGCTAGACTCTCTTTAGTTTATTCAATAAAAATGTTTATTTAACGTACCCAAAATTCGGGGCGTTACACAAACGTTGGGGACGTTACATAAACAGTATCCAAGCAGTTTCGAAGTTTCAAAACTCTCTCTACTCTCCAAGTCTCTCAAAACTCTCCCAAAAGCCTTGATCTCGTTCCAAAAATCAACAAAACCAAACCCAAGCATTCACCCATGGCAGACCACGGTGACAACGGTGGCGACGGGGACGTAGTTGATCGGTCGGAGGACCGTGGAGGCCCAATGGAAACCCAAACAGAAGATCAACATCCAGCGGGGGGTACCGAGGGCACTAGTGCAGTGGTGATTGAGAGCAGCGGTGGCGGCAGGGACTAGCAGTAGAAGGCTAGTGATGAGGAAAAGCGTCGCGCGACGGAGGTGGATCCTTGCGCGACAGAGCTGACCGGAGCCGTGGGACCCAGGGTCGAGCCATCGGACCCGGGAACCGTTGCTGAGGGTTCGCCGACAGTTGAGGGGAGTTTGGCCGATGTCGAGGGCAGCGAAGCCGTGGGTGATGATCCCAGGCCGAATATGTCTCCACTGAGGGATCTGGCGAGAGGCAAGGGCATTGTAGCGGAGGAGGAGGAGACCAGAGAGGTTCCGGTGGAGTATAGGGAGGAGGATGTAGCATTCCGACCAGCGGCGACGGCAGCCACATCGTCAAGCCATGTACCGATTACAAAATACGATGTCGCCGAGCATTTGCCTGGCGAGATGCTAGCGAAGCTGCTGGAGGAGAATCCCCTGATCGGTGAGATGGTGTCGAAAGCGAAGGAGGAGCGAGCATGGGCCATTGCTACATCGGAAGCAGCGGAAAGGGCCGAGAGAGAGCAAAAGCAAAGCGAGGACTTTTTGAGGGATGCGGAGACCGAGGAGAGAGCCGGAGCAGAGGCATAGGGGTCATGAGTGACAGCAGTGGCAGAGGCGGGAGCAGTGAAGCGGCCTGACTATGCAATAGAGAAATACATACCCCCTACACCACATCTGTTTGCGCCATTAGGCTTTGCAGCATACACACCACAGCGGTCAGAGTACGATGACGAGGTGGTGCTGAGAGACCCCCAGACTCACATCGCGAATACTTGGTCCGAGGTAATTTCTAGAAAACCCCCTCCGTACTTCAATTTCTATTTTACTTGCATGTTCAATAGGTTGTATAGAAGAGCATGAAATAACCCTTTGAACAAGGCCAAGTCACGATAATCGAACCGTTGAATTGCATGCCATGCAGAATAATAACTTGAACCAACCATCTTAGTATGTACTGAAGCAAAATCGCGAAGACACAACTCCGAATATGCCATGCATGCAATAGTACGAACCAAAGAACCGTTGTTACATAGCTGCATTGATCACCTAGAACTTGAAAATGCTGACATTCGCCCTTTTGCTTGTCTATGTACTTGAAACAGTAGAGAGCAAGATAGGTATCCGCAACTTTGGTGGCGCGTACAGGTCCCTGGTACTGTATGAGGCTTTACCCCCGAGGGTGAGGGAGATGGTGGATGCAGCAGGCTTTGGGGAGTTCATTCAAACTCTCACTCGGAGCAGAAATGACCATGCTGTGTTGGTGGCGCTTGCAGAGAGGTGGAGGGATACTACCAACACCTTCCACCTACCGGTTGGGGAGATAACAGTGACGCCTGCAGATTTCGCGGTGATTACAGGGTTGAGGGTTGGTGGAGAGCCCATCCCTTTTGACTCGGGCATTCAGAATGACTGAGTTGCACTGGAGTGGTTTCTGGGCGAGGCACGCAGAATTGAGGAGGGTATGGCGAGATATGAGCCACTCACAGAGTATCTGAAGAAGGAGGTGACCACGGAGCAGGAGGCGGAGTGAATGGCCAAAGCATACCTCCTATACCTCTTCGGTGCTACCCTGTATCCGAACAGGCGTAGCAAAGTGCACTTGTCCTACCTACCGGCCCTGAGAGATCTGAGGACAGCTTCACGCTTTGACTGGGGTGGAGCAGTGCTGGGTACAGCTTACGCCTTTCTAGGCGACTCGTCGAGGACAGGGCAGAGCATTGCTGGCTACTGGAGAGTCTGGGAGGTATGATAACACAATTCAACCTTTATTGCACTTGCAGCATTTGTTTACCATTTACTATAGTCTGTTTGAATACATATCTGCATAATATCCTGTGACTGATGCATATATATGCTTGAATTTGAACAGCTCTGGGCTTATGAGGTCTTGCGGATGTATCCGCCACAATGCAAGCACCCTGACTTGAGCACCCTCCCCTGTGCACTGATATGGAGCAAAAAGAAAGTAGAGGCGATCTCAATGCCTTCAGACTGTACCTGGACGATCTTAGAGCCTCACAGGTATATCGTAAAAACCCTCATAGTTAAAACATGCACTTCTTTACTTGCTTTAACACTGTCGCTGATCAATTGTATACATTGCTTGTTTGACTCGTGGTGCAGATCAATTGGGACCCATGGAGAGTTACCGGGGTCGAGCCTGAGCACTTGGCCAGGAGCATGGCCATTACTGCTAGCAGCGTACTACTTGAGTCGGCCTTTGGCTGGCAGTGGTACCTTGGAGACCGGGTGACACGCCAGTCACTTGGCTACACGGCGTTCCAGGTGCCAGGGCCACTTCCACCACGAGCCTCACACACGAGTACCTACATCCGGACTGAGCTGGAGAGGTTCACGCAACCGGATACTGAGCTGACACGCTACCTGCGGCCCGAGATGGACTATGCTGCGTACCAGGGGGATCGCTTAGCAAGACCACTTGGCATTCAGGCTTTCAGGGATGTGCGGAGTCAGGCTCGTGGAGCTGCTGAGGAGAGGAGAGCCGTTGGAGAAAGATCGAGAAGCGGTGAAGGTCGTGTCTGACGGACTGAGAGCATACCTATGAGAGGCGGATCCCCAGAGATGTCATGGAAGATTCTAGTAGTGGACGCTCAGGGAAATCCAGCATAGATACACTTGGTGCCTGCCAGAGTCGAGCCACCGTCCGTGACCGTTCCGGTATGAACCTTACTTATATTCCGGTACATGCACCATTATTGAATAGCTTTGATGATATTGAATTGCCTTTGCAGGTGCCCAATGAGTGGGTAAATGAAGCCATTCGCCACATGCTTGCTTTGGAGAATGTGGTTGGGCGAGCAGCAAGTGGCTTGCCATTAGAGCTGCGCTACCCAGCACCGTCTCCACCACGAGCTCAGCGAGTTGCTGCTAAGAGGCCACAGGTATACAACGATATATTCCTGCTTTCGATACTTGATGATGTACTTCTGCTTTCAATACATATGCTTTGACAGCCTTTTGCTTGAATGTACCTTCAATCACACATTTGATATATACAATATGCACAATATATACTAATGCTTTCTAAAATAGTATACAAAACAGGCACAGGGACGGGCGACTTCTAGGAGTAAGAGGACACGGTCGCCTCCTCAGAAGAAGATAGCAGCCAAGACGCCACACCTCTGGTCACCTCACGGCGATAGACAAGGAGCTCGCAGCCAGCTGCTGCAAGCAAGAGGTTGCTAGATAGGCTGTGGCACGTGCTGAGGAGCGATACCGGATCGCGATGCGCGACAGACCATCACCAGAAAAGAGGCGAGCCCAGAAGAAACCCTGACTGGTCCTGCCTCCGAGCTCTGAGGAGGAAGAGGAAGATGAAGGAGAAGAGGAGGAGGGAGAAGAGGAAGAGGGACACTCTTCTGCTCGTAGCGACTCTGACGATTCCGTTGATGATCCGGCAAACAAGGAAGATCCCAAGGAGAGACCTGACGACGACGATGATGATGGTGGCCAGGGAAACTGGCTTGATGAGGAAGATTGAGGTTCACAGTGGAGCCTCTTTACCTTTTTGCATGCTAGCTTTACTTTTGGGGCTTGCGTGCCCGAGTAGTTCGATGGAGGGCAGATGTGCCCTAGTACTGATACTGACATGGGTTTTGGAGGCCTGTGTGCCTTTTTTGATTGATGGGCGGATGTGCCCGAAGTACTTTTGATGGGTGTTGACTGGCAGATGTACCACAGATACAGTAGTTTTCTTTATTTGGATATGGATAGCTTATGGCTAGTTATAAAATTTGCATTTTCAGGGTTTTATTGATTCTCATCATGGATGATAGAAAACAAAACCAACCACTAAAACCGAACTTGCATTGATAACATCTGAGACTATACACAGACACATATGCATGTACAGGTGAGACTAGCTCGAGAGAATGTAGAAAATATACCCAGGACATAGCCAGGATACGAGGATACAGGAAATATAAGGAAATTTTGGGCATTAATGGGCCAAAATTCAAAATACTTCAACTCTGATCTAACTGACACTTCTATAAGCTCTGGCATGCATAAAATGACTTGCATGAACTGACAGAATTAAGAAAAACACCTTAGCATGACATTTATACCAAAAAACGCCCAAAATATCGTAAAAACAGACAAAAAATACAAAACATGACTCGATTATGTCCCGGACTGAAACCGACACCTCCATACAGCCACATTAGGACCACATGACATGTATGGCATGATAGAATATGGCCAGAACCCTTGGAAAGGATTTCGACCTCCCAAAACTTGAATTTTAACTCGAAACGGGCCACCGAGGGTCTAAAATCTTCGTTAAACGCAACAATTCGAATATGATGCTTGGACATAGTCACACATACCCATTATGACTTGTTGGAACCAACAAAAGTGCCAAAAACCCTCTGGAATACAATTTGACCAAAATTGGTCAGTAGCTGCTGAAAATTGTCAAAACTGCAGACAAACCGTTGTGCGATGGTTTGGAACAGTCGCGCGAGTGACCCTCTCTTGCGCGAGGGTTTGGAATACTCGCGCGATGGTGTGACCCTACCAAGCTGCCCTTTTTTGACCAAACCAACCCTTTGAATGCAACAGAAGCCCTGTCATCCCTCACAAATGTTTTGCAGGCCATTCTGAAATTTGCAGAGGGGAGTGTCCTTGCATGGCATGGTGTCCTAACACCTTTCATGAAGTTTTATCCCTTGGCATGGGGACCATGGATGATATTTTTTGAATTCTTCCTATAAATGAATGGCATGCATAACAATGTAGGACACATCCTTCTTAGGAACTCCCACATTACCCAAAATGGAAAGTCCGCTAGCTGGCATACTCGATCCATGGCTAACACAGCCCGAAACCATTGACTGGGAAAGTCCCCGTTCCCAATGCCTAGCTTCCATTCGTGACCTTCGATTCATGGAGCCACGCCCTGAGCTACTTCAAGCTGCGATAGTGTATTGGGACCCTGTCATGCACGTTTTCCGTTTCCATAACGACGAGATGTGCCCAACAGTGGAGGAGTTTCAAGCTTACCTCCGCAGTTTCACCGACTGTGAAGTTCTTGCCATCCCTCCGTTCCAAGAGGACATGAGTCAACTCGTGCAGACAAAACTCAACATTCCTAAAGAGCTGTCAGCAAGCATAATCCAACACGGCAATCTCAACATTGCCCGTCTTATTGAACTGTACGGTCCCCAGGGAGCCCTGGGATATTACGTCGGACAGGCCCATAAACGTTTTGTGCTCTCAGTCTGCGCGCTGGCCGCCTACATGCTGATTCCTGTTGACGAAAGGGTTAGCCCTAGCATAGTGAGCATTGCCTTGCAAATGGATGCCCGAAAGAACATTATGCCCCTCGTTCTGGCAGAAACCCTCATAGGCTTGGACTTGGTCAAGAGCGGCCAAGCGAGTTGGTTCAGTGGATGCCCTTTCTTGCTCCAGGTAGGTTCTCACTCAACTCACCTTTTCCTTATTCATACACTTTCTCGTTTTTCCCCGACCCTCAGGCTAGGATCCCTCGACAAACCTTACTTGTCTTTTCACTCTAGCTATATCTGACTTCTCACTTGTTTTTACACTCAGGTTTGGCTTTCAGACAAAGTGGGCGTACTCGAAGCACCGGAAGCTGGCTTTGAACACTTCCCAAGGCATTTGGTCGAGAGACCGATGGTGTATCCTGAGCTGTTGATTGAAGAATGGTATGCCTTTCTGAATGACATGCAGTCGGAAGACATTGTCTGGAGATGCCCATGGCTGAACTTGTAAGCGATGACCGTAAACTCTACAAGGTTTAGATGAGTGATCCTCGCCGGACTGACGAGTTTCACTTACATCCCAAGGCGGACGCTTCATCAATTGGGCACGAGCCAGAAGAGTAGATGCTTCAGGAGAGAACACTTCGGACTTCCCACATTTGATGACGATAACCTGCAAGCCTATGAGTATAGTTGGAACAATAGAGAACTGGAGGAGCCTCTTCCTGATCCCATCACATGGTTGGAGAGCCGTTACGTGAAGTGGCTTCATAGAGAGGTCAAAGCCAGATCAGGGGGATACTTCTGAAGTCCGTCGAAACCAAGTTTGTACTAGAAATAAGCTCCAAAACGTTGGATTGTCCGAGCTACTTGCTTTGCTTTTAAACACTTGCTATGTATGCCATACGGCCTTTAAGCTTGGCTTGTCAAATGAAATAATGTACAAATACAGTGTGTGGACACCACCCCCCCGAGAGCTCGAAACCATCATCAAAAATGCGATTTGAGCAAACAACACTTCCATACAGTGATAAACATCCATAATGGCCTGCTGGAAATGTTTAAAGTTCAAAAACCGGTTTAGGTCGAAATGTGAAAAATCACCCTCCAAAAAGTCAGTAGCCTGTTTATCTTTGGCCAAAATAGGTTAAACCATCGCGCCAGGAATTCAAACCATCGCGCGAGCTTTCCACAATCGCGCGATACACTCAGATCGTCGCGCGATGGTGAAGTCCAGTCACAGCTGCTAGGCTTGACTTATTCAAAAAGTAAGGGGTTACAGGTCCTATCATCACTTTGGCCGTCCTGGAGGCTTTGGGACATGCCAATAAGTGTGCTCTTGAAGTGAAAGGGCATTGCCACCTTGCCTGACACTTCTGCATGGACACAGGGATATTTCCCATCCCTTTGGTTATAAAAGAGCAATTCTCCTAAGAACGGAAGACACTTCTTTCACAGAACACTTCACATACCACACACAAATGGCAAATCACCTACCAGCCTTAATTGATACATGGCTAGAAACCTTTGTCGTGACCGATTGGCTATCCTTCCGAACTCACGGCCTAGCCGCTTTCCGTTTCTTCCAAAGCATAAGGCTTCACCCCGAAATCTTGTAGTCAGCTGTACGGTTCTGGGACCTAGCTGTTCATGTGTTCAGGTTTGGAGAAAATGAGCTGTGCCCGACAGTGGAGGAATTCCAAGCATACCTCCAAGGCTTCGCCTCCAATGTGATCATTGTGCCCCCGTACCGGAAGAGCATGTCCAAACTTCTGAAAACATGAACATTACTACGGGTGCAGCAGAAAGTCTGCTGACCGGTGGGCAGATAAACGTCATGCGCCTGATGGAATGGTACGGGCCCGAGGGCAACACCGGGGATATGGCCGTGCAAGCTCGCCGTCGGTTTGGCCTGGTGATTAGTGTGCTCGTTGCATATTTGTTGGTATCCCCAAATGGACAGGTTAATCCTTCTCTGGTGAGTGTTGCCGCACAGCTGGGCGCTCGAAGGAACGTAGTACCATTGGTTCTTGTCGAGACACTCATAGGGCTGGATTTAGTAGCAACAGGCCAAACCATGATATTCGGCGGCAGTCCACTCCTATTGCAGGTAAACTCTCACTTAGCTCACCTTTTTTCGATTTTAAGACATTCTGCTTTTTCCTCAACACTCGGCTAAGGCTACATCAGAGCTCCTCACTTATTTTTCTGCTCAAGTTTTATGTGGCTTCTTACTTGTCTTTTCACTCATGCTGTTATGGCTGTCAGATAAGCTTGGGTTGATTGTAGCCCCAAAGGCAAACTGGCCCCGCTTACCTGGGCGAATGCACCAGAGAGAGATGTTGTATCCGGAGACGTCCACAGTGGAGTGGATTAGATTCACGAGTGAGTTGTCACCAGAAGAAATCACCTGGAGGCACGAAGTGTTGGACATTCCGGATATGACCGTAAAATCTGCAGGTTTTGAAAGAATGGTGATTGCTGGACTGTCCAGCTTCACATTCTACATCCCAGGCCTCATCCTTCGGTAGTTCGGGATAAATCAAGGAACACACCGAGCCGGAGTAGAGACCTTTCACATTCCTGCCTTTACTGCACAAAACCTGATTGGGTATGAACATAACTGGGGTTTGAGGGAGCTCGGCGGAGCAGATCCAGGTTTCAGCACAGAGCTAACAAACCGTTATAAAGCAAGGCTAAGAAGAGAGATTATTAGAAGACAAAATGCGGACTGACTCCTGACACAACCTTGATGATCTAGTCTAAACTGTGACCCTGTGAGGGCCTCTAGCATTTTATTCTGTTTTTATGCTTTAACTATTTTTAAAGACTGCTCAGCCTGTGTAATAGAAGTAGTAGTTTTGAAATAAAATTGAAAGATCAAGAACTTTCCCCTTTTGCTCAAGTGTTGAACGCCGCGGTGCATACTGAAAATGCCCTTCGGAGTGAGAAACCCTGGATCAACTTGATTGATTATGACCGAATCTCACTGAGAGATTGCCTACGTATCCTTTTAAAGGAATCAGGTTAAAACGTAGTTCAGGCTAAGGTTCGCTCGTGTAGTCTGGCTCTCCTTTTGCGCTCTAATTTTTTCCTAGCACCGCTCATTCGGGTTTTCGACCTAGCAAGCTTTTGATTTTTGCCTGTTTATTTTTGCCTAGACCGCCTCCTTAGGTTTTCGGTCTAGCAGGCTTGCTCTAATTTTTGCCTGGAACCGCCCACACTTGTGGTTTTCGGCCCAACGAGCTTCTCTCAAGGATGGTAACGTTTGAGTTGATTTGGGTTGACCAGAGTGTTGAACTCGCTGCCGTCTAGATCCATGAATTGAGTTGCTCCACCCGAGAGGACAGTCTTGATGATGTAGGGCCCTGAGCGCTTTGAACGGAATTTACCGCGGAGATCAAAGATGGGAGCCAGGATTTCCTTTGTAACCATATCCCCTTCAACTAAATTGCGAGACTTTACCTTTTTGTTGAAAGCCTGAGCAATCCTGCGTTGATACCCCTGAACATGATACAAGGCACGAAGCCTCCTCTCATCAAAGCGCATGAGTTCAACGAACCTCCCATTGAGCCACTCGGATTCTGCGAGTTCACTTTCTGTCATGACCCTCAAAGATGGCACCTCAAGCTCAGAAGGGAGTACCGCTTCCATCCCATAAACCAGAGAGTAGGGAGTTGCCCCCGTTGATGTTCGATACCCCCAAAGAGCCAGAGGTAGCTGCTCATGCCAGTCCCTGGCGGACTCTGCAAACTTCTTGATGATCGTTTCAATGTTCTTGTTGGCAGCCTCAACTGCCCCATTGGTCTGAGGGCGATAGACCGTTGAATGGTGTATCTAAATTTTGAACTCTTCAAAAAGCTCCAAAACCCTGTCGTTGAAATGAGACCCACTATTAGAGACGAATGCCTACGGTACAGCGTATCCATAGATAATGTTCTTCCTGATTAACTGAGCCACCTAAACAGCAGTCAAGGTCTTAAAGATTCAGCCTCCACCCACTTGGTAAAATAGTCTATTGCGACTGAGATGAAACGGTGACCATTCGAAGCGGATGGCTTGATCATGCCGATGACATCAATACCCCACAAAGCAAAGGGCCAAAGTGAAGCCATGCCAAACAGTTTGGAGGGGGGAATGTGCATAAGATTGGCATGAATCTGGCACCTATGACAACGACGAACATAATTCACACACTGTGATTCCATAGTAGACCAAAAGTAACCCTACCGTAAAATCTTTCTAGCAAGCATGACACCATTCATGTGAGGACCACAGACTCCTTCATGAATGTCCTCCATTATTTTGGTGGCTTCAGCATCGCTGACACAGAGCTTGTGCTTCCCACAATGGGATCTCTTGTAAAGCTTCCCTCCACAAATGATGTATTGGGCCGTTAACCTTTGAAATGCAAGTTGGTCCTTTTTAGAGGCCTCGGCTAGATATTCGCCTCTTTCTACGAAGTTCCATATATCATTGTAGACACCCCAATCCGGACCTCGGAGAGTCTTTGTCCACCCCGATGATGAAATAGAGGAAACGGTACCTTCGCGAGCTTGAAAAAGGACTTTCCTCAGCCCATGTAAACCCAAAGACCCAAAAAACCTGAAAAGCCCAAACAAAGCCCAAAAGAGTCCTGGACCGAAGGAAGAGGAACCGTGCGGAGCAGGACTGAAGCGCGCGGCACCTTGAAATTTAAGGGTGGCCGTGCGCGACAGACCGTAACCGCACCTTGAGCAAAAAGTTGGTGGCTCAGAAGGTATCGGCCACGCCATGTGAGCCACAGTGATGACTCAGCTCAGAAAATGCACTACAGCCCGCCTAAAATACCTCCACCATTTGAATTCAAAATCCTTGGCCATTTGCCTATAAATTGACCCCTCCACTCAAGGGAAAGGGGTCCCTCTTAGCCCTTCTTTTGAGTCCCTTCTCTTGCCTTTCTCTTGACCCTCTCACTCTACTTTCTCTCTCTAAGTTCTCAAACCCCCTTTTCATTACCACTTCCATTTCCAAGCCTTAAAGGATGTCATTCCCAAAAGATATTTTTTAAGAGCTTTCACTCACTCCCTTCTCATCATTGAAGTTGATCACTCATTGACTTCAAGACCCCATTACCCAAAACACCTAACCCTCACTCACACCCATACTCCCTTTGTCTCATTCAACCTCCCCATCTACATCCGTGACGATCCATCCACATCCTTGCATCCACGATCCTTGATCGAGCTTGAAACCAAAGGTATAAACTAGTTTCCTCGGACTAGACTCCGTTCTGGTCCTGAGGGGACCTTTCTGTCAGCAGATCTAACCCCCTTTTGGTTAGATCCTGACTCAAAACGTATTTTCATAAAATAAAACCAACACTGTGCTGAGGTTGGGAAACCGCGCGGTCTGTTGAATAGACGCGCGGCATCCTGACACTCAGTGCACGGCATGGTGCACAATGATGCTATTGTGAGCAGGCTGTTTGGATCCGAGTCTTCCTCTGTTGTGGTTATCTGTATCTGCTGCATACTGTTTCTGCTGCTCTTAAAATAAGGCCACATCTACAAGCCATGTTCTAGCTCTTCTAAAAACCTTTTCTAGATCATCCCGAATGATTAAAAATGTTAAAAACTATTTTAAAACCCTATTTTGAGAAAGACAATGGTATTTTTGGGATGATCTAACTGTCGTGATGTTTCTGGTAAGCTTTCCAAAAGATATGCAGAGAAAGCCGTGGGCTAAATAACGTTTTGAGAAACTGAAACAGTCTGACAGCAGAGCCGTTGCCACGCACGGCATGTTGAGATGCCTCGCACGGCATCTCAGGGTACCGTGAATGGCTTTCTAAAGTCTAAACGGTCTGGATCTGAGTTTTCCTCTGTCGTGGTTATCTGTTCTTGCTGTTTACTGTTTCTGTAGCTCCCAAAATGAGATCGTATCTACAAGCCAAGTTCCAACTCTCCTAAAACCCTTTTTTCAAGATCATCCCAAATGATCAGAAGTGAGCTAAATAATGTTTTCAAAAGATCTACAGAACAAACAGTAGGCTAAATAACGTTTTGAGAGACTGAAACCGCCTGACAGCAGAACAGTTGCCACGCGCGGCATGCTGAGACGCCTCACACGGCATCTCAGGGTGCCGCGAACGGCTTTCCGAGCTCGCACGGCATCTCAGGGTGCCGCGAACGGCTTTCCGAGGTCCAAACAGTCTGTTGAATGTCATTTACTCCTATTTGTTCACATCATCTTATCACGACTGTACAGATAGCACCACCTGCACGCCAACGTGACATATTTCCCATGTCCCTTTCCCGCTACGTGTTTTATTAAAGAGCTTGATATTCCGAACGATACCGGAGATCTCCCCTTTTTGAAAACATCAAGTAGAGACCGGTCTTACCGGGCGAATGGGGTGCTTTTTAAAGAAAAACCTTCCTCATTCGTAATGTGGCTCCCGAACCCATCATCTCAACGTTTTCGCTAGACCTAAAGCCTTTTTCAAGCAAACTCTCGGTTTCTCGGATCATCCATCTCGAAAATCCGGGTGGCGACTCTTCGAGGAAGCTCATTTCCGGGCGCGGGAGCCCACAGTGGCGACTCTGCTGGGGAATCAACTTTTATTCAATACCTTTTTAAAAAAAAAAAAAAAAAGAGAATGTACAAAAAGTATTGAATAAACAAGAGGGCCAAACTTGAAAGGTGTTTTCTAAAAGGGGATTCTCGAATATTTTCCGGAAGATCAAACTCTTTTACCCTGTACACTTTGCACTGCACAAGCCTCGCTATGCGTGTTTCGGCTATCTTGCCCGGTTTACCGGTGACAAGCTCTCCCGGAATGCCTAGCAACCCTCGACTATGATGAGCCATCGTGCTGTACGACCGTTGTCTTGCAATACACTCGACACGGGGTAGCACATCTTGGCTCTAGTCCAGGGAACCCTCTTGAGACCAAAACCAGCCTTCGCACTTATACATAGCCATAGAACCTTCCCAACTAGGACAGGGACCCATGTCTAGGACTTATGTGCTATATTCTGCTTACGTGCTTTTATTCCTGTACACACGCATCATTTGCACACCATTGCATCTTGTGGGCTAGAGGAATAGGTCTCCTTAGAATTCTTTAGGACCCTCCAGTCAGTCCAGGAGACTTTAAATCCATGGAGTTTGAGATACCTCCGGTGTTTGCCGTGCCCGAACGGCTCCCTTGGTTTGGATCTTGCCTTAAGCATGTCTGTATCTGGATTCCGGAAGCCACATTGCTCTGTCTCGGATGGTCACGATAAGGAGATTGGCTCTGGTTCCGACCCGTTCGGAATTCAACCCGCTCGACGGTGCATTTACCCGGGCTATCGGAAATCTTCTGTACGGACGTCTTAAGTGAGATTTGAACCACGGTAGGTCCACTAGGGCAGTCCAGGAGACTTTAAATCCATGGAGTTTGAGATACCTCCGGTGTTTGCCGTGCCCGAACGGCTCCCTTGGTTTGGATCTAGCCTTAAGCATGTCTGTATCTGGATTCCGGTAGCCACATTGCTTTGTCTCGGATGGTCACGATAAGGAGATTGGCTCTGGTTCCGACCCGTTCGGAATTCAACCTGCCTAACGGCACCTACCCGGACTATCGGAAATCTTCTCTACGGATGTCTTGAGTGAGATTCAAGCCACGGTAGGTCTTAGGCCTTGTTTCTAGAAGATGGGTAGAGGTAGGGCGAGTATTTGGATTGGTTTTGAGTAGCTCCCTTTTGACTTGTTGCCAGTGCTGCCAACATTGATCGCCTGCGAAGAAAAGAGGCTGTACCCCATTGGTTCCGTCTGTCCCAAAGACTAGTTCGCGCAGACACCCTGGAAGAACTCCCACTGTCTGAAAAAGAGGAAGAAGAATCCATAGCCTCAGTCCCGTCCGAAAATCATTCATCTATGTCTGACCAAGGAGACGGAATGGAGGAACTTAGGCAGAATATGGCCAACATGGATATCCAGTTTAAGCAATCTCTCGCCGGTGTTGACGCACAACTCAAAGCCGCCGTAACCTCCATGAAAAAATGACATGAATATGATAATGGAAAGCATGCAAGAAATCACCGACAAGATCCTGATCAAAGCTTCGCTGCAATCCGAGCAACCACCTAAAGCGGAGATACCAGCAGCTGACCCCAACCTGGCCGCTATCATGGATAAGATCGGCAAATTGGAGGAATCCGTCCAAGAGACCAAACGGCTTGGAAAAGGAGAAATCGACATGAGGAAACTATGCCTCTTTCCAAATGCCAAACTGCCAGAAAAGTTCAAAGGAGTGGACTTTGCAAAATTCGATGGAACCGGTGACCCAAGAGCCCATCTTCAGGGCTATGTCGGATCCCTCACTATGCGTGGCATCGAAGGAGAAGCCATGGCCCAACTCTTCCATGAATCCTTGTCCGGTCCAGCCCTACAATGGTTCTTCTCTCTCGAACCATCCAAGAAAAGGACTTGGGAAGACATCGGGACAGCTTTCGTGGCCCAATATGATTTCAATGTCGACCTGAAAATGACCACGAGGGAGCTGGAAAGCACCAAGATGGGTGAGAAGGAAAGTTTTGCCGACTTTGTGAAACGTTGGAGGGCTAATGCTGCCCAAATGCAAAATAAACCTGACTTAAAGGAGTAGATATGGATTATAACCAAGAACTTGCCAAGCTCTTTTGCCCGTACATGGTTCTTTCTCAGGCCGCCCAAATTTCAAAACTTTTTACGATTCTGGATTTGTAGAGGAGGCTCTGCGAGACGGAACTTTGGAGAAGAAAGAATGAGGATCCGGGTCAAAATCCAAACGGGCGTATTCAGGAAACAACAATGTTCTCTTCGGGAATGCCAATCAGCCAGGAACCTCTCCACCAAACCTGTAGAAGTCAACCAAATTGCTGAAAAACCAAAAACCCAGGCCGAACATTCACCCAATTCAGCACTCCAAGGTCCACTCTCCTTAAAAACTCACGAAATCGGAGTGTTGAAACCTCTTCCGCCACCCCAAACCATTCCGCCAAACCTAAACCAAAACGTCTATTGTGACTTTCACCAAATGCCCGGCCATACCACCGATAACTGCATCCGCCTCCGTCATGAAATCCAAAACCTCATCGACAACAAGGTTGTCGATGCACCACCCACAGATAAACCCAACACCATTTCAAACCCCCTGCCACAGCATAATACCCCCTTCCGTATCAACCAAATCACCCTAGCCGAGGATCAAAACCTCCCAGAGTTTGACCCTACCCTGCTCGATGTCGAACCAATGCTGCTGGTGAGATCCCGAGAGAAGCGCCTTAGTTCCATATGGGAATGGGAAGATACATGGGAAGAACTGTGCTGACTGGGAAGAATTTGAGGCCGCCAACTTCCAAGGAAGCGACGAACCATTATTCGAGGCTGGATGGGAGGTTGATTGGCAAAACATCCAGGCAGATCCTCTTGACGGATTCTCATTTTATATGCACTGTTTGAAAATCAAGGGGAAGAATACCAAGTTTTTCAGAATGAGCCCGAATCGGAATGGGACCCGACCCCAGGTGAGTATCAGCTCTTGGCCTGGAATGACCCGTTGGATACCTTCTCCCTGCCAGCACTGTTTGGTGACGAATACCAGCCTAGATATCCACCTGACGTGATGACATACGACTGGCCAGAGCTTGCCCCAATCCGCCCGGATTTCTCTCATTTTAATGACTTTGTCGTCAACAATCTGTATGACAACGTAAGCTTGACCCCGTACCCGAACCTGCCCGGATACGAAGAAGAAGTCGCTAGCAATGAGTTTGACCCGATGGACTACCTCGTGGACGAAGATAAATCTGAGCCATCAGTCATTTCCGGAAGATGCTGAAATTGCTATGATAAACCTGTGGGAAGAAGAACCAGCCTGGGCTAATACTGAGACAGTAAACATAAAGGTGGGAAACGAAGAATGGACTGTCAACAAGACAATAATGGAGGCCGAAAAATGGACACCCGAAGATTTGTGGGATGATTTGGTTATCGCCGATCTGGCCGCCAATCTACAAGATACAATTATTGGAAACAAGCGTAAAGCCCTGGCCGACCTATGGAACGAGGAATCAAAGTACCGCCAGATTGATCATCTAACCAGAAGCGGCCGTATTTATCAACCTCCGAACCTCCAAGTTGGGGAACCTTCTAACCCTGCAGCCGCAGAACCATCTGATCCCTTCACCACCCCGGTCAAGAGCACCTTCCGACCCTTTGACCCGCCAGCTATAGAGCCTTCCCGACCTGAAAAGAACCCCGAAGGAATGATTAAGCGTCAACTCGAGCAGACCAATGCCAAGATGTCTGTCTGGGATGTGCTGGTTCACTCCACACGCCATCGTGAAGGTCTCATCCAAGCGCTCTCCCGACTCAAAGTTCCTTCCGCTATAACTCCCGACGAGCTTGTGGCATTAATCAAGACCATACCCATCAAACATGCCATCACCTTTACTGATCGAGACTTACCCGCCGAGGGAACTGATCACAATCGTCCACTGCACATCACCTTGAAGTGCCATGGCAAGTCGGTTCCAGCAATCTTGGTCGATAATGGATCAGCCATTAATGTCTATCCACTCCGCGTTGCTTACTGTTTGGGATACAAGAATAAGGACTTCTCCCCATCAGAAGTCAAGGTTCGAGCATATGACAACACTCGAAGGGATGTGGTTGGGACTCTCATGATTCCTGTGACCTTCGGGCCATATCAGACGGACGTAGAATTCCACGTGGTGAATATCCCCGCCTCCTTCAATCTGCTTCTGGGAAGGCCCTGGCTGCATCGGCCAGACATCATGGTTGTGCCCTCCACGCTCCATCAGAAAATTCGGCTGGGACTGGAAACAGGAATGCTTACTATCCACGGAGACTCAGGGATTCATGCCCCTGTTGAGGACAATGTCCCACTCTTGGAAATTCAACACGGGGAAGAAGACATCGCTTTGGGAGGCTTCTCTCGAGACACCTCTCGGTCTATCTACTCAGTTAGAATCGACGACGACTTTGTCATTAGCAACGTCGCCATCAAGATCATGAAAAAGATGTCCTACATGCCAGGTTGGGACTGGGAAAGAACCTCCAAGGCCCTGCAAAGTTCGAAGCCCAGGGCACTCTGATGCATACAACAGGCCTTGGTTACTCACCCTCAAGTAGTAGCAAGGTGAAAAGAGGAAGCAGGCTAGAGGACTACTTTGTCAAAGAAGAAGCAAAGCAGATTTACCAAGGACAGCCGGAACCGTTTTGGGACAAGGAAACCAATACCTTCCTGCCAGGATTTGAGATATTCGCCAACGACGTCTGGGTGGATAGTGATGAAGAAACTGAGGTTGAGGAAAAGCAGAAAAGAGCCCGCTGACTGGATTGAAGTTTTCGGCATGGGTAGTCTCGCAACTCTGTTTAGGAAAGACGAATCAATGGGTACAGCTATGGAAGCAGAGGTGCTGATGATGGAACAAGATGCCCCTGAGGACCCGACTTTGTTTATCATGGATGCTGCTGGAGAATACAAGAACTGGATTTTCATGCCGAATGCAACCTACCACGAATCGGAGTCCGAGTCCGAGTCTGAATCTGAGTCTGTTAAGTCTATTGAGTCTTCTGCGTCTTCTGAGTCTGTCCAGTCCGAGTTGGGGCCTCTCGGCCCAAACTCTCAGAGTCTGTACTTCGAATTCGAATCCACCCATGTGTATGGTGCCCCGAGGCCTCTTTGTTGATCATGAAATGAATGAATCTGATTCTGCTTTCTTCCCTGACTTTGAAATAAATTGCGTCGCCCCTGGTGATGAAGAGATTGATTTCGATGGGGACATTCCCAAAGAAATTCGATCCCTAATCGACAGGGAAGATGAAAAGCGTGCTCAACCCGTAAAAGAAGAAATTGTTTTAATAAATCTGAGAGATGGAGAGAATCCCCGGATGACCCAGATCGGTTCCGCACTATCCGCTGAAGAACGCGAAGCTCTTGTAAACCTGCTCAAAGAATTCGAAGATGTGTTTGCGTGGTCACATGCCGACATGCCCGGGATCGATCCTGAAATCGTGGAGCATCGGATTCCCCTTTATCCTGATGCAAAGCCGGTAAAACAGAAACTAAGACGCATGAGGCCTGACTGGGTGCTTAAGATAAAAGAAGAGGTCACTAAACATATTAACGCTGGGTTCTTAATGGTAACAGAATACCCTCAGTGGGTTGCAAACATCGTCCCCGTACCGAAGAAGGACGGTAAAATAAGGGTCTGCGTCGATTTCAGGGATCTTAACAAAGCCAGCCCTAAAGATGATTTCCCGTTACCACACATTGATGTGTTAGTTGACAACACTGCTGGTCATGCTCTACTCTCTTTCATGGATGGTTTCTCGGGATACAATCAAATCCTTATGGCTCCAGAGGATCGGGAAAAGACTACGTTCGTCACCGAGTGGGGGACATACTGTTATCGAGTCATGCCTTTCGGACTGAAGAATGCAGGGTCCACGTACCAACGGGCCGCCACGGCATTATTACACGACATGATTCACAAGGAAGTGGAAGTCTACGTTGACGATATGATTGTTAAGGCCAAGGAACGAGAGGGGCACCTCCCCGCTCTCAGGAATTTCTTCGAAAGAATCAGGAAGTACAAGATGCGTCTCAACCCCGCCAAATGTACGTTCGGAGTCACTGCAGGAAAGATGCTTGGATTCATGATCACCACCCGAGGCATTGAAGTCGATCCATCAAAAATCAAAGCCATCCTGGAAATGGAGCCGCCGAGATCCGAAAAGGATGTAAGAAGCTTTCTCGGCAAGGTGCAATTCATCAGTAGGTTCATTGCGAGACTGACCTCAACCTGTGAACCATTGTTCCGCTTACTCAAGAAAGGAGTGCCATTCATGTGGGATGATAGGTGTCATAAAGCTTTCGGAGCCATCAAGGCTTACCTGCATAAGCCGCCGGTATTGACACCGCCTGTAACAGGAAAACCTTTGATCCTATACCTGTCAGTCACTCCATCCGCAATGGGATGCATGTTGGCGCAGGAAGGAGATGATGGGGTAGAAAGGGCCGTGTATTACCTCAGTAAAAAGATGGTCGGACCTGAAGAGCGTTACACTCCCCTAGAAAAGACATGCTGGGCACTTGTATGGGCTTCTAAGAAGTTGAGGCACTACATGTTAGCCTACCCGGTCAGGCTAATATCTCGAATGGATCCCCTAAAGTATCTATTCGAAAAACCGGCCCTCACGGGTAGGATGGCACGGTGGTTGCTGATGTTGGCTGAGTTTGAACTAAAGTACGTCACCCGAAAGTCGGTAAAAGGGAGGGCTGTCGCAGAATTCCTAGCCGATTGCCCAGTCAAAGGAGAGGAGGATGCCGAGTTCAATTTCCCCGACGAAGACATAATGACGGTAACCGAGGACATTTGGCGGTTGTACTTTGATGGAGCAGCTAACCAGAAAGGATTTGGAATCGGTGTATTACTCATCTCGCCCGATGGATCGCACATCCCATTGGCGTTCAAACTCAACTTTGAAGTCACCAATAACCAGGCCGAGTATGAGGCTTGCATCGTAGGCATGGAGGCAGCCATCGAAATCGGCGTAGAAAAATTGGAAGTTGTGGGGGATTCGAACTTAGTTGTGTCTCAAGCGAATGGTGACTGGAAGGTCAAAGAAGAAAAGCTGAAACCGTATCACCAGGATCTCGGAGATCTCATTCCTCACTTCACCAAAGTGACATTCACTCATGTCCCAAGGTTCAAAAACCAATTTGCGGATGCTTTGGCAACTTTGGCATCAATGGTCGAGATCCCTGTTGGCGTAAAGTTAAGACCAATTGTGATAGAACAAAGGGATATCCCAGTACACCAGCACGTCATGGTAGTCGACGAGCCCGATGATGGCCATCCATGGTATTATGACATTTGGAGGTACGTGGAAAGGGGAGAGTACCCCGTGGGAGCAAACAAGGGAGACCGAATCGCCCTCCAGAGGATGGCAACTCAGTACCTTCTGTGCGGAGGAAGCTTATATCGAAGATCGCCCTGTGGCACACATAAGCTCTGCATCCATGGAGAAGATGCGAAAAGGGTAATGGAAGAAGTCCACGAGGGTGTATGCGGTCCTCACATGAGTGGCATAATGCTTGCAAAGAAAATTCTCAGGCAAGGATACTTCTGGTCCACCATGGAAAACGGAATGTGTGGAGTACGTGCGAAGGTGTAAAAAGTGCCAAGTTCACGCTAACCTCATGCATGTCCCGCCGCACGAGCTGCAACAAATGACCTCGCCATGGCCCTTCTCAACATGGGGGATTGATGTTATCGGAAGGATAGTACCGGCGGCATCCAACGGTCCACAAGTTCATTTTGGTAGCCGTCGATTATTTCACGAAATGGGTAGAAGCTGCTTCCTACACCACTTTGATCGCGGTTCAAGTCGCACATTTCATCAAGCAAAGCGTCATTTACATGCAGTTCCTCAAGCTTTCGTATTCGATAATGGGGTTCATTTCAAAGGGCGGGCTCGAGAAGTGTTGGGTCGAATTTCAAATCCAGGTACACAAATCAACGACCTATCGGCCACAGACCAATGGCGTTGTGGAAGCGGCAAACAAGACAATCAAGGCCATTCTGGAGAAAACTATTCAATCGGCAAGGGGTGGCATGAGCAACTACCCCTGGCTTTATGGGGATACCGCACGTCGGTGCGGACACCAACAGGAGCAACCCCCTACTCTTTGGTTTACGGGATGGAGGCAGTGCTTCCCATTGAGCTGGAAGTCCCATCTCTTCGGACAATGATTGAATGTGAAGTCCAAGAGGCTGAATGGCTGAGCAACCGATTTGAAGAACTTATGCTGTTTGATGAACGCCGGTTGAGGGCTCTTTACCATGTCCAAGGGTATCAACGAAGGATCGCACGGGCATTCAACAAAAAAGTGAAACCCAGGAATTTGGTAGAAGGCGACATGGTTTTAAAGGAAATCCGAGCTCCAGTCTACGACCCACGAGGAAAGTTCCGACCAAAGTGGTCCGGGCCGTACGTCATCAAGACCATCCTTTCCGGGGGAGCTACGCAACTCATCGACTTGGACGGAAATGAATTCTCAACCTTGGTTAACCTGGATCAACTCAAGCGTTATTACCCCTGAGAGAAGCTCGCTAGGCTGAAAAACCGCAAGGGCGGACAGTCCTAGGCAAAAATTAGAGCAAAGCCTGCTAGGATGAAAACCCGTCAGGGCATCCTAGGCAAAAGTTAAGGCAAACAACAAATGAGCTCGCTAGACCGAAAACCCGAAAGGGCGGTTCTAGGCAAAAGTTAGAGCGCAAAAGGAGAGTGTTAAAACCCGAGCGAACCCTACCCTGAACTACGTCATGACCTGATTCCTTCACCAGAAGGATACGTAGGCAGTCTCACGCTGAGACCCGGTCACGATCCATCCAAATAAAAATCAGGTTGAGAAAACTTGAAGAACAAAAGTCAAGAAGGGGGAAACCCTCCAAGACTCGTTTTTATTAAATACGATTACTTCTACTACATAATGTTGAGCAAAGCTTTCATAACAAAAAAGTGCAACATAATGAAAAAGGGGTCCTCAATTTATTCAACGGTCAGGGTGGTAGGATTGAGTCAGTTTCCTTGAGCTCCAGCTCTCGCCGCAATGTCCCTCCTAAGCCACTTTCGATAGCTCCCGCGCATCGCTACAGAAGGATAAGGATGTGCGTCGGTCACCTCGCGTGTCATCCAAAAGCGCGGTAATGGCAAAGAACCGAATGACTCGAAAGGAGGCGTAACCACGTCCACTGGAACCTCGGCGAGGGCCTCTGTCTCAAACCAATTTGTCATTGGATACGGTAAGGAATATAGAAGGTGAAAGCTCCCAAGCCGGCGGCAAGAACAACCCACCGAGAGCCCATATAGTGCACATTGTCATGGGAGGAAGGTCCAGCCATCGACACCTCAAAGAAATAGTCTCTGGCCCGCTGGCGTCCGAGAAAATCGACCCACTCGGCCTGCTCCTATCCTCAAACTCAAAGCATCGCTGAGAGAGTAACCTCGCCTCGTATGCCCGGTTGCCAGGAGGAATGGTCAGCACATTCACCTTATCACAAAGCCAAATCTGTGGGAAGAGAGAAAACAAGTAAGAAGCCTTAGATAACCAAGCCGAGCGTGAGGTAAAAAGAGAACGTGGGGGGAACCCGAAAAAGGAGAGATGAGTGAGAAACCAACCTGTAGGAGAAGTGGGCTACCCCCAAAAGTCTCAGTCTCTCCAGAGCGAACCTTGTCCAAACCAATTAGTGTCTCGGCCAGAATCATCGGAATCACATCCCTTCGGGCTTCGATTTGAACAGCGACGCTGGCCAACGCCGAGCTAGCATGACCGGCAGAAGGAACCAAGAGATAGGCTGCGAGCAAGCACATACAGAGAGCAGTCATGCGTCGAGTCTGGTAAGTCATGTCTCTAAGATCGCCAGGAGAAGAGAATAGCTCAATAAGACGCATGACATTGAGATGGCCATTTCTGACCAGGTAGCGGGCACCTCACCCACCCCGAGGCCGCGACCAAGACTCTATACGCACTCTCACGTATAGGGGAATGATGACCTCCCCAGAACCAAAACCCCGAGGTATGCACGGAACTCCTCGGCAGTGGGGCCAGCTCTGATCGCCGAATCGAACACGTGAACCTCCGGATCCCGAAACTCACACGCCTCAGCTCGGGGACGAAGGCGAACGTTGCGAAGGTACCTCATGGAGTAGAGGCCGTGAGCTCGAAAGTTGAGCCAATCGACACCTTCCATAGAGGCCAACCATGGACGGAGGAAACCGGTAAGGGGAGAGCCATTTCAAAGAGTAAAGGAAGAAGATGGGACTTGGACGAGATGAGGAGAATGTGGTAAGAAGGCTTGAATTTATAGGAGGAGTAGAAGGGACAACTTCAACTTTCAAAGAGCCTCGGGTTTCAAAAGCGCCAAGTTTTCCATGAGTCTAACATGGGGAAAAGCTTGGTCAAGTCCTAAAAGGTCCAAAACAGACATGCACTGGTTCAAAATGCCATTGCATGGGTCAAACCTCAACCCTATCTGCCTTGGAAATCGGCAAAAACTGCAATCTGTCAGGAAAAGAGCCTCGCACTTGACGGGTCGCACGGCATGTTGAAACCAGAGAAATACCACGGCCAGTCAATTAGGAGTACCGTCTGAAGGATTTTTAACCGCCACGGCGCCCTGCAGGGTATCATACGGCATGTTGACACTTTGCATTTCGCGATTTTAGCGGCAAACTCCCAAGAAAGAATGAAGGCCCTACGAAGCACCAACCAACACCGAACAGACTCTACGGTATTTGGGACTTGAGGATGTTTCGTTCAAGATAACCCCATGATTCGCCATCGTGGCACAAAACTTCGATAATGTCCGCTTCTTAAGCCTTGTCAAGGCATCAAAGTCCGTTTCGGGTCTTTCAAGGCGTCCTTCCAAGCCCTACAAGCCATAATGGTCAATAGTGACCTGGCCCAAGTTCCAGTTCGTGTCCAAAGTCGAAACTCGAGGAGGTCGCGTGTTAAAGTCAACATTTTCCTACTTTTTGGGTATATTCCAGAGGCAAAGTAGAACTCCCAAGTCGCATGCCAAGATTTATAGGTCGTCATTTCCGTATGCTTGTCAGTTGTGAAGACGTCTATATAAAGTCGGGTGTATAGAGTCAATTTTACCAAGATTTATCTAGTCGCTTTCTTTGATTTCTATTTCACTGTCAATATGTTTCGATTTCTCGCCACAAATCTCACATTCGGTTCAGCGGTTGGTTGCACACCCCGGTTAATGTTTTAGTTATTCAATTTTCTTCATATAAACCAAAGGAGATTGAATGGCATAAACAATAAAATTTCAGTATAAATCCAAAAGCATCCGTGAGTTGAAGTACAAAAAGGGGCACAATGGCCCAATGATCGAAGTCCTATCTACCAAGAGCAAACAGGCGCCCTAACAAAAGAAGCACGCAGGCTCCGTCAAAAATGCAAAACAAAAGAGGAGCTCAACTCTCATCCTCGTCCTCGCCTTCGCTCTCCTCCTCGTCCTCTACGGAGATCTCCTCGTCCGCGGGAGAGCTGCTCGCCGCTGGAGTACCAGTCACCCTAGGCACAGTATCTCCTGAGGTGACCTCCAGGTCGACGTCTGTAGGCTCAGGTGTATCGTCCTCAGAGACGTCAATAGGCTCGTCCTCGGTCCCTACAGAGCGTCGTGTCCTCTTCGACGCCGGCTCCTCCCGTGAGCCAGCAGAGGAGACCTGTCGTACTATCGGGCGGACGGACTTCGGCCGCAACCCTCGTGTAGCCCCTCCTCTGGCCTACAATGGTATAAGCATTCATATAACATTTGCATCATAATCATAATATAAGCGATCGAAGTAAAGCAATTGACTAAAGCTCGAGAGTGTACCATCGCTCCGCCAACACGAGGCAACACCTCTGGAGGGTGGCCCATGGCGTACTGCCTCACCAGCTGCTCCAGGCCCATCATGGTCTCTGCCATCTCCTTCACGTACCCTGGAGGAGCCTGCAATGAAGGAGTTGATCAGAACGTGCAAACGAGCGAATTTACGAAAGAAGGAAAGCATGATATACCTGGGCAAGAAACCCCGGAGCCTCGACGGGAGGACGTGGCACCGCGACCAAACCAGGGACTCCCTGAGGGGTCGTCACGTACACGGTCCAAGAAAGGGCAGGGAGACTAGTGCCACTCGGGCCCGCGCCCTCGCTGCGACCTCTAGCGCCCTGATCCTCGCTGGCTCCGTCGCCTCTGCCTCTCTTCCGCCCCCTTCTTACTCCAGCGCCCTCTCGCGCCGCCTGTGCCATCTCCCAGCGGCCGTATCCCCAGACACGCCATCAGTGCGGAAACGATACTCGCGTGGTCGGCGGCAAGGTCATCACACCGCCTCAGCAGCGGCTCTAACTTTCGAGGTCGTGGTGTGAAGCGCTCGACCTCCCTCGCGTGTCTTGGTGCATCCTCTGCCTTTAGGCGAGGAAGCGGCCGGGGACTCGAAGGCGTCGACCTCGGCGGGCGTGACACTCGATCACCCAAGTACCACTTTGCCCGGTAGTAGGGGACTCGAAAGCACTCTCCCCTGGCAAACTCCTACTACGCCACGTAGGGGATCTCGGCGGTCCCACACTCGCATGGACCTGTCATCAAGAATAAGCAACATCAAGGTGCTGATTGAATGAAAGTAAGCTGAAAACAGATACGCAAGCGCTTTAGTACCTGATCGGGACGCAGCTCGTCCAGGAAAAGACGGAAGGCGTCCAGCTTGCCCCTCCCTCTCTTCACGCCCTTGTACTCCGTCGACCAGCGTAGGGCTCGAGGGAGTATCGTGTCGTCAGGACACGTAGTCTCAGGAGGGTACATCCCTATCACCTCGTACGTCCAGAGCTGCAATTCGAGACACTGAAAGTTAGCACAAGATGTACATTGAATAGATATAAATGGAAAGCTAACTATTCATGAGAAAGGGAATGAAATATACCTCCCAGACCCTCCAGTAGCCTCCCAGGCTCACTCCTGCCCCGCGAGAGAGAGAGCCCATAAAGGCATAGCACGTCCCCAGCGCCGCGCCTCCCCAGTCGAAGCGAGCGATCTCCCCGACGTCCCTCAGGGCTGGGAGAAGTGAAAGGTGCACTCGGTTGCGCCTGTTGGGAAACAGGGACGCACCAAGTAAGTACAGCAGAAAGCACCTCGCCATCTGCTCCTCCTCCACCCTGTCGGTCGGGAGCCTCTCCGTCCAAAACCTCAGGAGCTGGGCATACTTCGCGTCGTCCCCCTCTGCCCTCAGCTCGTGCCCCAGCATCGCCATTTGGGCGCCGCTTTGCCTCCACATGGCGGCGTCAAAGGATAGGGTCACCTCCGACCATGAGACCGATGATCGCCGCAAAGTCCAAGGGCGTCACGGTCATCTCACCAAAAGAGAAGTGGAGGTGTTCGCCGTGTCCCACCACCTCTCGGCCAAAGCCCTCACTACTGGGCGGTCATTGCACACGCCCCTCGCCAGCACCCTACAAACTCCCCGAAGCCCGCCCGCCTAACTATCTCCGCGAGGCCTCGGGCAACCTCTCCCAAAACGTCGGCACAGCCAACCCCCGTAACACGAGAGCGAGATCGCTTTGTTAACAAATGGATAAATATTCAGTAAACAGGAAGCATGCAATACAATGGTATACTTAGATGCAATGAAATGGAAATACAATGCATTGGAATTTGAAATACTAGAGATATTTAAAGTATACCTCGTCTCGTCACAAGGAAAGGTGCTGCTGCCGAGGTCCTCAAGACCGAGCCTCGTCGTAAGTCGGTCTCCTCGGAGTGTAAGGGTCGAAGAGTGAGGGCACCACCACGTGCTGAAAGGGCACGTGGGTCGCCTCGTCGTAGGGCCTTCGCCCCCAGCGCCAGAGTCGCCTCGGCCACCATAGTGGCGAAGAGCCGTCACCCGGCCTCTTCGGCTCGCCTCTCCTCGACTCCGGCTCTGGCACCCTCGGTCTAGCTCCCGACCTCGGCTCCGCCTCGCGGTGCCGCCGATAAGCGTCCGCCAACCCAGAAAACCCCCGCACCACCTCCAGTACGTCTCCATGGACGCCCGTCGCTAATGTCGCCCATGCCTATAGGGCGTGGCGACCTGCGCTGCACTGCGCCCCTGGGCGGTGTATCCTCCTCCACCTGCTCCACCACCGGCTCGTCCTCGACATGGGGGCCTTCCCAAGTCAGCCCGAGGCTCTCTCACGGAGAGGCCTCCGTCTCCTCCCCCATCGGGTCTAAACTACCACCACGCGACCTCCGTGGTCCTCTCTCAACGGCCGCGCCGCCTCGCGACCGAAACCAACGTCGCTCCCGACTCCACTTTGCACCGGGGTCTCGATCTCGACCATACCCGGCCACCACAACACATCGCCACCATCACCACCGCCGCTACCTACCTCCGTGGCAGCCATGGCCGTGGTCTCCCCGACCAATGCCGGCTGCCCAAGGGCCCCTGGCTCCGCCCCAACTGTCGTACCATCCTTCGGAAGAGCAGGAGATGGTGTGGTCTCAGCCCGGAGTGACGCATCGTCACTAAGTGTATCCCTGGACTCCATGATCAAAGTGTAAGAAAGAGAGAGAGAGCAGTCGAGAGAGGGAGAACGGTGAGAGAGAGAGAGCGATGAGGAGAGAGAGAGATGATCGAGAGCGGCGAGAGAGAGAGATGATCGAGGAGAGAGAGAGATAGCCGTGAGAGAGAGATGATCGAGAGAGAGAGAGGAAATTTTGAAGTGGGGTGTACTGTGTACGCAAGCGTGTATATATATATATATCCCTCGAACCGGTTCGCTGAGAAACCAACGTGGGACGGGTTCAAAGCTTCCCTGGCCGCACGGCATCTTGGTCAAGTCGCACGGGTACCCTGGGCGAACATGCAATATTCTCGGTTTACAGTACCGTGCGTTCCTAAATTAGCTGCGCACGGCGTGTTGGTTTGTTTCGACAGCTTGCTTCCTGGAAGCCGTTTGGCATTTCCGTGTTCGATTCGATTCGATTCAGAATTAGGCATTTGGACGCAAAAGGATGGAAGAAGAAAGGGACTTTTCATTAAATAAAAACCTGGGGTTTCCCCCGGGGATCTTGGCATTACATCTTTTTTTCAAAAAGGGAAAAGAAAAGAAAACAACAAAAACAAATTACGGGCCTACTGCCCTTTCTTCTTCTACTCCTTCCCCTCCTCACTCCCACCATCCGAAGCGTCATCCGCACCGTCCGAGCGATTATCCGAACCATTCGGATTACCCCCGGAGTCTTCCGCCGTATCCTCCGACTCGTGCCCGGGAACGGACTCCGGGTCATCCTTGTCATCCAACTGGTCAAAACAGAAGTCCTGAAGGTTGGTGACCGCGCGACGAAGGGAACGGATGGTTGTGATGAGCCTCGCAATTTGTGTGTTTAGTTCTTCGATCTCTCCCCGGTAGTAAGACATCTCGGCCTCCAAAGCCTCGACGCGGGCTGCCAAGTGACTGTTATCCATGCCGAAAGTACGGAAGCGACCTGTTTTTCTCGAAGAAAGGGATAAGAATGTAGGAGGACTTTTGAGATTTTGTTGGTAGTGCATAGAATGAGGCACCACCATCCTTATAAAGCCGTCCCAGCCAACGAAAGGGCACACCCGAATTAATGGGTACCCTTAAACCTGCCAACTGTTCTCGGAAATCGAAGGGGTGTGGGGAAGATCGAGGTGCCGCGCGCCTTGAATTTGGACCGCACGGCACCTTGGTGCCAGAAGTTTAAATACTTTCTTGGAAGTTGATCCGGCCAGCCACCAAAATCCTCTTAGAACTCAATTATCAGCCGTTTTGCAGTCAAAAATCCTCTGGGATGTCGTGCATTGGTTGTAGCACCGTTTGATCCCTTGGGAATTCGCCGTATTCGCCTTTTTCTCGATACTCGGGACTCGCCGTGACTAGTCTCTGGATTTTTTTTAAAACTAACGTCTCAAAAATTCAAAAGTCAATTTTCGCCCCCCGGAGGGCTCGTCTCAAAAATCCTCAAAATTCTGAAATTCAAAAGTCAATTTTCGCCCTCCGAGGGCTCGTCCCAAAAATTCTCAAGAACTCAAAGGTCAATTTTCGCCCTCCGAGGGTTCCTAACGTCTCGACGACTCTTCGTCTCCCGAGCCACGGCCCAGCGGGCCTAACGCCTCTTCGTCTCCCGAGCCACGGCCCAGCGGGCCTAACGCCTCTTCGTCTCCCGAGCCACGGCCCAGCGGGCCTAACGCCTCTTCGTCTCCCGAGCCACGGCCCAAAGGGCCTAACGTCTCTTCGTCTCCCGAGCCACGGTCTAACGGACCTAACGTCTCTTTTCGCCTCGATTTCCGCCTCCCAAGGGCTCACCTCGGGTCTTTCAAACACTTTGCATGGCACACGGCACCGCAAGCACGCTTTTGCATGAGTTTGTTCTCCGAGACTTGTTTTCTTGCATTGCATTGTCCCGATCGAACTACGCTGGTCTGATCCCTACAACGAGGCAGCTCCCCGAGCGCGACCACCATCGTTATTTACTTGCATTTTTGTTTTGTCTCCGGCCAAAGGCACTAGAGCGACGGATTGGGGTGCCTATTCTTTAAGCGTCACTCGTACCAACTAATGGTATCCGAGTTACGTTAAAGAGGGACTACTGTAGACACCCCAATCCGGACCTCGGAGAGTCTTTGTCCACCCCGATGATGAAATAGAGGAAACGGTACCTTCGCGAGCTTGAAAAAGGACTTTTCTCAGCCCATGTAAACCCAAAGACCCAAAAAACCTGAAAAGCCCAAACAAAGCCCAAAAGAGTCCTGGACCGAAGGAAGAGGAACCGTGCGGAGCAGGACTGAAGCGCGCGGCACCTTGAAATTTAAGGGTGGCCGTGCGCGGTAATCGCCACGGCACCTTGAGCAAAAATTGTGGCTCGGAAAAGAGCCACGCCAGATGTGAGCCACAGTGATGACTGCTCAGTAGAAAATGCACTTCGGCCCGCCTAAAATACCTCCACCATTTGAATTCAAAATCCTTGGCCATTTGCCTATAAATTGACCCTCCACTCAAGGGAAAGGGTCCTTTTAGCCCTTCTTTTGAGTCCCTTCTCTTGCCTTTCTCTTGACCCTCTCACTCTACTTTCTCTCTCTAAGTTCTCAAACCCCCTTTTCATTACCACTTCCATTTCCAAGCCTTAAAGGATGTCATTCCCAAAAGACATTTTTTAAGAGCTTTCACTCACTCCCTTCTCATCATTGAAGTTGATCACTCATTGACTTCAAGACCCCATTACCCAAAACACCTAACCCTCACTCACACCCATACTCCCTTTGTCTCATTCAACCTCCCCATCTACATCCGTGACGATCCATCCACATCCTTGCATCCACGGTCCTTGATCGAGCTCGAAACCAAAGGTATAAACTAGTTTCCTCGGACTAGACTCCGTTCTGGTCCTGAGGGGACCTTTCTGTCAGCAGATCTAACCCCCTTTTGGTTAGATCCTGACTCAAAACGTATTTTCATAAAATAAAACCAACACTGTGCTGAGGTTGGGAAACCGCGCGGTCTGTTGAATAGACGCGCGGCATCCTGACACTCAGTGCACGGCATGGTGCACAATGATGCTATTGTGAGCAGGCTGTTTGGATCCGAGTCTTCCTCTGTTGTGGTTATCTGTATCTGCTGCATACTGTTTCTGCTGCTCTTAAAATAAGGCCACATCTACAAGCCATGTTCTAGCTCTTCTAAAAACCTTTTCTAGATCATCCCGAATGATTAAAAATGTTAAAAACTATTTTAAAACCCTATTTTGAGAAAGACAATGGTATTTTTGGGATGATCTAACTGTCGTGATGTTTCTGGTAAGCTTTCCAAAAGATATGCAGAGAAAGCCGTGGGCTAAATAACGTTTTGAGAAACTGAAACAGTCTGACAGCAGAGCCGTTGCCACGCACGGCATGTTGAGATGCCTCGCACGGCATCTCAGGGTACCGTGAATGGCTTTCTAAAGTCTAAACGGTCTGGATCTGAGTTTTCCTTTGTCGTGGTTATCTGTTCTTGCTGTTTACTGTTTCTGTAGCTCCCAAAATGAGATCGTATCTACAAGCCAAGTTCCAACTCTCCTAAAACCCTTTTTTCAAGATCATCCCAAATGATCAGAAGTGAGCTAAATAATGTTTTCAAAAGATCTACAGAACAAACAGTAGGCTAAATAACGTTTTGAGAGACTGAAACCGCCTGACAGCAGAACAGTTGCCACGCGCGGCATGCTGAGACGCCTCGCACGGCATCTCAGGGTGCCGCGAACGGCTTTCCGAGGTCCAAACAGTCTGTTGAATGTCATTTACTCCTATTTGTTCACATCATCTTATCACGACTGTACAGATAGCACCACCTGCACGCCAACGTGATATATTTCCCATGTCCCTTTCCCGCTACGTGTTTTATTAAAGAGCTTGATATTCCGAACGATACCGGAGATCTCCCCTTTTTGAAAACATCAAGTAGAGACCGGTCTTACCGGGCGAATGGGGTGCTTTTTAAAGAAAAACCTTCCTCATTCGTAATGTGGCTCCCGAACCCATCATCTCAACGTTTTCGCTAGACCTAAAGCCTTTTTCAAGCAAACTCTCGGTTTCTCGGATCATCCATCTCGAAAATCCGGGTGGCGACTCTTCGAGGAAGCTCATTTCCGGGCGCGGGAGCCCACAATCATGGTACCAGGGCTGTCCATCATCGACATCATCGATAGTGCTAACATATTGATAAGCAGGGCAGTCCCGCTGTTCAATCAGGATAGGACGAAGCTTGACTCCCAACGGAAGTTCAATCATGCAAGCCAAAGTTGCCAAGGCGTCCGCAAATTGATTTTTCAAACGAGGAATGTGAGTAAAAGTCACCTTGTTAAAATGAGGAATAAGATCTTCTAAGTCCTGATGATAAGCCTTTAATTTTTCCTCACGAACTTTCCAGTCCCCATTAGCCTGAGATACAACAAGATTAGAATTGCCGATAACCTCGAGCTTTTCAACACCGAGCATCAAAGCGGCTTCCATGCCTACAATACAGGCCTCATATTCCGCTTGGTTATTAGTGACATCGAAATTGAGTTTAAATGCAAGTGGAATATGGGAACCGTCAGGTGTTATCAACAAAACACCGATTCCATATCCTTTCTGATTGGCTGCCCCATCAAAGTAGAGAGTCCATACATCCTCCACAACTGTTAGCACTGCCTCATCCGAGAAGACAAAGTCTCAGTCCTCCGGCCCATCGACAGGATGATCAGCCAAAAATTCTAGCACCGCGCGTCCCTTGATGGACTTCCTCGTGACATACTCAAGATTGAATTCTGCCAGCAAGAGCAACCAACGTGCTAACTTACCAGTAAGCGCTGGCTTCTCAAATAGATACTTGAGAGGATTCGTTCGCGAGATCAGCTTCATTGGGTAAGCCAGCATGTAGTGTCTCAGTTTCTTGAAAGCCCAAACAAGGGCCGAACACGTCTTTTCAAGAGCGGTGTAGCGTTCTTCATATCCTACCATCTTCTTACTTAAGTAATAAATGGCCTTCTCAATGCCCTTATCACCTTCTTGAGCAAGCAAGCATCCCATGGACGAAGGATTCACATACAGATAAAGTATCAAGGGCTTCCCAAGCACGGGCGGCATTAAAACCGGAAGGTTCTGTAAGTAGTTCTGGATAGACTCAAAAGCTGCTTGACATTTGTCGGACCATACAAACGGTGTGCTCTTCTTGAGTAGATGAAACATCGGCTCGCAAGTTAAGGTCAACTTGGCGATGAATCTGCTAATAAACTGAACCTTCCCCAGAAATCTCCGCACTCCCTTTCCAGATTCCGGTGGCTTCATCTCCAGTACTGCCTTGATTTTCGACGGATCGACTTCGATGCCTCGAGTAGTGATCATGAAGCCGAGCATCTTGCCAGCTGTGACCCCGAAAGTGCATTTTTGCGGATTGAGACGCATACAAAACTGACGGAGCCTCTCGAAGAACTTCCTAAGCACAAGAATGTGTCCCTCTCGAGTTTTGAATTTGGCAATCATGTCATCGACATAGACCTCAACTTCCTTATGCATCATGTCATGCAGGATGGTCGTTGCAGCCCGTTGATAGGTAGGTCTAGCATTCTTCAACCCAAACGGCATGACCAAGTAGCAGTAAGTTCCCCACTCAGTGATGGACATTGTCTTCTCACGGTCCTCGGGTGCCATAAGAATTTGGTTATAGCCTGAAAATCCATCCATGAACGAGAGCAAAGCATGCCCCGCAGTATTATTCATAAGCACATTGATGTGTGGCAAGGGAAAATCATCTTTGTGGCTTGCTTTGTTCAAGTCCCTGAAATCGATACAGACTCGTATTTGCCCATTCTTCTTGGGAATAGGAACAATGTTGGCCACCCAAGTGGGATACTAAGAAACCATGAGAAATCCTGCATTGATCTACTTAGTGACCTCATCCTTGATCTTCTGTACCCAATCCGGCCTCATTCACCTGAGCTTCTGTTTGACAGGTTTAGCATCAGGTCGCAGGGGAATCCGATGCTCTACTATCTCAGGATCAATGCCAGGCATGTCTTGATGAGACCATGCGAAGACATCACTATACTCGGTGAGCAACTCCTTGAAGTCGCAATGCTCCTCTAGTGAAAGCGTTGAGCCCACTTGAACCATTCGGGGATCATTCTCATCTTTCAAGTTTAGCAAACTACTTCTTCTTTTAATGGCTGAGCATTGCCTTTCGTCTTCCCTTTCGATGAGGGCACGGATTTCCTTGGGAATATCCCCATCAAAATATATCCCTTCATCGTCGGGGTCGATACAGTTTATATAAAGATCATGCAAGTAGTCAGAAGACGAGTCATTCATTGCACAAAACCCCTCAGGGTTGCCAAGTACAAGAGAATCAAACTCAAAGTAAAAGCTATGACGTGGAGGGCCCAGAGGTACAAACTCCGACTCAGAGCTAGATTTAGATGACTCACTGGACTCCTGTAATGACCCGAATTTTCAAGTCAATATCTTTAAAATAATTCTCTTATTAAAAATTATTCTATCATTTATTAAAGAGACTGTATTATTATTATTTAATTCTAGGAGCTAGCCATTAAAATTCCTTTGATATCATAGGATTTTTTCCACAACCTTGATAGCCTTGTACCCACTTATTATAGAACCCTAGCCCTATTTCATAATCCTAAAAATCTAGGATAAGATTAGAATAGATTGTACTCCTAGATTTTGTGAGATAATATAGGATTTTATTAGATATGATTTGGATAAGATTAGATTGGATTAGATTAGATAAGATTGGATAAGATTTGATTTGATTTCCCTAGATTTTATTCTAGGAATATTCTTGGCATCAAATCCTAGATTTTATTACGGTAAAAATATTCTCGGTATCAAACCCTTAGATTTTTATTATTTTAGGAATATGCTTTGGCACAAAAGAATATACTTGGAATTATTCAGTTTGATATTAATTAAGAAAGGAATATGCTTAGAATTATTCCATTGGGTATTAATTACGGAAGGAATATGCTTGGAATTATTTCCTAATCTTCTACTATAAATAGGCCCCCACTCCCCTTCACACATCACACCGCACACACACCATACACCTCACACACCACTCAATTGGAGAGTGTTAGTTAGAGAGAGAGAGAGAGAGAGGAGAGGAAGAAAGAAAAGAGGGAAAGAAGGAAAAAAAAAAAAAGAAAAGAAAAAAAACTACTTTCTTATTTTATTCGGTTGAGCCGAAACGACGTTACCTCACCCGCCTTTTCACCCGACGTACTCCGTAGCCGCTCTACCACCAAGAAGAACGGTAGAAACCTCCTATCTACTCACCTAAGTATAATGTTGATGTGCTATATATTTAACTATTTATTTATTATGTTCATGATATCCCATGATTAAATTATTGAAGTTGAAATATTGGATTTATTATTGTAAAGCTTAATTAATTGCATGTTTGTTAATGAGTAGTGATGTTATAATTTTCAAACTTGTCGAAAATAGAAACGCATGAAATTTGTGATTTATTATCACATGATTGTAGCAAGTTTTGAAAGAATAATGTGAAAGCGAGAAAATAATGCATGTTTACGGGACACGAGAAACGGGAAATATGGAAAATATTAATGAATGTGTGTTTGTAATATTAAATTAATATTATAAGTTGGAATAAAATATTTCTTTCGATAAGGGGAAAAGATTAACAAACTTTGTTAACAAATGAAAAGATATTCAAAAGAAAGAAAAGAAAGAGCTAGCCTTGTGATAAATTATTATTATTATTAAGTAATTGATTTTAAACTGTTTAGTAATAAGTGGACTATTTTATAAAATCATAAAAATTACTAATTCGTCATTAAAGATAATAAAAATTGTGGAAACGATTTTATTCGTAAATTGAGGATTATTCGCGAGATTATGGTGGATTGTGGTGTTGAAACCCATGTGTAGGTGAAGAGTTGTGCAAATAATAAATTATTTGAATAATCATAGTTTATGTAGTAATTACTTAATAATTAAATATGTAGGGATTTAGATTTAAAATGTAAATGAGGAAATATTTGTTCTAACTAGAGAAAAATAGTTATTATTATAAGCCAAACTCAAAATATTTTATTGGCCATATTAGTTTCATATCATCTCATTATAAAGATCTAATATTAAATATTTATTGTATTTTGAAATAAATAAATAAATAAATAAATAAAGTTAAGTAAATACTAAATTTAGTAATATGTATTTTCTAATAAAAATAAATTTGTAAAATGTATGAATAATAATATGGTTGTTAAAGGAAATATCTTAAATAGAAAAATAGTGAAAATGTTTTAAAATTTCTAAATGTGAGAAATAGACTAAATTTTAAGTATAGTGATTAATTGTTTGATTAAATATGTATACTGTGATAATAAAGAAATAGCTTAAATGATTTTGAGAATACTATATATGTTGTTATTAGTAATTTGGTAAAAGAAAAACAAAAACTTCACCTTTTAAAATAATGATTTTATTCAAACTGTGGTATACTTATTTTTGACTTATTTGTCAATTGATATTTAATAAAATTTAGAAGATTGTTATTCATATGTTGCACTTATTATGTTAGACATAATACATGCAATGTTGTAGTTTGTGAGTTTTGTTGGATTTCTAATGCTATTGATTGTTATGTGGGTTATGGTAACTTGAATTGCTACGTGAACGTAAAAATTGGACAATAGGTATCCTGGGTGGTACTCGTGACTTGAAATAAATGATTAGACGTTAAAACCTAGGGAAAGTGAAATGTTGATTGTCACTGTTGTGACGGTTACGGTCAGGAGATAGCCAAAGTGGCCGAGGACCGTTGATTACTGAAAGAATGGGTAATGGTATCGGCACTTGTGGTTTAAGACCAGTGGATTTTGATATATCGCACGAACCCTGAATATGGCACTGCTGGATTTATCTTCCGGATATTTCCGGGGGTGTTTTTATTGGTTGAAACCGGAGTATGGGTATCATTTCTCGCGGTTGGTTGGTTTATCATTCGCTCCTTGTGATTGTACAGTCGAGTTTGACCCGACATGTAGTTTGGTCTTATTCGTCTGGGACCCCAGGCTGGGCAAGCAAGGGGAGGGTAAATCGGCAGAGTTGCCATAGTTCAGAGGTTGTTTGGGAGGAGTATTTCTCATGGTGGAGAAATCTAGAATTCACTTAAAAACAAGAAATTCATAAAAGGCTACTTATGACTGCGTATTGTAATTGTTGTATAACCTTGTTTTATTTTATTGAAACTGCATATTGTGGTATTGGGTGTTAGGATTTCTACTTGGTGAATTATCACTCAGGATACGTTTGTATCCTGGCAAATCGTTTGCTTTGGCGATCAATTTGCCAGAGCGTGCAGGATTCTATAGTGGAGCCGGATTAGTAGAAATTGAAGTGGAGCACATAAGGATTAATTTGGAGAGGTCTTAGAAGAGTTGGCAATTTTTGGAGAATCTAGAAAATTATTTACCTGGCGGCTTAATTTATTTTAGTGATGTAATTCATTTATGGAGAAAATATGGGCCTAGAAGTGTTTGAAATACAATGTATATTGGAGTTTATTCTAAGAAAATAGCGGGTCGTTACAACTCCGACTGTGACTCAGACGCAAACTCAAACTCAGATGTGTCATCAATGTAAGTTAGGCGCGGTTTGAAAATGCAATTTTTAAGGCTGCCCTTGGCTCTGTGATAAGAGCAGTGGGGTCCTCGAGGGCGACGGGCCCAAGCATGAGCACTTCGGCTTCTTTAGCTTCCTTGGCCAAACCCACTTGAGAGAACTCTTGGAATAACAGCTCCAAGCTCCCCTGATTGAAAGTTCCCAGCCAGTCAGTCTTAATCTTGACCTGATTCAGCTTCGTCTTGAATTCCTTCCTTGCTGGCTCGTCGTCATTCTCAGACCAGGTGTCGTCAGCGAAGACTTCAAAGCCAGGTAACAACTCCCCAGTTTTCGGGTTGATGAAGGGCTCAGACTATCCAGCGTAAGCAGCATCCCCCATTTCACGCACAAAGTAGCTGTCGGGATCACTGTAGAGAGTTCGAGGTTTTCCCGTATGTTTCCTTCTTTTGGCATTTTTGGCAGAGGCTGTGTATCCAAACCAAAACGGCTCTCACAAAAAGGAAAGGTAGGGAACTCCGGGACTCCCTGTTGGCGAATCCCTAAACCCAGACCAGGAAAATAGGACATCCTTAACATAATTTCCATCGCGACAGAGCTTATGAGGAAGTCCCCGTCCATGTTGATAGCCAAAACAAAACCAGAAGTGTCGAACGAGAAACCCCTAAGATCGACATCCTCTTCACCATGCAAGATCCCTAAAACAGGAGTCCCATCTTTTTTGAGTGGGCGGATGCCTGAATCTCCACAGATGGTAAGGGTGCCAGTGGGAAGTCCCAGAATGACTTTCTGATGGAGAGTTGATGGCACAGCCATGATGTCTGAACGATGGAGCCATGGCCTGCCCAGCAGCAGGTTGAAAGTGGTGGGAATGTCAACAACGTGGAACTCGACGACCATTTCAAAGCCCTCTGCATTGAGCTTAAGCATTAGAGTGCCCTCGACCATACGACGTGTCCCGTCATACACTTTAACAGCCAAGCTAGAAGGTGCAAAATCCATTTTAGTCAATCCCAGGCGATAAGCCACCCTCATAGGACAAACATTGATAGCCGAGCCATTATCAATGAGGACAGTTGGAATCTAGAGTCCTTGACACTTTATCGTAATGTGCAAAGGGCGGTTGTGGTCAACCCCCTCAACTAGCAGATCCTTGTCAGTGAAAACCACAGTGTGCTTGGAAGTAGGAGGGAGGATGAGAGATACCATCGCCTCAGGAGTGATGTCAGCTTAAATTTTAAGGCAGGAGAGAGCATGGCATAACCTCTGGCGGTGCTCTCGGAGATCAATCCCCAGATGGATATAGCAGCTGGAATCCGCTCAAGCTGTCGCTGAACTGAATCAGCAGCGGGTGAGCCAATCAATCCCTTAAGAGGTGCAGACTTCGGGAAAGCAATGGGTTAATTCCTTTGTTTAGAAGGGTTGGATGAGGTCCCAGCTTGTAGATTTGCAGGTTGGAAAATCCGTCCACTCCTCGTAACATTATGCACATTCCCCGAAGAAGGCACAACCTGAGGACCCTCATTCACATCCTAGAGATCGGCAGGGACTTCCCCCAGCTTGTGCTTCCCTTTATTAGTGGCTGTTGCAGATTTAGGTACCTCCATGTCCAACCCTTAGTCTTCAGCTAAGTCTTTCATTAAGAGTGAGTCCCAGAAACTCAAATCCGCGACCGCCGCCACTTCTGTAACAGGCTCCGGATTGGTCATAAATGGAACGTCCCACAGTCCACCCTCTGTTAAGGAGCGGGTAACTGCCCAGACTTTTGTCCCCACATGGATGTCGACTACCTCATCAATGTCCCACAAGTTAGCAAGAGGAACAAGATCTGTTACCATGATGCTGCAGTCTGCTGGGATATGGAACCTCAGGACGAGGAAGCTCCCCATTAGTGATGTAAGAACAAGGGTCATGATCAGCATCACAGATCGATTCGAAGACTGAGTTGAAAGTGGAAATGTGATCTCCCAAGACCCGAGGGTCCTCCTGAACCAAGTCATCTTCCACGTAATGCTGCATATAGTCTAGTATAGCATAGCCTTGTAGAGGGTTAGGATCCAAAATCACGGGATCTTGCCAGATCGGCTCGGGGTCCCAGTTATATTCTTCCTCGAGGGCCAAAGGTTCAGCCTGATGGAACAGCATGTATAAGGAAAATTCATCCAAGGGATCGATCATTGCGGCTTCATGGCCTAGCCATCCTACCAGGCTTGATCAAATGGGAGGTATTCAGGCTGTTGCGGGAACCCGTCTAGTTTGAGCACTGACCACTTGTTGATCAATGGGGTGGCATAGTCCATGTTATCAGCCACGGCCTAACCTATAGCTTGCATGTTAGCTTATGGAGGAGGCGGATTGGATTGGAACCGGTCTGTCAGACTGGGAGATGGACTAGGATTGGTAACATTGAAGTACGGGCTGTCCAGAGACGAAGCAGAATTAAGCTGCATAGCGGGGATCGATTGATGAAAAAGGTCGCTGATAGATGCGCCCAGGACAAAGGCCCCATTCTGCAACCGTGCCAAAGGCACATCAGTGTCAGTGATCTATCCCTCATCCACACGTATGTATGAAACTTCCGCACAGGGTTCAGATGGAGATGACACAACTGGCTTGGGTTGATCTGTGGAGACTATATGGCTAGTGGGGTCAACTATGGTAGAGTTGGGGTTGATTTCAATGGAGCTGAGAGATATTTGGCAAATATGTGGAATAGCTTTATGGTTAGGCAGGGAATTGGAGAGGATGTTCGGCTTTTGGGAAGGCGGAGGTGGTGCCTGGAGTGTCCCTTCATCAATGAGATCCTGAATCGCATGTCGGAGGTGAAAGCAGGAATCTGTAAGATGACCGGCTCCCTGATGGTAGGCACAGTATAGGTTGGCTTTGAAAATTGCCAGAGGATTTTTGGGTAAAGGAGTTGGGTCAAGGGGCTTCAGGTGCCCTGACTTGACCAACTTCTCCAAGACTGAGGACAGAGGTGCCTCAATCGCAGAGAAGCTGTGGGGTTGACCGCGAGGCCGGTTGTTCTGTGGTGTTTGCACCTGATTGACATCGGTGATGTGGTTAGCGGTGTTGGAGGAAGTGGCGTTTGTGCCGCTGGTTGCTGTATTTGAGTAAGTTCCGCCCCCAAACAGTGCATTGGTATTTCCAGAATAAGCACGAGCCTTTGCTTTTGGAGGGTTAGAAGGTTCCCCTTTTGATAGTATCCCGCTCTGCAGTGCATCTTTGATGGCCAGGCCAGAGTCAAATAAGGTTTTAGAGTTAGCAGACGCTTGAGCCATAACCAAATGCCTAGCATAATCCGGCTGGAGGTTATGAGAGATAATACGGAGCTGATCCTTCTCACTAGGACGCTCAGTCATCAATGCAGCCTTGGCCCTCCATCTCTTGACGAAGTCAGCAAAGGTCTCTTTCGCTTCCATTTTTATGGATTCCAACTCCCACGTAGTCATCTTCAGCTGAGAGTTGTAGCTATACTGCGAAATAAACGCAGTCCCAATGTCCTCCCAAGTCCTTCTTTTGGTAATGTCGAGTGACAAAAGCTGTGACATGGCCTCAGGCTCAACTGACAAGAGCTTCATAGCGGCATGGTAACTGTAGAGGTGAGTCCGAGGGTCACCACTTCCATCGAATTTCGCCAAGTCTGGCATTTTAAATTTCTCGAGGAGCTTGGCATGGGGGTACAGGCAGAGACGATCCAAGTCGATCCCACCCGCTTTGACTTTTTCCGCTTTGGCAATGGATTCCTCAAGTTAGGCCATCTTGGACGTAAGAGCAGTAATATCCGGGTTCGCAGCCAAGACATTGCCTACAGGATTTGGATTGGCAGCAGGTACGCGAACTACCCTGGGGTTCTGCTGCACAATGAGGCGCCCTGGGTTGTTCGGATCTTCGACCAAGATAGGCTGCTCCTAGTCAGACTCATCGTCCTCGCCTTCCTCTTCGAGTGGAGGTGGAAGACGAGTGTTGATAAGGTCTTGAGATGGGTGTGTTGGCATCGGTTTGAGCTGATCTCTGCTGCATTGCAGTGATGCTGTTCTGGAGATTCATGAGCATATCTTCAATGGTAAGGGGCTGTAGACCTGGCTGTTCTGTCATGTTGGGATTTTCAGAAGTGCTTGTAGCTGAAGAAGGAATCAGAGATGCTGACTGTAAGACCTCTTCTAAGATTGACGGTGAGCTTGTCCGTAAGGCGGCCAATGAAGAAAGCGGAGAGTCTTTCGTTGCGACTGACTGGGATTGTAACCTAACGAGCCTCTGACTCGGATTCCGCTGTAGACGTTCTCAGGCGGGTTTGCCAACTTGCCTCGATACTTTCCTCGGCGGTGCAATGGCTCAGAACTTTGCTTGCAAAGCAAAGAAGACGATTTGAAGGCCTTGCAGCCACTTTAATCTAAATAAAAGACTAAAGCATAAATGCAGCCAGCGTCCGTGTCCCCTAGACTCTAGAACTGAAAGTCAAGTCTATCTCAAAGCATCCGGGCACTGCCAGAATCCTCAGAATTCTTTTCGAATATGTATCCTTGCTAGAGGCAAACAGGGCTAAAAGGATGCCAAAAGAATCCTAAACCTTCGGCAATTCTGCTGATTAGGGTTTCAACTCTCTAAGTAGGAACAACTCGGTATGAATGTAATGATACCATAACCATAATGGTGTGAGTGGCACGGCACTGTTAGCCAGGCGGTGTAAGTGACAAGGCACTTGTAACCTTTTGGTGTAAGCATCATGGCATTCACTCTATTGTTCCTTGTTTTCTATTTGAAACCTTAAGCAGGTATAGAGACAAGGGTGTATAAATTTTTGATTTCCTAAAGTCCCTTCTCCCTAAGGATTTTGAGAAAACGGGCACCATCGAGATGCATGACTCTTCATCGGGTATAGCAACGCCCCGATAACTGTAAGACAGACTCGTTTCTAAACGAGAACCAAAAAGCCGCCATAAACATGCTTCTACGCAAAATGTTACGAATGAACATAACATGCGATAGGGAAAGCAGTAACATGTAGACAGTATATGGGGTTAGATGCAGATAGATCCTACCCTGCAGGTGCCTGTCTTAATTTGGAAAGTTCTAATGTTTTGTCTATGCAAAGGCCGGTTTTGGTTCGTAATGGGTTCCCTGGACTAGGGCCACAGATATACCTCCCGTTGCTCGCGATTCGCAGAGCAACAATCAAACGGTAGCATGACCCATCATCGTCGAAGGTTGTTAGTCATTCGGGGTCCCCGGGCTCCGGTAAACCGTGCCGGATTGCCAAAACGATCCAACGAGGCTTGCCCAAATCGATGTAAATGAATGCTAGAATTTGATTAAGCAGAAGAAGAATCACAAAATCACAAAATGCCTTTTCAAATTTGGCTCACTTTATTTAGTCCATCTTTAGAGAAAACTACGCAAGTGAACAACTAAAAAAGTCCTAGATTAGATAGGCCAGACACGGGGTCCTGTTAATTCACCATTCCAACCTTCGGCAGCGCGAAGCTCACCGTTTTGACAGACTTTAAGGAATTGTTCACAAAAGTATTTAAACTCTAAGCATAGATTAATATTGGTTCAATTATCCCTAGCAGGGTCGCCACTGTGGGCAGCATGCCCTTGGAAAAGAGGATTTCATTCCTCGTTTTGCCAAAGCGGCCCGGAAATCGAGGGAGCGCTAGCGGAGAAGCAGGCGCTCGAAAAATATAGAGTCGCCACTCAGGTTTGAAGGTCCGACACCCAAGGAACTGTATTACGAAGCACCTGCCACACTATTTGATTTGAAAAAGTGAAGGAACCAGTCCGTCATAACTATATCTGGGTTCGGGGGCCAGGTTACGAGAGGGGAAGGGTTTTAAGGCACCCCTCTCGCCCAATCCGGAGATCGGTCTCTACTTAGGCATTTTGTGAAAACTTTTGTGCTTCTTCTTTTATTAACCAATTTTTTAGCCAATTAGGGCGGGGGAATAGTTAATCGGGGATTAAAACTATAACACGATTTGCAAGATGTGTTTGTATTGAGCATGGATGGATGGAACACTATGAAAATGGGATAAAACTTAACCCTCTGATCAGAACATCAAAACTGCACAAGGTATAAGCATGCCATACACAATGGCCAACTTTGCATGCATGGATCTACGTACATGCAAAGAACCATCGCGCGACACTCTTAAACCCTTGTGTGAGTATTTGTATCCCACCACAGGTTAAATTTTATCCCCTTTTGGGCTCTGGAAGGACCAGTGCTCACCCAGGGGGCAAACCAGGCAATTTTATATGTACTGGAATGTAAATATTACAAACAGAATGAATTAAATTAGGAATACAACCCCTAAATAGTGGGGGTAAGTAAACAGGGGGTTAGGCCCTAGTTGCCATGCAAGGGAAGCCACTGGAAATCAGAGAACCATCGCGCGAGATCTTAGAACAGTCGCGCGAGGGTTCTGACTTGACTTCCAGGAATTGCTTTGCATGTTTGGGGTTCTGAAACATACTCAGAAACATCCCAAGGGCATTCCAAACCAAGCAATACAGCAAAATAAACTAAACTATGGATTTTAGCATGCAACACAGTGAAAACATGCTTCAAAACAGTAGGAGTGTTAAATGAAACTCAAAGGCCAACATTCCCTTCCCCACGTGATCCATTCTCACACAGACAAAAATGTCGCACGAGGATTCAGGACCATCGCGCAAGGGTTTGTGGTCCACAATTTCTTGTAACCCTGCTGACTTTAGGGCCAGGATAGGTAGCCTTGGCCCTACCAGCCCCCCTCAGGGATCAAAACAGAAAGCAGGTAAATGTTTATACCTTTGCTTGAGTTGTTTTTGAAATGGTTTGAACAAGGTGGTGTAGCTTGGAGAATGAGCGTATGTAGAGCACAAGAGTGAGAGAATAACAAGTGTGGTTAAGGGTTTGTAAGCCTTTTTGCTTAATTTTTGGTAACCCTTAGCTTTGGAAGCATTGGGGGGGCGGGGGGGGGGGGGGTATTTATAGGCTAAAAGGGAATGCAAGGGTTGATGGCAAACTAGGCCTAGAAGCCAGCCAACAAGGCTGGCCAGCCAAGCTTGGTGGAGAAGGTGGTGAACAAGGTTGAGGGTGGTTACATTGGGAGGTGCCAACCATGGAGTCACCAACAGCTGTTCTGGAGGAAAACGGGGTTCTACAGCCCCATAGACCCCCTGATGATCACAAAATCCAGCTGGAAAAAGGTGATGGGGACAGGCTAGAACCATCGCGCGAGGGAATAAAACTATCGCGCGAGTGTTCAAACTGTTGCGCGAGGGTCAACAGTCAATAGTTTGACTTTGACCCACACCTGGCAATACAACCCTCGCGCGAGGGTTCCAAAGACACGTGCAATGGTCAAACCTTAGTTTAGGGTTTTGACCTAGGGTTTTAAGGTTTAAAAGGTTCAAGAAGGGCTCCAAACACTCCAAGCTCAAACCATTGCAAACTCAAGTCTGTATCGACCTAGTTCATCATCGGGGAAACAAGAAACCGTAAAACAATCAGGAGATCTAGATTGGGGTGTCTACACTAGGCTCGGTACTTGATGCAGAGCTTTGGGATACGCGCTGCCTGGGAGGCGGCGCTGCTGGCACGGGGTGGTAGAGGTGGAATGGAAAGAGGTGGAAGAAGAGGGGATGGAGGCCAAGGAGATGGAGGCTAAGGTGACAGCGCTGGTCCGAGCGGGACTAGTTTGCCTCCACTTTCCTGGTTAGTGGACGTGGTGATTGCCCAGGGGGCTCCTGGTGTAGTGGTGGTACCACGTCCCACAGTCGCGGCTCTAGAGTTTCTCGCTCAGGTATAACATGCATTTACTCTTCTCATGTGCCTGTTGTAGTCAGTACGTGTTCTAATCGATCTTTTCCATTGTGCAGGCAACTCCGGAGTACGTGAAGAAGATGGCGGAAGCCATGATGGGCTTGGAGTAGCTGGTGCGGCAGTACACCATGGGCCATCCTCCAGAGGTGCTCCCACGCGTTGGCGGGACGATGGTAAACCCTCAAACTCTAACCATTTATTTTACCCTTATTGCCTATATCATGATTATGATGCAAATGTTGTATGCATGTTGTGCTATTGCAGGCTAGAGGAGGGGCTGCACGGGGGCTACGCAGGAAGTCTGTTCGTGTGCCAGTACAACAGGCTTCTTCTGCTGGCTCTCGGGAGGAACCTCCGTCGAAGAGGGTGCGACACTCGGCGGGGAATGAGGATGAGCCTATCGCTGTCTCTGACAAAGAGAGCGAGGAGCCCACGGACGTTGACCAGGATGAGACCTTAGAGAGCACCGTGCCCAGGCTCATTTGCACTCAGGAGGTGGTTAGCTCCCAGGCGGAGGAGGATGTCTCCAAGGAGGATGTGGAAGAGGGCAAGGACATGGATGAGGACGAGGATTGAGCTCCTTCTTTTGCTTTTTGCCTTTTTGGTGGAGCCTTCGTGCTTCCTTTTGTAGGGTGCCTGTTTTACCCTTTGTAGGTAGGATTTTGAACATTGGGCTTGCATGTCTTCTTTAGCTATGTACTTCGACTTATGGATGCTTTTGAGATAGAAAACTGTTACTTCAATGTTTTATGTCGTTCAATTTCTTTAGCTGCTGTGATGTATAGAAAATTGAGTGACGCAAACACCAATCGGAATGCACAGCCAACCATAAACCACTGAATCTAACATAATATACTCAACTGGTAACATTCTGAGAGAGAGAGAAGATGTATAGAAATCGAAAGAAAGGTAATTGGACAAACTTTGATAACTGACCTATATACAAAAATTTTCATGAATACCTTTGATATTGGATCGAACACGACTATGTGTGACAATAGCAGCCCTCAAAGCTTGATGCGTATCTTGAGAGTTTGTCCTCATGTTGGAAAAACTCTTTGAAAAAGTAAGAAAATGTTGCGATCAAAGGGTGACATTCTCAAATTCCGACTCTGGACTCAAACCAAGGCTTGGATTGAGTCTCTTTTGACCATTATGTCCTGTGCGACTCAAAAAGGCAACTTGAAATGACTCGAAATGGATTTTGATATCTGACATGTCATGAGAATAGGATTTTGTTGACTCTTTGTGCCACGACCTCGAATTTTGAGAGTTGATCCGGAGCGAAACTTTCCCGAAGTCCAAAATACCCGTTAACGTGTGTTCTGGGGGTTGGTAATGCCTCAAAGTGCCTTGAATTCATTTCAGACCTCTGCTGTCAAAATCTGCAACAGAAATGAAGGCTTACTATGCCGTGCGTGGCTTCAGGATGCCGTGCGGGTTTTTATGCGATTCCACAGCCTATCCATGTTATGCCGTGGTATTTTTCCCAAACCGGTATGCCGTGCGTGGCTTCCATATGCCATGCTGGGCAATTTTCCTGACAGTCTGCAGTTTGTTGCTTCCTAAGATAGATTGCACGATGGTTAAAGTTTGACCCCTGCAATGGCATTTCCGAACCAATGCATGTGTGCACTGAGTTTCTAGAGTATGACCAAGCCTTTTCCGGTAAAAGACTCATGGAAAACTTGCGCTTTTGAACACCTAAGACTCTTTGAAAGTTGAAGTTGTCTCCCCTACCCCTCCTATAAATTCAGCCTTTGAACCTCAGAGTTTCCACATCCCTCTCAATTCAAACTCTTCCTTCCTCCTGATGGCTTTTTCTCTCACCGGTTCCCTTTGCCCATGGTTGGTTTCCATGGAAGGTGTCGATTGGCTCAACTTTCGGGCTCATGGCCTCTATTCTATGAGATACCTTCGCAACATTCGTCTTCGTCCTGAGCTTTTGAGGGCAGCCGCAAATTTTTGGGATCCGGAGGTCCATGTGTTCCGCTTTGGTGAACAAGAGCTTTGTCCCACCGTAGAAGAGTTCCGTGCTTATCTCAGCGGTTTCGGTTCTGAAGAAGCCATTGTCCCACCTGTGCGGGAGAGTGTTTATAAGGTCCTGGCTGTAGCTCTCGGATTGAATGGCAGTACTGCTCGCTACTTGGTTAGCAATGGTCACCTCAACATGATGCGGCTTATTGAGATGTTCTCCCCTCTTGGCAATTTGGAGGACACAACCTATCAAACTCGGTGCATGACTGCTCTTTGCATGTGCCTACTTGCAGCCTACATCTTGGTTCCTTCCGCTGGCCATGCCAGTTCAGCATTGGTTAGTATTGCGATTCAGATCGAGACTCGAAAAGACGTGATTCCGATGGTTTTGGCTGAGACATTGATAGGTTTGGACAAGGTTCGCTCTGGAGAGACCGAGACCTTTGGGGGTAGTCCTCTTCTCCTACAAGTTGGCTCCTCACTCAGCTTTCCTTTTTCGGGTTTTTCTCACGTTTTTATTTTTCCTCAACACTCGGCTTGGCTTTCTATGGTTCCTTACTTGTTTTCTCTCTTTTGTAGATTTGGCTCTATGATAAGGTGAACGTGCTAACTCTCCCTCCTGGCAATTTGATGTTTGAGGCCAGGTTATTGTTTTCACGGTGCTTTGAGTTTGGACAAGGTTCGCTTTAGAGAGACCAAGACTATTTCCTGGAGTTGCTTGTGGCTCGACCTCCCGCCCATGACAGTGCATTACATGGGTCCTCAATGGGTTGTTCTTGCTGGCTTGGAGGCTTTTACCTTCTACATCCCTTATCATATTCAGCGTCAACTCGGTTTGAGGTAGGAGGCTCCTACGGAGGTCCTGGTGGATGTGGTCCTGCCTTTCTTTCGCCATTCGGTCCTTTGCAACTACCAGCGATTCTAGAGAACTCGTGAGGTGACTAATGCTCATCCCTACCCATCTGTGGTAGTACGTAGGAGTTATCGGAAGTGGCTTAGGAGGGACATTGCTGTAAGAGCTGTAGCTCAAGGAAACTGACTCAATCCTACTATCCTAACCATTGAATAAAATAGGGGTGTAAATGAGCCAAATCGAGCCGAACCTCGCTAGATTCGGGATCAGCTCAGTAAGGTATAACTCAGGCTTGGGTTCGGTTCGGATTCGATTCGAGCCAAAACAATTGAGCTCGAGTTCGGCTAGAAAAAAATTTCAAGGCTCGAATTCGGCTCGTCAAGGCTCGTTAAACTCAAACGAGCCCAACCAAGCTGAATTTGGGCTCGAATTCGGCTCGTCAGAATTTTTTTCCGAAGAACGAGATCAATATACCCTTATAGATCACAACAAAGGGGAAAAAACATCAAAATATCCAATAATTCATTGCTCCAACAATAATATACTTTACCTGAACTTAAGGAAGGGGGAAAAAATCAACAAGAACATGACCAAAAATCTGCCATCATTCTTGATGCTTTGATCCAACAAAATCGAGTAAAAAATTGAGAAATATGCTCAGTAGTTGGATAAATCGAGTAAAGAAGTCGATTTTGCAAAGAGAGATCGAGTAATAAAACTAAAAAAAATGTTTGCAAGTCGGATGGTTCGAGTAAAGAAGAAGAAGAGATAGAGGTGAGTCGGCGGTGGAGAGGAAGAGGCGACATAGAGGAGGCGGAGAGAGGTGGTGGATGGCAGCCGGTGTGGACTGTGGAGGAGGCGGTGTGGAGGCGGGGAGGCAGTGGGTGACACTGGAGCCCTAACTGTGAATTCTGAACTAAACGATCTTGAATAATTTGGGGAAAATAAGAATTGTTAGCTTTTATTATGTATATACCCCTAAAGTATACAATATTTCTTAGTAGAACCCCAAAGTATTTTCACTGCTGTGTAGTAAAACAATTCTTAAATTATAGAAATACACCACTAAAATATATATTATTTGTAAGTAAACCCCCAAAGCATTATTAATTACATTTTAATCTCAAGTTCGCGAGCCTATTCGAGCCGAATACCATTAGGCTCAGGTTCGGTTCATTTATTGAATGAGCCTACAATTGAGGTTCAAGTTTAGTTCATTTAATAGACGAATCGAACTCGAACGAACCTTTACCGAACCGAGCCTTGAACAGTTCACGAACGGCTCAGTTCATTTACAGCCCTAGAATAAACCATGGACCCACTTCTACCACGTTGCACTTTTGTTTTCGAAAGTCATGCTTAGCCTTATGTATTAGAAGCAGTTATTTTAATAAAGTGAGTTACAACCCCCTTTTTGATTCCGCATCTTTGGATTCTCCCAACCTGGATTTTCGTTTTGATTGATGACGACTGGGCCTCGGAGCGAGACTACCTACGTATCCTTCTGGTTAAGGAATCAGGTCATAACATAGTTCAAGGATAGGGTTTGGTCTGGTTTTGACGCTCTCCTTTTTGCGCTCGCCGTTTCGGGTTTTCGGCCAGCGAGATCATTTATCGTATGCCTTAACTTTTGCCTAGGATGCCCTTGTGGGTTTTCGTCATAGCTAGCTTTTGCTCTAATTTTTGCCTGAAACTGCCCACCCTTGCGGTTTTTAGCCCAGTGAGCTTCTCTTAGGGGTAGTAGCGTTTGAGTTGGTCCTGGTTGACTAATGTTGAGAACTCGTTTCCATCCAAATCAATGAGTTGGGTAGCTCCTCCAGATAAGATGGTCTTGATGATGTAAGACCCAGACCGCTTTGGCTGGAACTTTCCCCGCGGATCGTAGACTAGTGCCCGGATTTCCTTTAAAACCCTGTCACCTTCCGTCAAATCCCCAGGCTTTACCTTTTTGTTGAACGCACGTGACATTCTTCTCTGGTATCCTTGAATGTGGAAAAGAGCCCTCAAGCGGCGTTCATCGAACAACATAAGTTCTTCGAATCGATTGCTCAACCACTCTGCCTCCTGGGCATCACATTTGATCATAGTCCGGAGAGATGGAACTTCTAACTCGATGGGGAATACAGCTTCCATACCATAAACCAAGGAATAAGGAGTTGCCCCCATCGGCATTCGCAAGGATGTGCGATTTCCCCATAAAGCTAAGGGCAACTGTTCGTGCCAGTCCCTTGCAGACTGGATAGTCTTTTCCAGAATGGCCTTGATCGTTTTGTTGGCTGCTTCCACGGCCCCATTGGTTTGCGGGCGGTAAGTCGTTGACTTGTGTACTTGGATTTGGAACTCATCAAATACTTCCTTAGCTCGTCCCTTGAAGTGGACTCCATTGTCGGATACATATGCCTGAGGGACCCCATACCGATAAATGACGTTTTGCTTGATGAAGTGTGCAACTTGAACCGCGGTCAGAGTGGCATATGAAGCTGCTTCTACCCATTTTACGAAGTAATCAACAACTACCAGGATGAATTTATGACCATTAGAAGTGCCGGCATAATTCTCCCAATAACATCAATACCCCATGTCGAGAAAGGCCATGGTGAAGTCATTTATTGTAACTCATGCGGCGGGACGTGCCTGAGGTTGGCATGTATCTGGCACTTATGACACCGTCGTACATATTCGACGCATTCTGTCTCCATGGTAGACCAGAAGTATCCCTGCCTCAGAATCTTCTTGGCGAGCATCATACCGTTCATGTGAGGACCACACACCCCTTCGTGGATTTCTTCCATTACTCTTTTTGCCTCAACACCGTGGATGCATAACTTGTGCATACCACAATGCGACCTTCGGTACAAGTTTCCTCCGCAGATGATGTATTGAGCTGCCATTCTCTGAAGAGCGATTCTGTCTTTCTTGCTAGCTTGAACAGGGTATTCTCCTTTTTCCACGAATCTTCAAATACCGTAATACCAAGGGTGTCCATCATCAGGCTCGTCAATGACCATGATATGCTGGTATACCGGTGCATCTCTTTGCTCAATCACAATAGGCCTTAACTTTACACCAACAGGGATTTCAACCATGGATGCCAATGTTGCCAAAGCATCTGTGAATTGATTTCTGAGTCTTAGGACGTGGGTGAACGTCGCCTTGCTGAAGTGGGGGGTAAGATCTTCGAGATCCTGGTGATATGGTTTCAATTTTTCTTCCTTGACCTTCCAATCACCGTTGGCTTGGGATATGACCAAGTTTGAATCCCCCACAATCTCTAGCTTTTCTATACCAATTTCAATGGCCGCTTCCATGCCCACAATGCAAGCTTCGTACTCTGCCTGGTTGTTGGTGACCTCAAAGTTAAGTTTGAATGCAAGCGGGATGTGCGATCCATCAGGTGAAATTAATAGCACGCCAATTCCAAACCCTTTCTGGTTAGCTGCTCCATCAAAGTATAACTACCAAACATCTTCAACTACTGCCATTATGTCTTCGTCGGGAAACTCGAACTCGGCGTCTTCTCCCCCTTTGACTGGGCAATCGGCCAAGAATTTGGCGACGGCCCTTCCCTTTACAGACTTCTTAGTGACATACTTTAACTCGAACTCAGCCAGCATCAGCAGCCATTGCGCCATCCTTCCCGTGAGAGCTGGCTTCTCAAACAGATATTTTAGTGGATCCATTCGGGATATCAGTCTCACCAGGTAGGCTAGCATGTAATGTCTCAACTTCTTGAAAGCCCAAACGAGTGCCCAGCATGTCTTTTTTAGGGAGTGTAGCGTTCTTCAGATCCGACCATCTTTTTGCTGAGGTAGTAAACAACCCTTTCAACCTCATCGTCTCCTTCTTGTGCCAACATGCACCCCGTCGAAGATGAAGTGACTGATTGGTATAGGATCAAAGGTTTTCCTGCTATGGGCGGTGTCAACACTGGCGGATTCTGCAGATAGGCTTTTACGGCTTCGAAAGCTTTTTGGCAAGTATCATCCCATGCAAACGGCACTCCTTTCTTGAGTAAGCGAAATATTGGTTCACAAGTCGAAGTCAACTTTGCGATAAATCGACTGATGAACTGTATCTTGCCAAGAAAACTCCTTACGTCCTTTTCGGACCGTGGTGGCTCCATTTCCACTATAGCCTTGATTTTTGACGAATCAACATCGATGCCACGGGCGGTGATCATGAACCCGAGCATCTTCCCTGCAGTGACTCCGAATGTGCATTTGGCCGGATTAAGGTGCATCTTATACTTTCTAATTCCTTCGAAAAACTTTCTAAGTGCGGACAAGTGTCCTTCTCGCTCTTTTGCCTTAACAATCATGTCGTCAACATAGACTTCTACTTCCTTGTGAATCATATCGTGCAATAAAGCCGTAGCAGCCTGCTGATAAGTAAACCCAGCATTCTTCAGTCCGAAAGGCATGACCCGGTAGCAGTAAGTTCCCCATTTAGTGACGAAAGTGGTTTTCTCCCGATCCTCCTGGGCCATGAGGATCTGGTTGTAGCCTGAGAAACCATCCATGAAAGAAAGCAAGGCGTGCCCAGCGGTATTATCGACTAGTACATCAATGTGCGGTAACGGGACGTCATCCTTGGGACTAGCTTTGTTTAAGTCCCTGAAATCGACATAGACCCTAATTTTGCCATCCATTTTAGGGACGGGGACAACATTTGTGACCCATTGGGGTACTCGGTTACCATTAGGAATCTTGCGTTAATTTGTTTAGTGACCTCTTCTTTTATCATGAGCACCCAATCGGGTCTCATGCGCCTCAATTTCTGCTTTACTGGTTTTGCATCGGGATAAAGGGGAATCTGGTGTTTTACAATTTCAGGATCTATTCCGGGCATATCAGCATGCGGCCATGCAAAGTCATCTTTGAATTCTTTTACTAAATCTATAAGAGCTTGACGCTCTTCTGTAGATAACGCGTAACCGATTTGGGTCATTTGGGGATTCCCTTCGTCCCTCAAATTTATTGAAACAACTTCTTCCTTTACAGGCTGAGCATGCCTTTCGTCTACCCTTTCAATTAGGGATCGAATTTCTTTGGGAATGTCCCCATTGAAATCGATCTCTTCATCATCGGGGTCGACACAATTTATTTCAAAGTTAGGAAAGTAAGCGGAATCAGATTCATTTATTTCATCATCAACAGAGGCCTCGGGGGCACCATACACACGGGTAGACTCAAACTCAAAGCATAGACTATGAGAAGTTGGGCCGAGAGGCACTCAAAGTATAGACTTTGAGAAGTTGGGCCGAGAGGCACCATTTCAGACTCAATAGACTCAGAAGACTTAGAGGACCTAGAAGACTTAGAGGACTCAGTCTCAGACTCGGACTCGGATCCATGACAGACTGTGCTTAGTATGGAAGTCCAGTTCTTATAATCCCCGCAGCATCCATGATGAGCGAAGTTGGGTTTTCAGGGGCCTCTTGCCCTAGTATGAGCACTTCTGCATCCACGGCTATACCCATTGGTTCATCTTCCTCAAACAGGATCGCTAGACTACCCATGGTGAAGACCCCAATCCAATCAGTTGCTTTCTTCTGTTTTTCCATAACTTCAAACTCCTCATCACTTTCTGGCTAGACATTGTTGGCGAATATCTCAAACCCTGGCAGGTAAGTGTTGGTTTCCTTATCCCAGAATGGCTCTGGCTGGCCTTGATAAACTTGTTTTGCTTTTTCTCTGACAAAGTAGTCTTCCAGCCTCTCTCCCTTTTTCACTTTGCTATCGCCGAAGGGTGAGTAACCAAGGCCAGTCATACGCATCAAGGTCCCTTGGGCCTCAAACTTTGCAGGCCCCTGTAAATTCTTTCCCAGTCCTAGTCCAGGCATATATGACATTGTGGGCTACCACAGCCCCGGGTGGATATCGGGGCGGCCCGTAAAGAAGCGCCTCACCTTTTAGAATCGATTTGAAAAATTTTGAAGAGTCGCCACCCGGATTTGTGGTTCGCCACCCGAGAAACCGTTTTGATTTGAAAATGCTTGATTGAGTTGAAAACCAGAGATTTGTTAAGGGTTCGGAAGCCACGTTACGAGGGGGAAGGGTTTTACGGCACCCCCCTCGCCCGATGCGGGATCGGTCTCTACTAAACATTTGTGGGATTTTTCAAAATGGTTTTGTTTCATACGAACAGTTAGCAAATATTTATAGGATTAACAGGTAAAGGAGTGCATTCATGTGTGACTGTACAGTGAATGATGAAAAATGACCATGCAAAATATACAAATTGAAGCAAGATAAGGCCCTGTCACTGAAATCACTCTCGAGCGCTCGGGAGTGGTCCCGAGCGCTTGGGAGTGCTTGAATTCCAACCCTGCAAGCCTTGTTAGTACAACAGAATATGAAAAGAGTACAATGTAAATATAAACCTAAGTAGCATAAACATCACACAGGCTTAACAGAAGACTTGAAAAACTGGGATCAGGCCCCATTCTTCCAAACCATGTATCTTTGTCCTTCTGAAGAATGATTTTACTATTGTGAGGAGCAAAAAGGGACACATGCATGGACATACAAAAGGGGAATAAACCTAAAACTGTTAGGAGAATGGATTGAGCTTGCATGCAAAACACTCTCAAGCGCTCTGCAGTGATCTCGAGCGCTCGGGAGTTTTCCACACCCCAGGGTGATGTCAACCGACTAATCCATTACATGTAGTATGCTGGTACACTGGATCACGCATTTTTGAAGTGTGGGAAAGGGTTTATTTTCTTTTCTCTTTAGATCCTGATCAAAACTCTTTCCCACACCTTAAGTGCAAACCATTTATTTTCTTTTTCTCTGAAAACAGCAGACCATTTGTACCAACATATCTTAACAAGAATTAAGAACAATTTTGGAACACACCCTACTCATGCATGTCCATTTGAATGCTGGAAAAAGGGAAAAAAAAAATAAAACTGGCATCACTCTCGAGCGCTCTAGAACAGTCCCGAGCGCTCGGGAGTTCTTCCAGTACTGCATGCATGGAAAACATTCATGGCCCTTTGCTCTTGCTTTAAAACTAAGGTCTTCCCTTCACACTCTCAGTATTGAGGACTGGGGTGAGCTGGGAAGCCTCCCTCAGAAGGGAAAACAGCCCCACTTTTGCTTGAAATCAAGGTATGAGACTTATACCTTTTGCTTGGAACTTTGATCCTTGAGGAAAAGCTTGGAAGGATGGAAGAGGAGTGAGGATCAGAGGTTTGTCATGGACTGAACTCCTTTCCTCTTCTTCAAATTTCTTGGTTATTTTGCCTTTGAAAAGTGGTTTTTTGCATGAGAGAGAATGGAACTTATTTTCTGCTTTGAAAAACCAAAGAAAGGGGTTCTAGAGAGAGAGTTCGTCCCCCCTCTGTGCTGAAGTCCAGCCCCTTATATAGGCAAGATAGCCTATGGTTTAAATTGGAAAAATGTGATTTGGAATCAAATGGGATCTCAGCTCTGACTCCTCTGACTGAGATAGAGTGTATTTGAAGGCAAAGACCAGCCAAGAACGGCTGAAATGATGATTGCATGGATAGTGGGGAGGCACCCCCATCCATTGGGCAGTACAAAAGTCTCGAGCGCTTGAGAGTGATCTCGAGCGCTTGGGACTTCACTCTCGAGCGCTCGAGAGCTGACTGGTCAATGATTTTGGAAAAGGTCTGGAGCGCTTGGGATTGATCCAGAGTGCTTAAAAATGATTTTTGACATTTTATTTCCCATTTAAAGTCCTTCAAGGAGCATCGTTCCATTGGTCTAAGGCTTGTTCGATCCTATATTCATCATCGGGGAGCCTCCGGACCACGAATCAAGGAAATTCGAATCGTCCAAATTGGGGTGTCTACAGTTGCCCCTCTTTCGGCGTTGCTCGATATCATGTCTTGATATGAGTGACGTCCAAAGATTGAGACAGCCCAATTCGAGCCAAGACAAATCCTTAATTCCACAAACAAATGCAAAACAACACATTCAATGCATGAGGTCGCGTCCTTTCGGACTGCCTACGTACCCTTTTCTGCAGGGATCAGACCAGCGTAGTTCTTCGGGACAAATGCGAGCACGTGTAATGCACGCACAAGTAAAATTAACAAGATCTCGACAATACAAATGGAAGTCCACCTGTTGCTCTGTTTGGTGGATGGAAAGTGCAAGCACATGTGATGCATGCATGAAAAGTGACTGACACGAGGTTGATAAGATAATTGTATGAAAAGTCCACCTGTTGCTCTGTTTGGCGGACGGAAAATGCAAGCACGTGTGATGCATGCAAGAGAAAAGATCGACACGAATTTAATAAGATAATCATGCAAATGATCCACCTGTTGCTCTGTTTGGCGGAAAGAAGCACGTGCGGTGCATGCACGAGAAAGAATCGACACGTGTTTAATAAGATAAACATGTAAATGATCCACCTGTTGCTCTGTTCGGCGGACAGAACGATGATAAAGTAGTATCTGTAGGGTAGAAATACCTGTCAACATGTTGAGATTAGCATAAATAGACAAAATTTCGATCGACCACCAAGTAAAACAGCCAGTCGAGGAGCGTGAGCTCAAAATCACAACACCGACTAGGACTCGCTTCCTCTAATTCCGTTTGACGCGGCCAAAGCCAGGACTGAGATTGATTTTGTAAAAGGCAGAAGAAGTTAAGCAATTCTCTGGAGCGGGAAACACACGAGGCGACGGAGAATCGACAAGGAGGCTGAGGATAGATCTCAGCGCTCAGAACCACTCCCAAGCGCTCGGGAGTGGTTTCGAGCGCTCGAGACCACTGCTGGGGACCACTGTCCTCTTCATCTTCTCGACTGGTTTTGGGGTTCGAAACATATTCCGAGCGCTCGAGAACCAGGAAATCCATACGCTCTGAAGCTCGACCGCACTCACTCTCTGATTCCATATAGTCTCTCTCACTCTCTCGATCTCTCGATCTCTCTCATTCCAAGACGGATCGGGGACGAGACCTTGATCTCCCTTCGATCCTGTGCTGGGCGGTGGTGTGCCACGAGGTCCGAAGGAAGGGGGTAAAAGCTTCGTGGGAAGGAGGTGAAAGGGTGATGGCCAGCAACGGTGAGGAAACGACGCCCAGCCGCGAGGCGGCAGCGGTGGAGGTTGCGGCAGCGATGGAGGCTGCGGAGGTGGACAGCGGGGCCAGGGGTGAAGACGGGGTGAGGATGGAGGAGGCCGGTGAAGTCCCAGCGGAAAGGGATGACATGGGCGGAGATGATGAGGGGCTACCCGGTCGCGAGGAGGCAACGGCTACGGCGACGGAGGAGGCCAGCAGCAGTGCTGCAACGCTAGTTCAGGAGGGGGCAGTCAGTGAGGGTTTGGCTGCGGTGGGTGGCACCGGTGAGAGTCCAGAGGTGGTGGTGAGTGCCAGCGGCGGTATGGCGGAGGTAAGGGATGTCGGAGGTAGCGGAGTTGTACGAGGAGAGAGCGGTGAGCTGGCCACAGGCAGCGGGGGAGATGCTACGGGCACTCCTCGTACTCCTATAGTGGAGGAGCTGCTTGCAGCTGCTGAGGGTACGGGTGGCGAGCGGGGGGAGGATGTTAGTGAGGAGGTAGTGATAGGCGGGCGCGTCGTTGCTACATCGGTGCTGAGGGCGACAGCGGTCGAGCCGAGGGTCGGTGATAGCGGGATTGGAGCTTCGGAGCCGGTCCCGTTCGTGGAGGGAGACTTTTTAGATACAGCGAGGCCACAGGACATACTGGACGTCCTTGGTCTTGATGCTGGGGTTAGAGAGGTGCTGAGGGGAGCGAGGACTCCGGAGGATCAGACCTCAGCGCTGCTACTGGGAGCGTTACTTAGTGGTGCACAGACGACGGCGGACACAGGACCGCCAGAGGTGGAGGAGTTAGGGCTAGAGGAGCCAGAGGAGGAGGATGTGGTAGTTGAGGAGCGAGTCACGGCGGCGGCTGAGGCGAAGGCCTACTTGGCTAGTGCACGCCCGGGGTTTACGTCGAGTACTTACGCACCACGGTTGCACTTCTTTGAGCCTACGGGGATGATTAGCTATACTCCTGCACGGACAGATTATCCAGAGGACTTGCTTCTCCGAGATCGGGCTTCACACATCTTTTCAGGATGGACTACGGTATGGGTTTGATATTTTACTTTCCTGCCTTCGGCTTTTCTCCTTGAATTATTACTTTGCTAACTGATGCTATTCCTTTTCTCTGTTGAAACAGCGTACCAAGGATATCTTCGGCCATGGAGGTTCAGCCAGCTCTCTGAGATACTTCCGGGAGTTGCCTAGGAGAGTGCGGGAGTTAGTGGAGGAGACTGGTTTCGGGCCTTTCATCCAGTTGTTGACATCGGCGAGGGTTGACCGTGCGGTGATGACAGCACTGGTAGTGCGATGGTGGGACACCACCAACACGTTTCACTTCTGCTTCGGGGAGATGACGGTGACGCCCCTTGACTTCGCCGCGATTACAGGGCTCCAGGTCGGAGGTGAGCCGATTCCATTCGATCCGAGTATAGCACTGGATGACGCAGCTCTGAGGTGGTTCCTTGGCCGGGTCCCGCGCCACAGCGGAGGTGTATCTCAGTGCAGGCGATTCCACGATGTACTTGGGATCACGAGCCAGCCGGATGACGCCGGCGGCCCAGATGGCCAGGCCTATTCTTTGTACTGTTCGGGCTTCTGTTCCCGCCAGGCGATCTCGGGTTCACCTGAGTTACCTGGCCGGCCTGGTTGATCCGGCAGGCAGGACGATATGACTGAGGAGGTGTTGCTCTGTGCACTCTCTACTGTTCTAAGAGCTGCCACACGCGGGGTGGGGACACCATTGGTGGATACTTGGCGGGTGATAGAGGTATGACTCGACATCCTTGCTTTGAATTGCTTTTGATTGATTGAATTGAATTGAATTTGAACATGTATTTGACTTGAATCGACTTGATGTTCATGATTTGCAGCTTTGGGCTTATGAGGTCTTGGGCATGTTCCCGCCCGAGAACACTTGCACAAATCCACACTTGCTTCCACGTGCGCTTGCATGGAGCACAGAGTATCGGAGGGCCAAAGAGCAGAGGGGGCAAGTGATGGTTTTCCGGCGTTGGTTGGATAACATCACTGGGGTTACGATACAAACATCAATCTTTTCTTCCTTTTCATGCCTGCGCTTTCTTTTACCAGATTTGATTATTAATGAACAACAACTGAATGCAGGTTCACTGGGATCGATGGGCGAGGGTGGAGGCTGACTTCCTTCCGAGGAGCCGGGAGGTGACCAGGAGTAGAGTCTTGCTGGAGTGTCCATTGGGCTGGCAGTGGTACTTAGGAGATCGGGTGACTCGACAGTCGCTCGGTGTTCCTGAGTTCATTGTGCCAGGCCACTCCCCACGGGTGCAATGGATCGAGACCTACACTCGGGCCGAAATGGAAGCGATACAGTGCGGACAACGACTTGGAAGCGGTACTTGCGGCGCCACGTTGGACTATGCGACCCTCACAGAGGCAGTGCACTGCCACCACTGAGTGTAGGCGGGCGAGGATACGGATAGCCGAGCGGAGGCCGGGAGGCGAGAGAGGCTGGAGGTGCGGTGGAGACGAGGTTGGGGCGAGCCTGGAGGTGAGGTTGGAGCTGAGACCAGAGGGGGGGCAGCGGTGGTCGCTTCTTCACGTGGTAGGGGCGAGGTGCTAGACCTTCTCTGCTGGGAGACGTGTTGGTTCTTTAGGACGAGGCGAGAGCAGTACTGGGGTTCCTGAGGCGCCGCTTCCGCTCCAGTCGGGCTGCCGACATTGGACTAGACGATAGGGGTGAGAGACCCTTCTGGAGCACGTGCGTTGTTGGACATTCCACGCCTTCCGCATCTACCGATGCGACTTCCAGCACAGGTATAATATGACTTTGCATTTTTCGATACTTTAAATGTTTCTTGCACATGCATCCACTGTTTTGATCTTTGAATTATCATGCAGGTGCCGAGAGAATGGGCTGAGCAGGCCATTATGCTGATGGTAGGGATGCGGCAGCTGTTGAGGGACTGCGCGAAGGGGAGGATTCTCCAGACCAGACCCGTCCCTGAGCCTGCTTTACCTGTTGCTGCCCAGGTATGAAAATACAACACATGCACATGCATTTCATTGGATTTTAAAACATGTACCAAATGTATGAATGCTTATGATATGCAGGTGCAGCCACGACGCTCAGTCAGGACACAGCCGCAGGTTACCATGAGCCTTCCAGCTTCCACCAGCACGAGAGGCCAGGGTAGACGGAGAGCGGGGGCTGGACAGTTCGAGATGGTTCCGAGGGCAGCGTCTCGGCGTAGACCCGCTCCTGAGGAGTTAGAGGAGGACACAGAGGAGTCGCTCGAGTCACGAGCTTTAGGGTCTACTGACTCGAGCAGCGCCTCAGGCCCTTCCGACGATGACGAGGATGATGACGAGGTCGAGGTTGAGAGCCCTGAGTCCGAGGGACGTCAGCAGAAGAGGATTCGTCTGAGCTGAGTCTTCAGTTTTTTGCTTTCATTAGCCTTTTCTTTTACTTGGGCCTGCGTGCCAAGATAGTTGTTGCTTCCGGGCCTGCGTGCCTTGATTTTGTTTGTGCCCCGGTAGGTAGGATTGGGCGTGTGTTTGCCCCAGCTTATGTACTTCCTTCCTTATTCATTGTAGATACCGCATTGACTTATGAAAATCTGCACTTTTATCCATTTGCATTTGTTCGCACTCCCTTTAAGAATTGTATTTTATGAAATATGTTTGTCTAGCTTTGAAAGGAGGTAAAGAGCACGCGAATTTCAACCGATACTCTTAAAACAGAATAAAACTTGACATAGTCGACTTGACTCATAAAAATTGTCTTCGAATGACAAGAACGCCCTCAACGTGGAATATGCAAGCACTAAGGCAAATAACAACTACACTTAACCGAGACTGGACACGGAAATGGGACACGAGAGCACTTATTCCGAGGGCATGCCTCTAACGCCACTACAATTAGTGAAATAGGGACGTTGGGAGGTGAAAGTTGATTTTGTAAGCTTTGGTGTGCGTTCGACTGTTCCACAAAGTCACCATCATGTATTAAGACATGCGTACACCATTGGAATTGGACAAATGCTCTCGACACGAGCTTTGACACGTCGACGTGAAGGAAACTATTAAAATTTTGGGACTTTTCGAGGAATAAGTTTGAATATTGAGACAAATGGACAACTAGACATGCTGCATCCCCTCAAGAACAGACTGGAATTTGTTGCATAGGAGGAATAGAGCTTGAGGTGCCATCTTGAGACTCAAAACCAGAGAGCAAAACTTGCTGTCAATACAGCAGAACTCTCGAGCGCTCGAGAGTATTGTCGAGCGCTTGGGAGTTAAGTCTCGAGCGCTCGAGACTTCTGTGGTTTGCAGATCTGTGTTATTTTCCAAGATGGTTTCCAGCTCTAGCATGTTGTTTTCTCCTGCATGCGCCTTTCCCATACACCTTGTAACTTGCCCTATGCTGCTTCCCAGGGGTCAGTGGCTTCCCAAAGCAAGTCTAGTGCTTTTCCAAAGCTTTTTCAAGCTTTCTAAAGTTTGAATTCCAAAAGGGTTTTGGAAATGATGAGTTTCAAGGCTGGTGGGGAAGTGGTGATGTCTCCCCTAAGCTTCTATAAATACCAGACTCACTTTGGTAAGTACTCACACCTCATTCCATCATCCATCTCTCAAAAATCCCATTTCTCATGGCTTTGTTGAACCAAGCCTTGCTTCGCCCTTGGTTGGACAGCCTTGATGGCATCGATTGGTTGAACTTCCGAGGGCATCGCCTCCACGCCTTGAAATATCTCCGCGAGATTGTTATCCGTCCTGTCTTGCTGCATGCGGCGGCACGCTTTTGGGATCCCGAAGTGCATGTCTTTCGCTTCGGTTCACAAGAGCTATGTCCCACCGTCGAGGAATTTCACGCTTATCTTGGCAGCCATGACTCCGCCGAGCCAATTGTTTCGATGCTTAGGGAGAGTATGAAGAACATCCTAAAAGCCAAGCTGGGTGTCAGTGGGAACGTTGCTGAGTTCTTGACCCGGGGCAATGCCATCAACATCGTGCGGCTGTACAGAGATTCAATCCACCTGGAGACTTGACGGATTTTGAGCATCAAGGTCGTCGGATGATGACTTGCTGCATTTGCCTCCTGGCGGCTTTCTGCTGGTGCCATCTGTTGGTCAGGCCCAGTTCTCTGTTGGTAGGAGTTCTTCAACCATGAGGCTCGCAAAGGCGTTGCGCCTTTGGTTCTTGCGGAAACCTTGATGGGGTTGGATCTGTTTGTGCGGGCGCACAAGGGTTTTGTGGTAGCCCATTGTTCTGCAGGTTAGGGACCTCACTCAGCTCTCCTTTTTCTATTTCTCACGTTCATTTTACCTCATCACTCAGTTTAGGCTTTATCTGGCTCCTTGCTTGTTTTCTCTCTTTTTGGGTAGATGTGGCTCTGTGACAAGTTGAATATGCTGACCCCTCCGGCCAATGACTGGTGGTACCGGGGCTTGCGGATGGAACCGTCCTTTCCAGGTGATGTATAGCAGTGAAGATGACTGGGCTGATTTCCTCGCGTCTGCAGAGGAAGATGATATTGCTTGGCGGTGCCATTGGCTGAGGCTCCCTGTGATGACTGTGAGCAACATGGGCTCGATGCATGTGTTTATGGCTGGCTTGGCAGGCTTTACTTTCTACTCGCCTTTCCGCATCCTTCGTCAGCTCGGACTTAGTCAAGAAGTGCCGCCGCGAGGATCTGAAGTGCTTCGTCTCCCTCCCTTCACCATTCCGGGCCTTCGGAGTTATGTTCGAACATGGGAGGCTCGTAGGACTGAGCCAAATGATCCTCTTTACTCCATTGCTTCCACCGGAAGGTACCGCAAGTGGCTAAGGAGAGATGTGGAAGCGAGAATGGGTTGATTGCTTATTTTGCCGTTTTTTGAAATAAAAGTTAGGTCTCGTTGTGCGTTTTCCGTTTTCATGCTCAGCTTGTAATAAAGAAATCATCGGAATAAAATTGACTGATTAAGGGTTTCCCCTTTTTGGTTCATTAATTGCATGTACTTTGAAAGAAAGAGCTTTGACTTGTCAATTTGGATTTGAGTTTTGAAATTTAGGACTGAACCTCAAAGTGAGATTGCCTACGTATCCCTTAAGAAAGGGGAATCAGGCCTATGCGTAGTTCAGGCTAGGGTTCGCTCGGGTGTTAACACTCTCCTTTTGCGCTCTAAATTTTGCCTAGAACCGCCCTTTCGAGTTTTCGGCCTAGCGAGCTCTTTTTCAACTTTTTGCCTTTACTTTTGCCTAGGCCGCCCTTGCGAGTTTTCGACCTAGCAGGCTTGCTCTAATTTTTGCCTGGTACTGCCCGCCCTTGCGGTTTTCGGCCCAGCGAGCTCTCTCAGGGTAATATCGTTTGAGTTGGTCCAAATTGACAATTCGAGAATTCGTTGCCGTCCAGATCGATGATTGAAGCTGCCCCTCCGGAAAGGATCGACTTGATGATGTACGGTCCGGCCCACTTTGGTCGGAACTTCCCCCGTAAATCAAAGATCGGTGCACGAATTTCCTTGACTACCATGTCTCCCTCATGCAGGTCCCTCGACTTCACCTTCTTGTTGAATGCCCGGGCGATTCTCCGCTGATAGCCCTGAATGTGATACAATGCCCGGAGTCTCCTTTCATCAAACAACATGAGCTCTTCGAATCTTCCACTGATCCAATCGGCCTCATCTATTCCTTGTTCAGCCATAACTCTGAGCGATGGCACTTCTAGCTCGATAGGGAGAACGGCTTCCATACCGTACACCAAAGAATACGGTGTTGCCCCCGTCGGTGTGCGAATAGACGTCCGGTATCCCCATAAAGCTAGTGGTAGCTGTTCATGCCAATCCCTAGCTGATTCGACAGTCCTCTCAAGAATCGACTTGATGGTTTTGTTGGCTGCTTCGACTGCCCCATTCGTTTGTGGTCGATAAGTGGTTGAGTGATGCACCTGAATCTTGAATTCGTCAAAGAGCTCGAGAACTTTCCCTTTGAAATGCACACCATTGTCGGATACAAAGGCTTGAGGTACCCCATACCGATAAATGATGTTTTGCCTGATAAAGTGAGCCACTTGAACTGCCGTCAAAGTCTTGTACGAAGCTGCTTCGACCCATTTGGTGAAATAATCGACCGCTACCAAGATAAACCTGTGGCCATTAGAGGCTGCGGGCGTGATTCTTCCAATGACATCGATGCCCCAGGCGGAGAATGGCCATGGTGTCGCCATCGAGTGTAATTCCGAAGGCGGGACGTGGATGAGATTAGCATGAGTCTGGCACTTATGACACCGGCGCACGTACTCGATACAATCTGTCTCCATGGTCGACCAATAGTAGCCCAACCTCAAAACTTTCTTAGCCAGCATCATCCCATTCATGTGTGGTCCACAGACTCCTTCATGAACCTCCTCCATTACCGCTCTCGTGTCGTCGCCGTGAATGCACAGCTTGTGAACTCCGCATGGAGATCGCCGATACAATTGCCCACCGCAAATGATGTATTGAGACGCCAATCTTTGTAATGCAATGCGGTCCTTCTTGGTTGAATCTGTAGGGAATTCTCCTTTCTCGACGAAATTCCAAATATCGTGAAACCAAGGGAGTCCATCATTAGGCTCATCGATGTTCATGACATAGTCGTACACGTGTTTCCCTCTTTGTTCAATCATAACAGGCCTTAACTTTACTCCGATCGGGAGTTCCAACATAGATGCCAAAGTAGCAAGCGCGTCAGCGAAGCGGTTCTTCATCCTCGGGACGTGCGTGAAAGTTACCTTCTGAAAATTCGGGATAAGTTCGTCGAGTCGCTGATGATACGGCTTCATCTTCTCATCTTTAACCTTCCATTCTCCGTTCGCTTGTGACACGACCAAGTTAGAATCTCCCACAACCTCTAGTACTTTGACTCCAATTTCCAGTGCGGCTTCCATCTCAACAATACACGCTTCGTATTCCGCTTCGTTGTTCGTGACTTCGAAGTTCAATTTGAAAGCAAGGGGGATATGTGACCCCTCGGGCGAGACCAGGTGATCGCCAATTCCAAAGCCCTTCGGTTTGCAGCGCCGTCGAAATACAACGTCCATGTTTCGTCCATTGCAGTCATTACGTCTTCGTCGGAAATTGAAACTCCGTGTGTTATAGCCCCTCGATCGGGCGATCTGCCAAAAACTCGCTCGCTCTTCCTTTTCTTGACTTGCGTGTGACATACTTGATTTCGAACTCGGCCAATAAGAGCAACCAACGTGCTAACTTACCGGTAAGTGCTGGCTTCTCGAACAGATATTTGAGGGGGTCCATCCGAGAAATCAGTATCACCGAATAAGACAGCATGTAGTGTCTCAATTTCTTTGTGGCCCAAACAAGCGCCCAGCACGTCTTCTCCAACGAAGTGTATCACTCTTCGCTTCCGACCATTTTCTTGCTCAGGTAGTAGATTGCCCTTTCAACCCCATCTTCTCCCTCTTGTGCTAACATGCACCCCATAGATGAGGGCGTGACAGACAAGTATAGGATCAAAGGTTTTCCTAGAATGGGTGGCATCAAGATCGGCGGATTCTGTAGGTAGGTTCGGATTGCTTCAAAAGCCTTTTGACACTTGTCGCTCCACTCGAATTTCACATCCTTCTTGAGCAGACGAAACAACGGTTCACAGGTTAGAGTCAGCTTAGCGATGAATCGACTGATAAACTGAATCTTTCCCAAAAAGCACCGAACTTCCTTCTCGGATTGAGGCGGCTCCATCTCGAGAATGGCTTTGATCTTAGAAGGATCCACCTCGATCCCCCTGGTCGTGATCATGAATCCAAGCATCTTTCCGGCCGTGACCCCGAACGTGCACTTCTGCGGATTGAGTCGCATTCTGTACTTTCGAATCCTTTCAAAGAATTTCCTCAATGCTGGTAGATGATCCTTTCGCTCTTTTCCCTTCACTATCATGTCATCGACGTAAACCTCGACCTCCTTGTGAATCATGTCGTGCAACAGTGTGGTAGCACCCCTCTGATACGTAGGACCGGCGTTCTTCAACCCAAACGGCATGACCCGATAGCAATATGTCCCCCACTCAGTGATGAATGTGGTCTTTTCTCTGTCTTCTGGAGCTAGGAGAATCTGATTGTACCCTGAGAAGCCATCCATGAAGGATAATAGAGCGTGCCCTGCGGTATTATCAACAAGTACATCTATGTGCGGCAATGGAAAATCATCCTTAGGGCTCGCTTTGTTCAGATCTCTGAAATCGACACACACTCTGATTCTGCCATCCTTTTTGGGGACGGGAACGATGTTGGCTACCGAAGTGGGGTACTCCGTTACAATTAGAAAACTAGCGTCGATTTGTTTCGTGAGTTCTTCCTTTATCTTTAAAACCCAATCAGGCCGCATTTTTCTTAGTTTTTGCTTAACGGGCTTTGCGTCAGGGTAGAGGGGGATTCTGTGCTCGACTATCTCCGGGTCGATTCCGGGCATGTCCGCGTGGGACCAAGCAAAAACTTCTTTGAATTCTTTTAGTAAATCAGTGAGCTCTTGAAGCTCAGTGGGAGACAGCCCGGAACTTACCTGAACCAATCGAGGGTCATCCTCATCACCCAAGTTTATTGAGATTATTTCTTCTTTTAAAGGCTGAGCATGCCTTTCATTTTCGCGATCGATAAGGGAACGGATCTCCTTGGGAATGTCCCCATCGAGATCTATCCCTTCATCATCGGGATCTAAACAATTTATTTCAAAAATCGGCAAGTAAGCGAAAACGTCATTCATTTCATTAACCATTTCAGCAGACGGGGGGAATACAACGGTTGACTCGAACTCAAAATGAAAGCTACGACGTGGAGGGCCGATAGGCACAAACTCCGACTCCGTGCTAGACGACGAGTCAGTGTCGGACTCAGACTCATACTCAGTGCAAGTGCTGTGAGTGCGAGTCACATGTGGAATGAAAGTGCAATTATCATAAGTGCCTATAGCCTCGACAATGAGCTTGGAAGGGTCTTCAATCTCTTCTTCATCTCCAAGCGCAAGCACAGCAGCATCTTCGACCCTTCCTTGACCTATAATGGCCTATCAACTGCCGAGGGATAAATTGGCACATACGTCCCGTTCAGTGCCTCGAGACAATTCTAAGACAAAATCAATAGATTTATTGCAAAGATTTCGAAGCCAGGATACTTCTTTTTCGTCTCGATGTCCACAAACGGTTCAGGTTCTCCTTGGTACAGTGGTTCTTTCCCCTTCGACTTCATCTCAATTGCACGGGACCGGGCATAATTGCGCCACTTCTTTGCTGGATCACTCTTCTTGGCATCATAGCCTAGACCAAAACGTTCGTTACTCCCAGGGAAGTCAGGGAATTCGGGGACACCTTGAGCGTAAAGCCCCAAGCCCATGCCTGGCAGATACTTCATCCTTTTCATAATTTCCAGTGCTGCGGAGCTTACCAAGAAGCCGTCCTCGGCTCGGATAGTACACACCTTCGAAGTCATGACAGCAAAGCCTCCCATGGCAACATCTTCCTCTCCATGCATAATCTCAAGCAGCGGGGAATTGTCCTCGGAGTGCGGGCAAATGCCTGAGTCTCCATGAATGATGAGGGTTCCAGAGTCCAAACCCAAGATCAGTTTCTGGTGCAATGTTGAGGGTACACCCATAACATCCGGACGATGTAGCCAAGGCCTTCCCAATAGGAGATTGAAGGATGCAGGAATTTCCAGTACGCAGAATTCGACGGTGGTCTTGAACTTGCCAGTTGCGAGTTCCAAATTGATTGTCCCCAGAACATCTCGGCGCGTATTATCATAAGCGCGAACACCCAAATTCGACGGCGCGAAGTCTTTGTTCTTAAAGCCCAAGCAATAAGCAGTGCGGAGTGGACACACATTAATGGCGGAGCCATTATCAACAAGGATTGCGGGAACCCACTTTCCGAGGCACTTCATGGTGATGTGAAGGGGCTTGTTGTGGTCAGCTCCTTCAGGCGGCAGATCTTTCTCGGTGAAGGATAAGGTGTGTTGGGTGAAGTTCGGGGTTATGAGAGCAATGAGAGCTTCTGGGCAATATCAGAGGGGACTTCAAGTCTGGAGAGGGTGTTGACAAGCCTACGACGGTGTTCGCGGGAGGCAGCTAACACTCCCCACATAGACATGCGAGCAGGGGTTTCCTGGAGTTGACGGATAATAGGATCAGCGGAGGCTTCAAGGTCGGCTTCAGGGAGGGAGTTGAGGTCGATGGATAGTTTGGACTGGGTAGGTGGGTTAGATTTAGTGGAGCTAGTAGGGTTATTTTGTGGAGCTTGCGGGACGGAAGTGTTCGGGTTTGTAGGATTGACAGGGGTATTCTGCTGCGGTGGAGGGGCTCGGGATGAGCTACCCTGCTGGAGGTTGGTAGGCTGATAAACTCTCCCACTTCTGGTAAGGTTGCTAACTGTTTTGGGAATGGGCTCCCACCAAGTACCTTCCCAGAAATCAGAGAAGTCCAAGTCATAGTCATCCGCCTTACGCTTCCCTTTGTCCAGTGCTGTCTTCTCCAAAGAGTCATTGAGGGTTTCCATCTCCAAAGCATGCCAGATACTATCCTCCTCCAGTGAATTCCAGAAGTTGACATTGCTGTTGTCATTACTGATCTGCAGAGATCCGTCATCCAACATGACCTTATTGACAGTCAGCTCTTCACCGTCCATCCATACGTTCACCAATTCAGATTTTCCCCACAGATCTTCTGGATCCAATACACAAATGTTGGGCTCATCAGGGATTTGAACCACGGGTTTGGAAAAGAACTCCTCGATGATGTATTCCTGCGGGCAGAAATAATAATCCGTGGCGCGCTCCAGAGCATCGGAGTCTCGAGTGAGGTTGACAATGGTCCTGGCATTGAGCCCTGAGAGCATGCGGGGGTTCATCAGATCCAACTCTTCTACCACTTCCTCTTCTTCTTGAAAGAGATACACCAATGATGTCTCATCTAGGGGGTCGGAATCATCCATCCGGTGCCATCCATTGGGTTCGGGCTCCCATTCCCATTCATCTTCCTTCTCAATAGGTTCAGGCTCAGTGAACAGAGCAAACAGAGAATACCCGTCCAAAGGGTCAGCCATCATCTCATCCCAGTCTCGTCTCCATTCTCCTTGTTCCAGTTCCTCGACTTGCTGCGGATCAAGCGCCACGGGGCAGATTCCAGTGATAAGAGTCCTTTCTTCAACCGCCAAGAAATCTTGTATCAGGTCTTCCCACCTTACCTGAAAGTCCCATTCCACTGTTTCCAGTGCGCAGACAGTATCTTCAATTGGCAACTCGACGGTCGGCTTGGGTTGAGAATCAGGAATGATGTAAAGGCTGGGGTTAAAGGGTTGGCTTGTGGAGATGAGGTTGGTGCGGGCATTGGAATGCTTTGGGAGTGGGTTTGAGATAGTGTTTGGTTTCTGTGGAGGCATAGCAAGAGTTTTGTTGTCTATGAGATCTTGGATTGCATGGCAGAGATGAAAGCAGTTGTCGGTTAGGTGGCCCACATTCTGGTGATAGGCACAGTAAGCATTAGGATTGTGGGACAGGGGTAGCTTTTGAGGTAAGGGAGTAGGGGCAAGTGGCTTGAGGGTGCCGCTCTCGACCAATTTCTCGAGCACGGCAGAGAGCGGTGCTGAGAATTGAGCAAAAGTACGGGGCTGGGTACGCGGCTGACTGTTCTGAGTGGCTATTTGGTTCACCGGCTCGGCTTGGGTTGTATTTGTGGAGGTGTTGGGTAGGTTGGCGTAGTTGGCGTTACCAAACAAGTTGTTGCTGTTTCCGGAGTAAACCTTCTTGGGCTTGGGAGCAGGCTCGGGCTTGTCAAGGATCCCCAATTGAACTGCTTCTTCGACGGCTAAGCCTGTATCGAAGAAAGTCTTAAAGTCTGAGCATGCTTGGGCCATAACCATGTGCCAGGTGAGATTGGGTTGGAGGTTACGGACAATCATCCTGATTTGATCCCGGTCACTTGGCCTATCCTTCATCTGTGCTGCTTTTCCCCTCCATCTTTTCACAAAGTCGGCGAAAGCCTCTTTTGCTTCCATCTTTGTCGACTCTAGCTCACGAGTGGTTACTTCCAACTGAATGTTGTAATCGTACTGCGCCACGAAAGCCGCGCATATGTCCTCCCAGGATCGCTTCTTTCTCTCATCCAACGAAGTGAACCAGTGTAGTGCATGTCCCACCAAGGTCTGTGAGAACATCTGTGCCATAGCGTCTTTCTCGACTCCCCACATAGACAGTGCTCCAATGTATCCCGTCAGGTGGGCCTTTGGATCCCCCGTTCCATCAAATTTGGCGAAATCGATTGGCCTAAACTTTTCTGGAAGCTTCGCATTAGGAAACAAGCAAAGCTTATTGATGTCGAAACCGGTCGATGCTATTTTCTCGTTCCTTGCAACAGATTCCTCCAGCTGGGTAAGTTTCGCCAATACTGCTGCCATTTCGGGATTCTGCGGGGTTTCCAAATCAAACGCCAGCTGTTCTTGGTTCGGATTCGGGTTAGGATTAGGGTTGAAATTTAGGTTGGGATTTGGATTTGGGTTTGGGATAGGAATCGAGTTCTGGGTTTGTGGTGGAAGGCGCCGCGCTACTCCGGTGATCATCATCATGAGTTGGACAATTTGATTATCAGTACGTTCGCCCAGGTGTTGAATGTCTTCTCTAATCTGTGCCATTTCTCCATTCAAATTTCCCGGGTTCGGGTTAGGGTTTGCACGGGGATTGGGGACAGGATTTGGATTTGGATTGGGCTCGCCTCCGTTTGGATTTGGATTCGGGTTGGGATTCGGGTTACCAGCGTTCGGGTTTGGATTGCCTCCGTTCGGGTTTGGACCGGGATTCAGGTTTGGGTTTAAGCCTCCGACCAACAGATCCATTCTGACCCCCAAATCTGATGCACCGATTTAGTTCCGGCCAGAGTTGGAGCCGCTCCATCTCTGTCCCAAAGGTCTGGTCCAAGAGGGTATGGCGCTCTTCTTCTTCGGCCCAATTGCTTAGAACTGACAGGAAAGCAAAAACTCGTGCTCAGACGCGGTTCCTGCTTGCATTTTTATGAAAATTCATGCATGATTTTGGAAAATGAGTGCACCGTCATCGTCACCGACTCCGAAAAGATTGGTTTACGGGAGGTTGCCTCGATCCTTAGATTTTTGGGGTGTATCCTCATTTTGGAACGGTCGATTCCCAAAAGATGCTAAAATAAGCTAAGTATTCGGCTAACATTCCATCGGCAATTCGACCATTGGTTCGGAATGACTTGGGGTGGACAATGTGATGGGATAACCGAGGTGGCGTAAGCGGTACACTTGCTTTTAGCCTGGATGGTGTTGGCATCACAATGTCCTGCTCCCCTATCGTTCCTTTGCTTAAGTTAAATCCTGATCAAATGCTTAGTCAAGGACTTAGCAAAATCTTAGTTTCCTTTGGGTTCGGGTTCGAAGAATTATGTGATTTGAACAACATGCACTGGAGCGCATGACTCTTCATCGGGTCTTGGCAACCTTCCGAAGACCGCGCGAGCGAGTCTCGAGCATCGTGGCTGACAGCATGACAATGCAAGATGCAATGCGGCACGTAAACAGGCTATAACACATAATCCTGCCCTATAGGCTCCTGTCCTAGTTTGGGAAGGTTCTATGGCTTGCTAAACATGTGCAAAGGCCGGTTTTGGCTTGAAGAGGGTTCCCCGGACTAGAGTCAAAGTATACCTCCCGTTATCGAGCGTACACCCAATAACGGTACGAACGGCAAATATGACTCATCACGGTCGAGGGTTGCTGAGCGTTCCGGGATTCCTTGTCACCGGCAAGCCGGGCAAGATTGCCGAAACACAACAGCGGGGCTGCATAAGATATATACAAAGGATAGAAAAATGAAACAAAACAATTTTGAAAACCCCACAAATGTTTTTCAAGCTTGGCTCACAAATTTAATTAATATTCAAGGAAAACGGACCGTTTTGGAAACATGCCAAATTTACTCTTAAGTATTAATTAAATCATTTCCCCAGCGGAGTCGCCACTGTGGGCTACCACAGCCCCGGGTGGATATCGGGGCGGCCCGTAAAGAAGCGCCTCACCTTTTAGAATCGATTTGAAAAATTTTGAAGAGTCGCCACCCGGATTTGTGGTTCGCCACCCGAGAAACCGTTTTGATTTGAAAATGCTTGATTGAGTTGAAAACCAGAGATTTGTTAAGGGTTCGGAAGCCACGTTACGAGGGGGGAAGGGTTTTACGGCACCCCCCTCGCTCGATGCGGGATCGGTCTCTACTAAACATTTGTGGGATTTTTCAAAATGGTTTTGTTTCATACGAACAGTTAGCAAATATTTACAGGATTAACAGGTAAAGGAGTGCATGCATGTGTGACTGTACAGTGAATGATGAAAAATGACCATGCAAAATATACAAATTGAAGCAAGATAAAGCCCTGTCACTGAAATCACTCTCGAGCACTCGGGAGTGGTCCCGAGCGCTTGGGAGTGCTTGAATTCCAACCCTGCAAGCCTTGTTAGTACAACAGAATATGAAAAGAGTACAATGTATATATAAACCTAAGTAGCATAAACATCACACAGGCTTAACAGAAGACTTGAAAAACTGGGATCAGGCCCCATTCTTCCAAACCATGTATCTTTGTCCTTCTGAAGAATGATTTTACTGTTGTGAGGAGCAAAAAGGGACACATGCATGGACATACAAAAGGGGAATAAACCTAAAACTGTTAGGAGAAAGGATTCAGCTTGCATGCAAAACACTCTCGAGCGCTCTGCAGTTATCTCGAGCGCTCGGGAGTTTTCCACACCCCAGGGTGATGTCAACCGACTAATCCATTACATGTAGTATGCTGGTACACTGGATCACGCATTTTTGAAGTGTGGGAAAGGGTTTCTTTTCTTTTCTCTTTAGATCCTGATCAAAACTCTTTCCCACACCTTAAGTGCAAACCATTTATTTTCTTTTTCTCTGAAAACAGCAGACCATTTGTACCAACATATCTTAACAAGAATTAAGAACAATTTTGGAACACACCCTACTCATGCATGTCCATTTGATTGCTGGAAAAAGGAAAAAAAAAAAACAAAACTGGCATCACTCTCGAGCGCTCTAGAACAGTCCTGAGCGCTCGGGAGTTCTTCCAGTACTGCATGCATGGAAAACATTCATGGCCCTTTGCTCTTGCTTTAAAACTTAGGTCTTCCCTTCACACTCTCAGTATTGAGGACTGGGGTGAGCTGGGAAGCCTCTCTCAGAAGGGAAAACAACCCCACTTTTGCTTGAAATCAAGGTATGAGACTTATACCTTTTGCTTGGAACTTTGATCCTTGAGGAAAAGCTTGGAAGGATGGAAGAGGAGTGAGGATCAGAGGTTTGTCATGGACTGAACTCCTTTCCTCTTCTTCAAATTTCTGGGTTATTTTGCCTTTGAAAAGTGGTTTTTTGCATGAGAGAGAATGGAACTTATTTTCTGCTTTGAAAAACCAGAGAAAGGGGTTTTAGAGAGAGAGAGTTCGTCCCCCCTCTGTGCTGAAGTCCAGCCCCTTATATAGGCAAGATAGCCTATGGTTTAAATTGGAAAAATGTGATTTGGAATCAAATGGGATCTCAGCTTTGACTCCTCTGACTGAGATAGAGTGTATTTGAAGGCAAAGACCAGCCAAGAACGGCTGAAATGATGATTGCATGGATAGTGGGGAGGCTCCCCCATCCATTGGGCAGTACAAAAGTCTCAAGCGCTTGAGAGTGATCTCGAGCGCTTGGGACTTCACTCTCGAGCGCTCGAGAGTTGACTGGTCAATGATTTTGGAAAAGGTCTGGAGCGCTTGGGATTGATCCAGAGCGCTTAAAAATGATTTTTGACATTTTATTTCCCATTTAAAGTCCTTCAAGGAGCATCGTTCCATTGGTCTAAGGCTTGTTCGATCCTATATTCATCATCGGGGAGCCTCCGGACCACGAATCAAGGAAATTCGAATCGTCCAAATTGGGGTGTCTATAGACATCTTCTTCATTATCTTGATGGCACCATTGCTAATGACAATGTCATCATCGATTCTAACCGAGAAGACAGACTTGGAGGTATCCAACGAAAAACCTCCCAGGGCGATATCTTCCTCCCCGTGTTGAATTTTCAGAAGTGGGGCATTATCTTCGACAGGGGCACGAATTCCAGAGTCCCCGTGAATGGTAAGCATTCCAGTCTCAAGTCCCAGTCGGATTTTCTGATGCAGTGTAGAAGGTATAGCCATGATGTCTGGTCGATGCAGCCAAGGTCTTCCCAATAGCAGATTAAAGGAAGCGGGAATGTTCACCGCATGAAATTCTACCTCAGTTTGAAATTGTCCAAAAGTCATTGGGAGCATGAGGGTCTCACCTACGTCTCGACGAGTGTTGTCATATGCTCGAACCTTGACTTCTGACAGAGAGAAGTCCTTATTTTTGTACCCCAAATAGTAAGTGTAATGGGCCGAAATATCCAAAGGGTTCATAAGATTCAAAGGGGTCACACTCGGGGTCCATCGTTCAGTTGTCTCAATTCGTTTAGGGCTGAGTTGGCACGGTGACACGTCATTCACCTGTCACCGAACGTAGGGAGGACCACGGACTGTACAGCCGAGCGTAAATTGTTGTCCGAACGTCATCACTTAGCTTTTTGTTCGGTAAATAAGTCTTTTGTTCGGCATAGCACCTCTCCAATCCTGATCTCCATTTGTTCGGCCAGTCATCTTTCCTTCGGGACCTGTTTGCTCGGATACCGCTAGTACAGAACGTTCTGGAACCTTCCACGTGATACGCGGGTTGCCTTCTCTTCTCACAGACGTGCCGCCCCTATATGATGTGACGTGCCTGACACAAACCCATGTGCCTCTGCAAACCTGGGAAGGCGGCCTTCATTAAATGCCTTTGACAGGTGACGTCATCCGAGCATAAGAACTCGCGTGTGTCATACGCTCGGCTTGCTTAGCACGGAAGATTCCTTTGCCTATAAATACAGAGGTACATTTCACCCCAAAGGGACTGATACACACTCCTCCCTCTCACATAAGCAGCAACATTTTTCCTAACAAATACTGCTGCGCTTACTCTTCTTCCCCATACTAACTTGATCGTCGGAGCTTCTACCCGGAGGAACACCACCCTCCGGTTTGCAAGTACCCGGCGAGTCACGTCATCCTTTCACGGCCCAATAGCGGAGGAGCAAAGGGTTCAAGAGGTCCAGGTTGAAAACAGCCTCCCACAATTGGCGACTCCGCTGGGGACAGTTAAATCCTAGCAAAACGTGGGTCTGTCTTCAACCTTAGATCTCCCCCACTCCTTCTTCTATAACCGTCGGAAATGGCACAACGCCTCCCTCCACCTGGCCCGGAAAACTTTACCCTCGGTCTAGCTGGGTATGGCACCCTGAACGTTGAACCTAGCATCACCGCAGGGACTACGCAACCAGTTGCTCGTACACTGAGCTATCCACCAACTGAACTTGACATTGCACTGGCGGAGCAGAAGCGTCAGGCGGCTGTCATAGCCCTCCTACAACAACGACTCGAAGCACGGGATGGAGGCGCGGAGGTAACTCCTGTACGTGGCCATCAAGCTGAAGCAAGTCAACTGAAGAAGCCTCGGAAACGAAGAAGAATGACACATCAAGCTCAAACATCCGTAGGGGCGCCTTCCGAGCGTCGCAATGTATTTGACAGGCTCGAGCACACTCCTAGGAACCCTCCAGCATCCTCTCGTCCACCCGTGGCAAGCGTCATTAGGGAAGAAAGTTCACGTTCCTCGGCAACACATTCGACGGCAGGAACTCTTAGGATGGGAATCACGGGACGGACACGCCTAAGCCAACGACAACAGGAGCAGGCGGATGGAAAAAGGCCCATAAATCTCAACGAGCAACCTGTACGTCAACGAACAGGAGAACTTCCCGAACGGTCCGAGCAATCCAGGTCACGAACCGAACGTAACCCCGGCGGGAGACGAGCTGCAGGTTCGCGAGGTGAGCGAACGAGTAGGGGGACACGTTCCGAACGTGCAAACACTATTGTTCTGTATGATCAATACACGGGAAAGCCGGTGGTGTACCAAGCGGTGGATGACGGCGTAGACATGCCACCTGCTCGGCATGGAGGCCCGAGGGTAGAACATCCGGAGCCTTCGAATGAAGTTCAGCTCAACCGTCACGTTCGGCGAGAACATGAGCATCATCGAAGAGAGCTAAGGGACAGTCATGAGGCTCGGCAAGGGGACCCAGCGCCAGTCATTCCACCTGCACCTGCACCTGTGGACGATTCCAAGCTCGGAAAGGCAAAGGCATCTCCCTTTATCGACGCCATTCAACAAGAGCGGCCCCCGGACCGCTTTGTCATGCCAAAGCTCAAGCGCTATGAAGCCAAAGAAGATGCTGTTGCATTCGTATGTCGATTTCGTCAGACAATGAGCCTCCATAATTTCTCCGACGCACTTATGTGTAAGATCTTTCCTCTTACGTTAAGTGAACCAATTATGTTGTGGTACAATCAACTCAAGCCGAAGTCCTTCAAAAGTTTCAACGAGCTTGAATTAGAATTCACGAAACGGTTCGTGACAAGTAACATCCAGCCAAAGACACTCTCGATGTCGGTGAACATGCGTAGGACCTCAGGGGAAACTCTTCGGGCTTATACCGAGCGCTATTGGGAAGTGTACAATTTGATTCTTGATTGCGATCAAAGCGTTGCGGCGGAGTCCTTCATGAACGGGTTGGATCCAGCCTCGGCGATGTTCCGAGACTTATCCAGAAACCCACCAAAGACAATGGGCGATCTGATGGTCATTATAGAGAAGGATTGCGTCCACGAGGAGGCCGTTGCCGAGCGGAACGCGCTGAAGAACACCGAAGCACTGAAGCCCGCTGCAGCGAAGAAACATGTCGCAAACGTTAGGCAGGGGCAAAGTGGCCAAGCCAATTCTGGGTCGGGAGCGAACACGCCGAACAACAAGCACAAGCCGCCCCAAGTTCCACAGCAGCCTTGGTAGCAAACACGAAGGGAGCCGAGACCTGAGGAATACGTTGCCGAATGTACCGCATTCACCGAGCCAATCTATAAGTTGCTGAGTATAATTGGCCAACTTCCGTTCTTCGTTTGGCCAACAGGGTTTCTCGGTACGGCAGGCAACGGACCTGGGATGTGCTCATTTCATAAAGAGCGTGGCCATTACACCACCCAGTGTCAACCCTTCAAACGATACTTGGAAGAACTAGCTGCAGCAGGGCATCTTAACCAATGGATCGACCTCCGGCGAAATCCACTTCCTCCTCCCCCTCCTGTAGTAGGAAATCTCGTTGGTGTGATTCAGGGGCTGGTTTCTGAAGGAAGGGCCGCCGAGCTTCGTACGGAAATTGATAATGTTGTTGCTGCCCTGTCCGTTTGTAACGTTGGAATGGCCTCAAAACGCAAATGGGAAGATCCGAGCCTCGGAGGACTGATAACTTTCTCAGCCGAAGACATGCAGGGAGTACAAATGCCACACTCCGACGCTCTTGTTGTTACAGTAACAGTAGATTCCTCAACAGTACAACGGGTGTTGATCGATCAAGGAAGTTCGGCTGAAGTGATGTTCCAATCGACCTACAAGAGTTTGGGGCTTTCACCAGACAGGCTTCGGCTGGCAACCACCCCGCTCGTCAGTTTCACAGGGGCTCCAGTTTGGCCTCTTGGGCTGATAACACTTCCCGTGCGTGCTGGTTCCCAAGTAATTAACGTCGAATTTGTAGTGGTTAGCTCTCCGAGCCCCTACAACGTAATCCTCGGTCGAGCCTGGCTACATGAGATGAAGGCGGTCCCATCCACTTTGCACCAAGTGATGAAGTTCGTCGGATGGAATGGGCGACAGGAGAGCCTTCGGGGAGACCAGGTCCAGTCGAAGAAATGTTACATCAGCACGGTTACCAATAAATCGAGTTACCTGGAAGTGCAATGTGTTGACACAACCGACACCCCCGTGTTGGAAGATGTAGGCATTCCCGCCGAGCAAAGATCGGCCGAAGAACTCATAAAGATGCCAATAACAGAAGATGGAAGCCGGTACTTTCTTCTTGGCAGTTCTATGGTTGAGACCGAGCGTACAGAAATGTTCAACTTCCTCAAAGAAAATATCGAAGTATTTGCTTGGACTCCCGAAGAAATGCCTGGAGTGGATCCAGCCTTCGCGGCCCATCATCTGAATGTTGATCCGAACAAATGCCCTGTCGTACAGAAGGTCAGGCGTTCGGCCCCTTCGCACGTGGACGTAGTGATGGCGGAGGTTGATCAACTGTTAAAGGCTGGGGCTATACGAGAGATCCTGTACCCGACGTGGCTAGCAAATCCGGTCGTTGTTCCGAAGAAGAATGGAAAGCTCCGAGTCTGCGTTGATTACATCAATCTCAACGATGCTTGTCCGATGGATCGCTTCCCCCTTCCTCGGATAGAGCAAATGGTGGACGCCACGGCTGGATACGAGCGATTGAGCTTCATGGATGCATACCGGGGCTATCATCAAATTGCCCTGGCCGAAGATGATCAAGAGAAGACAGCCTTCATTTCTCCCCGAGGAACGTACTGTTACAATGTCGTTCCGTTCGGGTTGAAAAATGCAGGGGCTACATTTCAACGAGCAATCATAAAGATGTTCCTCACCAAACTCGGCAAGATCATGGAGGCGTACATTGACGATATGGTGTGCAAGAGCAAGTTCGCTCGGGAACACCTTCGGCACTTGGGTGAAATCTTTGCCATTCTAAAGGAATATAAGCTCCGCCTCAATGCGGAAAAATGTGCGTTTGGAGTAGGCTCGGGGAAGTTCCTCGGTTACATGGTTAGCCGCCGAGGCATAGAGGCTGATCCGACCCAGCTCATTGCCGTGCAAAAGCTCCGAGCTCCAACTACAATTAAGGAAGTTCAACGGCTCACAGGCATGGTAGCTGCGTTGAGTCGCTTCATCCGATGTTCGGGAGATCTTTGTAGACCTTTCTTCCAGGCAATAAAGACCAGTCGGCGACGGTTTGTGTGGACTGAGGAATGTGATGTGGCTTTGCAATCCCTAAAAGAATACCTTGCACAAGCTCCACTCCTCGTCACACCCTTGCCCGAAGAGGATCTGTATCTATACATGGCGGTCTCGGATCATGCCACCAGTTCTGTTCTTGTTCGGAAGGAAAGGATGGAACACCTACCCATCTTCTTTTCCATTAAAACGCTGACGGACTCTCAGACGAGGTATCTGCCAATGGAAAAGTTGGCTTTAGCACTATTCTCGGCTAAAACGAGCCTATTGCCATACTTTCAATGCCATAGGATCGTGGTCCTCACTGAGTTTCCTCTCAAGGCGGTTCTTCGGAGAACAGGTTCGTCCAGTCGGATTCTCAAGTTTTCTCAGGACTTGGCCAACTATGACATCCAATTTGAGCCAAGGACGGCTATCAAAGGACAGGCTTTGGCAGATTTCTTTGCCGAACTTACTCCTGGGCTCAAAGACGAGGAAAATGCATTGGCCACGGCCGCTGAGGAAGCCCGGGTGGCCGAGTCCGAGGAACAGTTCGAGTGGAGGGACCCTCCTCATGAGCCGCTTCGGTCAAAGTTCACCTTGGGCACGCGAAAGCCGAAGAAAGAGTGGAAGCTTTTCTCCGGCGATGCATGGCGAATGACGGTTGATGGTGCTTCCAACGTCAACGGGGCAGGAGCTGGAATTGTGCTCGTTTCTCCGGCCGGCACAGTGCATGAGCATGTGGTCTCAATTGGCTATCCCGCCACCAACAACGAAGCCGAGTACGAAGCTCTAATTGCAGGGCTGCAGCTTGCTCTTCGGTTGGGTGCCGGATCGGTACATGTTTTTTGCGACTCTCGACTCGTCGTGGGCCATCTTCATGATGATTATCAGGCCAAGGATGCTCGGATGAACGCTTACGTTAGTCATGTGTTGGCCTTATTGAGACAGTTTGGCCGAGTGGAAGTGGAGTGGATTGCACGGGAGCATAATGCACATGCCGACGCCTTAGCTGGTCTGGCCTCGGTATACAAGGCCGCTGGGGCTCGCACCATTGTGTTTGATGAAGTTGTCAGTCCAAGCTTCGAGCTCGCGGTTTGCTCGGTCAGCACTATTCCCCTCAGCCAAAGTCAGTTGGACCCTGTTATTGCTTTCCTCAGAGACCAGACTCTACCACCGGATAAAAGGGAGGCCCATAAGATTCGTTGCCGGGCAGCTAACTATCTGCTGGACCCCCACGGCCATTTGTACCGACGTACGTTCACTGGTCCGGATCTTCGGGTGGTGCATGAGGATCAAGTTCAGGGCATTTTGCATGAGTTGCACATGGGCAGCTGCGGTGGGCATTCAGGTGGCCGAGCGATGGCGCATCGAGCATTAACGCAGGGATATTGGTGGCCGAAGATGGTCAAGCAATCCGAGGAGTATGTGAAGCGCTGTGTTCGGTGCCAGAAGCATGCCTACATACCTCACCAACCAGCCTTTCCCCTCAAAATGATCACTAGTCCTTGGCCGTTTGCTGTATGGGGCTTCGACATTGTGGGAAAGCTGCCGAAGGCCCCAGGCAGGTTCGAATATCTGTTAACTGCTACAGATTTGTTCACCAAGTGGGTGGAAGCCGCACCATTGGTTAAGACAACAGCTTCGGATGTGGAGCGCTTTATTTGGAAGCACATCATTTCTAGGTTCGAAGTCCCATATGCAATTCTTTCGGACAACGGCACGCAGTTTGTGGCAGTAGTGATCCAAGCCTTCTATAAGCGCCATCATATTCTGATTCACACCTCTTCGGTGGCCTACCCCTAGGGCAATGGACAGACCGAAGCATATAACAAAGCCATCACTCAGGGGCTCAAGCGCCGTTTGGATCGCAAGCTCGGCAAATGGGTCGACGAGCTTCCCCATGTACTGTGGAGCTATCGCACTACCCCGCGTCGTTCCACTGGCCGAACCCCATTCTCTATGGCTTATGGCATGGAAGCTGTCTTGCCCCTTTCTGCGCTCGTTCCTACTGTTCGGTCAGAGAACTTCAATCCTGTGGACAATCATGCTTTGGTTGGTGCTGAGCTGGATTTCGTCGAGGAGCTCCGCGACAACGCCAACTTACACCATGCTGCTTATCAACAGGAAGTTGCTCGGGGTTATAATAAGAACGTCCGTGCTCGGCCGTTTCAAGTTAGTGACCTCGTTCTTCGGATGGTTGTAGAGGCCAAAAAGTTGACCAAGCTTAAGGATCCTTACGAAGGCCCTTACAGGGTGGTTCAGAAGATAGGCTACGGTGTCTATAAGCTTGCTGAAATGGATGGAACGCCGATTGCTAACCCTTGGAACGCCCAAAAACTTAGGAAGTTCCATGGCTAGTCTCGGCCCCCTTTTGTTCGTTTTTGTTTTTACTTTTGTTCGGTTTGTAAGCCTACGGGCGTTTTGGTTATACTACATGTTCGGTACATTCATTTGTTCGGTTTTACATTCGTTCATTGGGTATACCATCTCGCCCATGGTATCTTTGGATTCCTCACTCGTTCGTTGGGTATACCATCTCGCCCGTAATCCCGCCTTCGGGCTCTGGCACTTTTACCCCGGTTCTCTTGTACTTTTTACCGAGTGTTTGTGTACCCATCTTTCTGCCTTCGTGTTGTTTTTCTTCCTAAAAATAGCCTGACGGTAGGGGGCTCCTATGTGGGTACAGATAGGCAGGTCAGGTTTCACATGGTACTTTTTACCTGTGGTTCCTCGGGCATACAGTCTTATCCAACCCAATTCATCCGAGCTTCATTGGTTTATTTATTTTTGGAATGAACCTCACCCGAACGAAAATACCAATGGGGATAGCACAATGAGGAAAATGAGGAAATATTGACACATATTGTCCGAGCAGAAATACTTAATTGAAAAATGATTGAAAAACAAGCATCACCAACAGTTAAATCTGTTACGTACAAACTAGGAAAACTCCAACATGTATGGAGCCGAACGTCCCAATTCAAAGTTCAAAACAAAAAATAAAAAAAATAAAAACATAAATAAAATACAACGAAAAAACAAACAAGTCCTACGATTGGGCCTCGGTAGTAATTTTGGCCGAGGAAGTGCTGGGAGGATCAACTGATGGGGCTGGGGTGTTCTCCGGTTGAACTGCAGCCTCTTCAGGGGCGTGAGGCTCTTCTTGAGCTTCGGCTGCGTCAAGGGGCGGCACCTCAACGAGGGATCTTCTTTCATCATCAGCTTCGACGCCAGCCTCGTCGAAACCCGCGTTGAAACCGAGCAGGAAGCTCTTCTTGTGTTGCTCCACTCGAAGCTCGGTCTGCAAAGCAATTAGATCTTCGGCAGCATCCTCTTCTGCCTGGTAATAGCCCTTATCATAGTGGGCCTGCAGCTTTTTTTTCATCTCTTCCTCCATTTCCTTCCTCCCAAGAGCCCTGCCCTCCGCCAGCCCCTCGTCCTTTCCTTCGGCTCGCGCTTGCTCGGCCCCATCCTGTAGCCCCTTGATCACATCATTCAGGTTTGTGATGGTGATCTCTTGGCCTCGGCGGGCCTCCTCTGATTGCTCAAGGCACTTTTTGTAGTCCTCGGCAGTGGCTTGGCGTAACTCCACCTTTTGCAGGAGGAGCTTTTCCTTCTTGTCATGCTCGACAAGATGACGCTGTGCGCCCATAATGGACTGAGTAGCCTGCAGATAGGAAACAAATATATGAATCCGAAGGAAAACAGTTGGCAGAAATTGTTCATACTGTACAGCACAACGAAAAACTTACCCTGCCAGCAAAGTAGTAGTAGTCGCTCAGTGCTGCCTTCAGAGACCCCTGAGCGGCGATATCCCTCGGCAACCTGAGCCCAGCGTGCAGGGTGTAGGCCAAGGAGGGGTCGTCAATGAGGCTGTCGGTGCGGAGGATCTGTTTGTTGCGAGGGGTGATGAAGCTCGGCGCCCAAATAGCCTCGGCGATCGGAGCTTCTCCCTCGTTGCCCTTCCCCTTCTGTTTTTCACCCCCTTCTGGCTCTTCGCCCAAGGGAGTCATGTCATCAGAGGCCGAGGCTGAGGCCTTCTTGGCCGTGACTTTGTACCTCTTCGTTGGCTTGTCCGAAGAGGCAGGAAGAGAAGGTGGATGCTTCTGAGAGACGGCATCAACAGTTTTCTTGGCTGGAGCGCTCGGCTTCAGAACCGAGCCTGAGGCCCCGGATGGCCCGGACTTTTTCTGTTCGGCCTTCTCTCTGGCCTTCTTCTCCAGCTTTTCCTGGAGGATGGCCCTCATGCTGCGTGGCGGCATGTTATCTTCCTCGGCGAAGGGAGTACCTTCGGTCGGTTGGCGCACTGTTCCTCGGAGTGGCTTGTCCGGGCTGGGGAGTTGATCCTCGGTAAGATCAACAACTGTGCTCTTCTTCTTCGAGCTTCCTTCGGCTCCCTTCCCTCGTATTCTGCCTCCGTACGTTGCGTCGTACTGCAGAATGGTTGGCGCGTCCCTCTCCTCACTCGGAATAGTCAACAGAGAATCTGCAAGTCCGCAATCTTTGGCAAGCCTTAGCAGGTTCTTGTTGATCTTCGTTGTATCTGCCGAACACAGCACAAGAAAAGAAAAATGTTCAGTACAAAGGGGACTGGGCATTTAAGTTGAAATTGAACCGAGCAATGCGCGTTAACATCAAATGCAATGAAGTTGAAGTTTTGCTTACTTGGATTTCCCCTTGCCTTGGCAACATAAAATTGATCACTTTGACCAGGGGGAAACTCATAATTTCCCCGAACTTCGACGTAGTCCGAAGCCCACTTCTCTGAATCGTACATACCCTCGGGAATGATCTTCACCATATTCCTTCGGGAGCACAAGTAGAAGCGCGAATATCTCACATTCCGAGACATCATGTAGTTCTCAAAAATGTGATGGGCCTGGAGGTTGAACATCTTTACCTCGGCCAGCTTTATGATCAAGTGGATGATTCGGTAGGAATTCACACTCAGCTGGCATGGAGTAAGGTCAAAGAAGTGAAGGATCTGCCTCAAGATCCTGTGCATGGGAAACCTGAGGCGACCTTCGGTGATGGCCATCAAGGGGACTGTAATGTGCTCGTCGGAGAATCGTATCCGAGGCCCAGGGATTGTTGAGATTACTACGTCGTCAGGGACGTGATATGTTGTTCGGAAGAGATCTATCCCTTCTTGATCAGTGAAGCAATCCCAATAGGGACAGGGATCCCTTCCTGTTCGGACAGGTATGTCGTCGGGGTCGAGAGCCACGATTTTTCTCTTCTTCCTTGGTGGCAGGGAAGATGACTCGCCGACGGCTTGGCTGGAGGAAGCAACGGGCACATCCTCGTCTATGGCCTCCTCCTCAGTGGCTCCTTCGTCTTCTTCCTCGGCTTCGGCTTCTTCGTCGAGTCCTTCGAGTGCCTTTTCTGAAGGTTCGTCCTCTAGGTTTGTCACATCAGGACTTATCGACCGAAGTGGAGTCACTTTGGCCGGGATGAAGACTCCCTCGAATGCTTCGGGAAGAGTTTTTTCGCCCACCCTGTATTCCCGAGCCGCGGTTCGGAGCATTTCGGCTATCCGTGGATCAATCTCGCTGAAACCCGAAGCATTGGGGTCCACAGAGTTGTATGATTCCGCCGAAGAATCTGGAGAGGACGCCATACCTAAAATACAAGTGCAGGGGATAAGACCGTTAGCGAAATGCAAGGTCAAGTCTCCTAGAGGTGCCTATGTTCAGTGTGGAGCTAATCTCGTCGAGTGTCTCAGAATCCCCGAGCAACATGTTTTGGGGAAAATTGTCCGAACGATACGGAGCAATTCTGTTCGTCCGAACGTGAATGAGCTTCAAAGTGAGCCTTCTGTTCGGATGAACACGGGGTCTTGATTCGGAAGAACACTGGTTGAAGATGAACGTGCACTCGGAAGAACACATGAACATCTTCAACCTGTTCTTCATTACCCAGAAAGCGTTTCAGGCGAGTATGGCAGAAAAACCCATTTTTTGGGTCAAAATGCATGCAAAAACAACCAAAACACACAAAAAACAGTGGAGAAACAAGAAATACCTGAGAATCGAGGGTGATTTGCGATCAAACTGCAGCAAAATCTAGGTTTTGGAGGAGTTTTGGTGATGAACGGCGTCTGGGCAGAGAGAGAGCAATCGACTGGAGAGAGAAAGTGTTTTCTCTCTCCCCGCTCCCCCTTTTATACTCAGAGGAGCACTCGAAGCGGTGCCGAGCCCCCAGCCGTTAGATTTGGGCGGGAGATTGATGTGTCGTGGGATACTCGACGCGTGGCAGTGCTAGCAGGCGCCGTGTGTTCTGCCAATGGCCTTGGGACGCGTGGCAGATTTGAAATTGGCGGTTGCAGGAGCATTAAATGCAATCCCAGCTTTTGCACCTCGAAGCCTGATACATACGTTTCCTCGGTTATGCACTCTGTTCGGAAGCGTCGACGTTCGGAAGTCTTACTTTTTCAACATTTGTTCGGCCACACTGGATCAACTCCTCCTTCTTTTCCGAGCAAAAGAAGAAGAAGTTGAGGGGCTACTGTAGTGGGCCGAAATATCCAAAGGGTTCATAAGATTCAAAGGGGTCACACCCGGGGTCCATCGTTCAGTTGTCTCAGTTCGTTTAGGGCTGAGTTGGCACGGTGACACGTCATTCACCTGTCACCGAACGTAGGGAGGACCACGGACTGTACAGCCGAGCGTAAATTGTTGTCCGAACGTCATCACTTAGCTTTTTGTTCGGTAAATAAGTCTTTTGTTCGGCATAGCACCTCTCCAATCCTGATCTCCATTTGTTCGGCCAGTCATCTTTCCTTCGGGACCTGTTTGCTCGGATACCGCTAGTATAGAACGTTCTAGAACCTTCCACGTGATACGCGGGTTGCCTTCTCACAGATGTGCCGCCCCTGTATGATGTGACATGCCTGACACGAACCCATGTGCCTCTGCAAACCTGGGAAGGCGGCCTTCATTAAATGCCTCTGACAGGTGACGTCATCCGAGCGTAGGAACGCGCGTGTGTCCTACGCTCGGCTTGCTTAGCACGGAAGATTCCTTTGCCTATAAATACAGAGGTACATTTCACCCCAAAGGGACTGATACACACTCCTCCCTCTCACATAAGCAGCAACATTTTTCCTAACAAATACTGCTGCACTTACTCTTCTTCCCCATACTAACTTGATCGTCGGAGCTTTTACCCGGAGGAACACCACCCTCCGGTTTGCAGGTACCCGGCGAGTCACGTCATCCTTCCACGGCCCAATAGCGGAGGAGCAAGGGGTTCAAGAGGTCCAGGTTGAAAACAGCCCCCCACAGTAAGCAACACGGAGCGGGCAAACATTGATTGCTAAACCGTTATCAATCAGGATTACAGGGACCCATTTACCGTGACATTTCAAAGTGACATGAAGTGGCCTATTGTGGTCAGTTCCTTCAGCAGGCAGGTCTCGGTCAGTGAAGGTTATGGCATGTTTGATGGGTATGGTTTTGATGAGTGCTACAAGTTCATCAGGGGTTATGGCGGAATGAACTTTAAGGTGAGAGAGGACTTGAATGAGTCTTTCGAAGTGGCGAGTAGAGTGGACAAGCACATCCCAAACATACATTTTAGCATTAGTTTATTTGAGTTGTTGCTTGATCATGCCTTCAGGGTTTTTCTCAGGGCGAGAAGGCTCCTTGGCTGGTGGGGCAAAGGGTTGGAAGGTATCTTTGACCGGGGTAACAAAGGGGTTAGAGGGTTCTTTGGCCGTTGGAGCTGGAGGGCTAGAAGATTCTCCGGTCTGGAGGTTAGGGTGTTGGTACATACGACCACTCCTAGTCAAATGGCTAATCTGCCAGTACTTTGATTCTTCACTCCACAAATCGGCAAGGGCCGTGAGCTTGCTCCCGATAGTGGTATCCCGGAGATTTGCGGCCAGGTCCGCGATAACCATATCATCACAAAGGTCCTTGGGCCTCCATTGCTCGGATTCCCTTACCGTCTTATTTACAGTCCATTCCTCACTTCCTACCTTTATGTTGACAATCTCTGTAATGACCCTGATTTTTGGTAAATAAAAATTTCATTAAAAATTTAATTTTTATTTTAATTACTTGGATTTTTATTTTCATAACCAAAAATCTGTCGTTACTAACTAATAAAAATCTCATTGTTTATTTGAGAATCTTTTAATTATGCTTGGAAGGTTTTAATAGTCTTTTAACTGCTGACACCTGTCGTTTTTAATATTAAGTCTTAAGATTTCACCTCTTGGCAGGAAATCCTACTTATTGCCTTCTAACCCTTGGTAAACTTATTGAACCTCTTGAACCGTATGAACCTTTAACCCTAGGTGAACCATTTGAACCTTCCAATGTGAACCTTTTGGACCTTTAGCTATAACCATTGGACAATAGATGTTAGGGTAATGTTTACCCATTGGACAATAGGGATTTGGATCTTTATTCATTAAAGTATATTTCTAGATTTATTAAAGTACATGTATATAGTTATATATGCACATGCATAAAAGAATATATTTATTTATATTACTTTATTGCATAATCCTTTGGTCCATAAAAGTTAGGGATTTTATTATCCATTAGATAATAGGGTCAATCTTTCTAAAGTACTAGATCTATTATTTTATGAAATCCAAGATTTGCCCATAAAGATTTTATGATTAATTTATATACCAAAGTCTTAAAATATTGGATTTTCTAAGTACGTATTATCTAGTATTTTAATATGGAACATGTGCATAATTGAATTGTTTAATTAGGAAATCTTCCGTAGTACCTTATTTCTTTTACCCATTGGTCAATAAATGCTAGGAGGATTATTATCCATTGGATAATAGAGTAAATCTTTCAAAAGTACTAGAGATTTATTATTTTATAAAGTCCTAGATTTTCCCTTGGGATTTATGACTAATATATATGTTGTGCATGTACCAAAATCTTAAAATACTAGAATTTCTAAAGTACTTATTTAATATTGTAATGGGAACATGTGCTTATTTGAATTATTTATTAAGAAAATCTAGTATAGTACCTTATTCTCTATTATCCATTGGTTAATAACCGCTAGGAGAGTCATTACCCATTGGACAATAGGTTAAAGTACTTGCCATTTTTACCCATTGGTTAATAACCGCTAGGAAAACTATTATCCATTGGACAATAGTTCATCTTGCCAACCAAGTACTAGGAAATAATTAAATAGTAGATTTTCCATGTGTTAATTGATTAAATAGAGTTAGTACATTAGGTTATATTATATAAGTACCTAGTACTTTGAAAGCATGATGAAGACACCCCAATTTGGACTCCTTGAATTCCTTAGTTTTTGGCTTTGAGCCTCCCCGATGATGAATTTGGATTAAAACAAGCCTTGGACCAATCAGGACAATGCTTCTTGGAAGGCTTTAAGGGTCAAAACAACTTGTCAAAATCAATCCCAAGCGCTTGGAAGCACTTCTAAGCGCGCAAAACTGTTTTCCAAAACCATGGGCCTGGCTCACTCCCGAGCGCTCCAGAGTGATGGTCCCAAGCGCTCGAGACCACTCCCGAGCGCTCAGGACCACCATTTTGCCCAATGGGTGGCAGAGTTTCCCACTATCCATGCAGGACATCATTTCGGTCGTCTGGGCTCGTCCAGTTCAACACTCCATCTCAGGGTGGCAGAGGATCAAAATGATGAGGTCTCCCCACACAAAAATGCTTTATTTGATTTTTCAAAAAAAAAAAAAAAGACTTTGGGTTATTGTGGCTATATATATAGAGCCCTGGTCAGTAGAGAAGGCCCGAAAAAAAACCTCACTCTAACCTCTCTCTCTGGTCAAACAAGTTTTCAGAAGATTCAAGCTTCTTACCAAAGAAAATCTTGTTTTGAAATTTCAAAAGATTTTCAAAATACATTCAAGCATGAGGAAAATGCCAGGATTTCAGAGTAGTCCCAAGCTCTGATTTCTGTTATTTTCTAGCACTCCCACCTTCCAAAGCAACTCCAAGAAGCAAGGTCTCCCTTAAGAGGTAGAAATTTTTCTACTTCATTTGGTTCAAAGCAACAAGAAGGTTGTTTTTCCTTTCTGAGGAAGGTCCCTCAGCCTATCTCAGTCCTTAGTATTGGGTATGGGTTAAGAGATCTTGGTATAAAAGCAAGAACAAAGAGATCACAACATGCATTCGTGAAATCTGCTGAAAGCACTTCCGAGTGCTCGAGAGTGCTCCCAAGCGCTCGGGACTGTTTCTGGCTTCATCTTTTGTATTTTGATGGACAGTGGGTAGGGGAAGTATATCCTTACTCGAAATGGTCTTATCATTGCATGCATGCACAGGAAACCCTTTTTTTTTAAATAAAAAATGTCCCTTACTTAAGTTCAAATAATGATAATGTTTTCCATGGTTAAAAGAAGGCTTTTTATTCTCAAAGGGGTAAAATTGAGACGAATGCATGTAAGAACGAGACTGTTTCATATTTGAAAGTAAGTTGGCTGACATGTAACCCACTTTCAAGCGCTCTAGGCCTCTCATGAGCGCTCAGAAGTGTTTGCATGTTATTGCAATTTGTTGCTTCTTCTATCCTCCCATGTTTATGATATGCCACATGCAGGGATGTGTCCATTTGCTCTTTAAATAATGCAGATTTGACCTTATAAGAGCAAGGATGCATGGCTTGGGAGATTGAAGTTCATTTTTATTCTGTCAAGCCCTCTGCTGAGCTTACTATGTGTTCAGAAATTACTTCAGTTTACAGTCTATAGCATTATTCTCTGTTTGTGCTACCAAAAGCTTGCAGGCTAGATAGCAACACTTCCAAGCTCTCGGGAGTGCTCCTGAGCGCTCGAGAGCGAGATCAGTGACAGGATTTCAGTTTCTGTTATCTTGCATTTCTTTACAATCTTTCAATATCCCCTGTACACATGCACATGCATGCACCCCCTTTATTTGATATATCTGTTGATAGCTGCTATTTGTTTAAAGAAATAAAATCTTTTGAAAAATCCTACAAATGTTTAATAGAGACCGATTTCAAATCGGGCGGGGGGGTGCCGTAAAACCCTTCCCCCCTCGTAACGTGGCTTCCGAACCCTCAAACGAATCTCTGGTTTTCAATTCAAATCAATCATTTTCAATCAAAACGGTTTCTCGGGTGACGAACCACAAATCCGGGTGGTGACTCTTCAAATTTTTCAAGATTCAAAAACTTGCATTTTTCGGGCCGCCCTGATCCACCCGAGGCTGTGGTATCCCACAGTGGCGACTCCGCTGGGGACATGATTTAATTAATACTTGAGGAAAAGTTGGCATGTTCTCAAAACGGCCCGCTTTCCTCGAGTATCAATTAAATTAGTGAGCCAAGCTTGAAAGATATTTGTTGGATTTTTCAAACCATTTTGTTTCGTTTTTTCTATCCTTTTGTATATATTTTGTGCAGCCTCGCTATTGTGTTTTGGCAATCCTACCTGGCTCGCCGGTGATAGGGAATCCCGGAATGCTAAGCAACCTTTGACCGTGATGAGTCATCCCTACCATTCGTACCATTATTGGGTGTACGCTCAATAATGGGAGGTATACTTTGACTCTAGTCCGGGGAACCCTCTTCAAGCCAAAACCGGACTTTGTACATGTTTAACAAGCCATAGAACCTTCCCAATTAGGACAGGAGCCTACAGGGTAGGGTTACGTACTATATCCTGTTTACGTGCTGCATTTCATCTTGCATACGGTTCTTGAGAGTCGCTCGCGTGGTCTTTGGGAGGTTGCCGAGACCCGATGAAGAGTCGCGTACTTTGATGAGTGTTGCTTAACCACATAAGTCCTCAGGACAAAGGCTTAAGGAAACTGAAATCTTGCTAAGTCCTTGACTAGTATTTAATTGGGGATTTAACCAAAGGGAAAGGATGACAAGGAGGCAAAACGTTGTGATACCAACACCGCCCAGGCTAAAAGCAAGTGTACTGCTTACGCCACTTAGGTTATCCTATCACATTGTTCACCCCAAGTCATTCCGAACCAATGGTCGAGTTGTCGATGGAATATTAATCAAATACTTAGCTTATTTTAGCATCCTTTGGAAATCAACGGTTCCTAAATGAGGATACATCCCAAAAATCTGAGGATCAAGGCAATCTCTCGTAAGGGGTATTCAATCATTTTTGAAAAATTAAGTGTCGAGGATGGTGATGATGATACACGCATTTTCTAAAAACCATGCACAAATTTCATAAAAATGCAAGCAGGAACCGCGTCTGAGCACAAGTTTTTGCTTTGCTGTCAGTTCTGAGCAATTGGGCCAAAGAAGAAGAACATCATACCCTCCTAGACCAGACCCCTTGGGCAGAGATTGGAGCGGCTTCAACTTGAGTCAGATCCTAGCAGTGCTTTGGGCTTTCGGGCAGAAATGGAACAATCGGTTGGGAATCCGAACCCCAATCCAAACCCCAACCAGAATCCCAATCCAAACCCAGAAAATCCACACCCGGAGAATCCCAACCCAGAGAACCCGAACCCGGAAAACCCGAATGGAGAAATGGCGGAAATCAGGCAAGCTATCCTGTGATTGGGCGAACGCATAGATAATCAGATTGCCCAACTTATGCTCATGATAACTGGAGTAGCTCGATGACTCCTGAATCCAAATCCAAACCCCAACCCGGAATCCTAACACGGAACAACCTGCCCTCGATATGGAAACTCCGTAGAACCCTGAAATGGCAGCTGTGCTAGCAAAGTTAACTCAGTTGGAGCAGTCTGTAGCAAGGAATGAGAAGATCGCAACAACGGGCTTTGACATCAACAAGCTCTGTTTGTTTCTCAATGCAAAGCTACCTGAGAAGTTTAGGCCCATAGACTTCGCGAAATTTGACGGGACTGGAGACCCGAAGGCGCATTTGACTGGATACATAGGAGGACTCTCCATGTGGGGTGTCGAGAGAGACACCACCGCTCAGATGTTCTCACAGACTCTCGTGGGTCATGCCCTCCACTGGGTTACGTCGCTGGATGAAAGGAGGAAACGTTCTTGGGAAGACATATGTGCGGCTTTCATAGCGCAATATGACTATAACATTCTGTTGGAAGTCACCAGCTACGAGCTGGAGTCCACGAACATGGATACTAAAGAAACTTTTGCGGATTTTGTGAAGAGGTGGAGGGCGAGAGCGGCCCAAATGAAGGATAGACCATCAGACAGAGATCAGATTCGGATGATCGTTCGGAACCTTCAGCCAAACCTAGCGAGGCATATGGTCATGGCACAAGCGTGTTTGGATTTCAAAACATTGTTCGATACTGGCCTGGCTGTCGAAGAAGCAGTCCAGCTCGGCATCCTTGACAAGCCTGAACCTGCCCCTAAACCCAAGAAAGTCTACTCTGGTAATAGTAATGCCCTGTTCGGCAATTCTAGCTACACCAAGCTCCCCAACACCTCCACAAACACTACCCAAACCGAGCCAATCAATCAGATTCTTGCTCAGAACAACCCACCCCGTTCTCAACCTCGCACTTTTGCTCAATTCTCAACACCTCTCTCCGCTGTGCTCGAGAAATTGGTCGAAACCAGTGTCCTCAAGCCACTTAACCCTACTCCTCTCCCTCAAAAGCTCCCTGCCTCCCATAATCCTAATGCATACTGTGCCTACCATCAGAATGTGGGCCACCCAACCGACAACTGCTTCCGTCTTCGCCATGCTATCCAGGACTTCATTGATAACAAAACCCTCCCCATGCCTCCTCAGAAGCCCAATACCGTTTCTAACCCGTTGCCGAAACATTCAAACACCCACACCAACCACATCTTCTTAGCCTCCCCCTTTAACCCGAGCCTTTACATCATTCCTACTACCCAACCTAAGCCAACTGTCGAACTGCCAGTTAAGGATGCTGTCTGTGCACTGGAAGCTGTGGAATGGGATTTTCAAAGAAGATGGGATGACCTAGCAAATGACTTCTTCGCAGTAGAACACCGGGCTCTTATCGCTGGAGTGTGGCCTGTGGCACTTGACTCTCACCAAGTAGAGGAGTTAGAGCACGGTGATTGGAGACAAGATTGGGAAGAGATGATGGCTGACCCATTGGACGGGTATTCTCTGTTTGGTCTGTTCATGGAACCTGAACCGGTCGAAGATGAAGACGAGTGGGAATGGGAGCCGGATCCCAACGATGGCACTGGATGGATGACTCTGACCCTCTGGATGAAACATCTTTGGCATACCTTTTTCAAGAAGAGGAAGTGGAACATGAGCTGGACTTGATGAACCCTCGCATGTTATCGGGACTCTCTGTCAAAACCATCGTCAATCTCACCAGAAACTCCGACGTTCTGGACTATGTAATGGATCATGCTTTCTGTCCGCAGGAGCATATTATTGACGAGTTTCTCCCTCGACCGATAGTTGAGATTCCCGACAAACCCAACATTTGTGTGCTTGATCCTGAAGACCTCTAGGGCAAGGCTGAACTAGTGAACATATGGGTGGATGGCGAATAACTAACCGTCAACAAGGCTATGATAGATGAAGGGTCCTTGCAAGTCAACAACAACGACAACGTCAACTTTTGGAATTCGTTGGAAGAGGAGAACATATGGAATGCACTGGAGATGGAATTTCTCAATGACACTCTTGAGAAAACCAAACTTGACAAAGGAAAGCGCAAGGCTAACACTGATCTCTCCAACTTCTGGGAAGATTCTTGGTGGGATCCTATCCCCGAGACGATTGGAAACCTCACTAGGAGTGGCAGGGTGTACCAACCAACCAACCTCCAGTAGGGAAGCTCATCCCGTGCACCTCCACCACAGCAAAACAACCTTAACATCCCCAAGAACCAAGTCAACCCCGCAAGTCTGAACACCTCTATCCTATTTACTCCACAAAGTAACCCCTCAAACTCCACTAAACCTAACACGCCTTCCCAACCCAAACCATCCATCGACCTCAACTCACTCCCCGACTCTGACCCCGAAGCCTCCCAGCAGCAAGTCCCAATTACCAACGTCGACCCTATCATCCAACTTCGTGAAAACCCTGGTCCATATGTCCATGTGGGGCGTATTGGCGTCTTCCTGCGAACATTGCCGAAGACTCGTCAATACTCGCTCCAAGCTCGAGGTTCCCTCGGATATTGCACTCGAAGCCATGATAGCCCTCATAACCCCAAGCCTTACCCAACACACCTTATCCTTCACCGAGAAAGACCCGCCGCTTGAGGGAGCTGACCACAACAAGCGCTTTCATATCACCATGAAGTACCTCGAAAAGTGGGTTCCAACAATCTTTGTTGGTAATGGCTCCGCCATTAATGTGTGCGCTCTCCGCATCGCCTATTGTCTTGGCCTAAAGAACAAGGATTTTACACCGTCGACTCTAGGAGTCCGTGCATACGTTAATACACATCGTGATGGCTTGGAAAAGTCAACCTAGAGCTGGCAACCGGAAAGTTTAAGACCATTGTGGAATTCTGTGTTCTAGAGATTCCTGCCTCATTCAACCTCTTGCTGGGGAGACCAAGGCTACACCGCTCTGATGTAATGGGGGTACCATCCACGCTGCACCAAAAGTTTATCTTGGGATTGGATTCCGGGACTCTTATAATTCATGGGGACTCTGGCATCCGTCCTCATTCTGAAGACAACTCCCCGCTGCTGGAAATTATGCATGGAGAAGAGGATGTACCTATGGGGGGATTTGCTGTTATAACTACAAAGGTGTGCACCATCCGGACTGATGAGAGTTTCGTGGTAAGCTCTGCGGCTTTAGAGATCATGAGGAGGATGAACTACTTGCCTGGCCTGGGCCTTGGTCGTAATCAACAAGGTGTATGAATTTCCTTATTTCTCTGGAAGTGTGGACCCGTACGGTTTGGGCTACATGCCCAAGGAAAATGATCCCGCGAGGAAGTGGTGTAATCGTGCTCGAGCCCATGCTACTGGAATAAAGTTCAGGGCCGGCCCCGTGATTAACAAAAAGGAGAAGCTATACCGGGGAGAACCAGAACCATTCATAGACTTGCAGACAAAGGTAAAGTATCCTGGGTTCGAGATCTTTGCCAACGACACCTGGGAGAGTGATGAAGAGGCTGCAAAGATAGAGGAACTGTCTGAAGTGCTGGATTGGCTCGAAGCTATTGAAACGGGCCACTTTCAATCACTGTTCGGGGGAGAGGAATCGGGGGGTATGTTGGAGGATGCTGCTGTGCTGATGCTGGGAGAAGAAGAAGAGATCGAAGGCCCCTCTATGCTCATTGTGGACGCCGTAGGCACATATAAAAACTGCATTTTCATTCCACTTGTACAGCGCACCCACGACACTGACACTGACACTGAATCTGAGTCTAGCACTGAGTCGGAGCTTGTGCCTATTGGCCCTCCTCGTCGTAGCTTTTACTTCGAGTTTGAGTCCACCGTTGTATTTCCTCCTACCGAGGTCCCCATTGATGAAATGAAAGATGCTTTTGCGTACTTGCCGGACTTTGAAATAAATTGTGTAGATCCCGACGATGAAGGAATAGATTTCGATGGGGACATCCCCAAGGAAATCAGTTCCCTCATCGAGCGTGAAAACGAAAGGCTTGCTCAGCCTTTAAAAGAAGAAATAATCTCAATAAACTTGGGTGATGAGGAGAACCCTCGATTGGTTTAGGTCGGTTCCGGGTTAAATCCTGATGAGCTTCAAGAGCTCACCGATTTATTGAAAGAATTCAAAGAAGTTTTTGCCTGGTCCCACGCGGACATGCCCGGAATCGATCTAGAAATCGTCAAGCACAGGATCCCCCTCTATCCCGATGCCAAACCTGTCAAGCAAAAGTTAAGAAAAATGCGGCCCGATTGGGTGTTAAAGATAAAAGAAGAGATAACAAAGCAAATTGACGCCGGTTTTCTGATAGTAACTGAATACCCTACTTGGGTTGCAAACATCGTTCTCGTCCCTAAAAAGGATGGAAAAATCACAGTCTGCGTTGATTTTAGAGACTTGAACAAAGCAAGACCTAAGGATGACTTTCCCTTGCCGCATATAGATGTACTTGTCGACAACACTGCAGGGCATGCTTTGCTGTCTTTCATGGACGGTTTCTCTGGATACAATCAGATTCTCTTAGCACCGGAGGACAAGGAGAAGACCACGTTCATCACCGAGTGGGGCACTTACTGCTATTGGGTTATGCCGTTTGGGTTGAAGAATGTCGGGTCTACGTACCAAAGAGCTGCTACGACACTACTGCACGATATGATTCACAAGGAGGTTGAGGTGTACGTCGAAGACGTGATAATGAAAGGGAAGGAGTGGAAAGATCACCTACCAGCACTGAGAAAGTTTTTTGAGAGAATTCAGAAGTACAAGATGCGTCTCAATCCGCAGAAATGCACGTTTGGAGTCAAAGCTGGAAAGATGCTTGGATTCATGATTACAACCAGGGGTATTGAGGTGGATCCATCTAAGATCAAAGTCATTCTTGACATGGAGCCACCTCGGTCCGAAAAGGATGTTCAAAGCTTTTTGGGCAAAATTCAATTCATTAGCTGATTCATTGCAAAGTTGACATTGACTTGTGAGCCGATGTTTTGATTACTCAAAAAGGATGTGAAGTTCGAATGGAATGACAAATGCCAAAAAGCCTTTGAAGCGGTACAAACTTATCTTTTGAACCCTCCAATCTTGATGCCGCATATCCCAAGAAAACCTTTGATCCTGTACTTGTCCGTCATGCCCTCATCCATGGGGTGCATGCTGGCACAAGAAGGAGAAGATGGGGTTGAAAGACCCATTTACTATCTAAGCAAAAAGACGGTGGGAAGTGAAGAACGTCATACTTCGTTGGAAAAGACGTGTTGGGTGCTTGTGTGGGCCACAAAGAAATTGAGACACTAAATGCTGTCTTACTCGGTGATACTGATTTCTCGAATGGACCCCCTCAAATATCTGTTTGAGAAGCCAACACTTAGCGGTAAGGTAGCTTGTTGGTCGCTCTTATTGACAGAGTTCGAAATCAAGTACGTCACCCCGAAAGTCAGTGAAGGGCAGGGCTGTTGCAGAATTCTTAGCGGATCATCTGATTGAAGGACCAGAGCATGCGGAATTTCAATTTCTTGATGAAGATGTAATGACAACGGTCAATGAGACGTGGACTCTGTACTTTGATGGAGCCGCTAATCAGAAAGGTTTTGGGATTGGCATACTGCTGGTCTCACTTGAGGGGTTGCATATTCCCCTCGCATTCAAGTTGAATTTCGAAGTCACAAACAACGAAGCGGAATATGAAGCATGCATTGTGGGGATGGAAGCCGCACTAGAGATTGGAGTCAAGGAGCTGGAAGTTGTAGGAGATTCCAACGTGGTTGTGTCATAAGCAAACGAAGAATGGTGAGTCAGGGATGAAAAGATGAAACCATATCATCAGCAACTTGATGAACTCATCTCAAATTTCCAAAAAGTGACCTTCACACACGTCCTGAGGATGAAGGATCGCTTCGCCGACGCGCTCGCTACTTTAGCATCCATGCTAGAGCTTCCAATTGGGGTAAAGCTGAGGCCTGTCATGATTGAGCAAAGAGGAAAGCACGTGTACGACTATGTCATGAACATCGATGAGCCGGACGATGGACTCCCTTGGTTTTACGATATTTGGAATTTCGTTGAAAAAGGAGAGTTCCCTACAGATTCAACCAAGAAAGATCGGATCGCTTTGCAACGACTGGCGTCTCAATACATTATCTGCGGTGGACAATCGTACCGGCGATCCCCGTGCGGAGTTCACAAGTTGTGTATCCACGGCGACGATACGAAAGCGGTGATGGAAGAAGTTCATGAAGGAGTTTGTGGGCCCCACATGAATGGGATGATGCTAGCTAAGAAAGTTTGAAGGCTGGGGTACTATTGGTCAACCATGGAGACAGATTGCATCGAGTACGTGCGCCAATGTCATAAATGCCAGACTCATGCCATTCTTATCCATGTCCCGCCCGTGAAATTACACTCAATGGCGACACCGTGGCCATTCTCCGTCTGGGGCATTGACGTCATCGGAAGGATCACACCCGCGGCTTCTAACGGTCACAGGTTCATCTTGGTAGCAGTCGATTATTTCACTAAATGGGTTGTAGCAGCTTCATACAAGACTTTGACGGCAGTTCAAGTGGCTCACTTTATCAGACAAAACATCATCTATCAATATGGGGTCCCTCAAGCCTTCGTATCTGATAATGGTGTTCACTTCAAAGGAAAAGTTCTTGAACTCTTTGACGAATTCAAAATTCAAGTGCATCACTCGACCACTTATCGGCCGCAAACGAATGGGGCAGTCGAAGCAGCAAACAAGACCATCAAGACAATTCTCGAAAGGACCATTGAGGCGGCTAGGAATTGGCACGAACAACTACCACTAGCTTTGTGGGGATACCGGATGTCTATTCGGACACCAACAGGGGCAACACCCTATTCTTTGGTGTATGGTATGGAAGCCATTCTCCCTATCGAGCTAGAAGTTCCATCGTTACGGATCATAGCCGAACAAGGGATAGACGAAGCCGAATGGATCAGTGGGTGGTTCAAAGAACTCATGCTATTTGATGAAAGGAGGCTGCGAGCATTGTATCACATTCAGGGCTATCAGCGAAGAATCGCCCGGGCATTCAACAAGAAAGTGAAGTCGAGGGACCTGCAAGAGGGGGACATGGTAGTCAAGGAAATACGTGCGCCAATTTTTGACCTACGAGGGAGGTTTCGACCAAAGTGGGCCGGGTTGTACATCATCAAGGCTATCCTCTCCTGAGGAGCAGCCTCAATCATCGATCTTGACGGCAACGAATTCTCAAACCTTGTCAATTTAGATCAACTCAAGCGATATTACCCCTGAGAGAGCTCGCTGGGTCGAAAACCGCAAGGGCGGGCGGTCCCAGGCATAAATTAGAGCAAGCCCGCTAGGTCGAAAACCCAAAAGGGCGGCCTAGGCAAAAGTTAGGGCAAAAAGTTGAAAAGAAGCTCGCTAGGCCGAAAACCCGAAAGAGAGGTACTAGGCAAAATTTAGAGCACAAAAAGGAGAGTGATAATACCCGGGCAAACCCTAGCCCGAACTACGTATGGGCCTGATTCCCTTTCCTGAGGGATACGTATGCAATCTCACACTGAGGTTCGGTCCTAAATCACGAAAATCAAATCCAAATTGACAAATCAAATTGTTTTCTTTCAAAGCACATGCGATTAATGAATCGAAAGGGGGAAATCCTTAATCAGTCAATTTTATTCAGATGATTTCTTTATAACAAGCTGAGCACGAAAAAGAAAAACACACAACGGGATCCACCCTTTTATTTCAAAGACCGGCAAAGTAAGCAATCAACCCCTCCTTGCTTCCACATCCCTTTTTAGCCACTTCCGGTACCTACCAGTTAGGGCAATAGAATAGAGCGGATCACTCGGCTCAGTCCTTCGAGATCCCCATGTCCACGCGTAACTTCAAAGGCCTGGAATGGTGAATGGAGGGAGACGAAGCATTTCTGAACCTGAGGGTGGCACCTCCTGGCTGAGTCCAAGCTGGCACAGAATGCAGAGTGGTGAATAGAAAGTGAAGCCAGCCAAGCCTGGCACGAACACATGTGGCGAGCCCATGTTACTCACAGTCATCACAGGAAGCCTCAGCCAATGACACCGCTGTTGACACCCCAATCTGGGTTTCTGAATAATATTTAAGTTTCCCCGATGATGAAATAAGGAAAAATATACCTTCGAGGGTTGGATTGTTGCTCCTTTGCTACTCCTTCTCTAACCTCAAGAAAACCCCTTTCTAACCATGTAGGGTGGCCCCCGGTTCAATTGCAAAGAGAAAAATGCGTTTGCTTAGTCAAAAACAACTTTTTCCATGACACACTGATGGTAAAATGGGCACACATTTCAATGTATAAAATGGCTTTGAGTGAAACTAATTGGGTTAGAAAGAGGACTCAACAAGCTTTCCAACGCTTTAAACCCGTCAAAATTCGAGTTCGGAAGTGTCCGGGGTGCCCTCGCGAAGTTTGGTGTGTTGTGCTGACTCACTTACCCCGCGGCACTTCAAAAGGGCGCACGGCACGTTAGAAAATTCAAAAAATTACTCTGCCGCACGGGACTTCAATATGTCACACGGCGCTTTGAGAAAAAGTTCTGACAGTCGCGAAAAACTGTCGGCCACGCTTGCAGAAGGTGTGTCTGTGCCCGAAAATGAGTTTTATTCGGCCCAGAAGCCACCTCCCCTCTTATAGTGATCATCCTTGGCTCTTTTGCCTATAAATACACCCCCCTCTAGTTGAGAAGCACCCCTTCAACTCAAAGTAAAGTTACTCTGCCATTTTTTTGGCTCTCACTCTCTCTCTAAAAAATACTCCCTCTTGACTCTCTCTCTCTCTCTCTAAACCCATTTGCTTTCAAGTCTCTCAAAACTTAATCTAACTCAACCTTCATTCATCCATCTTCAAGCACATCCAAGCTTCAATCAAAAGCTATAAATCAAGTTTCCTTGAGCTAAACTACATTTAGCTTTGAGGGGAGCCGATTGAGACCCTTCTCGGTCTTTCTATACCGAGTTTGGGTCTCAAACGAGTTTTACATTCAAAATATTTCTTTTCTTTTCTTTTTTTAATTTTTCTTTTCATATTTTGGCTAATATTGCTTAAAGATCGTGCGGGTACATTCTAGATTCAAGTTTCATGTGAAAAGTGTTTTTTTTCCTTACTTTGTGAGATATTTCAACATTTTAAAAAAATTTTAACATTATTTTACATGATAAGATGAACAAAAGGGTCTCATAAATCATTTTTTCAGATATTCGGAAAACATAGAAGGCTATTTTGCGGAGCTATGGTTTGTTCTGTCATGTAAAAGCAAATTGATTCTGGAATGTGCAGACAGGTGTACTGCACGGTATGTCGGTTGCACCGTGCGGTACATCCGGTTTGTCGCGCGGCACTTCATGTGATATTGGCAGTCTGCTGTAATGTTGTTATTTCACTTTCTGTATATTACCCATCCATTTCATACTGCACAGCTTGCACCCCGAGCACGCGGTTGTGTTGTATTATCTCCCATGTCCCTTTCCTGTACATGTTTTCAAGTTAAGTTTTTCAAATGATGTTAACTCCTCTATTTAAAAATGCTTAGTAGAGACCGATTTTACCGTTTTACCAGGCGAGCGGGGTGCTTTTTCAGCAAAACTTTCCCCGTTCGTAACGTGGCTCTCGAATCCAAAGTCTCAACATTTTCGCTAGACAGAAAACCTTTCTTTTTCGAATCAAACTCTCGATTTCTCGGATCATTCATCTCAAAAATCCGGGTGGCGATTCTTTGAGTTAGTTCTTTCGAGCGCGGGAGCCCACGGTGGTGACTTTGCTGGGAACTTTTATTCAATATTTTACTTGTGCTTTTTTTTTAAAAAAAAAAGGAGAATAAAAGTATTGAATAATTAAGAGGGCTAAGTTTGAAAAACACTTTTCTTGGGGGATTTAAAATCATTAGAGAATCTTAACTTTTTTTTAACACTATGAACCGCACAAGACTCGCTAGTGTGTTTCGGCTATCTTACCCGGTTTACCGGTGACAAGCTCTTCCGGGACGCCTAGTAACCCTCGACTATGATGGGCCATCGTGCTGTTCAACCATTGTTTTACAATACACTTGACATGGGGTAGTACATCTTGGCTCTAGTCCGGGGAACCCTTCTGAGACCAAAACCGGCCTTCTACACTTGTATATAACCATAGAACTTTACCAACTAGGACAGGAACCCATGGTTAGGACTTATGTGGTATATCCTGTTGATGTGCATTTTTTTTTTCTGTACATGCATATCATTCATACATCATCGCACTCATGCAGGCTAGAGGACAAGTCTCACACAAACCGGTAGGCTAATCTGTATTTTAGAATAATTCTAGGTTCCCCGGTCTTTAGAAAGTTGCTAACACCCGATGAAGAGTCGTGCCCCATGGGACGCACGTTGCTTAATACTGATTAGTCCTTAAAATGACACGTTTTAGGGAAATCAGTTCTTACTAAGTTTTCGATACATTTTTCAATTAAATGTTCAAAAACCAAAAAAAAAATGGAATGACGAAAGTATTAATGATGTGATACTTACACCATTTAGGCTAATAGCGCCACGTTGCTCACGCCACTTGGTCATAATACCGCGTCATTTTTACCACGTCATTTCAAAAACAGAAATTGAGCCTTTAAAAAAAAAATGAAGACTTAATTTGTTTTGACATCTCTTAAACTTCGTTGTTTATAAAGGATACATTGTCAAAAAAAAAAAAAAAAAAACCTCTGAGGATCGATGCAACTCTTTTAAAACCGTTTTCTGTGAGTCTAGGATACTTAAAATCTATGGAGTTTGATATACCTCCGGTGTACGCCGTGCCTGAACGGCCCCTCTGGTCTGGATTTAGCCTTAGGATGTGCTTGTATCTAGGTTTCGGCAGCCTTATTATTTTGTATCGGATGGTCAGGATAGGAAGATTGGCTCTGATTCCGAAGCATTCAGAATTTAACCTATCTGACACGACTTACCCATGGCTGCTGAAACCCTTGGTGCAATCATATCCTAAGTGAGATTTGGAGTTGAGGTAGGCCTTAGGATGTAGACGACACCGACGACATTGCATGGAGAGGATTCTCGGGTAGAATTTGAGCCACCTTTTTGCTTTACTGTCATTTCTGAAACATTTGTCGAAGGACTTCGCCCAATTGGAATCGTCCCCAAAGAGAGACTCAGTCACCAGTTGTGATATCTGAAATGGTGGGTCAAAGGAATGAAATAGGGGAAATCAGGTAGGCTATGGTTGACCTAGAAAATCAATTCAGGCAGTCAATCATGAACATAGATGGTCAGCTCCAGTCAGTCGTCGCCGATATCCAAAAGAACATGACCAAGATGTTCGAATCAATACAAGAAATCAGTGATCGCCTACCAGCCAAATCTACTCCGAATCCAGAATCATCGCTCGCCAAGGATACGCCCATTGTTGATCCCCAAGTGGCAGAATTGATTGCCAAAATCAACAAACTCGAAGAATCTATTCTCGAAACAGAAAGGATGGGGAGGGGTGAGATAGACATGGATCGTTTAAGTCTGTTTCCCAATGCAAAGCTACCTGACAAGTTCAAAGGGATGGACTTTGCTAAATTCGATGGGACTACTGATCCAAAGGCCCACCGGCTAGGGTATGTTGGATCCCTTTCCATGCGAGGGGTCGAAAAGGAAGCCATGGCTCAACTGTTCCACGAGTCACTTACTGGCCCGGCGCTACAATGGTTCCTTTCTTTGGCACCCTTAAAGAAAAAGACGTGGGAGGACATTGGAATGGCTTTTGTGTCCTAATACGACTTCAACGTTGAGCTGAAAATGACCACCCGAGAATTTGAGAACACCAAAATGGACAAAAATGAGAGTTTCGCTGACTATGTAAAAAGGTGGAGAGTCAAAGTTGCCCAAATGCACAATAAGCCAGACCTAAAAGAGCAGATGCGTATCATCACTAAAAACCTGCCCAGTGCCTTTGCCCCCTACATGGTTTTGTCGCAATCGTCTCCCGATTTTGAGACCTTCTGCAATTCTGGATTGGCTGTTGAAGAAGTCCTTAGGGATGGTACCCTCGAGAAGAAAGAACCAGTCTTTAAGGGACTCCATCTCGGTAATGGCGAAGTCCTTTTCGAAAACAGCAATACCTTCCACGTCGGGAACTCCTCAAATGCTGAGCTTCTCGAAATAAACCAGATAGCTGATAAACCAACTCGCACTTTCACCCAATTCAGCACACTCCTATCCACACTCTATGAAAAGCTCCTCAAAGCCGGTCTTATCAAGCCACTCCTTCCAACTCCTCTACCCCAAAAGCTTCCAACCTACCATGACCCGAATGCCTTCTGCTCCTTTTACCAAATGCCCGGCCATGTTACCAATAATTGTCATCGTCTCCGTCACAAAATTCAGGATCTTATCGATAATGAGACCATCCTTCCTCCACCAAAAGAATCAAGCACCTTGTCAAACCACCACATCAACACTAGCTCCACTACATTTGACCCCATTCACTATATCATCCTTGCTCACCTACCCAAACCAATTGTACCCATTCCCGATGAAGCCAGTATTTCAGTGTTGGAATTTGAACCGACGACGGAGCAAACAGAACTTAAAGAGTTGAGGAAGGCTGTGGAGGAAATGGGCCAGAAAATGGATACGCAAATGATCCAAATAGAGGTATTAACACAAAAGATGGATAGTCTCTTCACCTACAACGGGGTACGTAGGCAGCTCCATGAGCGCGACCACATTTATTGCATTCTTGCATTTAACTTAAAGACTTTGGAGAGATGGATTGGGATGTCTAATCTTTAACGTCACTTACACCAAGCAATGGTACCTAAGTTCTATTAAAGAGGGACTACTGTAGACACCCCAATCTGGGTTTCCGAATAATCTTTGAGTTTCCCCGATGATGAAATAAGGAAAAATATACCATCGAGGCTTGGATTGTTGCTCCTTTAGTGGTCAAGAGGCAATCTCTGAATTGAGATCCGGCCACTGCTATTGTTATCACTTCCCAGTTTCTAGGTCTATCCTAAGGCATGTTAACTGTCAAACCATGGCAACAACTTTTTTAAAATAAAGCAACCAATGTTTTATTATTTCCAAAGAAAAAGGAAAAGCAAGCTCAAACACTGCTCAATCCATGAAAACTAGAATCAAACAAATCTTTCAAAAAGCATAAGCAAAGTGTCAATCTCTATGTCCTCCTTCTCTTTGCACTCTTGTCTTCTAAAAGGTTTTTCTCTAGCCAACATTTATACGAACCCGATAGTTTGTCAGCAAAGTTCTCAGCAACCTCTTGCATTACTCGATTTGGCCACAAACGAAGCACATTGCGACGAAGGTTGGCATCATGAACCTTAGAGATAGCATACTCAGGGTCACCCCAAACCTTAACCTGTTCGGCCCCAAACTGCCTTTGAAAGCGAGCGGGGAAATAGAAGGTAACTTGAGTAATGCCAATCACTGCTACACCAAAATGGTTCATCGTACTTGCAGTCATGCTCTTGATACCATACCAGGGGCACACCCATTGGATTCGATTACCCTTACGAGTCTCCATCCATGCTTTCCAGCAGCCTCAGTGGGAAATTGTCTGATCACACGAAGCTTCATGCAGTGATCTAAACTATAAGGTAGCCGCTCTGGCACATCCCACACCCTCAACTTCTCATAAAGCAATACCTATGGAAAACAAGGGAAAATTGCAAGTTGTGAGAACACGTGAGTCAAAACAAGAGAGGGACGAGCGGAAAGATAAACTTGGCAAAAGAAAAAAAATAGATAAAGAGTGAACCTGTAGTAACAAAGGGTTGCCTGAAAACTGGGCTGTAGGATTACCCTTTACCATATCAAGGCCTATCAAGGTCTCTGCCAACACTAAACCAGCAAAACCTACATAGTTTCCCATCTGTTGGGCAAAGTCAAGTAGCATAGAGTCAGCATGGCCAGAACAAGGACCAAGCAAGTAGTAATGAAGGAGACAAATGCACAGCGCATGGAAGTACGCTTTCTGTTGGGGAATTTGACGATGAGCTTCAGCAGTACCAAAGCGCTGAACAAGCTGTAAGGTTTCCAACCTTCCATTCACCATGAAAAACCTAGCATCGTGCTTCTGAACTTGGAGCCGATCCCTCAAGAGATTAAACAAAGGGTTAGGAATAACGAGACCTTCTCTATCTGAATGACCCATGATGGCTGCAAATTCCTCGATAGTAGGACAGAATTCCTCTCTTCGAAATCGAAAGACATGGAAAGCAGGGTCCCACAAGCTAGTGGCTGCCCTAAGGAAAGCAAAATTCACAGGAACTTGGCGAAGGGAGAAGATGAAGTCCCTACCAAATGACCTAAAGTGCAAACGGTCGAGGCCATTAAAGGAGTTCAACCACTGATCAAGGACTGGTTGTGCCATGAAATCGTTGCTTACAAATACTATCGAGTTTGTAGGACGTATACTTATAGGCTAGGATTCTTAGTTCGAATTGGAATCGGATTCTAACTCGTGATCAACCAAGTCGGTATCTCGGCCGGCACTTCGAATAAACGGCCGCAAGTTCGATCCTCTGGCCCCTGGAAATCAAGGTTGACCTTAAAATCAAAACCTGGCAGACGGAGCGATCCCTCGGCCGCAGAATCGACTGCTCGGCCGTCAAAACGACCGTTTTCCACAGCCCTTCCACGGTTCTGTCCACTTCATTGGATTTTCAACAAAAATACCAGTTTTATCACACACAAACGGTGAACAACAGCATATACAATCACATATCAAGAGCAAAATACTTTGTTTCATATAACAAAAGTTCTTTTACATCACAAGGTGAATCATCCCATATTTCCTAAATAAACTATACATCGGTTTCCTATCAGACTAACCTATGCAGGAAAGCAAAAAGAAGGAGAAGAGGATGCCAAATTCTCCGGTGATCCCAACACTAGAGACTAGCTGCAAAAAAGAAAAAGGAAACCTCCGAGGCAGGGCAACGTGTACCAAAGGAGCACTACGGTGCAGAAGAGACATCACGCAGCCTAGAAAAATCACCATACCACATACAAGCGCCACCCCAGAAGCTCCGCATCACGGAAGCAAGCTACCCATGCAAGGGTCCCTAATCAAGCAACAAGACAGAATCGAAAGCAACGCGGACTCCCTCCGCGATCACTGGCCGCACTTCACCCATCCCTTGGGCCCAACGGGAATGAAGCAGAGCAAAGGGGAGAAGGCTCCTCGGTGGAACTCTCAGAGAAGAGAAAACGAAGAAAAGAGGAAGAAAAAAATGAAAACAAAACGTCGAGGCTATGGCCTTTTATAGGATGCTGGAAATCAAGCGATTCCACGACTGAGACATCGATAAATTCGGCCGGGACATCTGTTGTCCTGCCGAAGGATCGATCTCTTGGCCCTCCAATCAATTTCATTTAGCCCTAGTGGATTTTGCTCAGTGCACTAACTCAAGCTATTATGAAGTTTTGGGTCCATGACCGACAAAACCAGTAACTAAATCAGCCTTGGGGGCCCGCCCGAGCACGAAGAAGTCCTCTCTCCATAAAACAACAAGTTCACAACTACTGGCCTCTTGACCACTGAAGATCGACAAGTTCGAGCTCCAAGCTGGCCAATCACTCAACAGCTCCGAGCTATCACTCAACAACCCCAAGCTCGCCATCATGCTTACTCATTCAGCAGCATATGCTCGCTACCTCAGTATCTCTATGCCCGTATCCACACCTCAGCGGTCTCGCAGCATTCACTGCCATCAAGCTATCCAGTAGCCTTATTCTGTACTAGGTATCTCAGCAGCTCTGAGCTCAAACTCATTGTCACCCAACAGCTCCAAAATTAATCCCTGTCAATGGTTCAATAGGTCCAAACTCAAGCCTTATGCTCACCATCCGCAGCTCTACGCTTGCCTAGTAGCCTTGTGCCCAAGATGTTCAACGGCTTCACGCCCATGTTCACTACTAGCAAACCCATGCTACTCAAATAGGCTCCGTGCCCATATCTATCAAACTCAACAGGCTCCATGCCTATCAACTCAGCGGCTCGAAGCCCATTCTCATAGCAGCTCAACTGGCTCTAAGCCGTAATTATCCCCACAGGCTCTACGCCGCCCCAATCAAACAATCGTCAACTCAACGGCTTTAAGCCCATTATTTCAGCGGCTCTACGCCTGTTATTAACTCAATGGCTCCAATCCCATTATCTCAACTGGCTCGAAGCCGTAACCAACTCAACTGGCTCAACGTAAACAACAATTTTCAGTAGGCTCTACGCCACCCCAATCAAGATATCATCGATTCTCGGGCTCTACGCCTGAATGCTCAAAATCCAACATTTTGAATGCTCGAAGCTCTTCGAATGCCCAACCACTGTGTACTGGATGCTCAAGTTCTACACTTGAGTGCTCAAGCTCTATGCTTGGATGCCCAACCACTGCGTACTGGATGCTCAAAGCCTGTACTTTGAATGCTCGGATTCTGTCATCCGAATGCTCGAGCTCTACGCTCTGAATGCTCAGGTCCATAACTTGATAAAAGCTCTAAGCTTATATCAAACACACACGCGGGCACGTGCGCATTTGCATCAATTGCATCACCATTATCACATCGAGTCTGCGTTATCATATCTATGCACATCTAACAAACCTTATCATACACACATGCTATGTTTTACATCTATCTCTCATTCGCAGGTCAACCTTGCAGTCAACCGGCTCCGCGCCTCGATTTTTATTGATCAGTCCAGAACCTCAATCCTTTGGCTCCGCGCCAAATTTTATGATGAGAAAGCTCCGTGCACAGACCATCAGAACAAAACCAGCTCCATGCTTCGGTTCCGTCAAGTTCCAACACCTCAGGCCCTCGCCTTATGATCAACCAGCTCCGCACTTCGGTCCTATCACCTCGGGCTCTCGCCTTATGATCAACACCAGCTTTGCGCTTCGGTCCTATCACCTCGGGCTCTAGCCTTATGATCAAAACCAGCTCCGCGCTTCGGTTCTATCACCTTGGGCTCTCGCCTTATGATCAACACTAGCTCCGTGCTTCGGTTTCGTCAAAAGCTCTAAGCCTATAAACTGGCTTCATGCCTCGGTTCCTTCATCCCAATGCTCCGTGCTCCAGTTACTGGCCCTGCGCCTCCTGTATCTCAAGAAACAGCATCCAACTCGTCTCCGGAAGATGACTTGGGTTCCACCCCCTATCTCAAAATTGGCATCCGATTCATCTCCAATAGATGGCTTGGATTCCACCCCAATTACATCAATTCCTTCTAGCTCATTCGCAAGGATAGGCTATTCTACCGAGCTTCTCTCAGTTAAAGTAAGGATGATCAAGAAAAGCAAACACACCTGCCATGTACTGATCTACTCCAAAATACTAATGTAACTCTCCGCAAAAACTTCCTCGGTAGCCCCGCGCTCCCTCAACTACTCTCCGCCAAAATCCTGGCTCAGTCTAGGTACGTCACACTATGGCTTTTAAAGCCCGAAGGTACGTCTTCTGTCTCTAACCCTCCAAACTTTTTCTTTTTATTTGCCCTTCCGAACTACGGTTGGTCTGAAATTCCCCTGTGGAATACGTAGGCAGCCTCCTGGCCCGACCATAAAAAAACCTTTTTCAAAAACCCTTGGAATAGTGGTTGGACCAAATTGAGTTGCTTTTACAGCTTTGACTTTTACTCAAACATGTCTCGCGATCCGTCTGAGCTCAGTCAAAGAGGGGCATCTGTAGACACCCCAATTTGGCCTAACGATTATTTCAAGTCCCACCTTGGGACCATCCCGATGATGAAATGGATTCGATGATTGCTGATTGCCTTCTTGTGAAACCCATGGACTTATGGTAAGAACTTTGAGCCACTTAGAGGACCCAATCCAGAGCCAAATAGCCTTTCAGACAGAAACACAGTGTTCTAGGAAAATCCATCGGTCGGCCGTAACATCTATCTCATGGCCTTAACAACCATTCTTCACCCGAGCAACCTGTTGCTAGAAAAATCTCCCTGAGAGATCAAAACCTCGGCCGCAAGATCCATTCTTCGGCCGCTTAATCCATTCCTCGGCTGCCAGTTCCTTTCTACGGCCGCCAGATCGACCTTTTTCCAGACTCTCGAATGTTCTGTCAGTTGTTTGATCCAACCACGATACCTTTCTGATACGTTCGGGCCACGTTCAGAGATTGCAATGAAGAGTTCGAATTGCAATTGCAATCGTGCGATTTGATTGGACCGAGTGAGTCATCCCTTTGCCTATATAAAGAGGCCTTTGGACTCCGAAATAAGAAGAATGAAATCATTCAGATCTATACCCCCTCAAGCCATGAAACTCTGCAGAAATATTCACAAAAACCCTCTCTAAAAAAAGCCCTAACTTCCCAAAGGCAGTCATCCATCCGACGATCAAATTCCGGAGTTCAAACCCTAAACCTAGGGTTTCATTCAAGAAGCAATCAATCAGTCAATCCCCATCGATCCGAAGCAATTAAGCACCTGAGGGATCAAGGTGGTGAGGCCCAACAGCCTTTGGTTTGGTCTATTTACTGCTTATTTTACTAATCTTAGCGTTTTAGTCATCTGTTAACTTTTCTGTCTGGTGTGAGGAAGAACACCAGCCGGGGCTTCGATACCTCAGCCGGTATATCAAATCAGCGTGATTCCTCGGTCGTGACATCCATTCACCGGCCGAGTAATCGATCTGTTGGCACAGTTTTGTTTTGTTCTGCTTTCTGACGCATGATTTATTTACAGTCTCGGCTCACCTTATTTATTGTTTAAAGGCATAAAAACAGATCATGTGTTATGATTAAATAAAGCATCTACAGTCTTATGTTGAGTAATTATGGGCTAGCCTCACGGCTAGGCAGAGAGGGGTGTCTAACACCTTCCCCTTACTGTACTTTTGGCTTCCGTACCCAGAATCTCTATCTATTTTCCTAGTTTTAATAAACTAGGTGGCGACTCTATTTTGATGATGACCGCTATGACGTGGCGATGTTCCTAGCCATGGGAATATGCATTATCTTGGTTTATGAAGCAAGAAACCAAACTAGCAAAAAAACGATATCAAACTGTATGGCGATGCCCCGTTTGGGAGGTGTCTACAGTATTGAAGTCTCTGCTGTCTCCGTGACCCCTGCATTACCCTCTCCCTTACCTGAGGGACCGTCACCTCGTCCACCGGCAAGAGGCTTAGCACCTCATCCCCTACCCCGTGTAGAGCGGCCACCGCGACTCGGTGCTCTAGACACATCCCTCGGAGCCCCAACTCCAGCCACTCGTCTCTCGAACCCCTCCTCCACCCTTAGGCTGGTGGCCGGGTATCGGTCTGCGTAAGCTGCATAGTCCAGAGAACGTCGAAGGTGCCTTTCCAAGTCTGTGTTCGGCACAGTGAATTGCTCCAACTCGGCTCGACTGTAAGACTCTGTCATCTGTACGCGTGGAGGAAGGAGCCCGGGTACTACGAACGCTGGAAAACCGAGTGATTGTCAAGTCACTAGATCCCCCAGGTACCACTGCCAGCCCAGGGGACACTCCAGCAGGACCCTGCTTCGTGTCACCTCCCAGCTCCTCGCAAGGAACTCAACCTCCAGCCTGGCCCAGCAATCCCAATGAACCTGCATTCGATACTATGGCATTAAAAATGGAAATCTCAAATGATAGGAAAACATGAGAAAGAAATATTGAAAAGAATGTAGCATACCACTACGCCAGTCAGATTATCCAGCCAACGCGGGAAGGTCATCACCTGTTCTCTCTTCTCCTTGGACTTCATGTAAGTCTTGCTCCATGCAAACCCACGCGAAAACAGACCTAGATCTCGGCATGTATTCTCAGGGGGAAACATCCTCAGAACCTCATAAGCCCAGAGCTGCAAAATGTTCAGTCCAAGACAATTCAATACATCATCAATTCAAATCAACAAACGGTAAATAAGCAGTCGAAAGCGATCTAAAAGCAGTGATTTGAGATTGTACCTCAACTACCCTCCAGTACCCACAAATGGTGTTGCCAACACCACGCGAGGCAACTCCCAAGAAGCAATAAAGCGTGCATAGAGCAGCACCTCCCCAGTCGAACCGTTCCTCCTGCTCCTGGTCAACCAGACCTGCCAAGTAGCTGAGGTGGACTCGAGATCACCTATTTGGGAATAGAGAAGCCCCAAACATGTATATCAAGTACGCCCTGGCCATCTGGGCCGCCTCCTCGTTGCTCGCAGGCTCGTGGTCCCAGTACTCCACAAACTGGCCATACTCCGCCACCCTACCGCTGTGACGCGGAACCTGTCCAAGGAACCACCTCAGAGCTGCGTCATCCAACAATATGCTCGAATCATATGGGATCGGGTCTCCTTCGACCCTGAGTCCCATAATCGCTGCGAAGTCGAGGGGCGTGATCGTCATCTCCCCGAACCGGAAATGGAAGGTGTTGGTGGTGTCCCACCACTTCTCCGTCAGTACGATAAGTACGGCCCGGTCTATTCTCACCACCGCCAGCAGCTTTATGAAAGGCCCAAAGCCTGCTGCCTCCACCAGTGCCCGCACTCTCGCGGGTAGCGCCTTGAAATATCTCAGCGAGCTGGCTGAACCCCTGTGACCGTACACATCTGTGGTGCGCTGTTTCAACAGAGCAAAGAAATAGCATCAGTATCAGCAGAAGCACTTGGCAATAAAAGATCATTTACAAAATTCAAAGATCAAGATCATCAAAACTCACCGTTGTCCACCCGGAAGAGATGTGTGAAGCTCGGTCTCGGAGAAGCATGTCCTCAGGATAGTTGCTCCTTTCAAACTTTTTTTTGCAAAATCAATCTCAGTCCTGTTCGCATCGAAACAGAGTAATCGGTTGCGAGGCTTTGAGATGTGCTTGGTTGTTGAGTATTTCACTCAGTGAATCGTGAATATTTTCTAACCCTCATGCTTTTAAGGTGTTTGCAATGCTTTATACAACCGGTAATGTATTTTCCTTGTTTTATCCGCTAAACTGAGCAGTAAGTGGACCCTCCACATGTTGTTTCATCAAGCATCATGTCGATTCTTTTTCATGCATGCATTACACGTGTTTGCATTTGCCCTAAAGAACTACGCTGGTCTGATCCCTGCAGAAAAGGGTACGTAGGCAGTCTGAAAATACGCGACCGCATGCGTTAAATGCTTTTACTTGCGTTTGATTTTTGAATTAAGGGTTTGAATTGACTCGAATTGGGCTGTCTCAATCTTCGGACGTCACTCGAATCCGGACATGATATTGAGTGACGCCCAAAGAGGGGCAACTGTAGACACCCTAATTTGGACTCCTCGAATTCCTTAATTTTTGGCTTTGAGCCTCCCCAATGATGAATTTGGATTAAAACAAGCCTCGGACCAATCAGGACAATGCTTCTTGGAAGGCTTTAAGAGTCAAAACAACTTGTCAAAATCAATCCCAAGCGCTTGGAAGCACTTCTAAGGGCTCAAAACTGTTTTCGAAAACCATGGGCCTGGCTCACTCCCGAGCGCTCCAGAGTGATGGTCCCAAGCACTCGAGACCACTCTTGAGCGCTCAGGACCGCCATTTTGCCCAATGGGTGGCAGAGTTTCCCACTATCCATGCAGGACATCATTTCGGTCGTCTGGGCTCATCCAGTTCAACACTCCGTCTCAGGGTGGCAGAGGATCAAAATGATGAGGTTTCCCCACAAAAAAATGCTTTATTTGATTTTTCAAAAAAAAAAAGACTTTGGGTTATTATGGCTATATATATAGAGCCCTGGTCAGTAGAGAAGGCACGGAAAAAAAAACTCTCTCTAACCTCTCTCTCTGGTCAAACAAGTTTTCAGAAGATTCAAGCTTCTTACCAAAGAAAATCTTGTTTTGAAATTTCAAAAGATTTTCAAAATACATTCAAGCATGAGGAAAATGCCAGAATTTCAGAGTAGTCCCAAGCTCTGATTTCTGTTATTTTCCAGCACTCCCACCTTCCAAAGCAACTCCAAGAAGCAAGGTCCCCCTCAAGAGGTAGAAATTTTTCTACTTCATTTGGTTCAAAGCAACAAGAAGGCTGTTTTTCCTTTTTGAGGAAGGTCCCTCAGCCTATCTCAGTCCTTAGGACTGGGTATGGGTTGAGAGATCTTGATATAAAAGCAAGAACAAAGAGATCACAACATGCATTCGTGAAATCTGTTGGAAGCACTTCCGAGCGCTCGAGAGTGCTCCCAAGCGCTCGGGACTATTTCTGGCTTCATCTTTTGTATTTTGATGGACAGTGGGTAGGGGAAGTATGTCCTTACTCAAAATGGTCTTATCATTGCATGCATGCATAGGAAACCCATTTTTTTTAAAATAAAAAACGTCCCTTACTAAAGTTCAAATAATGATAATGTTTTCCAAGGTTAAAAGAAGGCTTTTTATTCTCAAAGGGGTAAAATTGAGACGAATGCATGTAAGAACGAGACTGTTTCATATTTGAAAGTAAGTTGGCTGACATGCAACCCACTTTCAACCACTCTAGGCCTCTCCTGAGCGCTCAGGAGTGTTTGCATGTTATTGCAATTTGTTGCTTCTTCTATCCTCCCATGTTTCTGATATGCCACATGCAGGGATGTGTCCATTTGCTCTTTAAATAATGCAGATTTGACCTTGTAAGGGCAAGGATGCATGGTTTGGGAGATTGAAGTTCATTTTTATTCTGTCAAGCTCTCTGCTGAGCTTACTATGTGTTCAGAAATTACTTCAGTTTATAGTCTCTAGCATTATTCTCTATTTTGCTAACAAAAGCTTGCAGGCTGGACAACAACACTTCCAAGCGCTCGGGAGTGCTCCCGAGCGCTCGAGAGTGAGATCAGCGACAGGATTTCAGTTTCTGTTATCTTGCATTTCTTTACCATCTTTCATTATCCCCTATACACATGCACATGCATGCACCCTTTTATTTGATATATCTGTTGATACCTGCTATTTGTTTAACGAAATAAAATCTTTTGAAAAATCCCACAAATGTTTAGTAGAGACCGATTTCAAATCGGGCGAGGGGGGGTGCCGTAAAACCCTTCCTCCCTCGTAACGTGGCTTCCGAACCCTCAAACGAATCTCTGGTTTTCAATTCAAATCAATCATTTTCAATCAAAACGGTTTCTCGGGTGGTGAAGCACAAATCCGGGTGGTGACTCGTCAAATTTTTCAAGATTCAAAAACTTGCATTTTTCGGGCCGCCCCGATCCACCCGGGGCTGTGGTAGCCCACACATGAATTAGTTTAATGGGAAGTTAGATTTGAAAGATCTAGTCAAGATTGGGAAGTACATACATACATACATATATATATATATATGTACTTGTATCTATCTATATATGTATATGTATATAATATTGTAAGTACAAATGTGTGTAATTGATTTTTATAATGGAAAAATCCTATTTACTTGAAAGTATTAGATTTTCTAGTGTACTTATAAACCTTATTAGATTTATATACTTCCATAAGTACTTATATATATATATATATATATATAGTACATGGGAGAGAAAGAGAGAGAGAGAACTCTCTCTCTCTCGAGAGAGAGAACTCTTGAGAGAGAGAGAGAGGGAGAGAGAGAGAAAGAGAGGAAGAGAAAGAGGAAGGAGAGAGAGATTGTACCTTGATGATCTCCATTGTGCTTCCATTGTACTTTGAAAGCATACAATCTATGGGATTCTTCCTTGACCAAGCAAAATCTATACTTCCAATGTACAACTTGTACATTTTCCATTTTTCTACTTGACCAAATCCTCCTTTCTTCACTCAAATCTTCCATAATCACATCCTTGGTACAAATCCATAGCCATGCAAGCCTAGTTCTAGGCTTGATCTTGCAAGAAAGCTTGTCATAAAAAGATAAAAAAAAAAATGAGATATATAGAGAGAGAGAGAGTGGCCGGCTAGAGAGAGGGAGAGGGAGAGCTTTGCCTATAAATAGCAAGCTCATTGGTGCTTTGAACTCACACCTTCATTCCATTCTTCAACTTTTCTCTCTAGAAAGTTGGTGTACTTACTTGTTCTTGCTTTGTTCTTCTTTGTTCTTGAAGGTTCTCTCTAATTCTTCAAGAAACACTTCCATAGCCGCCACTGAACCACCACTCGACCACCACCTCGATCCAAAAGTTCTAGTAGTAGTAGTCAAGACTTAGTTTCGAGAGAAACCTTTCTCTTTCGAAGCTACCGGAAGCTCACCGTAACTCGTTACTCCGCCCAATCCCCGATGTACTTTCCTTATCCTTTACTACCGCCAAGAAGAACGGTAGAGTTCTTTGAACCTACTTCCCCTAAGTATAGAAAGCTATATGTTTAGTATGATCTTGTTTTACGTAGTATACTTTAATCTTAAGAATAGTTGTTTGCATGATTTGTTGAATCTTTCTAACTTTGATTTCCTTGTCAATAAACATATGTTGTTTTAAATTTCCCACAAGGAAAGATTGAACATATTTTGAAAGTATCAACGTGATTAGAAGTATTCGTAGTTTGACCTTTTAGAATTGTATGAGTATGTGCTTATTGTTGCATTACTTGTGGTTATTTGAGCATGTGTTAAAGATAGAGTTGGATGATCTTGCTAGTTTAGTTTCAAGATTTCAATGAATGGTTTATGACATGAGAATTCCTACCGCGGAGTCTATGCATGAATACGAGACTCGAAAATCGAGAAAATAGAAACATGACATCTAGGGTGTATTAATGACAAGGTGTGTTTTGAAATCGCAATGTGGCAGGCCTTGCCCATTGTGGGGTTGTGTTTGCAAAGAATAAAATATTTTTGAAACTACATGATGATCAAGTGTGATAATCATTATATGGTGAGTGTGTGTGTGTGTGTCCAATGGGAACCCGGAGCAGCGGAACCATTGTGATTGTGTGTGTGTCCAATGGGAACCCGGACCAGCGGAACCATTGTGAGGGTGTGTGTGTTCCAATGGGAAGCCGGAGCAGCGAAACCATTGAGAGGTTGTGTGTATTCCGATGGAAACCTGGAGCGGCGGAACCATGGTGAGGTATGGCTTGGTTATCTATGGAGAGGAGCCAATGCAAATTGTGTGCCAATGGGAACCCGGAGCGACGGAACCGAGGTTGGGTGTGTTAAATGTGATTTTTGAAATGTTAATTTGGAAATGAAAAGTGAAATGGTGACACGGTCTACGAAATGCTGCGTAGGAGAAACTCTGATGACCCGGACACTTACGCTAGATGAGTAATAAATGTGCATGTGTTATTGTACATCTCTAAATGCGAAGTTATTGAATGCACATGTGTTAGTTTGGTTACTATCATGACTTATTGACTTGCTATGTGTAAGTTAAGGGTTAGTGGGTTTGGGTTATTCTACTGGGCTTTATAAGCTCACGGTTACTCTATGTGACCCTGAAATATTATGCTTGTGGCGACGCTGGTATAATGTGTCAGACCTTATAGATGACCAGGGAGAGCTATACACTTTGGAGGCTTTCGGAGCCGAGGAGCTTGCTAGGATGGAAGAAGAGGCGGAGCAGTAGATAACCTTAGCTGTCCCTTCCTTTTGTGTAATATAAGCACTCCCGTGGGAGTTTGTGATGTAATAATGAGTCAGACTCTACCTAGTTTATCTAATAAAATGTTTAATTAACATACCCAATTTGGGGGCGTTACAATCTCAGTATTTACCCACAAGCTCGCTTTAGCCGCTGGTTCATTCTCCCATAGGTTCATCATAGCGACATCAGCATCCTTTGGGAAATTGACTGATGGCTCGGGTTCATCCTTGGCAATGAGGTAGTCCATTGGGTTAAACTCATTACTGGCTACTTCTTCTTCTTCTTCTTCAGGTCCAGGGGATCTTGGATATGGTGTATGGCCCACATTGCTGTGTAGGTCATGGATGACAAAGTTATTGAAATGAGAGAAGTCCATGCAAGGCGGGGCAATCTCTGGCCGGCTGCCGACCAATGTTTCGGGTTGGTAGACTTCAGCAAACATTGCAGGCAAGGAGAAAGTATCTAGCGGGTCATTTCAGGCCAGAAGTTGGTACTTGTTCGGAGTCGGATCCCATTCAGGCATCTCCTAAGGGATTTGGTTTTCAAACATCATGTACAAAGAAAATCCATCAAGAGGATCAGCGTGAACATTCTGCCAATCAACTTCCCATCCAGGCTCAAATAGTGGTTCGACATTTCTTCGAAAATTGGCTGCCTCGAATTCATCCCAATCAGCAATTAGATCACCCCAGGTATCTTCCCATTCCCATAGGAAGCAAAGGGCAGTTTCTTCGGGAATTGCTACAACTGGCTTTGGCTTGGTATCAGGGGTGATGAAAAGGGTTGGGACAAATTTTTGAGAGTGTTGGTCATTGGCTAGAATGATTTGGTTAATGCGGAAGGGAGTGTTGTGTTGTGGCAAGGGGTTTGAGATGGTGTTTGGTTTATCTAGAGGTGGGGCATCGATGACCTTGTTGTCAATGAGATTTTGGATTTCATGGCGGAGGCGAATGTAATTGTCGGTGGTATGACCGGGCATTTGATGGAAATCGCAGTAGACACTTTGGTTTAGGTTTGGTGGGATAGTTTGTGGTGGTGGGAGAGGTTTCAGCACCCCGACTTCCATGAGTTTCTGGAGTAGGGCAGACTTGGGGGTACTGAACTGGGTAAAGACTCGGCTTTGGGATTTTGGTTTTTCAGAGATTTGATTGACCTCCACAGGTTTGGTGGAAGAGGTCCCTGCTTGATTAGCATTCCCGATGAGAACATTGCTATTTCCTGAATACGCCTTTTTGCACCTTGATCCTGATTCCTTCTTTTCCAAAGTCCCATCCCGTAAAGCTTCTTCCACGGCTAGACCAGAGTCATAGAAAGTTTCAAAATTTGGGGCAGCTTGGGAAAGAACCATATATGGGGCAAAAGAGTTTGGTAGATTCTTGGTTATGATTCGTATTTGTTCTTTCAAATCAGGCTTGTTCTGCATCTGAGCGGCCTTAGCCCTCCAACGCTTCACAAATTAGCGAAATTTTCTTTTTCACCCATTTTAGTACTTTCTAATTCTTTCGTGGTCATCTTTAGGTCGACATTGAAGTCATACTGGGCCACAAAGGCTGTTCCAATATCTTCCCAAGTCCTTTTCTTAGAGGGTTAGAGTGTAAGGAACCACTGTAGGGCTGGCCCGGACAGAGATTCATGGAACAGTTGGGCCATTGCTTCTTTTTCGATTTCGCGCATGGTGAGAGAACCAACATAACCTAGAGGTGGGCCTTCAGATCGCCGGTACTGTTAAACTTTTCAAAGTCCACACCTTTGAACTTTTTCGGCAACTTGGCATTGGGAAACAAGCATAACTTGTTCATGTCAATTTCTTCTCTCCCTAGTCGCTTGGTTTCTTGGATAGACTCCTCTAGCTTGCCAATCTTGGCCAGGAAGGTGGCCAAATAAGGGTCGGTTACTGGGGTTTCTCCTTTGGACTGGTCAGACTGTGGGGAGGGTTTGGCCAGAAACTTATCGCAAATTTCTTGCATAGTTTCCATTATCATGTTCATGTCATTTGTCATGGAAGTAACAGTGGCTTTGAGTTGGGCATTAACACCAGCGAGAGACTGCCGGAATTGGGTATCCATTGCAACCATGTTCTGTTTGATTTCTCCTACTCTGTTTCCGTGATCAGCCATGGGTAAGGGATTTTTGGGTGGTATCGCAATTATGGGCTCTTCCACTCCTTGTTCTTCTTCTATAGGTTCTCCAATAATGGATGTCCTTCTTGCTCTACTCGAACTTCGAAAAGTTGGGTTCCTTCCATGGTGTCTATGCGAACTAGTCTTCGGAGCGGACGAAACCAATTGGGTACAACCTCTTTTCCTTGTAGACGACCAATGTTTCAGAACTGGCAGCAAAGCCAAATGGAGCAACTCATAATCGATCCCAAGTGTCTGTCCTATCCTCTACGCACCTTCTAGTAACTAGGCCTAGTACCTACCGTGATTTGAACCTCATTTAAGGTGTTTGTATAGAAGATTTTTGATAGCCAGGGTAGGTGCTGTCAGGTAGGTTAAATTCCGAATGCTTCGAAACCAGAGCCAATCTCCTCATCTTGACCATCCGAGGCAAAGCAATGTGACTATTCGAATCCAAATACGCACACACTCGAGGTTAGACTCAAACCAAGGGAGCCGTTCGGGCACGGCAAACACTAGAGGTATCGCAAACTCCATGGATTCAGGGTCTCCTAGACCGACCGGAGGGTCCTAAAGAATTCTAAGGGAGCTCAATCCTCTAGCCCGCAAAATGCAATGGTGCATGGATGGCATGTATGCACAGAAAGAAATAAACATAAGCAGGATATAACATATAAGTCCTAACCATGGGTTCTTGTCCTAGTTGGGAAGCTTCTATGGCTATGTACAAGTGCAAAAGGCTGGTTTTGGTCTCGAAAGGGTTCCCCGGACAAGAGCCAAGACGTACTACCCCATGTCAAGTGTACTGCAAGACAATGGTCGAACAGCACGACGGCTCATCATAGTCGAGGACTACTAGGCATCCCAGGAGAGCTTGCCACCGGTAAACCGGGCAAGATAGCCGAAACTCACTAGCGAGGCTTGTGCGGTACATAGTGTAAAAAAAAGGTTAAAATTTTTCAAATGACATCAAACCCCCCCCCCCCAAAAAAAATGCCTTTCAAGCTTGGTCTTCTTGATTATTCAATACTTTTTATTATTTTATTTTTTTAAAAAAGTAAAGTATTGAATAAATGTCCTCAGTAGAGTCGCCACTGTGGGCTCCCGTGCCCGAAAGCGCTCTCGAAGAGTCGCCACCCGAATTTTTGGGATGGATGATCCGAGAAATCAAGAGCTTGATTGGAAAAAAGAAAGGCTTTTGATCTAGCGAAAACGTTGAGATCTTGGATTCGGGAGCCATGTTACGAACGGGGAAGATTTTGTTGAAAAAGCACCCCGCTCACCCGGTAAAACTGTTCTCTACTAAGCATTTTAAGTGGGGGATTAAATATCTTTGAAGAGCTTAACTTTAAAACACGTACGGGGAAGGGACACGAGATTTAATATAATCACATCGGCGTGCTTGTGGTGCAAACTGTACAGAGATGATTAAGTACGATGCAGAAGAATATAGATGTAACGCCCCGAATTTTGGGTACGTTAAATAAACATTTTTATTGAATAAATTAAGGAGAGTCTAGCTCATTATTACAACATAAGTTTCACAAGAGTACTTTTATTCAACAAAAGAGGGGATAATCTAAGGTTAACTACTGCTCCGCCTCTTCCTCCATCCTTGCAAGCTCCTCGACTCCGAAGGCCTCCAAGGTGTCTGTTCTCCCTGCTCATCTACAAGGTCGACACATTATACCAGCGTCGCCCCCAGTATAATATGTCAGGGTCACCAAAAAGGTAACACCGTGAGCTACAGAAGCTCAATAGAATAATCCAACCTGCTAACCCATAACTTATAACACAAAGGTACATAGTCAATTTACACATGCTCATTCAACAACATAATTAACAATGACACATCCACATTCATTATCTTGCCTCCGTTGGTGTCATGCCTTTCTTTGTTTCTCCTACGCGACTCATCGTAAACCGTGTCACCATTTCATTTCGAAAATCATTTCTCATTCTTGGTTACCAACGGGCTACCAAGTCCGGCCACGTTATCAAATCTTGCATTGGCTCCACTCCGCGGATAACCAAGCCCAATTACCAATGAAGCTACCACGTCCGGCTCTGTTAGCAATCTACACAATGGGCTACCAAGTCCGGCCTCATTGTGGTTTTCGCAAGTCCACACAAAGGGCTACCAAGTCCGGCCACCTTGTGGGTTTTCACAACTCACATAAGGCTACCAAGTCCGGCCATTATGTAGTTTCAAAAATCCTTTTTATCCATATCAACCACTCCCCAAGTGTCATGTTTCTACTTTTCGGTTCTCGTGTCTCATAATCATGCATAGACTCCGCGGCGGGACGAATCACTTTAAAGTAATCTAACAAGATCATTGTCACGACCTGGATTCTCAACATAAAATAAATAACATTATATAATAAAAGGACCTCGCTTGCCATCGTATTCCCAAAATAATATCCCACCTGTTTAAAATTACAAACAAGTTCCCAATTAAAAAGAATATACAAGTTTGGCACCATGGCCCAAAGTAACTTAAGTACAGTTACAACACGTGCAGAGTGTTACAAACTTCCTTGACAAAAGAAATTCATGATTTACTTAGTTACAAAACCATCTCGATCAAAAGCTAAACTATTACAAGATGAAATAGTAACTAAAAGTGATAAGCTTTCGAAAGTCATCCACAGTACAAGCACGCAATGCATGATGCTACTGTCCGGCATTAATACCTGAAAAGAAGGATTTTGTTGAGCTACACTAGCCCAGTAGATAAATCTTTGCTCTACCTACATGCATATGAGATGGTTTATGCACCGGAAGAACAATGACAACGATAAGATTTCCCACATGAATAAGAGCAAGAATATACGACATGACAACCGACACCATCCAAATGCAAGAAGCTTAACAATTCCTAAGTTCTCTGCTTTCATTAAGCCAAGTGTTTCCGATTCCTTTTCCGGGCATTTTGGACCACGTGCGTCCCGTTCCGGCATCTCACCGTGCGGTGGATCCGTGGCTTTCTTCGTAACGTTCTATCGTTCTAAGTCGTGATTTTTTCATTCCACAAGTCTCGAGTCATGAAGCATAATTTGTGTCGAGTCCATCTCTTTCATAAAACATGTCACAATACTCGCATAACGACATGAGCGCCTAGACAAACAAACAAGTTTCATTTTCATTTAGTTTGACACCTTTCTTCGTCATAACGGGAGCCAAATGAGTGGGGACGAACAACGAACTATTGGAACGTGAGTAATCAAGTTTAGAGATGATTAGAATGTGAAAGGGGAGTGCTAGAAGTGTCGGGGATCAATACAATCGACGGACAATCAACGGGGTTCAAAATAGTCTTTTTGAGCCAAAGGTAGCGCTACCTCAAAAACTAGGTATCGCTACCTAACCATTGCAGAGAGCAATCAGAGATCAAGGTAGCGCTACCTCGAAAACAAGGTATCACTACCTCAAAAATGAGGTATCGCTACCTCTACCTGACAGCAGGCGATTTTGCAGATTTTGACAGATTTCGATTTGGACAAAAAACAAGACTAAGGAACGATTCTTACACCATATTCAACACATATACATACAAGAGAGGTAAAGAAATCCCTACCTCGAGTCAAAGAGCGAAACCCAAGAGATTTTGAACGAGCCCTAGCTTCGAACTCTTCGAAGTCGACGAAAAGCTTTTCTCCGAGCTTGACCCACGAAATTTGAGCTCAATAACGCGATTGAAAGGCTTGAGGAAGGTCGATCCTTGAAGTTTGGAGGTATAAGGTGGAGTTTTGAGTGATAGGAGAAGAGAGAGAGAATGAGCCGAGAGGGAGAGAGAGATCGGCAGGAGGGAGAGAGAGATTGGAGATGAAATAATCTCCTACACCCCTCACACCCACTATATATACTGACATATCTCTAAATCACACACCTACTCCACTAAGTTTCCATTCATTCACATCAATCCTCGGTTTGATTAATCGCCCAAATAACCATATTTTCCCAATTTAAGCCTTTAATAAATACTTCGAGGATTTAAAAATTATTCGAGTCTCTACAATCATCCTCCTTAAAGAAATTTCGTCCCGAAATTTAAGCAATCATGCGATCAAGTTCACAATCCTTGAAAAGGTCAAGATACGAATACTTCGTTTTGAAACAACACTTTATTTTTAAACGAAATCGTAACAACATTTGTTTATTGACGAGTTAATCAAGTTGGGAAGATTCTATAAACCATGCATTCAATTATTCTCAAGATCAAAGTAAACTACGTAAAATAAAAGCATGCGATCAACTTATCCAAGTATACTACATATTTTTCTATCATGCTCATAAACTATACTTAAGATAAGTAGGTTCGAAGAACTCTACACTAACATAAAATCACGTATACTTAGGAAGAGTAGATCGGAAAAATCTACCTTTCTTTTTGGCGGTAGAAAAAGACTACGGAAATACGACGGAAAGAAAGTCGGCACTCGAACGGCGTAACGTCTTACGATAAGCTTCCGATAGCTTCGAAAGAGAAAGGTTTCTCTCGAAACTAGATCGTGACTTATACTACTACTACTTTAGGATCGAGGTGGTGGTCGTATGGTGGTTTAGTGGCGGAGATGGAGAGTCTCTCGAAGAACTAGTAAGAAAACCTCAAGAATAAGGCAAGGACAACAAGAACAAGCTATACTTTGTAGAGAGAAGTTGGAGAATGGATTGAGGTGTGAGTTCAAAGCTCAATGGGGCTTGGTATTTATAGGCAAGCACTCCCTCCCTCTCATTCTAGCTGGCCCTCTCTCTCTCTCCCATTGTCTCATTTTTTTATTATAAGCAAATCTTGCTTGCTTGGAAGAAACAACCTAAAACTAGGCATGCATGGCTATGATGTGGTACTTGTGATTGGTTTATGGAGGATTGAACAAGAAATGGTGATTTGATTCAAATAGAGAATTGGGATTTGTACAAGAGTACAAGATCTTGCTTGCAATGGTTATGCTTTCACTTGAAAGCATAGCGAAATAGTACAAGGGTGATCTAAGCATGGTCAATCAAGGTAAGTCCACTAGCACACGCATCACTCTCTCTCTCTCCCTCTCTCATCTGGCTTCTCTCTCTCTCCTTCTCTCTCGGCCTCTCTCTCTCCTCTCTCTCTCTCTCTTTGGTACAATAGTACAATATATATATATATATAAGGACAAGGTTGGTGGATGACTAAGGAAAGTGTAAGGATTTCGTTTGTACTTCAAATCTCTCTCCTATCTTCTCCTCTCTTCTTCCTTCACTTAGTACAAGTACTTACAAACATATATCTAGGATTTGGTAGACAAGGGTCAAGCAAAACATCACTTCTCTCCCTCTCTCTCTCTCTCTCTCTCTCGGGTTCTCTCTCTCTCTCCCTCTCGGCATTCTCTCTCTCTCTCTCCCTCTCTCTCTCTCCCACTTGTACTGGCATGAAAGTATATATATAAACTAGTATATATATAAGTACTATGGGTCTTTCATAAAAACCATACTTTCAAGCAAAATAGATTTTCTAATTAAAATATTCTAATGCACACATGCACAATTCAATATTATATATATATACATATATATATATATACGTACAAGTACACATATAATATATATACAAGTAAGTACACACAATCTAGGCTTGATATACCACATGACAATATCTAATTAAGTATTCTACTTCATCCAATGTACTAAGTACTAACCTAATATACAAATGAACTAATCTTAGTTTAATGGATTATCACACATGCCAAATCTAATATTTAAATCAAACAAGTACGTGATTGTCAAGACTAGCTATTATCCAAAGGATAATAGTTTCTCTAATGGTTAATAACCAATGGGTAAATATGGCTAGGATTCTAGTCTATCGTCCAATGGTTAATAAAACTCCTAACGGTTATTATCCAACGGTTAATACCAAAAAGTATAATACCTTGCAATTAAGCACTCAACTAATCTAATCTCGTACTTAGGAAGATTAACCAAGGTTTACCTATTGACCAATGGGTAAAGGAAACTCTAATGCTATTGTCCAATGGATAAAGACAAAAAGGGTAAAATGGTCCATCTAGGGTTAGGGAGAAGTGATTAGGATAAATGGGCATTAGGCTATTCTAACTAATTGATTAAAGACTAACGATACTTAATCTAGGCTTTCATTGCTCGAGTGGTATTTTGGTTTTATTTAGTAGGAAATCACCTAATAACGGAATATTAAAGCCCGATGGTGCCAAACGCCAAGGCAATGCGTGAGCGTGGCCAAGGCAGCCTGGTAGCAAGGCGGTGGCCAAAGCAGCCCGGTGGCCAAACAGTGGCCAAAGCGGCTGATAATAGCGATGGCCAGCGGTGGCCAGCGACCCGGTGGCCAAACAATGGCCAAGGTAGCCTAGTGGCCAAGTAGTGGCGGTGGCCATTACCGGTGGCCAACGGTGGCGGTGGCGACCTGGTGGCCAACGATGGCCAAAGCGATCCGGTAATAGCGAGAGGCCAGCGGCCAAGGTGGCCCGTTAATAGCGATGCCAGCGCGGCCAAGGTGTAGTCAAAGGCAAGGCGAGCAAAGCGGCCAGCCATGCCAAGGCAAAAACAAAGCGCGACCAGACGCCAAGGCGTAACCCGATGGCGGCCAAAGCGAAGCAAGGAAAGCGCGAGAGCGAGCCGCCAAAGCGAGCAAAGCGGTAGCGACAATGGCCGATGCCAAGGCAAAGCGGTACAATGACGGCAGCAAGCGGCGAGCTTGATGAGCCGACGCCAAGGCAAGGCAATCAAGTCAACGGTTAAGGCGAAGACTAAAAATTAACCACTTTGGCATCGATGCAACGCTCTAGGTTAGGAAAATGTAACTAAGCCAAGCGGTAGTTAGGGTTGCTAGCTAATCGGTTGCCATGTAGGATTTCCAACTGAGAAAATAAATTCTAGGATTTTACTACAATTACCAAGTAACTATACCAAGGTCTTAATAGGCATACTCGTCTTTAGAAAATGACCTTAATGCCCGAGCGATGAATCTCCTAAGTCATAAACCTAATTATGACGGATTATTAATCGCAAAAAGGGATTTATAAAATAAATAAGGAATTTTCAAATATAATAACAAAATTTTATAAGTCGATAACGACCGATTTTTGGATGTTAAAATGAAATCCAAGTATTAAAATAAAATTCAAATTTTTAGCGAAATTTTTTATTGTCCAAAAATCAGGGTCGTTACAACCTATCCCCCTTAAAATAATTTCGTCCTCGAAATTGGTGCGTGTCTACGGATTTGACAAAGTCGCTATACTAGTCCTTGAATCGTCGTCTATCCCCCTTAAGAGAAGCAAGTCACTCTTAAGTCGCAGGTTAGGCGTAGGTTGGCTATTTCTAGTTCGCACTCGCTACTCACTTTAGACTAACAGTTGCACTCTCCCGAAATGGTGATGATACTCGAACTTAGAGGTTTGCTTCAGGTGCAAGTGTCTAATGAACACGACAGATTATTGCAGGCAAGCAATTAAATTTCTTAAGATAACATAAGATCAACATACTACATGCCTAAAGGCATCATTAGGTACAAGAAAAAGTAAGGAAAAGCAGATAATAATGGCTATGGTGCCATTGACGTGCCTCGTCCTACCACCTATCATTGAAGGCTTGGATCAAACGACGTTCGTATTCCCTTACGAACACTTCGAGTGCGACGGTCACAGCGAGAACACTGCACCAGAAGGTGCGGAGACGGTTGTTCCTACCGAACCACCGTGGCATGCCCATTGTCAGCACGACACAGAACAGGATGAAGATGAAGGGTTGCAACCGTAGCATTTGGGTCGTTAGGGTGAGCTCGATTCGCTCGATTTCTCGGAATGCGGCATTTTCCAGAAATTCTCGTCGTCGGGTGGCCATGGTTCGGGTTGGGGGGATGAGATGGTAAGAGAGATGAAGAGAAAAGGTGAAGAGAGGGGATAAAGAAATGGGAAGTGGTGGTGGGGTACATATAGGCCGGGTGAGGGTGAGTGGAGGAGGGAAATGATTGAGTTTTGAAATTTTGAAGTTGGAGGTTGAAATTTGAAGTTTGAATTTTGAAGGGTCAGGGGGTGGTTGCCGGGGCCCCCTTTTTCGGGTATGGCCGGCGTGTGAAGGCCGGGCCCTCCTCGGTTTTGGCCAACACTTGTCGCTCTCCTGAAGAAATAAAATCTATCCAAAAATGGTTTCTAAAAAAAAAAAAAGTAAAAATGTCTATCGGCAGAGGGTTACAACACCCGTAATCCAAGAAAATCACTATCTTTTAGCAACTTGCGTCAACTAAAATAATTGTCCTTGGTAATATGGGTTTCATTTACTAAAGAATAGTACGCAACAGTACTCTTTTGAATGAAACAAGCTTTTTATAGAAAAAAGAGAGATACAATCATAAGCATAGAATTCTACTACAAAGCAAATGACACGATTCCTCCTAATACAAGTGGAATGATCCTACATGCTCTTAATACATGGTCTAAGTTCGTACTCACACAAGTGCGACTACAACTCTCGGGACCTTATTCTAAAACTACGACTTTACTACTCCGGTGGGATAAGTCCAAAATACACTCGTAACTCCTCCTTCCATTCCTTCTCCCTCTTCTCGAGCCAATACTCCCCTCGTTGTCGGGCATCCTCAACAGCGTCACTAAGTGATAAACGTAGGGTCTCCACGTCCATGGTCTCAGCTAAAGGTGACACGAGAATAATCTCGAAGGAGTGCTCGCCAGTGGCAGGGTCAAATATACTCAAGTGGGGTATAGGGATGTAACTCTCGGGTGCAAGCAGAGCCTTGTACGTAAGCAGGTCGCAGGGATACAGCTTGCCATATCTACAATAAGAACATTATATGTTAGACTTATCGGTGTGAAAGGGTAGTCTTGTAAAGACACATGTACACACATAAACAATGAACACGAATAAAAGAAACACATGATTCCATTACTTAGGGAAAACAAGTACATCATAGGTGGCTTATAGTAGCCTTAAGCTTAATACATCAAGAGTCCTCTATTTTACATCAAAAGGCCTAACAACAGTGATCCTAGTTTAAAAGATCCTACATCCCAAAGGATTACAACTATTGCTAGGTTTATTTAGGGACTCCTAATAGTATTCTTGGCTTCAAGGTCAGGCTAGAACTTCGTCCTCCTCGGGCTCATCCTTACTCTCACTAGCTTCTCCTTCCTTAGTCACCTCATGAGCAACCTTCTCGTCTCTGGTTTCTTCTTCACCATACGTAAAGTTTTCCATCGGGGGTAGGGCTCCAACGAATCCACGGAAGGCACACAAGAATGGGAACATTACAGGAAACCAATGGTCATCTTCCACAGGGGTAGGGGTATGATGCTGTACTCTTTTGAAATCACGGATTTCTGCGAGTATCATGACAATGTAGTCAGGCTTCTCCATCAGTCGGATGGTCATAGTTTCTAGGGTGACTTCGAGTTGGTGAGCTCCAACTATCAGGTTGGTTAGGTGATCCATCTACAAGGAAAAGTTTTAAACCTCAATTAGTAACGTCTAAGACGTAGTTTGATAGTGCTAAGGAAACATTGAAATTTCTATGTTCCACATTTGATTCTTGATTTAAGTCATCATCCAATTGTTCGGGAATTCCTAGTTCGGTGGTACTGCCAGTTTCCACCTTACTTCAATCCGAAGATTGTTTTGTCAGAATTCCACCCAATTTGGGACGGTAAACTTAAAAATCAAGTCACGTTTGTGCAACGGTCAACTTATCTTAAAACTAATCTTAAAACGCTACCCATTCTACTCATGGCCGAGGTTTTGAACCTAAAGCTTTGATACCAAGTTGTAACGCCCCGAATTTTGGGTACGTTAAATAAACATTTTTATTGAATAAATTAAGGAGAGTCTAGCTCATTATTACAACATAAGTCTCACAAGAGTACTTTTATTCAACAAAAGAGGGGATAATCTAAGGTTAACTACTGCTCCACCTCTTCCTCCATCCTTCCAAGCTCCTCGGCTCCGAAGCCTCCAAGGTGTACTGTTCCTGCTTCTCATCTATAAAATCTGACACATTATACCAGCGTCGCCCCCAGTATAATATGTCAGGGTCACCAAAAAGGTAACACCATGAGCTACAGAAGCTCAATAGAATAATCCAACCCGCTAACCCATAACTTATAACACGAAGGTACATAGTCAATTTACACATGCTCATTCAACAACATAATTAACAATGACACATCTGCATTCATTATCTTGCCTACGTTGGTGTCATGCTTTCTTTGTTTCTCCTACGCGACTCATCATAAACCGTGTCACCATTTCATTTCGAAAATCATTTCTCATTCTTGGTTACCAACGGGCTACCAAGTCCGGCCACGTTATCAAATCTTGCATTGGCTCCACTCCGCGGATAACCAAGCCCAATTACCAATGAAGCTACCACGTCCGGCTCCGTTAGCAATCTACACAATGGGCTACCAAGTCCGGCCTCATTGTGGTTTTCGCAAGTCCACACAAAGGGCTACCAAGTCCAGCCACCTTGTGGGTTTTCACAACTCACATAAGGCTACCAAGTCCGGCCATTATGTAGTTTCAAAAATCCTTTTTATCCATATCAACCACTCCCCAAGTGTCATGTTTCTACTTTTCGGTTCTCGTGTCTCGTAATCATGCATAGACTCCGCGGCGGGACGAATCACTTTAAAGTAATCTAACAAGATCATTGTCACGACCTGGATTCTCAACATAAAATAAATAACATTCTATAATAAAAGGACCTCGCTTGCCATCGTATTCCCAAAATAATATCCCACCTGTTTAAAATTACAAACAAGTTCCCAATTAAAAAGAATATACAAGTTTGGCACCATGGCCCAAAGTAACTTAAGTACAGTTACAACACGTGCAGAGTGTTACAAACTTCCTTGACAAAAGAAATTCATGATTTACTTAGTTACAAAACCATCTCGATCAAAAGCTAAACTATTACAAGATGAAATAGTAACTAAAAGTGATAAGCTTTCGAAAGTCATCCACAGTCCAAGCACGCAATGCATGATGCTACTGTCCGGCATTAATACCTGAAAAGAAGGATTTTGTTGAGCTACACTAGCCCAGTAGATAAATCTTTGCTCTACCTACATGCATATGAGATGATTTATGCACCGGAAGAACAATGACAACGATAAGATTTCCCACATGAATAAGAGCAAGAATATACGACATGACAACCGACACCATCCAAATGCAAGAAGCTTAACAATTCCTAAGTTCTCTGCTTTCATTAAGCCAAGTGTTTTCGATTCCCTTTCCGGGCATTTTGGACCCCGTGCGTCCTGTTCCGGCATCTCACCGTGCGGTGGATCCGTGGCTTTGTTGTGCACTTCCGGGCATTAGGGACCCCGTGCGTCCCGTTCCGGCATCTCACCGTGCGGTGGATCCGTGGCTTTCTTGTGCACTTCCGGGCATTAGGGACCCCGTGCGTCCCGTTCCGGCATCTCACCGTGCAGTGGATCCGTGGCTTTCTTCGTAACGTTCTATCGTTCTAAGTCGTGATTTTTTCATTCCACAAGTCTCGAGTCATGAAGCATAATTTGTGTCGAGTCCATCTCTTTCATAAAACATGTCACAATACTCGCATAACAACCTGAGCGCCTAGACAAACAAACAAGTTTCATTTTCATTTAGTTTGACACCTTTCTTCGTCATAACGGGAGCCAAATGAGTGGGGACGAACAACAAACTATTGGAACGTGAGTAATCAAGTTTAAAGGTGATTAGAACGTGAAAGGGGAGTGCTAGAAGTGGTCGGGGATCAATACAATCGACGGACAATCAACGGGGTTCAAAATAGTTTTTCTGAGCCAAAGGTAGCCCTACCTCAAAAACTAGGTATCGCTACCTAACCATTCCAGAGAGCAATCAGAGATCAAGGTAGCGCTACCTCGAAAACAAGGTATCGCTACCTCGAAAACAAGGTATCGCTACCTCGAAAACAAGGTATCGCTACCTCAAAAATGAGGTATCGCTACCTCTGCCTGACAGCAGGCGATTTTGCAGATTTTGACAGATTTCGATTTGGACAAAAAACAAGACTAAGGAATGATTCTTACACCATATTCAACACATATACATACAAGAGAGGTAAAGAAATCCCTACCTCGAGTCAAAGAGCGAAACCCAAGAGATTTTGAACGAGCCCTAGCTCTGAACTCTTCGAAATCGACGAAAAGCTTTTCTCCGAGCTTGACCCACGAAATTTGAGCTCAATAATGCGATTGAAAGGCTTGAGGAAGGTCAATCCTTGAAGTTTGGAGGTATAAGGTGGAGTTTTGAGTGATAGGAGAAGAGAGAGAGAGAATGAGCCGAGAGGGAGAGAGAGATCGGCAGGAGGGAGAGAGAGATTGGAGATGAAATAATCTCCTACACCCCTCACACCCACTATATATACTGACATATCTCTAAATCACACACCTACTCCACCTAGTTTCCATTCATTCCCATCAATCCTCGGTTTGATTAATCGCCCAAATAACCATATTTTCCCAATTTAAGCCTTTAATAAATACTTCGAGGATTTAAAAATTATTCGAGTCTCTACAATCTATCCTCCTTAAAGAAATTTCGTCCTGAAATTTACAACTCAAGCTAACTAAGATCATGCATCAAATAATCATGCTCATGCCACAACAAATATAACCAAAGAAGAGGCTAATAATCATAAAGTTTAAATCTAGAACTCACATTGGTTAATTCGGAAACAAATGTGGATGCTCCTCTCTCACTTCGTCTTCCCTTTCCCCACGTCGACTCCTCTTTTCCCGAGATGACTCCATAGAACTCGCTCTAACGGTATGGTCTTGCCCTCAAAACTTGCTCACGCGAATCTAGAACACGTATCAATTTCTCCTCAAGAAATCCACCAACCTTTAATCATCGCTAACAAATTAGGATTTGCATAGACACTCAAGTTCATCGAATATTTGTACTCAAGTTCTAATCCCAAATAGTTACATAACAATCGCATCAAGATCTATCAACTAATGCACCCACGTTCTCCAAACTTTGAAATTCACATTCCTATTCCTTTGTGCCTTATTCCAATAAGTATTCATCTACCTACCAAGAAGGATGTATCAAAAGCTTATAAAACTCTAATTCCTATTTCCCTCAATCAACGTCAACCAACGAATCAAAATTTTCACATACTAATTTAGAGTACCCCAATTGTCTGTATTGTAATAGAACCAAGAGAATCCTCATCCGATTAATAGCGTTCCAAATGAATTCTCAAGAGTTAACAAATCACTTGGTACCACCTGATCTATATACACCTTATATAATAGCGAATTGTCCCTTTCCTTATCACATGATGTTAAATTCTTTGAAGTAGCATGGGCCATCTCTAACGTAAAACTCTGGCTTAATGATTTCCACCTTGTGACCACCAGGTTCAATAGTACCCCCACAAAATAATAATAATAATAAAATCTAACTAGGCATGCATATTTTACCAAAGGATACTCACAGAAAACTCAGAGAATGGGAGTGACTTGCTCACGAACAAGATTCATAATAATAGTATGGGTCCAAACTAAACTTATCTTGTAAGCAATCCAAGATCCAATCATTTGACTACATAATGATTCAATATCCTTTGTTCAGTCATAATCATCAACTTGCCAAAGTTAAACTCCTCACGCTTCAAGTTATTGATATTTCTTTCAACTCCAAGAGTAGACACGTCCCACAGTCGATCCAACTCTATTGATACTGCTAATGATAGGCTGCAACATTACTCCCTTAACTATCCCAAATGGACCTATGCATCTTGGTACTCACTTGCCCCTCTCAAAGACACGATTAACTTCCCTTGGTATAGCGAAATACACAACACCAAACTACTAGCCATTATTTCCAACTCACATCCCTTAGCCTACTTGGAATCACCACCAACTTCCGCCTTGGAAACCCAAACTTACTCTCTCGATAACGTCCCTTCTACATAACTCAACATGACACAACATTAAAACTACTCAGGTGAACTCTCAAATCCACTACTCTCCTTACCACAAGCCATTAACTACTCTCAACTAAAGGTTATCATATTATGGAAACTTCTCATATCAAATCTTCCGATCATAGCATTGATGTTGTTAAAGAAAGGACATGTGTCAGGTTCCAACTACAAAATAACTCCACTTAGTCACCCAAAGAATAACATTGCTAGACATAATTGAGAAATGGCGACCCTTATCAATTACTAGGTTCCAATAGAATCATGAAAATTAATGCATCTTAGGATAATTAACCTCTAAGACAATCTCCCACACAATAGCAATACTCAAGATATGCTCCCTCAAGAAAAATAAACGCTAGGTCAATGTCTAAGCATCCGACGTGATGATATCAAAAATTAAACAACAACCACGAGTCTCAATTTACGATTTTCAATAGCATGTGTATAGGGTCACCCGTCATTAAGTAAATTTCTTCCCCTTTTTTTTTTTTACGAAAATCTAGCCTTGTTGAAAATTCTAGTTCGAGTAGTTGGTAAATTATTGAAATATTCCCATCTTGTGGCGAAACCTTATAAAAAAAAATTGAAAAGGATTTATTTTATTTTTTTTTAAAAGACATTATCAACAAGTAGTCAACATGGCAAAAATTTAGGATAAGGTTCACTCCACCGGGATGTAACCGACTCTAAGCCTAAACTGTTACCATTTTCAAAAGTTACTATACGAATAATCAGTTTACACAAAGCATTTCTCTTTTTCTGAAAATTTTGAGTCCAAATACATATATATCTGTAACTCCGTAGGTGTAAAAGTTCCAAAAACTAAAATCCACCACTTCACATGTTTCACTAAACTTACTCGACGCCCAAGACTTGATTCAAATGCGACACGAGTCTACAACGTCCAATTAGTCTCACTAGTTCGATGTACGTCTCACGAAGAATGAACTAGACTATCAAGATTTTCAATAAGACCATAATCTAGAAAATGAAGGGCATGCAAAGCACTTGTCAAATCATAAGCCACAACAAAACAAGGAGTTGAGAATAGAGATTCCAATCATCGCATAGCGTTACGTCAAACTAAAGGATTTGTGCCAATCAACTCAAGTACGTTTCTATCGATTACATATTTGACCAGGGACATGTATCCACACATCACATCATTATCTACTTAGCTGGTACTGCATTCAAAGAATAAACTTCACCCACTAGGATTACACAACCGGTCAAACAATAAAATTTAAACTAAATAGCAGCACATTTTATGCACAAATATCTTAGTAAACCAACCGTTGACTCATTGTACAAATTAATAGCATTGCACAGCACCAAACACACCTACACATCGTCGAACTCATACAGTACTCAACACTTCAAAATTCATGGCTTTAGGAAGCCCAACGGTTATCTCATTCCTTTCAATCTCGTAATGCCTCGCACGACGTCTATTCACTTTACCAATCTAGCGCATTCTCATTTATTCGGTCAAGTCAAATAACGTATTTCTCATGTTCACAGTCTTAAACATCATAACATCACATCACAAATACACGTATTATCAATTCTAATTATTCCTCTATTTCAACAACAACTCTAACGACATGTCTATACTTTTTTCGTTATATTTTAAGACTCCAACTACTTCGTCACTTAAGAATTAATCTCACTCACACCAACATCCTCTAACAGTTCTGCTCACCACGAGTTTCACAGCTCACGATTGTCTCTCAACTCAGAAATCATATCAACCTCAATTTTTCTCAAAGGCATTTGCCATATCTACACTCGACCTCAAGAACAATAACTTCCTTTACCACCACCATCTCTGCTATCACCAGCATTATCACTATTATCCCTTCATCTCTCTTAAACAAATTTATCGTCCCAATGGCATACCTTCATATGTCCTATACTATCATTAGTCTAGTCTACATACCCGATTATACACCATGACCGATCTCTACACTCAAACCCTTCTTTTCACAACATATTACTTTTTTTTTTCCACATGCCTATCACTTCAAAGTTTCTACCATACACTTACATCAAGCACTCGACTCAAGTCACATAGATATAGTTCACCTCAACAATGACGACTACAACACTATAACTCTTCTCAAACCTAGAGTTCTAGCCCCTATACACAATCCTAGTGCATGTCCAATTGACTTTCCGAGACTTCCATCTAGAAGGAGCGATGATCAAGCGCCTCTTCCAATTGGATCTCATCGGTAGTCGCCTGGGTGTCCAGAAGACACATACCGTATCTAGACACCCTACCTATAACCCTCATCTTCCTAAATCAACCTCAACAACCAACATAGTAATGACAAACCATAATCATTACCACAACAAGATATCATCCCCCTTCAAATACATTCGAGACATTCACTAGTTCAACCCTCCAGCTATGATATTTACCTCACGCACTTTCTGGACAAACTGTGGTTCCTGTGACGCCAAGAGAAATATTAACCTTCGTATACTTACACTCAATGCGGCTTACATCACATAAAATTTCAATTTAATGCAATTAGGACCCAATACGTAATCCACGCAATTCAAGTAAAACACATCCAACACTTAGCTCATAAATCTTATTAATAGTCTAGCACTTCTATTACATACTAACAAATATCCCCTCTCACATGTCGACCTCGCCACTAAGCATAAGCACTACCACAATCTTCGTCCTTTCAGAATTTTTATCTTATTTTTAATCAAACATCTCATCTAAAAAGGGCACCTTATGACAGATGACTCAAGAACAAAACTACCGATAGTAGCGATAACAATAGTAACGATCACAACCATAGCCGCCACAAGGAGATCAAACTTCTAATTTTCTCAGACACAAGCACTAGCTTTTAACTGTTTCATGTAAGCCTATACATATGCAATGCCACGCAAGCCAAGTAACATCAATGCACACAAGTACACACGTGTGATGAAGATAACGTGACATTTTAAACCCATGAGACTTAAAGTCTCCCCACGGTCTTAGGTATTCTAAACCTAGACGCTCTGATACCAATTTGTCACGACCTGGATTCTCAACATAAAATAAATAACATTCTATAATAAAAGGACCTCGCTTGCCATCGTATTCCCAAAATAATATCCCACCTGTTTAAAATTACAAACAAGTTCCCAATTAAAAAGAATATACAAGTTCGGCACCATGGCCCAAAGTAACTTAAGTACAGTTACAACACGTGCAGAGTGTTACAAACTTCCTTGACAAAAGAAATTCATGATTTACTTAGTTACAAAACCATCTCGATCAAAAGCTAAACTATTACAAGATGAAATAGTAACTAAAAGTGATAAGCTTTTGAAAGTCGTCCACAGTCCAAGCACGCAATGCATGATGCTACTGTCCGGCATTAATACCTGAAAAGAAGGATTTTGTTGAGCTACACTAGCCCAGTAGAGAAATCTTTGCTCTACCTATATGCATATGAGATGATTTATGCACCGGAAGAACAATGACAACGATAAGATTTCCCACATGAATAAGAGCAAGAATATACGACATGACAACCGACACCATCCAAATGCAAGAAGCTTAACAATTCCTAAGTTCCCTGCTTTCATTAAGCCAAGTGTTTCCGATTCCCTTTCCGGGCACTTTGGACCCCGTGCGTCCTGTTTCGGCATCTCACCGTGCGATGGATTCGTGGCTTTCTTGTGCACTTCCGGGCATTAGGGACCCCGTGCGTCCCGTTCCGGCATCTCACCGTGCGGTGGATCCGTGGCTTTCTTCGTAACGTTCTATCGTTCTAAGTCGTGATTTTTTCATTCCACAAGTCTCGAGTCATGAAGCATAATTTGTGTCGAGTCTATCTCTTTCATAAAACATGTCACAATACTCGCATAACAAGCTAATTTGACACCTTTCTTCGTCATAACGGGAGCCAAATGAGTGGGGACGAACAACGAACTATTGGAACGTGAGTAATCAAGTTTAGAGATGATTAGAACGTGAAAGGGGAGTGCTAGAAGTGGTCGGGGATCAATACAATCGACGGACAATCAACGGGGTTCAAAATAGTTTTTCTAAGCCAAAGGTAGCGCTACCTCAAAAACTAGGTATCGCTACCTAACCATTGCAGAGAGCAATCAGAGATCAAGGTAGCGTTACCTCGAAAACAAGGTATCACTACCTAAGGTATCGCTACCTCTGCCTGACAGCAGGTGATTTTGCAGATTTTGACAGATTTCGATTTGGACAAAAAACAAGACTAAGGAACGATTCTTACACCATATTCAACACATATACATACAAGAGAGGTAAAGAAATCCCTACCTAGAGTCAAAGAGCGAAACCCAAGAGATTTTGAACGAGCCCTAGCTCCGAACTCTTCGAAATCGACGAAAAGCTTTTCTCCGAGCTTGACCCACGAAATTTGAGCTCAATAACGCGATTGAAAGGCTTGAGGAAGGTCGATCCTTGAAGTTTGGAGGTATAAGGTGGAGTTTTGAGTGATAGGAGAAGAGAGAGAGAATGAGCCGAGAGGGAGAGAGAGATCGGCAGGAGGGAGAGAGAGATTGGAGATGAAATAATCTCCTACACCCCTCACACCCACTATATATACTGACATATCTCTAAATCACACACCTACTCCACCTAGTTTCCATTCATTCACATCAATCCTCGGTTTGATTAATCGCCCAAATAACCATATTTTCCCAATTTAAGCCTTTAATAAATACTTCGAGGATTTAAAAATTATTCGAGTCTCTACAATCATCCAGCTCTATTTAATCATGCTTGTTTACAACCAGAAGTAAGGTAAGCAATCATGCGATCAAGTTCACAATCCTTGAAAAGGTCAAAATACGAATACTTCGTTTTGAAACAACACTTTATTTTTAAACGAAATCGTAACAACATATGTTTATTGACGAGTTAATCAAGTTGGGAAGATTCTATAAACCATGCATTCAATTATTCTCAAGATCAAAGTAAACTACGTAAAATAAAAGCATGCGATCAACTTATCCAAGTATACTACATATTTTTCTATCATGCTCATAAACTATACTTAAGATAAGTAGGTTCGAAGAACTCTACACTAACATAAAATCACGTATACTTAGGAAGAGTAGATCGAAAAAATCTACCTTTCTTCTTGGCGGTAGAAAAAGACTACGAAAATACGACGGAAAGAAAGTCGGCACTCGAACGGCGTAACGTCTTACGATAAGCTTCCGATAGCTTCGAAAGAGAAAGGTTTCTCTCGAAACTAGATCGTGACTTATACTACTACTACTTTAGGATCGAGGTGGTGGTCGTTTGGTGGTTTAGTGGCAGAGATGGAGAGTCTCTCGAAGAACTAGTAAGAAAACCTCAAGAATAAGGCAAGAACAACAAGAACAAGCTATACTTTCTAGAGAGAAGTTGGAGAATGGATTGAGGTGTGAGTTCAAAGCTCAATGGGGCTTGGTATTTATTGGCAAGCACTCCCTCCCTCTCATTCTAGCCGGCCCTCTCTCTCTCTCCCATTGTCTCATTTTTTTATTATAAGCAAATCTTGCTTGCTTGGAAGAAACAACCTAAAACTAGGCATGCATGGCTATGATGTGGTACTTGTGATTGGTTTATGGAGGATTGAACAAGAAATGGAGATTTGATTCAAATAAAGAATTGGGATTTGTACAAGAGTACAAGATCTTGCTTCCAATGGTTATGCTTTCACTTGAAAGCATAGCAAAATAGGACAAGGGTGATCTAAGCATGGTCAATCAAGGTAAGTCCACTAGCACACACATCACTCTCTCTCTCCCTCTCTCATTCGGCTTCTCTCTCTCTCCTCTCTCTCTCTCTCTCTCTTTGGTACAATAGTACAATATATATATATAACTATATATATATATATATATATAAGGACAAGGTTGGTGGATGACTAAGGAAAGTATAAGGACTTGGTTTGTACTTCAAATCTCTCTCCTATCTTCTCCTCTCTTCTTCCTTCACTTAGTACAAGTACTTACAAACATATATCTAGGATTTGGTAGACAAGGGTCAAGCAAAACATCACTTCTCTCCCTCTCTCTCTCTCTCTCTCTCTCTCTCGGGTTCTCTCTCTCTCTCTCCCTCTCGGCATTCTCTCTCTCTCTCTCCCTCTCTCTCTCTCCCACTTGTACTAGCATGAAAGTATATATATAAACTAGTATATATATAAGTACTATGGGTCTTTCATAAAAACCATACTCTCAAGCAAAATAGATTTTCTAATTAAAATATTCTAATGCACACATGCACAATTCAATATTATATATATATACATATATATATACATACAAGTACACATATAATATATATACAAGTAAGTACACACAATCTAGGCTAGATATATCACATGACAATTGTCACATCCTGGATTTTTAACATAAAAATAATAGTATTTCCAATAATGGTCCATCAGAATAATACACCATAATACCCCATAATACTTCCCATAATCCACCCAATAGTACAATTAGGTCCAAAGCTTACGATAGTGGCACACCGGCCCCAAAAGCCATAGTTGAACAAAAGACAAAAAGTTTAGAGATTACATCGTTTTCAAGTCAAAAGATTAGCTCAAAATTACAATTACATCTCCCAAAAGAATTTTACAAAGATGTCAAAGTAATTTTTCCAAGTTAGCTTTCAAAATGGTGAAGCCGTATGCACATCAAGCACTCCACTTCAATGCCCTTGGGGTGTACCTGAAAATAATAATAGGTTGAGCTACACTAGCCCAGTAGAGAAATCTTTGCTCTACCTATACGCATATGAGATGATTTATGCACCGGAAGAACAATGACAACAATAAGGTTTCCCACATGAATAAGAGCAAGAATATACGACATGACAACCGACACCATCCAAATGCAAGAAGCTTAACAATTCCTAAGTTCTTTGCTTTCATTAAGCCAAGTGTTTCCGATTTCCTTTCCGGGCATTTTGGACCCCGTGCATCCCGTTCCGGCATCTCACCGTGCGGTGGATCCGTGGCTTTCTTGTGCACTTCCGGGCATTAGGGACCCCGTGCGTCCCGTTCCGGCATCTCACCGTGCGGTGGATCCGTGGCTTTCTTCGTAACGTTCTATCGTTCTAAGTCGTGATTTTTTCCATTCCACAAGTCTCGAGTCATGAAGCATAATTTGTGTCGAGTCCGTCTCATTCATAAAACATGTCAAAATACTCGCATAACAACCCGAGCGCCTAGACAAACAAACAAGTTTCATTTTCATTTAGTTTGACACCTTTCTTCGTCATAACGGGAGCCAAATGAGTGGGGACGAACAACGAACTATTGGAACATGAGTAATCAAGTTTAGAGATGATTAGAACGTGAGAGGGGAGTGCTAGAAGTGGTCGGGGATCAATACCATCGACGGACAATCAACGGGTTCAAAACAGTTTTTCTGAGCCAAAGGTAGCGCTACCTCAAAAACTAGGTATTGCTACCTAACCATTCCAGAGAGCAATCAGAGATCAAGGTAGCGCTACCTCTGCCTGACAGTGGGCAATTTTGCAGATTTTGACAGATTTCGATTTGGACCAAAAACAAGGCTAAGGAACGATTCTTACACCATATTCAACACATATACATATAAGAGAGGTAAAGAAATCCCTACCTCGGTTACCGAAGCCGAAACCCAAAGGATCGATCAAGCCCTAGAGCTCCAAAGTTCAAACCGAGCAAGAAAACTCCCCTCCGAGCTAAACCCAACTAGATACGAGCTCATTAACGTGAATGGACGAAGGATTGAAGGTTGTTTTCCATGGGTTTTGGGTGGTTGAGTGGGATTTTGGGTGTGGGAGGGAGAGAGAGAGAGAGAGAGAGAGAGAGAGTGCCGTGAGGGAGAGAGGGATCGAGAGAATGAGAGAAGAAGTGAGGAGTATTTTTTTCCTCTACAAACACACCCACACCTATTTATACACACATAAGCATATATTGCACATATGCCCTCCCACAAACGATTCCATCACATTCACCTCAACTCATATAAACTCAATAAATCCCATCTTTTCTTATTTATAATATCAAATAAACCTTTTATTAATTTCTGAAAATACGGGTCCTTACAACAATATCTAATTAAGTATTCTACTTCATCCAAAATACTAAGTACTAACCTAATATACAAATGAACTAATCTTAGTTTAATGGATTATCACTCATGCCAAATCTAATATTTAAATCAAACAAGTACATGATTGTCAAGACTAGCTATTATCCAATGGATAATAGTTTCTCTAATGGTTAATAACCAATGGTTAAATATGGCTAGGATTCTAGTCTATCGTCCAATGGTTAATAAAACTCCTAACGGTTATTATCCAACAGTTAATACCAAAAAGTATAATACCTTGCAATTAAGCACTAAACTAATCTAATCTCGTACTTAGGAAGATTAACCAAGGTTTACCTATTGACCAATGGGTAAAGGAAACTCTAATGCTATTGTCCAATGGATAAAGACAAAAAGGGTAAAATGGTCCATCTAGGGTTAGGGAGAAGTGATTAGGATAAATGGGCATTAGGCTATTCTAACTTATTGATTAAAGACTAACGATACTTAATCTAGGCTTTCATTGCTCGAGTGGTATTTTGGTTTTATTTAGTAGGAAATCACCTAATAACGGAATATTAAAGCCCGATGGTGCCAAACGCCAAGGCAATGCGTGAGCGTGGCCAAGCGACACAGTAGCGGTGTGAAGGTAAGCGGTGGCCAAAGGCAGCCAAGCGTTGCGGTGGCTGTGGCCAACGTGGCCAAGGTAACTGGTGCCAGCGATGTAGCGGTGGCAAAGCGACCGGTACAAACAGGCCAGCGGTGGCCATGACCGGCCAAGCATTGCAGCGGTGGCGAAGCGACTGGTGGCTAAACAAAGGCAAGCGATCCAGTAGCGAGGCCAAGCGGTGGCCAAGGTGGCCCGTTAGCCAAGCAGTGGCCAAGCGGCGGCCAAGGTGTAGTAAAGGCAAGGCCAGAGCAAAGCAGCCCAGCCACGCCAAGGCAAAAACAAGGCGCGACCCGACGCCAAGGCAGAACCCGATGGCAGCCAAGGCGGAGCAAGGCAGGCGCGACAGCGAGCCGACGCCAAGGCAGAGCAAGGCAGGCGCGACAGCGAGCCGACGCCAAGGCAAGGCAGGCGCAACAGCGACCCGACGCCAAGGCAAGGTAGTCAAGTCAACGGTTAAGGCAAAGACTAAAAATTAACCACTTTGGCATCGATGCAATGCTCCAGGTTAGGAAAATGTAACTAAGCCAAACGGTAGTTAGGGTTGCTAGCTAATCGGTTGCCATGTAGGATTTCCAGCCGAGAAAATAAATTCTAGGATTTTACTACAATTACCAAGTAACTATACCAAGATCTTAATAGGCATACTCGTCTTTAGAAAATGACCTTAATGCCCGGGCGATGAATTCCAATCTCCTAAGTCATAAACCTAATTATGATGGATTATTAATCGCAAAAAGGGATTTATAAAATAAATAAGGAATTTTCAAATATAATAACAAAATTTTATAAGTCGATAATGACCGATTTTTGGATGTTAAAATGAAATCCAAGTATTAAAATAAAATTCAAATTTTTAGCGAAATTTTTTAATGTCCAAAAATCAGGGTCGTTACAATAGAGAAGAAAAACTACTGGACCCACTGCCTGGGTCACTATCATTTGTTACACGACTTTCCATAATACGGCGCACGGCCATATGATATGCCACACGTGGTTTCGATCTTGTCTTCTGGTTATCAGCGGTGTATAGGACGTTTGTAATGACCCGAATTTTCACACCAAAATTTTCAGAATAAAACTAAATATTTTATTGAAATATTTTTGCAGATATAATACCCAGACATTCTAGGAAACCCTAGCCCTATTTCATAATCCTAAAAATCTAGGATAAGATTAGAATAGATTGTACTCTTAGATTTTGTGAGATAATATAGGATTTTATTAAATATGGTTTGGATAAGATTAGATTGGATAAGATTAGGATAAGATTTGGTTAGATTTTATTAGATTTGATCTAGATATGGAAAGATTTCATTAGATCCTTTCAGATTCTATGAGATACACTAAATCTTATTTAGATATGATAAGATTATATAAGATTTGATTTGGATATTATTAGATTTTCCTAGATTTCTTTGGATAAGATCAAGAAAGGAATATGCTTGGTTTATACCCTAACCTAATTAGTATAAATAGGTAAGTCTCCTTCCTTTTTTTCCACACCACTTCATAGAGTGTTAGAGAGAGAGAGAGATAGAGAGAGAGAGAGAGAGAGAGAGAGAGAGAAAATGAGAGAAAGTAGTCGGCAAAGGAAGAAGAAGAGAAAATAGGGGAGGAGCCGAGGTGTTTTATGATAGACCAAATTCAATTGGTGTGGAGTAGTAGTACTCGGTTATGCATGGAGTTCAACGGTGGCGACTTATTTGAGGTAATCCGGGTTGTATACGATATGCTTCCTACTTCCGGAATCCTTTCTTCACTCTCATCTTTGTACTCCTTTTGATTATCTCATGATCTTTGTTCAATCATGTGGAATATTGTTGAAAAGTGGAATAATTGGTATCGAATATGATATTGTTGGCTGAGTACTATAGAATTGTTAGTACAGGGATTGAGTGAACTCATGCACCAATAGCCTATCCAATATCCAAAATGGGTCGAGGATGACTCGGTGAGGAAGGTATTGGGGGAGTGTCACTAGTCATGTACTGAGAAGGACATGGTATGAGGTCCCTTGTGATCGTTGCTTCGACTTGGTGGTCGATTATCGTTTATTGATTCCACTTATGAGCTTTGTTATTCTGTTGTATCGTATACTTCCCGGATAATTTCTTTTTCGGGTGTGGAGCCGGATTTGGAGAAATTGAATTGGAGCACATAAGGATTAAGTTGGAGAGGTCTTAGAAGAGTTGATCATTTTGGAGAATCTAGAAGATTATTTACCTGGCGGCTTAATTTATTTTAGTGATGTAATTCATTTATGGAGAGATTAAGGGCCCAGAAGTGTTTGAAATACAATGTATATTGGAGTTTTATGTTTAGAAAATAGCGGGTCGTTACAACGTTGCACGGCATATCGAGTACAATGCGCGACGCTCTTTAAGACACCAGAAAACCCATAGCTATCAGATCATTCTAGAACAATATCATTTCTTCAAGCCTCAAGTAGAAAACCATTTTTAATGCACTTATTCATTCGAAATAATCAGGAGAGTGTCAATTAGAGAGATTAACACATGACTTGTAGATATGATCTTGTTCCGAAGTTACTGATGATAGACAGAAATAAGCCCAACGTAAAACAACCATGACCCAGACAGTTCGATCAAGAAAATAGTAGTCGAATGAAATACTGTGCGCGTAAACATGCTATGCCGCGCGACAGATCAAAGTGCCGCACGGCGTAGACTATTAAACACAGTGGATGACTTGGATTTATGAAAACGATTTTTAGGCTAGATCTTAACCAAAAGGGGCAAGCCTGATAACAGAAGAGCCCCCTCAGGGCCAGGACAGAGCCTAGCCTTAGGAAACTTGGTTTTTGCCTTTGATCTTGAGCTTTAAATGAAGACGGATGACGGTGGATGAGTGTTGGTAAGGTTAGTTGAAGAAAGTGGGAATGGATGTGTGTAATAGATGGTACAATGGGTAGTTGGGGTCTCAAAGTTAGTGAGGGATTAACTTTGATGGTGAGGAGAAAAATGGAGTAAAATGCCTAGAGAATGTCTTTTGAAAGTAACATTCTCAAGGTTTGGAAATGGGGAATAGGTGTGAAAGCAAGAAGACAGAGAAAGGGTGGAATGGGGATCAAGGGCCCTTTCTGTTGAGTAGAGGGGTGTATTTATAGGCAAGAGCCAAGGAATTCGAATTCAAATGGTGGAGGTATTTTCTGGGTGGGCCAGAAGTGCATTTTCGGCTGAGTCATTCTGTAGTTGTGGCTCAAATGGGCATGGCCGACAGCTTTCTGAGCCAGTCAGAACTTTACCCAAAATGTCATGTGGTGAACCTCATGATCGCGTGCTGTGTTTTGAATTCAATATGCCGCGTGATGTAGAAGTGTCCCGTGCGGTGCTTCAGGTTCAGTCCAGGGCTTTTTTGGGCTTTGGAATTTATTTGGGCTATGGGAATCCCTCATTCAAGCTCGCAACGGTGCCGTTTCCTTTATTTCATCATTGGGGTGAACAAAGACCCTTCGAGGTTCGGTTAGGGTGTCTACAAGCGGTCATCATCAAAACAGAGTCGCCACCTAGTTTATTAAAACTAGGAAAATAGATAGAGATTCCGGGTACGGGGAGCCAAAAGTACAGTGAGGGGAAGGTGTTAGGCACCCCTCTCTGCCCAGCCGTAGGACTGGCCCATAATTGTTCAACATAAGATATGTACCTGCTTTATTTAATTCTAACACATAGTCTGTTTAATTAAGCCTTTAAATAGTTAATAGTGAGCCAGAACTGTAATTAAAAGCATGCATTAGAAAGCTGAACTAAATCAAATTGTCCCAGGGAAATAGATCCCGTGGCAGGTGAATTGATGTCACGGCCGAGGGATTCTCCTGGCTCGATATACCAGCCGAGGGATCGAAGCCCTGGTCGATGTTCTTCCTCACACCAGAAAGAGCAGTTAGCAGACAATCAGAATGCTACGATTTAAGCATAAAGATAGTAAATAAATCAAACCAGAGGCCCTTGGGCCTCACCACCTTGATCCCTCGATAGCTTGATTGCTTCAGATTGAATGGGATTGACTGATTGCTTCTTGAAAACCCTAGGGATAGGGTTTGAACTTCGAGATTTGATCGTTGGATTGATGGCTACCTTTGGAAGGTTAGGGCTTTTGTAGAGAGGATTTGAGAGAGTATTTCTACAGAGTTTCGTGGCTTGAGAGGGTGTACGGACTTATGAATTTTGTGGTCTCTATTTTCGGAACCCTAAGGCCCTTTATATAGGCAATTGGTGACTCACTCTGTCCAATCAAAATGCACGGTAAGAATTAGAGTTGCAATGCAATCAAACTCTTCATGGTGATCTCTGAATGTAGCCCGAACGCATCGGGGAGGTATCGTGGTTGGATCAAACGGTTGACAGAACGTTCCAGAATCTGAAAAATAGATAATCTAGCGGCTGTAGAAAGAATCTGGCGGCTGAGGAATAGATGTTGCGACTGATGGATAGATCTTACGGCCGAGGGATTGATCTCCTAGGGAGATTTTCAAGTAATAGGTTGCTCGGGTGAAGAAATGATGTTGAGGCCGTGAGATCAATGTTACGGCCGACAGATGGATTCTCCTGGGATACTGTATTTCTGTCTAAAAGGTCATTTGGCTCTGGATTGGGTCCTCTAAGTGGCTAAAAGTTCTTACCGAAAGTCCTAAGATTCACAAGAAGTCAATCAACAATCACTGTATCCATTTCATCATCGGGATGGTCCCCTTGGTGGGACTTGAAATAATCGTTAGGCCAAATTGGGGTGTCTACACTGCAATCAACTCGAGTTTGTCTGACAGCCATAACTGCATGAGCGAAAAGACAAGTAAGGAGCTGTATAAGACTTGAGCGGAAAGACAATGTGGGCAGCATGCCCTGGAATTTCCGGATTCCAAATGCAAGGGCCCAGATCGTGGGAGCGCGAGCGGAAAAGAGGCAAGCGCTCGGAATACAGAGTCGCCACTCGGGTTTGAAGGTCTGACACCCAAGGAACCGTATTTCGAAGCACCTGCCGCGCTGTTTGATTTGAAAAAGTGAAGGCACCAGTCTGTCATAACCATATCTGGGTTCGGGAGCCAGGTTACGAGAGGGGAAGGGTTTTAAGGCACCCCTCTCGCCCAATCCGGAGATCGGTCTCTACTTAGGCATTTTGTGAAAATATTGTGATTTGTTTTCTTCTTTAATCAATTTTAAGCCAATTAGGGCGGGAAAACAGTTAATCGGGGATTAAAACTGTAACAATTTGCACGATGTGATATAAACATGGCATGGATGGATGGGATAATTAAACTAGGACAAAACCCAGCCTCTTGATGAGAAATGAACCAGGCTGCGCCTGAAATGGATGTGCCATACACCATGGCCACCTTTGCATGCATGGATCAACGTGCATGCAAAGCAGACCATCGCGCGACACACTCACACACTCGCGCGAGGGATCTAACTCACCACAGGCTGAATTTTAACCCTCTTCTGGGCTCTGGAAGGACCAGTGCACACCCAGGAGGCAAACCAAGCAGTTTATAAGGACTGGAAGTAAATAAATATCCCTAATTATTACAAACAGAAGCCAATTTAATGGAAATACAACCCCTAAACAGTGGGGGCTGTTAAAACAGAGGCCAAGGGCTAAGCTGTTCATGCAAGGGCAGTTTCTGGACTCAGGAGAACCCTCGCGCGAGACACTAATTCCCTCGCGCGAGTGTCCTGACTGGACTTCCAGGAATTGCTTTGCATGCTCTGGGCTCTAGTACATGTCCAAAAACAAGCCAGCAGCAATTCCAACAGAACAAGTAAGCAATAAAAGTCTAGTCTATGTGTTTTAACATGCAAAACAGTGATCTAAAAGGCTTACAAAGCTGTAAAATAAATAACAACATGAAAAACAAAAAAACCTAGCATCCCCAAACGCCACGAGGACTGTCGCGCGAGACAGTGAACTGTCGCGCGTGAGTGTGAGTCACTCGCGCGATGGTATGCTTGAACCAATTTCTTGTAACTCTGCTGACTTTAGGACCAGAACTGGCATTGATTACCAATCCTGGCCCTGACAGCCCCCCTCAGGGATCAAAACAGTAAGCAGCAAAGGTGTTTATACCTTTGTTTGGAAAGTTTTGGAAAGGTTTGAACAAATTGAAGAAGCTTGTGATGGAAAATGGAGTAAAGAAAGGTATAGGATGTGAGCTAGAGTTGAGAGCCTTTGTGCTTGCAAGGATTCTCAATCTCCTAAACTTTCAAAGTTGGTGAATTTTTGTGACTTAGTGACCCTTTCAAAGGAAGAACAAGGGGGGTATTTATAGGGGAAGCCAAGGGCCAAAGGTGGTGGCAAACACCCCCTTAGGACCAAACTTGGTGACTAAGCTTGGTGAAAAGGTGATGGGAAGGGTTGTGTGAGGGTGTGTTCCCAAGAACCTGCACTGTACAGTACCTATGGGGAAAAACGGGGTTCAGAAGCCCTGTAGCCCCCCTGGCAAGCAACCAAGTGGCTGGCAAAAGGTGAAAGGGACAGCCCAGGACCATCGCGCGAGACAGTGAGACTCTCGCGCGAGGGTTCCACCTGTCGCGCGTGGGTCAACAGTCAAATGTTTGACTTTGACCACACCTGGCAAAGCCGACTCTCGCGCGAGGCAATCACTCCCTCGCGCGAGGGTCAACTCCAGACCCAGTGTTGACCATCTTTAATTTCTTGGTTTAAGGGTTCAAAGGGTTCAAAGGGGGTTCCACACACACCGAGCTCAAACCTTTCCAACCTGAAGACTGCTTTCTGATCTAGTTCATCATCGGGGAAACAAGAAACCGTAAGTAAACTAATCTGGAAGCCCAGATTGGGGTGTCTACAGACAAGTAAGTAGCTCTGATATAGCCTTAGCTGAGTGTTGAGGTAAAAGCAGAATGTGTGAAAATCGGAAAAAGGTGAGCTGAGTGAGAGTTTACTTACAACAGGAGTGGACTACTGCCAAATATCATCGTTTGGCCAGTAGATGCCAAATCCAACCCCATGAGCGTTTCTGCAAGAACCATCGGCACCACGTTCCTTCGAGCACCAAGTTGGGTGGCAATGCTCACCAGAGAAGGGTCAATTTGTCCATTTGGGGACACCAATAAATATGCAGCGAGCACGCTGATTATCAGAGTAAAGCGACAATGAGCTTGCAGAGCCATATCTCCGGTATCGCCTTCAGGCCCATACCATTCCATAAGGCGCATGATGTTTATCTGCCTGCTGCTTAGCAAACTTTCTGCTGCACCATTTGAGATATTCAGGCTGGTTTTCAAGAGCTTTGACATGCTTTTCTGGTAGGGAGGCACGACGATCACGCTGGAGGCGAAGCCTTAGAGATATGCTTGAAATTCCTCCACTGCCGGACACAGCTCGTTGTCTCCATACCTGAACACGTGGACATTTGGGTCCCAGAACCGCAAGGCCGACCACAAGATTTCAGGGCGAAGCCTTATACTTCTAAGGAAACGGATAGCGGCCAGCCCGTGGGTCCGAAAAGATAACCAATCGCTTGCAACAAACGTCTCTAGCCATGGACCAATTAAGATTGGTAGGTGATTTGCCATATGCCTTTGATATGTGGAGTTTTTTGAAGGGATGCCTTACAGTTATAGGGGTTTTGCCCTTTTATAGCAAAGGGATGGAAAATATTCCTGTCTCCATGTGAAATATCCAAGCAAGGTGGCATTGGCCATTCAATTCAAGGGCACACTTACGAGATTGTCCCAGGGTCTTTTGGACTGCCAAAAATGATGACAGGGCCTGCATGCCTTTACCTTTTTGGAATGAGTCAAAAGTACGCAGCTACAACTAGACTAAGTATCGCGCGACAGAATGATTCCATCGCGCGAGAGAGGCACGCGCATTTGAGTCATTTCATCGCAGGACGGTTGAGTTCTTTACCAGCCGTAAGGGCAGTCTACTGACGTTTGGAGATGGTTTTTCTTTCACTCTCTGGGCTCGGGATTGTTTTCAGGCAAAATCAAAGTTTTGTTTGATCAAAGTAGGCTTTATAAGTCCATATGCTCCAAAGGATGTTCTTTTATTAGACATGCCAGGCTTAAAGGCCATACAGCGAGATTCGAAGCAAGCAGCAAAAGCAAAGAAAAATGCTCGCAGAGCCCATCGACTCTCATACTTATTCTCATTACAAACAAGCAAGATCGTCTTTGAGATTTTAGTAGTATCCACCTGATCTTGCCTTAACTTCTTTGTGAAGCCATCTCACATAGTGGCTTTCTAACCATGTGATGGGGTCAGGAACAGGTTTCTCCAACTCCCTATCATTCTAGCTGCATCGGTAGATGTGTAAGTTAACGGAGAATCCGTCCCGGAATGTAAAAGGTAAAGCTCGTCAGACCAGCAAGTACCACTCTTTCAAATCCAACAGAGCTTACGGTCATCTCTGGAAGATTCAGCCATGGGCATCTCCAGACAATGTCTTCAGACTGCATGTCATTCAGGAGGGTGTACCATTCTTCTACCAGCAACTCAGGGTATATCATTGGTCTCTCGACCAAATACCTTGGGAATTGGTCGAAACCAGCCTGTGGAGCCTCGAGCAGGCTCAGTTTGTTTGACAGCCAAAGCTGCATGAGTGTAAAAACAAGTAAGAAGCTAGATACAGCCTGAGAGAAAAGACAAGTAAGGATTCAGAGCGCTCCTAGCCTAAGAGTTGAGGTAAAATGAGAAAGTGTGTACATAAGGAAAAGGTGAGTTGAGTGAGAACCAAGCTGGAGTAGGAGAGGGCATCCACTGAACCAATCTGCTTGGCCGCTTTTGACCAAATCTAAACCCATAAGGGTTTCCGCCAGGATAGTGGGCATGATATTTTTTCGAGCCCCCATCTGCAAAGCAATGCTCACCAAGTTTGGACTAACTCATCCACCAGCGGGATATAGCATGTAAGCGGCCAGCGCGCAAATTGAGAGTACAAGGCGTCTGTGGGCCTGCCCGACATAGTCCCCCAGGGCTCCCTCCGGACCATACAGTTCGATGAGGCGGACAATGTTGAGTTCGCCATTTTGGATTATACTTGTTGACAGCTCTTCGGGTATGTTCAGCGTTGTCCTCAAGAGTTGGTCCATGTCCTCTTGGAACGAAGGGATGGCAAGAGCATGAACACTGTTGAAGCCTCAGAGGTACGCTTGGAATTCATCCACCGTTGGACACATCTCATCTTCATTGAACCAGAATACGTGCATGGTAGGGTCCCAGTAGACCATCGCAGCTTGAAGAAGCTCAGGACGTGGGTCCACATATCGGAGGTCACGGATTGAAGCTAAGGATCGGGATCGGGGACTTTCCCAATCAATGGTTTCGGGCCGCATTAGCCAAGGATCAAGTATGGCAGCTAGCGGACTTTCCATTTTGTGTAATCTGAGGGTTCTTAAGCTTAAAAAGAAAGGGTATACCCTACAATGTTGCTAACAATTCCCATTTATCGGCAAATTGTGCGAAATATCGTCCTCGATTTTTTTTTTTGTGCCAAGGGATAAACTCCATGCAAGGTGTCCTAAAAACCTTGCCATGTAAGGACATCCTCTTCTGCAACTTCAGGACAATCTGCAAGACATTTGGGGAGATGACAAGGCTTCTTGTGCCTTAAAAGAATGATTTGGTCAAACAAAGGCAGCCTAGCAGGGTCATACGGTCGCGCGACAGACTCACTTCATCCCACGAGAGAGTGTTCTATCGCGTAATGGAACCATACCCTCGCGCGAGTGTTCACCTGCAATTTTGACAGTTTCCAACAGCTACTGTCCAAATTTGGTCGTTTTTCGTTCCAAGGGTTTTGGCATTTTGGTTGATTCCGGTAAGTCATTATGGGTATATGTGACTGCATCCAAGCATCGGATTCGAAATATCACGCTCAATGAAGATTTTGGACCCTCGGTGGCCCGTTTAAAGTTCAAACTGAGGTTTTGAGAGGTCAAAATTCGTTCCAAGAGTTTTTGTCAAGTTGTACCATGTCGTACAGGTCATAAGGACCTAATGTGACTGTATGGAGGTGTCGGTTTCAGTCCAGGACATAATCGAGACATGTTTTGTGTCTTGTGTCCATTTTTGCGATATTTTGAGCATTTTCCAGTCTAAATCTTTTACTGGGGTGTTTTTCTCAGTTTCGTCAATTCGTGCAAGTCATTTTGTACATTTTTGACCTTTCAGAAGCGTCAGTTTCCTCAAAATTGAAGTATTTTGAATTTTGGCCCATTATTGCCCAAAATTTCACTACATTTCCCGTATCGTCGTATCCTAGCTGTGTCCTGGGGATATTTCCCATTTTCTTTCAAGCTAATCACACCTGTACATACATATGTGTCTGTGTATAGTCTCAGTACATTGTCAATGCAAGTTTTGTCACGCCCTCAATTCTTAACATAATTATATAATTCATTTCAATTAAGAATCCTCACATAACATTAAAATTACCCAAAGAGTCCCCACCTGTTTAATTTACAAACAAGTCCCCAAGTTTAAAGAAATACTACTTTGGCTCCACGGCCCAAATTAGTTTAGATACGAGTACAAAAATGTTTAAAATATTACGAACTTCAATCAAAAGAGAATTCAAGAGTAATTAGTTACAAGACTATAGACACCCCAATCTAAGCTTCCAGATTAATTTACTTACGATTTTTGATTCCCTGATGATGAATCGGATCAAGAACACCTCGGGAATGTCGAGTGTTTGAGTTTTGAGTGTTTGCAAAACCTTTGAACCTAACCTAGCTGAAACCACTTCAAAAGGCCAAAAAACTAACTAGAATGCTAGGGTTGAGAACTATCGCGCAAGGGTCAAGCTGTCAGTTGTTGGTCAACAGTCAAAACTTCACCGTTGGCCATTGCGCGCCAGGGCACAACCATCGAGCACCAGGGTGCACCCTCGCACGACAGACTAGAACCATCGCGCGATGGTTCAAGCTGTCCCCATCACCTTTATCAGCTGGGCAACTTAATCACCAAGTAATCTTCAGCCAGACCTCGTGGACTGGCTGGGCTTCTCTCCTTGCCTCACCTATCTCCCACCAATCTTTCCAAAGGATGGAATTTGGCCACCAAGCCAAACCAACCCTTGTTTGGTTGGTTATCCCTCCTCCATACACCATTTCTACTACTCCTTCTATAAATACTCCCCATGGGTCTTTCATTAAAGGGGTTAACAACTTAAGGGTTCAAGTTTTTCATACACTTTGGGTTAGGAAAGAAAGGGTATAACATCTTACACACCATTTTCACACCTCAACCAAGCAACAAGCTATCTTATTCTTCATCATCTAACACACCTTAATCAATCTGAACCTCACCCTCAAAGCTCAACACCATTCAAACTCAAAAAAGCCAAAGGTATAACACTTTTGTTCTGCTTACTGTTCTGATCCCTAAGGGGGGCTGGCAGGGCCAAGGCTGGTAATAATTACCAGTCCTGGCCCTAAAGATAGCAAGGTTTCAAAAACCATTGTGGTAGGAACCAGCACGCGACGGTCCCACTCTCACGCGAGACACTTTGTGTCTGCACGTGCAAGCCCGCGTGGGGATTGGTGTCCTACTGTTTTATATCCTACTTTGCATATAGATCACTGTGAGCATGCTAACAACCAAATTACTGCTTTTCTTAGTTTAAACTGGTAGCTGTATTGCAATCTGTTACTATGGAGTACCTCTGCGATCATTGTGGACCTCTCCTAGAACCCAGGATGAGCAACACCAAACACTGGAAGACTGACCCATACCCGTGCGCGTTGCACCCAAACCCGCGCGCGATGGTCAAATGGAGCATTGACCATCGCGCCAGGGCGCAACCGTCGCGCGACAGTTTGACTTCCTCGCGCGACTGTTTATCCCCGACCAGTAGCTAGCCATGCATGGTTAACTTGGTTTTAGGCCTCTATTTTTATCTCCACACTGTTTATGGGGTGTTTTGTTTATTTATAGGGCTTTTGTAGCCTTTAAACTGTTTAAAACTGTGTAGTGTAAATACTATAAACTGCTTGGTTTGTCCTGGGTGTGCAATGGTCCTTCCAGAGCCCAGAGGGTTTGAGAATAAGAGCTGTGGGCTCAACCTGTAAAATCCCACAGCAGTCTGTTCTCATCTTATACTAACTGCTCATTCATGCCATTTATCACATCCTACAAAGTGTTACAGTTTTAATCCTCGATTAACTGTTCCCCGCTCTAATTGGCTAAAAATTGATTAATAAAAGAAGAATCACAATTTTCACAAAATACCTAAGTAGAGACTGATCTCCAGATTGGGCGAGAGGGGTGCCTTGTTACCCTTCACCTTTCGTAACCTGGCTCCCGAACCCATTTATGGCTATGATGGACTTGTTTCCTTTACTTTTTCAAATCAAATAGCGCGGCAGGTGCTTCGAAATACGGTTCCTTGGGTGTCGGACCTTCAAAACCTGAGTGGCGACTCTGTATTCCGAGTGCTTGCTTCTCCGCTCGCGCTCCCTCGATTTTTGCACCGCTTTGGCCAAAAGGGGACGAAATCCTTTTTCCAAGGGCATGCTGCCCACAAAGACAATCTTTAACAAAATGTGATCTTTACAAGGATGATGAAATAACTATTGATGTCAGCTTCCAAAAATGTTTCACTGTCAAGCACACGATGCGTACTTGAACCTGAAAAGAAAGATGAGGTTGAACTACACTAGTCCACTAGGAAAATCTTTACCAATCTTATGAAAATGCAATGAACCATGCATCCAAAATAGGTGAATACAATAGAATATCACAAGAGATAAGAGTCTTTCACCACGAACGAGCAAGATTTCATAATAGTATCCTCAATAACCCACACGTCAACTAGAGGTAGGAACCAAATCGAATCATTCTAAGTCTAGGCCTGTCAACGGGTCGGATCGGATCCGGATCCGACAGATCCGAATCCGATAAAACTTGAATCCGATCCGAATCCGATAAGACTCAAATTCGATAGAAGAAATCCAGATCCGAACCGAAAAATTTGGATCCGATCCGAAAATCCGAATCCGATCCGAAAACTTTTTTACTCCAAAAATTTTAGCAAAAAATAATAATAAAAAAAATACAATTTTTTTTTCAAAAAAATATTTTCCAAAAAAAAAAATTGAAGAAAAAATTTGAAAATAAAAATACAACTTCTTAAACATTTTTTTTTCAAAATAAAAAATTTACTGTATTTTTTATAAAAAATTCAAAAATTTATAAAAAGTTAAAAAAAAATAAAGTTCGGATTCGGATTGATAACGGATTTAATCTGATCCGATCCGGATCCGATAACGTTACCGGATTCGGATTATCGAATTATCAGATCGACGTTATCGGATCCGGATCCGAATCGGATTTTTCGGATCGGATCCGGATCGGATCCAATCCATTGACAGGCCTAATTCTAACTAAACCACCACTTGTCCTCAAGCATTACTTATCCATCGCTACGTAAAATTAATAAAATAGATTCTCATATGGATACCCATTCTGCCTCAATCTGTAAGTATATGTGATGATCACGCATCAATAGTAATATGAGAGCAATAATAAATGTGTATGACGAACCTAAAGGTGCTAATGACTATGAATATATCTCCCAGTAGAACAATACGAACATGTCACTTACATCTTGTTCGGTTTGGAATTCCAAACCAAAAATTTTGAAAAAAGTAACTTTTCTACTTTTTCTCTCTCTAACTTTTCAATCATTACTCTCATTTTTCACTCTATCTCTCTCTACTTTTTACCTCTCTCCACAATCATTACTCTCATTTCTCTCTCTACCTTTATTCAAAAACACAACTCAAAACCCACAACTGAACAAGAGCTTAGTTTTCCATTTCAATACAATTCTGGGCATTTGGGACCCCGTGCGTCCATTAGAAACCTTTCATTCTTGTCCGAGCATTTGGGACCCTGTGCGTCCATTAGGAACCTTTCATTCTTGTCCGGGCATTTGGGACCCCATGCGTCCATTAGAAACCTTTCATTCTTGTCCGGGCACTTGGGACCCCGTGCGTTCATTAGAAATCTTTCCTTCTTGTCCGGGCATTTGGGACCCCGTGCGTCCATTAGAAATCTTTCATTCTTGTCCGGGCATTTGGGACCCCGTGCATCCATTAGAAATGTTTCATTCTTGTCCGGGCACTTGGGACCCCGTGCGTCCATGTTCATTCCGGCATCGCACCATCCAGTGGATCCGTGGCTTTCTTTATGTTCATGGTATCGTTCTCTTTCTTGTTTCCCATTTCACATTCCTTAATGATCTCATGCTCGACATATAACCAATCTATATCATTCATACAACATGTCACATGATCTCATCATATCCACATATCGATTGATCAATAACATTTCAAAGCATTCCGTGTCACGCACCGAACCCACAAATGACTCCACGACACACCGTCCGCTAGGTTCTAAACGAGAATCTTATGAAATAGGTGCCAAAGCAACCTAGAGGGTTCATCACGACTAAGCATGAGGATTCGAATCCCAATACTACCCATCGGATTACTAGACAAACTTATGTCTACCCATAACACTCACCACATTACCCATTATAGCCCACGATGCTTCTATCAACCTTACGGTACATTCTCTAACCAACGACGCTATCATACTCTAATGAGTGTCAAGGGACAAGATCGAATAACAAGTCATTAGAACACAATCGATCATGCTTGAGAGTGACTTAAACATGTTCAAATTATATAGGGAGTCGTAACATGGAACGAGAACAACCTTAGGAATAGCCACGGATATCGACAGCCTGACTCACCTCTACACAAATGATCATAACTTTCTGTGTACTACGATTCTTAAGGTGATTCTGGTGGCAAAAGAAAGCTGACTTTAAGACCTTCGATTCAATATAAAGTTTGCATAAAACGACACCGGACGAAGAAGTTATGGCAGTTTGAAGTTGGGCTGAAAACCAGAAGATAAGCAGAATGTCCAGAGAGGGAAGGGGTATCGATACCCCTTGTTTAGGTATCAATACTGTAACGACCCTGATTTTTGGTAAATAAAAATTTCGTTAAATATTTGAATTTTATTTTAATTTTTTGGATTTGCTTTCAAAAATTCCTTTTAAATTCTAATAATTCGTCATAATTAGATTTGCAACTTGTAAAATTGAATCCTTTTTACTCCGGGCAATATAGTACTTCTCCCATGACTAGTATACTTGTAAATGTCTTTGTATATTTTTCCTAGTAAGTAAATAATATCTTTGAATTCTATTTCTTGGCTAGAAATCCTACTTGGCAAGTAGAATTAGATTCCAACTAGTTGATTAGCCAAACCAATTGGATTCCAAGTCTAGTTAGACCTTCCTAACCATTGTTGAACCATATGAACTCTCCTAATTCCTAGGTGAACCTTTTCACCCACCTTTGAACCTTGTGAACCCTTCCAACCCTAGACTAGGCAATCATTGCACTAGTCAAATCAAGACTTTATTCCTTATCATTACACCTTCCTAGTGTATCTTTTTCCTTTTACCCATTGAACAATAATTGCAAGGGAAAGTTTTATCCCTTGGGCAATAGAAGTTAGTCTTGACAATGAAAGCCTATGCTTGACAAAACAAGTCATGGGAATCTATCATTTTGCTTCCAAAAGAAGTAACCTAGTCATGTCAACCTTACTTTCCTTTTTGCCCTTTGGATAACAAAAGTTAGGGGAATTTTTATCCCTTGGATATTGGAGCCTAGACTTACCAACCTAGGCTACACTCACCTTGATTTGCCCTAGAAAACCTAAGATCCTACTTGGTTTATAGCCTTATGCCTAAAGATGGAAGTGACATTGCTTGTCATGCTCGAAATGACAAGTCCATGGAGCAATCCATGGGAGAATTGGAGAGAGAGAAGGTCGGCCATGTGGGAGAGAGAGAGAGAGAGGCCGGTTGAGAGAGAAAGAGGTGGAGTGTGTGCAAGTGTCTTGCTCACTTGTACAAGCTACCTAATAGACTTAAGCCTATTTGCTACATGCCAACCCATTTCTAGCCTTCCTAAAGTACATTCTAGCCTTTGATTTTGTTCTTTCTTGCAAGCAATCTCTTTCTAGGATAAGACAAGCCAAGAACCCTTCATTATGACCTAGGATATGGCCTAAAATGAAGGTGACAAGTGAGGGAAGGCTATGGATTGGTTGAAAGACTCAAAATGACAAATCAATGTTGCAATCCATGGGAAAGATTGGGGGAGAGGGGGGCCGACCATATGGAGGGGAGAGGGAGCTCAATGCTTTGCTATAAATACCACCCCATACTCACCATCCAACTCACATCTTCACTCCTTTGCTCTCACTTCTCTCTAGAAACCATTTCTGTTTCCAGTCAACCTACTGCCATTAGTAAATCCCCATTTTTCTCCTGCTTAAGGTAGTTTTTAGAACCAACTCCCTTCGGAAAAGTTGTAGAGCACTTCGAGATCTTCAAGTTAGACCCAAGAACCACCCTAATCGGTCAAGAAATGACCGAGATATTGCCATCCGAAATTCAGTGAAAATCTCAGATTTTCAGTTCCAGACAGCTTACTGTCACTCCTTTTATCACCATTTTTCTCCTACCTAAACTAGTTTATAGGATCAACTTCCTTCACAAAAGTTGTAGAGCACTTCTCGAGTTTCGATTTCGACCCAAGAATGATCCTATTCAGCCAAATATTGACTGAGTTACTGCCATCCAAAGTTTGGTCTAGATTTGCGAGTTTCACCGCCCGTAGAATTTTTCAACTAGCTTATTCGGCCCCGACTAGTTTCGGATCAACGTAGAATCTTCTTTTACCCCTATCTCTAAGTATAGTAGAATATCCTTAATCCCTATCCTAAGTATATGTATAGTTGATTATACTTCAATAAACATATGTTGTTTTGACCTTTTCGAAAAGAAAGAACGAATTTTGAAAGATAACGTTGTGGCCCAACTTTAAGTATTCGTATTTTGATCTTAGGATGGTTATGAGCATGTGTATGTGTTTACTTGTCTTACTTGTTGGATGTGTGATAAAGCATAAGTGGTTTACCACTCCAAAGGTGTCCGTCCAAGTGGCACTATGCTTTACTTTGTGTGTTAAATGTTGAGCATGATGATGTGATAATGTGAGCATGCTATCTAATGTAGAGTTGAATGATCTTACTAGTTTAGTTTCAAGATTACAATGAATGATTTATGATTACCTGTATGAAAAGTCCTACCGCGGAGTCTATGCATGAAAACAAGACACGAAAACTGAGAAGTAGAAACATGACACCTAGGGTGTGGTTAACATGGATAAAATACTTTTGAAACTACATAATGGACAGACTTGGTAGCCATTGTGTGGATGTGAAAACCCGCAAGGTGGCCGGACTTGGTAACCCTTTGTGTGGACTTGCGAAAACCGCAATGTGGCCGGACATGGTAGCCCATTGTGAAGATTGCCAATGGGGCCGGACGTGGTAGTCTCATTGGTGATATGGCTTGGTTATCCACAGAGAGGAGCCAATGCAAGATTTGAGATGTTTTGAAACTGCAATGTGGCCTGACTTGGTAGCCCATTGTGTGGTGTGTGTTGCCAATGGGACCGGATGTGGTAGTCTCATTGGAGGTGATTTAAATGTTTGTGAAAACCATGATGTGGTCGGACGTGGTAGCCCATCGTGAAGATTGCCAATGTGGCCGGACGTGGTAGCCCATCGTGAAGATTGCCAATGTGGCCAGACGTGGTAGCCTCATTGGTAATGTGGCTTGGTTATCCACGGAGAGGAGCCAATGCAGATTTTGTGTGCGAATGGGAACACGGGACGGCGGAACCATTGTGAGGATACTTGGGAGATCGAAAGGCGGAACCGAGGTTGGGTGTGTTAAATGAGATTTTCAAAATGTTGATGTGGAAATGAAAAGTGAAATGGTGACACAGTCTATGAAATGCTGCGTAGGAGAACCTCTGATGACACGGACACTAACGCTAGTTGATAAATGAATGTGCATGTGTGATTGTACATCTCTAAATGTGAAGTTATTGAATGCACATGTGTTAGTTTGGTTCCTATCATGTATCTTGGCTTATTGACTTGCTATGTGTAAGTTATGGGTTAGTGGGTTTAGGATTATTCTGCTGAGCTCTTGTAGCTCATGGTGTTACCTTTGGTGACCCTGACATATTATACTGGTGGTGACTCTGGTATAATGTGTCAGACTTTGTAGATGATCAAGGCAAGCTATATACCTTGGAAGCCTTTGGAACTGAAGAGCTGGCTATGATGGAAGAGCAGGCGAAACTGTAGTTAGGAACCTTAGTTTCCCTACTTTGTGTAAATATTGAATTCTGTGGGAGTTATGATGTAACAATGAGCCAGACTCCATTTGATTTTATCACTGAAATGCTTATTTAACGTACCCAAAAAAATGGGGGCGTTACAGATACCTGGCTCTAAATTTCCAGAAAAAGAAGGGGTATCGATACCATGCAGTTTGGAGGCGATTGTCTGCAGTTTTGACAGACTTTCAAAGCACCAAAGGGAAACGATCAAGGCACGATCCTTGCACCAAATCAACATACATACACATAAAAGAGATAAAGAAGTCCCTACCTCGGGACGATTACCAAGATCCAAGCGATTTGGACGAGCCCTAACCTCCACAAACTTCAAAGCTTCACCCCAAGCTTGACCCAAGGATTTCCGAGCTCAAGGACACGATCGGGTGGCCGGAGGGTGGTTGGTTCTTGGAGTATTTGAGAGATGGAGTGGAGTTTTATGTGAGGAAGCAATAGAGAAAGAGAGGTCGGTAGAGAGAGAGAACGTGAGGGAGAGAGATACAAGGAGAGAATATCATCTCCTACACCACACACACACCCTATTTATACTACCATATATTTTTATCACACCAACACTTCATCAAGTTTCAATCCTATCATTTAAGACCCAAATCAAATAAACTCACCAAGTTACTCTTTTATTCATTATTCTAGCATTTATAAAACCTTTAAATCATTTTCGAAAAATACGGGTCTCTACAAGTTTGGTATTAGTGGTTGGTTTTACTTTCTTTTATCCATAACGAGAAACAATAAACCATGAAAATGCAAATTTTATAGCTAAACTATTATCTATCCATGTCAAAATGAAAGAAACTGTTTTATCTAGGGCACCTCGGCCAATCAAAACCATCAAGTCAGCTAGGGCACATCCGCCCATCAATCAAAAGGGCACTCAGGCCCTCAAAACCTTGTGTCAATAATCAATTAGGGCACATTTGCCCTCTATCTATCTACTTGGGCACGCAGGCCGCTGAAAGCAAAATCGAAGTGCAGAAAGTCAAAAGGCTCCGTCACAGCCCTCAGTGCACTCCAAGCCAGTCGTCGCTCTCATCATCATCCTCTCATTCCATGGAATCTTTCTTGTATGGTGGATCATTAGCAAAGTCGTTAGAGCCGCTGCTAGTGGAGGGACGCCGCTCCTCCTCTTCTTCTCCCTCCTCTTCTTCTTCCTCCTTTTCCTCTACCTCAGCTGCCTCTCGCATGGTCACTCTCGCCCTATTCGGATCCCTCTCCTTTTGAGATGGTCTCTCATACATCATGATTCGGTATCGCTCCTTTGCGCGTGCAACGGCCTGTCTAGCTGCTTCCTGGCTAGCATATGCTGGCAGTGAGCTCCTGGTCTATCGTCTTGTGGGAACTAGAGGTGTAGGAGTCCTCGTTGCTATCTTCTTCTGCAAAGGTGGCTGTGTCCTCTTGCTCCTAGAAGTCGCCTATTCCTGTGCCTGCATTGTTATTTCATTTAAAGCATTAGTATACGTTGTGCATATCATCTATGTCAAATGGTTCAATACATGTACATTCTATCAAGGGCTATCAAAGCATGCATATCATGTGTTTTGAAAGCAAAAGTATATCATGAAGTATCGAAAGCAGGAATGTATCATTGTCTATACCTGAGGCTTCTGAGCAGCAGCTCGCTGAGCTCGTGGTGGAGACGGTCCTGGGTAACGCAACTCTAATGGCATGCTGCTTGCTGCTCTCCTGATCACATTCTCCATTGCCAGCATATGGCGAACAGCTTCGTTCACCCACTCACTGGGCACCTGCAAAGGCAATTCAACATTATTATGCTATTCAACAATAGTGCACATGTATTGACATATACTGCGAGAAAGGTTTTACCGGAATGGTCACAGACGGCGGCTCGGCTCTAGCAGGAACCAAGTGTATCTCAGCAGGGTTGCCCTGAGTGTCCACCACCGAGATCTTTCAAGACATCTCTGGAGGCCCATCTCTCATAGGCTCGCTCAAGCTCCACAAGACACGACCCTCGCCACCCCTCTCCCTCTCTGCAGCAGCTCTCCTCTCCTCAGCGGCTTCGCGTGGCTGGCTCCGCACATCCCTGAATGCCCAAACACCGAGTGGACCCGCCCAGCGGTCCCTCTGGTAAGCAGCATAGTCCATCTCAGGACGCAGGTGGCGTGTCAGCTTAGTGTTAGGCCATGTGTACTCCTCCAACTCAGCTCTGGTGTATGTGCCTATATGCTAAGCTCGGGGTGGAAGTGGCCCTGGCACCTGGAACTCTGCATAGTCAAGTGACTGACGTGTCACCCGATCTCCGAGGTACCACTGCCAGCCAAAGGCTGGCTTGAGTAGTACCCTGCTGGCTGTAATAGCTCTGCTCCTGGCCAGGTACTCAGGCTCTGGCCCTGCGACTCTCCAAGGGTCCTAATTGATCTGCACATAGGTTAAACAGGCAATGCATACGATTGATCAGCAACAACATTAAAGCAAGTAAAGGAATGCATGTTTTACTATGAGGGTTTTGTGATATACCTGCCAGGCCCTGAGGTCATCCAAATACAGTCTGAAGGCGTTGAGGTCGCCTCTTCCTTCCTTTGTCCCCATGTTCTTCTTGCTCCGTATTAGTGCACGGGGGAAGGTGCTCAAATCGGGATGCTTGCACATTGGCGGATACATCCGCAAAACTTCATTAGCCCAGAGCTGTTCAAAATTCAAGCATGTATATGCATCAGTCACGGGATATACAATTATGCAATTATGTTTTCAAACAGGCTTTGCAAACAAATGATACAGGTGTAAAAGAGATTGTATAAGGTAGTTTTACCTCCCAGACTCTCCAGTAGCCAGCAATGCTCTGCTCTGTCCTCGACGAGTCGCCCAGGAAGCCGTAGGCCGTATCGAGTGCTGCTCCGCCCCAGTCAAAGCGTGAGGTTGTCCTCAGGTCTCTCAGTGCAGGCAAGTAGGACAAGTGCACCTTGCTACGCCTGCCTGGATACAGGGTAGCACTAACAAGGTATAGAAGGTATGCTCTGGCCATTTGTTCCTCCTCCTGCTCAGTGGACACTTCTTTCTTCAGGTACCCTGTGAATTGCTTGTACCTCACCATCCCCACTTCAATTTTGGGCGCCTTGCCCAAGAACCACTTTAGCGCCGCTCGGTCATTGTGAATGCCCGAGTCAAAGGGGATGGGCTCTCCTCCAACCCTCAACCCTGTGATCGCCGCGAAGTCTGTGGGTGTCACTGTCATCTCCCCAGGTGGCATGTGGAAGGTATTGGTAGTATCCCTCCACCTCTCTGCAAGCGCTACGAGTACGACATGGTCATTTCTGCCCAGAGTAAGAGTCTGAACAAACTCCCCAAAACCTGTCGCGTCTACCAGCTCTCTCACCCTCGGCAGTAGGGCCTCGTATAGCTAAAGGGATCGGCACGCGCCTCCGAAGCCACGGATATCCCTCTATTTCGCTTTCTCCTGTTTCAAGTACACAGACAAGCAATAGGGCAAAAGTCATCATACATGGCTTTCATTTTCAAGTTCTAGGTAATCAATGCAGTAGCTTAGCAACAGTCGATTGGTTCGAGTTGTTGCATGTATGGTCTACGAGGGTTATATCGTCGTGATTTTCCCTTAATGATGGTTGACTCAAGTTATTATGTGCATGACGTGCAATTCATGGGTCCCGTTATCGTGACATGGCTTTGTTTGGGGTTTGTTTCATGCAACCTACTAGACGTACAAGCGAAAGGAAATTGAATTACGAAGGGGGTTTCCTGGAATTTACCTCAGACCAGGTGTTCGCAATGTGAACCTCGAGGTCTCTCAGCACGAGCTCTTCGTCATACTCTGTCCGCTGTGGCATGTAGGCAGTAAAACCCTGTAGACACCCCAATCTGGATCTCCTGATTGTTTTACGATTTCTTGTATCCCCGATGATGAATTAAATCGAAACAGACTTGAGTTTGGAATGGTTTGAGCTTGGAGTGTTTGGAACCCTTCTTAAACCTTTTGAACCTCAAAAACCCTAGGTCAAAACCCTAGGTCAAAACCCTAGCCAAGGTTTGACCATTGCGCTTGCCTTTGAATCCTCGCGCGATGGATAGATTGCCAGGTGTGGGTCAAAGTCAAACTGTTGACTGTTGACCCTCGCGCGTTGGTTCGAACCCTCACGCGACGGTTCCACTCGGTCGCGCGATGGTTTGAGACTGTCCCCATCACCTTTTTCCAGCTCGATTTTGTGATCATCAGGGGGTCTCTGAGCCTGTGGAACCCCGTTTTCCACCAGAACAGCTGTTGTAGATTGCATGGTTGGTACCTCCTCCCAATGTAACCACTCCCCCACCTTATTGGCCACCTTATCCACCAAGCTTGGCTGGCCAGCCTCGTTGGCTGATGTTTAGGCCTAGTCCTTCATGCCCCCTTGGCTTCCCATTATCTTATAAATACTGGGGGTGCTTCCAAAGCTAAAGGGTTACCAAAAATCAAGCAAATAGGTCACAAACCCTCAACCACACTTGTTATTCTCTCACTCTTGTGCTCTACATACACTCATTCACCAAGCTACACCACCTTGTTCAAACCATTTCAAAAACAACTCAATAAAAGGTATAAACATTTACCTGTCCTCTGTTTTGACCCTGAGGGGGGTTGGCAGGGCCAAGGCTGGTAATCAATACCAGTCCTAGCCCTAAAGTCAGCAGGGTTACAAGAAACTGTGACCAAGCAAACCCTCGCGTGATGGTCCTGAACACTCATGCGACACTTCTGTCTGTGTGAGAATGGATCACGTGGGGAAGGGAATGCTGGTCTTTGAGTTTCATATATGGCTTTTATTGTATTTGAAGCATGTTTAAATGTAGAATCACTGTGCTGCATGCTAAAATACATAGTTTAGCTTAGTTTGCTGTTTTGTTTGGTTTGGAATGCCCTTGGGTTGCTCCTGAATATATATCAGAGCCCCATGCATGCAAAGCAATTCCTAGAAGTCCAGTCAGGACCATCGCCCGAGTGTTTCACTCTGTCGCGCGACGGTTCTGTAAGTTCCAGTGACTGCCCTTGCATGGCAACTAGGGCTCATGCCCCTGTTTATTCACCCCCACTGTTTAGGGGTTGTGTTTCAAGTTAATTCACTCTGTTTGTAATAAGTATTTACATCCCAGTATATATAAAACTACTTGGTTTGCCCCTGGGTGAGCACTGGTCCTTCCAGAACCCAGAAGGGGATGAAATTTAAGCCTGTGGTAAGTCATTAACCATCGCGCGATGGTTTGGGTATGTCGTGCGATGGTCAACTTTGCATGTACGTAGATTCATGCATGCAAAATTGGCCATTGTGTATGGCATGTTCATGCCTTGTGCAATTTTGATGTTCTGATCATGGGATCAAGTTTCATTTCATTTATTTCCAATATTCTCATCCATCCATGATACAAAATGTTTCACATATTGCAAATCGTGTTACAGTTTTAATCCCCGATTAACTGTTCCCCCGCCTTAATTGGCTAAAAATTGGTTAATAAAAGAAGAATCACAAAGTTTTCACAAAATGCCTAAGTAGAGATCGATCTCCGGATTGGGCCAGAAGGGTGCCTTAAAACCCTTCCCCTCTCGTAACCTGGCTCCCGAACCCAGATATGGTTATGACGGACTGGTGCTTTCACTGTTTCAAATCAAATAGCGCGGCAGGTGCTTCGAAGTACGGTTCCTTGAGTGTCAAACCTTCAAACCCGAGTGGCGACTCTGTATTCCGAGTGCTTGCTTCTCCGCTCGTGCTCCCTCAATTTTCGGGCCGCTCTGGCAAAGAGGAACGAAATTCTCTTTCTAAGGGCATGCTGCCCACAGTGGCGACTCTCCTGGGGATAAATCGAACCAATATTAATTCATAGTTGGAGTTTAATACGCTTGTGAACAAATTCATTAAAAGTCTGCCTAAACGGTGAGTTTCGCGCTACCGAAGGTTGGAATGGTGATTTAACAGGACCTTGTGTCTGGCCAATCTGATCTGCGACTTTTTCTTTTGTTCACTTGCTCAGTTTTCTTTAAAAATGAACTAAATAAAGTGAGCCAAATTTGAAAAGGCATTTTGCGATTTTATGATTCTTCTTCTTCCTAATCAAAATTCTAGCATCTAATTTGCATCGATGTGGGATAAGCCTCGTTGGATCGTTTTGGCAATCTGGCACGGTTTACCAGAGCCCGGGGACCCCGAATGACTAACAACCTTCGACGATGATGGGTCATGCCACCATTTGACTGTTGTTCAGCGATATCGCGGGCAACGGGAGGTATATCTGTGGCCCTTGTCCGAGGAACCTGTTACAAACCAAAACCGGCCTTTGCATATACAAAGCATTAGAACTCTCCAAATTAGGACAGGTACCTACAGGGTAAGTTCTAATTGCATCTAACCACCATATACTGTTACGTGTTACTGCTTTCCCTATCGGATGTATTGTTCATACATACCATACTGCGTAGAAGCATGTTCTATGGTGGCTTCTAGGTTCTCGTTTAAAAACGAGTTTGTCTTAAACATATTGGGACATTGCTGTTACCCGATAAGGAGTCGTGCATCTCGCTGGTGCATGTTTTCAAAATTCAAAATCCTTGAAGCAATGGGACTTTAGGAAATCAGAAATTTCTACACCCTCGTCTATATACCTGCTTAAGGTTTCAAATAGAGAACGAGGAACTATAAAGAGGATGCCATGATGCTTACACCAAAGGGGTAACAAGTGCCTTGTCATTTACACCACCCGGCTAACAACGCTGTGCCGCTCACACCATTATGGTTATAGTATCATGACATTCATACCGAGTTGTTTTGACTTCAAAAGTTGAAACCCTGATCGGCGGAATAGTCCAAGGTTTAGGATTCTTTTGGCATCCTTTAGCCTCATTTGCCTCTAGCGAGGATACACATTCAAAAAGATTTCTGAGGATTCTGGCAGTGTTCGAATGGGTTGAGATAGACTCGTCTTTTAGTTCTAGAGTCTAGGGGACACGGACAGCGCCGATTGCATCTATGCTTTAGTCTTTTATTTAGATTAAGGTGGCTGCAGGACCCTTATATACAGTCTTCTTTTACTTTGCAAAGGGTTCTGAACCATTGCACCGCCAAGGAAAGTACCGAGGCAAAAGGGCAAGCCTGCTTGGGAATGCCTACAACTGAATCCTGTTCAAAGACTTGTCCGGCTTGAATCCCAGTCAGTCACCACGGAAGACTCTCCACTTTCTCCATTAGCTACTCAAGCGTCCGGCTCACCATCAATTCAACGGGAAGGACAACCAGCTTCCTCGTCTTCTGCATCAAGTACTTCTGAAGCTCCTATCATGTCAGAACTGCCACTTGTTCAGCCGCTTTTCGTCGAAGACATGCTCATGAATCTTCAAAACAGCATCACTGCCATGCAGCAGAGATTGGCACAGACAGATGCTAACATTGCTTGCATGAACGAGCTCTTCGATGCTCGTCTCCCTCCAGCTGCTCAAGGGGAAGACGAGTATGCTGAATCCGATTAGGAACAACCTATCATGGTCGAGGATTCGAACAATCCTGGCCGTCTTATTGTCCAACCTAACCCCAGGGTGTTTCGCGCACCTGCGGCAAATCCAAATCCGGCAGGTGATGTGCCAGTTGTAAATCCGGATATTACTGCTCTTACGGCCAAGATGGCCAAACTTGAGGAATCCATTGCCAAAGCAGAAAAAGTCAAAACTGGTGGGATTGACTTGGATCGTCTCTGCCTGTACCCCAATGCCAAGCTTCTTGAGAAATTCAAAATGTCAGACTTGGCAAAATTCGATGGAAGTGGTGACCCTCGGACTCACCTTTACAGTTACTGTAACGACCCTGATTTTTGGTAAATAAAATTTTTGTTAAATATTTGAATTTTATATTTAATACTTGGATTGCTTTAAAAACTTCTTTTAAATTCTAATAATCCGTCATAATTAGATTTGAAACTTGTAAAAAATTGAATTCTTTCACTCCGGACAATTTAGTCCTTCTCCCATGATTAGTATACTTGTAAACGTACTCGTATATTTTTTCTAGTAAGTAAATAATCTCTTTAAATTATATTTCTCGGCTAGAAATCCTAGATGGCAAGCGTGGTTAGTTTTTAACCAATTAGTTAACAAACCTAAGTACCTATTTAACCTAGTTACATCCTCCTAACCTAGTTGAACCTTTCCAAACCCTAATGGAACTCTTTGGACCTTTGACTTTACCCATTGGTCAATAAAAGTTAGGAAAACTTTTATCTATTGGACAATAACCGCTAGGGGGGGCCGACCATGGGAGAGAGGGGGGAGCGACACATGGAGCAAGAAGGAGAGAGGAAGGGGGCCGACCATGGGAAAGAGAGGGAGAGCGACACATGGAGCAAAAAGGAGAGAGGAAGGGGGGCCGACCATGAGAGACCGACACATGGAGCAAATCCAAGAGATAGAGAGAGGGGGGCCGGCCATATGAGGGAAGGAGAGGGCTCAAGGTTTGCTATAAATAGCCTCTCACAATTGCCACTTAACTCACACCTCACTCCTTTACTCTCACTTCTCTCTAGAAATCATATTCATTTCCAGATAGCCTACTGCCCTTCACAAATCTCCATTTTTCTCCTGCTTAAAGTATTTCTTAGAACAAACTTCCTTCGGGAAAGTCGTAGAGCACTTCGAAACCTTCAAGTTAGACCCAAGAACCACCCAAACGGTCAAGAAATGACCAAGATATCGACCTCCGAAGTTTAGTGAAATTCTCAGATTTCCAGTCGAGACAGCTTACTGTCACCCCCTTTATCACCATTTTTCTCCGGGCGAAAGTCGTTTCTAGGAACAACGTCCTCCACGAAAGTCGTAGAGAAGTTCGAGATCTTCGTTTTAGACTCAAGAACGATCCTATTCAACCAAGTATTGACCGAGTTACTGCGATCCGAAGTTTGGTCCAGATTTGCGAGTTTCAACGCCCGTACAGTTTTCCAACTAGCTTATTCGGCCCCGACTAGTTTCGGATCAAGGTAGATTTTTCCTATACTTCCTAACCTTAAGTATACGTAGATTTTCCTATCTACTTTTCCTAGTATAACTCTAGTTATGTTGCTTATGTTCTTGAAATGAAAGCATGATCTTGTAGATTATTCGTAACCGTTAACTCTAAGTATATTGTACAATGTTTGTTTGAGATGCATGAGGTAGAATTTTTCGTCCCCACTATCTCTAAGTATATGTAGAAAGTTCCTAATCTCTATCTCTATGTATAGTTATGCTAAAACGTAGATTGTCTTGAACTTTAAAAATATGGTACGAACCTTGACGTCGAATGAATGTTAAAAATAAACCTATCTTGCTTTTGAAAGTATGACATGTTGAACAAATGATTTCTACGTCAATAAACATATGTGGTCTTTTTGAACTTTCCACAAAGAAAGAAAGAACGGATTTCAAAACAAGAGAAATCAGAAGCTTTATTCGAAGTATTCGTATTTTGATCTTTTAGAAAGTTATGAGTTTATTTACATGTTGTTGCATTACTTGTGGTTGTATAAGGATGGTGATAAGCTTGTTTATAAGATTGCTTGCATGATCTTGCTAGTTTAGATTACAATGAATAATTTAAATGGTTTATGATGAGAAAGTCCTACCGCGGAGTCTATGCATGATAACGAGACACAACAATCGAGAAAGTAGAAACATGACACCTAGGGTGTGGTTATTGAAAAGGAGAAAAAGTTTTGAAATCACAATGTGGCCGGACGTGGTAGCTCATTGTGTAAAGAGATGTTAAAAACCGCAATGTGGCCGGACTTGGTAGCCCATTGTGCGGTGTGTGTTGCCAATGGGACCGGACGTGGTAGTCTCATTGGAGGTGATTTAAATGTTGTGAAAACCACGATGTGGCCGGACGTGGTAGCTCATTGTGAAGATTGCCAATGTGGCCGGACGTGGTAGCCTCATTGGTAATGTGGCTTGGTTATCCGCGGAGAGGAGCCAATGCAAGGTTTTGTGTCCCAATGAGAACCCGGCGCGGCAGAACCATTGTGAGGATACTCGGGAACCCGATGCGGTGGAACCGAGGTTGGGTGTGTTAAAGGTGATTTTCAAAATGTTGATTTGGAAGTGAAAAGGATTTCAGAAATGTTGATGAATATGAGACACGTTCTACGATGAGTCGCGTAGGAGAAACACATACAATGCAGACACCAACGTTAGACTAAGGAATGCGGATGTGTCATTGTTAATGCCATGTTAAACATGTATGTATTCCGCTGCTTGTGCAAGAGTTTGGTATGCTACACTTTACTCTGATATTGGTAAGTTATGGGTTAGTGGGTATAGGATTATTCTGCTGAGCTCTTGTAGCTCACGATGTTACCTCTGGTGACCTTGACATATTATTTCGGTGGCGACACTGGTATAATGTGTCAGATTTTGTAGATGATCAAGATGAACAGTATACCTTTGAGGTTTTTGAAGCTGAGGAGCTGGCCAGGATGAATCTGCAGGCAGGAGCTGTAGTTAGGAACCCTAGAACCCCTTCATTTGTATAAATATTGAACCGTAGTGGGAGTTATGATATGATAATGAGCCAGACTCCATTTGATTTTATCAATGAAATGTTTATTTAACGTACCCAAAAATTAGGGGCGTTACAGTTACCATGCTGCTATGAAACTCTTGTCCATCAAATCTGAGGCCATGTCAAAGCTCTTCCCTCAGACCCTCTCGGGCCCTGCTTTTCATTGGTTTTTGTCACTCGACATTGCCAAAAGGAGGACTTAGGAGGACATTGGGACTTCGTTTATTTCGCACTATAGTTACAACTCTCAGCTGAAGATGACTACATGGGAGTTGGAATCCACCAAAATGGAAGCAAATGAGTCCTTTGCCGACTTCGTCAAAAGGTGGAGGGCCAAGGCTACGCTGATGACTGAGCGCCCTAGCGAGAAGGATTAGCTCCGCATCATCTCTCGTAACCTCCAGCCGGATTATGCTAGGCACTTGGTTCTGGCTCAAGCGTCTGCTAATTTTGAAACCTTCTTCGACTCTGGCTTGGCCATCGAGGATGCATTAGAGAGCGGGATACTTTCAAAAGGGGAACCTTCTAACCCTCCAAAAGCAAAGCCTTGTGCTTATTTTGGGAATACCAATGCACTATTTGGAGGCGGAGCTTACTCCAATACGGCAACCAGCGGCATTGGTGCCGCTTGCTCCAACACCACTAACCACATCTCTGATGTCAACCAAGTGCAAACATCACAGAACAATCGGCCTCGCGGTCAGCCCCGCAGTTCTCTGCATTCGAGGCACCTCTGTCCTCAGTTATGGAGAAGTTAGTCAAATCAGGGCATCTGAAGCCCCTGGATCTAACTCTTCTACCCAAAAATCCTCTGGCAAACTTCAAAGCCAACCTGTATTGTGCCTACCATCAGGGAGCCGGTAAACTTACAGATTCTTGTTTCCGCCTTCGGCATGCGATTCAGGATCTCATAAATGAAGGGTCTCTCCAGGCACCACCTCCACCATCCCAAAATCCAAATATCCTCTTTAATTCCATGCCTAACCACAAAGTTGTCCCACATATCAGCCAAATATCCCTCAGCTCCACTAAAATCAACCCCAACTCTACCATATTTGACCCCACTAGCCAAATAATTTCAACAAATCAACCTAGGCTGGTTGTTTCTTCTCCTCCCAAACGTTGTGCCGAAGTTTCATACATACGTGTAGAGGATGGCCAGCTTACTGACACTGATGTGCCTCTGGGACGGTTGCAGAATGGGACTTTTGGCCTTAGAGCATCTATCAGTGACCTTTTCCATCAGTCAACTCTCGCTATGCAGCTCAATTCTGCTTCTTCTCTGGATAGCCCGTACTTCAATGTGATGGGTCCTAGCCTATCTCCCAGTCTGACGGAGTGGTTTCAATCCAATGTACCTCCTCCAGAAATCGACATGCAAGTTGCAGGATGGGCCATGGCTGATGACATGGACTATGCCACCCCATTGATCAACGAGTGGTCAGCGCTCCAACTAGACGGGTTCCCACAGCAACCTGAGTATCTCCCGTTTGATCCAGCCTGGTATGATGGTTGGATGGCTGGCCAGGAAGTAGCATTACTTGATCCGTTGGATGGCTTTTCCTTATATATGTTGTTCCGGCAGGCTGAACCTGTCATCCCTAAAGAAGAGTACAACTGGGACCCCGAGCCGCTCTGGCAGGATCTCGTAATTCTGGATCCTAACCTTCTACAAGGCTATGCCATACCGGATTATATGCAATATTACGTGGAAGATGACTTGGTTCAAGAGGACCCTCAGGTTTTGGGAGACCATGTTTTCACTTTCAGCTCAATCTTCAATTCAGTTTGTGATGCTGATCACGATCCCTGCTCTTACATCGTAAACGAGGAACTCCTGCGCCCTGAGACGCTTTATCCCAGTAAAAAGGGACTATAGCATTATGGTTACACACCTCGTTCCGCCAGCCAATCTGTGGGATGTCGACGAGGTAGTTGATGTCCAGGTAGGGACTGAAGTTTGGGCAGTTAACTGCTCCCTGGCAGAGGGTGGACTGTGGGATGTTCCATTTATCGCTAATCCGGAGCCTGTTACTGAAGTTGCGGCGGTCATGGATTTGAGTTTCTGGGACTCACTCTTGATGAAAGATTTGGCTGAAGACTTAGGATTGGACATGGAAGTACCTGAATCTACAGCAACCATTGACAAAGGGAAACATAAACTGGGGGAAGTCCCTGCCGATCTCTGGGATGTAAATGAAGATCCTCAGGTCGTACCTTCTTCGGGGAACGTGCATAATGTTACGAGGAGTGGATGGATTTTTCAACCTGCTAATCTGCAAGCTGGAAGTTCGTCCAACCCTTCTAACCAAAGGAACGAACCCATTGCTTTCCCGAAGTCTGCACCTCTTGAGGGATTGGCTGGCTCACCACCAGCTGATCTGGTTCAACGATAGCTCGAGCGAATTCCCATTGCTATATCAATTTAGGGGCTAATCTGTTCCTCCCGTGAGCATCATCAGAAGTTCTGCCACGCTCTCTCCCGCCTAGAAATCCCGGCTGACGTTACTCCTGAGGCAATGGTGTCTCTCATTCTACCGCCTACTTCCAAGCACACTGTGGTCTTCACTGGCAAAGACCTGCCCGTCGAAGGGGTCGATCATAATCGCCCCTTGCATATTACAGTCAAATGCCGAGGACTCTGGATTCCTACCGTCCTCATTGATAATGGCTCAGCAATCAACGTTTGCCCAATGAGGGTGGCTAATCATTTGGGATTGGCTGAAAAGGGTTTTGTGCCTTCCAACTTAGCTGTCAAAGCATATGACGGGACACATCGTATGGTCGAGGGCACTTTAATGCTCAAACTCGACGCAGAGGGCTTTGAAATGGACGTTGAGTTCCATGTTGTTGACATTCCCGCCACCTTCAACCTGCTGCTGGGCAGGCCATGGCTTCATCGGTCAGACATCATGGCTATGGCATCAACTCTCCACCAAAAAGTCATTCTGGGACTTCCTACTGGCACCCTTACCATATGTGGAGATTCAGGCATTCGTCCGCTCAAAGAAGATGGAACTCCTGTTTTGGGGATCTTACATGGTGAAGAAGATGTTGACCTTAGGGGTTTCTCGTTCGACACTTCTGGTTCTGTTTTGGCTATCAATGTCGACGGCAACTTCATCATAAGCTCTGTCGCAATGGATATTATGAGGAGGATGTCTTTCTTTCCTGGTCTAGGCTTAGGAATTCACCAACAAAGAGTCCCGGAGTTCCCTACCTTTCCTTTTTGTGAGGGCCGTTTTGGTTTGGGGTATGTTGCCTCTGCCAAAGATGCCAAAAGAAGGAAATGTACGGGAAAACCTCGTACCCTCTATGGTGATCCTAACAGCTATTTCGTGTGCGAAGTTGGGAATGCTGCTTACACCGGACAGGCTGAACCGTTTATCGATGCTGAGACTAGAGAACTGCTGCCTGGTTTTGAGGTTTTTGCTGATGGCACCTGGTCACCAGTGATGAGGAGCCGGCAAAGGCAGAATTACAGAGGAAGCTTAATCAGCCAAAGTTGAAGACTGACTGGCTGGGAACTTTTGCTCAGGGGAGCTTGGAACCAATGTACAAAGAGTTCTCCCAATTGGGTTTGCTGAAGAAGCCGAAGTGCTCATGCTCGGGCCTGTTGCCCTCGAGGATCCGACGTCACTCATTGTGTAAGCCCAGGGTAGCCTTAAAAATTGCATTTTCAAGCCACACTTAACTTGCATTGATGACACATCTGAGTCTGAGTCTGTGTCTGAGTCAGAGTCAGAGTCCAATGAGTCGTCTAAGTCTAGCTTTGAGTCGAAGTTTGTGCCTCTGGGCCCTCCACGTCATAGCTTTACTTTGAGTTTGATTCTCTTGTACTTGGCAATCCTGAGGGGTTTTGTGAAATGAATGACTCATCTTTTGACTACTTGCATGATCTTTATATAAACTGTGTTGACCCCGACGATGAAGGGATAAATTTCGATGGGGACATTCCCAAGGAAATCCGTGCCCTCATCGAAAGGGAAGATGAAAGGCATGCTCAGCCATTAAAAGAAGAAGTTTCTATAAACTTGAAAGATGAGAACTATCCCTGAATGGTTCAAGTGGGCTCCACACTTTCACCAGAGGATCATCGTGACTTCAAGGAGTTGCTCACTGAGTATATTGACGTCTTCGCATGGTCTCATCAGGACATGCCTGGCATCGATCTCGAGATAGTGGAGCATCGGATTCCCCTATTACTAGATGCTAAACCTGTCAAACAGAAGCTCAGGCGGATGAGGCCGGATTGGGTATAGAAGATCAAGGATGAGGTCACCAACGAGATTGACGCTGGTTTTCTCATGGTTTCTCAGTATCCTACTTGGGTGGCCAACATCGTTCCTGTTCCTAAAAAGAATGGACAAATCCGAGTTTGTGTCGATTTCAAGGACAAAACAAAGCAAGCCCCAAAGATGATTTTCCCTTGCAACACATCAATGTGCTTATGGATAATACCGCGGGGCATGCTTTGCTTTCGTTCATGGACGGCTTTTCAGGCTATAATCAGATTCTTATGGCACCAAAAGACCGTGAGGAAACCACGTTCATCACCGAGTGGGGAACGTATTGTTACTTGGTCATGCTGTTTGGGATGAGAAATGCTGGACCTACCTATCAACGGGCTGCTACGACCATTTTGCATGACATGATGCACAAAGAGGTTGAGGTCTATGTGGATGACATGATTGCCAAATCTAAAACTCGAGAGGGACACATTCCTATGCTTAGGAAGTTCTTCGAGAGGCTCCGTAAGTTTCGTATGCGACTCAATCCGCAGAAATGCACTTTTGGGGTCACGGCCAGCAAGATGCTCGGTTTCATGATCACTTCTCGTGGGATAGAGGTCGACCCGTCAAAGATCAAGGCAGTTCTTGAGATGAAGCCACCAGAGTCTGAAAAGGGAGTACAGAACTTTTTGGGGAAGGTTCAGTTCAACTGCAGATTCATCGCCAAGTTGACTTTAACTTGCGAGCCGATGTTTTGTCTACTCAAGAAGACCACCCCGTTCGTATGGTCAGACAAGTGTCAAGCGGCTTTCACGTCAATCCAGAATTACTTGCAAAATCCACCAGTTTTAATGTCGCCGGTGCCTGGCAAGCCCTTGATACTTTACTTGTCTGTAAACCCATCCTCCGTGGGATGCTTGCTAGCTTAGGAAAGAGATAAGGGAGTCAAGAAGGCCATTTATTACTTGAGTAAGAAGATGGTGGGATGTGAGGAGCGCTACACTGCTCTTGAAAAGACATGTTGGGCCCTTGTTTGGGCTTCCAAGAAATTAAGACACTACATGCTGGCTTACCCAGTGAAGCTAATTTCTCGAATGGATCCTCTCAAGTATCTGTTTGAGAAACCAGCGCTTATTGGTAAGTTAGCCCGTTGGTTGCTCTTACTGGCAGAATTCGATCTTGAGTATGTCACAAGGAAATCCGTCAAGGGACGCGCGGTGGTAGAATTCTTGGCTGATCATCCTGTGGATGGGCCGAAGGACTCAGACTTCGTCTTCCCAGATGAGGCAGTACTAACAATTGTAGAAGATGTGTGGACTCTCTATTTTGATGGAGCGGCCAATCAGAAGGGATATGGAATCGGAGTTTTGTTGATAACACCCGACGGTTCCCATATTCCGCTTGCGTTTAAACTCAATTTCGATGTCACTAATAACCAAGCAGAATATGAGGCCTGTATTGTTGGCATGGAAGCCGTTTTAACACTCGGCATTGAAAAGCTCGAGGTCATCGGCGATTCAAATCTTGTTGTGTCTCAAGCCAATGGGGACTGGAAAGTTCGTGAAGAAAAATTGAAGCCTTACTATCAAGACTTGAAAGATCTTATTCCTCGTTTCAACAGGGTAACATTCACGCATATCCCCCGCTTGAAAAATCAATTTGTTGATGCCTTGGCAACTTTGGCTTCCATGGTTGAACTTCCGTCGGGCATCAAGCTCCGTCCTATCCTGATTGAACAGCAGGACTGTCCTGCTTATCATTATGTTAGCACTATCGATGATGTTGATGATGGCCTGTCTTGGTACCATGACATATGGAACTTTGTAGAAAGGGGTGAATATCCGGCTGAGACCTCTAAAAAGTATCGATTCGCGTTGCGAAGATTGGCTGCCCATTACATCATCTGTGGGGGGAAGCTTTACAGGAGATCCCATTGTGGGATGCGTAAGCTCTGTGCCAGCGGTGCTGAAGCCACCAAAATAATGGAGGAAATTCATGAGGGAGTCTGTGGTCCTCACATGAGTCGAGTCATGATCGCTAGGAAGATTTTACGGCAAGGTTACTTTTGGTCTACTATGGAATCACAGAGTGTGGATTATGTTCGTCACTGTCATAAGTGCCTGATTCATGCCAATCTTATGCATGTTCCCCCCTCCAAGCTGTTTGGTATGACTTCACCACTGGCACGAGCAGCTACCTCTAGCTCTTTGGGGGTATCGAACGTCAATTCAAACATCAACAGGGGCAACACCCTACTCCCTAGTTTACGGGATGGAGGCAGTGCTCCCTATTGAGCTTGAGGTACCATCATTACGGGTCCTGACAGAATGTGAACTCACAAAATCTGAGTGGCTTAATGGGAGATTCGTTAAACTCATGCTCTTTGATGAGAGGAGGCTTTGTGGCTTGTATCATGTTCAGGGGTATCAGTGAAGGATTGCTCGGGCTTTCAACAAGAGGGTGAAGTCTCATGACTTGGTTTAGGGGGATATGGTTACAAAGGAAATCCGGGTTCCCATCTTTGATCTTCGCGGTAAGTTCCGACTGACGTGCTCGGGGCCTTACATCATCAAGACCATCCTTTCAGGTGGGGCGGCTCAACTCATTGATCTGGACGGCAACGAGTTCAATACTTTGGTCAACCTAGATCAACTCAAACGTTACTATCCTTGAGAGAAGCTCGCTGAGCCGAAAACCACAAGGGTGGGCGGTTCTAGGCAAAAATTATAGCAAGCCTGCTAGACCGAAAACCTAAGGAGGCGGTCTAGGCAAAAATAAATAGGCAAAATCAAAAGCTCGCTAGGCCAAAAACCCGAATGGGCGGCACTAGGCAAAAGTTAGAGCACAAAAGGAGAGCCAAAACACACGAGCAAACCTTAGCCTGAACTACGTTTTGACTTGATTCCTTGAAAAGGATACGTAGGCAATCTCTCAGCGAGATTCGGTCGTAATCAATCAACTTGATCCAGGTTTGCTTACTCCGAGTGGCATTCTCAGTGTGCAGCGCGGTGTTCAACATTTGAGCAAAAAGGGAAAGTTCTTAATCTTTCAATTTTATTTCAGACTACTACTTCTATTACACAGGCTGAGCAGTCTTTAAAAATAGTTAAAGCATAAAAACAGAATAAAATGCTAGAGGCCTTTACAGGCTCACAGTTTATTCTAGATCATCAACGTCGTGTCAGGAGTCAGTCTGCATTTTGGCTTCTAATAACCTCTCTTCTTAGCCATGCTTTATAACGGTTTGTTAGCTTTGTGCTAAAATCCGAATCTGCTCCGCCGAGCTCCCTCAATCCCCAGTTGTGCTCATACCCTATCAAGTTTTGGGCAGTAAATGCAGGAATATGAAAGGTCTCTTCTTCGGCTCGGTGTGATCCCTAACTTATCCCTAACTGCCGAAGAATGCGTCCTGGAATATAGATGTAGATACCCTAATTTGGCCTAACGATTATTTTAGATTCCACCTTGGGGACCATCCCGATGATGAAATGGATACAGTGATTACTGATTGACTTCTTGAGAACCTTAGGACTTTCGGTAAGAACTTTGAGCCACTTAGAGGACCCAATTCAGACCCAAACAACCTTTCAGACATAAATACAGAATTCTAGGAGAATCCATTTGCAGGCCGTAGCATTGATTAAACGGCCTTAACATCATTTCCTCACCCGAGCAACCTGTTGCTTGAAAATCTCCTTGAGAGAACCATCCCACGGCCGCAAGATCCTTTCCTTGGCCGCCATATCCTTTCCCCGGCCGCCAGATCATCCTTTTCCCAGACTCTGGAACGTTCTGTCGATTGTTTGACCCAACTACACTACCTTTCCGATGCGTTCGGGCCACGTTCAGAGATCACAACGAAGAGTTTGAATTGCATTGCAATTGCAATCGTGCATTTTGATTGGACCGAGTGAGTCACCAATTGCCTATATAAAGGGGCTTTTGGACTCCGAAATAGAGGGACGAAATTCATCAGATTCATACCCTCTCAAGCCATGAAACTCTGCAGAATTAATCTCTCAAACTCTTTCTGCAAAAGCCCCTAACCACCCGAAGGCAGCCATCAATCAGACGATCAAGTCCCGAAGTCTCAAACCTTAACCCTAGAGCCCCGAAGTCTCAAACCTTAACCCTAGAGCCCCGAAGTCTCAAACCTTAACCCTAGGGTTTCTCAAAGAAGCAATCAGTCAATCCCGATCAAATCCGAAGCAATCAAGCTACTGAGGGATCAAGGTGGTGAGGCCCAGGGGCCTTTGGTTCGATTTATTTATCGTTTTTATACTTAATCGCAGCGTTTTGGTAATCTGCTAACTTTTCTATCTGGTGTGAGGAAGAACATCGACCGGGGCTTCGATCCCTCGGCCGATACGTCTAAACCAGGAGGATCCCTCGGCCATGACATCCATTCACCGGTCGCGGGATCCATTCCCCTGGGACGGCTTTGTTTGTTTTTTGCTTTTGATGCATGATTTACTTATCGTCTCGGCTCACTTTATTTACTATTTAAAGGCATAAAAATAGATTATGTGTTAGAATTAGATAAAGCATCTACATGTCTTATGTTGAATGATTATGGGCTAACCTCACTGCTAGGCAGAGAGGGGTGCCTAACACCTTCCCCTTACTGTACCTTTAGCTTCCGTATCCAGAATCTCTATCTGTTTTCCTAGTTTTTATAAATTGGGTGGCGACTCTGTTTTGATGATAACCACTATCATGTGGCGATGTTCCTAGCCATGGGAATGTCCATGATCTTGGTTTACGAAGTAAGCAACAAACGAGCAAACAAACGATATCAAACTGTATGGCAATGCCCCGTTTGGGAGGTGTCTACAGTTTTCCGGCGACTCCGCTGGAGACATGAGAGCCATAACCAAAAAGTTCAACATAAGACTAATACATGCCTTATTTAATTCATTTATCATATGGATCGAGCGGGCAAGCCTCGTTGAGTTCACCTAATACCCCGGCATGACATGGGCTATGTTAAGGGTTCCAGCAAACTCCACAGTCACTTATACCTATTGGTTTATGAAAAAGGAAATCACCCAATCGCTGCCTATGATGGGCTGGCGAAAGGATTGGTGCCCTTTGACAACGGAGCACCCTGAGACTACCTAAACCTTACATGTGTTAGAAAGCCATAGAACCTATCAAACTAAGATAGGAACCTACAGACTATGGGCCTATTTGCATCTACTTGCAAAAGTTCTTTCTCAGACCTTGTATCATTGTTGTAACATCTCTTTCTGTGCAGAAGGGTTGGGTTTTTCAGCCCAAATCCTAACCCTCTATAGCCAAATATTGACTTACAGGTATTCTTACTTTTCAAGCAGGCACGATAGGTAGATCAAAGAAGCAACTTCAGCCAGTTTTATACTCTTACAACACCTGAAGCTCCGCTAAACAGAGGTTTTTACAGACATCTCGCCTATCATCGCCACCTATCAAAACACCTTCGCCGTAGCGGTCCCAATTACTTCCTAGGACTTCGTGGTCATCTTCTTAGCAAATCCCATTGTCTACCCGATCCCAAGCTTCACCAAGTAATCCTCCTACTTCTATCCCAAGGATGGCAGATAATGACACTACTATCGCCGAGCTCCGAGCCCAAATTGCCTATTTGCTGGCTGAGAAAGCAGCAAGAGATGCTAGAGACAAGAAAGATGAGGAAGAAGCAGAAAACCCCCGCGAAGTGGTATTGGTAGGAAATTCAGAATTAACCAAGCAGGTTAAAGAGATTAAGCATGCTTTGGCCCGTTCACAGGGGGATCAAATTCTGGATTTTGAAGGACTTTGCCTCTTTCCAGACTCTCAATTGCCCGAGAAGTTCAAAATGCCAAACATCAAGAAGTTCAATGGAACTGGCAACCCTACCAGCCATGTCTGCCATGTCATTAACACCCTGAAGCCGATGGGCTTGAACGATGAGCTCATCGCTCAACTATTCCAAAGAACTCTCACTGGAAGTGCCCTCGACTGGTTCCTCACTCTGGAGTTTGAAGACTATCACACTTGGCCTGAAATCGCCAATGCTTTCATTAAGCAATATGCGTACAACGTTCAAGTTGAGTTAGCCACTTGAGATTTGGAGATGACCAAGCAAGAGTCAAATGAGGACTTTGTTACTTTCGTGGCTAGATGGAGGGAAAAAGCTGCCAAGATGAAGAACTGCCCCTCTGAAGAAGATCAAGTGAGGATAGTCGTCAAAAATCTGCAATCCAAGTATCTCAAGCATATCTACACCCAAGCCATCACTGATTTCAAACGCTTGCAAGCTACTGGGCTGCAAATTGAAGAAGGGCTCAAACTGGGACTCATTGGGAAAGAAGAAACTCCTCCACCCAAGAAAATCTTCTCAACTCGTACGTCTAATGCCTCCGTCAACACTCTTAACTCAGCCTTACCACAAGACCCTTTCCAAACTAGCCCATCTCAAAGCTCAAACCGGCCTCGCCGTTATTTTAACCCCCTCTACATGACCCCGTCTCAAGCATTAGCAATTCTAAGCCGTCAAAGGCATCTCAAGCCCCTGAATAACCCACCTCCTCAGCCACCTTATGGTCTAAGCTATGACGCCAATAAACAATGCATTTACCACCAGCACCTTGGACATGAGACAGACCGCTGCATGCGTCTTCGTCATGACATCCAAGATCTCATCGACAGTCAAACCATAAAGCCACCCAAACCCAATGTACAAACCAATCCACTCCCTACCCACAATACTGAACCACCGCCTCAAAGCATCAATCTTATAAACCTCTCCAATAACTCCACATATAATCCTACCCAGTACATCACCCAAACCAAACCATCCCTCACCTTTCCCGAAGATGATTTTTCTTGTATCTATGCAATTGACGATGGAGATTGGTGGTTGGAAATGGACCGAGCTCTGCCAAATGATTGGGAGGTTGGGGGGATCGAACCTGCTGATTCTTAGGGCGTTCAAGAAGAGGAGATAGGTCATCTCACCAGAAGTGGAAGAGTATACAAACCTCCCAAACTAAGTGGAGAGGGCTCAACCTCAACACGAGTAATGGAAGAAGAAGAAGAGGACAGTCAAGGATCGAACCTGAGGAAGATAGAGTGCTAAGACAATTGAAGAAAATCCAAGCCGACATCTCTATCTGGGGATTGCTTATGTCTTCCTACGAACATCGCAATTCCTTCTTCAAAACCCTGGGGAAAGCTAAAGTTCCCATTGACATCACCCCTGAAAATTTGGTAAGCTTCATAACCACGTCCAAAGCCCTAAAGCCAACAATAGCTTTCACTGACAAGGACCTGCCTCCTGAAGGCCTTGCACACAACAAGCCTCTCTATATTTCTCTCAAGTGCCTCACTAAATGGATCCCATTAGTATTGGTGGATAACGGGTCCGCTTTCAATGTGTGCCCTCAAAGGACTCTCGACAGAGTTGATACTACTGATATACGGCCTTCCAGCCAAGGTGTAAGGGGATATGATAATTCAAAGAGGAGAGTGGTTGGGTGTGCTACCCTACTACTAGAAGTGGAGAAGATTAAGAGAGATGTGGAATTCCACGTAATGGACATACCAGCCACCTTCAATCTCTTGCTAGGAAGGCCATGGCTACATGACACTGGGGCAGTACCTTCCACTTTGCATCAAAAAGTCAAGTTTGCAGTAGATGGAAAGGTCATCACCATCCTAGGGGATTCATCAATCCGAACCCATTCCGACACACCTGTACAAGAGGTAGGAACCGAATAAACTTTCCTTACTGGATTCAGCCTTGAAGAAGCAACTGATGTGCAAGCTCTGATGGCTGAAAGAAGCTTCTACATAAGCACCCCTGCCATACGGATGATGAAGAAACATAACTACTGTCCTTGGATGGGTTTAGGCAAAAGGTCACAAGGCATTCTGCAAATGATTGATCCTCCGCATAATCAATACGCTTTTGGTCTTGGCTACACCCCGACAAAAGCCGAGATAGAGGAGAAGAGAAGTATGGAAAAAGCTAAGGCAAGAGGAAGCAAGATCAAAGAAGAGAAACTCATGATTCCAAAAACACTCAACGGTTGGTTTGTAAGAGAAAGAGAAGACTTCCCATTTTGCGGTTTCGCAAAACCATGGGAAGATGAAACTACCAAACAAAGGTATCCTGGAATGCAAATCTTCTTTGATCAAGAATGGATTGACAGTGATATGGAAGAAGAACCAACAAATCCTCCTCCCGTTACTCCCAAAGATTGGATTGAGGTGCTAGCTGAGTTTGACCTAAAGATTCTGTTTGGCAACGAAGAGGGTAAAGAAGAGTATAAAACTGTGAAAAGCAAAGGAGCAACACCCGAGATGCTACATTAATTGCATGGCATGACAAAAACACTACTTTTATTTCCTGACTAAAGCTAGGACATGTTTTGGGCCCCTGTTTGGGCATTTTTTATAACTAAACTCTCATTTTATCTTTCTGCTTTTTGCTTAATGAATGATTCAATTCTTCGAAATGCAATAACTACATACTGCAATCTCTTTCCCAAAGAAAAGGGGGTTGTAAGAATCAAATTCATTATGTTGCTAACAAAAAGAAAGAAGGGACGAACCCTGATTACTTAGAACTAGGTTTTTGTCAAAACTTAGGAAGATAACGCTATCTCTGTGAGAACACTTAGAGTCAGCTTACCTATTGCAAAGGTACAAACACAAAAGGGAGATTCAGAAAAACATCTCCATCAAATTCCTTTCCAAAGCAAAGAAAACATCTCCATCAGATTCCTTTCCAAAGTAAGACTCGGAAAGCCATTTGTGAGAAAAGTGCTCATTAGGTGACCAAACAGCCCAAACAAAATAAGAGCAAAGCCTGCTAGGGCAAGAAAATGCGGAATCGCAGCCTAGGCAAAAGTTAAGGCATTCAAAAGCTCGTTAGGGACTCAACCTCCATCAGGTAACCTAGGCAAAATCAAGAGCATGCGAAAAGAAAAACCAAGAATGGAAACCCAACCTCAAAGGTGATGATTTTGGAACTACGTAAAAGGCCTGATTCCCTGATTGGGATACGTAGGCAATCTCACACTGAGATGCGGCCCAAACATTTGGAAAGAAGGAACAACATCAATGAGTTTGTGCTCAATAATAGGTATAGCTAACCCTGCGTATTGAGCTCACAAAAGATGAGTAGTCATTTTCCAATGGATCGGCAAAAACAAAAAGTCACAAGAATCATTGCTCGTCCTCTCTGACTCAAAAGTCATCGACATAAGGGATGAGATATCCCAAAAATCCCATAACATGGCAAAGAGATTGTGGAAGTAGCAAAAGCAGATCAAAGACATGAATTTGATTCGAGCACAAGAGGGAAGAAATGCCACTTGGATAAAAGCAAAAGTCCAGCTTCTTTAGGAATTAAGAAGTAGCGACCGAAGAATGGAATCCTCAGCCGAGTAATCCATTCATTGCTGTTTTAACATCCGTAAAGCTTTCAAACCATAGTATACAAATTTGAAGTATCTCAGGATGAAATACAATATTTGCCCAAAACATGCTAAAGTTGCTTCATAAATGAAAAATACAATATCATTATCTGTCATGGGACTAACAAATACAGGTACAAAGAAAAAGGAAAGCTACTGCCCACGGCCCCTCTTGGGCGCATGACGTGAAGAAGAAGGACAAAATCGCTCAGGAACCTGAACATTAATCCTCTGTCCTTCGTCAGCATCTCCAGCTCCAGCACCAGCTCCAGCATCAGCTCCAGCACCTCCATCACTAGCCCTAGTGCTTTCACCCTCACTGACTCCAGCACTCTAGGTAACCGACACCGTCGGCACCCGCTCTGCTTCAAGCTGCAAAGAACAGAATACAGACGTTCAGGTTCACACAAAATACGGGATGGAAATAAAAGAAATCAAAGGATATATACCGCAACTATCCGGCTCCGCTGCTGTCGAACCAAGGCCTCTGCACTCTGAAACGCATGCAGCCACTCCTAGACAACATCAGCAGGCACCTGTGGAAGAAATAATCATTCATATAGCAAAACATGGAAGCTATAGAGACCAAAGCAAAAGTCTACAATTCTACCTGCTGAACTCCTGTAGGAAGCACGTAAAGCTGAGTAGCGCATGGAGTCAGCGTCAAACGCTCCTCTTCGTTACTTGGCATTATGGAAAGAAATGAAACTAGGGGCCTGTGGCCAAACAGGAGAAGCAACAGAAGCAGGCTGGGCCAACAAAGCCAAATGGAAGGCCGAGTAATCTCCCACCTGGAGAAAACCTATAGCCGACTGCCTCTCAAGAGCAAGAAGTAAACCTTCTCCCGTCAAGAGATGAGTCGACCTCATGCTAGCTGGAGGAGGAAGAGGAACAAGCTATAACGCCTCCGAGCGTGGGAAGTACTGACTCACCACGCTCTCCTCGAGATACCAAGCTCTCGAGAAAGGCCCCTCCAAGAGGAAGTGCTAGCTGTCCAAAGCCCGAGCAGAGGTCAACTCCAAAGGAGCATCGTTGAGTAAGGTCCCCCAGGGATCAAAACGCACCTGACTTGGTCAAGATGATATCAATACAATAAAATGGGGGAATTATACAAAGTTAAGAAGGGGGTATCCCACCTGGTCCACTGTCAAACGATCCAAGACTCGCCTCCAGGCTAATAGGTCCATAGCAGGCGACCGCGTCTTCCGAACCCCTTTCAACCAACGGGCCACCCGCGGAACGAATCTAGACTCTCTATGCTTAGTCGGAGGAAGGAATTGCAACAAATGCTCAAAAGCCCAGAGATGCAAGCAGAGACCAAGGATCAGCACAAGTTACAAAATTAAAGCGATAAAGAAACAACAAGAAAGCTGGAACAAATACCTCGAGAACACGATGGTGCCCACCCAGTGAGAGGCTGACACCTCGAGAATAAGCACTCAGGTGCCCATACAACATAGCCAGAGCAGGAGTCCCCCAATCGAACTCTGCTATAGTCTCCAAATTGACCAAAGCGGCCAAAAACTGGACATGCACCGAGTTCTCCTTGTTGCAAAACAGAGTCTGCCCGAGGAGGTAAAGGAGGAAAGCTCGTACTAGCTGGGAAAGGGATACCTCTGTCAGAATTCCCGCATGATCAAACTGGTCCCGAAGCCAGGAATAGGTGATATGACCACTCTCTGACACGATAGGGGTCTTCCCCAAAAGATAACCAAAAGCACCCTCGCGCTCATGGATCCGTGGGTCGAGCGGAAGAGGATCCCCACCAACTCTCAAACCTGTCAACAAAGCAAAATCACCTGGAATGATTGTCATCTCTCCAGCCTCTGGAAGGTGAAAAGTGTTAATGGTATCCCACCACCTCTCCACAAGTGCTTGGTCAACCCCAGCTCCGCCTTCGGAAGATGGAAGCCCAGTATTAGCTGTTCAAAACCAGCCAAAGCAACTGCATCCTTGGCCTCCTGAGGAAGTCTCCCATACCACTCAAACACCTATGGACCGCTTCCCTACACACGCAATTTCTCATTTGCCTGCAAGATTTGAGAAGAAATCAATACAAATAACAAACAACGCCTAAATAGGGGGCAATTATTGAGAACTTATTTTCAATTTCGAAAATCAATTACGGCTACGCAAATTCTAATGCAAACAAAAATATTTGCAGGGAAAAATTTACCTTCTGGTTGGTGGAATCAAAGTGCTGCTCCGGCTCCTTGCACAAAACCTCAGATGAAATATCACTGAGGGGAGGACGGTATCGCAATGAAGCACCACCCCCGATGATGTGAACCAAAGGGGCGTACGTGGCAGCCTCAAATGGCAGTAAGGTATCGCTACCAACATCGGAGGCAGTCTCAAACTCGGCGTTGGGAGGGTTCGGTTGCGAAGAATTCCCCCCAACCGTGGGTGTGCGGCGGGCTGAACGAAGAATGCGAGTACTCAAAACCCCGCCCATAACCATGGCCTCAACGGCCGGAGCCTTACCCGAATCTCTCGGCACGGCGATAGAACTTGGACGACGGAGGAGGAGGCGATGAGGAAGCCATGGCAGCCAAGGAAAATGGCGGTTGGAACCACGGTGGTTGGAGAAACGGCGGCAGCAGAAGGACGTCGGTGACTAGAGAGGGGAGAGTGGAGGAAATCGCTCGGGTAGGAAGAGAGAGGAGGGAGAGAAAGACCAAGTCAGGCCGTGAGATCGATTGAACTTAACTTAAATCAATTCTCTGTCTTTTGACTTTCTCACGGTCGAGACATCGATACCACGGCCGCCAAATCCATTACTCAACCGAGGGATCGATCTTCTAGCCCCTTAATCCACTCTTCTCAGCAGCATCAGATCTTGCTCAGGTTTTGGGTCTTTTACCAACAAAACCAATGATCAAATCAGCCCTGGGGGCATCCCCATGCAAACACAGTGAAATCAAAACTAGCCTTGGGGGCATACTCAAGCACAAGGAAGCTCTCTCCCCACCAAAAACAACAAATTCACAGCTGCTAGTCGCTAGACCACTTGGGATCTTCAAAATCCAAGCTCCAGCCTCATGCTCACGTAGCAGTTCTAAGCATCTCAAAGTTTGTTACTTCGGCAATTCCAAAACCCATTATCTCAGCGGCTCTATGCTCTCACCTATCAACCCAATGGCTCCAAGACCGTTCTTAACAGCTCAACGGCTCTAAGCCCATGTCTATCATTTCCGTGCTTCCAAGCCCATATCAACGACCCTACACAAGCCGACGACTCAGCAACTCCACACTTGCCCTCTCAAACAGCAAGTTCTACGGCTACAACTGTCTCATGGGCTCACCTTGTAGCCCCAAGCATTATCTTAGTACCTCGAACTCATCAATGGCTCCATGCCCATGTTCATCCACTCGCCGATCAGTTCAGCGGTTCCAAGCCCGCCAACCTAAGTGGCTCTAAGCCGTAAAACAATCCTCAAAAGGCTCCACACTCATATCTACCCAATTCAGCGGCTCCAAGCCCATTTAACAAAACAGGCTCCGTGCCTATTATCTCAGTAGTTTTATGCCCATGATCATTACCAACAACCCTATAGCTCCATAGCTCCATCTGTCAGCAGCAACTCCAAGCTCGCAACTACTCAGTGGCTCTGTCTATCAACTCAACAGGCTCCACGCCTGTCATCTCAGCGGCTCCGCGCCCATATTTGTCTCAGTAGCTCCAAGCTCACAACTACTCAACAGCTCCTATTATCTCAACGACTCCAAGCCAATCATTTCAGCAACTCCAAGCCCATTACTTTAATTGGCTCCACGCCATAACAGCTACCTCAGCAGGCTCTACGCCACCCCAATCAAGACATCATCAATCCTCAAGCTCTACGCTTGAATGCTCAAAACCCAACATTTTGAATGCTCGAAGCTCTTCGAATGCCCAACCACTGCGTACTGGATGCTCAAAGCCTGTACTTTGAATGCTCGGATTCTATCGTCTGAATGCACGAGCTCTACCCTCCGAATGCTCAAGTCCAGAACTTGATAGAAGCTCCATGCTTAAATTAAACACACACGCACGGGCCCGTGCACATATTGCATTAATTGCACCACCATTATCACATCGAGTCTGCATATTCATTACCATATCTGTTCACATCTAACCACCACCATCATATACACATTTTGCATATCTCTTTTATTCATGAAACAGGTCAATCCTGCAAACAACCGGTTCTGTGCCTCAGTTTTATTGATAGGTCCAGAACCTCAATCCTTTGGCTCCACACCAAAATTTATGATGGGAAAGCTCCGTACACAGACCATCAGAATACAACCAGCTCTATGCCTCGGTTCAATCACGTTAAGCTCGAAGCTCTGACATTTCAAAATTCCCGCCTCCAAAAGGCAAAGCTCCTTAAACTATCAACCGGCTCCGAGCCTCAGTTCCATCAAGAACAAGCTCCGCGCTTTGGTTCTATCTCCTCAGGCCCTCGCCCTATGATCAAAACCAGCTCCGCACTTCGGTTCTGTCAAACTTCAACACCTCAGGCCCTCGCCTTGTGATCAACACCTGCTCCGTGCTTCGGGTCCATCAAGCTCGAAAGCTCTGCGCCTTAATCCTATAAACGACCTTCGTGCCTCGGTTCCTTCATTCCCATGCCCATTACTAAATTACTGGCCCTGCGCCTCCCATATCTCAAAATCGGCGTCCAAAACATCCCCAACAGATGGCTTGGATTCCACCCCGATTACATCAATTCCTTCAAGCTCATTTGCAAGGCTAGGCTACTCTACCGAGTTTCTCTCAGTTAAAGTCAGGATGATCAAGAAAAGCAAACACACCCGCCGTGTATTAAGGACGCTCTCCTTAAAAACATCCCCGGCAGCCCCGCGCTCCTTCAACTACTCTCGGCCAAAATCCTGGCTCAGCCTAGGTACGTCACACTACGGCTTTTAAGGCCCGAAGGTACGTCTTCTGTCTCTAACCCTCCAAACATTTTCTTTCTTTATTGCCCCCAAACTACGGTTGGTCTGAATTTCCCCTGTGGAATACGTACACAGCCTCCCGGCCCGACCATAACAAAAACCTTTTTCGAAAACCCTTGGAATAGTGGTTGGACCAAATTGAGTTGCTTTTACGGCTTTGACTTTTACTCAAACATGTCTCGCGATCTGTCTGAGCTCAGTCAAATAGGGGCATCTGTAGACACTGCAATTTGGCCTAACGATTATTTCAGGTCCCACCTTGGGGACCATTTTGATGATGAAATGGAAACAGTGATTGCTGATTGACTTCTTGAGAACCTTAGGACTTTCGGTAAGAACTTTGAGCCACTTAGAGGACCCAATTCAGAGCCAAACTGCCTTTAAGACAGAAATACAGAATCCTAGGAGAATCCATCTGCCAGCCGTAACATTGATTTCACGGCCTTGACATCATTTCCTCACCCGAGCAACCTGTTGCTTGAAAATCTCCCGAGAGATCCATCCCACGGCCGCAAGATCCTTTCCTCGGCCACCATATCCTTCCCTCGGCCGCCAGATATATGGCTCGACCTCCAGATCATCCTTTTCCCAGACTCTGGAACGTTCTGTCGATTGTTTGATCCAATGACACTACCTTTTCGATGCCTTAGGGCCACGTTAAGAGATCACAACGAAGAGTTCAAATTGCATTGCAATCGTGCGTTTTGATTGGACCAAGTGAGTCACCAATTGCCTATATAAAGGGGCTTTTGGACTTCGAAATAGAGGGACAAAATTCATCAGATTCATACCCTCTCAAGCCACGAAACTCTACAGAATTAATCTCTCAAACCCTCTCTACAAAAGCCCTTACCACTCGAAGGCAGCCATCAATCCGACGATCAAGCCCCAAAGTCTCAAACCCTAACCCTATGGTTTCTCAAAGAAGCAATCAGTCAATCCCGATCAAATCCGAAGCAATCAAGCTACTGAGGGATCAAGGTGGTAAGGCCCAGGAGCCTCTGGTTCGATTTATTTATCGTTTTTATATTTAATCGTAGCGTTTTGGTAATTTGCTAACTTTTCTGTCTAGTGTGAGGAAGAACATCGGCCAGGGCTTCAATCACTCGGCCGATACATCTAAACCAGGAGGATCCCTCGGCCATGACATCCATTCACCGGCTGCGGGATCCATTCCCCTGGGACAGCTTTGTTTGTTTTCTGCTTTTTGATGCATGATTTACTTATCGTCTCAGCTCATTTTATTTACAATTTAAAGGCATAAAAATAGATTATGTGTTAGAATTAGATAAAGCATCTAAATGTCTTATGTTGAATGATTATGGGCTAGCCTCACGGCTAGGCAGAGAGGGGTGCCTTACACCTTCCCCTTACTGTACATTTGGCTTCCGTATCCAGAATCTCTATCTGTTTTCCTAGTTTTAATAAACTGGGTGGCGACTCTGTTTTGATGATAACCGCTATCATGTGGCGATGTTCCTAGCGGGGATACTAATAAGTATGCGGCAAGCATGCTAATTACCAGGGCAAAGCGGCGACGTGCTTGCAGAGCCATATCGCCGGTGTCGCTTTCGGACCCGTACCATTCCATCAGATGGAGGATGTTTATCTGTACGCCTCTTAGCAGACTTTCTGCTGCACCGGTGGTAATGTTCAAGCTGGTTTTCAGAAGTTTGGACATGCTTTTCCGGTACGGGGCACAACGATCACATTGGAGGCGAAGCCTTGGCGATAAGCTTGAAACTCCTCCACTGTCGGGCATAGCTCATTGTCTCCAAACCTGAACACGTGGACGTCCGGCTCCCAGAACTGCAACGCTGACAACAAGATTTGGGGGCGAAGCCGTACGCTTCGAAGACAGCGAAATGCGGCCAACCCGTGTGTTCGAAAGGACAGCCAATCCCTCGCCATAAATGCTTCTAGCCATGGACCAATTAAGGTTAGAAGGTGGTTTGCCATTTTGAATGGTATACAGAGAGTTTTCTACTGAAGTGATGCTTTCCATTCACGTGCACTTGCCCTTTTATGCTAAAAAGGATGAAAAGATCCTTGCCATCATGAAAAATATATTGATGAGGTGTCTTGCTCCCTTCAAATCAAGGGAACCTTTAAGAAACATCCCAGAGACCCCTTTGACGGACAAGGGTGATGACATGGCCTGCAGGTTCTCACTTTCCGAATGGGTCCAAAGTGGCAACTGTGTTAGGAAGGAACCATCACGCGATGGAGTCAGTCTACTGACTTTTGGGGGTGGATCTTTCATTATCAACTGGCATCAGTTTTCAAAAGAGGACGGATGTTCCTCGGAACAAAGTGGCATTATGTGGATGATGGCATTGAGCAAGATGATGCTTCTTGTAACTTTGCTGACTTTAGGGCCAAAACTAGTATTGATTACCAGCCTTGGCCCTGCCAGCCCCCCTTAGGGATCAAAACAGAAAGCAGGTAAATGTTAATACCATTGCTTAGGTTGTTTTGAATTGGTTTGAACAAGGTGGTGTAGCCTGGAAAATAAGTGTATGTAGAGCACAAGAGTGAGAGAATTGGAAGTGTGGTTTGGGTTTGTAAGCCTTTTTTTGCTTGATATTTTGTAACCCTTAGCTTTGGAAGCATGGGGGGATATATATAGGCCAAAGGGAGGCCAAGGGTGATGGCAAACTAGGCCAAAACACCAGCCAACAAGGCTGGCCAGCCAAGAGCTTGGTGGAGAAGGTGGCCAACAAGGTGGGAGGTGGTTACATTGGGGGGTGCCAACCATGCAGTCACCAACAGCTGTTCTGGAGGAAAACGGGGTTCTACTGCCCCATAGACCCCCTGATGATCACAAAATCCAGCTGGAAAAAAGTGATGGAGACAGAAGAGAACCGTCGCGCGAGGGTTCAAATGGTCGCGTCAACAGTCAATAGTTTGACTTTGACCCACACCCAGCAAACAACCCTCGTGCGAGGGTATTAAACTCACGCGCGATGGTCAAATCTTGGCTTAGGGTTTTGACTTTAGGGTTTTTGAGGTTCAAAAGGTTTAAGGAGGGTCCCAAACACACACAAAGTTGAAACCATTCCAATCTCAAGTCTGTTTCGACCTAATTCATCATTGGGGAAACAATAAATCGTAAAATGATCAGGAGATCCAAATTGGGGTGTCTACACCGGTCTGCTGAGGCTCCTCCTGACACGGCCCTCGCCGCCTCTCTCCCTCTCTCCCGCAGCTCTCCTCTCCTCAGCGGCTCCTCGAGCCTGACTTCGCACATCTCTGAAAGCCCGAATGCCAAGTGGTCCTGCCAAACAATCCCTCTGGTAAGTAGCATAGTCCATCTCAGGACAAAGGTAGCGTGTCAGCTCAGTAGCAGGCTGCGTGAACCTCTCTAGCTCAGCCCTGGTATATGTGCTCGTATGTGAAGCTCAGGGTGGAAGTGGCCCTGGCACGTGGAACTTTGCATAGCCAAGTGACTGGCGCGTCACCCGATCTCCGAGGTACCATTGCCAGCTGAAGGTCGACTCCAATAGCACCCTACTGGCTGTAACAGCTCTACTCTTGGCCAGGTACTCAGGCTTGGCCCCTGCAACTCTCCAAAGGTCCCAGTTGATCTGCACACAGGTCAAACAGGGAATGTATACAATTGATCAGCGACAGCATTAAAGCAATTAAAGGAATGCATGTTTACATATGAGGATTTTAGGGCATACCTGTGAAGCTCTGAGATCGTCCAAGTACAGTCTGAAGGCGTTGAGATCGCCTCTACCTTCCTTTTTCCCCATATTCTTCTTGCTCCATATTAGCACACGGGGGAGGGTGCTCAAGTCGGGATGCTTGCACTTTGGCATATACATCCGCAGGACTTCATAAGCCCAGAGCTATTCAAAATGCAAGTACATATGCATCAGTCACGGGATGTATAATTATGCAATTATCTATTCAAACAAGCTATGGCAAACAAATAATGCAAGTATAACAGAGGTTGTATTGTGTTATCATACCTCCCATACCCTCTAATAGCTATCAGTGCTCTGCTATGTCCTCAAGGAGTCGCCCAGAAAGGCGTAGGCTGTGCCGAGCGCTGCTCCACCCCAGTCAAAGCGTGAGGCTATTCTCAGATCTCTCAGTGCAGGCAAGTAGGACAAGTGCACCTTGCTGCGCCCGCCTGGGTATAGGGTGGCACCAAATAGGTACAGGAGGTATGCTCTAGCCATTTGCTCCACCTCCTGCTCTGTGGTCGCTTTCTTCTTCAGGTACCCTATTAATTGCTTGTACCTCGCCATCCCCTCCTCAATCTTGGGCGCCTCACCCAGAAACCACTTCAATGCAGCTCGAGTCAAAAGGGATGGTGTGGGCACACGCCCCTAAAAATCCCGCATTTGCAAAAAGTTCGGTTTGCGCCCTTTTGTTTGAAAGCATGACGAAATGCTGTTTTGAGAGAGTCGCCACCCGGGTTTTGCGGAAAAACACCCAAGAAACCGATTTGAAAACGCTTTTGTTCATGTTTGTCTGATTTGAAAAGGCTTGTAGACTGGACCGTCGTCACCTTCGATATCTGAGGTTCGGGAGCCAGGTTACGAGAGGGGAAGGGTTTTATGGCACCCCTCTCGCCCAATCCGGAGATCGGTCTCTACTCAGGCATTTTGTAAAACATTTGCATTTTTCTCTCTTTTTATCATTTTCAGCCAATTAGGGCGGGGGAACAGTTAATAGGGATTTAACAAATGGCAAGTTGTATTTACATGGCAAAATGTGATGTATGAGCTATGGGCAATGATAATAGATTGAGAACAAGCGCTTCTGTGAGCATTTTGAACAAACTAGAACACGCTGCCCTGAACGATGCACGCAGGAGTAAACTTGTATGCACTGGCCATGCCACCGCACACACAGATCACCTGCGTGTGCCACCCTAGGACTGGCGTCCGTCGATAGGCTCAAACTCATAGCTTCTGAACTCAACCCTCTGGGCTCTGGAATGGACCAGTGCACACCCAGGACAAACCACGCAATTGAATATCACAGGCTATATACAGTTACAGAGTACAGCAACAAATCAAATAGAAACAACTAGACTGAAAACCCCATAAAAAGTGTGGGGATCAAACAGAGGCCAGGACTAAGCTAAGAAGCAAGGGCCAGCCACTGGAATCTTGGCACAGGTGGCGCACGCAGACAACGGAAAGCCGTGCGCCACTTGTTCCATTTGTCCAGTGCTTGGCTTTGCTTCATCTGGGTTCTGGAACATGACCAGAAGAAACCCAGAGGCCTTTCTTACCAGTTATAGCAGATATCTATGTAGGGAGGTAATCCCGAACAGGTACAAGGTGTGGCCGAACACGTGGTACGTGGGGCCCAGAATCAATATAGCCGGAGTATCCGCCGTGCAATACGGTGACCGGCAGTAGGGACCGGAGACACGTGAGGTCCCAGGTCCAAGACGCCCGAGCAGGGGTATGGTCCAAAGAGCAAGGGAAGTTGCTGGACCAGTCGCATGGAAGAGGGACCGATGATATGAGAGATCGCTGGTCCAGACAGTCTGTTCGGCAACGAGGAGGCCGAACAGGAGCAGCATTTTGGAGGAGATGCTCCAGAAGGGTCCAGAAATGGCATGTGCCCAGTAAGGAAGCAGGATCTGGAAAAGATACCCAACGGGAATAGGGTGAACGGCCAATTAAGGAAAGAGTTCCTAAATGGTCTAAAAGGAAATATGCAGTTATGGGAATGAGAATCCCTGATGTTCTGGGTTCCCTTTACGAGAAAGGAAGCTTAGGGCAGCAAAATGGCTTGGACAACAAGTAGGCGTGTGTCTATATATACATGAGAGTAAACCTAGAGGTAAAGGTACGCAATTCTTGGTTATTTGCTCATTACCTGAGAATTAGGGTTTTTACTAGTACGAGATACTAACTTAGGCATCGGAGGGCCTTTGCCACGAGGCGGCAAAGGTGCGCTCACCCGTTGTTTGTTTTACAGGTTCAACTCCGGCGGTGTGGTAGGGTTCCGGTGTAGAACGAGAAGTAGCCGTTACGATCAAGGTGTTGTTTGAAGGCCCATTTGTTTTCCTGCACTTACAATCACAAACCCCCCAGAGGGTACTTATATTACACAAAATGGAGGACATCTAAGGTTATCTACAGCTCCTTTTCTTCTTCCATCCTGCCGGATCCTCCAAGAAAGCCTGATGGCAGGCGAGCAGGGAGGACCACGAGTAAGGACCGCCCCCTGGCAGTCCATGGCAACTCCAGAAACTGAGACGGACGAACGGCAACGGGATCCACGAGAAGGAGTAAATCCCGCCGTGAGAGGGAGTCGGTGGCATGTTCGAAAAGCGTGCAAAGCTGGGAAGATATCCTGGACAAAAAGAGACAGGAGATAGAGGAGTACGCTTGTCTGATTAAAAGGCGAGAGTATGAGATTCAACAGTTGCAGAGGATACGAGAACATCCAGAGGATTCTGGACTTTCACGAAGGAGATCCAGGAAAGGAAGGTTGGATATGACAGAGTACAAGAGGGCTTCTTCACGAAAGAGAAGGAGCAGGAGTCTCACTCCAAAGAGGTTTAGGGCTTCTTCACAAAAAAGGAGAAGCAGGAGCAAGAGTTCCTCCCCCGAGGAAAAAGGGAGCAGGAAGCACCACAAGGATAGGTACGAGAGGCCTGATTCCGATTGGGAAAGACATAATGCCAGGGTTGCAAAGGTGTCAGAGGAGGGGACCATGTCTGCACGAGAAGCAGCACGGAGAGCCCTTAGCAGTATAGCAACTTCCCCTTTTGCAAAGAGATTGCAGGAGGCAAGGTTGCCGAGCAGGGTTAAGCACGGGACGTTTATCCTGTACGAGACCAACGCAGACCCGGTGGCACACATACAGCATTACCAGCAGGCGATGTTTATGCACGTTGGTGATGACGCGATCATGTGCAAGATGTTCCCATCTAGCTTGGGAAAGGTGGCCCTGTCATGGTTCCACAAGTTGGGGCCGAACACCATACGAGGATGGAGACAATTGGCCGAGGAATTCACTGCTCGGTTCCTGACGAGCAGGAAGCCTCCCAAAACTTTTGAAAGTCTCTCAGTCATGAAGCAAGGAGAGAATGAGCCGATCAGAGACTACGCCAAGAAGTATTGGGAGACTTTCAACGAGATTGAAAGTTGCAGTGAAGAGTATGCAATAGCAACGTTCAAAACTGGGCTACGGGGAGACCTGCGAAAGTCCCTAAACATGAGTCCAGTGAGCACGCTGGCAAAGCTGATGGAACGGATTGAGCAACATGCCAGGAACGAAGATGACATACTACGGGAGGATGGCAAGTTGAGTGCCGAGCAAGTCAAGGGACCCGCAAAGAAGGCGGATAAACCTGAACCCAAGACCTACAGAGAGAGGAAGGAGCAAGGGCAGACTAAGAGAGAGTCGTACCGGGAGAAGCATGCCCCCGACCCAAAGTCCTTCTTCTCTGTGACAACGGTTTGGAAAGAACCGATTTATCGGGTTCTTTATCGAATAAAGAACCGCCCATACTTTAAGTGGCCTCCACGGCTGGAGGGCGACAAAGATGCAAGGAGGGCTACAAGTCAGCACTGCAGTTACCACAAGGACTGGGGTCACATGACGGAGGACTGCGAGATGTTTAAGCAGCATCTTGATGACCTGGTCTCACGTGGGTATTTAAAGGAGTTCATCCAGGAGGAGCATAAGGGCGCCGAGAAGGCAATGGAATTGGATTACGAGCAAAATCCGAGAGGCGTGATCCATATGATTCATGGATTGGCCACACCTTATACGAGAAATGAGGTGAGATTGCTCCAAAGGCAAGCGAAACACGACCAGCACGTGATGCGGTTGGAAAAGAAACGTGGACGTGAAGCAGAAGGGTGCGACGAGGGCATAGTCTTCACGGATGAGGACCTGGGAGGAGTTCAGGTGCCACACAATGATGCCCTGGTCATAACCCTACGAATTGGGGAGTATGACATGGAGAGAATCCTGGTGGATTCAGGAAGCTGCACCGAGGTGCTTTATTACGACGCATTCAAGAAACTGGGATTGGCACAAGCAGACTTGGTACAGTCAGTAACTCCGTTGGTTGGGTACAGTACAGGGGCAGTTTGGCCGCTGGGTAAGGTGACCCTCCCTGTTCGGGCAGGAACAGTGGTACTCAGAACCGAGTTCCTGGTAGTGGATGTGCCCTCTTCTTATAACGCGATTATAGGAAGGACTTGGTTGCATAAGATGAGGGCAGTCTCATCCACCTACCATCAGATGGTGAAGTTTCCAAGATCCACTGGAATCGAGAAAATAAGAGGGAACCAAAAGACAGCCCAACAGTGCTTGGTTTCCATAATCAAGAAGGCACCCAAGGCACAGTTGGTGCAGACTGTCGAAGTTACCGACCAGCCGACCATCGAGGATGTCGGAGGGGATCCCGCCGAGAAAGTGGTGGAGGGATTGAAGAAAATCCAGATCAACGAGAGTGATCCTGAGAGGTATTTCCTGATTGGGGAAAACCTTTGCAAAGAAGAGGAGGAAGAATTGGTGAAGTTTCTCAAAGAACACGTCGATGTGTTTGCTTGGGTGCCCGAGGAAATGCCTGGGGTGGATGAAAACGTGATTTGCCACCACCTGAATGTGGACCCACAACACAAGCCCGTGATGCAGAAGAAAAGAAGATCAGTCGTGCAGCATGTGGATGCTGTTATCAAGGAAGTCGACCGTTTACTTGAAGCAAAGGCGATACGAGAGGTTTACTACCCCGAGTGGCTATCCAACACAATAGTGGTGAAGAAGAAGAATGGGAAATGGCGGGTTTGCGTCGATTTCACAGATCTGAACAAGGCTTGTCCAAAAGACAGTTTTCCCCTGCCCAGGATAGATCAGTTGGTGGATGCGACTGCTGGATACGGGCGTATGAGCTTCCTCGACGCTTATCAAGGATATCACCAGATAGCCATGTACGACCCCGATCAGGAGAAGACGTCCTTTATTACGCCACGAGGGCTGTACTGTTACAATGTCATGCCCTTTGGCCTGAGGAACGCTGGAGCAACTTATCAGAGACTAGCAACGATTATGCTAAAGAAGCTGCTCGGCAAGACCATGGAGGTGTACATAGATGACATGGTGGTTAAAAGTAAAGAGAAACGGGACCACGTCGCTGATTTGAAGAAAGCTTTCGAGATTCTAAGGGAGTACAAGCGGAAACTCAATGCCTCGAAATGTGCGTTTGGAGTAAGTTCCGGAAAATTCCTGGGTCACCTGGTGACCATTAGAGGGATAGAGGCAAATCCCGATCGAATTACAGCTTTGCAAAAGCTACAAAGTCCAAGGACCACGAAGGAGGTCCAGAGATTGACGGGGATGGCGGCAGCCCTTAACAGGTATATTAGTCGATCGAGCGACAAGTGTAAACCTTTATTTCAGCTGTTGAAGAAAAGAGAAGGATACGAATGGGGAGCGGAATGTGAGCAGGCATTCCAAGACCTGAAGAAGTACTTGGCGGCAGCGCCGCTTCTGTCCACTCCTGAGCCTGGTGATATCCTAACCTTGTACTTAGTAGTATCAGAGCATGCTGTTAGCGCAGTCTTATTGAGGAGCAAGGGATCCGAGCAAATCCCTGTCTATTATGTGAGCAAGACGCTACTCGACGCAGAGACGAGATATCTGCCCCTTGAGAAGTTGGTCCTGGCATTAAGGACGGTGACTAGGAAGTTGCCCCATTACTTCCAAAGTCACAAAGTGGTGGTTTACACAAAGTTCCCGTTGAAGTCATTGCTCCGAAAGGCCGATTTCTCGGGACGAATATCAACCTGGTCAGTGGAGTTGAGCCAATATGATATTGAATATCAACCGCGCACGGCGGTTAAAGGGCAAGTTTTAGCAGATTTCGTGGCAGAGTTTCTCCTAAAGTGGCTCCCTTGCCTCCTACGAGAAAGGAAGCGATGGGTCGAGCAACCAGTAGAAAGCGAAGGGCATCCGTCGGCGAGGATCCTTTGGAATGGAAACTTTTCGTTGATGGATCCGCATGCAACACGGGATCTGGAATTGTGCTTTTCCCTCCTGAAGGAGTTATGATCGAGTTGTCGTTGCGCCTAGGTTTCAACGCGTCAAACAACGTGGCGGAGTACGAGGCACTCCTAGCCGGGTTACGGAGCGCAAAAGCCTTGAAGATAAAAAGAATTCGAGTATTTTGTGATTCACAACTCGTGGTGAATCAGCTATCCGGGGAGTACGAGGCCCGGAATGAGAAGATGGCAGCCTACGTGGAGGCAGCCAAGGATTTGCTTGATACCTTCGAGAAGATACACATCGAGCAGATAAGCTCTGGGCGGAACGCCCACGCTGACTCACTGGCTTGGTTGGCAGCGGCTGTGCCGGCGGAGTTTAAGAGGAAAGTGGCGGTGGACTATCTTGCTTGAGCCGAGCATTGGGAGAAGTGTGGAATTGGTCTTGGGCGTGAACCAAGGACCGAGTTGGATGGATCCAATAGTGGAGTTCCTACGAGGCGGGACACTCCCCCAGATAAAAAAGAGGCTCACAAGATAAAAACAAAATCTGCAAGGTTTTGGCTATCGCCAGAGGGGAAGTTGTACAGAAAGTCCTTCACCGGACCATACTTGCTTTGTGTGCATCCCGAGATGGTGCGTAAATTCCTCCATGAAATACATGAGGGAACGTGTGGAAGTCATGCAGTGGGAGATCCATTGCTCACCGTGCAATCACACAGGGTTACTTGGTGGCCGCACATGCAAGAAGATGCAAAGGTATATGTGAAAATCTGCGAAAGTGTCCGAAGTTCTCACCTATGATCCGAACACCACCGAAGACTTGGTGCCCTTGACAAGTCCCTGGCCGTTTGCACGGTGGGAATGGACATCGTGGGTCCACTTCACAAGGCTACTGGGAACAGAAGTTTCTGTTGGTGGCAACGGATTATTTTACCAAGTGGATTGAAGCAGAGCCATCGGCAAAAATCACAGAACCTATGGTAGAAAGGTTCGTGTGGAAGAACATCATCACTCGATTTGGAGTACCATATTCCTTAATCACCGATAATGGGTCGCAGTTCGAGAAAAAGTTCAAGGCTTTTGCGCCGGTATGGAATAAGGAACTACTACTCCACACCACCTACCCTCGAGCAATGGGCAGGCAGAGGCGCCCAACAAGACTATACTTGACGGGATCAAGAAAAGATTGGACAAAGCAAAGGCAAGTGGCCTGACGAATTGCCACCGGGTCCGTGGGCACACCGAACAACTCCTAGGAGGTCTACGGGAGAGACCCCTATTCGCTAGCGTATGGAACGGCCGTGATTCCATTGGAGGTTGGTTTGCCGACCAACAGGACCACATTGGTGGAAAGTGGGGGCAATGACAAAGCCCTGGAAATCAAGCTGGACCTCGCCGAGGAGAGGAGCGAGCTCTGGTGCACCTGGCTTCGTACCAGGAGCAGTTGATGAAAAGCTACAACAAGCATGTTCACCCACGAGAATTTGGTGTTGGAGACCTTGTGTTAAGAAAGGTGCTCGGCAACACCAAGGTGGCGAACGAGGGAAAGTTGGGGGCCAATTGGGAGGGCCCGTATCGACGGAGGTTGTGGGCATAGGGGCATATCGATTGGCAGACCTGGACGGGAACCCGGTACCAAGGCCCTGGAATGTTCATAACTTGAGGAAGTTCTACGTGTAAAGGACTTCGATTTCATTTTTATTCTGTTTTAGAAGCACATCGTGATTGTGTGGGAATTATGAATAAAATTCCCTTGTGTTTCATTTTACTAGTTGCAAGGGGTACGCATAACGGCCCCTTGAGTTCTTTGAATTATGAACAAAATTCCCGGATTTTGGTAAACAAACACTGTTTTTTACGAGTTCTTCTTTTGTTATGCTTTAAATACGAAGTCAAGCCAAATCCTTAGTCCTCACTCCGTATTGGGGAGCAGAGGTGTAGGGTCGCTGAATGAAATTTCGAATATTTCAAAATTGAACCAAGTACGAATATACTTGTCTGTTGCTCGGGTACGAATACACCCAGAGTTAAATTAAGTACGAATATACTTAACCATTTGCTCGGGTACGAATACACCCAGAGTTATACCAAGTACGAATATACTTGTCTGTTGCTCGGGTACGAATACACCCAGAGTTAAACTAAGTACGAATATACTTAACTATTTGCTCGGGTACGAATACACCCAGAGTTTTACCAAGTACGAATATACTTGTCTATTTGTTCGGGCACGAATATACTTGACTGTTTGCTCGGGTATGAATACACCCCGGATGTATACGAGGTCATGCACACTGTTCTCAAGCACGAATATGTTCCCAATTCCAAGTACGAATAGACTTGTTTACTTGAACGGGTGCGTGCCCACACGAATTTACAACACAACCTGAGTACGAATATACTGGGGAAAGTTTCCAAGAATGAAACGTACGAGCTGCATACGTGAACATGCAGTAATATCTAGAGTTCAAAAAATCTTGAGAGTTGATCGGGTACGAACAGACCCTGAATACACACAAGTACATGTATTGGTGGGCATGTTACGAATGCGACAAAGCATTGTTCTAGGGTACGAGAAACCTGCGACAGTAAAAACGTGAATACAATTGAATCATCAGCAGGCACGATGAGACCTGGGAAGCATACGTGAACATAATTCAAGCTGAGTACAAAGACATTTAACACATAGAGCCACCTGCACTGAAGAAAGGCCACGAAAGGCCGGCCAAGCACGTTCGTGCCACGAAGGGCCGGGCAAATTAAAGTTTAGGCCAAACAGGGCGATCCCAAAACATAAAAGGCCACGAAGGGCCAAAACCAGCAAAATTAAAGTATTTGGAAATGTATCAGTGCCGCGCAGGGCAATACCAATGGCCACGCAGGGCCAGTCAAAACTGATTAAAAGTTCCAATTGTTATCACTACGAAGAGTCCAACTTACTCTTCGATTGTCAGGTCCTCAATGACAGGGGGGTTGGAGCAGTTTGAGAAGAGGACGGAGCGGTCGTGTCCTCCACTACTGTGGACAATTCTGGGACGCCACCACCAGCTTCCTTCTGGCCAGCAGCAGCGTCATTCACAATAGCATTTGCTTCATCCTCTGCCTGCTCGTTGATTTGAGCGTCTTGTGTTCCCTCTGCAGCGTTTCCTTCCTCTACCTCATCCTGCTCCTCAACGACTTAGGTGCTCGGGAGATCAATCTCCGTCCAAAGGGGAGAAGAATCTGCTGCACCAGATTTCTTGAGGCATGCCAGCCAGCCAGCCTCGAAGATTTGATCTTGAATCCCCAGCATTTGGTCGACGTAGCTTTCAGTGGCCACGCGGATTCCCTCATTGTGGCCCTGCTGGAAGGCAGCCTTGGCCTCATTCTTCCTCGCCTCCAGCTCTGTGAGGGTCTGGTTCAAGCTATCCTCGGCCCCCTCCAGTTTGTTCCTAAGCTCATCCGCAAGCGAGCGGGCCTGATTTCTTTCCCTTTCCAGCCTGACGATTGTGTTCTGAAGCTTGGCGTTCTCACTGGCCAATCTGGCATGTTGAGGCTCGGATTGACCGAACCTCTGGGCCATAGCCACCATTTTTTGCATCGCCTAGACAGACACATGATTAGACAAATGGCAGGAATAAGTAATTTGAAGCCATTAGCATGAAGAAATGAGTACGATGGCTTTACCTTGGCTTGGTGGCTCATGAAAGAGCCGAGAAGGTTGTCCAGGGAGCTGGCAATCTTCTTTTGCATATCCCCAGGAAGCATGAATGCTTGGGACAATGCAAGTGCGGTGCCTTCAGACTCCACACTGTCACGGACGGTGACTGGCCATCCACCGTGAGTGAAATGAGGAGTCCAGAGAGGTGTTGGAGGTGCTGAGAGTTGAGACGAAGGCTGTTCGACAGAGGATGTCTCCAACCGTTGAAGCTTGTCACGGTGGCTGACTTTAATCTCCTCGGGGGAGAAGCCAGGAGGAACATCTGGTTGAGCTGGGCCACGGCGGCCATGAGAAGGCGCCGGGCTCAGAGCACGTCCGCGGCCACGACCAGCCCCCGGGATGTTGAGGAGGCTGCTGAGGTTGATTGGCTGCTGCATCTCTTGAGTAGAGGGAGATGGAGAGTACCCACTTGAGGATGTGGAGGTTTCCTCGGCAAGTTGGATTGGTTCGTTGGGAAGAGGAGGGGTCCGAGAACGCCTCTCTTCTTGTTCTTCAGGCTGTTGAGCTGAGGGATCTGGGACGATAGGATTGTCCGCTGCTCAGATCCGCCGGTCAATGAAACCGCCGTACGAAGCCCTGTAGCTCAGAAGAATCTGCGCTGCTCTTGCTCGGCCAGCCAAGCACGTGCCTTGCCCGTTGAAAGCAAGTACACGGTTGATATCAGTAACGTGGACCTGGGGGGTAATGATGGCGTGCACCTGGTTGACGTTCGATGCTGCAAATACGAGAAAAATTGGCAGTTAGTGAAAGCAAAAAGAAGACGGTGCAAAACAAAATTTTGCTCGGCAATAAAGTTCTACGAGAAAGGGACTAACGTGGGGTGCCAAATCTGTGCGGCGCGTGAAAGCCGATGACCCTACCATCTTCATCCCTGGGCTCGAAATTCCCTGTGACGATGAGGAAGTCATCATCGTCTCCTCGGGCAGAGTCAGGCAGTTCTAGCACGAGCCTTTTTCTGGAATTCCTACTCTTGAGGTAGTAGGTCAGGGCATCGTTTTGGAAATACTATACAGGTGGTGTATGTCGTGCCAGACCTAAGGATGTGCCTAGCATTTGGTTCAGGCGTTGATGCCCATAACGACCCTAAAGAAGTTGGAAACTTGCATAGGGGATAGTCTATAGTGGGCTAAAACTTGGCGAGCAATGGTGCCAGGGAAACCTGACGCCGCCCTCCACGGCGACGACAGGAATGTGAAAAGTATCGTTATCGAAACTCTCACGAATGGCGTTTTCAGAGGCTAGTGTGGTGGCCACGTTGTCAGGAATCTCGTAACGAGATCTGAACTCAGCCATCCGTTGAGGGGTGTCGCAATGACTACGAAATCTACCCATACTGAGAATTATGGGTATAGGTTTTCTAAAAAGAGAAATGGGTACGAGAAACCCTAAGGGGACTGTGATAGTTCTAAATTGACGATGAAGACTAAGCAGAAAGGGGGAATAAGAACTTACGAACATGAAGAACCCTAGAATCGGAATGAAACCCTGAGATGCGAACGGTGCTTCAATGGCGGGAGCACTTGGGCGTGTTCTCTGCAGAGGGAAGATGGAAAGAGAAAAGTGGGGTTTGAAATGGGGACGAAAACCCAAGTATACCCCAGCAAAAGGGGGTGACGTAAGAGAAACGTCACCCCAGACGCCGTTTGGGCGCTCCGTTCCCCGAAACGTCTGCTCGCATTTAATACGGGCGGCACAGAGCATGCCGGGTGTAAAGGTGTTAGCTGGAAAAGCCTGTGCAGACCAAACAACGAGGCGTTTAGGTTGGGCTAATGATGAGTTTGCACCAAGTACGAGAAACATAGGTGCAGGAGCAAAGGACGAGAACCTTGCTCGGTGTTTAGAAGCTTTGCTCGTCATATTAAGAGAAAATAATGAGTAAAGCTGGGGAGCCATTGTAGGGAGGTAATCCCGAACAGGTACAAGGTGTGGCCGAACACGTGGTACGTGGGGCCCAGAACCAATATAGCCGGAGTATCCGCCGTGCAATACGGTGACCGGCAGTAGGGACCGGAGACACGTGAGGTCCCAGGTCCAAGACGCCCGAGCAGGGGTATGGTCCAAAGAGCAAGGGAAGTTGCTGGACCAGTAGCATGGAAGAGGGACCGATGATATGAGAGATCGCTGGTCCAGACAGTCTGTTCGGCAACGAGGAGGCCGAACAGGAGCAGCATTTTGGAGGAGATGCTCCAGAAGGGTCCAGAAATGGCATGTGCCCAGTAAGGAAGCAGGATCTGGAAAAGATACCCAACGGGAATGGGGTGAACGGCCAATTAAGGAAAGAGTTCCTAAATGGTCTAAAAGGAAATATGCAGTTATGGGAATGAGAATCCCTGATGTTCTGGGTTCCCTTTACGAGAAAGGAAGCTTAGGGCAGCAAGATGGCTTGGACAACAAGTAGACGTGTATCTATATATACATGAGGTAAACCTAGAGGTAAAGGTACGCAATTCTTGGTTATTTGCTCATTACCTACTGAGAATTAGGGTTTTTACTAGTACGAGATACTAACTTAGGCATCGGAGGGCCTTTGCCACGAGACGGCAAAGGTGCGCTCACCCGTTGTTTGTTTTACAGGCTCAACTCCGGCGGTGTGGTAGGGTTCCGGTGTAGAACGAGAAGTAGCCGTTACGATCAAGGTGCTGTTTGAAGGCCCATTTGTTTTCTTGCACTTACAATCTAACTACACAGTTCTTAAATATGGAAAAACAGTGAACTAGTTTTAACATGCTGCATGGTGATGAATGGGCAAGACATAAAGCATAAAATAGAGATTTGACCCTAATTCACAACTGGAGTACGCCAGTTGTGAAGGGCTCACGACTGGCGCACGCCACTCAACGACTGGCGCACGCCAGTCCTGCCTCAGACAGATCCCAAAAAGGTCCCAGTCCCCACGCCAGATCTCGTACGCAACCACGAAGTGGCGCACGCGTACTAACAACCGGCGTGCGCTGGTCCCTTGTTCACACGATTTTGTGACTTGCTAGCTTTAGGGCCAGGACTGGTATTGATTACCAGCCTTGACCCCTACCAGCCCCCCTCAGGGATCAGAACAGAAAAGCAGTGCAACGATGTTATACCTTTGGTTTGAGTTTGTTGGGATGTTTTGAGCTTTGAGCTTGAAGCTTGAGGGTTGGATGACGGGGGATGATGGATGTTTGACTGTAAGAGGTGTATGGAGGGGCCTCTTGTTTACTCTTTCAATGGATGAAAGAAGAGTAAGCAAGAAAACCAAGAAAAGAGAAAGAAAGAGACTTGGGAACTTTTTTTTTGTTAACCTTGTAACCCTTTGCAAGGATAAAGAGTGGGGGTATATATAGGGGGAGAGAGAGGGGAGTAACCAGCTGGTTAAAGGCTGGTCAGATGGGCTGGTTCCTTAGCCCCAAAGGCTTCCCTCTCATTGGATGAGAAGAAAAGGTGATGGGATGGGTGTGTAAGAGATGTCCCCGGTCGAAAATTGCTTTTTTGTCTGATTAAAAGGTTCCCACGTGCCGTAGACCCCTAACCATGGCTTCTGCATGCTGAAAAACACAAGTTTGACCAGAGGTTTGACTGGCATGCGCCACTAAATGAGTGGCGTGCGCCAGTGGAAGTTAGACAAATGCTCGATGACTGACACGTGGCAAATCACCGGCATACGCCAGTTGAGTACCAGTGTAAGCAAGTAGGGTTTTGCTGTGGCCATTTGGTTCTAGGTTATAGAGTTTGAAAGGGATCTGAAAAGGGGTTCAGAATGCTCAAAGCTCAAACATACTAACACTTCCGGGGTGTTCTTGATCCGTTTCATCATCGGGGAAACAAATACCGTAAGTAAACTATTCTGGCAAGTCCAAAATAGGGTGTCTACAGATGGGCACTCCTCCAACTCTCAGCCCTGTAATCACCGCGAAGTCTGCGGGCGTCACTGTCATCTCTCCAACTGGCAGATGGAAGGTATTGGTAGTGTCCCTCCATCTCTCTGCAAGTGCCACCAGCACAACATGGTCATTCCTGCTCGGGATAAGAGTTCGGATGAACTCCCCAAAACCCGCCGCATCCACCAACTCTCTCACCCTCGGGGGTAAAGCCTCATACAGTGCCAGGGATATGCACGTGCCCCCAAAGCCGCGGATATCCCTCTATCCTGCTCTTTCCTGTTTCAAGTACACAGACAAGCAATAGGGCAAATGTCAACATTCATGGCTTTCATTTTCAAGTTCTAGGTAATCAATGCAGTGGTGTGACAACGGTTCTTTGGTTCGTATTATTGCATGCATGGCCTACCATGGTTATGTCATCGTGAGTTCGCTTCAGTACAGTTGATAACTAAGATGGTTGGTTCAAGTTATTATTCTGCATCGCATGGCATTCAACGGTTCATTTATTGTTAACTTGGTTTTATTCGGGGTTTGTTTCATGCTCTACTATACAACCTACTAGACATGCAAGTAAAAAAAAGGGGGTTTCTCAGAAATTACCTCAAACCAAGTGCTCGCGATATGAGCCTCGGGGTCTCTCAGCACTATCTCGTCATCGTACTCTGTCCGCTGTGGCACATAGGGTGCAAAGTCCGACGGCGCGAACATGTGTGGTGTAAGAGGCACATACGCCTCTGATGAATAATTAGGCCGCCCCACGGCTCCGGCCACAGCCACTACTGTCACGCTAGGCCACTGTACCTCTGCTCTGGCCCTCTCCTCGGCCTCCGCATCCCTCAAGGGATCCTCTCCCTCCTTTTGCTCTCTCTCGGCCCTCTCCGCCACCTCCGATGCAGCAATGGCCTATGCCCGCTCCTCTTTTGCTTTCAACACAATCTCTCTGATCAAGGGATTGTCCTCAAGAAGCTTCGCCAGCATCTCATCGGGCAAGTGCTCGGCAACATCGTACTTTGTAATCGGTACATGGCTTGACGATGTCGCCGCTGGCCGGAATAGCACGTCATCTGCCCGATATGGGGTTGGAACCTCCGTGGTCTCTTCCTCCTCAATAGCAGCCCCTTTGCCTCTAGTCGGATTTCTCGGTGGAGACCAGTTCAGCCCTGGATCATCACCCATGGCGCTACTGCCTTCGGCACTGACCGAACTCCCACCAACAATGGGTGAGCCTTCCGCCACCGTACCCGAGCCTACTAGCTCCGCGCTGGACCCCACGGCCCCAGCCTCCTCTGTCGCGCGAGGCTTTGCCTCTGTTGCGCGACGGTTTTCTCTGCCACCTACCTCCTGTTGTTGGCCTTCGTCGCCATTGCCGCCGTCTGCTACCACTGCACTGGTACCCACGGCCCCCTCTGTCGCTGTCTGATCTCCTGTTTGGGTCTCCATCGGACCTCCTCGGTCCTCCGGTCGATCAACAACCTCTCCCTCACTGCCACCATTATCGTGCTCTGCCATGGATGTTTGGTTGTGCTTGGATTTCCAGATTTGGGTTTAAACCTAGGGTTTGGGAGAGATTGGGAGGGTTCGTGAGAGAGAGAAAAGAGTTCAAGGGTGTTTGAAACTGCCACGAGCGGTTCCTGAAACATCCCTGTTGACATAAACGTGAAAAAGGGCATGGGCCGGGTCTGGGCTGCTTCAGAAGCTAAGCCCAGGAAAACCTTCCCTCGCGCGACATACTCGAACTGTCGCGTGATGGTTCGTTTGGGCTTCAGGCCCATTTCCCCAGCAGGCCAGGCCCAGTTGTGAATGCTCCTATTATTTAAACGCACGGTGTCTTACTATGGCCTCAAAACACTTTTGAGGTTTATTTTGAATTGATACTTCCAAAATTCGAGTTATTTTATATCCCCAACAATGGTCCGCCCGCGTATGCCTGTGGAAATTTCAATTCAGTGACGATCCATCCGTCCGATTTCAATTTAGCGACGATCCATCCGTCCAATTTCGATTCAGCGACGATCCATCCGTCCAATTTCGATTCAGCGGCGATCCATCCGTCCAATTTCGATCCAGCGATGATCCATCCGTCCAATTTCAATTCAACGACGATCCAGCCGTCCAATTTCGAATTAGCGAAGCTCCATCCGTCCAATTTCAATTCAGCGACGATCCATCCGTCCGATTTCAATTCAGCGACGATCCATCTATCCGATTTCAATTCAGCGACCAGCGACGATCCATCCGTCCAATTTCAATTCAGCGACGATCCATCCGTCCGATTTCAATTCAGCGACGATCCCTCCCTCCGATTTCAATTCAGCGACGATCCATCCGTCCGATTTCAATTCAGCGACGATCCATCCGTCCGATTTCAATTCAGCGATGATCCATCCGTCCAATTTCAATTCAGCGACGATCTATCCGTCTGACTTTCAATTCAGCGGCGATCTATCCGTCCCATCTTCAATCAGCAGCGATTTATCCGTCCACTCTACACTCCAATTGGTGAACGGTATTTTTACATACTTGTCTGCATCTTTCTTTTAAATCGACTTTCGGGTGGATTTGATGGGTGTCTAGATATCTTTAACGTTACCCATACCAGTCAATGGTGCTCCGCGTGCCGTCAAAGAGGGACTACTGTAGACACCCCAATCTGGATCTCCTTATTGTTTTACGGTTTGTTGTTTCCCCGATGATGAATTTGATTGAAACAGACTTGAGTTTGGAATGGTTTGAGCGTGGGGTGTTTGGAACCCTTCTTAAACCTTTTGAACCTCAGAAACCCTAGGTCAAAACCCTAGCCGAGGTTTGACCATCGTGCGTGCCTTTGGATCCCTCACGCGATGGATAGATTTCCAGGTGTGGGTCAAAGTCAAACTGTTGACCCTTGCGCGATGGTTCGAATCCTCGCCCGACGGTTTCACCCTGTCGCACGATGGTTTGAGACTGTCCCCATCACCTTTTTCCAGCTAGATTTTGTGATCATCAGGGGGTCTCTGAGCCTGTGGAACCCCGTTTTCCACCAGAACAGCTGTTGTAGACTGCATGGTTGGCACCTCCCAATGTAACCACTCCCCCACCTTGTTGGCCACCTTCTCCACCGAGCTTGGATGGCCAGCCTTGTTGGCTGATGTTTAGGCCTAATCCTTCATCCCCCCTTGGCTTCCCATTGTCCTATAAATGCCCCCCATGCTTCCAAAGCTAAAGGGTTACCAAAAATCAAGCAAATAGCTCACAAACCCCGAACTACACTTGTTATTCTCTCACTCTTGTGCTCTACATACATTCATTCACCAAGCTACACCACCTTGTTCAAACCATTACAAAAACAACTCAAGCAAAGGTATAAACATTTACCTGTCCTCTTTTTTGATCCCTGAGGGGGGCTGGCAGGGCTAAGGCTTGTAATTAATACCAGTCTTGGCCCTAAAGTCAGCAGGGTTACAAGAAACTGTGACCAAGCAAACCCTCGCATGATGGTCCTGAACACTCACGCGACACTTCTGTCTGTGTGAGAATGGATCACATGGGGAAGGGAATGCTGGTCTTTGAGTTTCATATATGGCTTTTACTTTATTTGAAGCATGTTTAAATGTAGAATCACTGTGTTGTATGCTAAAATACATAGTTTAGCTTAGTATGTTGTTTTGTTTGGTTTGGAACGCCCTTGGGTTGCTCCTAAATATATATTAGTGCCCCAAGCATGCAAAGCAATTCCTGGAAGTCCAGTTAGGACCATCGCGCGAGTGTTTCACTCTGTCGCGCGATGGTTCTGTAAGTTCCAGTGACTGCCCTTGCATGGCAGCTAGGGCTCATGCCCCTGTTTATTCACCCCCACTGTTTAGGGGTTGTGTTTCAAGTTAATTCACTCTGTTTGTAATAAGTATTTACATTCCAGTATATATAAAACTGCTTGGTTTACCCCTGGGTGAGTACTGGTCCTTCCAGAACCCTGAAGGGGATGAAATTTAAGCCTGTGGTAAGTCATCAACCATCGCGCGATGGTTTAGGTATGTCGCGCGATGGTCAACTTTGCATGTACGTAGATCCATGCATGCAAAGTTGGCCATTGTGTATGGCATGTTCATGCCTTTTGCAATTTTGATGTTCTGATCATGGGATCAAGTTTCATCTCATTTATTTCCAATATTCTCATCCATCCATGATACAAAATGTTCACATCTTGCAAATTGTGTTGAAGTTTTAATCCCCGATTAACTGTTCTCCCGCCCTAATTGGCTAAAAATTGGTTAATAAAAGAAGATTCACAAAGTTTTCACAAAATGACTAAGTAGAGACCGATCTCCAGATTGGGCATGAGGGGTGCCTAAAAACCCTTCCCCTCTCGTAACCTGGCTCCCGAACCCAGATATGGTTATAACGGACCGGTGCTTCGAAGTATGGTTCCTTGGGTGTCGGACCTTCAAACCCGAGTGGCGACTCTGTATTCCGAGCGCTTGCTTCTCTGCTCGCACTCCCTCAATTTCCGAGCCGCTTTGGCAAAGAGGAACAAAATTCTTTTTCCATGGGCAAGCTGCCCACAAACCCGACGGCACAAACAAGTGTGGTGTTGGAGGCACGTACGCCTCTGCAAAAAAGTCAGGGCGTGTCACCGCCCCTGCCTCGGTCACCGCTGTCACCCTTGGCTGCTTCGGTCCTCTCCTCGGCCTCCGCATCTCTTAGGAGCTCCTCCTCCTGTCTTCGCTCCCTCTCGGCCCTCTCCGCCGCCTCTGATGCCTTAATGGCCCGTACCCGGTCTTCCTTCGCTTTCAACACGATCTCACCAATCATGGGATTGTCTTCGAGAAGCTTTGCTAGGGCCTCATCGGGCAAGTGCTCAGCGACATCGTGTTTTGTGATCGGTCTATGGCTCGACGATGTTGCCGCAGGTCGAAACAACACATCCTCCTCCCGATATGTAACAGGATTCTCTGTGGTCTCCTCCTCCGCAACAACAGCCCCCTTGCCTTTTGTTGGGTCTCTCGGCGGAGACCCGGTCGGCTCGACATCACCACTACCGGCACCATTGTTGCTGCCGTGATCAAAACTCCTCCTTGTCACCACCGAGCCTCCCACGGCTGTGTTCTAGTCCAGTGGCTCAACACTGCACCCCACGGCCCCATTCTCCTCTATCGCGTGAGGCTCTGCTTCTGTCTCGCGTCGTTCATCTCCACCACTGACCTCTTGTTGCTGATCTCTACCGCCGTCGCCGCCACTGCACCAGAGCCCGCGACAGCCCCTTCTCGTGTTTGATCTTCTGTTTCCGCCACCATGGGCCCTCCACGGTCCTCCGAACGGTCGATAACATCGCCATTACCGCCATTGCCACTGTTCTCTGCCATGGAAGAGTGTGGGTATGGGGCTTTCTCAATTTTGTGCTTCAATATAGGGTTTGCGATGGTTTTTTAAACAGCTTTCGGGTGGATTTGATGGGTGTCTAGAAATCTTTGACGTTACCCATACCTGCCAATGGTGCTCCGCGTGCCATCAAAGAGGGACTACTGTAGACACCCCAATCTGGATCTCCCGATTGTTTTACGGTTTCTTGTTTCCCCGATGATGAATCAGATCAAAACGGACTTGAGAACGGAATGGATTAAGTTTGGAGTGCTTGGAACCCCTTTTTGAACCTTTTGAACCCTGAAGCCTTAAGCCAAAATGCTAGCCTAGGTTTGACAAGCGCGCAGTGCAATGGCTCCCTCGCGCGATGGTGAGCTTGCCAGGTGTTGGTCAAAAGTCAAAGTGTTGACTGTTGACCATCGCGCGATGGTTTTCTCTCTCGCGCGACGATCCCACTCTGTCGCGCGATGGTTAGAACCTGTCCCCATCACCTTTTTCCAGTTGGATTTTGTGATCATTAGGGGATCTATGGGGTTGTAGAACCCCGTTTTCGACCAAAATAGCTGTTGGTGACTGCATGGTTTGCTCCTCCCCACACAACTTCTCCCATCACCTTGTTGGCCACCTTCTCCACCAAGTTAAGCTGGCCAGCCTTGTTGGCTGGTTGCTAGGCCTAGTGTGCCACCAACCAAGCACCTTCCAATCTCCTATAAATACCCCCATTACTCTTTCAAGTCTTGAGTTACCAAAAATCAAGCAAAAAAGGCATACAAACCCTAGTACACTTGATACTCCTTAATCCTTGTCATTTCCATACACTCATTTCACAAGCACTACAACCTTGTTCAATCCAAATCAAAACTTCTCAAGCAAAGGTATAAACTTTAACTTGTTTCTTGTTTTGATCCCTGGGGGGGCTGTTAGGGCCAAGGCTGGCAATCAATACAGTCTTGGCCCTAAAGTTAGCAGGGTTACATGAAGTTGTGGCTAAGCACTCCCGCGCGCAATGGATTTGCTCTCTCGCGCGACAATCATGTCTGCACGAGATTGGTCCACGTGGCGATGGGGTGCTGGTCATTTCTTGCTTTTATGATGTTTATAATTATTTTGTAGCATGTTAGGTCTTAACTCACTGTTTTGCATGATAAAAATCATAGTTTAGTTTAGCTTGCTATTTCATTGGGTTTGGAATGCTCTTGGGTTGCTTCTGAATATGTATTAGAGCCCAAGCACGCAAAACAATTCTTGGAAGTCCAGTCAGGACCCTCGCACGAGTATGTCATTCTGTCGCGCGATGGTCCTCTGATCCCCAGTGGCTGCCCTTGCATAGGCAACCAGGGCTTAGGCCCCTGTTTATTCACCCCCACTGTTTAGGGGTTGTATCTGCAATGCTATCCTGTCTGTTTGTAATATTATTTTACTTTCCAGTACATACGAACTGCTTGGTTTGCCCCTGGGTGAGCACTGGTCTTTCTAGAGCCCGGGTCCCGATCTATCTATATAAAGGCCTGTGATTACCATCAAGTTACAAGGTGTGAAGAACATTTATATAGATTAGATTGGAAATCCAACCCATTGCTCTCCAAAATCACTTAGTGAGAGTTTGTTTGGCAAAACATATTGGTTCAAGTTCGAAACGGTTTCCGGACTTCTCATTACTTAAACACCGTGGCAGAAGGTAAGTAATTTTTCCGCTGCGTATTTACTTTGATTCTCCCACATTGGTTTTCCATTTTCAACCTGTGATGAGCTACCAACACTTGCACGCTAGAGTGGGTGTGTCGTGCAATTGTCAACTTGCATGGACGTAGATCCATGCATGCAAGTTGGCTGTTGTGCACATCATACTCACTCCATGTGTAGTTTTGATCATTTGATCAGAGGGTTAAGTTTTATCCCATTTATTTTCCAACATCCCATCCATCATGCTAAATTCAAATCACATCTTGCAAATTGTGTTACAATTTCAAATCCCCGATTAACTGTTCCCCCGCCCTAATTGGCTAAAAATTGGTTAATAAAAGAAGAATCACAAAGTTTTCACAAAATGCCTAAGTAAAGACCGATCTCTGGATTGGGCGAGAGGGGTGCCTTAAAACCCTTCCCCTCTCATAACCTGGCTCCCGAACCCAGATATGGTTATGACGGACTGGTTTCCTTCACTTTTTCAAATCAAACAGCGCGGCAGGCGCTTCGAAATACAGTTCTTTAGGTGTCGGACCTTCAAACCCAAGTAACGACTCTGTATTTCGAGCGCTTGTTACTCCGCTTGGGCTCCCTCGATTTCTGGGCCGCTTGAGAAAGGAACGGAATTCTTATCTCTAAGGGCATGCGGCCCACACATTGTAATACTCCTCAAGCTATGGCTGCTTTTAGATCTCGGTATGAGATCCCAGATAATGTAGCCATTACATTAGCCCCTGTGGATGCCATACGTGAGAGCCCAGACAACGACACCCTTCATATTCATGTAGTGGCCGTCATTGAGGGCGGTGTAAGATTCCCCCTAGCCCCATTACTCTGTCAAGTTTTAGCTTTCTATAGGTTATCACCAATGCAAGTGTCTGCCAATTTCTTCCGCGTTGTTGTGGATATCAATACTCTGAACCAAATGCTAGGCACGTCTCTGGGTATGCACGACATCCATCATTTATACAGTATTTCTCGAACCAAAGACGCCCTAACTTACTACTTAAAGAGTAGAGACTCCAGAAAATGCCTCGTGCTTGAACTGCCCTACTCTGCTCGAGGAGACAATGACGATTTTCTTATCGTCACTGGGAACTTTGAGCCCAGAAATGAGGAAGGCCGAGTTATAGGTTTTCATGCCCCACACAGATTTCGGCGTCCACGTTTGTTCCCTCACTCGTTTATAAGTTCCTTTGTACTTCTCCCGTGCAATTTCGTTGCTTTTTTTTTATCCTATTTCATCTCTCTTTACAGCTACGAACGTCAATCAGGGGCACGAGATCATCACCCTCCGAGTCCACGTAGCAGATATCAATTGAGCTCTTGATTTCAACGGCTAGGGCACGCATCTTGCAGGCCGAGCAAGAGCTGCCCAAGTGCTCTTGAGCTACAGAGCTTCGTACGACGGGTTTATTGACCGGCGCATTCGCGCAGCTGATAACCCCGTGTTAGGCGGTCCATCTATTACTCACCTTGAACAAGAGAAGGAGAGGCATTCTCAGACCCCCCCAATTCTTGACGAGCCTATACCACTAACTGAAGCAATTTCCACGTCATCCAGTGGTTATTCTCCATCCCCTCTGCCTCAGGAAATGAATCAACCAATTGATCTTAGTGATCTTCTTACCACCCCCGGGGCCGGCCGTGGAAGAGGCCGCGGTGCCATTCATGGCCATGGACAATCCCAGAATCCGCTGCCATCAGGGAGCTGCTCAACTGGACATCCCCCCTGGCTTTTCACCAGAAGAGATCGAGGCGAGCCACCAGGACAAACGTCAGTGCCTGGACTAATCCCTGAATGAAAGGCTCTTAACTCAGATCCCCACAACTTCAACTCCAATCTGGGCTCCTCAACTTACCCACGGTGGCCGGTTACCCACGGTGGCTGGCCTATTTCAATCCGAGATAGTATGGAGTCCGAGGGGACTACCTTTGCCTTGTCCCTAGCCTTTCTGCTTCCAGGGGATATGCAAAAGGAAGTGGCTAGCTCCCCTGACAACCTTCTTGGCTCGTTCATGATTAGCAGAGCCAAGGTAAATGTCTCGTCATCTGTTTGCTGATATTTTAATCTTGCTTCTAATATTGCTTTAACTGTTTGGATTTTTAGGAAATGCAAAAGATGGTGGCGATGGCCCAGAAGCTGGGGCAGGCCGAGCCCCAACGTGCAAAGCCCACCAGCGAAAATGCCAAACTTCAGACTATCATCATCAGGCTCGCGCGGGAGAGAAACCAAGCCCGTGGAGTTGCGGATGAATTGAAAGGCAAACTGGACGGGGCTGAGGACAACCTGAACCAGACTCTGATGGAATTGGAGGCAAGCAAAAATGACGGGATCAATGTGGCCACCGAGAGCTACAAAGCCCAAATCCCCAGAATTCAAGACCAAATCTGGGATACAGCTTGGACAACGTGCCACAACAAGATTGAAGCCCCTGAATCTTGCACCCTCTGGTCTAACACGAACCTATCGAGCTCCTAGGTTGTAGTCGAGGACCAAATAGAGGAGGAAGAGGAAGATAACCTGGAGGAAGAACACAACACCCAGGTTTCCAAGCAACCGGGTGCCATTGCCAATCAGACTGAGGAATTGGCCACCTCTGGCTAGAAGGAAGCCAGTGGTGGTCTCTCTTATGACAATACTATGGCAGAAGGCATAAGTGCTCTACCCTCACCCCCTGCCGTTCAAGATTTAACAATTGAAGAGTAGGTTGGATTTCACCCTCCTCTGAACATGATTACCTTTTGATGGCCCTGTGTGGCCATTGAATATTACCCTGCACGGCACTGGTACTTTAATACACTTTACAATAGGTATTTGGCCCTTTGAGGCACTGGTTTGGTTTTGGTGGCCTTGTTTCTGGCCTAAGCACAAGTGTTTTTGGCCCCCGTGGCCTTTGGATTTTGGAAGCGGCCCTTCGCGGCCAACCGTTTATGTTTCAGTTGCTAAGTGTTTTCGTACTCAGTTTGGTGCTAGATGTATGTGTGGCAAAGGTGTTCATGTGTTCGTACGCACTCCAAATGTTTCATACTTGGGCGAATTGTGCAAATGTTCGTATGCTTCCCAAGATTCCACGTACCTTGGTAAGGCCCTAAGTTTATTCGTACTCGGGTTATATATTGGTTTTAAGATTCTCATACTATGATGCTGTTGCATGTTCACGTATGCAACCTGGAAATATTCCTGAGTGTATTCATATTTAGGCGATCCAAAAGTTTTTGTATTTGGCATATCGTGCATGTTCTCGTAGGCAGTCCAGGTGTGTTTGTACCTAGAAATATTCCTAAATTCGTTCATACTTAGGGTGCATGTTCTTGTATGCAACGTACAGATAACCAAGTGTATTCGTACTTACAAAGTTTGAATAATTTTACACACACCACATCACCCTGCTCCCCAATACGAAGTGAGGAACGAGGATGAGGCCTGATTTCGTATTCAGGCATAAAAAAGGTTTGCAACGAAATGTTTCACCAAAATCTCATAATTTTATTCATAATCCAAAACTCAAGGGGGTGTTACATTTACCCCTTGTAACTAACAAAAAGTAAAAACAAGGGAATTTTATTCGTAATTCCCACACAATCACGATGTGCATCCTAAAAAAATAAATTGAAGCCTTTTACACAAAGAACTTTCTTAAATTGTGGATATTCCAAAGCCGTGGCACCGGGTTCCCGTTCAGGTCTGCCAGACGATCAGCCCCTATGGCCACAACCTCTGTAACTTGATATGGACCTTCCCAATTAGCCCTCAATTTTCCCTCGTTGGCCACCTTGGTGTTGCCGAGCACCTTACGAAGCACCAGGTCTCCAACACCAAACTCTCGTAGGTGGACGTGCTTGTTATAGCTTTTCATCAGCTGCTCTTGATATGAGGCCAAATGTACCAGAGCCCTTTCTCTCCGTTCCTTGGCAAGATCCAATTCAATCTCTAAGGCTCTGTCATTGCCCCCACTTTCAACCAAAGCGGTCCTATTGGTCGGCAGTCCAACCTCTAGTGGAATCACAGCCTTTGTTCCATATGCCAATGAGTAGGAGGTCTCTCCCGTAGACCTCCTAGGAGTTGTTAGGGGCACCCACAGGACCACGGGCAATTCGTCGGGCCACTTCCCCTTTGCCTCGTCTAACCTTTTCTTGATCCCATCAAGTATAGTATTGTTGGATGCCTCTGCCTGCCTGTTACTCTGAATGTAGGCTGAGGTTGAGTAGTAATTTCGTATCCCATACTGATCGCAAAAAGCCTTGAACTTTTTTTGAAACTGTGATCCATTATCTGTCATCAACGAATAGGGGACTCCAAATCGTGTTATAATACTCTTCCATATGAACCTTTATATCATATGTTCAGTGATCTTTGCCAATGGTTCTGCCTCAATCCGCTTCGTCAAATAATCCGTTGCTACCAACAGAAATTTCCTATTTCTTGTTGCCTTGTGGAGCGGACCAACGATGTCCATTCCCACTGCGCGAATGGCCAATGAATTATTAATGGCACCAGATCCTCGGTTGGTGTTCAGATCATGGGGGAGAACTTTTGGCATTTTCTCACAGATCTTCACCTACACCTTTGCATCCTCCTGCATGTGCGGTCACCAGTAATCCTGAGTAATTGCTCGGTGGGCAATGGACCTGCCACTAGCATGACTTCCACATGTTCCCTCGTGAATCTCATGGAGGAACTTCTGCACCATCTCGGGATGCACATAAAGCAAGAACAGTCCAGTGAAGGACTTTCTGTACAACTTTCCTTTAGGTGACAGCTAAAACCGTGCGGATTTTATCTTAATCTTGTGAGCCTCCTTTTTATCAGTGGAGAGTGTCCCATCTCGTAAGAACTCCATTATTGGATCCATCCAGCTTGGTCCTTGGCTCACGTCCAAAACCAACTCTACGCTCCTTCCAATGCTTGGCTCAACAAGGTAATCCACTGCCACCCTTCTTTTGAATTCAGTTGGCACAGCTGCAGCCAACCAAGCCAGTGAATCAGCATGGGCGTTCTGCCCAGAGCTTATCTGCTCAATATACACCTTCTCTAAAGTGTCAACCAGATTTTTGGCGGCCTCCATGTAGGCTACCATCTTTTCATTTCGGGCCTCGTACTCACCGGACAACTGGTTCACCACAAGTTGTGAATCACAGTATACTCGTATCCTTTTTACCTTTAGAGTCTTTGCACTTCTCAACCCTGCTAAGACTGCTTCGTACTCCACCATGTTGTTTGAGGCACTAAAACCCAGTCGAAGAGACAATTCCATCATTGCTCCTTCAGGGGGGAAAAGCACAACCCCAATCCCTGATCCAGTGCTGCATGCGGAACCATCAACAAATAGTTTCCATTTAAGGGATCTTGCTCGGCGGGAGCCTTGTTTTTCCTGGTCGTCGGCCCTACTGGATGCTCCTTTCTCATAGGAGGCTGGGGAGCCACTGCGGGAGAGAACTCTGCCACAAAATCCGCCAGTACTTGCCCCTTTATTGTAGTGCGCGGCTGGTAATCGATGTCGTACTAACTCAACTCGACCGACGAGGTTTAAATACTTCCCGAGAAATTTGCTTTTCGCAGCAAAGATTTCAATGGGAACTCCATGTAAACCACAATCTTGTGACTTTAGAAGTAATGGGGCAACTTCCTTGCAGCTATCCTTAATGCCAAGAACAACTTTTCTAGGGGCAGATATCTCGTCTCCGAGTCAAGCAACGTTTTGCACATGTAGTAGACAGGGATTTGTTCTGATCCCTTGTCCCTCAATAATATTGCGCTAACAGCATGCTCAGAGACTGCTAAGTACAAGGTTAAGGACTCAGCTGGTTCAAGAGTAGATAAGAGCAGAGTAGATGCCAAGCATGTCTTTAGTTTTTGGAACGCCTGTTCGCATTCCGCTCCCCATTCGTATCCCTCTCTCTTTTTCAGTAGTTAAAAGAAGGGCCTACACTTATCACTGGCGGCTGATATAGAGGCCGAGGAGAGGGATGCTAAGGAGGCGCAAGTACCGAGGGTGAGTGCAGTGGCTAAGGCGGGTGCTCTGAAGCGCCCAGAGTTTTCAGAGGAGACCTATATGCTCCCGAGACCGCACTTGTTTGTACCGTTAGGGTTTGCGGGCTACAGGCCACCACAGCAGACTGATTACGACCCGGAACTCATACTAAGGGATCCTGGGGTGCACATTGCCAATACTTGGGCTGAGGTATATCTCTTGATAACCCCCTTTTTGTACTTCAACTTGACAGTTGCATGCTTTGAGAATCACAAAACATATCGTAATTGAACCATGAAATAACGATATAATCCATGCCCTGAACGCCATGCATGTAATAACTTGAACCAACCATCTGTCGTAGGCTAAACGTAGGACATGCTAGGTCAAGAAAAATCTTGTATAACATGCCATGCACACGATAACTTCCACCAATAATTCAACCGTTAAGCTGCACCAAAAACGCATTGTGCTGAAAGCATAGCCTGAACCAATCATCCGATAGTATCCTGTCCTGTCTACATGTTAAAACACAACGAGACAACCCTTGTAACACATAACATGCAAGCAATGACTTGATCCAAACAATGGTTGAGGATGACACCGAACTCCAAGCCTCAAATGATGTAGCTCTAGGACTGTAGCCCTACATGCTGTTACTTGAACGAGAATTTAGAGCAAATAACTTAGACCGCCCCTCCGTGGTCATACCGATACATTGATTACCCGGACTTGAAACTGAAAGCATTGTACGCTAACATTGTATCCTGTTGCTCGTTTACCATGCATGGCTAAGCTGCTGCATTGATTACCCAGAACTTGAAAATGAAAGCATTACAAGCTAACATTATATCCTGCCGCTTGTCTTTGCTGTCTGAAACAGGCAGAGCAGAGGGATATCCGTGGCTTTGGCGGGCCATGCAGTTCTCTGGCACTATACATAGGGCTGCCACCGAGGGTGAGGGAGCTGGTGGATGCAGCAGGTTTCAGGGAGTTCATACAGACCCTGACAGTACCGGTCAGGAATGACCATGCCGTCCTTGTCGCACTGGCCGAGAGATGGAGGGATACCGCTAATACCTTTCACCTGCCTCTGGGAGAGATGACGGTGATGCCGAGTGACTTCGTGGCGATCACAGGCTTGAGGGTTGGGGGAGAGCCCATCCCGTTTGACTCAGGGATACACGCCGACCCAGCGGCTCTGGAGTGGTTCTTGGGGGAGGTGCCCTAGGTAGAGAGAGGAGCAGCGAGGTATGCTCAGTTTATAAGGTATTTGAAGAAGAAACCGACCAGTGAGCATGAGGAGGCACAGATGGCCCGGGCATATCTGCTGTACATGTTCGGAGCTTCTCTATTCCCAGGCAGAGGAAGCACTGTTCACTTGTCATACCTGCCGGCGCTGAGGGACTTGAGGACAGCCTCACGTTTTGATTGGGGCAGAGCAGCACTCGGCACCGTCTACCAGTTCTTTGGCGATGCCTCGAGGAATGGTCAGAGCATGGCCGGCTATTGGCGTGTCTGGGAGGTATGATTTCAATTATTGCAGCATAATTTCCATTGTACCAATTGATTGCATACTATCTTTAACTGCATAACTGTACAACTCGTGACTGATGCACTTCCCTTTTTGATAACACTGCAGCTTTGGGCCTACGAGGTGTTGAGGATGTACCCTCCGGAGTGCAAGCATCCAAACTTGCGCACCCTCCCGCGAGCGTTGATATGGAGTAAAGAGTACAGGGGCATCAAAGAGGGAAGAGGTAGCCTCAATGCCTACAGGCTATATCTGGATGAGCTGAGAGCTTCGCAGGTATAACATTAGAACTCAAATAAACAATCATGCCTGCTTTCCATGGTTTTAATGCTATCGCTGATCAATTGTATATATTGCTTGTTTGTCACTTTATGCAGGTCGAGTGGAATCCCTGGCAGGCGAGCGGGCCGGAGCCAGAGTACTTGGCACAGAGCAGAGTGGTCATAGCTAGCAGGGTACTGTTGGAGTAGCCTTCGGTTGGCAGTGGTATTTAGGAGACCGAGTGGTCCGTCAGTCACTCGGTTACCCTGAGTTCCAAGTGCCAGGGCCACTTCCAACACGAGCTTCCCACACAGGAGACTATACGCTGGCTGAGTTGGAGAGGTACACGAGGCCAGATGCTGAGCTGACACGCCACCTGCATCCGACGATGGACTATGCAGCTTACCAGAGAGATCGCTTAGCGAGGCCACTTGGTGTCAGGGCAAGGAGAGAGATCCAGGAGCAGGCACGCCAGGCTGGTACAGAGAGAAAAGCTGCCGCTGAGGTACCGAGGGGAGGAGAGCGCCGCGTGAGGCGTAATGTAACAACTCGGATTTTTACTGAATAAAAATTTCGTTGTTATATAAGAAATTCTTTATCGTATTAATACTTCTCTTTTTAATTCTAATAATCGGTCATAATTAGATTCTATCACCTCGGTCGATAAGATCATTTTCTAAAGACGAGCATGCCTATTTAGACCTTGGTATAATTACTTGGTAATTGTAATAAAATCCTAAGAATTATATTTCTCGGCTGGAAATCCTACTTGGCGACCGATTAGTTAGCGACCCCATCTACCATTTGGCTTAGTTACTTTTTCCTAACCTAGAGCGTTGCATCGATGCCAAAGTGGATAATTTTTAGTCTTACCTTGGCAGTTGACTTAACTACCTTGCTTTGGCTTGGCTGGTCAGCTTGACATCGTGTCATCGACGGGCCTGCCGCTAGGCGTCGGGTCACCGCGTCGGGATGACTCGCTTGGCTGCCTTCAGTTTTGCCTTGGCGCCTGGTCGCGCCTTGCTTTTGCCTTGGCGTTCTGGGTCGTTTTGGCCACCACTGCCATCGCTAGCGGGCGCTGGCCACCGCTGGCCATCGCTGGCTATCGGGTCGCCTTTGGCCATCGTTTGGCCACCGGGTCGCTGGCCACCGCTGGCAGCTATCGGGCCGCTTTGGCCATCGCTTGGCCACGCCGCAGCCATCGCTGCTATCGGGCTGCCTTGGCCACTGGTTGGCCACCGGGCTACTTTGGCCACCGCTTGGCCACTGCTTAGCTATCGGGCTGCCTTGACCACTGTTTGGCCACCGGGCTGCTTTGGCCACCGCTTTGCCACCAGGCTGCGTTGGCCATGCTCACGCTTTACCTCGGCGTTTGGCACCGTCGGACTTTAATATTCCTTTATTAGGCAATTTCCTGCTAATAAAACCCAAATTACCACTCGAGCAATAAAAGCCTAGATTAAGTATCGTTAATCTCTAACCAATTAGTTAGAATAGCCTAATGCCCAATTAGCCTAATCACTTCTCTCTAACCCTAGATGGACCATTTTACCCTTTTTGTCTTTACCCATTGGACGATAAAGGCTAGGGTAATATTTATCCGTTGGACGATAGATGCTAGGGAAATCTTTATCCATTGGTTAATACATACTAGGAAGATCTTTGACCATTGGACAATAGTTGCTTGGAAGAAGACCAAGTTTGACTAGTAGTTGGAATAGTCTAGTCAAAAGTGAATATTGTACTTCATGATGACTTTCCTTGGACCATTGGTTATTTCATGCTAGGGGAAGCTTTACCCCTTGGACAATAGATGTTAGGATTGCCAAATAGGATGACAAGACTAGTCATGTGTACTTTATCCTAGAAAAAGAATAATCATAAGCCATGTGTACATTTAAGTAGTCTTGTCCTTACCTTCCTTGTTCTTTCCATAAATGTACATATAGATATACATATATATATATATACATAATAGTACTTTGACCAAGAGAGAGAGAGGGCCGAATGAGGGGGAGAGGGAAAGTGAGTGCATGTGTGTTGTACTTGGACATGTGCATTGTACTTTGATACTATTTGACCAAGTTGCACTTGTATTGTACCTTGGCTTGACAAGACAAGACCATGGAGCAAATCCATGGGGGAGAGAGAGAGAGACTTGGCCGAATGAGAGGGAGAGGGAAAGTGAGTGCATGTGTGTTGTACTTGGACATGTGCATTGTACTTTGATACTATTTGACCAAGTTGCACTTGTATTGTACTTTGGCTTGACAAGACAAGACTATGGAGCAAATCCATGGGGGAGAGAGAGAGAGACTTGGCCGAATGAGAGAGAGAGGGAGAGGGAGAGTGAGGTGTATGTGTGCTATACTTTGACAAGTTGAAGTACTTTGATACTATTTGACCAAGTTGCACTTGTTATTGTACCTTGGCTTGACAAAGACAAGACCATGGAGCAAATCCATGGGGAAGAGAGAGAGAGACATGGCCGAATGAGAGGGAGGGGGAAAGTGAGGTGTATGTGTGCTATACTTTGACAAGTTGAAGTACTTTGACACTATTTGACCAAGTGGCACTTGTTGGAGTACTATTGCTTGACAAGACAAGTCCATGGGGAAGAGAGGGAGAGAGATGGCCGGCCAAGTGGAGTGAGGGGGGAAGCTTCATTTTGCCTATAAATAGCATCCATTTCATGCCTTTCAACTCACACCTTCACTATTCAACTTCTCTCTCTAGAAAGCCTAGTGTTCTTGCTTGTTCTTGCTTTGTTCTTGAGTGTTCTTGAAGTTCTTCTCTTGTTCTTCAAGAAACTCATCCTAAGCCGCCACTAAACCACCACTCCACCACCCTTCGATCCATAAGAGTTTAGTAGTATAGTCAAGACTTAGTTTTGAGAGAAACCTTTCTCTTTCGAAGCTACCGGAAGTCCACCGTAAGCCGTTACTCCGACGAAATTCCCGTAGCCACCCTACCGCCAAGAAGAACGGTAGAGTTCTTCGAACCTACTTATCCTAAGTATAATTGTATGCATGTTGAATTGAATGTAGTTAATCCCTAACTACTTCCTCTAAGTATATTGTATTGTATGAACATGAAGCCTTATGTGTAGTATGATTTGTTTTACGTAGTTTACTTTGATCTTATGACTACTTAATTGCTTGATCTCGTGATAGTTGCTTGTTCATGTATGAACTCATCAATAAACATATGTTGTTTGAAAACTCCACAAAGGAAGAAAGAACGGATGTTGATAATATATTATTGTCTTGAGGATGATTATGAGCATGTATGTACATTTGCTTGCACTACTTGTTGTTGATAAAGCATAAGTGGCTTCCCACTCCAAGGGCGTCCGTACATGTGGCGTTATGCTTTAAGGAATAATTTGAATACGATTAGGTAATATAGAATTGGATGATCTTGCTAGTTTGGTTTCAAGATTACGTTAAAGTGATTTGTCCCGCCGCGGAGTCTATACATGATTACGAGACACGAGAACCGGAAAGTAGAAACATGACACCTAGGGTGTGGATAAAGGAAAGAATTGAACTTGGTAAAATACTTTTGAAACTAGATAATGGCCGGACTTGGTAGCCCTTTGTGTAGACTTGCGAAAGCCGCAATAAGGCCGGACTTGGTAGCCCATTGTGTAGATTGCTAACGGAGCCGGACGTGGTAGCTTCATTGGTAATTGGGCTTGGTTATCCGCGGAGAGGAGCCAATGCAAGATTTGATAACGTGGCTGGACTTGGTAGCCCGTTGATAACAAAGAATGAGAAATGATTTTCAAAATGTTGATTTGGAAATGGTGACACGGTTTACGATGAGTCGCGTAGGAGAAACAAAGAAAGGCATGACACCAATGTAGGCAAGATAATGAATGCGGATGTGTCATTGTTAATTATGTTGTTGAATGAGCATGTGTAATTGCCTATGTACCTTCATGTTATAAGTTATGGTTTAGCGGGGTGGATTATTCTATTGAGCTTCTGTACCTCACGGTGTTACCTTTGTGGTGACCCTGACATATTATACTGGGGGCGACGCTGGTATAATGTGTCAGATTTTATAGATGAGCAGCATGAACAGTACACTTTGGAGGCCTTCGGAGCCGAGGAGCTTGCAAGGATGGAAGAAGAGGCGGAGCAGTAGTTAACCTTAGATTATCCCCTCTTTTGTTGAATAAAAGTACTCTTGTGAGAATTATGTTGTAATAATGAGCTAGACTCTCTTTAGTTTATTCAATAAAAATGTTTATTTAACGTACCCAAAATTCGGGGCGTTACACGTAAGGAGAGCAGACCAGTAGTAGGCGGGCCTCCAGAGTTGCTTTGGAAGGTAGGCGTAGTGGATCACCAGGGGAACCCAGCTGAGGTGGAGCTTGTGCCAGCATGTATAGAGCCTGCGGCAGTGACTGTACAGGTAAACCAACTTCCATTTCTGTAATTTCAATAGTCTTGCATTTGTATTTGAAATATTTGCTGATTATAACTCATGCACAGGTGCCTGTCGAATGGGTGAATGAAGCCATACGGCGCATGCTTGCATTGGAGAATCTAGTGAGACGAGCAGCTCAGGGCATGCCATTGTAGTTGCGTTATCCAGCACCCGCAGCTCAGCCAGCCGCATCCCGGAGGACTCAGGTATACAAAACAATACACTTCCTCTTTGCTTTCAATACGTACCATACATATCTGCTGTCGATACATGCATGCTTGCTTTGAAGACGTTCAACACTGACAAGCAATTGATAGATAGGTTCCAATTTCATATAATGTACCTATACCTATCATCTAAGCATTTTGATAGACAATATACTGCCAAAAATGTACACTAATGCAATCATATGAAAATGCAGGCACAGGGACGGGCGGCTTCTAGAAAGAGAGCGCAGTCTCCGCCACGAGCACAGACCACCACACCTCCGGCTACTACTCGACACATCAGGAGCTCACAGCCTGCTGTGGTGAGCAAGGAGACAGCCAAGAAGGCGGCGGCGCGCGCAGAGGAGAGGTACCGGATTGAGAGGCGAGGCAGGTCGGGCCAAGGCGAGCCGGCCCAGAAGAAGCAGCTCGTCCTAGCCCAGCCCCGGGAAGAGGAGGAAGAGGAAAGAGAAGATGAGGAGGATGAGGAGGCCAGGAGCGACTCCGATGATACCATTGACGATCCCCAGTACTTACATAATCCGCACGAGCTTGCCGCTGCTGATGAGGATGACGACGATGACGGTGACGATGGTGGTGATGCCGAGGAAGACCTGAGGGACACCGACTGGCTTGGACGGGATGAGGATTACTGAGGAGCCTCCTTTACTTTTCACATCCTGGTTTTTTTTTTTTTTATTTCGGGCCTGCGTGCCCAAGTAGTTTAGATATAGAGGCCGACGCGCCTTAGATACTCTGATACTTGTTTTTGGGAGGCCTGCGTGCCTTTTGATGGTGGGCGAGTGTGCCCTGTTACTTTGATGGTTTTGATTGGCCGGAGCGCCACAGATACAGTACTTTCCTTTGGTTTGGTTTGATACAGCATGGTTTAGTTATAAAACTTGCATTTTCATGGTTTATTCGCCCTTTATATGCATAAAAGAGGTAAAACGCCAACCACTAATACCGAACTTGCATTGATACTACACCGAGACCGAACACAGACGCAAACGTGTGTATAGGGGTGACTAGCTCGAAAGAAGACGAAAAATGTACCCTAAGACACGACCAGGATACGAGGATACGGTAAATTACTTAAATTTTGGGCATTAACAGGCCAAAACTCAAAATACTTGACTTTGATTGAAACTGACACGTCCGTAAGGTCAAGTACGCATAACGTGACATGCACAAATTGACGGAATCGAGAAAAACATCCCGAGGCGAGAAAAATGTCCAAAAGTGTCCAAAGGACATAAAAGGGACACGAAACAGCGAAACAAGACTCAATTATGTCCCGGACTGAAACCGACACCTCCGTATAGTCACATACGCCCCACATGACCTGTACGGCATGAAAGAACTTGGCAAAAACCCCTAGAATGGATTTTGAACCTCCAAAACCTTGATTTTAGCTTGAAACGGGCCGCTGAGGGTCCAAAATCTTCGTTAAGCGTGAATTTCCGTAATCGATGCTCGGGTACAGTCACATATCCCCATTAAGACTCGTAGAAACCACAAGAAGTGTAAAAGGAGCCCTGGAACTCAAAACAACCAAGCCCAACCAGTAGCTGCTGCAAACTGTCAAAAATGCAGTTTGGACCATCGCGCGAGCAAGTGGGTCACTCGCGCGAGTGAGTTCTGTCGCGCGAGATAGTGAGATGCGCGAGCAAGATAATACTGTCGCGCGAGAGAGTGAGACTCTCGCGCGAGGGTTTGCTTCCGCCAGGCTGTCTTTAATTGACCAAAACAAACTTTTAAAGCTTTATGGGATGCAGGAGACTACCCCACGGCCTGCACACAGTAAAGCATCATAATTGGGGAACCCTTCCTTTGCCAAGTGTAAAGTATCGAAAACTTTTTAACTTCTTCCCTTAGCACAAACAAATAAGGACCGACGCGTTCAACCAAATTCCTATAAATGGAACCCACTGGTAGTGACGTAACACATTATCAGTCATTTGAAATGGAGAGTCCGCTAGCTGCAATGCTTGATCCTTGGTTGGCGAGGACCGAAACCACTGAATGGGTGAGTCCTCGAACTCGAGGGCTGGCCTCAATCAGAGATCTTCTATACGTGGGGCCACGTCCTGAGCTTCTTGAAGCTGCCATGATCCACTGGGATCCGGTGATGCACGTCTTTCGTAATTATGACAACAAAATGTGCCCAACAGTGGAAGAGTTCCAAGCCTACCTACCCGGCTTTGCAAATCCCAACGTCCTTGCGATTCCTCCGGTGCAAGAGAGCATGAGCCATTTACGGATGATGAAACTGAACATTTCCGGAGAACTAACGGCCAGCATAATTCACGACGGCGAGATAGACATTCCACGTTTGATAGAGTTGTACGGACCAGGCAGAATCCTAACGGATCATGTTGAAGAGGCTCATAAACGCTTTGCCTTCTCGATTTGCATGCTAGGAGCTTACGCACTGGTTCCTGCTAACGGAAAGGTTAGTCCCAGTGTGGTGAGCATGGCCTCTCAAATGGGAGCTCGCAAAAACATCATCCCAACGATCCTAGCCGAAACACTGATGGGCCTGGATTTGTTCAAAAGCCAACAAAGCAACGTCTTCAGTGGCAGTCCACGGCTGCTCCAGGTAAATTCTCATTCAACTCACCTTTTTCCAGTTTCTGCACTTTCGCATTTTACCTCGACACTTGGCTAAGGATCACTCTAGAACCTTACTTGTCTTTTCGCTCGGGCTGTATCTAGCTCCTCACTTGTCTTTTCGCTCGTAGGTAAGGCTTTCTGATAAGGCTGGCCTACTCGAAGCTCCACAAGCAGGCTGGGAAAATTTCCCAAGGCGGTTGCTCGAACGACCCCTGCTGTATCCTGAACAGGACGTAACGGGATGGAGTATGATCCTGCATGACATGCAGTCTGATGATTTTGTCTGGAGATGTCCATGGCTGGTCATGCCCGAAATGGCTGTCAATACAACAGGCCTTGAAAGGGTGATAATTGCTAGCTTGACAAGCTTCACCTTCTATATCCCGGGTCGCATCCTACGCCAACTAGGCATAAGCCAAGGGCTGCACAAAGTCGGAATTGAGGAATTCCACTTGCCTGACTTCAATGTGCCCTCACTGCGCGAGTATCGAAGACTTTGGAGGCAGTGGGTGCTTGAGGGCCCCAGCTCAGATTTTGTGGAGTGGCTAGACAGTCGTTACCTGGCATGGCTTCACGCAGAAATCCAAGCGAGACCAGGAGGATACTACTGAACTCAAAAGGATCCCGTCTGTATTTGAGAATAAGTTCGAGAGCCGTTAGGCATCCGAACAGTTTTCTTTACTTTTGTTTGATCATCAGACCTGGTGTATGGTGGCGTTTGCTCGGCAGATAAAATAAAAGGAAATCCATGATTCCCCAAATAATCCAGTAGGCTATTCTTAAAAACGTGAAAAGAAACAACCCTCGCGCGAGTAAATGACAATCTCGCGCGAGAGCACTCACTCGCGCGACTGTACCAGTGTATCGCACGACAGCCTGTCTAGTACAGATGCCAAGCTTGACCCCTTTTCAGAAAGTTGCTGTGCTTGCAGGCCTTGTCTCCACATGAGGACGTCTAACAAAGGTCTGGGATAATTCAAAAGTGTGCCCCTGAAAGGACTCATACCAACCTCTTTAGATATTTTCTTTGACAAAGATGAATATCCTGCTATACTTGGGCTATAAAATGCTACACCTTCGTAAACGCACAACACTCATCTCCAGAAGGAAAACCCAGATAACATTTAACAGATGGCAAATCATCTCCCCACCCTAATTGGCCCATGGCTTGAAATATTCGTAGCGGGTGATTGGCTATCATTCCGGACTCATGGATTGGCCGCGTTACGTTATCTCCGAAGCGTAAGATTGCGCCCTAAAATCCTATGGGCTGCAGCGCGGTTCTGGGATCCAGACGTCCACGTGTTCCGATTTGGAGATGATGAGATATGTCCAACAGTGGAGAAATTCCAGGTATACCTCCAAGGTTTTGCATCCAACATGATCATCGTGCCTCCTTATAGAGAAAGCATGTCTAAACTTCTAAAATCCGCGTTGAAAATCTCAAAAGGTGCAGCAGAGGGTCTGCTAAGCGGAGGGAAGATAAACATAATGCACCTGATGGAGTGGTATGGCCCTGAAGGTGACCTTACAGACACAGCCGTGCAGGCCAGGCGACGGTTTGCTCTAACGATCTGTGTGTTAGCCGCATATCTGTTGGTGTCGCCAGACGGCTGCGTCAATCCCTCATTGGTTCATGTTGCCACCCAACTGGGCGTTCGAAAGAACATCGTGCCACTGGTTCTTGCAGAAACACTCATGGGGTTGGACTTGGTAGCTACTGGCCAGGCAGAAGTATTTGGCGGCAGTCCACTCCTATTGCAGGTAAACTCACTCAGCTCACCTTTTTCTGGCTTTCACACATTCTATTTTTACCTCAACACTCAGCTAAGGCCAATATCAGAGTTTCTAACTTGTTTTTCCACTCAAGCTTTATATAGCTTCTTCCTTGTCTTTTTCACTCTTGTAGCTGTGGTTATCAAACAAGTTGGGATTGATTGAAGCTCCGGGGGCAAATTGGCCACACCTGCCTGGGCGGATGCATCAACGTGGGATGCTGTATCCAGAAATGTCCACGGAGGAATGGTATATATTCATGAATAACCTGTCGCCACAGGAAATTGTTTGGAGACACCGGGCGCTAGACATTCCCGACATGGCCCTACACTCTGCCGGTTATGAAAGAATGGTGATTGCTGGGCTATCCAGCTTCACTTTCTATATTCCAGGCCGTATCCTTCAGCAATTAGGCATGAGCCAGGGGCTGCACCGAGCTGGGGTGGAAACCTTCCACATTCCTGTATTCACTGCCCAGAACCTGATTGGCTATGCGCAGAATTGAGGCTTGAGACAACTTGGAGGAGCGGATCCAAATTTCAGCACCAACCTACAACGTCGTTACAAAGCATGGCTACGGAAAGAAGTTGCAGAAAGACAAAACGCAGATTGACTCCTGGGAAAGCTCACATGATCTAAAATAAACTGTGAGCCTGTTAAGGCCTTTAGCATTTCGTTCTGTTTTTGATGCTTCTGTTTTAAAGGCTTTGCTTAGTTATGTAATAGAGATAATAGTTTGAATAAAATCAAAAGATCAAGAATTCTCCCCCTGTGGTCCAAGTGTTGAACACCAAGCCGGTCTTGAACGTCAGCGCATATATTGGAATGGAAAACCATGGATCGAGTTGATTGATTGCGACCGAATCTCACGGAGAGATTGCCTACGTATCCTTTTTGAAGGAATCAGGTCAAAACGTAGTTCAGGCTAGGGTTCACTCGTGTGTTTACCTCTCCTTTTACGCTCTAAATTTTGCCTATAACTGCCTTTTTCAGGTTTTCAGCCTAGCGAGCTTTTGATATTTGCCTATTTATTTTTGCCTAAACTGCCTTTACAGGTTTTCAGTCTAGCAGGCTTGCTCTAATTTTTGCCTGGTACCGCCCACCCTTGTGGTTTTCGGTCCAGCGAGCCTCTCTCAGGGATAGTAACGCTTGAGTTGATCCAAGTTAACCAGAGTGTTGAACTCGCTGCCGTCCAGGTCAATGAGCTGAGCTGCTCCACCCGAGAGGATGGTCTTGATGATGTAAGGCCCCACGCGCTTCGGCCGAAACTTTCCGCGGAGATCAAAGATGGGAGCACGGATTTCCTTTGTAACCATGTCGCCTTCAAGCAAGTCACGAGACTTCACTTTTTTGTTGAACGCCCGAGCGATCCTTCGCTGATATCCTTGGACATGGTACAAGGCACGAAGCCTCCTCTCGTCAAAGAGCATAAGTTCAACAAACCTCCCACTGAGCCACTCAGATTCCGTGAGTTCACATTCCGTCATGATCCTCAAAGATGGTACCTCCAGTTCAATAGGGAGCACTGCTTCCATTCCGTAGACCAGGGAGTAAGGTGTTGCCCCGGTTGATGTCCGAATTGATGTGCGGTACCCCCACAAAGCTAGAGGTAGTTGCTCGTGCCAGTCCCTGGCGGACTCTGCAGACTTCTTGATGATTGTTTCAATGTTCTTATTGGCTGCTTCAACTGCCCCATTCGTCTGAGGGCGATAGGTCGTTGAATGGTGAATCTAGATTTTGAATTCGTCAAAAAGCTCCAAAACCCTGCCTTTGAAGTGAACTCCATTATCTGATACGAAGGCCTGAGGGACACCATATCGATAGATGATGTTTTTCCTGATGAACTTAGCAACCTGAACTGCAGTCAGAGTTTTGTAGGATTCAGCCTCAACCCACTTGGTAAAGTAGTCGATTGCCACCAGAATGAATCGATGACCATTGGAAGCAGACGGTCTGATCATGCCGATAACATCGATGCCCCAGACAGAGAAGGGCCAAGGCGAGGTCATACCGAATAACTTAGAGGGCGGAACATGCATGAGATTGGCATGAATCTGACACCTGTGACAGCGGCGGACGTAATCCATACACTGTGACTCCATGGTTGACCAGTAATAACCTTGACGAAGGATCTTCCTGGCGAGCATGACACCATTATGTGAGGACCGCAGATTCCTTCATGAATTTCCTCCATTATTGTAGTGGCCTCAGCACCGTTAACACAGAGTTTGTGCATCCCACAATGGGATCTCCTGTAAAGCTTTCCTCCACAGATGATGTAATGAGCAGCCATCCTCCGCAGTGCGAGTTGATCTTTCTTAGAGGCCTCAGCCGGATATTCACCCCTTTCTACAAAGTTCCATATGTCATCATACCTAGGCAGACCATCATTGATATCATCGATAGTGCTAACATGTAGATAAGCAGGGCAGTCCCGCTGTTCAATTAGGATAGGACGAAGCTTGACACCCAACGGAAGTTCAACCATGGAGGCCAAAGTTGCCAAGGCATCGGCAAATTGATTTTTCAAGCGGGGAATATGAGTGAAAGTCACTTTATTGAAACGAGGAACAAGGTCCTCCAAGTCTTGATGGTAAGGTTCTGAGATACAACAAGGTTGGAATCGCCAATGACCTCAAGCTTTTCAACACCAAGCGTTAGAGCAGCCTCCATGCCAACAATGCAGGCCTCATATTCGGCTTGGTTATTCATGACGTCAAAATTGAGTTTGAACGCAAGCGGAATATGAGAACCATCAAGTGTAATTAACAGAACCCCAATTCCATATCCTTTCTGATTGGCTGCACCATCAAAGTAGAGAGTCCACACATCGTCAACTATGGTTAGCACCTCTTCATCTGGAAACGTAAAGTCTGAGTCCTCCGGCCCATCCACGGGATGATCAGCCAAGAATTCTGCCACATCACGGCCTTTAACAGATTTCCTCGTGACGTACTCAAGATCGAACTCAGCTAGCATGAGCAACCAACGTGCTAACTTACCAGTAAGCGCTGGCTTCTCGAACAGATACTTAAGGGGATCCATTCAAGAAATCAACTTCACTGGGTAAGCCAGCATGTAATGTCTTAACTTCTTGGAAGCCCAAACAAGAGCCCAACATGTCTTCTCCAGAGCGGTGTAGCGCTCTTTGCATCCAACCATCTTCTTACTCAAATAGTAAATAGCCTTCTCGACTCCCTTATTTCCTTCCTGAGCTAGCAAACATCCCATAGAAGACGGATTCACGGATAAGTAAAGTATCAAGGGCTTCCCAGGCAGTGGCAGCATCAAAACCGGAGGATTCTGAAGATAGTTCTGAATGGAAGTGAAAGCCGCTTGGCACTTGTCTGACCATACAAATGGGGTATCCTTCTTGAGTAAATGAAACATCGGCTCGCAAGTTAAGGTCAACTTGGCGATGAATCTGTTGATGAATTGAACCTTTCCTAAAAAGCTCCGCACTCCCTTTTCAGATACTGGAGGCTTCATCTCAAGCACTGCCTTGATTTTTGACGGGTCAACCTCTATCTCGCGAGAAGTGATCATAAAACCGAGCATCTTGCCAGCTGTGACTTCGAAGGTGCATTTTTGTGGATTGAGACGCATACGGAACTTACGAAGTCTCTCAAAGAACTTCCTTAGCACAGGGATGTGTCCCTCTCGAGTTCTTGATTTGGCAATCATATCGTCCACATAGACCTCGACTTCCTTGTGAATCATATCGTGCAAAATGGTCGTAGCAGCTCGCTAATAGGTAGGCCCAGCATTCTTCAACCCGAAAGGCATGACCAAGTAACAGTAAGTTCCCCACTCAGTGATGAACGTTGTCTTCTCACGGTCCTCGGGTGCCATAAGAATTTGATTATAGCTTGAGAAGCCGTCCATGAACGAAAGCAAAGCATGCCCCGCCGTATTATCCACAAGCACATCGATGTGTGGCAAGGGAAAATCATCTTTGGGGCTTGCTTTGTTCAAGTCCCTGAAATCGACACAGACTCGTATTTGCCCGTTCTTCTTGGGAACGGGAACAATGTTGGCCACCCAAGTGGGGTACTGAGAAACCATGAGGAACCCAGCATCGATCTGTTTTGTGACCTCATCCTTGATCTTCTGAATCCAATCTGGCCTCATCCGTCTAAGTTTTTGTTTCACAGGCTTAGCATCTGGTAACAAAGGGATTCGATGCTCCGCTATCTCGGGGTCGATGCCCGGCATGTCTTGATGAGACCATGCGAAGACATCACTGTACTCGGTGAGCAACTCTTTGAAATCACGATGCTCCTCTGGTGAAAGCGTGGAGCCCACTTGTACCATTCGAGGATCATTCTCATCTTTCAAATTTATAGAAACTATTTCCTCTTTAAATGGCTGAGCATGCCTTTCATCTTCCCTCTCGATGAGGGCACGGATTTCCTTGGGAATATCCCCATCGAAATCTATCCCTTCATCGTCGGGGTCGACATAGTTTATATAAAGATCATGCAAGTACTCAGAAGACGCTTCATTCATTTCACAAGACCCCAACGGGTCGCCAAGTACAAGAGAGTCAAACTCGAAATAAAAGCTATGACGTGGAGGGCCAAGAGGCACAAACTCCGACTCAGAGCTAGTTTTAGACGACTCACTGGACGCAGACTCAGACTCAGAAGTGTCATCAATGCAAGTCAGGCGTGGTTTGAAAATGCAATTTTTAACACTACCCTTGGCTTCAGTGATAAGAGCAGTGGGGTCCTCGAGGGCGTCGGGCCCGAGCATGAGCACTTCAGCCTCTTCAGCTTCCTTGGCCAAACCCACTTGAGAGAATTCTTGGAAGAACAGCTCCAAGCTCCCCTGATCGAAAGTCCCCAGCCAGTCAGTCTTCACTTTTGGCTGATTAAGCTTCCTCTTGAATTCCAGCTTAGCTGGCTCGTCATCACTCTCAGACCAGGTGTCGTCGGCGAAGACCTCAAAACCAGGCAGCAGCTCCCCAGTTTCCGGATTGATGAAGGGCTCATACTGTCCAGTGTAAGCAGCATTCCCCACTTCACGCACAAAGTAGCTGTCAGGATCACCATAGAGAGTTCGAGGTTTTCCCGTATGTTTCCTTCTTTTGGCATTTCCGGCCGTGGCGGAGTATCCCAAACCGAAACGGCCCTCAGAAGAAGGAAAGACAGGGAACTCCGGAACTCCCTGATGGTGGACTCTCAAGCCCAGACCAGAAAAATAAGACATCCGGCGCATGATGTCCATAGCGACAGAGCTCATGAGGAAGTCCCCGTCCACATTGATAGCCAAAACAGAACCTAACGTATCAAAAGAGAAACCTCCAAGGTCGACGTCCTCCTCACCGTGCATGATCCCCAGCACCGGTGTTCCATCCTCTTTGAGCGGACGGATTCCAGAATCCCCGCAAATGGTGAGCGTACCAGACGGCAGTCCCAGCATGACTTTCTGGTGAAGAGTGGATGGCACAGCCATGATATCTGAACGGTGGAGCCATGGCCTGCCTAGCAACAGGTTAAAGGTTGTAGGTATGTCGACGACATGGAACTCAACGTACATTTCGAAACCCTCAGCATCGAGTTTGAGCATCAAAGTGCCCTCAACCACACGGCGAGTGCCGTCATACGCCTTGACAGCCAGGTTGGAAGATGCAAAATCTTTCTTGGCCAATCCCAGTCGATAGGCCACCCTCATCGGGCAAACGTTAATGGCTGAACCGTTGTCAATGAGGACAGTCGAGACCCAGAGTCCGCGACACTTGACTGTAATGTGCAGAGGGCGGTCATGATCAGTTCATTCAACAGGAAGATCCTTGTCAGTGAAGACCACGGTGTGCTTAGCAGTAGGAGGAAGGATAAGGGAAACCATAGCCTCCGGAGTGACATCAGATTGAACTTCCAAGCGGGCGAGAGTGTGGCATAGCTTCTGACGATGCTCACGGGAAGAACAAATTAGGCCCCAGAGAGATATTGCAGCAGGAACCCGCTCAAGCTGCCTCTGAATAAGATCCGTGCTTGGCAACTCAAGTGGTGCCGAACCTGGGAAGGCAATGGGTTCATTCCTTTGATTAGAAGGGTTGGACGAAGTCCCAGCTTGCAGATTAGCAGGCTGAAAGACTTGTTCACTCCTCGTAACGTTAAGAACGTTTCCCAAGGAAGGCACAGCTTGAGGGTCTTGATTCACATCCCAGAGATCAGACGGAACTTCCCCCAGTCTACGCTTTCCTTTGTCAGTAGCCAGTGCAGCCACCGACACTTCTGTATTCATCCCCAGGTCTTAAGCGAGATCCTTCATCAGTAGTGAGTCCCAGAAAATTCAGATCTTGGACCACTGCAACCTCGTGTTCTGACTCTGGATTTGCAGTGAAAGGAACATCCCAGAGGCCATCATCAGCTAGAGAACGGCTGACAGCCCAAACTTCAGCCCCAACCTGGACATCGACTATCTCGTCCACATCCCAAAGATTAGCTGGGGGGTCAGACCTGTAACCATGACGCTGACATCTTCTGGAGGAGAGACCAAAGGGCGTGGTTGATCTTCATCTATGATATTGAGCTAAGGGTCGTATGCAAGGTCAGCTACCGAGTCAACAAGCCTGTTGAGAGTAGAAGGGAAGAAACACTCTCCCAAGACACGGGTCTCCTCTTGAACCAGATCGTCTTCAAAGAAGTGCATCATATACTCAGGAGTAGTAAAACCTTGGAGAGACCCAGGAAAAGTGACCAGAAACTGCCAAGTGGGCTCAGGATCCCAAAAGTATTCTTCCTCAGGAATCAGAGGCTGAGGTCCCTGGAAGAGCATGTACAAGGAGATGCCATCCAAAGGGTCGAGTGCTATTTGTTCATGCTGAGCGATCCATTCTGCTTCCCATGCCGGGTCGGGTGGAGCCTGTTCGAGGTGTAGAGGAAAACCCTCCAACTCGAGTTGGAACCAATCTTGGATGAGAGGGGCATCATAATCCTCACTATCAGCTATTGCCCAGCCTACGGCCTGCATATCAAGTTCCGGCTCCGGCTCAGGTAAGGCTGGCATCATAGCTCTGAATCGACTTGCAAAGTCCTGCACAGAACCAGGAGAATCTATACCAAAGATGGGAAGATTACGAGTTGACGTAGGATCAAGTTGGATTTGTGGAAAAGGACCGTCGTGCAGATCACCGATATTGTCGTCGAGGAAGTTCAAGCCTGCTTGCACCAAACGGGTAGGCGGATTATAGGTTTGCCCTACAAACATGAGTTCGGCGTCAGACTCTGAAGGCATAAGCACCACGGGCTTGGGTTGATCGACTGGGATTATATGGTCGGTGGGGTCAAATATAGCGGAGGTAGGGTTGATTTGAGTGGAGCTGAGGGAGATTTGGCTGATGTGCGGAATAGCCTTGTGGTTGGGTAAGGAATTGGAAAGGATGTTAGGCTTTTGGGCTGGCGGAGGCGGTGCCGAGAGAGTTCCTTCGTCTATAAGGTCCTGAATCGCATGCCGAAGACGAAAGCAGGAGTCTGTAAGGTGGTCGGCACCCTGATGGTAGGCACAATAGAGATTGGCCTTGAAGCCTGGCGAAGGGTTCTTGGGTAAAGGCATCGGATCCAGGGGCTTGAGGTGCCCTGATTTTACCAATTTCTCCAAAACTAAGGATAGAAGTGCCTCAATTGCAGAGAAGCTACGTTGCTGTCCGCAGGGCCGGTTGTTCTGCAGTGACTGGACCTGATTGACATCGGCGATGTGGTTTGTGGTGTTGGAAGCAGAGGTGTTGGTACCACTGGTTGCTGTATTGGAGAAAGTCCCCGTCCCAAACAGAGCATTGGTGTTCCCAGAGTAAGCACGGGGCTTTGCCTTCGGGGGATTAGAAGATTCCCCTTTTGTTAGAATTCCGCTTTGAAGTGCATCCTCGATGGCCAGACCTGAATCATAGAAGGTATCGAAGTTTGCAGATGCCTGGGCAAGAACCAGATGCTTGGCATAGTCTAGTTGGAGATTTCGAGAGATGATGCAGAGTTGGTCCTTCTCGCTGGGGCGATCAATCATTAGAGCAGCCTTAGCTCTCCATCTCTTGACAAAATCGGCGAAGGACTCCTTTGCCTCCATCTTTGTGGATTCCAATTCCCGTGTGGTCATCTTCAGTTGAGAGTTGTAACTGTACTGCGAAATAAACGCAGTCCCAATATCCTCCCAAGTCCTCCTCTTGGCGATGTCGAGTGACAGAAACCATTGAAAGGCAGGGCCGGAGAGGGTCTGAGGAAAGAGCTGTGACATGGCCTCAGGCTCAACTGAAAGCAGCTTCATTGCAGCATGGTAACTGTAAAGATGGGTCTGAGGGTCACCACTTCCATCGAACTTTGCCAAGTCTGGCATTTTAAACTTCTCAGGAAGCTTGGCATTAGGATACAGGCAGAGACGATCTAAGTCAATGCCTCCAGCTTTGAGTTTTTCTGCCTTGGCAATGGATTCCTCAAGCTGGGCCATCTTGGCCACGAGAATAGTAATGTCTGGATTTTCAGCCAAGATGTTACCTGCAGGGTTACCAGCAGGTGTATGAACAATTCGGGGGTTGTGCTGAACAATGACGTGCCCGGGATTGTTGGGATCTTCTACCATAACACGCTGCACGTGCGGATCATCTTTGGCCTCACTTTCCTCCTTAAGAGGTGGTGGAATGCGAGTGTCGAAGAGTTCATTCAAACGAGTGACATTAGCATCGGTTTGGGCGGCCCTCTACTGCATGGCAATGATGCTAGTCTGAAGGTTCATGAGCATCTGTTCCACAGTAAGCGGCTGAACCTCGGGGTTTCTGGCCATGTCGGAAGTTTCAGATGCTGAAGAGAGAATAGGGGATGTTGGCTGCACCACCTCTTCCAAGATAGGCGACGAACTTGATCGTAAGGCAGCTAACGAAGAGAGCGAAGAGTCTTCCGTTGCGACTGATTGGGATTGTAACCTGACAAGCCTTTGACCTGGATTCTGTTGCAGACGTTCCCAAGTGGGTTTGCCAACTTTCCTCGATACTTTCCTTGGCGGTGCAATGGCTCAGAACTTTGCTTGACAATAAAACAGAAGACTCAGTAGGGATCCTGCAGTAACTTTAATCTAAATAAAAGACTAAAGTAATGCAGCCAGCGCCGTCAGTGTCGCCCCTAGACTCTAAGACTAGAAAACAAGTCTGTCTCGAGCTGTTTTAAGTACTGCCAAAATCCTCAGAATTCTTTTCAGAGATGTATCCTTGTTCGAGCCAATATGAGACTAAAGGATGTCAAAAGAACCCTAAACCTTCAGCCATTCCACTAACTGGGGTTTCAACTTTGTAGTTGGAACAACTCGGTGTGCATGTCATGACACCATAACCGGAAATGGCATGAGCGGCACTGCGTTGCTAGCCGGGCGGCGTAAGTGACGAGGCACTTGTTACCTGACTGGTGTAGGCATCATGGCATGTCCGAGTTTTCTGTTTGAAACCCTAATCAGGTGTATAGACGAGGGCATAGAAAACTTCTGACTTTCTAAAGTCCCTACTGTTCGAAGGATTCGAAAAAGCTGAAAACATGCATTATCTGGACGCATGACTCTTCATCGGGCTATAACAATGCCCAACACAGCTCAAGACATACTTGCAGGAACGAGATCCTAAAAGCCGCCCTAAACATGCTCCTACACCAAACGGTATGATGTACAGTGCATGCGATAGGGAAAGCAGTAACACATAAACAGTATATGGGTTTAGATGCAAATAAATCTTACCCTGTAAGTACCTGTCTTAGTTTGGAAAGTGCTAGAGCTTTGTATATGCAAAGGCTGGTTTTGGCTTGTAACAGGTTCCTCGGACTAGGGCCACAGATATACCTCACGTTGCCCGCGATACGCTGAGCAACAGTCAAATGGTAGCATGACCCATCATCGTCGAAGGTTGTTGGTCATTCGGGGTCCCCGGTCTCCGGTAAACCGTGCCGGATTGCCAAAACGATCCAACGAGACTTATCCGCAAATGAGATGCTAGAAATTGATTAAGAAGAAGAAGAATCACAAAATCATAAAATGCCTTTTCAAGCTCAGCTCACTTTATTTAGTCCATCTTTAGAGATAACTACATAAGTGAACAATCGAAAAAGTCCCAGATCAGATTGGCCGGACACGAGGTCCTGTTAAATCACCATTCCAACCTTCGGCAGCGCGAAGCTCACCGTTTTGACAGACTTTTAAGGAATCGTTCACGAACGTTTTAAACTCTAAGTATGAATTAATATTGGTTCGATTTATCCCCAGCAGAGTCGCCACTGTGGGCAGCATGCCCAGGAATTTCCGGATTCCAAGGCGCAAGGGCCCTTAATCGAGGGAGCGCGAGCGGAGAAGCAGGCAAGCGCTCGGAATACAGAGTCGCCACTCGGATTTGAAGGTCCGACACCCAAGGAACCGTATTTCGAAGCACCTGCCGCGCTATTTGATTTGAAAAAGTGAAGGAACCAGTCCGTCAGAACCATATCTGGGTTCGGGGAGCCAGGTTACGAGAGTGGAAGGTTTTTAAGGCACCACTCGCCCAATCCGGAGATCGGTCTCTACTTAGGCATTTTGCAAAAATGTGATTCTTCTTTTATTAACCAATTTTAGCCAATTAGGGCGGGGGAACAGTTAATCGGGGATTAAGCTGTAACATGTTTGCAAGATGTGATAGAAAGCATGGCATGGATGGATGAAATAATAAAAGTAGGATAAAATCTAACCCCCTGATGAGAAAGAGACCAGACTGCTCATAAAATGAATGTGCCATACACCATGGCCACCTTTGCATGCATGGATCAACGTGCATGCAAAGTAGACCATCGCGCGACACACTCACTCACTCGCACGAGGGTCCTGTCTCACCACAGGTTGAATTTAATCCTCTTCCGGGCTCTGGAAGGACCAGTGCACACCCAGGAGGCAAACCAAGCAGTTTATATGGACTGAAAGTAAATGACTAATTACAAACTATTACATACAGGAGCCAAATTAATTGAAATGCAACCCCTAAACAGTGGGGGTGTTAAAACATGGCCAAGGGCCAAGTTGCTCATGCAAGGGCAATCACTGGACTTAGGAGGACCATCGCGCGAGACAGTGAGTCTCTCGCGCGCGAGTCCTGACTGGACTTCAAGGAATTGCTTTGCATGTTCTGGGCTCTGGTACATGTCCAGAAGCAACCCAGAAGCATTCCAAAAGAACAAATAAGCAATAACAGCTAATTTATGTATTTTTCATGCACAACAGTGAGCTAAAATACCTAACATGCTTTTAAACAAATAACAACATGATAAAACAAGGAAACCCAGCATCCCCAAACCCCACGAGGACTGTCGCGCGAGACAGTGGACTGTCGCGCGTGAGTCTGAGTCACTCGCGCGAGGGTATGCTTGAACCAGTTTCTTGTAACTCTGCTGACTTCAGGACCAGAACTGGTATTGATTACCAATCCTGGCCCTGACAGCCCCCCTCAGGGATCAAAACAGTAAGCAGAAATGGTGTTTATACCTTTGCTTGGAAGGTTTTGGAAAGGTTTGAACAAGTTGGAGAAGCTTGTGATGGAAAATGGAGTGAAGAAATGTATGGGAAGTGAGCTAGGGTTGAGAGCCTTTGTGCTTGCAAGAGTTCTCAATTTCCTGAACTTTCAAAGTTATTGAGTTTTTTTGTGGCCCTTGTAATGGAAGAACAAGGGGGGTACTTATAGGAGATGCCAAGGGCCAAAGGTGGTGGCAAACACCCCCTTAGAACCAAACTTGGTGGCTAAGCTTGGTGGAAAGGTGATGGGAAGGGTTGTGTGAGTGTGTGCTCCCAAAGCCTGTACTGTACAGTACTCTGTGGAGAAAAATGGGGTTCAGCAGCCCTGCAAGCCCCTCTGGCAAGCAACCAAGTGGCTGGCAAAAGGTGAAAGTGGATCGCCAGACTCGCGCGAGACACTGAGAGGGTCGCGCGAGAGTGCCATTAGTCGCGCGAGGGTCACAGTCAAATGTTTGACATTGACCACACTGCAAAGCGACTCGCCGAGGCGCTGACTCCTCGCGACGGTCAACTCCAGATCCAGGGTTGACTGATTTCTATTTTCTTGGTATAAGGGTTCAAAAGGGTTCAAAGGGTTCAAAGGGGGCTCCGCACACACCAAGCTCAAAGCTTTCCAACCTCAAGACTGCTTTTCGATTTGGTTCATCATCGGGGAAACAAGAAACCGTAAAACGATCGGGAGATCCGGATTGGGGTGTCTACAGTTTCTCTAACTAGTTGGTCAAAAACTAACTATACCAGTTTAGTAGGATTTCTAGCCAAGAATCATAATTATAAGACTCAATTCTAACTATGACCGATTAATAGCAATTAGAAGGGTTTTGAAACCATCCAAGAATAATTAAAGACTTTTCAAATATTAACAACGAAATTTTTATTTAGTAAAAATCAGAGTTGTTACAACCACAGTGTTGGAAAGCCATTCTAGGTAGTAAACTTCTCGTATAGCCTTTGCTTCCAGCAACCGATCAACCTCCTCGATCACAACATTTACGTGTTGTGCAGCCGATCATCATTTCTTTTACATCACGGGCTTGTGTTGGGGATTCACATTTAGGTGGTGGCAAATCACGTTTGCGTCCACCTCAGGCATCTCTTCGGGTACCCAAGCAACACATCAACGTGCTGTTTGAGGAATCTCACCAACTCCTCTTCTTTCTTGCTTATGTTTTCCCCAATCAGGAAATACCTTTCTAGATCATTATCGTTGATCTGAATCTTTTTCAATCCTTCCACCACTTTCTCGGTAGGGTTCCCTCCGACATCCTCGATGGTTGACAGGTCTTGAACTTCGACTGCTTGAACTAACTGTGCTTTTGGTGCCTTCTTGATTATGGAAATCAAGCACTACTGGGCAACCTTTTGGTTTCCTTTGATCCTCTCAATGCCATTGAACCCTGGAAACTTCACCATCTGATGGTAGGTGGAGGAAACCGCCCTCATCTTATGCAGCCATGTCCTTCCTATGATTGCATTATAGGAAGATGGTACATCTACTACCAGGAAATCGGTTCGTAAGACTACTATTCCTGCCCGAACAGGTAGTGTGATTTTGCCCACCGGCTAGACTGCTCCTGCACTAAATCCGACTAAAGGAGTTATTGATTGTACCAAGTCCGCCTATGTCAGTCCCAACTTCTTAAATGCGTCGTAGTACAGCACCTCCGTGCAGCTCCCTGAATCCACCAAGATTCTCTCCATGTCATATTCCCCAATACGTAGGGTTATGACCAAAGCATCATTGTGTGGCACTTGGACTCCTCCCAGGTCCTCATCCTTGAAGGTTATGCCTTCGTTGCATTCTTCTGCTTCACGTCCTCGTTTCTTTCCCACTCGCATCACATGCTGGTCATGCTTTACTTGCCTCTGGAGCAACCTCACCTTATTTCTCGTATAAGGTGCGACCAATCCATGTATCATATGGATTACACGCCTTGGATTTTGTTCGAAATCCAACTCCATTGCTTTTTCTGCACCCTTGTGCTCTTCCTGAATGAATTCTTTCAAATAACCTCAAGAAACCAAATCGTCAAAGTGCTGTTTGAACACCTCGTAGTCGTCTGTCATGTGACCCCAATCTTTGTAATAACTACAATGCTGACTCGTAGCTCTTTTTGCATCCTTATCACCTTCCAGCTTTGGGGGCCACTTAAAATATGGGCGGTTCTTTATTCGATAAAGAATCCGATAGATTGGTTCTTTCCAAACTGTCGTCACTGAGAAGAAAGACTTGGGGTCCGGGGCGTGCTTCTCTTTGTACGGCTCTTTCTTGGCTCGCCCATATTCTTTTCTCTCTTTGTAAGTTTTGGGCTCTGGCTTATCCGCTTTCTTTGTAGGACCCTTGGCCTGCTCGGCAACCATCTTGTCATCTTCCCGTAGTATGTCATCCTCTTTCCTGGCATGTTGTTCTATTCATTCCATTAGTTTTGCCAGCGTACCCACTGGATTCATGTTTAGGGACTTACGCAGTTCCCCTCGAACAGGCAACCCAGTCTTAAACATTACTATTGCATACTCCTCACTGCAACTTTCAATCTCATTGAAAGTCTCCCAGTATTTCTTAGCATAGTTCATGATGGGCTCATTCTCTCCCTGTTTCATAACAGAGAGACTCTCAAAGGTCTTTGGTGGTCTTTTGCTCATTAGGAACCGAGCAGTGAATTCCTCACCTAATTGCCCCCATCCTCATATGGTGTTCGGCCTTAGCTTATGGAACTAAGACAACGCCACTTTTCCCAAACTTGCTGGGAACATCTTGCACATGATTGCATCATCCCCGTCGTGCATAAACATCGCTTGCTGGTAGTGCTGTATGTGTACCACTGGATCAGCATTTGTTTCATAGAGGATGAACGCTCCGTGCTTCACCCTGCTCGGTAGCCTTGCCTCTTGCAACCTTCTTGCAAAAGGGGAGGATGCTATGTTGCTGAGGGCCTTCTGTGTTGCATCTCGTGCAGACATGGTCCCCTCTTCTCGCTCATTGGTCTGTTTGGAAGCATTTTGTTTCCAGTCGGAATCAGGTCTTTCGTACCTATCCCTGTGGTGCTTCCTGGTCCCTTGTTCCTCGGGGGTGGGACTTCGACTCATGCTCCTTTTTTTTCGTGAAGAAGCCCTCCTTCGTCTCGGAGTGGGGCTCCTGCTCTTGCTCCTCCTTCTTCGTAAAGGAGCCTTCTTGTATTCCACCAGGGCCAACCTAACTCCTTTGGAATTCCTTTGTGAAAGTCCAAAATCCTCCGGATGTTCTCGTATCCGTTGTAATTGTTGAATCTTGTATTCTCATCTCTATATCAGACGAGCATACTCCTCGATCTCCTGCCTCTTCTTATCCAGAATGTCCTCATTGTTATGCACACTTTTGGAGTGCACAACTGTCTCCCTCCCACGATGGGACTTACTCCTTCTCGTGGATTCCATGGCTGTCCTGCCGTCTCTATTCTTAGAGTCACCATGGACAGCCAGGGGCCGGTCCTTGCTCGTTGTCCTTCTTGCATGCCCGCCATCGGGCTTTCTTGGAGGATCTGGTGGGGATTTATCACCTTCCCCACCCAGCTGGTTCTTTGGATCGAGTAGTGTTTTCGGATCTTCTTCCACCATAATCGTTTTTCAAAGGGATCTCTTTCGTTTCCCACTGACGGCGCCAATTGTAAGTGCAAAAAAACGAAAGGGACTATAAACAGCATAAGAGAATAACGGCTAACCGTGACTTCTAGCCAAAACCCAAACACGTCGTCAGAAACCTAATATGCAAAACAGAGAAGGGTTGAGCATACCTTTGTTGCTCATGGTAAAGGCCCTCTGATGCCAAAGTTAGTATCATGTACTGGCAGAAAACCCTAATTATCAGTAGGAAAGTCGAACTGTAGACACCCCAATTTGGCATAACGATTATTTCAAGTCCCACCTTGGGGACCATCCCGATGATGAAATGGATACAGTGATTGCTGATTGCCTTCTTGAGAACCTTAGGACTTTCGGTAGGAGCTTTGAGCCACTTAGAGGACCCAATTCAGAGCCATACAGCCTTTTAGACAGAAATACAGAATCTTAGGAGAATCCATCTGCCGGCCATAACATTGATCTCACAGCCTTAACATCATTTCCTCACCCGAGCAACCTGTTGCTTGAAAATCTCCCTGAGAGATCCATCCCACGGCCGCAAGATCCATCCTTCGGCCGCCAAAAGCTTTCCTCGGCCGCCAGATCCATGGCCCGGCCGTCAGATTGTCCTTTTTCCAAACTCTGGAACGTTCTGTCGATTGTTTGATCCAACTACACTACCTCTCCGATGCGTTTAGGCCACGTTCAGAGATCACAATGAGGAGTTTGCATTGCATTGCAATTGCAATTGCAATCGTGCATTTTGATTGGACCGAGTGAATCACCAATTGCCTATATAAAGGGGCCTTTGGACTCCGAAATACACGACAAAATTCATATCAATATACTCACTCTCTAGCCACGAAACTCTGTCAATATATACTCTCAAACCCTCTCTACAAAAGCCCTAACCTCCTAAAGGCAGCCATCAATCCGGTGATCAAACCCCGAAGTCTCAAACCCTAACCCTAGGGTTTTTCAAAAAGCAATCAGTCAATCCCGATCAAATTCGAAGCAATCAAGCTACTGAGGGATCAAGGTGGTGAGGCCCAGGGGCCTCTGGTTTATCGTTTCTATGCTTAATCATAGCTTTTAATCATCTGCTAACTTTTCTGTCTGGTCTAAGGAAGAACATCGACCGGGGCTTCGATCCCTCAGCCAATACATCCAAACCAGGAGGATCCCTCGGCCGTGACATCCATTCACCGGCCGTGGGATCCATTCCCCCTGGGACAGCTTTGTTGTGTTTTATTGCTTTCTGATGCATGATTTACTTATCATCTCGGCTCACCTTATTTACTGTTTGGCATAAAAACAGATTATGTGTTAGAATTAAATAAAGCATTTATATGTCTTATGTTGAGCAATTATGGGCTAGCCTCATGGCTAGGCAGAGAGGGGTGCTTAACACCTTCCCCTTACTGTACCTTTGGCTTCCATATCCAGAATCTCTATGTATTTTCCTAGTTTTAATAAACTGAGTGGCGACTCTGTTTTGATGATAACTGCTATCATGTGGCGATGTTCCTAGCCATGGGAATATCCATGATCTTGGTTTATGAAGCAACCAACCAAATGAGCAAACAATGATCAATCTGTATGGCGATGCCCCGTTTGGGAGGTGTCTACAGTTTTCTGGCGACTCTGCTGGGGACATGAGAGCCATAACCAGAAAGTTCAACGTAAGACTAATACATGCCTTATTTAATTCATTTATCATATGCATCGAGCAGGCAAGCCTCGTTGAGTTCACCTAATACCGCGGCATGACACGGGCTATGTTAGGGGTTCCAACAAACTCCACAGTCACTTGTACCTATTGGTATATCAAAAAGGAAATCACCCAATTACCGCCTGTAATGGGCTGGCAAGAGGACTGGTGTTCTTTGATAATGGAGCACCCTGAGACTACCAAAACCTTACATGTGTTAGAAAGCCATAGAACCTATCAAACTAAGACAGGAACCTACAGGCTAGGAGCCTATTTGCATTTACTTGAGCAAAGTTCTTCCTCACACCCATTATACAAGTTTGTTGTAAAGTCTTCTTTTGCAGGCTAAGCCTTAGGGGGGCCTTTCTAAACCAAATGGAAGTGGGTAAGTTAACCTAATCTAACTAAAGCAAAAACTTTTCAGGAAAAATGGCCGTATCACTGCTCATGATCGATTCGCACTTTCAAATTGTCACCAAGCTGTCTGGTCTGCCCCGCTCTGCGGTCAAGGATTTCGATCCCTCCAAATACATCACTCCGATGGGACAACCAAGGCCTGTGGTAACTATGCTTGAAGACAACCATATCATGTTTGCAAGAACAGTCTATGAAGAAGAGATAGAAGAATTTGGCAGGGTCCCAATCTACTTCTATGACCCTTATGCACCTACTGATGACTACTGGCCAATTGATGAGGTCAACAACTCTGAGGCTGAAGAAGCAAGGGAAGAAGAATCTGCTGACAATGATCCACTAGACGAACTATCACTAAATCTACTCTTTGATGAGAGGGTCACCAACAATGAAATAAGGGTAATCCGTCCCATCACAGATAGATTTGGTAATTGGGGGGGATTTGTTGGCACACGAAGAGTCGACAACAACGACGAAGCAAAAATCGAAGCTCAACTAGAGGAAATGACAGCAATAATGAATCAAATGGCCCTCCAAGACTTGCAGGGTGACAATGATGAAAGTGCGAATCATAGTGACAACGAAGTGCTGATGATCAACCTTGGTGATGAAAAAGACTGCTTTGAGCTGATTGTGGATGCTAAAAAAGGGGCTTACCCTAACTGGACTGTGGAACACACTTTAAAATACAAAACGAAAAATGCTGATTCCGATCTTAGCTCTGATTCCGATTCCGACTCTAGGTCAACTCAATCCGAGTCTAGTTTTTCATCTTCCCAAACTACTGAGTCTAGTGAGGAAAACCTGGTCAAAGTGCCAAGGAATAACATCAATTTTGAGTTTGACTCTGAAATGTCTTTTGACAATTCTAGCAATGAGAAGGAAAATTTAGAGTATTTCACTTTGCCTATAATCAACTGTGTGGATTCCGACAATCCGAATTTTGAGGAAGAAATTCCCAAAGAAATTCTAGAATTCATCGAAAGAGAAGAGGAAAGGCACACTAAACTTTTTTTCGAGGAAATAATGTAGAGATCCGAATAATTTTTAATTTCTTGAAATGCTTATAAAATGCTAAATTGGGAAATTATGGTTTATTTGGTGAATATTTGAATTGGGGGCGTAAGTGAATGAATAGAAGAGTGAGGCGTGAATGTGTAATTTCAAGATATGGGACTATATAAGGTGTGTGTGTGCATTGTAGGAGAGCATTTTATCTCCTCCTCTCTCTCCCTCACGTCGTCTCCCTCCCTCTCTACCGTATCTATCTTTCTCTCTTGCTCTCTCTCAAAAACCCACCAAAACACCTCAAAGTTCTCAAGAACCCACCCTCATTTCACCTCCTCTACGCAACCCCGGGCTCGTATCGCATTGGGTGAGGCTCGGGAAGAAGATCTCGGTCGATTTCAAGAGTTGGGAGCTAGGGCTCGTTCTAGCATCTCGGGTTTCGTTCTTTGAATCGAGGTAGGGATTTCTAACTTTCTCTATATGTTTATGAGTTGATTCGGTGTCCAAAACTTGCCTTGGATCGTTGTTCAGAAGCCTCGTGTTTGCCCTTGAAATCTGTCAAATCGGGCTAAAGATCCCAGGTGCTACATGTAGCATGTTTACCCCGCTACATGTAGCAAACCCAGATTTCTTTAGTTTCGTTCACTGGCTACAAGTAGCGCCCTTAACCCGCTACATGTACCAAACTCCAAAATTCATTTTCTGATCGATGGATACATGTACCAGCTTTACGCCGCTACATGTAGCAAACTCAGATTGAACCTTTTATTCACTGGCTACATGTAGCACTTTTACCTTGCTACATGTACCAAACTGGAAATTCTTGAAAAGTTTCTCCTTCCATGTTTTGGACCCCCGATCACTTCTAATACTTTTTAAATGCTTTAAAATCATTCCTAAGCTTGATTGTTCGTATTCTAATGATTCGTAGATCATACTCACTCCTTTGGCTCTCGTCGTAGAAAAAGGAAAGTGTAGAATTAGATGAATATGGTACTCGTACATTATTTATGCATTTGGTTGATTGTAGCAAATATTATGTCATGTCTCAATGAACGATACAAACTTGTTTAGTGCTATGAGGTGACGTGGTGATTGGTGAAATGGAAAACGTATCGTAGCACCGTTATTGAACGTCGTAGGCCACACTAGGTGTAGCGAGGGATATATAGTTGGCTGATGTGAGTTTGTCTAATAGTCCAAATGATAATAGGGTAATTTGTGTCTTCATGATTCGTCTCGTTGACCTTCTTAGGTTCCTTTGGCGCTCATTTTATAAGATCCTCGTTTAGAACCTAGTGGGTGGTGTGTCAGGGAGTCGTTGTGGGGTTGGTACGTGACGTAGGGCATCGTGATAGGCTTTAAGGGATAACGTGAATGTAACGCCCCGAATTTTGGGTACGTTAAATAAATATTTTATTGAACAACAAAAGAGAGTCTGGCTCTTTATTACATCATAAACTCCCAAAGGTTCGTTTATTACACAAAAGGGATGGATATCTAAGGTTATCTACAGCTCCTTCTCTTCTTCCATCCTAGCAAGTTCCTCAGCTCCAAAAGCCTCCAAGGTGTACTGTTCATGCTGCTCATCTAACAAGTCTAACACATTATACCAGCGTCGCCACCAGTATAATATGTCAGGGTCACATAAAGCAACACCGTGAGCTTGAAAGCTCAATAGAGTAATCCAAACCCACTAACCCTTAACATACACATCAAAGATAGTATACGATTTTAACATGCTTTCAAACAACTCATACAATTACACATGCGCATTCACTAACGAGCGTTGGTGTCATGTTTTCAGTGTGTCTCCCCTACGCGACTCTTCGTTTTGTGTCTCATCTTTTATCATCAATTCCGAAAACACGCACGCACACAACCATGGGTTACAAGTACCTTGTGTCGCACAACAATGAGCTACCAAGTCCGGCTCATTGCCACAAGGTTACCAACGCACGGCCACAATGGCTACCAAGTCCGGCACATTGTGTCACACACACACACAACCATGAGCATCCAAGACCGGCACCTTGTGTCGCACAACAATGAGCTACCAAGTCCGGCTCATTGCCACAAAGGCTACCAAATCTAACTCATGGCCATAATGGCTACTAAGTCCGGTCATTATGCATTTCCAAAACACTTTTTATCCGTATCAACCACATCTTAGGTGTCATATCTCTACTTTTCCAATTCCATGTGTCTCGTAACATGCATCGACTCCGCGGTGGGACTATTCACATAACTCATGCGATATCATGCTCGTTAAAAGGTCAAAATACCAATACTTCATTTAAAACAATACTTTATCTTTAAAATGCATTTCCTTTGAGAGGTTCAATAAAGCAACACATGTTTATTGACGAGTTCACACAATCACGCGGTAACTAGGCGATCAAGCAATCAAGTAGTCATAAGATCAAAGTAAACTACGTTCTTTTAAACAAGAAAGTTCTACAAGCTAAATATCATAACTACATTATCATGCTCATGTACTTCAAAGAATTCTACGTCAAACAACATCATGCGATCAACTAGCCAAGTACTACATATTTTTAATCACGCTCATATCATACGATATACGTAGGGTAGGGGTATAGGTATACTACGTAGAGTTAGAGGTATAAGAAGATTCTACAAGCTAAATTCAAGTCAAACATGCATATAACTATTCAAGTACCACATATACTTAGAGATAGCGGGGTCGGAGTATTCTACCTTAATCCGAAACTAGTCGGGGCCGAATAAGCTAGTTGGAAAGTGCTACGGGCGTCGAATGCTCACAATCTGGACCCAACTTTGGATGGCAGTAACTCGGTCAATACTTGGCCGAATAGGATCGTTCTTGAGTCTAAAACGAAGATCTCAAATTTTCTACAACTTCCGTGAAGGACGTTATTCCAAGAAACGAATTTCGCCCGGAGAAAAATGGGGATAAGAAAGTGGACAGTGAGCTGTCTGGAATGAAATTTCCAGATTTTTCACTGAACTTTGGAGGTCGATATCTTGGTCATCTCTTGACCGTTTGGGGTGGTTCTTGGGTCTAAACTGAAGCTCTCGAAGTGTTCTACGACTTTCGTGGAGGTCGTTGTTCCTAGAAACGACTTTCGCCCGGAGAAAAAATGGAGTTTTTCAGAGGACAGTAGGCTGTCCAGAAACTGGTTTCTTAGAGATTTTAGAGAGAAGTTGGAGAATGAGGTGAAGGTGTGAGTTCAAATGAAGAAGTGGCTTGCTATTTATAGGCCAAGAACTCCCTCTCTCTCTCCCTAGCCGAATTTCCCTCTCTCTCTCTATACCTTATTTTTTTATTTCATCAAATCTTGCTTCCTTGCAAGAAACAACCTAAAAACTAGGCATGCAAGGCTAGGATGTGTCCTTTGGATTGGATTATGGAAGACTAGGCAAGGAAGGAGATTCGATTCAAGTATTCTAATGGGGTTTGTACAAGGAAGGACAAGATTGGATGGCATTGGTTATGCTTTCACTTGAAGCATACACAAACTAGGACAAGGATGACCAAGCAAGGTCAATCAAAGGAAAGCACACATCACTCTCTCTCTCTCCCTCTCCCATCCGAATCTCTCTCTCTCTCTCCCATCTCTCTCTCGGCTTCTCTCCTCTCTCTCTCTCTCTCTCTCTCTCTCCCACTTGTACCACTTGGAAAGTATATATATATACTAATATATACATATGTACTATGGGTCTTTAATAAAATCTAAGTTTTCAAGTAAATTAGATTTTCTAAATATAATAATCTATATACACACATGTTATATACAATATTATATATATATATACATACAAGTACACATATATATATATATAAGCATGTACTTACAATCTAGTCTAGGGTTCCATAGTCTAATACACTAACCTAATGCTTTCAAAGTACAATGGAAGCACAAGAAGTCAATCCAAGGTACTATCTCTCTCTCCTCCTTTCTTTCTCTCTCTCTCTCTCTCTCTCTCTCTCTCTCTCTCTCTCGGCTTTCTTTCTCTCTTTCTCTCTCATGTACTATATATATATACACATACTAGAAAGCAAACATATATAATAATGTATTAGTGTACTAGAATATCTAATAGATTTACAAGCAAAAGGATTTTCCAATTAAAAATGTAATACTCACATGCTATATACAATAAAATATATATATACAACAAGTACATACATATATATATATATATATATACATGTACTACACTATATCTATACTAGATATGACCTAGGACTAATATCTAATATAGTATTCTACTTCATCCAAAGTACCATGTACTAACCTAATATACTAATGGACTAATCTCAATTTAATGGATTTTAACACATGGCCAAATTTAATATTTAAATCAAACAAGTACATGATTGTCAAGACTAACTATTATCCAATGGATAATAGTTTCTCTAATGGTTAATAACCAATGGGTAATAATGGCTAGGATTCTAGTCTATCGCCCAATGGGTAAAGAATCTCCTAATGGTTATTATCCAACGGTTAATACCAAAAGTATAATACTTTGCAATTAAGAACTAAACTAATCTAATCTCATACTTAGGAAGATTAACCAAGGTTTACCTATTGACTAATGGGTATAGATTACCCTAGCATCTATCGTCCAACGGATAAATATTATCCTAGGTCAAACGCCAAGGCAAGGCGTGAGCGTGGCCAAGGCAGCCTGGTGGCAAGGCGGTGGCCAAAGCAGCCCGGTGGCCAAGGCAGCCTGGTGGCAAAGCGGTGGTCAAGCGGTGGCCAAAGCAGCCTGGTGGCCAAACAGTGGCCAAGCGGTGGCCAAAGCAGCCCGGTGGCCAAACAGTGGCCAAGGCAGCCTGGTGGCCAAGCGGTGGCCGAGCGACCGATGGCCAAGCGACTGGTAGCCAGCGGGCAGCGGTGGCCGCGATCCGATGGCTAACGATGGCCAAGGCAGTCCGGTAGCCAAGCGGTGGCCAAAGCAGCCTGGTGGCCAAATAGTGGCCAAGGCAGCCTGGTAGCCAAGCAGTGGCCAAGCGGCGGCCTGGTAGCCAAGTAGTGGCCAAGCATAGCCAAGGCACGGCCAGAGCAAAGCAGCCCAGCCACGCCAAGGTAAAAGCAAGGCGCGACCCGACGCCAAGGCAGAACCCGATGGCAGCCAAGGCAGAGCAACCTGGCAGTGACCCGACGCCTAGGCGAGGCAGACCCGACAGCGACCCGACGCCAAGGCAAGGCAGGCTTGTTAGCGAGCCGACGTCAAGGCAAGGCAGGCGCGACAGCGAGCCGACGCCAAGGCAAGGCAGGCCCGACAGCGAGCCGACGCCAAGGCAAGGCGGGCGCGACAGCCGAGCCGACGCCAAGGCGACCTAGCCAAGCCAAAGCAAGGCAGTCAAGTTAACGGTCAAGGCAAGGACTAAACATTAACCATTTTGGCATCGATGCAACGCTTTAGGTTATGGGAAATGCAACTAAGCCATATGGTAGTTAGGGTTTGCTACCTAATCGGTTGCCATGCAGGATTTCCAGCCGAGAAAATAAATTCTATGATTTTCTACAATTACCAAGTAACTATACCAAGGTCTTAATAGGCATACTCGTCTTTAGAAAATGACCTTAATGCCCGGGCGATGAATTCCAATCTCCTAAGTCATAAACCTAATTATGACGGATTATTAATCGCAAAAAGGGATTTATAAAATAAATAAAGAATTTTCAAATAAAATAACAAAATTTTTTAAGTCGATAACGACCGATTTTTGGATGTTGAAATGAAATCCAAGTATTAAAATAAAATTCAAATTTTTAGCGAAATTTTTTATTGACCAAAAATCAGGGTCGTTACAGTGAATCTAAGGTATCTAATAATGTACAGAAGGACATGTTTGTGAGTGTGTAATACATCGAATGAGGATGAATGAAAGACTGTGACCTTGGGAAGTATTGTTTTCTTGTATTTCGATTGTAAATGCATATGTGTTTGCGTGAGTTATGAATTTGAATTGAGGGTCTTGCAACGCAAGGTGTGGTAATGTGGAGACTCTGGAGGGCCCGCAACGCAAGGTGTGGTAATGCGGAAACCCAGGTGGAGAGAATTCACTGTAACGCAAGGGGTGGTAATACAGTTCAATATCTAGCATGATGAAGGAAGTTATGATTGATTATAGAAGTTCTTGTTGTCGTTTGGGTTGTTTATTGTTTGAGATTGTAACGGTTGAAAAAGGGAATAAACGATTGATATCATCAAAGTTTTTGAAAAGGAAGGAATTTGGTTTGGAAAAAGGATTTTTATGAAAATCCTCCGGCTATTCTTGAGCGAATCAACAGTTTCCGGTATTTGGGCACAAGTCAACGGATTCCGGTATTCAAGCTTGAATCAACGGAGCTTGACCCATTAAGGTCGAGAGTTTTCTCAAAAATATTTTGGTAAATCAAAAAGGAATGTTTTTTTTTTATGAAAGAGATATGATGGTGAATGGGAAAAGAAGAGGAAGTTAAGTGTGGCATTCACTTGAGGAATCTTAAAATGGTTCGGGAAATAGTCTTGGGTTATTAGATTGATATGTGTTCAATGTTGCTCCTAGTTGATGTATGAAATGTTTAGGGATATCTTTAAGACGTATTGAATCCAGTAGTCGTCGTCCTTCGATTCATCGTGGTGCCCCTTTGTTTCTCGTGTTCGCTTATTGAACTTCACTCACTCTTGGTGCATGTTTCTTCGCATTTTCATATAGTTTGAGTATAGATTTTCGTACTTGGCTAGTGTAGCTCAACAAAATCTTTCTTTTCAGGTTTTAATGCTGGACGGTAGCATCATTCAATGCGTGCTTGGGATGTGAATGACTTTTGTAAGCTTTTCACTTTTAGTTACTTACTTTTGATCAAGATGGTTTTGTAACAAAGTATTCAGGAAATTCTTTTGACAAAGAAGTTTGTAACACCCCACTCATGTTGTAATTGTACTTAAGCTAATTTGGGCCGTGGTGCCAAAGTTGTATTTTCTTTTGAATTGGGGGCTTGTCTGTAATTTAAACAGGCGGGATACTATTTTGGGAATGTGATGGCAAGCGAGGTTCTTTTATTTAAGAATATCATTTAATTTATGTTAAAAATCCAGGTCGTGACAAATTGGTATCAGAGCTGTAGGTTGTGAACACCTCGAGACCGTGGGGAGACTTTTAGTCTCATGGGTTCAAAAGTCGTTGCATCTTTTTACAAAATCACATGTGTGCTTGCATGAATGATATTAGTCCATTGAGATGGAATTGCATTTGTATCACAGTAGACTGGCGTAGTGTTGTTATCCATGCTGGAAAGGTTAGAGACGTGCATTATATAGCGATATGATTAATGTTGAAGACTTTCTTTTTCTTTATGCTTCGTAGTAAGATGTTTTCGAGGCGTGGAGTTAGGTGGGGTGAGACCGGAAATCGTGATCGTCAAGGGTGTAATGCATATGGGGAGAATGAGGTGAGTCAGCATACTAGGGATGAGGTAATGTTTCCCTGGATCGTTGAATGCGTGAAAGGTGCTGAGACACTGGAGGGTACATAGGGCGGTGTGAATGTGGAGGAAGTTAGGCATCGAGTCATTAGCGAGAGATCATCTTCTGAGAGTATTAAGAGTTCAGGAAGTAAGAAACCAAGGGAATTGTGTCTGTCCTTGTAGGGCCAGCAGAGTTTGAAACCATCTTCCTGTTCTAAGACCCCGGGAGTTGTCCTCGAATGTAAAATTGTGTGTCATCGTTGTGGTCAACCTGGTCACCTTCGTGCCCAATGTCCGTGGCATCAAAGATCTTGTTTTACTTGCGGGAGGTTTGACCATTTCATGAGAAACTGTCCACATAATGTGAGCCAGCTGCAAACCCCGACTACACAAAGACAACCGACCGTTAGAATAAGTACATCTCCAGGGGATTTTCGAAGCCAAAAGAGGAAAAGACAGAGAGAACCAAATCATTCATTACAAAACCAGATTAATCTTAGGCCACTTACTTTAACTAGGAATCAAGGAGTCACTCAGCTTGATAAGCTCTGCTATGTCTGTCGCAAACGTGGCCACTTCGCAAGAAATTGTTCTTTGGGATTGGGAGTACAAGGTGAGTCGAGCTTAGTGCAGAAGGTTAAACGTACACCGAAATAGCAACAAATGCGGTTCAGCGGCTAAAGCACTACCTCCTTCAATTCTCTAGCATTCAGAAAATATTAGTTGTGTGAGGTATCTTCTTTCCCTTATTGTTCGATTCATTCATGAGTCATTCTAAATTGATATGTTGTCTTGGGCCTCATTAGTTTCGATATCGACGATTTATCTATTTTGGGAAAGGATTGGTAGTAACCATGATGGTTGGTAATATTCCGAACTTTATCTCGTGAGAGTTGTTTCTTTATTTATCCTCTTTCATTGGCCTAACTGAATCTTGTTAGAATTGTATCGTAAGCTATTCTCATGAAGTCTCCTGTGTTGTTAACCTGTCAAAATTCTTGATATTCGAGTTAGTTGTTACGCAATCCATTCCTAGCTTTTCTTGGGTATATTCGAATCTTGTGACGAAGTATCCTGTGACACCTTTGCTATTGATGTTGATGAATGTTTCTCATGTTCCATTCAAAGTCTTATTTTGACAATCACGTTTGGGGTAGGCTTTCGTTGGTCAGCTAAGTCCCTCCGTTGCGACTAACAGTTTCGTCGTTTGTTTATAATTGTTATTCTGCGTAAGTTCTTATGTTGTAGCCTCCACTCATTAAACATAATCTGTGGTCATACACTTATTGATAAACGAATTCGTTGGTACTATTCAATTCGAACCTTGTTGCAATTGTTACCAACTTTGGTGCCACCATTTACCCTGATTCCTTAATTATGAAATCATGTGATTTGGACTTGTAAACGCTTGTATCCATTTGCTTGCCTACATCTATTCGGTTGGTTTGGACTTCATTGTTACAACTACTAGTTCGTTTGTTGGAAATGGTTACCCTACTCAAGTCCTCATGTCGTAAGTGGAGTCAAATCTTGTGGTAACATAATTATTGAAACCCATTTATTAGTGCCGCTCAATCCGAAATTCACTTGTTGTAGTTGCTCTCAATAGTACTCAACTCTGTTATGATTCCTCAACTTTGGAAGTAATAATCTGTTCTGTAACGCTCATCTTCAATTTGTTAGAAGTTCATACCATTTGGGTGTTGGACAATTTATGATTTCGTATCAGTTAGTTTACCGGAGATCTGTTTCACTGCCTTGTATTTATCCTCTATATCGAAACCCTTTATTTGTCAAGATTTTATTCGCTGACTCTTTCTGCTTGTAGAGCTATAAGAAGCTTACGATCGGTCATCTCAAATTTCTTGGATTATCAAAAAGAAAAGTACTTTGGGTTTGTAGCCTAACCGCCTTAAAGGATTCCATGTGTTCTTGAAATTCCGGATATCTCGTTACCATTCTTCGGATTCTTGATTGGCGTTGTTCGAGTTTCAGAGCTTGCTCATTTCGTTTGAGATAACAATTGAATCTTTCTCATAATCTATAGTGACCCAATCTGGAGCTAGAATTTAGTGCGACCTTTAGAGGAATTGGCTCATATTCATGATTCACTTGATTTGGTATGGACGAGTGCAATGAAATCTATTCGCCGACGACATTTAGGAGCTCGAGAGAGAATGACCGAACTAAGCAAGGGATTATGCCAACTGCTATCGTCATCTATAGTCATTCGAGGGGGAATCGTATGTTTCATAGAGCATCACTGTGTTGGAGTTCGTTTCGTTTCGGGCGGAAAGGAAAGCGTTCACCGCTAGAAAGATAGATGAGTGTCAAGTATCGTGTGTGTCTTTCGGATACCCAAGCGACGACCGATGAAATCCAGTTAGAAGAGGCGCTTGATCACCGCTCCTTCTAGATGGAGGTCTCGGGAAGTCAATTGGACTATCGGATTGCATTTAGAGGTAAGATCGTTATGCGTTGATAGATAATCGTATATGGCATTTTTCGCAATAAAAAGGAAGCTTAGAAATTACGTACCATTTAGAAGCGCCGCCGAAAGCTTTTGAGTATTTGTGATGCATTGTATATACGAATATTAAGGAGGTATGAGCCGAATCCATTGCATGAGTTAGAGAGGTCCAAAACTTGAGATGGAAGCCGACGTGTCCCATAGTGAGAATCCGATACGTATCCTAAATTTGCGTAGTCAAGTGGTGAGAGGTAAGCCGATACCGTTAGCACTAGTTTACATGAGAAAGGGGGAGCGAAGTTAGAAAGATATACTCGAGTTTGTTATTGTTGATTGATATGAATATTTGACATGGACGTTGATGGTTATTGAATTATGGTATGATGGATAATGTTACGATTGGAGTATGTTGATGTGTTGCATGTTTGGTTGGATTTTGTTTAGCAAATTTCGAGGACAAAATTTCTTTAAGGAGGATAGATTGTAGAGACCCGAATAATTTTTAATTTCTTGAAATGCTTATTAAATGCTAAATTGGGAAATTATGGTTTATTTGGTGAATATTTGAATTGGGGGCGTAAGTGAATGAATAGAAGAGTGAGGCGTGAATGTGTAATTTCAAGATATGGGATTATATAAGGTGTGTGTGTGCATTGTAGGAGAGCATTTTATCTCCTCCTCTCTCTCCCTCACGCCCTCTCCCTCCCTCTCTACCGTATCTATCTCTCTCTCTTGCTCTCTGTCAAAAACCCACCAAAACACCACAAAATTCTCAAGAACCCACCCTCATTTCACCTCCTCTACGCAACCCCGGGCTCGTATCGCATAGGGTGAGGCTTGGGAAGAAGATCTCAGTCGATTTCAAGAGTTGGGAGCTAAGGCTCGTTCTAGCATCTTCTTTGAATCGAGGTAGGGATTTCTAACTTTCTCTATATGTTTATGAGTTGATTCGGTGTCCAAAACTTGCCTTGGATCGTTGTTTGGAAGCCTCGTGTTTGCCCTTGAAATATGTCAAATCGGGCTGAAGATCCCAGGTGCTACATGTAGCAAACCCAGATTTCTTTAGTTTCGTTCACTGGCTACATGTAGCGCCCTTAACCTGCTACATGTACCAAACTCCAAAATTTATTTTCTGATTGATGGATACATGTACCAGCTTTACCCCGCTACATGTAGCAAACTCATATTGTACCTTTTATTCACTGGCTACATGTAGCACTTTTACCTTGCTACATGTACCAAACTAGAAATTCTTGAAAAGTTTCTCCTTCCATATTTTGGACCCCGATCACTTCTAATACTTTTTAAATGCTTTAAAATCATTCCTAAGCTTGATTGTTCGTATTCTAATGATTCGTAGATCACACTCACTCCTTTGGCTCTCGTCCTAGAAAAAGGAAAATGTAGAATTAGATGAATATGGTACTCGTACATTATTTATGCATTTGGTTGATTGTAGTAGATATTATGTCATGTCTCAATGAATGATACAAACTTGTTTAGTGCTATGAGGTGACGTGGTGATTGGTGAAATGGAAAACGTATCGTAGCACCGTTATTGAACGTCGTAGGCCACACTAGGTGTAGCGAGGGATGTATAGTTGGTTGATGTGAGTTTGTCTAATAGTCCAAATGATAATAGGGTAATTTGTGTCTTCATGATTCATCTCGTTGACCTTCTTAGGTTCCTTTGGCGCTCATTTTATAAGATCCTCATTTAGAACCTAGTGGGTGGTGTGTCAGGGAGTCGTTGTGGGGTTGGTACGTGACGTAGGGCATCGTGATAGGCTTTAAGGGATAACGTGAATCTAAGGTATCTAATAATGTACAGAAGGACATGTTTGTGAGTGTGTAATATATCGAATGAGGATGAATGAAAGACTGTGACCTTGGGAAGTATTGTCTTCTTGTATTCGGATTGTAAATGCATATGTGTTTACGTGAGTTATGAATTTGAATTGAGGGTCTTGTAACGCAAGGTGTGGTAATGCGGAGACTCTAGAGGGCTCGCAACGCAAGGTGTGGTAATGCGGAAACCCAGGTGGAGAGAATTCACTGTAATGCAAGGGGTGGTAACACAGTTCAATATCTAGCATGATGAAGGAAGTTATGATTGATTGTAGAAGTTCTTGTTGTCGTTTGGGCTGTTTATTGTTTGAGATTGTAACTGTTGAAAAAGGGAATAAACGATTGATATCATCAAAGTTTTTGAAAAGGAAGGAATTTGGTTTGGAAAAGGATTTTTATGAAAATCCTCCGGCTATTCTTGAGCGAATCAACGGTTTCCGGTATTTGGGCACAAATCAACGGATTCCGGTATTCAAGCTTGAATCAACGGAGCTTGACCCATTAAGGTCGAGAGTTTTCTCAAAAATATTTTGGTAAATCAAAAAGGAATGTTTTTTTTATGAAAGAGATTTGATGGTGAATGGGAAAAGAAGAGGAAGTTAAGTGTGACATTCACTTGAGGAATCTTAAAATGGTTCGTGAAATAGTCTTGGGTTATTAGATTGATATGTGTTCAATGTTGCTCCTAGTTGATGTACGAAATGTTTAGGGATATCTTTAAGACGTATTGAATCCAGTAGTCGTCGTCCTTCGATTCATCGTGGTGCCCCTTTGTTTCTCGTGTTCGCTTATTGAACTTCACTCACTCTTGGTGCATGTTTCTTCGCATTTTCATATAGTTTGAGTATAGATTTTCCTACTGGGCTAGTGTAGCTCAACAAAATCCTTCTTTTCAGGTTCTAATGCCGGACGGTAGTATCATTAAATGCGTGCTTGGGATGTGAACGACTTTTGTAAGCTTTTCACTTTTAGTTACTTACTTTTGATCAAGATGGTTTTGTAACAAAGTATTATAAAATTCTTTTGACAAAGAAGCTTGTAACACCCCACTCGTGTTGTAATTGTACTTAAGCTAATTTGGGCCGTGGTACCAAAGTTGTATTTTCTTTTGAATTGGGGACTTGTCTGTAATTTAAATAGGCGGGATACTATTTTGGGAATGGCAAGCGAGGTCCTTTTATTTAAGAATGTCATTTAATTTATGTTAGAAATGCAGGTCGTGACAAATAATTACAGCAAACATAGGCTTTAAAAACAAGTCCAAACTGGTTAAAATTGGTGCAACACTATCTTCTCAAGAAAGTGAAAAATTAATCCTTTTGCTAAATGAATACAAAGATGTTTTTGCTTGGTCTTACAAAGACATGCCTGGGATAGACCCTGAATTGGTTCAGTACAAAATTCCTCTTCATCCTGATGCAAAACCTATTAAACAAAAGTTAAGACGTATGCGCCCTGATTGGGTCTTAAAAATAAAAGAAGAAGTCACTGAGCAAATCAACGCCGGTTTTCTCAAAGTCACCGAGTATCCACAGTGGGTAGCCAACATCGTTCCAGTACCAAAGAAAACTGGAGGAATCAGGGTCTGTGTAGATTTTCGTGATCTCAACAAAGCCAGCCCAAAGGATGACTTCCCACTACCACACATAGACGAGCTTGTGGACAACACCGCGGGACAAGCACTGCAATCTTTCATGGATGGGTTTTCTGGGTATAATCAGATTTTGATGCCTCCTGAAGACAGAGAGAAGACCACCTTCACCACACCATGGGGAACTTACTGTTACCGAGTGATGCCATTCGGATTGAAAAATGCTGGAGCCACTTACCAGAGGATGGCAACCAAATTGCTATATGATATGATGCACAAGGAAGTAGAGGTGTATATCAATGATATGATAGTCAAATCAAAGGAAAGGGAGGGACACTACGAAGCACTTCAAAAGTTCTTTGAGAGGATTAGGCAATACAAGCTACGTCTCAATCCTCAAAAATGCACTTTTGGGGTAACGACTGGCAAAATGTTAGGATTCCTCATCACTTAAAGAGAAATCGAGGTAGACCCTTCCAAAATACAAGCCATCATGGAGATATCACCGCAAAAAACGGAAAAGGAAGTAAGGAGCTTTCTGGGGAAAGTGCAATTCGTCAACAAGTTTATTTCCTAACTCACAACCACCTGCGAACCTCTCTTCAAGCTTCTGAAGAAAGGTACTGATTTTGAGTGGAGCCAAGACTGTCAGCAATTGTTCGAAGCCATCAAAGAATATCTTCAGAATCCACCTATGCTGTCACCACCCATCCCTGAGAAGCCATTAATTCTATATCTTTCAGTAACAGACACATCCATGGGATGCATGCTAGCAGAAGAAAACGATGCCAAAGTAGAGTGCGCCATCTACTACCTCAGCAAGAAGATGATAGACTATGAAACAAGGTATACTTTCCTAGAGAAGACTTGTTGGGGGCTAGTGTGCGCCATGAAGAAACTAAGGCACTACCTAGTAGCACATCCGGTAGCTATTGCTTCTAGCAGAATTCGACCTCAAGTTCATGACAAGGAAATCGGTAAAAGGAAGGGCTATAGCAGAATTCTTCGCAGATCACCCTGTAACAAAAGCCGAAGCAGAGGACTTCATGTTCCTTGACGAAGACATCTTATGTCTCCAAGATGACACCTGGCAACTATACTTCGATGGAGCATCGAACCAAAGTGGATATGGCATAGGGATACTGCTGGTTTCCCCAAACAACTCTCATATCCCCTTGTTATATAAACTAAGGTTTGAAGTCACCAACAACCAAACTGAATATGAAGCTTGCATCGCTGGAATGAAGCCAGCCTTGGAACTAGGGGCAAGAAGGGTAGAAGTCACTGGAGATTCAAACCTAGTAGTATCCCAAGCAAGAGGAGACTGGAAGGTCAAAGAAGATACGCTAAAGCTATATCACTCTGTACTGGAGGACCTGATTCCACAATTCGACTCAGTCATCTTCACACACACTCCCAGAGAAAGCAATAGATTCGCAAATGCATTGGCAACGTTAGCCTCTATGGTCGACATACCCCTGGGATTCACAATGCGACCCCTTATGATCGAGCAGAAGGTCAAATCGGCCAGCATGCGAGTGCACTTTCGTTGAAGAGGATGAAGATGATGGTAAGCCTTGATATGAGGACATGAAGAAATTCTTGGAAGAAAGAGAGTACCCCTTTGAAGCCACTTCGAAAGACCAGGTGGCTCTACGAAAGTTTGCCACTCGATTTGTAACCTGTGGGGGAGCATTGTATCGAAGAGCGTACCTAGGTCCCAATCAGCTTTGTGTCATAACAGAAGAAAGTTGTAAGATAATGGAAGAAATACATGAAGGAATCTGTGGGCCGCATATGAATGGGGCAACAATGGCAAAGAAAATCCTGCGTCAGGGATACTACTGAACTACAATGGAAGCCGATTGTGCTGACTATGTTCGCCGATGTTACAAATGCCAAACTCACGCTGATCGCATGCGTATTCCACCTACGGAATTATACAGCATGACATCTCCTTGGCCATTCTCCACCTGGGGAATAGACATCATTGGGAGTATAAATCCAAAGGGAAAATACAAGCATCAGTTCATTTTAGTAGCCATCGACTATTTCACCAAATGGGTAGAAGCAGCCTCCTATGCCACCCTTAAGGCTACTCATGTGGCCAAGTTTATTCGCACCAATATCATCTATCGGTATGGAGTACCTCACGAGTTCATCTGTGACAATGGATCACACTTCAAAGGGGCAACAAAGAAGCTTTTCGCCGAATTTGGAACACAAAATCATTGGTCATCTACTTATCGACCTCAAACTAATGGAGCAGTTGAGGCTGCAAACAAGAACATCAAGAGGATTCTGCGGAAGACTACTGACACTTACACAAACTGGCCAGAAATGCTACCTCTGGCACTATGCGGTTATCGAACAACTGAAAGAACTTCAACTGGGGCCACTCCTTACTCCCTGGTCTATGGGATGGAAGATGTCGTACCTATCGAACTAGAACTACCCTCGTTAAGGGTTCTAGCTGAGGCTGGTATGATCGAAAAAGATTGGATTCAAAACCGCTATGACGAGTTAGCATTGATAGATGAAAGGAGACTGAGAGCGTTATACCATGTGCATGGGTATCAACGCTGCATCACGCGAGCATTCAACAAAAAGGTGAATCCGCGAGACTTCAAGGTGGGAGACATGGTGCTCAAAGCAATTTGTTGCCATGTTTCAGATCCAAGAGGCAAGTTTAGACCAAACTGGGGAGGACTATACCTTATCAAGCACATACTATCTGAAGGAGCAGCCTACATTGCAGATTTGGATGGAATGGAGTTCGCAACGCCAGTCAACATTGACAAACTGAGGAAGTATTACCCCTGAGATATGCTCGTTGGGCCGAAAACCACAAGGGTGGGCGGACCCAAGCAAAAATTAGAGCAAGCCTGCTAGGTTGAAAACCCGCAAGAGCGGCTTAGGCAAAAACTAAGGCATAAATAAAAGCGCTCGCTAGATTGAAAACCTGCAAGGGCAGTTTAGGCAAAATCAAGAGCACAAAGGAGAGGAAAATACCCGAGTGAACCCTAACTAAAACAAACAAACTTTGTGGGAACTACGTTTATGGCCTGATTCCCTCCATGGGATACGTAGGCAATCTCTGAATTGAGATTCGGCCACTGCTATTGTTATCACTTCCAAATTTTTAGGTCTATCCTAAAGCATGTTAAATGTCAAACCATGGCAACAACATTTTCAAAATAAAGCAACCAATGTTTTATTATTTCCAAGAAAAAAGGAAAAGCAAGCTCAAACAATTCCCAGTCTATGAAAACTAAAATCAAATCTTTCAAAAAGCATAAGCAAAGTGTCGATCTCTAGGTCCTCATTCTCTTTGCACTTTTGTCCTTCAAAAGGTTTTCCTCTAACCAACGCTTATACGAACCCGATAGTTTGTCAGCAAAGTTCTCAGCAACCTCTTGCATTACTCGATTTGGCCATAAACGAAGCACATTACGACGAAGGTTGGCATCATGAACCTTAGAAACAGCATACTCAGGGTCACCCAAAACTTTAACCTGTCCATCCCCAAACTGCCTTTGGAAACGAGCAGGGAAATAGAAGGTAACTTGAGTGATACCAATAACTACTACACCAAAATGGTTTATGGTATTTGCAGTCATGCTCTCTACACCATACTAGGGGTAAACCCACTGGATTCGATCACCCTTTCGAGTTGTGAGAACATGTGAGTCAAAATAAAGCCATACCTATAGAAAACAAGAGAAAATTGCGAGTTGTGAGAACATGTGAGTCAAAATAAAAGAGTGACGAGTGAAAAGATAAACTTGGCACAAAAAAAAAATAAAGAGCAAACCTGCAGTAACAAAGGGCTGCCTGAAAAACTGGGTTGTAGGATTACCCTTTATCATATCAAGGCCTATCAAGGTCTCTGCCAACACCAAACCAGCATAACCTATATGATTTCCCATCTGTTGAGCAAAATCAAGCAGCATAGAATCGGCATGGCCAGAGGGAGGACCAAGCAAGTAATAATGGAGAAGACAGATGCACAGTGCATGAAAGCACGCTTTCTATTGAGGAATTTGACGATGAGCTTCAGCTGTACCAAAGTGCTAAACAAGCTGTAAGGTTTCCAACCTTCCATTCACCATGAAAAACCTAGCCTCATGCTTCTGAACTTAGAGCAAATCCTTTAAGAGATTGCCTCGATTAAACAAAGGGTTGGGAATAATGAGACCTTCTCTATCCGAATGACCCATGATAGCTGCAAATTCCTCGATAGTAGGACACAATTCCTCTCTTCTATATCAAAAGACATGAAAACAGGGTCCCACAGGCTAGTGGCTGCCCAAAGGAAAGCAAAATTCACAGGGATTTGGCGAAGGGAGAAGATGAAGTCCATACCAAAAGACTTAAAGTGCAAACGGTCGAGGCCGTTAAACGAATCCAACCACTGATCAAGGACTAGTTGTGCCATGGAGTCGTTGCTGACAAAAGCCATCGAGTTTGTAGAACATATACTTATAGGCTAGGTTGAGTCCTAGTTCGAATCGGAATCACATTCCAAAACTCTCGGAAATCAAGTCGGTCTCTCGGCCGGTACTTCAATATAGCGGCCGCTTTCACACGCCAATCAAAGATCAGGTAAGACAAATCGATTATTCGGCCGACATATCGAAGGTTCGGCCGCTTAATCGAAAGGTCGGCCGCCAGAACGACCCTTTTACAGAAAATCTCCACGGTTCTGTCTAGTTCGTCAAAATTTCTATCAAACCAATTTTACGCCATAACAGGTATAAACAAGAAACATACACAGTCACATATCAGAGCAAAATGTTTTGTTTCATATAACAAAAGTTTTTTTACATCACAAGGTGAATCATCCCACATTTCCTCCACAAGCTATACATCGGTTTTCTATCAAACTAACCTATGCAGGAAAACAAAAAAAAAGGAGAAGAGGATGCCGAATTCTTTGGTGGTCCAAACACCAGAGACCAGTTACAAAAAAGAAAAGGATACCCCCGAGGAAACGTGTACAAAAGAAGCACTGCGGTGCAGAAGAGACATCACGCAGCTCAGAAAAACCATCATTTTGCGTACAAGCGCCACCCTAGGAGCTCCGCATCACGAAAGCAAGAGAGAACCAAAAACAACGTGGACTCCCTCCGCGATCGCTGGCCACACATCACCCATGGCCCGGCCCCGGCGAAGACGAAGCAAAGAGGAGAAAGAAATCTTCGGTAGAACTCTCGGGCATAAAACAAAGAGAGAAGGAAGAAAGAAAAATGAAATGAAACGGCCGAAGCCATGGCCTTTTATAGGGCGCTGGAAATAAAGCGATGCCGTGGCCGAGACATCAATAACTCGGCCAGGATATCCATTATTCGGCCGAGAGATTTATCTCCTGCCCCCCTTAATCAATACCTTTCAAAAGCATCAGACCCTGCCCAGTGCAACTATTCAAGCCATTATGAAGCTATGGGTCCATGACCAACAGAGACAATGATCAGCCTTGGGGGCATGCCCGAGTGCAAAGGAAGCTCTCTCTCCACAAACTGCTGGCCGAAGCTTTCGTTACAGCAAATCAAGATACAAACAGCTCTGCTATCACCATCATAACTCCAAATCCACCTACAACAAAACAATAGCAGCCCCAAGCTTATTATCTCAGCAATACCATGCTTCTTGCACCATTACCACTTGAGCAGCTCTAAGCCCGCTATCATGCTATCATCTTAGCACCTCGCCTCTTATCGTAAGCTCAATAGCTCCAAGCTCGCTACTGCTCAGCAGTTCTATGCCCATGATCATTACCAGCAACCCTATAGCTCCACAGCTCCATCTGCTACAGCAGGCTCCAAGCTCATCACTATCAAAGCAATCCCACAACAGTTCTGCGCCCTTTAAATCAGCGGCTCTAAGCCCATCTATCAAAAATAGGTTCCTTGCCTATCATCTCAGCGACTCCAAGCCCATTATCTCAGCGGCTCTACGCCCCCACCTATCAATTCAATGGCTCCAAGCCCGTTCTCAACAACCTAACAGCTCTAAACCCGTGTTCATTGTCAAACCCGCAGCTCCATATTACCTCAACTGGCTCCACGCTATAACAGCCAGGCCAATCATTTTGGCGGCTCCAACCCCATTATCTCAACTGGCTCTATACCGTAACCACTTCAACCAACTCAGGGGCTCTACGCCCACTACTCAGTGGCTTCGCGTCCATATTTATCATCATAGCAGCTCCAAGCTCGCAACTACTCAGTGGCTCCGTGCCCATACCTATCAAACTCAACAGGCTCCATGCCTATCATCTTAGCAGGCTTCGCGCCCATTATCCCAGTCACCTCAGCGGCTCCATGCCCATTATTTCAACTGGCTCTATGCCATAATAATTCTCAACAAGCTCTACGCCCGTCAACTCAACTGGCTCCGCGCCATAACAACTGGCTCCACGCCATAGCAAGCTATCTCAGCAGGCTCTAGGCCGCCCCAATCAAGACATCATCAATTCTCAAGCTCTACGCTTGAATGCTCAAAACCCAACATTTCGAATGCTCGAAGCTCTTCGAATGCCCAACCACTATGTACTGGATGCTCAAGTTCTACACTTGAATGCTCAAGCTCTATGCTTGAATGCCCAACCACTGCATACTGGATGCTCAAAGCCTATACTTTGAATGCTCAGATTCTACCATCCGAATGCTCGAGCTCTACGCTCCGAATGCTCAAGTCCAGAACTTGATAGAAGCTCAAAGCTTAAATTAAACACACACGCACGGGCCCATGCACATATTGCATCAATTACATCACCATTATCACATCGAGTCTGCATCATCATATTTGTTCACATCTAACCACCATCATCATATACATATTCTGCATATCTCTCTCACTCATGAAACAGGTCAATCTTGCAATCAAACAGCTCCGCACCTCGGTTTTATTAATCGGTCCAGAACCTCGATCCTTTGGCTCCTCGCCAAAATTTATGATGAGAAAGCTCCGTGCACAGACCATCAGAATGCAACCAGCTCCATGCTTCGGTGCTACCTCTCCAGGCTCTCACCTTACGATCAACACCAGCTCCGTGCTTCGGTTCTACCTTCTAGGCTCTCGCCTCATGGTCAACACCAGCTCCGCGCTTTGGTTTCATCTCAAAGGCTCCATGCTTTAAAACCTATAAAGTGGCTCCGTGTCTCAGTTTCTTCATTCCAATGCTCCGTGCTTAAGCTACTGGCCCTGTGCCTCCCATATCTCAAGAAACGGCGTCCAACTCGTCTCCGGAAGATGGCTTGGGTTCCACCCCATATCTCAAAATTGGCGTCCAATTCATCCCCAGTAGATGGCTTGGATTCCACCCCAATTACATCAATTCCTTCCAGCTCATTCGCAAGGATAGGCTACTCTACCGAGTTTTCCTCAGTCAAAGTCAAGATGATAAAGAAAAGCAAACACATCCGCCGTGTATTGTTCTACCCCAAAATACAAAGGACGCTCTCCGCAAAAGCATCCCCGGCAGCCCAGCGCTCCTTCAACTACTCTCCGCCAAAATCCTGGCTCAGCCAACGTACGTCAAACTACGGCTTTTAAAGCCCGAAGGTACGTCTTCTGTCTCTAACCCTCTAAACTTTTTCTTTTTTTATTGCCCTCGAACTACGGTTGGTCTGAATTTCTCTTGTGGAATACGTACGCAGCCTCCCGGCCCGACCATAACAAAAACCTTTTCTAAAAAACCCTTAGAATAGTGGTTGGACCAAATTGAGTTGCTTTTACAGCTTTGCCTTTTACTCAAATATGTCTCGTGATCCGTCTGAGCTCAGTCAAAGAGGGCATCTGTAGACACCCCAATTTGGCCTAATGATTATTTCAGGTCCCACATTGGGGACCATCTCGATGATGAAATGGATACAGTGATTGCTGATTGCCTTCTTGAGAACCTTAGGACTTTCGGTAAGAACTTTGAGCCACTTAGAGGACCCAATTCAGAGCCACACAGTCTTTCAGACAAAAATACAAAATCTTAGGAGAATCCATCTGCCGGTCGTAACATTGATCTCACAGCCTTAACATCATTTCCTCACCCGAGCAACCTGTTGCTTGAAAATCTCCCTGAGAGATCCATCCCACGACCGCAAGATCCATCCTCCAGCCGCCAAAAGCTTTCCTCGGCCGCCAAATCCATGGCCCGAGCGTCAGATTGTCCTTTTTCCAATCTCTGGAACGTTCTGTCGATTGTTTGATCCAACTACACTACCTCTCCAATGTGTTCGAGCCACGTTTAGAGATCACAACGAGGAGTTTGCATTGCATTGCGATTGCAATTGCAGTCGTGCGTTTTGATTGGACCGAGTGAGTCACCAATTGCCTATATAAAAGGGCTTTTGGACTTCGAAATACACCACGAAATTCATATCAATATACTCACTCTCTAGCCACGAAACTCTGTCAACATATACTCTCAAACCCTCTCTACAAAAGACCTAACCTCCCGAAGGCAGCCATCAATCCGGCGATCAAACCCCGAAGTCTTAAACCCTAACCCTACGGTTTTTCAAGAAGCAATCAATTAATCCCGATCAAATCTGAAGCAATCAAGCTACGAGGGATCAAGGTGGTGAGGCCCAGGGGCCTCTGGTTTGGTTTATTTATCGTTTCTATGCTTAATCGTAGCTTTTAATCATCTACTAACTTTTCTGTCTGGTATGAGGAAGAACGTCGACCGGGGCTTCGATCCCTCGGCCGATACATCCAAACCAGGAGGATCCCTCGGTCGTGACAGCCATTCACCGGCCGTGGGATCCATTCCCCCTGGGACAGCTTTGTTGTGTTTTATTGCTTTCTGATGCATGATTTATTTATCGTCTCGGCTCACCTTATTTATTGTTTGGCATAAAAACAGATTATATGTTAGAATTAAATAAAGCATCTATAAGTCTTATGTTGAGCGATTATGGGCTAGCCTCATGGCTAGGCAGAGAAGGGTGCCTAACACCTTCCCCTTACTGTACCTTTGGCTTTCGTATCCAGAATCTCGATCTATTTTCCTAGTTTTAATAAATTGGGTGGCGACTCTATTTTGATGATAACCGCTATCATGTGGCGATGTTCCTAGCCATGGGAATATCCATGATCTTGATTTATGAAGCAAGCAACCAAATGAGCAAACAATGATCAATCGGTATGGCGATGCCCAGTTTGGGAGGTGTCTACATGAATTGCAATGTATTGCGTACCTTTTACCTTTATTTCAACCTCGTTTATATAGGCATACGTTTGGTTGCTGCCCAAGCATCTTTGTTGCCCTAGGTTTCCTATCTCGTATAGGAAACCCAGAATATCTCGGATTCTCGTTCCCTTATCTGTTTATTACCTTAGTCCTTTTAGGACTCTTTTCCATAGCTGGTCGAATATCCCATTCCTGTTGGGTATCTCTCCTTGATCCTATTTTCTTGAGATCTTTTCCCTTTTATGGATTTCAACCATTCCAGGGCCCTCCAGAGCGTCCCTTGCATCTAAGGCTCTTCCCCCAGAATTCCCCTCCTGTTCGGCTGTCCCGTTGCCGAACAAACTACTTTGACCAGTGGCCTCACATGCCACTATTCCTTTATCAGTCTTTTGGTCCAACATCTGCTCGTGTTTACTGGACCATGACTCCGTATAGACTTTCTGGACTATTGACTTTTCATGTCACTAGTCCCTATCGCCGTACACCGTATTGCACAGCAACTGTTCCTATCGTATGTTTTCCATGGTCCCACGTACCATGTGTTCGGGCCTCTCTTACACCTATTCATGAATACCTCCCTACAAAGAGAAAAAGCAAGGACTTGGGAAATGGGCCCCAAATTGGGAAGGACCTTTTCGAATTCATAAGGTACTAAAAGGCGAAGCTTATCATCTAAGGGAGTTGAATGAATGTGTTCAACGAAGGAAAATAAATGGTAAGTATTTAAAGGCCTATGCCCCTTCTATTTGGGAAAGTTTTGCTAAAATGTAAAATATAATTGGTCTAAGTTGGTTCAAAACTTATCAGTTTTAATCAGTATTGGAATCTTTGGATTAAAGAGCCTTCGAAGTAAATTGGAAAGATATAAATAACTTCCAGTAGATGCTTTGTAATGGTTAGTCTTGTAAGCCAAAACTTTAGGACTACAGATCTCGAAATCCAGCGCTGAAGATGTGTTTATTTGTATGGTTTAATTGAATGATCTCCCTACGATTAGCAAATGACTTAATGCAAGACAAACAAAAGGAGGATTTTCATTCATTCGAACTATATTTACAACAAAAACGTAACACCCTAATGGGTGTAACAAAAGAAAACAACCCCAAGTGGGTTTGAATAAAAAAACAGACCTAAGTAGGTCTGAACAAGAAAATAAAATTGAAGATTTACGAGAATCTTCATAATACAAAAAATTGGCCAGACTTCGGCCAGAAACCAAAATGAAGATCATCTTTGATCCTCATAGTCCCAAAGGTAGGTCTCTATGGAGACCAACCCTCCAGAGGATTTTTGGCTTCATGAGCCAAAAGAATGACCGTGAGCTCATCCCAGGTCTTGGCCAGGTTGAGACAGGAGGCAGTCTCTACATCCACCATTTGAGCACGAAGCTCATGAAGTTCACATCGAAGGGCTTAGAGCTTCGCCTGGTGTTCCTTTTTGAGCTCAGCAATGATACTTGCCATTTTATTGGCAAGATCTTCCATTAGAGCAGCAAGAGAGGGATTTTGTGGGTTGTTAGCCATTTCTGAGTACGTTTCTAGAGTGGAAGCCGAGAGGGATAAAGAGAAAGATGAACGGACGTAGTGATGACCAAGGGTGTGTATCCAACATTTATAGCTAAAGGTTTGGAAAAAAGTTCATTGATCAGCGTGATATCTAATTAATGGATAGGTGTATGCGTCTCAAAGGTGAAAAGACGTGTAACACCCCGAATTTTGGGTACGTTAAATAAATATTTTTACTGAAAATCTAAATAGAGTCTGGCTCATTATTACATTATAACTCCCACGAGAGTTCATTATTTACATAAGAGAGGGAAACTAGGGTTCCTAACTACAGCTCTGCCTGCTCCTCCATCCTAGCCAGCTCTTCAGCTCTAAATGCCTCCAAGGTGTACTGTTCATCTTGATCATCTACAAAGTCTGACACATTATACCAGCGTCGCCACCAGTATAATATGTCAGGGTCAGCAAAGGTAACACCATGAGCTACAAGTGCTCAGGAGAATAATCCTATACCCACTAACCCTTAACTTACAAGTAGCAGGTCACATAGCACATACATATCCAACAAGGCAATAACAATGACACATCCACATTCCTTAATCTAACGTTGGTGTCTGTGATATCTGAGTTTCTCCTACGCGACTCATCGTAGACTGTGTGTCATTTCCACTTTAACAATCAACATTTCGAAAATCATTTTAACACACCTAACCTCGGTTCCGCCGTTCTGGTCTCCCGATTATCCTCACAATGGTTCCGCCGCACTAGGTTCCCATTGGCACACAAAATTTGCATTGGCTCCTCTCCACGGATAACCAAGCCATACCTCACCATCATTCCGCTACTTCGGGTTCCCATGGGAACGCACACAACCTCACAATGATTCCGTTGATCCGGATTCCCATTGGAACACACACAAACCTCAGAATGGTTCCGCTATTCTGGATTTCCATTAGAACACACACATTTCCACAATGGGCAAGTCCGGCCATAATGCGATTTCAAAACACACCTTGTCATTAACACACCCTAGGTGTCTTGTTTCTAACTTTCTCGACTTTTGTGTCTTGTTTTCATGCATAGACTCCACGGTAGGACTTTTTCATGTAACTAATCATAAATCATTCATTGTAATCTTGAAACTAAACTAGCAAGATCATCCAACTCTATATTACTAAATCATGCTCAAATAACCATTTAAAGCATAACGCCACATGTACGAACGCCTTTGGAGTGGAAACCACTTATGCTTTTTCACACAACCACAAGTAATTGAAGCAAACATGCATACATGCTCATAACCATCTTAAAGATCAAAATATGAATACTTTTAATCAAGTTCTATATCTCAAAATCCGTTCTTCTTCCTTTTTGGGAGGTTCAAAAAGACGACATATGTTTTTCAAGAAAACTAAAGTATAAGAATGATCATATAACTTTTATACTTAGAGTCAATAGGTATGGGAAAATCTACCGTCTTTCTTGGCAGTAGGGCGGCTATGGAAGGTAAGTCGGCTATCAGACGGAGTAACTTCCTATGGTAAGCTTCCGATAGCTTCGAAAGAGAAAGGTTTCTCTCAAAACTAGATCTTGACTAATACTACCAAAACTTTTGGATCTAGAGGGTGGTCGGGTTGCGGTTTAGTGGCAGCTTTGGATGAGTTTCTTGAAGAACTTAGGAAGAACTCAAGAACAATGAAGAACAAGCAAGAACACAAGATTTTTAGAAAGAGAAGTTGAAGGATGGGAGGTGTGAGTTGAATGGCAAGCATGAGATGCTATTTATAGCAAAAACTTGACTCCCACTCCCCCTCACAATGGCTGGCCCTCTCTCTCTCAATCTCTCCCTTGGATTTTGTTCCATTGTATTGTCATTTCATGCTTTGAAAGCATGCCATGCTTCCATGACTTGTCTTGTCCAATGTTTTTAGGCTTAAGGCTAAATACTAACTAGGATTTTAGGTGAATCTAGATAATTATGGCAAGTCTTACAAGTCTAAGTTAGGGTTTGATTAGGCTAGAGTATAGCCTTCCATGTTTAGTCATTCCTATGTCTATGTTGTAGTCAAATCCTAGGGCAATTAGGGCTAGGTTCTAGGATGATTAAAGACTATTACGGAATCAAATCTAGGATGATTAAGGCTAGGATTCTATGCTTAAGAAAGACTAGAATGAGTTGTCAAGTCGTAAATAGACTTAAGGGCTAAAAGGGTAGCTTGGAGTGCAGAACACACAAGCACACACCACACTCTCTCTCTTTCTTTCTCTCGGCCTCTCTCTCTCCTCCCTCTCTCTCGGCCTCTCTCTCCTCTCTCCTCTCTTGACTTCCCTCACTCTCCTCTTTCTCCCATGTGCTATATATATATATATATATATATATATATATATATATATATGTCTATGTATGTGTAAGACTAGGTATGGTTAGGCTCAAGTAGGCTTATAAGGCCTAGGGAAAAGAAATGATGAAAGGTTAAGGCCATAATGACAAGTTATTAACCAATGGATAACACTTCTCCTAGCAACAATACATATATCTATACATATACATCTAGATATACTTAGGTCCAAGTAGCCCCAATCGGTCTAAAGGAAAAGGGTAATGATTAAACTGGGCTTTCAAGGACAAGAATATTGTCCAATGGTTAAAAGTTTCCTTGAAAGTGAACTAGTCATGATTACACTAAGTCATGAGTGCTACTTTTGGAAGTATCATGATTACTATCTTTGTCCAATGGTTTATAAATGCTAGGAAAAGGTAATCAAGTCAATTGGTACTTAGGTTTGGCTAACTAAACGGTTGGAAACTAATTCTACTTGCCACGTATGATTTCTAGCCAAGAAATATAATTTTAAGACTTTATTTCATTTTCTAGGAAAATATACGAGTGCTTCTGTAAGCATACTTGTCTTTAGAAAATGACTAGATTGTCCTGCGAAAAGATATAATTTAAAATGTTTCAAATCTAATTATGACGGATTATTAAAAATTTAAAAGGAATTTTAAAAGCAATTGAAGTAATTTAAATAAAATTCTAATATTTTATGAAATTTTTATTTACCAAAAATTGGGGTTGTTACAAGACGGGTGGCTGTGAAAGCCCATTACGTCATTAGTAATGATGATTACTGCTAATGGGGGGTGTGAACAATCTCTAATATTTAATATACTGGTTGAAATATTTAAGACCAGAAGATATTAGTCGAGAGATTCAAAGCACCTTGAAGCAGTAGCCGAAACGGATAAACAAATGGTTATTTTCTTTTACCATACATTTGTTTGTCATTCAGAATTATATTTATAGATTTCGAACTTCATAATTGGGCTTCGAACCACTCATGAAGGGTTTTTTATCTATAAAATATATCCCTTGTAGATACATGATTATGATAAAGTATGTATAACCATGGGTATAATGGAGAAGGAATACCTTTAAGGGAAAACTTTTTCATTCATACTCACAACATTAAATGATAAGAAAACACCTAAATAGGTGTAATAACAAGGGATCAAAAGTATCTTTGTTTTTGCCCTTTGGTAAAGAAATTTATTTCTGGGATATTAATTGGTTTTCAGAATAGCTCTCAAACCACCAAGAGACTGGCTATAAACCATGGATGTTGTTAGCCAAACCACAATATAGTATGAATATGTAATGAGAATTGAGAAAATGAGTCATTCCATTCATTATATTCATAAGAAAGGTACATCCAGAACACCCATGTAAGGGGATATTACAGAAATAGACCTAATTAGGTTTAAACCTCTGTAAGGACCCGTAATTTTGGAGTTTAACAAAAGGATTTATTAAATATTATAAATGAGGAAAAATGTGAATTTTATTGAGTTTATTTGATTTGGGGTTAATGTGTTAGGATTATTACTTGAGGGAGTGTAAGTGTGTTTTGTGTGGGTACTAGTATAAAAGAGTGTGTGTGTGTGTGTAGGAGATCAAATTCTCCATCTCATTCTCTCTCTCCCTCCCGACGCTTCTCTCTCCCTCTCGGCTCTCTCTCACTCTCTTCCTCTCTCACTCAAAAATCCACCAAAACCCATACAAAACCACCTCCATTTGACCTTCCATCGACGTTGTTGAGCTTGAATTTCGTGGGTTTTGCTCGGCGGAGGAGGATTCAATTGATTTTGAAGTTTTCGGAGTCTAGGGCTTGCTCGAATCGCGTGGGTTTCGATCCTTGACTTGAGGTAGGGATTTCTTACTCTTGTTATGAGTTTATGTGGTGATTATGTGTCTAAATCGTGCCTTATTTCATTGGATTTTGATTTCGCGCTCATCCTTCGTTTTCTGAAAAATCGCCTGCTGTCAGGCAGAGGTAGCGCTACCCCATTTTTGAGGTAGCGATACCTTAGGTAGCGATACCTAGTTTTTGAGGTAGCGCCAACATGCCAACTATATCAACATGCCAACTATATCTCATTCATACATGAAATATGTTTCAACATGCCAACTATATCACCAAACATGCCATAAATGTTCATAAGCAATCAATCAATCACAAATTGCATCTTATTGACACTTAAACCAGGTAAACTATTGTTCAATCCTTACTAACAGTAGGCTGATGGGTCAAGAATAGCATTCACTAATCATAGGAAGTCAAAAACGATGGAACGAGGATCTTAGGGGTAGCCAACGGATGTTGGGAGGCCGACACACCCTCACACTAATGGTCATAACTTTTTGTATACTCAAAGTATTAAAGTGATTTTGGTAGCAATGGAAAGCTAACTTCAAGACCTTCGAATCGGAACCAAGTTTGCATGAATTGGACGTCAGATGAGAAAGTTATGGTCGTTTGAAGTTGGGCTGAAATCAGAAAGATGAGCAGAAATTCCAGAGAGGGGTCGATCCCCCCGTCACCAGAGATCGATCATCGATCCCCCAAGTTTAGGGATCGATCCCTATACGATTTTGGGTGATTTTCTGCAGATTTCGACAGATTTTCAAAGAAACAAAGGGGGACGATCCAACCACGACCCATGCATCAAAACAACATATATACACATAGCAGAGGTAAAGATGTCCCTACCTCATGACGATAATCAAGATCTACGAGATTTGAATGAGCCCTAGCCTCTTTGAACCTCAAAACCTCGATTCGAGCTTGACCCAATGATTTCCTGTAAAGACCCTGATTTTTGGTCAATAAAAAATTTTGTTAAAAATTTGAATTTTACTTGGATTTCATTTTAATAACCAAAAATCCATCTTTATTGACTTATTAAAAAATCTCGTTTGTTATATTCAAAAATCCTTTATGAAGTCTTGGACCGCTTTCCTTTAAAAACCGTCATAATTAGATCTAATTTCATTGACTGACAATCTAGTCATTTTCTAAAGACAAGTGTGCTTATAAATCTCCAAAATTATATTACTTGGCTAGAAACTCTACATGGCAAGTCTAGTTAGCTTCTAACCAACTAGTTAGAGAAACCCAACTACCATTTCACTTAGTCACTTTCTCCTAACCCTAGATGAGCCTTTTGAACCTTCTTGAACCTTATGAACCGTCCAAACCCTAATGGAACCCTTTGGACCTTTAACCTTTACCCATTGGTTGATAAAAGTTAGGAAAACTTTTATCCATTGAACAATAGGAAATCTAGATTTTCTACCAAAAGTACTTGACTAGATTTTGTTAAAAGTATATATATATATATATAGTAGTATATAGTCATAAATGCCATGTTTAAAGGACATGGTCATTTGAAGGTCATATATATAAGTATATATTACCTCACCTCTTTACCCGTTGGTCAATAACCGTTACGAGAATTATTACCCATTGGATAATAGCTTAGCCTTGCCAATAAGTACTAGGATTTATTAAAATAGTCATTCATTAGATTTTCCATAAACTTGAAAGTTTAAAAGATATGGATATGTACCATATGATTCTATTAAACAAGGATTCTTTATGTACATTAATATTATAATACTATAAGAACATGTGCATATTTGACTAGTTTATTAAGAAAATCTTGCATAGTACTAGGTGTATCTATATTAGATAATCATAGATGTACTTGTATATATACTTGGTTATATATATATATTAGGGGGCGGATGCCCCTACTGCTACTTTTCGCTTGTGACTGTTCACCGAAGCAGGACTCTCCGCCCATGGGTGACGGTGCACCGATGGAGGCGGTCGCCGGCTGGTCTGATAGGTACTACTGCTAGGTGACGTAAGCAAACAAGGGGTGCGCCCTGTCTTGCGAAAAACAATGTCAAAATTCTAATGATATATATATATATATATATATATATATATATATATGTATTATTTCAAAAGTACACATGTGTTTTAATAGAATTGTTTATTTGAAAATCTTTATACTTGAAAATCTATTAGATTATGTAGTACCTTATGTACTTATTTATATATTAGGATACACAAGTCAACCAAAGTCATATTAGTCAGATACCAAAAAGAAAAGGATCATATACAGAAAACTGACCTTATTATTGAGGAGGCCGAAGCCAATATTACAACTGGAGGGAGAGGAAAGTACAAAGGGTTAGGATTTTAGAGAGAGAGAGAGGATAATCCTAAGAAAACCCACCTTCAACTAAACCAGACACAGACTATTTATAGACTCAAAGGAAAACAAATGAAATTCAAATGAAATACAAATTACACTCAAATTAGAATGAAGATTCCTGCCGAGTACGCATGGGGCCCCATCGTCACATTAGTCTTCACCAAAAGGAGAGTGTAACGCCCCGAATTTTGGGTACGTTAAATAACATTTTATTGAACAACAAAAGAGAGTCTGGCTCTTTATTACATCATAAACTCCCAAAGGGTTCTTATATTACACAAAAGGGATGGATATCTAAGGTTATCTACAGCTCCTTCTCTTCTTCCATCCTAGCAAGCTCCTCAGCTCCAAAGGCCTCCAAGGTATACAGCTCCCCTTGTTCATCTAACAAGTCTGACACATTATACCAGCGTCGCCACCAGTATAATATGTCAGGGTCACATAAAGCAACACCATGAGCTTGAAAGCTCAATAGAATAATCCAAAAATCCACTAACCCTTAACTTACAAATAGCAAGTTATGCATATATCATAAAGAGTCATAATAGCACATGCATTAATATAACAATAACAACAACAATGACACATCCGCATTCGCTATCTATCGTTGGTGTCATGTTTCCGTGTGTTTCTCCTACGTGACTCATCGTTTTGTGTCTCATCTATCAATTCCAAAAATCACACGCACACACCAATGAGCTACCAAGTCCGGCTCATTGGCCACAATGGCTACCAAGTCCGGCACATTGTGAACGCACATAACCAATAAGCTACCAAGTCCGGCTTATAGGCCACAATGGCTACCAAGTCCGGCCACGTTATCAAATCTTGCATTGGCTCCTCTCCGCGGATAACCAAGCCTAATTAATCAATGAAGCTACCACGTCCGGCTCCGTTAACAATCTACACAATGGGCTACCAAGTCCGGCACATTATGAATGCACAAAATCAATAAGCTACCAAGTCCGGCTTATTGGCCACAATGGCTACCAAGTCCGGCACATTGTGTCACATACTCATCTCCAAATGAAGCTACCAAGTCCGGCTCCATTGGCCACGCATACCAACGTAAGGCTACCAAGTCCGGCCATTACGTAGTTTCAAAAATATTTTACCAAGTCCAATTATTTCCTTTATCCACACCCTAGGTGTCATGTTTCTACTTCTCGGTTGTGGTGTCCCGTAATCATGCATAGACTCCGCGGCGGGACAAATCACTTTAAAGTAATCTTGAAACCAACTAGCAAGATCATCCAATTCTATATTACCACAAGTAAGGCAAGCAGTATGCTATCAAGCTTACAATCTTTGAAAAGATCAAAATACGAATACTTCGTTTTAAAACAATACTTTATCTTTAAAATGAAAACGTATAACCTTCTTTTTGGAAGTTCAAAACAACATATGTTTATTGACGAGTTCATAAAGTCATGTGATCTTTCATTCTCAAGGTCATGCTATCAAATATTCACAAGATCAACGTAAACTACGTAAAGCAATCATACTAACACATAGCCTTCGATACTTAGGAAATCATGCTTATAACTTCTATTATACTTAGAATAGTAGGTTCGAAGAACTCTACAAGATCATGCAATCAACTAGTCTTACGAAGAAAGTATACTACATATACTTAGAGATAGCGGGGTTGGAGTAGTCTACCTTAATCCGAAACTAGTCGGGGCCGAATAAGCTAGTTGAAAAATTCTACGGGCGGTGAAACTCTCAAATCTGGACCGAACTTTGGATGGCAGTAACTCGGTCAAAACTGGGCCGAATAGGATCGTTCTTGAGTCTAAAACGAAGATCTCAAAATTTTCTACAACTTCCGTGAAGGACGTTATTCCTAGAAACGACTTTCGCCTGGAGAAAAATGGGGATAAGAAAGTGGACAGTGAGCTGTCTAGAATGGAATTTCCAGATTTTTCACTGAACTTTGGAGGTCGATATCTTGGTCATCTCTTGACCGTTTGGGGTGGTGTTTGGGTCTAAACTGAAGTCTCGAAGTGTTCTACGACTTTCGTGCAGGACGTTGTTCCTAGAAACGACTTTCGCCCGGAGAAAAAATGGAGTTTTTCAGAGGACAGTAGGCTGCCTGGGCAAAACAGAATGGGTTTTAGAGAGAAGTTGGAGAATGAGGTGAAGGTGTGAGTTCAAAGCACCAAGAGCTTGGTATTTATAGGCAAGGCACCCTCTCTCTCTCTCCCTAGCCGGCCTCTATCTCTCTCTCCTATATCTCATTTTTTTTTTATTCAAGCAAATCTTGTTTGCTTGCAAGTTTAACCCTAGAACTAGGCATGCAAGGCTATGGATGTGTCCTTTGGATTGGATTTTGGAAGGTTGATCAAGGAAGGTGGATTTGATTCAAGTAAAGAAATGGGGTTTGTACAATGAAGGACAAGATTGGATGGCATTGGTTATGCTTTCACTTGAAAGTATACACAAACTAGGACAAGGATGACCAAGCAAGGCCATTCAAGGAAGCAACACATCACACTCTCCCTTTCTCTCTCCATCCGAATCTCTCTCTCTTTCAATCTCTCTCGGCTTTTCTCTCTCTCTCTCTCTCTCTCCCTCTCTCTCTCTCTCTCCCTTGTACTTCTATGGAAGTATATACATTTATTAGTATATATATAAGTACTTTGGGTACTTTAAAATCTTGTATTTTAAACCAAAATAGATTTTTCTTATTATAAAATTCTATATACACACATGGGTACTTTCATTATAATATATATATCTATATATATATATATATATATACAAGTACATATATATAATATACAAGCTAGTACTTACACAATCTAGTCTAGGGTTCCATAGTCTAATAAACTAACCTAATGCTTTCAAAGTACAATGGAAGCATAAGAAGTCAATCCAAGGTACTATCTCTCTCTCCTCCTTTCTTTCTTTCTCTCTCTCTCTCTCTCGGCCCAATCTCTCTCTCCCCTCTCTCGGCTTTCTCTCTCTCTTTCTCTCTCATGTACTATATATATATATATAATATACAAGCCATGTCCCACAAATCTAGCCTAGATATGACCTAGCACAATATCTAATAAACAATTATACTACTTTCAAAGTACAAGGTCCTAAATGAATAACCTAATGTACTAATTATACTAAATTCTATGCTTCTATCAATAGGGATAATTTTCCCTTGATGGATAGTGTGCCCTAAGAATCTGACATTAGTCTGAAATAATTTCATCTTAGAAGCAAAAATAACAAGTCCATTTCTTTTAATTACATCTATAAAAATTCAAAGATCTTTGATGTGCTGATCAATATTTTGAGAAAAGATCAAAACATCATCAATATAACAAATTGCAAATTCAGCATAAGGATAGAAAATATCATTCATAATATTCTGAAATTTTGAAGGTGCATTCTTTAGAGCAAAGGGCATTACGTTCCATTCATAATGACCAAAAGGGACAGTGAAAGCCGTCTTATAACGATCAGATTCATTAAGTTGAATCTGCCAGTAACCTGATTTTAAATCGAATTTGGAAAAGATGACTGCTTTATTCAGTCTATCTAACAAGTCTTTTTTATTGGAATGAGATATCTTATCCTATGGTGTCAAACGTGCTGTGCCGACACGGCATGACACGGGCATGACACGGTTAAATGTGGCACGGGCACGGGCACGGCCGTGCCCTGGCACGACACGAAAACGGCACGGTCTTAGTCAGCACGGGCACGGGCACGGGCACGGTCTTGGCCGGGCACGGCACGACACGACACAGTTTTAGTAGGCACGCGGACTGGCATGGGGTACGAAAGTGGGCGGGCACAACACAAGCACGGCACGGAAGTTGGCCTGGCACGGCACGACACGACACGGTTTAGCCGGGCACGGGCACGGGAACGACACGATAGTTGAACGGGCACGGCACGGCATGACACGGGTTCAACGAGCACGACACGGGTTTGATGGGCACGGGCACGGGCACGGCACGAAAGTTGGCCTGACACGGCACAACACGACACAGGCACGAAATGTGGACGGGAACGGCACGACACGGGCACGGTTCTAGTCGGGCACGACACGGGCACGGAAAAACAAATAAATAAATAAATAAGCCAAATTTTTTAGTTTATAAAAAAAAAAACTAAACAATTTCTATTTGGTAAAAAATATTTGATTACCTTTACAACTAAGATATTTAGTTCAAAAAAATCTATTTCTTAAAAAAATCATGTTTTTAAAAATCATTTTTTTACCTTTAAAAAATTATCAATTTTTATTCGGTAAAAAATATTTTTTTTGTTTTTGTTAGTGAATAGGCTTTGGACAATTGGTTTGTAAATTTAACATTACAAGATAACAAGTAAAATTAAAAAACTTATGAAAATATTTATGGTGCAAGAGTAATTTAATACGAAAGAAAATGTGCAAGAGTCGTATATCCCTAGATCTAACGAGAAATAAGAAAAAAAATCTCAAACTAAAAATAAGAAAGAAATACATAGTAAAAATAAGGGGAAAAAAATTATAAAAAAAAAAAAACCAAAAAGGAATTGGCTATACTAGGACTTGAACCCACGTCCCTTGGTTCTATTATACACAATCAAACCACTATGCCACCAATTAACTTGTGTTATGAATTTGAAACATTAATATATAATATATAGCTCTATTATATAAAAACAAGACCATCAAGCAGTAGCTACACAATCGCAATGCAATCACGACGATCAATACTATTCAACGCGTTCATTTTATTGTGCTTAGTGTTTTAATCATGAGATCTAATTTTTTCCTGCGTTGGATTTTGAAATCTCTTTCATCGGCACGCTGTTTCATTGTTTGATTGAATTCTTTTTACGTCCAATCAAGTATGTAACGATAAGCATTTTACTTGATTATTGGCATGAATGATCTAATCCCTCCCACATAAAAGTTAGATGGTTTCGATTTTTAAAAAATAACTTAGGCGGCCCTTAAGTAGTGTATTATGGGACTTTAATGCCTGTAGAAGCACCGAATGTGTTCCGATCATGTGGTTTCCGACATTCGATTATCATCTATTCAGGTGAGAATGATAAATTTGATAAGACGTTAAATCGTAACGGTTTAGATCGAACATTCGGGAAAAAGAGTATGCAGCTACCTTTCAAATCTATACATTGAATTTAGTTGGTTATGAACTAAGGTATTCTGCTATAGTCTAATGTACGTTAGCCACACGATTACAAAACAAATATGACGATCCATTCCGTTCATTTTGTTGTTCTCTATGTTTTAATGTCTCTCACCAATTTTTGGGTCTACCGGGTTTTACAAACTCCTTCATCGGGACGTATATTCATCAATAGAAAAATGAACGTTATGAACAATCAAGTATATAACGATAACCAAATTACTTCATTTTTTGCAAGAATGATATAAACGCTCCCACATAAAAGATAAACGGTTCCGATTTTCAAAAAATAGCTCGGGCGGCCCTCGATGATGCATTATAGGACTTTACGAGAATTTTCCGCTATTGGTGCATATGGATTATTGGCGTCTCGTACGCACATGATCATACCGTTCATATAAAAGGGCAAGAGATGTTGCCCTAGCAGCCATTCCCATCTCTGATTCTCTCTCTGTCTCTCACAATCTCACTCTCTCACAGTCTCACTCACAGTCAGAGCTCAGAGTCTCAACGTTCGGAAATCCAACGTTCAGAATTCTCAACAGATAAATCCCATCTCTCTCACTCTCAACGTCTGAATCTCACTCTCGTCTCTCTCACTCTCAACGTTCTGATTCTCAACATCTCTTTCTCACTCTCGTCTCTCTCACTCTCTCCACCGTCCACTCTCAACGGTGACTGGTAGTGGTCCGGCGGTGAGTCAAACCGTAGATCGACTGCGGTTTCCGTTTCCGTTCAGGTGGTGAGTCGATTGAGGTGGTTTGTTTGCCCGACTGAAAGTCTAAAACCCTAGATCTGAGTTTGTTTGCCCGACTGAAACCCTCTGTCACGTTCAGCGACAACTGAGGTCGTTTTCGGTGACAGACGTGTACGGCGAGTTTCCGTTTCCGGTGACCGACGTCAACAGATCTGGCTTCCCTTTCCAGACGTCAACAGGTACCTCTCTCACTTCCCTCTCTAGACTTGAACAGATTCGGGTTTAGGGTTTCGATTTGTTGCGATTGTGGCTATGGTTTTTCTTTTTTTTGCAACACATGACTATCGAAGCCAAAAAAAGTGAAGTTCCTTACTTTTTCTAATTTTCAGCGACACATGTCACGCCCCAAATCCGGGAGCATGACCGGCCGTGCACCATGAAGCAATCATGGGACACGAAGCCTAATTAAAAATATATATTTTTTTTCAATTCAAAACTAGTAATAGAAAAACTGGATATTTTATTAAAGCAAAATGTGCAAACTCAAAACCGGTATTTTTGTTAAACCAAATAAACACAACATCCAATATCTCCAACTCCAAATTCTATAATGAACTGTCAATAAATAAAAGTGCGGAAGCTTTTTAACAATAGAAAAAAAATAAAAATGCAGACGTCCTAGAGGTCCAAACACAAGGTCCCGACAATGCCACAGAGTCCACTACAACGCTCCATGAACTAACCTGGAAAAAAAAATGTGGAATAAATCCGTCAGCTGACGAGCTCAGTGAGTAGTTAAGCATGCTAAGGGTGATAATACAAGGTGGCATACTTTTGAACGAACGATAATGAGGGTTCCAAAGATGTGGTTTCAAATTAATAAGGGAGATAGATTGTTCAACGAATACTATCAACAAACCAAATACTGAACAAAAGGATCAACAGCTCAACAAATAGCATCCACTAGTTGAATAACAGATTAATGAATAATATGAATAATAATCGAACCACCACAATAATTATACCAAACAACGAGTCCAATAATATCCGAACGATGAACAACAATAAACGGGAGTCTAAACCAAAGTGGGAACCACAATTACCAATTTCCAAGTACCAAATACCAAATGCCAAATATTTTCTCAAGGCTTCGCCCGTTGGATCCAACACCGTACTTAGAGTCACCACAGGATGGCGCCTGGGACCTTTTCCCTAAGCCGATCCGTAATAGGGTCACAGTGTATTTCACAAGTCTTTTTCCCATCCGTTGAGCACTAGAGTCACAGGGTATTTCACAAGTCTTTTCCCTAGCGGCCAAAGTCACCACGATATCTCACGGGTCTTTCCTTGGACTTTAATAAAAATAAACATAGTCCATGGTCCCAAACATAAATAGAACAACGGCGAGCCAGAGGCACCTGCACCAGGATTATTCCCCGTGCCATTGCAGAGTCACAATAACTAATATCATGGAGTCAATGAATCGATGACAATAAAAGTAAGGGCAATCAATCAATCATAACTTTTATCAATGAACCTTGTATGCCAAAGGGTACGTCAATCATCAATAAATATGAAAGCAACGAATAAGAATATTATCATCGGATCACAACGAGTATCGAATTGTCAAAAATAGATTGGCTCAAGAGGATTCCAAAGAAAGGGATCACATGCTTAACCACTCACCTTAAATCCAAGATAATGCAACTCGAACACGCAAAAAAGATTAACCTGTACAAAATTACAACGGTTGAAGTCACTGCCTATTTGAAATATAATAACATTGCCTATACAAACCTAGCCATACCATTTATTATGTACATGAACCTAGATCTAAACCAAGTCAGTAGGACCTGAAGCTTTTAACCACGTAACAACATCACACCATCACATCACACCATTCTCCTTCCTAATTCACACACGGCACATACACAGAGCACCACGCATGCACGCACCCCCTTCTCTCTCATACAATAATCCAATCAAACCCTCCTATACAGGTAATCCCACTGTTGGATACTCATCCACCACCAAACGCCACTGTACGAAGAAAAGGAGATGAAACAGAATGAATATTGATTACCTGATTAGCAGTCAAACTCGATCAAAACCTTGCGGCTTCTACCTCGCCGTCTAAGCAAAAGAAAACCTATCTCAATTTTCTCTCTTAAGCTGGAGCAACCCACTTCACAAATATAACCCTACCTCAAACGTTTCCTCACTCCAATAACTATCCACGTTCAAACTTAAAACTTATCTAGTTTAATTACACAATTGACCCAACATTCTTCTTCTTCTTCTTTTTTTTGCAATTAAGAAGTTTGAAAAAGAAAAATGAAAGATTTAATTATTCGTGTCAAAAATATTATATATATAATTTTTTTTACTGAAAAAGTTGGATGTCACAACACATACCCAAACAAACGGTTAACGTTTGGCTCCGCGTAACTAAAAACATAAAATTTGTTCCACGAACGAAGTCAGAACAAATATTGTTTGTTTGGTTTCGTATAACAGAGAACATTGATACCTTGTGTTTTTTACAGAGAACAAATATTGTTTGTTTGGTTTCGTATAACATAGAACATTGACAGATGGATTTCTTTGTGTTTTTTACAGATGGATCCTGACCAGATACATTTAGGGGGACGTGATCACTCTGACTCTGAGTCATCTCATGATGAACATGGAGCAGCAACTCCTTCAATTTCACCCCCGCAAACGGATTCCGTAGGTGTAGCTGCTTCAAACACTGTTGCATCAGGTTCTACTTCTACAGGTACTAGTGGGGCAAAAAGGATTCGCCTCACTTCATATATATGGGAGCATTTCCATAAAGTTGAAAATTTCATAGATAAAAATGGTATTAATATAGGATGGAGAACTGTATGCAATTATTGTGGTAGTGATTTTAGCTGCAATTGTAACCATGGCACAGGGTCTACTGATAGACATTTTCAAAACAATTATAAAAAAGATCTAGAAGAAGGCAGACTAGGCAGCAGTGGACCTAGTGGTGGTTTGTCAAAATTTCAATATTCGAAACCTAAAATGAGAGAGGGATTGGCCCGTTACGTAGCTGCAGCAGAACAACCATTTACTTTTGGTGATGATATTAGATTTGAATATTTTGTGAAGAATTATCTTAATCCTGAATTTTCTAAAGTTTCTAGAAATACAACTAGAAGTGATTGTTTGGGAGCTTTTGGAAAAATTAGAAAAGAAATGATAACTGAAATTAAAAAGTTTGATAGTACAATCTCTTTTACTTCTGATATGTGGTCTGGTATAAATGATCTTGGTTATATTTGTGTGACTGCTCATTATATGGACTCTAGTTGGATTTTGAATAAAAGAATTATTGCTTTTCGTTTAATGGAGCACCCTCACAATGCTAATCAGATTTTTCAAAGTATAAGTAGTGTTTTTAGGGAGTTTGAAATTGTTGATAAAGTTTTTAGTATTATGTTTGATAATCATACTGCTAATACCGCTGCAATTGAATTGTTCAATGTAAATATGCCAAACTTGCGTTCTAGTCAATTTTTTCATAAGCGATGTGTATGCCATATCATTAACTTGGTTGTGCAAGATGGTTTGGAATCTATAGCACCACAGCTAAAAAAAATTAGAAGTGCTCTTCTTTTTATTGCTACTTCCGGAGTTAGGCGACAAGATTTTGAGGCATTGTGTAAGATTTACAACGTCAAACCAAAAAGAATAAAACTTGATATGAAAATTCGTTGGAATTCAACCTATATTATGTTAAAATCTTGTAGGAAACACACTGCTGTGATTACTGCTTTTGTTAACGCCAGGTCTGATTGTGGTTTGACTGATTCTGATTGGATAATTGCTTTTGAATTCATGAAATTTTTGAAAGTATTTTATGTTGCTACCTGTGCTCTTTCGGGTGTTCGTTATCCTACTTCTTGTCTTGTGCTTAATCACTTGTATAATATCAGTTTCACTTTCAATTCTTATAGAACAGAAACAAATTTCATAGCTGCATGTATTGAAATGGAATCAAAATTCAAGAAATATTTTGAGAACATGCCAAAAATATTTATTGTAGCTACAGTAATGGACCCAAGAATTAAGTTAGAAGCTGTTCATATGCTCTTAGAAGGAATTTCTGATAACTTAATGATTACATTACCTTCTCGTCTTGAAGTGGATTCGCTATTGACTGATTTATATGCTTCTTATGAGTCTAAGTTTGCAAGCACTACTACGACTACGAGTACTACTACTGTTCCTTTACCATCTACAAATAGTAATGACCCATCCTGGTCTCTCATTTCCAAGAAAGGTAAAAGTGCAAGTTCACGCTCTGAACTTGTTAAATATTTAGGGATAGAGCATCTTACCGAAAATGACGACTTAGAAAATTTTGATATCTTACAATGGTGGAGAAAAAATGATAGGACATTTCCCATTCTTTCCATCATGGCACGTGATGTACTAACAGCTCCTGTCTCTTCAGTTGCATCGGAATCTGCTTTTAGTGCAGGTAAGAGAGTGTTGGATGAGAAGAGGAGTAGACTAGCTCCAGACATTTTGGATTGTCTCCTATGCTTAAAAGATTGGGAGGATGCACGTCTTGGAATTCAAACAAAATCAGCCAAAGATGAATTAAGAGATTATTTTTCAGACTCTGATATAGATGGTGATGATTAGGGGAGATGCACTACTAATGTGATGTTGCTGGTAACTTATGACGGCCTTAATGGCAACTTAACGTTGCTGCAACTTCCAGGTGATGCTATTCTTTATACATCAGTCAGAGTGTGTGTGTACAGTTACCAAATGCCCAAGAAACTGTAACCATTTATCAGCTATGATGATAAAAAAAAAAAAAAAACTAACATTTGAAGGGTACGGTTAGGCAACTTATGAAAGCCTTAATGGCAACTTAACGTTGCCACTTGCCTCCATGTGGCATTCTTTATTCTGAGCCCAAGTGTGTGTAAATTATTACAGTTTTCTGGGCATCTTGGTTGTTTCTGTGGCTCATTTACTGTTGTTGCTGGGCATTTGGTCATTTACTGAGCCTAAGGACAGAATTCTCTGAGGCAATGGCATGGCTAGTTGGTGCAAGTGTGTGTGTATGTGTGTGTTCTGGGTTGGTTACAGTTTTCTTGATCTTTGTGTGTTAGTAGCTCGTATTTAGCTTGGTGGATACCTCCAACCTGGTTTTATGCCAAACCTGAGGTGTAACGAAGCCAGGCTAAATATTGAGTTTCTTTTTAGTTAGCAGAGCTTATTGCATTGCTTAGCCGAGGTGGTTTTTGCCCCTGCAGACAATCTCTTCTGGTTGTAAAGGGTCAAGTATATAGCCCTGTTGGTTTCAGGTCTTTTCTTTAAGAATCTGTAAATTTTTCATGTTATAAACCCCTTCATAAAGTATTGAGAATTTGATAAGGGTACTTGCATTGATATAAATCTAGGGATTTGTTTTAGCTGTCCCCACCTAACTTTGTTCAGGGTCGACATGCTCTGGTCTATGATATACGTACAGCGAAGGAGACATGGGAGTGGGTTAATCTTAAAGAGGCAAGTCTCAAGCATTATTTCCAGCAGTTAACACGTTTCTTGTAGCTACTTCTCTGCAGCAATATGTTCCATATTGTTGTAGTAACTACTCCTCGCTAGCTAAGGTGATCAGGATGATCTGAATGGAAAATTTGATTTGATGATTTGAATGGAAAATTTGATGAACATGAATTTGATGATCTGAATGGAAAATTGTAAATGACGACCCTGTAGTACAGTTAGGCAACTTATGAAGGCCTTAATGCCAACTTATGAAGGCCTTAATGGCAACTTAACGTTGGCCTTAATGGCATCTTAATGTTGCCACTTGCCTCCATGTGACATTCTTTATTCTTTATTGGCTTTGATGTGTGATAAAGCTGAGCCAAAATATATGAGTTCCTTTGGCTTTGATGTTATTCTGAGTCTGTTAGTCTGAGCCCACGTGTGTGTGAATGGCCTTGGCGGGGTAACTTTTATTGCAGCCAGCCATGAATACTTTTGGGCCTTTGGCTATGATGTTATTCTGAGCCTATTATTCTGAGACCAAGTGTGTGTTTATATTTATTGCAGCCAGCCATGAATACTTTTGGGCTTTTGGCTATGATGTGTGATAAGCTGAGCCAAAATATTTGAGTTCCTTCCAGTTTTCAGCTTAAGGCCTTGGCGGGGTAACTTTTGTTGCAGCCAGCCATGAGTTCTTTTGGCTATGATGTGTGATAAAGCTGAGCCAAAATATGAGTTCCTTCCAGTTTTCAGCTTATTATGAGAACTTTTCTGGTTGTTGCTTATTGATATGCATTTGTTATTGACATATCTATTAATGGCCTTGGCGGGGTAACTTTTGTAGCAGCCAGTCATCAATAAACAACTGTATATCAGTTTCTGAGCCTAATTGTGCGTGTATATCAGTTTCTGAAGTCATCAATAGACAACTGTATATCAGTTTCTTCAGTTGTTGATGCATAGCTTGGCTTGTGGATGTTGATACTTGATGAGCATTTGCTTTGGGTAATGCTTTTGTAATGTTTAGTGACTGGTGCTGCTGTTGGAACCTAATTAAATGCAGTCATGTGTGTGTAGTGTAGTGTATGCAAGGGTTTCTGTATGACAGGTTCTAGTTTCAGCTTACTGCATATTTTACTTCTAGTTTCAGCTTTGAACTGCAGTTTATGGATTTGGAGGCTTTTGTTGCTTGGTTACTGGATTGAGCAAGGAGGGGTGTGTTGCCTGCATGTTTAATGTGTGTGTGTGTGTTGGCTGCATGTTTAATGTGTGTGTGCGTGTTCTGGTTTGTTGGTTTGTGTGTGTGTGTCCAAATTGTGTCTGAGTTCAGCATGTTGTTTTCTGAGTTGAGCTACTGGTTTTCTGAGTTGAGGGTTAGCATGTTGTAGACACCCCAATCCGGACCTCGGAGAGTCTTTGTCCACCCCGATGATGAAATAGAGGAAACGGTACTTTTGCGAGCTTGAAAAAGGATCTCCTTTAAAACCACAAACCCAGCCGAACCCAGCCGAGCCCAGCCAAGCCAATAAAAAGCCCAAAAGACTCTGGACCACAGGAGGAGGTACCGTGCGGAGCCGAATTGGGGCGCACGGCACCTTGAGAAATTCAAGGGACCGTGCGCAGCCAAACTCCTCCGCACGGCACCTTGAGCAAAAAGCTGGCTGGCTCAGAAAGCTGTCGGCCACGCCAGTGTGAGCCACAGCTGATGACTGGCTCAGCCGAAAATGCACTTCTGGCCCGCCCAGAAAATACCTCCACCACTTGAAATTCAAAATCCTTGGCCTTTGCCTATAAATTAACCCCTCCACTCAAGGGAAAGAGGTCCCCTCTTAGCCCTTCTTTTGAGTCCTTCTCTTGCCTTTCTTTTGGCTCTCTCACTCTACTTTCTTTCTCTAAGTTCTCAAACCCACTTTCCATTACCACTTCCATTTCCAAGTCTTAAAGGATGTCATTCCCAAAAGACATTCTTTAAGAGCTTTCACTCACTCCCTTCTCATCATTGAAGTTGATCACTCATTAACTTCAAGACCCCATCACCCAAAATACCTAACCTTCACTCACACCCATACTCCCTTTGTCTCATTTAACCTCCTCCATCCACATCCGTGACGATCCATCCACATCCTTGCATCCACGATCCTTGATCAAGCTCGAAACCAAAGGTATAAACTAGTTTCCTCGGACTAGACTCTGTTCTGGTCCTGAGGGGACCTTTCTGTCAGCAGATCTGACCCCTTTTGGTTAGATCCTGACTCAAAACCCATTTTCATAAAATAAAACAGACACTGTGCTGAGGTTGAGAAACCGCGCGGTCTGTCGTTCAGACGCACGGCATCCCGACCCCCAGCGCATGGCATAGTACACACTAATGCTATTGTGAACAGGCTGCCTGGATCTGAGTTTTCCTCTGCTGTGGTTACCTGTTTTTGCTGTTTACTGTTTCTGTAGCTCTTAAAATAAGACCATATCTACAAGCCATGTTCCGGCTGTTCTAAAACCTTTTCAAGATCATCCCAAATGATCAAAAACGTTGAAAGTTACTTTAAAACTATGTTTTGAGGCGGATAATGACGTTCTTGGGATGATCTGACCGCCGTGAGGCTACTCATGAGTTTTCAAAAGATCTACAGAGAAACCAGTGAGCTAAACGGTGTTTTAAAAGACTGCAACAACAGAGCAAGTGCCACGCACGGCATGTTGAGATGCCTCGTAGCGGCATCTCAGGGTGCCGTGAGCGGTATTTTGAGGTCCAAACAGAGTCCGTTGAATGTTATTTACTTCCATTTATTCATATCATTTTATCACGGCTGTCACAGATAGCACCACCTGCACGCCAATGTGATATATTTCCCATGTCCTTCTCGTTTCGTGCTTTATTAAAGAGTTTGATATTCCGAATAATATTGAAGATCCCCTTTTGAAAACATCAAGTAGAGACCGGTCTTACCGGGCGAATGGGGTGCTTTTAAAGAAAAACCTTCCTCATTCGTGTAATGTGGCTCCCGAACCCATCATCTCAACATTTTCGCTAGACCAAAAGCCTTTCTTTTTCAAATCAAACTCTCGGTTTCTCGGGTGACCCATCTCCAAAACCCGGGTGGCGACTCTTCGAGCGCAAGCGCTTCTTTGGGCGCGGGAGCCCACAGTGGCGACTCTGCTGGGGATCTAACTCTTATTCAATACTTTTTTTTTAAAAAAAATGTACAAAAGTATTGGATAAGCAAGAGGGCCAAACTTGAAAGGTGTTTTCTTAAAGGGGGGACTTTCAAATATTTTCCGGAAGATCAAGCTCTTTTATCCTGTACACTTTGCACCGCACAAGACTCGCTACGCGTGTTTCGGCTATCTTGCCCGGTTCACTGGTGACAAGCTCTCCCGGGATGCCTAGCAACCCTCGACTATGATGAGCCATCGTGCTGTTCGACCGTTGTCTTGCAATACACTCGACACGGGATAGTACATCTTGGCTCTAGTCCGGGGAACCCTTTTGAGACCAAAACCAGCCTTCGCACTTGTACATAGCCATAGAACCTTCCCAACTAAGACAGGAACCCATGGCTAGGACTTATGTGTTATATTCTGCTTACGTGCTTTTATTCCTGTACACACGCATCATTCACTCATCATTGCATGTTGTGGGCTAGAGGAATAGGTTCCCTTAGAATTCTTTAGGGCCTTCCGGTCGGTCTAGGAGACCTTAAGTCCATGGAGTTTGTGATACCTCCGGTGTTTGCCGTGCCCGAACGGCTCCTTTGGTTTGGGTCTAGCCTTAAGCATGTCCGTATTTGGATTCCGATAGCCACATTGCTCTGTCTCGGATGGTCACGATAAGGAGATTGGCTCTGGTTCCGACCCGTTCGGAATTTAACCTGCCTGACGGCACCTACCCGGGCTATCGGAAATCTTCTGTACTACGTCTTAAGTGAGATTTGAACCACGGTAGGTCCACTAGGACGGTCTAGGAGACCTTAAATCCATGGAGTTTGTGATACCTCCGGTGTTTGCTGTGCCCGAACGGCTCCCTTGGTTTGGGTCTAGCCTTAAACACGTCCGTATCTAGATTCTAGTAGTCGCATTGCTCTGCCTCGGATGGTCACGATAAGGAGATTGGCTCTGGTTCCGACCCGTTCGGAATTTAACCTGCCTGACGGCACCTACCCGGGCTATCGGAAATCTTCTGTATGGACGTCTTGAGTGAGATTCGAGCCACGGTAGGTCTTAGGCCTCAGAGATGGGTAGAAGTAGGGCGAGTATTTGGATTGGTCATGAGTTGCTCCCTTTTGACTTGTTGCCAGTGCTGCCAACATTGATCGCCTGCGAAGAAAAGAGGCTGTACCCAATTGGTCTCGTCTGTCCCGAAGACTAGTTCGCGTAGACACCCTGGAAGGACCCCCACTGTTTGAGAAGGAGGAAGAAGAACCCGTAGTCTCAGTCCCGTCCGAAAATCTTTCATCCATGTCTGACCAAGGAGACGGAATGGAGGAACTTAGGCAGAACATGGCTAACATGGATATCCAGTTTAAACAATCCCTCGCCGGTGTTGACGCACAACTCAAAGCCGCCGTAGCCTCCATGAAAAATGACATGAATATGATAATGGAAAGCATGTAGAAATCATTGACAAGATCCTGATCATAGCTTCCCTGCAATCCGAGCAACCACCTAAAGTGGAGATACCAGCAGTTGACCCCAACCTGGCCGCTATCATGGATCAGATTGGCAAATTGGAGGAATCTGTCCAGGAAACCAAACGGCTTGGAAAAGGAGAAATCGACATGAGGAAACTATGCCTCTTTCCGAATGCCAAGCTGCCAGAAAAGTTCAAAGTAGTGGACTTTGCAAAATTCGATGGAACCGGCGACCCGAGTGCCCACCTTCAAGGATATGTCGGATCCCTCACTATGCGCGGCATCGAAGGAGAAGCTATGGCCCAACTCTTCCATGAATCCTTGTCCGGTCCAGCCCTGCAATGGTTCCTCTCTCTCGAACCATCCAAGAAAAGGACTTGGGAAGACATCGGGACAGCTTTCGTGGCTCAGTATGACTTCAATGTTGACCTGAAAATGACCACGAGGGAGCTGGAAAGCACTAAGATGAGTGAGAAGGAAAGCTTTGCTGATTTTGTGAAGCGTTGGAGGGCAAAGGCAGCCCAGATGCAGAATAAGCCTGACCTAAAAGAACAAATACGGATAATAACCAAGAACTTGCCAAGCTCTTTTGCACCATACATGTTTCTTTCTCAGGCTGCCCCAAATTTTGAAACGTTTATGATTCTGGATTGGCTGTAGAGGAGGCTCTGCGAGATGGGACTTTGGAGAAAAAGGAGTCAGGATCTGGGTCGAAACCCAAGAGGGCATACTCAGGAAACAGCAACGTTCTCTTCGGAAATACCAACCAAGCAGGAACATCATCCACTAAACCTGTAGAAGTCAACCAAATTGCTGAAAAACCAAAAACCCAGAACCGAACCTTCACCCAATTCAGCACTCCAAGATCCACTCTCCTTAAGAAACTCACAGATATTGGGGTGCTGAAACCTCTTCCGCCACCACAAACCATTCCACCAAACCTCAACCAAAACGTCTACTGTGACTTCCACCAAATGCCGGGCCATACCACCGACAACTGCATCCGCCTCCATCATGAAATCCAAAACCTCATCGATAACAAGGTTATCGACACTCCACCTACCGATAAACCGAACACCATTTCAAACCCACTACCACAGCATAGTGTCCCTTTCCGTATCAACCAAATCACCCTAGCCGAGGTTCAAAACATCCCAGAATTTGACCCTACCCTGCTCATTATCCCCGATACCGAACCAATGCCTACTGGTGAAATTCTCGGAGGAACTGCCTTCCGCTCCACATGGGAATGGGAAGATACATGGGGAGAACTAATTGCTGATTGGGAAGAATTTGAAGCTGCCAATTTCCAAGGAAATGACGAACCCTTATTCGAGGCTGGATGGGAGGTTGATTGGCAAAACATCCAGGCGGATCCTCTTGATGGATTCTCTTTGTGTGCACTGTTCGAAAATCAAGAGGAAGAATACCAGGTTTTCCAGGATATGCCTGAATGGGACCCAACCTCGGACGAATACCAGCTCTTGGCAAGGAATGACCCTTTGGATACCTTCACCCTCCCAGCACTATTCGGTGAAGAAAACCAGTCTGGGTATCCACCCGAGATAATGACGTACAATTGGCCAGAGCTCGCTCCGCTCCGCCCGGACTTCTCTCATTTCAATGATTTTGTCATCAACAACCTCTATAGCAATGTGAACCTCACCCCGTACCCGAACTTTCCTGGGTCTGAAGAAGAAGTTGCTAGCAACGGGTTCGACCCAATGGACTACCTTGTAGATGGGGCTGAATCCGAATCATCGGTTACTTTTCCGAAAGATGCCGATGTCGCCATGATAAACCTATGGGAGAATGAGCCCGGGGTTGAAACGAATTTGTGGGCTAACACTGAAGTGGTTAGCATAAAAGTGGGAAACGAAGAATGGGCTGTCAACAAGACGGTAATGGAGGCCGAAAAATGGACACCCGAAGATGTGGGATGACCTAGTCATCGCTGATTTAGCTGCCAATCTGCAGGATACAACTATTGGAAACAAGCGTAAAGCCCTGGCTGACTTATGGAACGAAGAATCAAAGTACCGACAGATTGACCATCTAACCAGAAGCGGTCGTGTCTACCAACCTCCAAATCTTCAGGATGGAGAATCTTCCAACCCTGCGGCAGCAAAGCCCTCTGATCCCTTCACCACCCCAGTTAAGAGCACCTTCCGACCCTTTGACCCACCAGCTAAGGAGCCCTCTCGGCCAGAAAAGAACCCCGAGGGAATGATCAAGCATCAACTCGAACAAACCCATGCTAAGATGTCTGTCTAGGATGTGCTGGTTCATTCCACACGCCATCGTGAAGGTCTCTTCCAAGCACTCTCTCAGGCTAAAGGTTCCTTCCGCCATAACCCCGATGAGCTCGTGGTGCGATCAAAACCATACACATCCAAGCATGCTATCACCTTTACTGATCGAGACTTACCTGCCGAAGGAACTGATCACAATCGTCCGCTGCACATCACCTTGAAGTGCGATGGCAAGTCGGTTCCAGCAATCTTGGTCGACAATGGATCAACGATTAATGTCTGTCCACTCCGTGTTGCTTACTGTTTGGGATATAAGAATAAGGACTTCTCCCCATCAGAAGTCAAGGTCCGAGCATATGACAACACTCGGAGGGATGTGGTTGGGACTCTCATGATTCCTATGACCTTCGGACCATATCAGACGGACGTAGAATTCCACGTGGTGAATATATCTGCCTCCTTCAACCTGCTTCTGGGTAAGCCCTGGCTGCACCGGCCCGACATCATGGCCGTACCTTCCACACTCCACCAGAAAATTCGATTGGGACTCGAAACGGGGATGCTCACCATCCATGGAGACTCGGGGATCCATGCCCCTATTGAAGACAATGCCCCACTATTGGAAATTCAACACGGAGAGGAAGATATCGCCTTGGGAGGCTTCTCTCTGGATACCTCCAAGTCTGTCTATTCAGTTAGGATTGATGATGACTTTGTTATTAGCAGTGTTGCCATCAAGATTATGAAGAAGATGTCCTATATGCCAGGATTGGGACTGGGAAAGAACCTCCAAGGCCCTGCGAAGTTTGAAGCCCAGGGCACTCTGATGCGTACAACAGGCCTTGGTTACTCACCCTTAAATAGCAGCAAAGTGAAAAGGGGGAACAGGCTAGAGGACTATTTTGTCAAAGAAGAAACAAAGCAGATTTATCGGAGGCAGCCGGAACCGTTTTGGGACGAGGAAACCAATACCTTCCTACCAGGGTTTGAGATATTCGCCAACGATGTCTGGCCAGATAGTGATGAAGAAGCTGAGGTTGTGGAAGGAGAGCTCCCTGACTGGATTGAGGTTTTGCCATGGGTAGTCTTGCAACTCTGTTTAGGGAAGACGAGTCATGGGTACAGCTGCGGAAGCGGAAGTGCTGATGATGGAACAAGATACCCACTGAGGATCCGACTTTGTTTATCATGGATGCTCCTGAAGAGTACAAGAACTGCATCTTCACGCCGAGTGCAACTTACCATGGATCGAAGTCAGTCCGAATCTGAGTCTGTTAAGTCTATTGGGTCTTCTGCGTCTTTTGAGTCTTCTGAGTTGTCCAATCCGAGTTGGTGCCTCTCGGCCCAAACTCTCGGAGTCTCTTTGAGTTCGAATCTACCCGTGTGTATGGTGCCCCCGAGGCCTTCGTTGATCATGAAATAAATGAATCGTATTCTGCTTACTTCCCTGACTTTGAAATAAATTGCGTCGACCCTGGTGATGAAGAGATTGATTTTGATGGGGACATCCCCCAAGAAATTCGATCCCTAATCGACAGGGAAGATGAAAGGCATGCTCAGCCTGTAAAAGAAGAAATCGTTTTAATAAATGAGAGATGAAGGGAGTCCCCGGATGACCCAGATCGGTTCCGTGCTATCCGTCGAAGAAAGCAAGGCCCTCATAGATTTGCTCAAAGAGTTCGACGATGTGTTTGCATGGTCACACGCAGATATGCCCGGAATCGATCCTGAAATCGTGGAACACCGGATTCCCCTCTATCCTGACGTGAAACCAGTAAAATAGAAACTAAGGCGCATGAGACCTGACTGGGTGCTTAAGATAAAGGAAGAAGTCACTAAACAGATTAACGCTGGGTTTTTAATGGTAACTGAATACCCTCAGTGGGTTGCAAACATCGTCCCAGTACCAAATAAGGATGGTAAAATAAGGGTCTGCGTCGATTTCAGGGATCTCAACAAAGCCAGCCCGAAAGATGACTTCCCGCTACCACACATTGATGTGTTAGTTGATAATACTGCCGGTCATGCCCTACTTTCTTTCATGGATGGTTTTTCGGGGTACAATCAAATCCTTATGGCTCCAAGAGGATCGGGAAAAACTACGTTCATCGAGTGGGGACATATTGTTATCGAGTCATGCCCTTCGGACTAAAGAACGCCGGATCTACTTACCAGCGGGCCGCCACGGCATTGCTACACGACATGATTCATAAAGAGGTAGAGGTCTACGTTGACGATATGATTGTTAAAGCCAAAGAGCGAGAAGGACATCTGCCCGCGCTCAAGAAGTTTTTCGAAAGAATCAGGAAGTACAAGATGCGGCTCAATCCCGCCAAATGCACGTTCGGGGTCACTGCAGGAAAGATGCTTGGATTCATGATCACCACCCGAGGCATCGAAGTTGACCCATCAAAAATCAAAGCCATCCTAGAAATGGAACCGCCGAGATCTGAGAAGGATGTAAGGAGTTTCCTCGGCAAGGTGCAATTCATCAGTAGGTTCATTGCGAGACTAACCTCAACCTGCGAACCATTGTTCTGCTTGCTCAAGAAAGGAGTGCCATTTGTTTGGGATGACAGGTGTCATAAAGCTTTCGAAGCCATCAAGGCCTACCTGCACAAGCCACCGGTGTTGACGCCGCCTGTAATGGGAAAACCTTTGATCCTATACCTGTCAGTCACTCCATCCTCAATGGGATGCATGTTGGCACAGGAAGGAGATGATGGGGTGGAAAGGGCCGTTTACTACCTCAGTAAAAAGATGGTTGGACCCGAGGAGCGTTACACTCCCCTAGAAAAGACATGCTGGGCACTTGTATGGGCTTCCAAGAAGTTGAGGCATTATATGTTAGCCTACCCGGTCAGGCTAATATCTCGGATGGATCCCCTAAAGTATCTATTTGAAAAACCGGCCCTCACGAGTAGGATGGCACGGTGGTTGTTGATGTTGGCCGAGTTTGAACTAAAGTATGTCACCCGAAAGTCGGTAAAAGGAAGAGCCGTCGCAGAGTTCCTAGCCGATTGCCCAGTCGAGGGAGGGGAGGATGCCGAATTCAATTTCCCCGACGAAGACATAATGACGGTAGCCGAGGACATTTGGCAGTTGTACTTTGATGGAGCAGCCAACCAGAAAGGGTTTGGAATCGGTGTATTGCTCATTTCGCCCGATGGATCGCATATCCCGTTGGCGTTCAAGCTTAACTTTGAAGTCACCAACAACCAGGCCGAGTACGAGGCTTGCATTGTAGGCATGGAGGCAGCCATCGAAATCGGCATAGAAAAATTGGAAGTTGTAGGGGATTCGAACTTAGTTGTGTCTCAAGTGAATGGTGACTGGAAGGTTAAGGAAGAGAAGTTGAAACCATACCATCAGGATCTCGAAGACCTTATCCCTCACTTCAGCAAGGTGACATTCACTCATGTCCCGAGGTTCAAAAATCAGTTTGCAGACGCTTTGGCAACATTGGCATCAATTATCGAGATCCCTGTTGGCATAAAGTTAAGACCAATTGTGATAGAACAAAGGGATATTCCAGTACACCAGCACGTCATGGTGGTCGACGAGCCCGATGATGGCCATCCATGGTATTATGACATTTGGAGGTACATAGAAAGAGGAGAATACCCTGTGGGAGCGAACAAGGGAGACCGAATCGCTCTCCAGAGGATGGCAACTCAGTACATTCTATGCGGGGGAAACTTATACCGAAGATCGCCCTGTGGCACACATAAGCTCTGCATCCATGGAGAAGATGCGAAAAGGGTAATGGAAGAAGTTCACGAGGGTGTATGCGGTCCTCACATGAGCGGCATAATGCTTGCAAAGAAGATTCTCAGGCAGGGATACTTCTGGTCCACCATGGAAACAGAATGTGTAGAGTACGTGCAAAGGTGTAAAAAGTGCCAAATTCAAGCCAATCTCACGCATGTCCCGCCGCACGAGCTGCAACAAATGACCTCACCATGGCCCTTCTCAATGTGGGGAATTGATGTCATTGGGAGGATAGTGCCGACAGCATCCAATGGTCACAAGTTCATTTTGGTAGCCGTCGATTATTTCACGAAATGGGTAGAAGCTGCTTCCTACACCACTTTGACTGCGGTTCAAGTTGCACGTTTCATCAAGCAAAATGTCATTTACCGGTATGGGGTCCCCCAAGCTTTCGTATCCGATAATGGGGTTCATTTCAAAGGGAGAGCTCGAGAAGTATTGGATGAGTTCCAAATCCAAGTGCACAAGTCAACAACTTACCGGCCGCAAACTAATGGTGCCGTGGAAGCAGCTAACAAAACAATCAAGGCCATTCTGGAAAAGACCATTCAATCTGCAAGGGACTGGCATGAACAACTACCCCTAGCCTTGTGGGGGTATCGCACATCTGTGCAGAACACCGACGAGAGCAACTCCTTACTCCCTGGTTTACGGGATGGAAGCGGTGCTTCCCATCGAGTTAGAAGTCCCATCTCTTGGACCATGATTGAATGTGAAGTCCAAGAGGCGAGTGGTTGAGTAACCGATTTGAAGAGCTTATGCTATTTGATGAACGCCGGTTAAGGGCTCTTTACCACATCCAAGGGTACCAACGAAGGATTGCACGGGCATTCAACAAGAAAGTGAAACCCAGGAACTTGGTAGAAGGTGACATGGCTTTGAAGGAAATCCGGGCTCCGGTTTACGACCCACGAGGAAAGTTTCGACCAAAGTGGTCCGGGCCGTAAATTATCAAGACCATCCTTTCCGGAGGAGCTACGCAACTCATCGACTTGGATGGAAACGAATTCTCAACCTTGGTCAACTTGGATCAACTCAAGCGCTATTACCCCTGAGAGAAGCTCGCAAGGCTGAAAACCGCAAGGGCGGGCAATCCAAGGCAAAAATTAGAGCAAGGCCTGCTAGGATGAAAACCCGTCAGGGCATCCTAGGCAAAAGTTAAGGCATACAATAAATAAGCTCGCTAGACCGAAACCCGAAAGGGCGGTTCTAGGCAAAAGTTAGAGCGCAAAAGGAGAGTGTTAAAACCAAAGCGAACCCTACCCTGAACTACGTCATGACCTGATTCCTTCGCCAGAAGGATACGTAGGCAGTCTCACACTAAGGCCCGGTCACGATCCATCAAAATAAAAATCCAGGTTGAGAAGACTTGAAGAACAAAAGTCGAAAAGGGGGAAACCCTCCAAGACTCGTTTTTATTAACACGATCACTTCTACTACATAAGGTTGAGCAAAGTTTTCATAACAAAAGAAGTACGACGTAATAAAAAGGGGTCCACAATTTATTCAACGGTCAGGGTGGTAGGATTGAGTCAGTTTCCTTGAACTCCGGCTCTTGCAGCAATGTCCCTCCTAAGCCATTTCCGATAGCTCCCACGCATCGCCACAGAAGGGTAGGGATGCGCGTCGGTCACCTCTCGAGTCCTCCAGAAACGCTGGTAATGGCAAAGAACTAAATGTCCAAAGAAGGGCAAAACCACATCCACGAGAACCTCCGCAGGGGCCTCCTGCCTCAAACCGAGCTGACGCTGAATGCGGTAGGGGATGTAGAAAGTAAAAGCTCCCAAACCAGCAAGGACGACCCACTGAGGGCCCATGTAGTGCACAGTCATGGGAGGAAGATCCAGCCATCGACACCTCCAAGCAATGGTCTCCGCTCGCCGGCGCCTGAGAAAATCGACCCACTCGGCCCTGCTCCTATCCTCAAACTCAAAGCACCGCTGAGAGAGTTACCTCGCCTCGTATGGCCAGTTGCCAGGAGGAATGGTCAGTACGTTCACCTTATCGCAAAGCCAAATCTGTGGAAAGAGAGAAAACAAGTAAGAAGCCTTAGATAACCAAGCCGAGCATTGAGGTAAAATGAGAACGTGGGAGAAACCCAAAAAAGGAGAGCTGAGTGGGAAGCCAACCTGTAGGAGAAGTGGACTGCCCCGAAAGTCTCAGTCTCTCCAGAACAAACCTTGTCCAAACCAATCAATGTCTCGGCCAGAACCATCGGAATCACGTCCTTTCGAGCCTCGACCTGAACAGCGACACTGGCTAATGCTGAGCTAGCATGACCGGTAGAAGGGACCAAGAGATAGGCTGCGAGCAAGCACATGCAGAGAGCAGTCATGCGTCGAGTCTGATAAGTCATGTCTCTAAGATCGCCAGGAGGAGAGAATAGCTCGATAAGGCGCGTGGCGTTAAGGTGGCCATTCCTGACCAAGTAGCGAGCGGTATTATCGCTCAGTCCAAGGGCCGCGGCCAAGACTCTATAAGCACTCTCGCGTACAGGGGGAATGATGACCTCCCCCGAGCCAAAACCCCCAAGGTATGCACGGAACTCCTCGACAGTGGGACAGAGCTCCTGATCACCAAATCGGAACACGTGAACCTCCGGATCCCAGAAACTCACGGCTGCCCTCAAAAGCTCGGGACGAAGGCAAATGTTGCGGAGGTACCTCATGGAGTAGAGACCGTGAGCTCGAAAGTTGAGCCAATCGACACCTTCCATAGAAGCCAACCATGGGCGGAGTGAGCCGGTGAGAGAAAGAGCCATTTCAAGGAACAAAGAAAGAAGACGAGACTTGGATGAGGTGTGGGGAATATAGAATGAGAGAGCCTGAATTTATAGGAGAGGTAGAAGGACAACTTCAACTTTCAAAGAGCCTCGGGTTTCAAAAGCGCAAGTTTTCCATGAGTCCAACATAGGGAAAAGCTTGGTTAAGTCCTAAAAGGTTCAAAACAGACATGCATTGGTTCAGAAATGCCATTGCATGGGTCAAACCCCAACCCCCGAGCAATCTGCCTTGGAAAGCAGCAAAACTGGAATCTGTCAGGAAAATTACCTCGTGTGGCACCTTGATGGGTTGCACGGCATGTTGAAACCAAGGAAATTCCACGGCAGAGTGATTGAGGTACCGTGGGGCAGATCTTCATCCGCGCGGCACCTTGGTCTATCCGCACGGCAGGTTGAGTCTACATTTCTGCAGTTTTTGACAGCAACACATCAAGGTGGAATCGAGGCCTCGCAAAGCACCAACCAGCACCTAAACACATTCTAACGGGTATTTGGGACTTCATGGATGTTTCGTTTCAAGATAACTCCCGGGATTCGCCGTCATGGCACGAAAACTTGATAAAATCCGTTCATCAAGCCATGTCAAGGTATCAAAGTCCGTTTCGGGTCATTCCAAGTCGTTCCTTCAAGTCCTACAGGTCATAATGTTCAAAAGTGACTTGGTTCAAGTCCCGGTTCGTGTCCAGAGTCAAAACTCGAGAATGTCACATGCTAAAATCAACATTTTCCTACTTTTTCGAGTATATTCCAACGGCGAAGTCAAGTTTCCGAGCCTCATAGCGAGATCAAAAGGTCGTTATTGCCTTATGCTCGTGTCTGGAGTCAATTGCAAAGATGTCTATATAAAGTCTTGTATACAGAGTCGATTTTACCAAGGTTTACCTAGTTGATTTCTTTGATTTCTATTTCACTGTCAATATGCTTCAATCGTTAATGCATCCCTCATCACAAACCTCACATTCGATTCAGCGGTTGGTTGCACACCCAGGTTAATGTTTTTAGTTATTCAATTTTCTTCATACGAACAAAAGGAGATTGAATGGCATAAACAATGGAAGGACAAAATCTCTGTATAAATCCAAAGGCATCCATGAGTCGAAGTACAAAAAGGGGCACAATGACCCAATGATCGAAGTCCTATCTACCAGGGGCAAACAGGCGCCCTACAAAAGAAGCACGCAGGCTTCGTCAAAAACACAAAACAAAAGAGGAGCTCAACTCTCATCCTCGTCCTCGCCCTCGCTCTCCTCCTCGTCCTCTACGGAAATCTCCTCGTCCGCAGGAGAGCTGCTCGCCGCCTGAGTGCCGGTCGCCCTAGGCACGGTGTCTCCTGAGGTGACCTCCAGGTCAACGTCTGTAGGCTCGGGTGTATCGTCCTCAGAAATGTCGATAGGCTCGTCCTCGGTCCCTACAGAGCGTCGTGTCCTCTTCGACGCCGGCTCCTCCCGTGAGCCGGCAAAGGAAACCTGTCGTACTATCAGGCGGACGGACTTCCGCCGCAACCCTCGTGTAGCCCCTCCTCTGGCCTGCACTGGTATAAGCATTCATATGACATTTGCATCATAATCATAATATAAGCGGTAGAAGTAAAGCAAATGACTAAAGTTCGAGAGTATACCATCGACCCGCCAACGCGAGGCAACACCTCTGGAGGGTAGCCCATGGCGTACTGCCTCACCAACTGCTCCAGGCCCATCATGGCCTCCGCCATCTCCTTCACGTACCCTGGAGGAGCCTGCAATGAAGGAAATTGATCAGAATATGCAAGCAGAGCAAATGTACAGAAGATTGAAAACATGTTATACCTGAGCAAGGAACTCCGGAGCCTCAACAAGAGGACGTGGCACCGCGACCACACCAGGGACTCCCTAAGGGGTCGTCATGTTCACTGTCCAAGAAAAGGCAGGGAGGCTAGCACCGCTCGGGCCTGCGCCCTCGCCGCAACCTCTGTCACTGCGGCCTCTGTCTCCTCCACCACCAGCTCCACCTCTGGCTCACCCTCGATGACGGGGGCCTTCCCCAAGTCGGTCTGAGGCTCTCTCACGGGAGAGGCCTCTGTCTCCTCCACCACCACCTGGCCTAAACCACCACCGTGGCCCTCTGTGGTCCTCTCCTCCACACCCGTCACTGCCTCTGACCGGCCCGAAACCTCGGTGTCACCCCTCGACTCCACAGCACCCGGAGTCTCCACCTCCTGACTGTACCCGGCCAATACTGCACCACTACCATCATCACCGTCACTACCAGCTACTGCAGCGGCCAGGGCCGTGGCCTCCTCGGCCAGTGCCGCCTGGTTCGAAACCCCGGTGATCTCCGGAACACCCTCGGCCATAGCCACATCCTCCGGGACGACCGAGGGCGAGGTAATCTTGACCCGTGATAAATGGTTGTCGCCAGGAGCGTCCCTGGACTCCATGACTGAGACAGTCGAGAGAGAGAGAGCAGTCGGGAGAGAGAGAGTAGCGAGAAAGAGAGAGAACAGTCGAGAGAAAGAGAGAGAGCAGTCGAGAGAGAGAGATGATCGAGAGAGAGAATGAGAGAGATGATCGAGAGAGAAGGAGAGAGATATAGTCGTGAGAGAGAGATGATCGAGAGAGAGAGGGGGAAATTCGAACTATGGGGTGTACTGTGTACACCCCGTATATATATATATCTCCCCCGAACAGGTTCACTCGGAAACCAACGTTGGATCGGGTTCACAGCCAAATTGGCCGCACAGCACCTTGGACGAACATACAGCGCCTCCGGTTTACTCTACCGTGCGTCCCTAAATTGACCTCGCACGGCATCATGGATTATTTCGACTGTTCCAGTTTGTGGCCGATTCATTCGAATTCGTACGAGATGAGAAGTTTGAATGCAGGAATGGAAGAAGAAAAAGGTACTTTTCATTCAATAACACCCGGGGTAACCCCCGGGATTTGCCATTACATTCAAAAAAAAAAAGAGAGAAAAACAACAAAAAAACAGAAAACGGGCCTACTGCCCTCTTTTCTCCTTCCTTCTCCTTCCTCCTCCTTCTCTCCTTCTCCTCCTCAGTCGTTGCCCCCTTTGTTCGAAGTGTCATTCGCCCCGTCCGAACGATCATCCGACCCGTTGGGGTTGCCCTCGGAGTCTTCCGCCGTATCCTCCGAGCCGCGCCCAAGGACGGACTCGGGGTCGTGCTTGTCGTCCAGTTGATCAAAAGCGAAGTCCTGAAGATTGGAGACGGCACGACGAAGAGTCCGGATAGTGGAGATGAGCCTCGCAATCTGCTCATTCAATTGCTCAATCTCCCCGCGGTAAAAGGCCATCTCGGCCTCTAGGGAAGCAACACGCGCTGCCAAATCGTCGCTTGCCATGCTCGAAAGTAGATTGATGCAACGAAAGTAAAGGACCTTTTGAGATTTTGGTGGTGGTGCATGGAATGTGGCACCCCCCCATGCTTATAAAGCCGACGAAAGGGCACACCCGAATTAATGGCACCCTTAAACCTGCCAACTGTTCTCGGAAATCGAAAGGGTGCTTAGCAGAACGAGGTGCCGCGCGCCTTCAACCTTGACCGCACGGCACCCTGGCTCCAGAAGCTTAAATGTTTTCTCGAAAATTGATCCAATCAGCCACCAAAATCCTCTTGGAAACTCAATCCTCAGCCGTTTTGCAGTAAAGGTCCCTTAGAATGTCGTGCATCGGTTACGGCGCCATTTAATCCCCCGAGAATTTCGCCGTATTCGCCTTTTTCTTGGTATTCGTCCTCCGGGACTCACCGTGACTGGTTCAAGGATCCGACATATTTTCCCCAGCAGGTTCAAAATTCAAAATTCAATTTTCGCCTCCCGAGGGCTCGTCTCAAAAAAATTCAAAATTCGATTTTCGCCTCCCGAGGGCTCGTCTCAAAAATTCCAAACTTGATTTTCGCCTCCCGAGGGCTCATTTCAAAAATTCAAAATTCAATTTTCGCCTCCCGAGGGCTCGTCTCAAAAATTCTAAATTGAATTTTCGCCTCCCGAGGGCTCGTCTCAAAAATTTAAAACTTGATTTTCGCCTCCCGAGGACTCGTTTCAAAAATTCAAAATTCGATTTTCGCCTTCCGAGGGCTTGTCTCAAAAAAAAATTCCAAATTCGATTTTCGCCTTCCGGGGGCTCGTCTCAATCTTCGCCTTCCGAGGGCTCGTCTCAAAAATTCTAAATTGAATTTTCGCCTTCCGAGGGCTTGTCTCAAAAATTCTAAATTGAATTTTCGCCTTTCGAGGGCTTGTCTCAAAAATTCTAAATTGAATCTTCGCCTTCCGAGGGCTCGTCTCAAAAATTCTAAATTGAATTTTTGCCTTCCGAGGGCTCGTCTCAATCTTCGCCTTCCGAGGGCTCGTCTTGCTTCTCGTCTCTTGAGCCACGGTCTAACGGACCTAACGTCTCTCCTCATCTTGAATTGTCGCCTCCCGCGGGCTCGTCTTGATTTTCGCCTCCCGAGTGCTCGTCTCAAGTCTTTCACAATACTTTGAATGACACACCGCACCGCAAGCACTTCTTTGCATAAGTTTGTCCTCCGGGACTCGTTTCTCGCATTGCATTGTCCCAATTGAACTACGCTGGTCTGATCCCTACAACGGGGTACGTAGGCAGCTCCCCGAGCGCGACCACCATCGTTATTTACTTACAGTTTTCGTTTTGTCTCTGGCCAAAGGCACTAGAGCAACGGATTGGGATGCCTATTCTTTAAGCGTCACTCGTACCAACTAATGGTATCCGAGTTACGTTAAAGAGGGACTACTGTAGACACCCCAATCCGGACCTCGAAGAGTCTTTGTCCACCCCGATGATGAAATAGAGGAAACGGTACCTTTGCGAGCTTGAAAAAGGATCTCTTTTAAAACCACAAACCCAACAAACCCAGCCGAACCCAGCTGAGCCCAGCCAAGCCCAATAAAAAGCCCAAAAGACTCTGGACCACAGGAGGAGGTACCGTGCGGAGCCGAATTGGGGCGCACGGCACCTTGGGAAATTCAAGGGACCGTGCGCAGCCAATCTCCTCCGCACGGCACCTTGAGCAAAAAGCTGGCTGGCTCAGAAAGCTGTCGGCCACGCCAGTGTGAGCCACAGCTGATGACTGGCTCAGCCGAAAATGCACTTCTGGCCCGCCCAGAAAATACAACCACCACTTGAAATTCAAAATCCTTGGCCTTTGCCTATAAATTAACCCCTCCACTCAAGGGAAAGAGGTCCCCTCTTAGCCCTTCTTTTGAGTCCTTCTCTTGCCTTTCTCTTGGCTCTCTCACTCTACTTTCTCTCTCTAAGTTCTCAAACCCACTTTCCATTACCACTTCCATATCCAAGTCTTAAAGGTTGTCATTCCCAAAAGACATTCTTTAAGAGCTTTCACTCACTCCCTTCTCATCATTGAAGTTGATCACTCATTAACTTCAAGAACCCATCACCCAAAATACCTAACCTTCACTCACACCCATACTCCCTTTGTCTCATTTAACCTCCTCCATCCACATCCGTGATGATCCATCCACATCCTTGCATCCACGATCCTTGATCAAGCTCGAAACCAAAGGTATAAACTAGTTTCCTCGGACTAGACTCCGTTCTGGTCCTGAGGGGACTTCAGTAGGTCTAAACCCCTTTGGTTAGATCCTGACTCAAACCCATTTTCATAAAATAAAACAGACCTTAATCGAGAGGTTGAGAAACCGCTGGTCATTGCTCGACGCACGGCATCCCGACCCCCAGCGCACGGCATAGTACACACTAATGCTATTGTGAACAGGCTGCCTAGATCTGAGTTTTCCTCTGCTGTGGTTACCTATTTTGCTGTTTACTGTTTTTGTAGCTCTTAAAATAAGACCATATCCACAAGCCATGTTCCGGCTCTTCTAAAACCTTATCAAGATTATCCCAAATGATCAAAAACATTGAAAGCTACTTTAAAACTATGTTTTGAGGAGGATAGTGACGTTCTTGGGATGATCTGACCGCCATGAGGCTACTCATGAGTTTTCAAAAGATCTACAGAGAAACCAGTGAGCTAAATGGTGTTTTAAAAGACTGCAACAGTCTGACAGCAGAGCAGGTGCCACGCACGGCATGTTGAGATGCCTCGCGCGGCATCTCAGGGTGCCGTGAGCGGTATTCTGAGGTCCAAACAGTCTGTTGAATGTTATTTACTTCCATTTATTCATATCATTTTATCACGACTGTACAGATAGCACCACCTGCACGTCAATGTGATATATTTCCCATGTCCCTTCCCCGTTACGTGCTTTATTAAAGAGTTTGATATTCCAAATAATATTGAAGATCCCCCCCCCTTTTGAAAACATCAAGTAGAGACCGGTCTTACCGGGCAGCGGGGTGCTTTTTAAAGAAAAACCTTCCTCATTCGTAATGTGGCTCCCGAACCCATCATCTCAACGTTTTCGCTAGACCAAAAGCCTTTCTTTTTCAAATCAAACTCTCGGTTTCTCAGGTGACCCATCTCCAAAACCCGGGTGGCGACTCTTTGAGCGCAAGCGCTTCTTCGGGCGCGGGAGCCCACGCATGCTGTTTTGGACTAGATATTTCAAATTAAATGCAGCCATGGTTTACATGTTGTTTTCTGCCTTCTATGGGTTTTCTGCAGTTATGTGGGTTTAGCATGTTGTGTGTGCTGCTGCTTCTTTTGGGTACATCAGTTTTGTGGGTACGTCAGTTTGGGTACATCAGTTTTGTGGGTACGTCAGTTTGGGTACATCAGTTTTATTGCTACAGTTATGTGGGTACATCAGTTTTTTGCAGTTTTCTGCACTTTGGCAATGATGACAACTTTAAAAAGACACTTACAGGACGTAGGCGGGGCAACATGTGACGGTCAATTGGCAACTATTGTTGCCGCCTTAGTGCCTTAGTCATTTATCTGAGCCAAAAAAATAGAGTACTTAGTTATTTGAAATTTTAATGCATTGTGTACAAGGTTATGCACCCTTTGGCATGTTTTAATTCCAGTGTGTGTGTGTGTGCCCAAAGGCAGTTTGGATCTGCCAAACGAAGGTTTTAGCATGTTGTTTGGTGTATTAAGTTTGGCAGGTGTTTTTGTTCAAAAATTCCATGTTTTTGGTTCAAAAAAGTGCTGCTTTTTAGTTCAAAAAAGTGCAGGAATGGCACTGGATAGATATGCAGCTCAAGAGGTGGTGATATTGTCCAAGTTGGCCACTCACAAAGGTTATCAAATATGGCACCAACACAAAGTTCTCAAGTCCTCAAATCTATACCCAACTCAGGAACGACACTTGATGGATATGCAGCCTTTTAGAAGTCAGTCGAAAAATTTATGGAGCTGCTGGTTTTTTTGTTTGGTACTCCCTCCGTCTCATAAAGGATGGCAATTTTGGGGAAACTCAAAATTTATCTTGACACAATCATTGCACCATTTCTAATAAAACATTCCCAAACTACCCTTCCATTTTTAAAAACAATTTACTGCTACTATTCCCACAGTATGGGTAAAAAACAAGAGACAACTGAGGAGTAGTCCATGAGCCTGCTACTATTCCCGAAAATTTAGGCGCCAAATTTATCCTGACACAATCTTGGTTTTTTGAATGAATTGTACTGAATTTTCTTTTTGCCTTTTTTTAAGAATAATTTGAATAGTTAAAGACAAGGGCAAAATGGAAAGATCAAATGTTTTCATGCTTTTACTTTTGAAAATGGACATCCATTTTGGGACGGAAAAAAGCGTCACAAATGACATCCATTATGGGACGGAGGGAGTATTACTTTTCGAATATGGACCTATTTGTTTTGCTTCTAATTAAGTAGTTTGGCTAGTATATGGCTATCTAAGTTTGTCTCTTGATCATTTGGGAACACTTATGTAAGAAATTGTGATATAATATGCAAAATGTTGGCATTTTTTGAGACTCAAGGTTGGAAATATTCTATTTCATTTCTCACAGAATTCATTACAACATTACTAAGGCAAAGCTAAGTCATTTCCTTTCCCCATTGAAGTGTACAGGTGCAACATAACCACAAAAACAATAGCATAAAAACAGCACTTTCCACTTGATTTGTCCCAAATTTTTCTGTAATTCTTGTCTACCTTGCTTTATTTGATTGGCCACTTTCAATTCTTCAATTTCCTTTTGCATTGCATCAATCTTTAGCTGCTTTGCTATGTTTTTCCAGTGTCCATTGTTGTTGAAAGAGACTGCACTCTCAATTTCGTCATTGGCCTCAAACCCATATGCCTTTTCCAGTGAGGGGGATCATACCAGCAAAAATATGTGCAACGGTCTTCAGTCTAGAAAAAAAAATTACCAAAAAAATTGCGGCCGAATGATAGTTCAAACGGGCTAAGTATTATAAAATGGAAACATGTGGGTGGTATTTAACTAAAATCCCGTTTCGGGGTTTGAACGGCACGACACAGCACGACCAAGTAAAACGGGCATGACACGATTGAAAAATAGCACGACACGATCAAGTAAACGGGCCGGCACGGCACGACACGATTTAAGTAAATGGGCCCGGCCCGACACGATTGAAAAACGGCACGACAAGACACGATCAAGTAAACGGGCCGGCACGGCACGACACAATTAAAAAAGGGGCCAGCACGACACGACACGATTTAAGTAAATGGACCCGGCCCAGCACGACACGATTGAAAAACGGCACGATACGACACGACACGATTTAAGTAAATGGGCACGGCACGGCACAACACGATTGAAAATGGCACGGCACGGCACGACACGACTTAAGCAAACGGGCACGGCACGACACGGTACGAAGCACGGTTGATGTAGGGAGGTAATCCCGAACAGGTACAAAGAGTGGCCGAACACGTGGTACGTGGGGCCGAGAATCAATATAGTCAGAGTATCCGCCGTGCAGTACGGTGAACGGCAGTAAGGGCTAGGGGCACGAAAGGTCCCAGGTCCAAGATACCCGAGCAGGGGTATGGTTCAAAGAGCAAGGCTATTTGTTGGACCAGTCTCGTGATAAGGGGTCCAGTGATATGAGAAATCATTGGTCCAGAGGGTCTGTTCGGCAACGAGAAGGCCGAACAGTAGCAGCAATCTGGAGAAGGTGCCAGGAGGCGCTCCAGAGTGGTCCAGAAATGGAAATATCCAGTAAGGAAACGAGATCTGAGGTGATTCCCAACGAGAATGGGATGAACGGGCAGCTTTGGGAAGAGTACCTAAATGGTCTAAAAGGAAATGCGCAGTTATGGGAATGAGAATCCCTGATATTCTAGGTTCCCTTTACGAGAAAGGAAACTTAGGGCAGCAAGATGGCTTGGATAGCAAATAGACATGGGTCTATAAATATGAGGTAAACCTAGAGGTAAAGGTACGCAATTCCTGGTTATTTGATTACTTCCTACTGAGAATTAGGGTTTTCACTAGTACGAGATACTAACTTTGGCATCGGAGGGCCTTTGCCACGAGAAGGCAAAGGTGCGCTCACCCATTGTTTGTTTTACAGGCTCAACTCCGGCGGTGTGGTAGGGTTCCGGTGTAAGAACGAGAAGTAGCCGTTACGATCAAGGTGCTGTTTGGAGGCCCATTTGTTTTCCTGCACTTACAATTGGCGCCGTCGTGGGAAGCGAAAGAGGTCCCTTCAAAAGCGACCATGGTGGAGGAAGATCCAAAGACCCCGGTTGACCCGAATATGCTGGGTGGGGGAGGTGACAAGTCCTCGCCGGATCCTTCCAAGAAAGCCCGATGGCGGACGCGGGGAGGACCACGAGTAAGGACCTCCCCCTGGCAGTACGACTCCCGAAACAAGGACGGACGGACGGCAACGGGATCCACGAGAAGGAGTAAGTCCCGCCGTGAAAGGGAGTCGGTGGCACGTTCGAAAAGCGTGCATAGCCGGGAAGATATCCTGGACAAATAGAGATGGGAGATAGAAGAGTACGCTCGCTGATTAAAAAGCGAGAGTACGAGATTCAACAATTGCAGAGGATACGAGAACATCCAGAGGATTACGGGCTTTCACGAAGGAAGTCGAGAAAGAAAGGTTGGATATGGTGGAGTACAGGAGAGCTTCTTCACGAAGAAGAAGAAGCGGGAGCCTCACTCCGAGAGGTTGAGGGCTTCTTCACGAAAAGGAGAAGCGGAGGCGGAGCTCCTCCCCAGGAAGGAGGGGAGGAAGCACCGCCAGGGGCAGTGCGAGACCTGATTCCGACTGGGAAAGGAATAATGCCAGGGCTGCGAAGGTATCGGAGGAGGGGACCATGTCTGCACGAGAAGCAGCACGGAGAGCCCTTAGCAACATAGCAACTTCTCCTTTTGCAAAGAGATTGCAGGAGGCAAGGTTGCCGAGCAGGGTTAAGCACGGGACGTTTATCCTGTACGAAACCAATGCAGACCCGGTGGCGCACATACAACATTACCAGTAGGCGATGTTTATGCACGACGGTGATGATGCAATCATGTGCAAGATGTTCTCATCTAGTTTGGGAAAAGTGGCCCTATCATGGTTCCATAAGTTGGGGCCGAACACCATACGAGGGTGGAGACAGTTGGCCGAGGAGTTCACTGCTCGGTTCCTGACGAGCAGGAAACCACCCAAAACTTTTGAGAGTCTCTCGGCTATGAAGCAAGGAGAGAGTGAGCCGATCAGGGACTACGCCAAGAAGTATTGGGAGACTTTCAACGAGATTGAAAGTTGCAGTGAAGAGTATGCAATAGCAACGTTCAAAACTGGGCTACCTGTTTGGGGAGAGCTGCGAAAGTCCCTAAACATGAATCCAGTGAGCACGCTGGCAAAGCTGATGGAGCGGATTAAGCAGCACGCCAGGAATGAGGATGACATACTACGGGAAGGCGGCAAGCTAAGTGCCGAGCAAGTCAAGGGACCCGCAAAGAAGGCGGATAAACCCGAACCCACGACTTACAAAGAAAGAAAGAAAGGAGCACGGGCAGACTAAGAGAGAGTCGTACCGAGAAAAGCACGTCCCCGATCCGAAGTCGTTCTTCTCGGTGACAACGGTTTGGAAAGAACCGATTTATCGGGTTCTTTATCGAATAAAGAACCGCCCATACTTTAAATGGCCCCAATGGCTGGAGGGTGACAAAGATGCAAGAAGGGCTACGAGTCAGCACTGCAGTTACCACAAAGACTGGGGTCACATGACAGAGGATTGCGAGATGTTTAAACAGCATCTTGATGACCTGGTCTCCCGTGGGTACCTGAAAGAGTTTATCCAAGAGGAGCACAAGGGTGCCGAGAAAGCGATGGAACTGGATTACGAGCAAAATCCAAGGGGCGTAATCCATATGATACATGGGTTGGCCACACCTTATACGAGAAATGAGGTGAGATTACTCCAGAGGCAGGTGAAACACGACCAGCACGTGATGCAGTTGGGAAAGAAGCGGGGACGTGAAGCGGAAGGGTGCAACGAAGGCATAGTCTTCACGGATGAGTACCTGGGAGGAGTCCAGGTGCCGCACAACGACGCTCTTGTCATAACCCTACGAATTGGGGAATATGACATGGAGAGAATCCTGGTGGATTCAGGAAGTTGCACCGAGGTGCTTACTACGACGCATTCAAGAAGCTGGGATTGACACAGGCGGACTTGGTACAGTCAGTAACCCCGTTGGTCGGGTTTAGTGCAGGAGCAGTTTGGCCATTGGGTAAGGTAACCGTTCCTGTTTGGGCAGGAACAGTGGTGCTCAGAACCGATTTTTTGGTGGTGGATGTGCCGTCTTCCTATGACGCGATTATAGGAAGAACCTGGCTGCATAAGATGAGGGCAGTTTCATCCATTTACCATCAGATGGTGAAGTTTCCAGGATCCAATGGGATCGAAAGAATAAAGGGGAACCAGAAGACAGCCCAACAGTACTTGGTTTCTATAATCAAGAAGGTGCCCAAGGCACAGCTAGTGCAAACCGTCGAGGTTAACAACCAGCCGACCATCGAGGATGTCGGAGGGAATCCAGCCGAGAAGGTGGTGGAAGGATTGAAGAAAATCCAGATCAACGAGAATGATCCAGAAAGGTATTTCCTGATTGGGGAGAACCTGTGCACAGAAGAGGAGGAAGAATTGGTGAAGTTCCTCAAAGAGTACGTTGATGTGTTTGCTTGGATGCCAGAAGAGATGCCTGGGGTGGATGCAAACGTGATTTGCCACCACTTGAATGTGGATCCACAACACAAACCGGTGATGCAGAAGAAAAGGAGATCAGCCGTATAGCATGTGGACGCTGTCATCGAAGAGGTGAACCGCTTGCTCGAGGCAAAGGCGATCCGAGAAGTGTATTACCCGAAGTAGTTGTCTAACACGGTAGTGGTGAAAAAGAAGAATGGGAAGTGGCGAGTTTGTGTCGACTTCACAGATCTAAACAAGACCTGTCCAAAAGACAGTTTTCCCCTGCCCAGGATAGATCAACTGGTGGATGCAACAGTTGGGTATGGGCGTATGAGTTTTCTCGACGCTTATCGAGGATATCACCAGATAGCTATGTACGGCCCCGATCAGGAGAAGACGTCCTTTATCACCCCACGGAGGCTGTACTGTTACAGTGTCATGCCCTTTGGTCTGACGAACGCTAGAGCAACTTATCAGAGATTAGCAACGATTATGCTAAAGAATCTACTCGGCAAGACCATGGAGGTATACATATATGACATGGTGGTTAAAAGCAAGGAGAAACGGGACCACATAGCTGATCTGAAAGAAGCTTTTGAGATACTGAGAGAGTATAAGCTGAAGCTCAACGCCTCGAAATGTGCCTTTGGAGTAAGTTCTGGGAAGTTCCTGGGCCACTTGGTGACCATTAGAGGGATAGAGGCGAATCCTGATCAAATCACAGCTTTGCAGAAGCTGCAGAGTCCAAGGACCACGAAGGAGGTCCAGCGGTTAACAGGGATGGCGGCAGCTCTTAACAGGTTCATCAGTCGTTCGAGTGACAAATGCAGGCCTTTCTTTCAGTTGTTGAAGAAAAGAGAAGGTTACGAATGGGGAGCAGAATGTGAGCAAGCATTCCAAGACTTGAAGAAGTACTCGGCCGCCCCACTTCTGTCCACTCCCGAGCCTGGTGAGACCTTGACCTTGTACTTAGCAGTGTCAGAACATGCTGTAAGTGCGGTCTTACTAAGGAACAAGGGATCCGAGCAAATCCCTGTCTATTACGTGAGCAAGACGCTACTGGACGCAGAAACGAGGTATCTGCCACTTGAGAAGTTGGTCTTGGCGCTGAGGACGGCGGCTAGGAAGTTGCCCCATTACTTCCAAAGTCACAAAGTGGTGGTTTACACATAGTTCCCGTTGAAGTCGTTGCTCCGAAAGGCTGATTTCTCGGGACGAATATCGACCTGGTCAGTGGAATTGAGCCAGTATGATATTGATTATCAGCCGCGCACGGCAGTTAAAGGGCAAGTTTTGGCAGATTTCGTGGCAGAGTTTTCTCCCACAGTTGCTCCACTGCCTCCTACGAGAAAGGAGCAGTTGGTTGAGCAATCAGCCGAGAAGAAAAAGGCATCTGCCGAGCAGGACCCTTCGGAATGGAAGCTTTTTGTTGATGGGTCCGCATGCAATACCGGATCTGGAATTGGAGTAGTACTCTTCCCTCCTGAAGGAGTTATGATCGAGTTGTCGTTGCGCCTAGGTTTCAGCGCGTCAAACAACGTGGCGGAGTACGAGGCACTCCTAGCCGAGTTACGGAGCGCAAAAGCCTTGAAGGTAAAAAGAATTCAAGTATTCCGTGATTCACAACTCGTGGTGAATCAGCTGTCCGGGGAGTACGAGGCCCGGAATGAGAAGATGGCAGCCTACGTGGAGGCAGCCAAGGATTTGCTTGATACCTTCGAGAAGGTACACATCGAGCAGATAAGCTCTGGGCGGAATGCCCACGCTGACTCACTGGCTTGGTTGGCAGCGGCTGTGCCAACAGAGTTCAAGAGGAAGGTGGCAGTGGACTATCTTGCCGAACCGAGTATTGGGAGAAATGTGGAATTGGTCTTGGACATGAACCAAGGACCAAGTTGGATGGATCCAATAGTGGAGTTCCTACGAGATGGGATACTCCCCACAGACAAAAAAGAGGCTCACAAAATAAAGACGAAATCTGCAAGATTTTGGCTATCACCAGAGGGGAAGTTGTACAAGAAGTCCTTCACTGGACCGTGCCTGCTTTTGTGCATTCCGAGATGGTGCAGAAATTTCTCCACTAGATACATGAGGGAACGTGTGGGAGTCATGCGGTGGGAGATCCATCGCTCACCGAGCAATCACACGAGGGTTATTGGTGGCCCCACATGCAAGAAGATGCGAAGGTGTATGTGAAAATCTGAGAAGTGTCAGAAGTTCTCACCAATGATCCGAACACCGGTGAAGATCTGGTGCCCTTGACAAGTCCTTGGCCGTTTGCGGTGGGGAATGGACATCGTGGGTCCACTCCACAAGGCTACTGGGACAGGAAGTTTCTGTTGGTAGCAACGGACTACTTTACCAAGTGGATTGAAGCGAAACACTGGCAAAAATCATTGAACCCATGATAGAAAAGTTCGTGTGGAAGAACATCATCACTTTCGATTTGGAGTTCCTTATTCCATGATCACTGATAATGGGTCGCGATTCGAGAAAAAGTTCGTGGCTTTTTGTGCCCAATATGGAATAAGGAACTACTATTCCACGCCAGCCTACCCTCAAGCAATGGGCAGGCAGAGGCGTCCAACAAAACCGTACTTGACGGATCAAGAAACGGTTGGACAAAGCAAAAGGCAAGTGGCATGACGTGCCACCGGTCCTGTGGGCACACCGAACAACTCCTAGGAGGTCTACGGGAGAGACCCCCTATTCGCTAGCATATGGAGCAGAGGCTGTGATTCCATTGGAGGTTGGTCTGCCGACCAACAGAACCACACTGGTGGAGAGTGGGGGCAATGACAGAGCCATGAAAATTGAGATGGACCTCGCCGAGGAGAGGAGAAAACGAGCTCTGGTACACACAACCGTGCCAAGAGCGGTGATGAAAAGCTACAACAAGCATGTCCACCCACGAGAATTGGTGTTGGAGACCTTGTGTTAAGAAAGGTGCTCGGCAACACCAAGGTGGCCAACGAGGGAAAGTTGGGGGCCAATTGGGAGGGCCCGTATCGAGTTACAGAAGTTGTGGGCATTGGGGCATATCGATTGGCAGACCTGGACGGGAACCCGGTACCAAGGCCCTGGAATGTTCACAATTTGAGGAAGTTCTACGTGTAAAGAACTTCGATTTTATTTTTATTCTGTTTTAGGTACACATCGTGATTGTGTAGGAATTACGAATAAAATTCCCTTGTGTTTTCTTTTACTAGTTGCAAGGGGTACGCATAACGCCCCCTTGAGTTTTTCAAATTACAAATAAAATTCCAGGATTTTGGTAAATAAACACCGTTTCTTACGAGTTCTTTTTTCGTTATGCTTTAAATACGAAGTCAAGCTAAATCCTTAGTCCTCACTCCGTATTGGGGAGCAGAGGTGGAGAGGTGTAGGGTAGCTGAATGGAATTTCGAATATTTCAAAATTGAGCCAAGTACGAATATATTTGTTTATTTGCTCGGGTACGAATACACCCTGAATTGAGCCAATTACGAATATACTTGTCTGTTTGCTCGGGTACGAATACACCCTGAATTGAGCCAAGTACGAATATACTTGTCTGTTTGCTCGGGTACGAATACACCCTGAATTGAGCCAAGTACGAATATACTTGTCTGTTTGCTCGGGTACGAATACACCCTGAATTGAGCCAAGTACGAATATACTTGTCTGTTTGTTCGGGTACGAATACACCCAGAATTATGTTAAGTACGAATACACTTAACTGTTTGTTCGGGTACGAACATACCCAGAATCGAGCCAAGTGTAGGTATACTTAAGCGATTGCTCGGGCACGAAAACGCCCAGAAAGCATATGAGAATATGCATACTGTCCTCAAACACGAATATGTTTGGAATAATCTCAAGTGCAAATAGGTTTGTTTACTTGTATGCGGGCATGCCCACAACAGAGTCTGGGTATGAGCAACCCAGGATCACTAGGTCCAAATACGAACACATTTGGGTAACCTAAGAATGGAAGCTTCCAAGCACGAAGCATTTGAGCTGCATACGTGAACATGCAATAATATCTAAAGTCCGGGAAACTTGAAGACTGCTAAAGCATCATTTAAAGGTACGAGAAACCTACAACAGTTAAGAAGTGAACACGATTGGACCATCAACAGGCACGATGAGGCCTGGGGAGCATACGTGAGTATGCGTAAAAGCTAAGTACGAAGACGCTTAGCATGACAAACGCTGGCCAAGAGATGGCCACCTGCATAGATAAAGGCCACAAAGGGCCAGGCAGAGCTAAGAGTTTAGGCCGCGAAGGGCCAGCCAAACATAAAGGACCACGAAGGGCCAAAACCAGCAAAATTAAAGTGTTTGGAAATGTGTCGGTGCCACGCAGGGCCAGTCAAAACTGATTAAAAGTTCCAATTGTTATCATTACGAAGAGTCCAACTTACTCTTCGATTGTCAAGTCCTCAATGACAGGAGGGGCTGGAGCAGTTTGAGAAGAGGACAGAGCGGTCGTGTCCTCCACTACTGTAGACAATTCTGGGACGCCACCACCAGCTTCCTTCTGGCCAGCAGCAGCGTCATCCACAGTAGCATTTGCTTCATTCTCTGCCTGCTCGTTGATTTGAGCGTTTTGTGCTCCCTCTGCAGCGTTTCCTTCCTCTACCTCATCCTGCTCCTCAACGACTTGGGTGCTCGGGAGATCAATCTCCGTCCAAAGGGGAGAAGAATCTGCTGCACCAGATTTCTTGAGGCATGCCAACCAGCCAGCCTCGAAGACTTGATCTTGAATCCCGGGCATTTGATCCACGTAGCTCTCAGTGGCCACGCGGATTCCTTCATTATAACCCTGCTGGTAGGCAGCCTTGGCTTCATTTTTGCTCGCCTCCAGCTCCGTCAAGGTCTGGTTCAGGCTGTCCTCTGCACCCTCCAGCTTGCCCCTCAGCTCGTCCGCAAGCCCGCGAGCTTGATTTCTCTCCCTCTCCAGCCTGACAATTGTGTTCTGCAGCTTTGCGTTCTCACTGGCGAGCTTGGCACGTTGGGGCTCGGAATGTCCCAGTTTCTGGGCCATGGCCACCATTTTTTGCATCGCCTGAACAGACACGTGATTAGACAAATGGCAGGAATAAGCAATTTGAAGCCATTAGCATGAAGAAATGGGTATGATGACTTTACCTTGGCTTGGTGGCTCATGAACGAGCCGAGGAGATTGTCCGGGGAGCAAGCAACTTCTTTTTGCATATCCCCAGCGGCGAGAAAGCTGGGATAGTGAAGGCTGTCCCCTCGAGTCAACACTTATCACCCAGGCGGTGATTGGCTGCCCGCCCGTCACGAATCTTGGGAGCCCGGATGGGAGTTGGAGGGGCCGCAAGTTGAGAGGCTGCTCGGCCGAAGAGGTTTCGAGCCGTTGGCGTTTTCCCTGTGGCCGGCCTCAATCTCCTTGGGAAAGCCAGGAGGGACGTCGAGTTAGGCGAGGCCACGACGGCCATGAAGGCGCCGAACTCACGAGAGCGTCGCGGCCACGAGATGTCGCGGCCCCGCCCACGACCAGCCCCCGGGATGTTGAGGAGACTGCTGAGGTTGATCGGTTGTTGCATTTCCTGAGGAGAGGGAGATGGAGAGTACCCAGTTGAGGATGTGGAGGTTTCTTCGGCGAGTTGGATTGGCTCGTTGGGCAGAGGAGGGGTCCGAGAACGCCTCTCTTCTCGTTGCTCAGGCTGTTGAGCTGGAGGATCAGGGATGATGGGATTATCAGCTGCTCGGATTCGTCGGTCGATGAATCCGCCGTACGATGCACGGTAGCTCAGAAGAATCTGCTCATGCTCGGCCGGCCAAGCACGTGCCTTGCCCGTTGAAAGCAAGTGCACGGTTGATATCGATAACGTGGACCTGGGGGTAATGATGGCGTGCCCCTGGTTGGCTTCGATGCTGCAAATACAAGAAAAATTGGCGGTCAGGAAAGCAAAAAGAAGACGGTGCAAAGCGAAATTTTGCTCGGCAATAAAGTTCTACTGAAAGGGACTAACGTGGGGTGCCAAATCTGTGCGGCGTGAAAGCCGATGACCCTACCATCTTCATCCCTGGGCTCGAAATTCCCTGTGACGATGAGGAAGTCATCATCGTCTCCTCGAGCGGAGTCGGGCCGAGCCTTTTTCTGAAATTCCTACTCTTGAGGTAGTAGGTCAGGGCATCCTTGGTTTTGGAAATACTATACAGGTGGTGTATGTCGTGCAAACCTAAGGATGTGCCTAGCATTTGGTTCAGGGCATTGATGCCCATAACGACCCTAAAGAAGTTGGCTGAAACTTGCATAGGGGATAGTCTATAGTGGGCTAAAACCTGGCGGAGCAGTGGTGCCAGGGGAAACCTGACGCCGCCTTCAACCACGGCGACGACAGGAATGTGAAAAGTATCATTATCGAAACTCTCGCGAAAGGCGTTTTCAGAGGCTAGTGTGGTGGCCACGTTGTCAGGAATCTCGTAACGAGATCTGAACTCAGCCATCCGCTGAGGGGTGTCGCAATGACTACGAAATCTACCCATATTGAGAATTATGGGTATAGGTTTCCTAAAAAGACAAATGGGTACGAGAAACCCTAAGGGGACTGTGATAGTTCTAAATTGACGATGAAGACTGAGCAGAAAGGGGGAATAAGAACTTACGAACAGGAAGAACCCTAGAATCGGAATGAAACCCTGAGATGCGAACGGTGCTTCAATGGCGGGTGCACTTGGGCGTGTTCTCTGCAGAGGGAAGATGGAAAGAGAAAAGTGGGGTTTGAAATGGGGATGAAAACCCAAGTATACCCCAGCAAAAGGGGGAGACGTATGAGAAACGTCACCCCAGACGCCGTTTGGGCACTCCGTTCCCCGAAACGTCTGCTCGCATTTAATACGGGCAGCACAGAGCATGCCGCGTGTAAAGGTGTTAGCTGGAAAAGCCTGTCCAGACCAAACGACGAGACGTTTGGGTTGGGCTAAATGATGAGTTTGCACCAAGTACGAGAAACATAGGTGCAGGAGCAAAGGACGAGAACCTTGCTTGGAGTTCTGAAGCTTTGCTCGTCATATTAAGAGAAAATAACGAGTAAAGCTGGGGAGCCATTGTAGGGCGGTAATCCCGAACAGGTACAAAGAGTGGCCCGAACACGTGGTACGTGGGGCGGTTAAATGTAATCGGAGCATCCGCCGGCAAGACGGTGAACGGCAGAAGTGGCTTGGGGCACGAAAGGTCCCAGGTCCAAGATACCCGAGCAGGTATGGTTCAAAGAGCAAGGGTATTTGTTGGACCGGCCTCGTGATAAGGGGGTCCAGGATATGAGAAATCATTGGTCCAGAGGGTCCGTTCGGCAACGAGAAGGCCGAATAGTAGCAGCAATCTGGAGAAGGTGCCAGGAGGCGCCCCAGAGTGGTCCAGAAATGAAATATCAGTAAGGAAACGAGATCTGAGGTGATTCCCAACGAGAATGGGATGAACGGGCAGCTTTGGGAAGAGTGCCTAAATGGTCTAAAAGGAAATGCGCAGTTATGGGAATGAGAATCCCTGATATTCTAGGTTCCCTTTACGAGAAAGGAAACTTAGGGCAGCAAGATGGCTTGGATAGCAAGTAGACATGGGTCTATAAATATGAGGTAAACCTAGAGGTAAAGGTACGCAATTCCTGGTTATTTGATTACTTCCTACTGAGAATTAGGGTTTTCACTAGTACGAGATACTAACTTTGGCATCGGAGGGCCTTTGCCACGAGAAGGCAAAGGTGCGCTCACCCATTGTTTGTTTTACAGGCTCAACTCCGGCGGTGTGGTAGGGTTCCGGTGTAAGAACGAGAAGTAGCCGTTACGATCAAGGTGCTGTTTGGAGGCCCATTTGTTTTCCTGCACTTACAGTTGACACGGAAGTTGAATGGCACGGCACGGCACGGCACGACACGTTTGACACCTCTACTTATCCACATTAAAACTTCATTAAGAGGTTTATAATTAATAACCAATCTAGGAACACCTCGTTCCTTTTCAGCATTTTTATTAACATAAAAAGCTGTACAACTCCAAGGGGAGTAGCTTTTTCTAATTAGTCGTTTTCCAAGAAGGCTGTCAATTTCTTCTTGACACATTTTTAAATATTCCGGTTTCATTTGAGAAGGTCTTGCTTTAGCAGGAATCTTCCTTTCATCAAAATCCTTCTCATAGGGAAGTGAAACTATATATTTCTTTCTATTCCAAAAAGCATTTGGAATATTACTGCAGATTTCTTTATGGAAATCTTCTTGGATTTGAGAAAGTTTTTCTTTCATATTTTGCTTTTGAAGAGTTTCTTCAATTCCCATTATCCTAATTTCCTTTTGGAGAAAATTTATTTGTTTATCTTTATGAGATAGTTTTCTCATAATATCATTTATCTCCTTATAAACAGGAGGAGAAACAAATTCAAAGAATATTTCGTGGCCATCAACATGGGCGGTTATTCCAACTGTATTGGTTTGCATTGGCATCAACATTACTAGGAAAAGGGTTCCAAATATCAATTCTTGTTGGAGATTTTTATGCAAACAAAAGTTGTCTCCAAACAAATTCCTTTATTACAAATGTAAACATTATTCAATTTATATTTAATCATCATTTTTGACCAACTTGCATTAGTGAGGCTTTGGGAAGTTTTCTCAAAGTATTGGGTTGGAACTATCCCTTGATGGATACAATTCATATCCGCTCCACTATCAACTAAAGCAATGATATTATTGATAGTGTATTCCTTTTGTATTACTAAGTTTACCTTTACATGCCATTTTTGGTAAACTATATTATTGATAAGATTCAAATAATTAGAACCATCCTTCTATTCAATGCTACCTTTCTTTTCCAAAGAAACTATTCTTTGATTCATTTCATTGATCTCTTGGGTAGTCTTGGTTTGGAAGGATTTTAACAGTCTTATTTTTGTTCTTAAAATATTTATTTCTCCCTTCAAATCGGGAATTGTAACAGGTTTATAGCTATCAACCTGTTCTAATCTGTCTAAAACATTTTTCAGACTACAAGTTTCGTTAGGAATTTGAGGTTTAGTATCCTTTTCTTCTTGTTCTTTTTTAGAAGATATACATGTTTCTATGATTTTTATTTTCAATTGAGGATCATCTATTTGATCAATGATATCTAATAAACCTTTTTGTTTATTCAAGAGAACATTAATGCTGAGACCATTCATCTCAACTATCGCTTTCCAGTAACTATCAGAAGTCGAACATTCCAGATTATTGCAATTACAATTATCAGGGAATTCTTCCTCTTCTGATTCCGAAGAGGTGTCTTCTTCTTGACCAGATATATCATTTATCTGATCCTCTGGTTCTTTATATGAAGATTCTGACTCACTCGAGTCAAGAAGTAGTTTGAAGAGTTGTTGTCTTAACCCTTCATCCATTTGGAGTTTATTAAGCTTTTTCTTAGTTTTACACTTATTAGCATAATGTCCTATTTTTCCTCATTTGAAGCATTTAGCTGTAATTTATAGAATTTATAGCCGTAATTTATAGAATTTATTATAAAGTCATGAATACCGTTAATCCTAGGGTCCGCGAATTAGGATCCCCGGACCAAACCGTTCTAATAGAAACTAATATGTTAACCTCTAATATTGCAACCAGTAGGTTGATAAATTGGGAAGAAATTACTTTCCCTGAAAATTGGACCATCACTAATGTTGTCCCTCCTAGGCCAATAAATAATCAAATTGAACAAATAGTTCAAAATAATGAAGGAACTGTTTCACTAAATTTTAGAAATTCCCAATCAGGAAGGTTTCTAAGAAGTAGTAGTTCCAGAATGAGTACTACTCAAATGCCATATAGAGTTATTGTCCCTCCTACTAGTAGACACTCAACCTCTGAGATTCCAGAATCAATGAATTCAAATCCAATTGAGGATATTAATTTAGCAGGTATAAGAATATCTGAAAATCATATCCCCCATGGAGTTTATAATGTTTCCCATAACATAGTAGAATCACCTACTGCCAGTGAAATGAATTTTTCTATTAATGACAATAATAAGGATTGAAGATAGAAAAAGAATAAATCAGGAATTTAACCAACCTAAATATAAAGAATTTAGAAGTTGGTATTTCTCAAAATATAATGAGAATCAATTGCAAAATTTTAAAAGGGAATTTTATGAATGGCTTGAACATTCCAAGAAAATAATCCCTTTTACCCAATGGTTTTATGGAAAATACTATCCTGAGATTGATAGATCCATAAATGTCATACAAGATTATCATAGAAATTGGAAAAGCTCTATGACTGGAACTGTAATAAGGGCAGTTCACCCTCCTACTATTCCTTTATCTTTAGAAGGAAGTTCAGAATCTGAACCCTCTTTAGAAATGGTAGCGTTTATTAAACCAACAAACGCAGTATGAATGGTAAACTGCATAAGCAGAATAATTATACCAATCTTCACCTTAATACCATAGGAGATCAATTGATTCGAATAGAAGAGCAAGTTACCCAATTAAGGGAAGATATCCAGAATTCTCAATCAAGAGATAAGGACAAAGAGGAAATTTTCCCTTCCAATATTAGACCTCCTGCGTCTATATCAGGATTTAATTTAGCAAATCCTAATAAAAATTCAGATCTAGTAAAAGAGTAGCAGAAAAGATTGAAAGGACTTTCTATTAATGTTATCTCTGAAGGTTTGGATTTAGAGATGAATAATCAAGAAATTTTGGAGTTAGAAAATTCTTTTCTTCAAAATGATACTATTAATAAAATCCAATATCCTCCTCAAAGACTTCCTTATGCAGGAGCTGATAGATATTACTATCCGAGACCCAGTCCCTAAGATATGTTGTATGGGGAAGCTGGTTTCCAAAGACAAATGTCTTATAGTGGTAGAACCATCTATGAATGGAACATAGATGGTATGACTGAATACCAAATCTTTGGAGTCGTACATCAAATGATGATGTACAGCACAATTTGTGCTCAAAATAGAAACTATGAGAGAGATACAGCTGGCTGGATCACTGCTGGTTTTACCGGTATGATTAAAGGTTGGTGGGATAATATCCTCAATGCCACCCAAAGAGCAGAAATATTAAATGCCATTAAAATAGAGAATAATGAGCAAAAACAGGATGTTGTGTACACTTTACTACAAGCAATAATCCTCCATTTTGTTGGTCACTGGGATAACCAACGAGAAAGAAGTAGGGAACTAGTTCAGAATCTACAATGCCCAACGTTAACTCATTTTCGTTGGTACAAAGATGTTTTCCTTGCTAAGGTAATGCAAAGAAACGATGCTAATAGTGAGCATTGAAAATCAAAATTTGTTGACGGTTTACCCCATTTCTTCGCAGAGAAAATAAGGAAGAAATTAAAGGACCAGAATAATGGTACTACCATTGTATATGATAATTACACTTATGGTCAATTAATATCCATAATAATCCAAGAAGGATTAACTTTATGCAATGATATAAAGCTACACAACCAGTTAAAGAAGCAGAACCTAACTGGTAAACAAGAATTAGGTCAATTCTGTGACCAATTTGGCTATGATATGACCAAATATCCAAAGACTACTAATAAGAAGAGTGGTAATAAAACCACTAGAAAATATTCCAAAAGAAAGACTAATAAAAGGAATAAGTCTGAGCAATCTGGCTCAAAAGAATCTACTTCCAAGAAGCAGAATAATAAGTCTAAGAAAAAGACTACAGCAAAATGCTTCAAATGTAACGACCCTGATTTTTGGTAAATAAAAATTTCGTTCAATATTTGAATTTTTTTTATTTACTTGGATTGCTTTAAAAATTTCTTTTAAATTCTTATAATCCGTCATAATTAGATATGAAACTTGAAAAATTGAATCATTTTACTCCGGACAATTTAGTCCTTCTCCCATGACTAGTATACTTGTAAACATACTCGTATATTTTTTTTCTAGTGAGTAAATAATATCTTTAAATTATATTTCTCGGCTGCAAATTCTACTTGGCAAGTATAGTTTTAGCCGATTAGTTAGCAAACCCTAACTACCATTGGGCTTAGTTACATTTCCCTAACCTAGAGTGATGCATCGATGCCGAAGTGGTTAGTAGAAATTTTTGGTCTTTGCCTTGACCGTTGGCTTGACTGCCTTGCTTTGGCTTGGCTAGGCTGCCTAGGCATCGGGTCGCTGTTAGGCCTGCCTCGCCCAGGCATCGGGTCTCTGTTAGGCCTGCCTCGCCTTGGCGTCGGCTCACTGTCGGGCCTGCCTTGCCTTGGCGTCGGCTCGCTGTCGGGCCTGCCTCGCCTAGGCGTCGGGTCGCTGTCGGGTTGCTCTGCCTTGGCTGCCATCGGGTTCTGCCTTGGCGTTTGGTCGCGCCTTGCTTTTGCCTTGGCGTTGCTGGGCTGCCATGCTCTGGCCTTGCCTTGGCTACGCCTTGGCCACTGCTTTGCTAGCTGGCTGCCTTGGCCACCGCTTGGCCACCGCTTTGCTAGCGAGCTACCTTGGCCACCGCTTGGCCACTGCTTGGCTAGCGGGCCACCTTGGCCACTGCTTGGCTAGCGGGCCGCCTTGGCCACCGCTTTGCTAGCGGGCCGCCTTGGCCACTGCTTTGCTAGCGGGCCGCCTTGGCCACCGCTTTGCTAGCGGGCTGCCTTGGCCACGCTCACGCCTTGCCCTGGCGTTTGGCACCGTCGGGCTTTAATATTCCGTTATTAGGCAATTTCCTACAAAATACAACCAAAATACCCCTCGAGCAGTGGAAGCCTAGATTAAGTGTCGTTAATCTTTAACCAATTAGTTAGATTAGCCTGATTGCCAATTAGCCTAATCAATTCTTCTTAAACCTAGGTGAACCCTTTGAACCTTCCTATATGAACCTTGTGAACCCCTATGGAACCCTTTGGACCTTTGACTTTACCCATTGGTCAATAAAAGTTAGGAAAACTTTTATCCATTGGACAATAACCGCTAGGGGGGCCAACCATGAGAGAGTAACACTTGGAGCAAGAAGAAGAGAGGAAGAGGGGCCAACCATGGGAGCTTAACACTTGGAGCAAGAAGAAGAGAGGACGAGGGGCCAACCATGAGGGAACATCACATGGAGAGATAGAGAGGGAGGGGGGCCGGCCGTGGAGGGAGAGCAAAGGCCAGGTTTTTGCCTATAAATAGCCTCCTCACTTCTCATTCAACTCACACCTTCAAGCATTGCTCCATCTCTCTTTAAAACCCATTCTGTTTTGCCCAGGCAGCCTACTGTCCTCCGAAAAACTCCATTTTTCTCCGGGCGAAAGTCATTTCTAGGAACAACGTCCTCCACAAAAGTCGTAGAATACTTCGAGAGCTTCAGTTTAGACCCAATAACCACCCCAAACGGTCAAGAAATGACCAAGATATTGCTATCCGAAGTTCAGTGAAATTCTCGGATTTCCAGTCCAGACAGCTTACTGTCACCTCTTTAACACCATTTTTCTCCGGGCGAAAGTCGTTTTTAGGAACAACGTCCTTCACAAAAGTTGTAGAAAACTTCGAGATCTTTGTTTTAGACTCAAGAACGATCGTATTCGGCCAAATATTGACTGAGTTACAGCCATCCAAAGTCCGGTCCAGATTTGCGAGTTTCAACACCGTAGAACTTTCCAACTAGCTTATTCAGCCCTGACTAGTTTCGGATCAAGGTAGAATATTCTTATACCTCTAACTCTAAGTCGTTTATCCCTTACTCTTCAATCTTAAGCATATGAAGCTTTATACTTACTTTAAAGGTTTGAAATGCACGAAAGAAAAATGATGTTTGTTTTCATAAAGTACCAACTTAGTTTGAAAGGAGTATACTTTGATCTTTGAATTGATTACGAGCTCTAAGGCATGTTTTGAGTATTTGTGAATGTTTGAAAGCATAAGTAAAGATTTCTTCGAGAGCATCCTTACATGTAGCCTTATTCGTTAGTAATAATTTGAGTACGATTAGGTAATATAGAGTTGAATGATCTTGCTAGATAGATTACAATGAATGATTTAACTCGATTATGGGTGAAAGTCCTACCGCGGAGTCTATGCATGAAAACGAGACACGAAAATCGAGAAAATAGAAACATGACACCTAGGGTGTGGTTGATATGGATAAAAAGGGTTAAAGACAAGGTGTGTTTTGAAAACGCAATGCGGCCGGACTTGCCTATTGTGGGAATGCGTGTTACAAATGATGAAATATTTTCGAAACTACATAATGACCAAATGTGGGGTGCATTATGTGAGTGTGTGTGTGTTGTGTGCCAATGGGAACCCGGCGCGGCGAAACCATTGTGAGGATACTCGGGAACCCGGCACGGCGGAACCGAGGTTGGGTGTGTGGCTTGGTTATCCGCGGAGAGGAGCCAATGCAAATGTGTGCCAATGGGAACCCGGCGCGGCGGAACCATTGTGAGGATACTCGGGAACCCGGCGCGGCGGAACCGAGTTTGGGTGTGTTAAAAATGATTTTGAAATGCAAACGTGTGCCAATGGGAACCCGGCGCGGCGGAACCATTGTGAGGATACTCGGAAACCCGGCGCGGCGGAACCGAGGTTGGGTGTGTTAAATGTGATTTTCAAAATGTTGATTTGGATAATGAAAAGGATTTAGGAAACGTTGATGAATATGGTGACACGGTCTACAATGAGTCGCGTAGGACAAACACATACAATGCAGACACCAACGTTAGACTAAGGAATGTGGATATGTCGTTGTTAATGCCTTGTTAAACATGTATGTATTATTCCGCTGCTTGTGCAAGAGTTAGTATGCTACTCCTATACTCTGATATTGGTAAATTATGGGTTAGCGGGTATAGGATTATTCTGCTGAGCTCTTGTGGCTCATGGTGTTACCTTTGGTGACCCTGACATATTATATCGATGGCGACGCTGGTATAATGTGTCAGATTTTATAGATGATCAAGAAGAACAGTACACCTTGGAGGCTTTTAGAGCTGAGGAGTTGGCTAGGATGAAGCCGCAGGCGGAGCTGTAGTTAGGAACCCTAGAACCCTGCATTTGTATAAATATGGAATCGTAGTGGGAGTTATGATGTAATAATGAGCCAGACTCCATTTGATTTTATCAATGAAATGTTTATTTAACGTACCCAAAAATCAGGGGCGTTACAGAATGGTATCAGAGCTCTAGGCTCAACACTCGGCCATGGGTAGAATGGGTAGCCTATAATATAAGTTTGACCGTTGCACAAACGAGACGAGTTTAAGTTTACCGTCCCAAATTGGGTGGAATTCTGACAAAACAATCTTCGGATTGAAGCAAGGTGTGGAATTGGCAGTACCACCGAGCTGGGGATTCCCGAACAATTGGATGATGACTTAAATCAAGAATCGAATGTGGAGCATAGAAATTTCAATGTGTCCATAAGCATTAGCAAACCTTGTTTTAAAACGTTACTAATTGAGGTTTAAAATTTTTCCTTGTAGATGAATCACATAATCAACCGAGTAGCTGGAGCTCACCAACTCAAGATCACCATAGAATCCATGACTACCCAACTAATGAGGAAGTCTGACTATATTGTCATGATACTCGCTGAAATCCGCGATTTCAAAAGAGTACAACTCCATACCACCACTCCCGTAGAGGATGACCCCTGGTTTCCTGTGATGTTTCCCATCCTATGTTCCTTCTGTGGGTTTTTCGGAGCCCTACCCCCGATGGAAGACTTCATGTTTGGTGAAGAAGAAACCGGAGATGAGAAGGTTGCCAAAGAGGTGACTGAGGAGGGAGAAGTCAGTGGAAGTGAGGATGTCAATGAAGGGAATCTCGAAGAGGATGAAACCCCAAAAGTAGAGGATGCCAATTAGGCGTATCTTAGATAAGTCTATTAATAATTGTAATCCTTCAGGATGTAGGAAGTTGGAAAAATTAGGATCACCCTTGTCTGTTTAAGAGTCCATCTATGTTGTATGCATTTCTATTCTAGTAAAGACTTGTATGATCATCTATGTGTACTTGTTTCCATTTAATGCAAGACTTGTATTTTCCTATCACTACATGATCACTGTTTACGCGCATACTTGTATTTTATACCTATTCGTATACGATTTTCTCTTTACACCCTGAGTCGTAGTAGTATCATAGAAGGAGTATGTAAGATCGTTTCAACTTGTATTAGGGAGAAGCTTAGGTCGCTATTCGCCCTTATAGTATGAAGCTTGGTAGTAGTAGACTTTTGATGTGATAGGAAAGTCTTATCTTTTGTCTTGTAATAGAACTCTATGCTTATGTTTGTAATCCTTTGCTTATCTATGAAAAGCTTATTTTCTTAAAATAATGTCACGACCTGGATTTTTTTTAACATAAAGTAGATAACATTTTATAATAAAAGAACCTCACTTGCCATCGTCTTCCCAAAATAATGTCCCACCTGTTTAACTTACAAACAAGTTCCCAATTCAAAAGAATATACAAATTTGGCACCACGGCCCAAATTAACTTAATTACAGTTACAACACATGCGGAGTGTTACAAACTTCCTTGTCAAAAGAAATTCATGAGTGCTTAGTTACAAGACCATCTTGATCAAAAGCTAAACTATTACAAGATGAAATAGTAACTAAAGGTGATAAGCTTTCAAAAGTCGTCCACAATCCAAGCACGCAGTGCATGAAGCTACAGTCCGGCATTAGTACCTGAAAAGAAGGATTTTGTTGAGCTACAATAGCCCAGTAGGAAAATCTTTACCAAATTTATATGCAGACATGTTAATAGATGCCATGAGAGAAGACAAGGAGGATATGGTGTAGGGAGGTAATCCCGAACAGGCAAAAATATAAGCCGAACACGTGATGTAAAAATTGTGCAATAAGAAAGGTGATGAAAGGCACCATAACGATAAGAGCCGGCGACATGAAGTATGCACCGAACAGAGGGCTATTCGGGAACAGGGATATGAGATATCCTAAATTATGAGTATAAGCTGTTCGGCTGGATAGGTTTTACATCCAAGACCAGTAGCATTTATAGTGCAGTTTGTTCGGCAAAGAGCATACCGAGCAGATAGAGTCCTTGATAAGCAGCTTTAAGAGATAAGGCGGAAGCAGTGTTCAAGGAGGATTATTCAATATCAAATCAGGATAAGCGGTGGGAATGCTCCAGAAGAGGGGACCCCGTATCTAAATGAAGATAAGCTTAGGAGCAGTCCTATTATGGAACGAATTCCATAATAGGGAAGATCCATGCAAAAGAAGGATCTCGGTTGATTGGGCATGAGAGTCCCTAGAGGGCCAGGTTTCCTATACAGGATAGGAATCCTGGGGCGTTGAGGATGCTTGGAGAGCAAGCAGACTTATATCTATAAATATAAAGGTAAACCTAGAGGAAAAAGGTACGCATTACGTTATATGCATTATACACTTTCCTACTGATAATTAGGTTTTGGGACCAGTACGAGATACTAACTTAGGCATCGGAGGGCCTTCGCCACGAGAGGCGGAGGTGCGCTCACCCCTTGTTTGTCTTGCAGATCAGGGTTCCGGCAGAGGCACAGAGGTATCAACCGAGAATCACGTGGAACTGTTACGTAATAACAGTGCTCCAGGTACTCTTTGTTTTTCTGCACCTACATATGGTTCAACAGATGATAAACAATCAACTACGAGTGTCACATTTATTCCGTTTGAACATCCTAAATCATTGAACCATCACATTATGCCACGTAACTCACAAGACACGTACATCTCTAACATTCCCTACGCAACACACTATCCAAAATCTCTCCTAACTGTATTTCCACCCCTTGCGTTACAGTACAACACCACAATAGTTACTATATTTCCACCCCTTGCGTTACAATAAACCCTACAACTTGGATCACCGTATTACCACCCCTTGCGTTATGAGACCCACTTGAGTCTCCGTATTTCCACCCCTTGCGTTACGGAACTCCCTACTCCAAACTTCGACTCACATACTCTTGAAATTAACCATTATGCATACAACACTCTCATTCATTCACGCTCTTATACACGTCGTCTATAAATGTCCCAAAAACATTACTAACACACCACGATGCTCACATATCAATCCGAATGCATAAACAAGTAACAAGTCTAATAATCATTTAGTTTTACACCCTTTCTTGTTATTAAGAGAGCCAAGCAAGTGGGAATGAACAACGAGCTATTGGAACATGAGTAATCAAGTTTAGAGATGATTAGAACGTGAGAGGGGAGTGCTAGAAGTGGTCGGGGATCAATACAATCGACGGACAATCAACGGGGTTCAAAACAGTTTTTCTGAGCCAAAGGTAGCGCTACCTCAAAAAGGTGGTAGCGCTACCAAACCAATCTAGAGGGCAAACAAGAATCAAGGTAGCGCTATCTCGAAAACAAGGTATCGCTACCTAAGGTAGCGCTACCTCAAAAGGTGGTAGCGCTACCAATGGCTGACAGTAGGCGATTTTGCAGATTTTGAAAGATTTCGATTTGGACCAAAAACAAGGTTAAGGACCAACTCTTACACCAAATTCAACACCTATACATATAAGAGAGGTAAAGAAATCCCTACCTCGAGTCAAAGAGCGAAACCCAAGAGATTTCGAACAAGCCCTAGCTCTGAACTCTTCAAAATTAATGAAATGCTTTCCTCCGAGCTTGACCCACGAAATTTAGAGCTCAACAACGCGATTGAAGAGCTTGAGGGAGGTTGATCCTTGAATTTTTGAGGTCTTGGAGTGGAGCTTTGAGTGAGAGGAGAGGAGAGAAACAGATCGGCAGGAGAAAAGAGAGAGCCGAGAGTTTCAAAATGGGAAAAAATGATCCCCTATACACACATTCACCTCTTTTATACCCCTATATCTATATATTACACTCACACTCGCTTAACCTTCTATTTATTCACTTTCATCCTCAATACAATAAGTCACCCGATAAATCATGTTATTCCAATTTAGGCATTTAATAAATACTTCAAAAATTTAAAAATTTTCGGGTCTCTACAACCTATCCTCCTTAAAGAAATTTCGTCCCGAAATTTACAACACAAGCCAACTAAGTCATGCATTCAAGTAACCATGCTCATGCCACAACATATATCACCAAACAACAAGTTATCAATCACTAAACTAAAATTTCAAAACTTACATTGGTCAACTTGGAAATAAATGCGGATATTTCTCTCTCACTTCGTCCTCCCTTTCCCACGTTGACTCTTCCTTTCCGAGATGACTCCATAGGACTCGCACTAATGGAATGGTTTTACCCCTCAAAACTTGTTCACGCGAATCTAGGATACGTACCGGCTCCTCCTCATAAGATGCATCGGCTTCCAACTCGAGTTCGGACCACTCTAGAATGTGTGATGGATCGGGCTCATACTTCCGCAACATCGATACGTGGAATACATCATGAACGCCCGATAATCTCGGCGGTAACGCCAATCGATACACGACTTCCCCGATCTTCTCGATAACATCGAACGGCCCAATGAAACGCGGTGAAAGCTTGCCCCTTTGCCCAAAACGAGATAGTTCCCGACGCGGCGGCACCTTTAGGAACACGTGATCCCCCACTTCAAATGACAACGGTCGGCGACGGCGATCGGCGTAACTCTTTTGTCTACTTTGGGCGGTTATCAACCGTTGGCGAACCAATTTAACTTGCTCGGTGGTTCTCCTTTGAGCCTCAAGAAGACGTAAACGAATTGCTCTCATGCTCTCAGAAGTTTCCCGAACCAATTCCGGCCCGACCAATGTAGCCTCGCCCAACTCGGTCCAACAAATAGGTGATCGACACGGTCTCCCATACAAAGCTTCATACGGTGCCATCTCGATACTAGATTGGTAGTGTAACGCCCCGAATTTTGGGTACGTTAAATAAACATTTTTATTGAATAAATTAAGGAGAGTCTAGTTCATTAATACAACATAAGTCTCACAAGAGTACTTTTATTCAAAACAGGGGATAATCTAAGGTTAACTACTGCTCCGCCTCTTCCTCCATCCTTGCAAGCTCCTCGGCTCCAAAGGCCTCCAAGGTATACTGTTCTTGCTGCTCATCTATGAAATCCGACATATTATACCAGCGTCGCCCCCAGTATAATATGTCAGGGTCACCAAAAAGGTAACACTGTGAGCTACAGAAGCTCAATAGAATAATCCACCCCACTAACCCATAACTTACAACAAAGAGTCATATAAATAATTACACATGCTCATTAAACAATATAATTAGCAATGATACATCCGCATTCCTTAACTTGCTTACGTTGGTGTCATGCCTTTCTTGGTTTCTCCTACGCGACTCATCGTATTGTGTCACCATTTCATTTCAGAAATCATTTCTCATTCAACGGGCTACCAAGTCCGGCCACGTTATAAAATCTTGCATTGGCTCCTCTCCGCGGATAACCAAGCCCAATTACCAATGAAGCTACCACGTCCGGCTCCATTAGCAATCTACACAATGGGCTACCAAGTCCGGCCTCATTGCGATTTTCGCAAGTCCGCACAAAGGGCTACCAAGTCCGGCCTCATTGCGGGTTTTCACAACTCACATAAGGCTACCAAGTCCGGCCATTATGTAGTCTCAAAAATCCTTTTTATCCATATCAACCACTCCTTAAGTGTCATGTTTCTACTTTTCGGTTCTCGTGTCTCGTAATCATGCATAGACTCCGCGGCGGGACTATTCACATAACTCATGCGATATCATGCTTGTTAAGAGGTCAAAATACAAATACTTCGTTTCAAATGATACTTTATCTTTAAAATGCATTTCCTTTGAGCAACACATGTTTATTGACGAGTTCATACAATCACGTGGTAACTAGGCGATCAAGCAATCAAGTAGTCACAAGATCAAAGTAAACTACGTTCTTTTAAACAAGAAAGTTCTACAAGCTAAATATCACAACTACATTATCATGCTCATGTACTTTAAAGAATTTTACGTCAAACGACATCATGCGATCAACTAGTCGAGTACTACATATTTTTAATCACGCTCATATCATACGATATACGTAGGGTAGGGGTATAAGAAGATTCTACGTAGAGTTAGAGGTATAAGAAGATTCTACGTAGAGTTAGAGGTATAAGAAGATTCTACCTTTCTTCTTGGCGGTAGGAAGACTACGAAAAGATCGATGGAAAGAAAGTTGGCAAACGAACGGAGTAACGGCTTATGTTAAGCTTCCGATAGCTTCGAAAGAGAAAGGTTTCTCTCGAAACTAGATCGTAACCTATACTACTACTACTTTAGCATCGAGGTGGTGGTCGTATGGTGGTTTAGTGGCGGAGATGGAAAGAAAGCTCAAGAACAAGCTAGAACTACTCAAGAACACTAAGAATTCTTATGCTTTCAAGGAGAGAACTTGGAGAATGAAGAGGTGTGAGTTGAATGAGAAGTGTGAGGTCCTATTTATAGGCAAATGGGCTCTCCCTCCCTCTCTATGGCCGGCTGCCCTCTCTCCCTCTTTCCTCCAATTTTTTATTCAAGCAAATCAAGTTTGCTTGCAAGAAATCACCTACAAACCTAGGCATGCAAGGCTAGGATGTGTCCTTTGGATTGGATTTTGGAAGATTGGCCAAGCAAGTGGATTTGTTTCAAATATAGAATTGGGGTTTGTACAAGGAAGGACAAGATTGGATGGCATTGGTTATGCTTTCACTTGAAAGCATACACAACTAGGACAAAGATGACCAAAGCATGTCATCCACTTGCACACACATCACTCTCTCCCTCTCTCTCCATCCGAACCTCTCTCTCTCTCGGCCTCTCTCTCCTCCTCTCTCTCTCTCTCTCTCTCCTCTTGGTACATTGTACTATGTACATATATATATATAACCATATATATATATATATATAAGGACAAGAAGGGTTTGACTTTGTAGGAGATTTGTACTTCAAATCTCTCTCCCATTCTCTCCTTTCTACTTCTTTCACTTAGTACAAGTACTAACCTATACATGTATCTAGGGTTTGATAGACAAAAGTCAAGCAATACATCACATCTCTCTCTCTTTCCTTCTCTCTCTCTCTCTCTCTCTCTCGGGTTCTCTCTCTCTCTTTCTCTCTCGGCTTTTCTCTCTCTCTCTCTCCCTCTCTCTCCCACTTGTATGTACTATAAAAGACTACCTATATACTAGTATATATATGTGTACTATGGGTCTTTAATAAAATCTAAGTTTTCAAGTGAATTTGATTTTCTAAATATAATATTTAATAACACACATGCTATATACAATATAATATATATATATACAACAAGTACATACATATATATATATATATACATGTACTACACTACTAGATATGAACTAGGGCTAATATCTAATATAGTATTCTACTACTTTCAAAGTACTATGTATAATAATACTAACCTAATGTACCAATTGTATTTTAATCAATAACACACATGGCCAAGTCCAATATTTAAATCAAACAAGTACATGATTGTCAAGACTAACTATTATCCAATGGATAATAGTTTCTCTAATGGTTAATAACCAATGGGTAATAATGGCTAGGATTCTAGTCTATCGTCCAATGGTTAATAAAACTCCTAACGGTTATTATCCAACGGTTAATACCCAAAAGTATAATACTTTGCAATTAAGCACTAAACTAATCTAATCTCGTACTTAGGAAGATTAACCAAGGTTTACCTATTGACCAATGGGTAAAGATTACCCTAGCATCTATCGTCCAACGGATAAATATTACCCTAGGTCAAACGCCAAGACAAGGCGTGAGCGTGGCCAAGGCAGCCTGGTGGCAAAGCGGTGGCCAAAGCGACCGGTACAAACAAAGGCCAAGGCGGCTGAGCATGGCCAAAAGGCTGGTAGCCAGCGATGTAGCGGTGGCCAGCGACCGATGTGCAGCGCTGCCAGCGGCGGCCAAAGCACGGTGGCCAAACAAAGGCGGTGGCCAAAGCGACCTGGTAGCCAACAATGGCAAAGGCCGATAAAGCGGTGGCCAACGGCGACCAAAGACCTGGTGGCCAAACAAAGGCTAAGGTAGCCCGGTGGCAGCGAAGGCTGCGGCGACCAAAGCGACCAGTTGGCCAAAGCGGTGGCGACGGTGGCCAACAAGGCGGGCTGCAGCCAGTAGCCAGAGGCTGCGGTAGCCAAAGCGGCCGGTGGCCAAACAGCTAGCGGTGGCCGCGACCGTGGCCAAACGGCTAGCCGTGGCCAAGCAATGGCTGCGGCCACAGCAGCGACCGGTAGCGATGGCGCGGCAGCAAGGCGACGCGCCAAGGCGGCGTGAGCATGGCCAAGGCAGAGCAACCTGGCGGTGACCCGACGCCCAAGGCAAGGCAAGCGCGACAACGAGCCGACGCCAAAGGCAAGGCAGGCTTGTCGAGCCGACGCCAAGGCAAGGCAGCCTGTCAATGAGCCGACGCCAAGGCAAGGCGATCAAGTTAACGGTCAAGGCAAGGACTAAACATTAACAATTTGGCATCGATGCAACGTTCTAGGTTAGGGGAATGCAACTAAGCCATATGGTAGTTAGGGTTTGCTAACTAATCGGTTGCCATGCAGAATTTCCGAGAAAATAAATTCTAGGATTTTCTACAATTACTAAGTAATTATACCAAGGTCTAAATAGGCATGCTCGTCTACTAGAAAATGACCTTAATGCCCGGGCGATGAATTCCAATCTCCTAAGTCATAAACCTAATTATGACGGATTATTAATCGCAAAAAGGGATTTATAAAATAAATAAAGAATTTTCAAATAAAATGATAAAATTTTATAAGTCGATAACGACCGATTTTTGGATGTTAAAAAAAATGAAATCCAAGTATTAAACTAAAATTCAAATTTTAGCGAAATTTTTATTGACCAAAAATCAGGGTCGTTACAGGTAGCTGTTGTTGTACGCGAATTCGACTAACGGTAGGTGATCCTCCCAACTACCCCGAAAATCCAAAACGCAAGCCCGAAGCATGTCTTCTAAAATTTGGATCGTTCTCTCGGATTGTCCATCCATTTGAGGATGATACGCGGTGCTAAACAAGAGATTAGTGCCAAGAGCGGCCTGCAGACTCTGGCAAAAACGTGCGGTAAACCGTGGATCTCGATCCGATACAATAGAGACGGGAATTCCATGAAGACGGATAATCTCACGAATGTACAATCTACTAAGCATATCAATCGAGTCCGTAACTTGAATCGATAAGAAATGTGCGGACTTGGTCAATCGATCGACTATCACCCAAATGGCATCGTGCCCCCCTCGGCGATCTAGGCAAACTGGCTACAAAATCCATGGTCACATTCTCCCACTTCCATTCGGCCACTGGTAACAGTTGCAATTCTCCGGCGGGTCGTTGATGCTCGGCTTTGACTTGTTGGCACGTAAGACATTTGGACACGAAGATGACGACATCTCTCTTCATTCCCGGCCACCAAAACTGTCTACGCAAGTCGTGGTACATTTTCGTTCCCCCCGGATGTACGGCTAATGGTGAGTGATGAAATTCTCTCAAAATTTCCTCCCGACACGAAATGGGTACGAACAACTTTCCTTGGTATCGCAAACCTTGATCGGCGTGAATCATCCACCCCTCTCGAGCATTCCCACTAAGAAACTTAGTATGAAACTCTCGCACTTCTTCATCATGTTGTTGGGCCTCAACGACTCGGGTCGATAAAGTCGATTGAACGGTCAAGTTACACAAAGTGACTCCATCCCGAACTTCCTTAAAATGTAACGCATACGAGCCTAAGTCATTCATCGTCTTCCACTCATGGATGGCCAAACTCGCAAGTTGTATCGATTTCCTACTCAATGCGTCCGCTACCACATTCGCTTTGCCCGGATGGTATTGCAACTCGAAATCGTAGTCCTCTAAGTGTTCCATCCATCGGCGTTGTCGCAAATTGAGCTTCTTTTGAGAAAACAAGTATTTTAGACTCTTATGATCGGAAAAGACTTCGAACCTCTCACCGTAAAGATAATGTTGCCAACTTTTCAAAGCAAACACGACGGCCGCAAGTTCTAAATCATGGGTAGGGTAGTTTCGCTCATGAGTTTTCAACTGTCGCGAGCCATATGCTACAACACGTCCCAATTGCATCAACACGCACCCCAATCCCTCCTTCGAAGCATCACAATACACGGAGTAACCCACTTCCCGTTCGGGTACAACCAAAACTGGCGTGGTAGTCAATCTTTTCTTCAACTCCTGAAAGGCCATCTCACACGCGTCACTCCAAACAAATCGAGTCCCTTTACGAGTCAATCGAGTCATCGGAGCCGCTAAACGAGAGAAATCAAGGACGAAACGACGATAATATCCGGCCAAGCCCAAGAAACTACGAATCTCGAACACATTCTTCGGTCGTTGCCAATTCATCACGGACTCTATCTTCCTCGGATGAACGGACACCCCATCTCTCGATACAACGTGACCCAAAAACTTGACTTCGAATAACCAAAACTCGCACTTGCTAAGCTTGGCATACAAACGGTGTTCTCTCAAAAGTTCAAGGACGATGGAAAGGTGAGATTGATGTTCCTCCTCCGAAGGTGAGTAAATAAGGATATCGTCCACGAAGACAACCACGAAACGATCAAGATAAGCACGACAGATACGATTCATCAAGTCCATGAAAGTTGCCGGTGCATTCGTCAAACCAAAAGGCATAACAACAAACTCGTAGTGGCCATATCGAGTACGAATAGCGGTTTTAGGAATGTCTTCCCTCCGAACCCTCAACTGGTGGTAACCGGACCTGAAATCGATCTTAGAAAAACACGTGGCGCCTCGAAGTTGGTTAAATAGATCATCGATTCATGGCATAGGGTACTTATTCTTAATAGTGACACGGTTTAACTTACGAGAGTCGATACAAAGGCGAAGTGATCCATCTTTCTTCTGAGCAAACAAAGCCGGTGCTCCCCACGGTGAAGTACTCGGGCGAATAAACACCAAACTCTCCAATTCTTGCAACTGAATCTTCAATTCTCTCAACTCGGCGGGCGCAAAACGGTAAGGAAGTGTGGAAATAGGAGCGGTACCAGGAAGTAAGTCAATGGTGAATTCGATTTCTCTCTCAGGAGGTAAACCAGGTAACTCCGTTGGAAACACGTCCGAAAAATCACAAACGACAAGAGGTAACTTCCCACGTGCAAATACATCCTCATCTAATGCCAAACTTGCTAATAAGGCGTACATTGATTCACGTTCCCGAGACTCACATAGATATGGTTCTATCGGTTCCCGACGCTCCCCGAAAAACTCAAAGCAAGAACCCCCAGGCGGACAGATACAGACCCGACGCCTGTAGCAATCTATAGTGGCATGAAACGTGGACAACCAATCCATTCCCAAAATAAGGTCGAACCCCATCATGTTCAACATGATAAAGTCAAAAGTAAAACGACGATCTCGTAGAGTGAGCTCACAATCCCGGCAAATACGATCTAACAGCGATCTACCTCCTATAGGTGTGTCAACAAACAACGGAGGGTTGATACTCTCGATTTCCAATTCCAAAGCATAAGCAAAAGATGCAGCAATAAAGGAATGTGATGCTCCTGAATCAAATAGTACTTTAGCGAAGGAATTAAACAAGAGAAATGTACCCCTCACAACCGAAGTATCAGGGGCCTGAGAAGTAACAGGAGGTGGTGGAGGTGGAAGGGCTGAAGTGATAGCAAAGGCCCTCCCCTGAGTAGTCTGACTCTGGATATGTCCACCCCGATGACCGGAACCCTGGGTAGGCGTAGACGAACTAGCTCCTCTCTCAGCCTGAGACCCCTGAACCGAAGTGGTCTGACGGAAGTGAGACTGCTGCTGCCTCTGAGTACCCCGAAACGACTGCCGCCCAAAACTCTGTCCACCCCTCGACTGCTGCACTGACCCCGATTCACTGCGAGCCCCGTCCCCACGCGGACAATTTCTAGCGAAGTGACCCGATTTCCCGCAAGTAAAACAAGTACCCAAAATCCGCGGACACTGAGCTCGAATGTGCCCCGTCTGACCACACTCATGACATACCATTGGAGGCTTATTGGACATCCCTCGAGTCCCAAATGAAGAAGAAGGTGGAGGCCTAAAGTTCGACGGACCCTGCAAAGTTGACGTTTGATCCCTCTGCCTCTTTATCCCTTGATTACCGAAACTTCCCGACGATGAACTCATACCCCTCACTGGTTGTCTCGGTTCCCAAGCCCTAGGATTTTGAAGTGCCTCTCGCGGTGTCTCGATGCTCCTCGCACATTCTACTACTTTGGAAAACCTTCCTTTTCGTTGTGCCACCACATACTTTTTCACAGTATCACTCAAACCCATTTCGAATCGCCTACACTTTCTTTCTTCGGTTGCCACCATCTCCGGTGCGAAACGGGATAAAGATTGAAATTTTACCGCATACTCCGAAATAGTCATATCCCCTTGCTCCAACTTCTCAAACTCATTTCTCAACTGGTCACGGCTTGTTTCTGGAAAATATTGCTCCTCGAAGAGCATCTCAAACTCCGCCCAAGTTAGGTTTTCAATGTCTGGCTCATTTGCTTGAGCCGCAGTCCTTGCCGCCCTTCTCGCGTCTTTCCTCGACTCTAAGACCGACTCCCACCATTCGCCGGCTTCTCCGACCAACTGAACAGCCACAATTCCCACTCTGATGTCACCTTCGGTGATGTTAAGAGCTCTAAAGAGCTTACGGATTTGGGTTAACCAATGGTCAGCTATCAAAGGGTCATTATTGGTTCCATCAAACGTTGGAGGATTTCTACGGCTAAACTCTCGCATTGCTATCATGGCTCGGTCTTCAGCATTCTCCCTCGGAGCTTGATTCAAAAGGTTTGCAGTTGTGAGTGCCGCAACGAGATCCCTAGCGAATTGAGTTTGATTATGAGGCACACCTGCACCTCGACCGGCCCTAGCCCCCGGATTCCCACCTGGATTCTCCCCATGCTGACTAACCTCGTCCTCAGGAGGTATCCCATGGCCACGACCACGGCCTCGGCCACCCGGTTTCCAACCCCACCTCGTCTAACTCGCGTCCTTGGAGGCATCTTGCTACAATTATAAGAAAGAGAGAGTTCATCAATAACAACATCATTTAATGAGGTCAAACCTCCAACTATCCCAACACGGGTCAAAACAACTCTACACTACTCTACAGTATTGAAATGCTATGCCACGTAAGTCAAGTAACATCAATGCACACAAGCACACGCATGTTATGAAAATAATGTGACATTTTGAACCCATGAGACTTGAAGTCTCCCCACGGTCTCTAGGTATTCTAAACCTAAACGCTCTGATACCAATCTGTCACGACCTGGATTTTTTTAACATAAAGTAGATAACATTTTATAATAAAAGAACCTCACTTGCCATCGTATTCCCAAAATAATGTCCCACCAGTTTAACTTACAAACAAGTTCCCAATTCAAAAGAATATACAAATTTGGCACCACGGCGCAAATTAACTTAAGTACAGTTACAACACATGCGGAGTGTTACAAACTTCCTTGTCAAAAGAAATTCATGAGTGCTTAGTTACAAAACCATCTTGATCAAAAGCTAAACTATTACAAGATGAAATAGTAACTAAAGGTGATAAGCTTTCAAAAGTCGTCCACAATCCAAGCACGCAGTGCGTGAAGCTACAGTCCGGCATTAGTACCTGAAAAGAAGGATTTTGTTGAGCTACAATAGCCCAGTAGGAAAATCTTTACCAAATTTATATGCAGACATGTTAATAGATGCAATGAGAGAAGACAAGGAGGATATGGTTCAACAGATGATGAACAATCAACTACTAGTGTGACATTTATTCCGTTTGAACATCCTAAATCATTGAACCATCACATTATGCCACGTAACTCACAAGACACGTACATCTCTAACATTCCTTACGCAACACACTATCCAAAATCTCTCCTAACTGTATTTCCACCCTTTGCGTTACAGTACAACACCACAATAGTTATTGTATTTCCACCCCTTGCGTTACAGTAAACCCTACAACTTGGATCACCGTATTACCACCCCTTGCATTACGAGACCCACTTGAGTCTCCGTATTTCCACCCCTTGCGTTACGGAACTCCCTACTCCAAACTTCGACTCACATACTCTTGAAATTAACCATTATGCATACAAGACTCTCATTCATTCACGCTCTTATACACGTCATCTATAAATGTCCCAAAAACATTACTAACACACCATGATGCTCACATATCAATCCGAATGCATAAACTAGTAACAAGTCTAATAATCATTTAGTTTTACACCCTTTCTTGTTATTAAGAGAGCCAAGCAAGTGGGAATGAACAACGAGCTATTGGAACGTGAGTAATCAAGTTTAGAGATGATTAGAACGTGAGAGGGGAGTGCTAGAAGTGGTCGGGGATCAATACAATCGACGGACAATCAACGGGGTTCAAAACAGTTTTTCTGAGCCAAAGGTAGCGCTACCTCAAAAAGGTGGTAGCGCTACCAAACCAATCCAGAGGGCAAACAAGAATCAAGGTAGCGCTACCTCGAAAACAAGGTATCGCTACCTCAAAAGGTGGTAGCGCTACCAATGCCTGACAGTAGGCGATTTTGCAGATTTTGATAGATTTCGATTTGGACCAAAAACAAGGTTAAGGACCAACTCTTACACCAAATTCAACACATATACATATAAGAGAGGTAAAGAAATCCCTACCTCGAGTCAAAGAGCGAAACCCAAGAGATTTCGAACAAGCCCTAGCTCCGAACTCTTCAAAATCAATGAAATGCTTTCCTCCGAGCTTGACCCACGAAATTTAGAGCTCAACAACGCGATTGAAGAGCTTGAGGGAGGTTGATCCTTGAAGTTTTGAGGTCTTGGTGTGGAGCTTTGAGTGAGAGGAGAGGAGAGAAAGAGATCGGCAGGAGAAAAGAGAGAGCCGAGAGTTTCAAAATGGGAAAAAATGATCCCCTACACACACATTCACCTCTTTTATACCCCTATATCTATATATTACACTCACACTCCCTTAACCTTCTATTTATTCACTTTCATCCTCAATTCAATAAGTCGCCCAATAAATCATGTTATTCCAATTTAGGCATTTAATAAACTTCAAAAATTTAAAAATTTTCGGGTCTCTACAAATAAAGAGTACTGTTGTGTGCTATACAATATTTTGCTTTAGTAAATGAAACCCTTATTACAAAGGACAATTATTTTAGTAGACGCAAGTTGCTCAATGATAGTAATCTTTTTGCTTACCTATAAAATTTTCTTTGTTACGGGTACTGTAGCACTATCTTTAGACAATTTTTTTTATTTTGGTTCGATGAGAAGCCATTTTTGGATAAATATTTTCCCACGCCTCCTAAGGAATGAGAGCGGAACCTAGCACCTAGAGCCGGGTCTACCCCATTCGGCGCGGCCAAAACCGCACCCTCCAACCTCCAATTATCAAAACTTCAAACTCCCAATTATCAAATTTCAACCTCCAAATTCAAATTTCAAAATCCAAATCATTTCCCTCCTCCACTCACCCCTCACCCGGCCCTATATACACCCCACCACCACTTCCCATTTCTTCACCCCATCTCTTCACCTCTCCCATCCCTCCACCCTTTTTACCATCTTAACCTTTTCAAACCCCACCAAATCGAGCCATGGCGATGTACCGACGAGGATTCCCGGAGGATGCCCTAGTCCGAGAGATCGAGCGAATCGAGCTCACCTCGGCGATCCGAGCAATACAGTTGCAGCCCTTCATCCTCGTCCTCTTTTGTGCCGTGCTTACATTGGCCATGCCACGGTGGTTCGGTATGAACAATCGTTTCACCACCTTCTGGTACTGGGTTCTCGTCGTGGCCATCGCACTCACGGTGTTTGGGAAGGAATACGAACGTCGTGCACTCCAAGCCTTCGCCGATCGATGGCGGCTAGAGGCGTAGCAATGGCACCCTAGCCATTATTATCTGTTTTTACTTTCTCTTTCTTGTATCTGATGATGCCTTTGGGCATGTAATATAATGATCTTGTTCTAAAAAAAATAAATAAATTTTGCTGCTTGATCTATCTTGTTCATTGCATGCTAACACTAGTAACAAAACCCCTTAGTTCGAGTAATAGAGTAACATCACCATTTCGGGAGAGTATAGCCGTAGTATGTAGTGAGTGCGGACTAGAAATAGCCAACCTACACCTAACCGCAACCTTAGAGTGACCAACGTGGTACATTTCGACGAAATTCAAAAACGGACTGGCTATCAGCACATCGAGCGGTTTTAGACTGTCATCGGACGATAGTGGCGGACTCGTCTCCAATTTAAGGGGGATAGGCGAACGGCAAGATCGAGTAGTACCAAACCGTTTTATAGGTTGCCAAGTGTTGAATCTCGTTTAGATCGCTAGTAATCAAGGGTGACATGCTCCTAATTTAAGAAGGATAGACGATGAGTCAAGAACTAGTATAGCAATTAAGTCAAATCTGTAGCCACCCACCAATTTCGAGGACGAAATTATTTTTAAGGGGGATAGATTGTAACGAACCTGATTTTTGGTAAATAAAAATTTCATTAAATATTTGAATTTTTTTATTTACTTGGATTGCTTTAAAAATTTCTTTTAAATTCTTATAATCCGTCATAATTAGATTTGAAACTTGAAAAATTGAATCATTTTACTCCGGACAATTTAGTCCTTCTCCCATGACTAGTATACTTGTAAACATACTCGTATATTTTTTTCTAGTAAGTAAATAATATCTTTAAATTATATTTCTCGGCTGCAAATTCTACTTGGCAAGTATAGTTTTAACCGATTAGTTAGCAAACCCTAACTACCGTTGGGCTTAGTTACATTTCCCTAGCCTAGAGTGATGCATCGATGCCGAAGTGGTTAGTAGAAATTTTTGGTCTTTGCCTTGACCGTTGGCTTGACTGCCTTGCTTTGGTTTGGCTAGGCTGCCTGTAACGCCCCAAAAATTCAACCTTGACACGTGTCATAAAGGCATAAATATCGCGTTGAAAAGTCAAATCTTCGTCAAACATTGAATGCATTGACCCAAAAAAAAAAAAATGATAATAACTTTCCTTTCTTTTTAAACCCTGATACAACTTATCGAAAAAAAATTAAAATTAACTTGACGAAGCTATTTTTCATAATAGCTAACAAGTTCCTCTGCCTGAAATAGATTTCACCAATTATAACCCCATACAGTCAAACTAGACAGCTATGTTTCCATAAGTCTTAAAACAACATTTTTAATACATAATCTTTGATGCTAACATAAGTTCCGCACACCATAAGACGAATACCCAAAAGATAATTACAGCACTCCTAGGTTTGCAGTTCCAAAATAATAACACAATTTTTCATAATATGATCATGCTACAAAAGACATCGAACACGGGGCGGCCTTATGGCCTTACATGATTCAAGACATAAACTAAACAAGATGATATCACAAAAAGAACTCCATGTATCCACAACTTCATTAAGTTCACGGCGCCTCATTGCCACCTGAAATAGTTTAAACAACATGAGCCGGAGCCCGTAGGAAACAAGACTAAACCAAATAATATGTTCAAATTTAACATAAATATCGTGAAACACGCACAAGTTGAAAGTCCACACATAATTATCAAGTGTTGATAAGTATCCCTTAATAATAACATCATACGGTTCTCCACCTAATCACCATTGCCCAACATTCTTAGATTTAACCCGAAGTCATAAACCATGCGCCAACTCCAATATCTAACCGAGGGTAACCGGACACAAGTACCACCCCATAAACCAGGGTAATCGGGTACAAGCACCACCCTCACAAACCAAGGGTAGTCGGGTACAAGTACCACCCCATGACTTGGGGTAACCGGGTACAAGCACCACCCTTGCATCGGGGTAATCGGGTACGGCGTACCACCCCAACAATTTCCGGTCTTTCACTGAGGAGCTCGCCAAGCCCAGCTTATTTTTCCTAGGTGTACCACTTAAATCTAAACCAACATAATTCAAGCACAATCTTCTCAACCTATCTCACCAAATGGGATAATTCATACCCAAATATCATTCGCATAATTCCCATCAAGTATCCATGCTCCAAGGATTCACTAAACTTCAAATACACATAAACTATTTCACTAACACATGTAACTTTTAAACATTTAGCACCTCTATACCTCAATAACACTTAAATCTCAAGGATTTAACAAGTATCAACAAAAACCCATGTTTTCCATATGAGACCCTAAAACCCTAACACAAATTTCACATAATCTTAAAAAAATACTCATGCTCTACAAACAATCCACAATATTTACACTAAAAATGAACATATCAAGAAGATTAGTCAAGTATCCTACCTCAATGATGCAAATACCAAACCCTAGCTTTGAATCTCCAACAAACCCACTTCTAGCTTCAAAATTCCTTGAGTTCTAGGTATGAAATTAAGCTTTCCCTTCCTTAGATTCTCTAAATTTAGAAGATTTGAGAGGTTGATTGTGTGTGGAGAGGGAGAATAGGGAGTCAAGAGATGAAGAAGAAGTAAAAAGGGGGAAAGAACCCAGGAAACGGAAAAAAAATAAAAATGAAGAGGCCGATCCTCTCCTGGAAATAAAAAGCTGATTTTTGAAAGAAATTACACCATGGGTCCTTCTAGCTCTATAGTTACTCTAATTATTCTCCTAGGTTCTAGAATTGATAGTTTGATCCCCAAAACTCGAATTTTGCCTCAACATACATCTAATTATAAAAAAAAAAAAAAGTCTTAGGATACACACTTGGATCTCCCGTCACCCCGACACATGCACACGTGTCAATTGACGGCCAATTAGAATAATAACAATTAAAATCGGGTCTTTACAACCTCCCCACGTTAGGAAATTTCGTCCCCGAAATTTGATACGTACCTTTAGGCATAAATAACTCTGGATGTTTAGAACGAATTTCTGACTCTAGCTCCCATGTCGCCTCCTCAATGCCATGATGCTGCCAAAGTACTTTTACCAAAGGAATAGTTTTTCCCCGAAGGACTTTCTCTTGAGAATCTATGACTTGGATAGGTCGCTCCTCATATGTAACATCATCCTCAACACGAAGGTCTTTCCAATTAAGAACGTGAGATGGGTCTGGCTCGTATTTTCTCAACATTGAAACATGAAAAACATTATGAACTCCCGACAACGACGGCGGCAATGCAAGGCGGTACGCTACTTCCCCGATCCTCTCAAGGATCTCAAATGGTCCAATAAACCTTGGAGTTAACTTTCCACTGCGTGCGAATCGCATCAAACCCTTCTTCGGAGAAACCTTCAAGAACACATGGTCACCAACCACAAAGGAAAGTGGTTTTCGTCTTTTATCCGCATAACTCTTTTGGCGGCTTTGAGCTGCCAGCAAACGTTTTCGAATTATTGCGACATTCTTCGTAGTCTCCTGCATTAATTCTGGACCTAAACTTGTCATTTCTCCCACCTCCGTCCAACATACAGGTGATCTACATGGTCTTCCATACAAGGCCTCAAATGGAGCCATCCCAATACTCGCTTGGTAACTATTGTTGTAAGCAAACTCCACTGTATCTAAATGGTCTTCCCATGAACCTTGGAAGTCTAACACGCAAGCCCGCAACATATCCTCCAAAATTTGAATGGTGCGCTCTGATTGCCCATCTGTTTGCGGATGAAAAGCCGTACTAAATAGCAAATTTGTGCCCAAGGCCGACTGTAAACTCTGCCAAAATCGTGCTGTGAATCGAGGATCACGATCTGATGTAATGGATACGGGAACGCCGTGGAGTCTAACAACTTCCTTAACATATAATCTTCCAAGGTAGTCAACTGTAGTTGTTATGGAGATAGGAATAAAGTGTGCCGACTTTGTCAAACGATCAACTATGACCCAAACAGCATCGTGACCCTTTGGTGATCTCGGAAGTCCCGTAACGAAATCCATAGTCACATGTTCCCATTTCCACTCTGCCACAGGTAAGGGTTGTAATAGCCCCGATGGTTTTTGGTGTTCAACTTTAACTTGTTGGCATGTGAAACACCGGGAGACAAATTGAGCCACATCCCTCTTCATTCCTTGCCACCAAAATTGACGACGCAAATCATGATACATTTTAGTGCCTCCCGGGTGCACAGCAAGGCGAGAGTGGTGGAACTCTCGGAGAACATCTTCTCGACAAGGTTCCGGCACAAACACCTTGCCTAGATACCTCAAGCCTTGATCGGGGTGAAGAATCCACCCTTCTACGCTCTCACCATTAAGTATGTGACCTCGAATTTTAAGCGCTTCTTCGTCATGTTGTTGTGCTTCGATCACCCTGTTAAGAAGTGTCGGTTGCGCAATCATGGTAAATAAGGTTGCATGATCAGCTATCTCACTTAAGTGCAAATCGAACTCCCCAATGGCACCAAGCATTTCCCACTCGTGAATGGCTAAGCTCGCTAAATTTCCAAGGGATTTTCTACTTAAAGCATCGGCCACGACATTAGCCTTCCCAGGGTGGTATTGTAAATCAAAGTCATAATCTTCCATGTATTCCATCCATCTTCTCTGACGTAGGTTGAGATCTCTCTGTGTGAACAAGTACCTCAAGCTCTTATGGTCTGAAAACACTTCAAATCGTTCACCGTATAAATAATGCCTCCAGCTCTTTAAGGCAAAAATAACTGCTGCAAGCTCCAAGTCATGAGTTGGGTAATTCCGTTCATGATTTTTCAATTGACGAGATCCATAAGCCACTACTTTTTCTAGTTGCATTAATACGCATCCCAAACCATCTCGTGAAGCATCACAATACACTGTATATCCCAGGCCTCTCTCGGGTATCACCAAAATTGGTGCAGTTGTCAACCTCCGTTTCAACTCTTGAAAAGCAAACTCACAAGCATCATTCCAAACGAACTTAACCCCTTTTCTCGTGAGACGCGTCATAGGTGCCGCGAGTCGTGAGAAATCCTTTACAAACCGACGGTAATAACCCGCTAGGCCCAAAAAGCTTCGAATTTCGAACACATTCTTCGGTCGCATCCAATTCATAACAGCCTCCACCTTTCCCGGGTCAACTGACACACCATCCCTAGAGACCACATGTCCGAGAAACTTCACCTCCGATAGCCAAAATTCGCACTTCTCATACTTAGCATACAATTTGTGCTCCCTTAAGAGTTGCAATACTATCCTCAAATGCTCTCCATGCACTTCCTCTGATGGAGAATAAATAAGAATGTCGTCCACAAACACCACTACAAATTGATCCAAGTATCGATGAAAAATTCGATTCATTAAATCCATAAAAGCCGCGGGTGCATTTGTCAGGCCAAAAGGCATTACTAGAAACTCGTAATGTCCATAACGTGTTCGAAAAGCTGTTTTTGCTATATCCTCCTCTTTGATCCTTAATTGATGGTAGCCAGATCTAAGATCTATCTTGGAAAAGCAAGTCGAACCCTTAAGCTGATCAAACAAGTCATCTATTCTTGGCAAAGGGTACTTATTCTTCACAGTCACTCGATTCAATTTCCGATAGTCTATACATAAACGCAAGGAACCGTCTTTCTTTTTAGCAAATAATGCCGGTGCACCCCATGGTGACGTACTAGGACGTATAAACCCCTTGTCAAGCAATTCTTGAAGTTGTACTTTTAATTCTTGCAACTCAGCAGGTGCGAACCGGTATGGTGCCATAGAGATTGGTGCTGTTCCCGGTATAAGATCAATAGAGAAGTCAATTTCACGACGTGGTGGCAACTCAAACAAGTCTTCTGGAAATTCACAAACTACCTGTGGCAATTCCCCGCGAACCACCCTACCTTCATCTCCTAGAGTGATCGCAAAAAGATGACTCAATCCTCCATGAGTTTGCAAGTCATACAAGGGTGGTATGAGGTAATCACCCTTATCGCCCAGGAAGTAAAAACAATCGCCCTCAGGCATGCACACTGTTACCCTTCGTTTATGACAATCAATATTGGCTCGGTAAGTAGTTAACCAATCCATCCCAAGGATGACATCAAATCCCGTCATATCCAAAACAATAAAATCAAACACCAAACGACGATCAGCAATCTCTATCTCACAAGATTTACAAACTCTCCTCAAGGCGGTTTTACCCCCTACCGGAGTTTCTATAAGCAACGGTGTATCTAATACATCTATGTTTAGGCCCAACATAGATGCGAACGAAAATGAGATAAATGAATGTGATGCACCAGTATCAATAAGAACACTAGCCCAAGAATTAAACACCAAGAAAGTACCTCTCACAACAGACGTATCGGGAGGTGCAAGATAGTCTGCCAATGCATTTGAAGTACCCGGAGTCACAACTGCATAGGCACGACCCTGAGAAGTCTGACCCTGATAGCCCTCTCTTTGAACTCCTTGTTGCCTCACTGATTGAGAAGACATAGCCCCTTGCTCGGTCCTAGAAGCCTGTGCTGATTGGGTTTGCTGAGATGATCTATATGGTAGTTGTCTCGGAGCTGCTTGAACCAACTGAGTCTGTTGTGACCTCACCCCACTTTGACCACTACCCCTCCTAGGGCAAAATCGTTGAATGTGTCCGGCCTCCCCACAGTGATGGCAAATGATCATGCTCTTATCTTGAACTTGGCGTGACTCTTGAGTCTGCAATTGTCCTTGAAATCTCCCTTTTTGAGGACACTCTGACTTGCGATGCCCACGTTGCCCACACTGATAACATATAATGCCTCCTCCAAAAGACCGATTTGAAGCAACCATAGACTGTGCCGGAACTGAGCGAGACTGCTGAGGTGGTCCTTGGAAAGAAGAACCACCACCAGGTATTTTCTGTTTCTTTGCTTGATGCCCCTCAAACTGAGTGCTTGAACCGCCATGCTGAGACCGAGATTCCCTAATCCTCTTTGACTCTAGCAACGTATCATCAATTGCCGTGGCTGCCTCTACCAATGTTGAATATTGTCGTAGTCTCATTCCCACAACCCTTTCTTTAATGCCTAATCGAAGCCCATTCTCAAACCTTTTAGCCTTAAGTTCCTCGGTGCTCACTAACTCTGGTGCATAGCCGGAAAGAGTTGTGAACCTAGCCTCGTATTGTGACACTGACATATTGCCCTGAATTAAGTTTTGAAACTCCCTCCTCAAAGCATCTCTTGCCGTCTCTGGAATATATTTTGCTAAAAACGCTTTCTTGAAGTCATCCCATTTTGCCTCAACCGTAGTCTTCGCATACTTCCACCACTGGTGAGCGTTTTCTCGAAGTTGAAAAGCTGCAAGGTCCACCCTCAAGTCATCATCCTTGACATGAAGAGTATCAAGGAATCGAGTAATCTGCTCTAACCATTCATTCGCAGCAATCGGATCTGGTTCACCACTATAAATTGGTGGGCCAAGACGTTGAAACTCCCTAATTGCTATTGAAGCCTTAGTATCCTCTGCCGACACTTGGTTTTGAGCTATTCTTTGCATCGCACTCAACATCTCTTTCATGAAGTTGGATCCAAGTACAATCTCAGGATGCGCATTAGCAACTCCCACTTGAGATGCATTAGCAGCCCCTCCATTTTCCTCTTGTTCTTCACCCCTCGCTTCCGCTTGGACTCCCAATGAGTTGTTTCCAACCTCATTTTGAGACTCAACATCAGCCCCTCTACCGGTAACTCGACCTCGACCACGGCCCCTGCCTTGGTCTTGACCCCGACCTCGGCCTCGGCCTCGGCCTCGGCCCCTACGCCCTCGAGCCATCAATCTATATAAATGAATGACGATGAGCAATTAACAATAAAATTAACTAATTTACACTACACAGAATTCTCTTAATAGCAAAATATCTAGCACACAACGTACATATTATACATAACCATTACAGCACCTCGCGCAAAATAAAAAAAAATTTCACATATGGGATTAACAAACACCAACAAGCAAACAATCCAAATGTTACCAAAGAATTCCAATAAAAAGAAACGTTGATCAGGCGTTCTTTGAATTGGATCTCAAGGGTACTCACTCGATGTCCAAAAGTTGGATATTATCCCGCACCACAATTTAAGATAACACACTTTGCACATCATGTAAAATCATACAAATATATGACATATAGACATGTTGCTATCAAGCTACATCAGCTAATTATCGCATCCAATAACGAAGGCAAGACCATGTCCCACAGTCACTAGGTGTTCGAACCTAGAGCTCTGATACCATTCTGTAACGCCCCAAAAATTCAACCTTGACACGTGTCATAAAGGCATAAATATCGCGTTGAAAAGTCAAATCTTCGTCAAACATTGAATGCATTGACCCAAAAAAAAAAATGATAATAACTTTCCTTTCTTTTTAAACCCTGATACAACTTATCGAAAAAAAATTAAAATTAACTTGACGAAGCTATTTTTCATAATAGCTAACAAGTTCCTCTGCCTGAAATAGATTTCACCAATTATAACCCCATACAGTCAAACTAGACAGCTATGTTTCCATAAGTCTTAAAACAACATTTTTAATACATAATCTTTGATGCTAACATAAGTTCCGCACACCATAAGACGAATACCCAAAAGATAATTACAGCACTCCTAGGTTTGCAGTTCCAAAATAATAACACAATTTTTCATAATATGATCATGCTACAAAAGACATCGAACACGGGGCGGCCTTATGGCCTTACATGATTCAAGACATAAACTAAACAAGATGATATCACAAAAAGAACTCCATGTATCCACAACTTCATTAAGTTCACGGCGCCTCATTGCCACCTGAAATAGTTTAAACAACATGAGCCGGAGCCCGTAGGAAACAAGACTAAACCAAATAATATGTTCAAATTTAACATAAATATCGTGAAACACGCACAAGTTGAAAGTCCACACATAATTATCAAGTGTTGATAAGTATCCCTTAATAATAACATCATACGGTTCTCCACCTAATCACCATTGCCCAACATTCTTAGATTTAACCCGAAGTCATAAACCATGCGCCAACTCCAATATCTAACCGAGGGTAACCGGACACAAGTACCACCCCATAAACCAGGGTAATCGGGTACAAGCACCACCCTTGCATCGGGGTAATCGGGTACGGCGTACCACCCCAACAATTTCAGGTCTTTCACTGAGGAGCTCGCCAAGCCCAGCTTATTTTTCCTAGGTGTACCACTTAAATCTAAACCAACATAATTCAAGCACAATCTTCTCAACCTATCTCACCAAATGGGATAATTCATACCCAAATATCATTCGCATAATTCCCATCAAGTATCCATGCTCCAAGGATTCACTAAACTTCAAATACACATAAACTATTTCACTAACACATGTAACTTTTAAACATTTAGCACCTCTATACCTCAATAATACTTAAATCTCAAGGATTTAACAAGTATCAACAAAAACCCATGTTTTCCATATGAGACCCTAAAACCCTAACACAAATTTCACATAATCTTAAAAAAATACTCATGCTCTACAAACAATCCACAATATTTACACTAAAAATGAACATATCAAGAAGATTAGTCAAGTATCCTACCTCAATGATGCAAATACCAAACCCTAGCTTTGAATCTCCAACAAACCCACTTCTAGCTTCAAAATTCCTTGAGTTCTAGGTATGAAATTAAGCTTTCCCTTCCTTAGATTCTCTAAATTTAGAAGATTTGAGAGGTTGATTGTGTGTGGAGAGGGAGAATAGGGAGTCAAGAGATGAAGAAGAAGTAAAAAGGGGGAAAGAACCCAGGAAACGGAAAAAAAATAAAAATGAAGAGGCCGATCCTCTCCTGGAAATAAAAAGCTGATTTTTGAAAGAAATTACACCATGGGTCCTTCTAGCTCTATAGTTACTCTAATTATTCTCCTAGGTTCTAGAATTGATAGTTTGATCCCCAAAACTCGAATTTTGCCTCAACATACATCTAATTATAAAAAAAAAAAAAGACTTAGGATACACACTTGGATCTCCCGTCACCCCGACACATGCACACGTGTCAATTGACGGCCAATTAGAATAATAACAATTAAAATTGGGTCTTTACACTGCCTAGGCATCGGTCGCCATTAGGCTCGCCGCCAGGCATCGGGTCTCATAGGCTCGCCTGGCTTTGGCGTCGGCTCATCACTGCTCGCGCCTTGGCGTCGGCTCGTCGGCTCGCTGACGGCGTCTGGTCGCTGTCGGGTTGCTCGCTTTGGCCGCCATCGGGTTCGCTGGGCGTTTGGTCGCGCTTGCTTTTGCCTTTGGCGTTGCTGGCTGCCATGCTCGCCTTGCCTTGCTACGCCTTGTAGCCTTTGCTGCTAATGGCTGCCTTAGCCGCCACCGCTTTGCCATGCTACCGCCGCTAGCTGCGGACCACCTTGGCCACCGCAACAGCTGGCGCTTGGCCACCGCTTTGCTAGCGGGCCGCCTTGGCCACTGCTTTGCTAGCGGGCCGCCTTGGCCACCGCTTTGCTAGCGGGCTGCCTTGGCCACGCTCACGCCTTGCCTTGGCGTTTGGCACCATCGGGCTTTAATATTCCGTTATTAGGCGATTTCCTACAAAGTACAACCAAAATACCCCTCGAGCAATGGAAGCCTAGATTAAGTGTCGTTAATCTTTAACCAATTAGTTAGATTAACCTGATTGCCAATTAGCCTAATCAATTCTTCTTAAACCTAGGTGAACCCTTTGAACCTTCCTATATGAACCTTGTGAACCCCTATGGAACCTTTTGGACCTTTGACTTTACCCATTGGTCAATAAAAGTTAGGAAAACTTTTATCCATTGGACAATAACCGCTAGGGGGGCCAACCATGAGAGAGTAACACTTGGAGCAAGAAGAAGAGAGGAAGAGGGGCCAACCATGGGAGCTTAACACTTGGAGCAAGAAGAAGAGAGGAAGAGGGGCCAACCATGAGGGAACAACACATGGAGAGATAGAGAGGGAGGGGGGCCGGCCGTGGAGGGAGAGGAAAGGCCAGGTTTTTGCCCATAAATAGCCTCCTCACTTCTCATTCAACTCACACCTTCAAGCATTGCTCCATCTCTCTCTAAAACCCATTCTGTTTTGCCCAGGCAGCCTACTGTCCTCCGAAAAACTCCATTTTTTCTCCGGGCGAAAGTCATTTCTAGGAACAACGTCCTCCACGAAAGTCGTAGAACGCTTCGAGAGCTTCAGTTTAGACCAAGAACCACCCCAAACGGTCAAGAAATGACCAAGATATTGCCATCCAAAGTTCAGTGAAATTCTTGGATTTCCAGTCCAGACAGCTTACTGTCACCTCTTTATCACCATTTTTCTCCGGGGAAAGTCGTTTTTAGGAACAACGTCCTTAACAAAAGTTGTAGAAAACTTCGAGATCTTCGTTTTAGACTCAAGAACGATCGTAGTCGGCCAAATATTGACCGAGTTACGGCCATCCGAAGTCCGGTCCAGATTTGCGAGTTTCAACGCCGTAGAACTTTCCAACTAGCTTATTCGGCCCGACTAGTTTCGGATCAAGGTAGAATATTCTTATACCTCTAACTCTAAGTCGTTTATCCCGTACTCTTCAATCTTAAGCATATGAAGCTTTATACTTACTTTAAAGGTTTGAAATGCACGAAAGAAAAATGATGTTTGTTTTCATAAAGTACCAACTTAGTTTGAAAGGAGTATACTTTGATGTTTGAATTGATTACGAGCTTTAAGGCATGTTTTGAGTATTTGTGAAAGTTTGAAAGCATAAGTAAAGATTTCTTCGAGAGCATCCTTACATGTAGCCTTATTCGTTAGTAATAATTTGAGTATGATTAGGTAATATAGAGTTGAATGATCTTGCTAGATAGATTACAATGAATGATTTAAGTCTATTATGGGTGAAAGTCCTACCGCGGAGTCTATGCATGAAAACGAGACACGAAAATCGAGAAAATAGAAACATGACACCTAGGGTGTGGTTGATATGGATAAAAAGGGTTAAAGACAAGGTGTGTTTTGAAAACGCAAGGTGGCCGGACTTGCCTATTGTGGGAATGCGTGTTACAAATGATGAAATATTTTCAAAACTACATAATGACCAAATGTGGGGTGCATTATGTGAGTGTGTGTGTGTTGTGTGCCAATGGGAACCCGGCGCGGCGAAACCATTGTGAGGATACTCGGGAACCCGGCGCGGCGGAACCGAGGTTGGGTGTGTGGCTTGGTTATCCGCGGAGAGGAGCCAATGCAAATGTGTGCCAATGGGAACCCGGCGCGGCGGAACCATTGTGAGGATACTCGGGAACCCGGCGCAGCGGAACCGAGGTTGGGTGTGTTAAAAATGATTTATGCAAATGTGTGCCAATGGGAACCCGGCGCGGCGGAACCATTGTGAGGATACTCGGGAACCCGGCGCGGCAGAACCGAGGTTGGGTGTGTTAAAAATGATTTTGAAATGCAAACGTGTGCCAATGGGAACCCGGCGCGGCGGAACCATTGTGAGGATACTCGCGAACCCGGCGCGGCGGAACCGAGGTTGGGTGTGTTAAAAATGATTTTGAAATGCAAACGTGTGCCAATGGGAACCCGGCGCGGCGGAACCATTGTGAGGATACTCGGGAACCCGGCGCGGCGGAACCGAGGTTGGGTGTGTTAAATGTGATTTTCAAAATGTTGATTTGGATAATGAAAAGGATTTAGGAAACGTTGATGAATATGGTGGCACGGTCTACGATGAGTCGCGTAGGACAAACACATACAATGCAGACACCAATGTTAGACTAAGGAATGTGGATATGTCGTTGTTAATGCCTTGTTAAACATGTATGTATTATTCCGCTGCTTGTGCAAGAGTTAGTATGCTACTCTTATACTCTGATATTGGTAAATTATGGGTTAGCGGGTATAGGATTATTCTGCTGAGCTCTTGTGGCTCATGGTGTTACCTTTGGTGACCCTGACATATTATATCGGTGGCGACGCTGGTATAATGTGTCAGATTTTATAGATGATCAAGATGAACAGTACACCTTGGAGGCTTTTGGAGCTGAGGAGTTGGCTAGGATGAAGCCGCAGGCGGAGCTGTAGTTAGGAGCCCTAGAACCCTGCATTTGTATAAATATGGAACCGTAATGGGAGTTATGATGTAATAATGAGCCAGACTCCATTTGATTTTATAAATGAAATGTTTATGTAACGTACCCAAAAATCAGGGGCGTTACATCAAATGTGGAAAAATAGGACGTTCTGCTAATAAGTATAAAACTAAGAAAAAGCTTAATGAACTCCAAATGGATGAAGGGTTAAGACAACAACTCTTCAAACTACTTCTTGACTCGAGTGAGTCAGAATCTTCAGATAAAGAACTAGATGATCGGATAAATGATATATCTGATCAAGAAGAAGACACCTCTTCAGAATCAGAAGAGGAAGAAGTCCCTGATAATTGTAATTGCAATAATCTGGAATGTTCGACTTCCGATAATTACTGGAAAGCGATAGTTGAGATGAATGGTCTCAGCATTAATGTTCTCTCTGATAAACAACAAGGTTTATTAGATATGATTGATCAAATTGATGATCCTCAAATGAAAATAAAAATCATAGAAACATGTATATCTTCTAATAAAGAAGAAGAAGAGGATACTAAACCTTAAATTCCTAACGAAACTTGTAGTCTGAAAAATGTTTTAGACAGATTAGAATAGGTTGATAGCTATAAACTTGTTACAATTCCCGATTTGAAGGGAGAAATAAATATTTTAAAAACAGAAATAAGACTGTTAAAATCCTTCCAAACCAAGACTACCCAAGAGATCAATGAAATGAATCAAAGAATAATGTCTTTGGAAAGAAAGGTAGCATTGAACAGAAGGATGGTTCTAATTATTTGAATCTTATCAATAATATAGTTTACAAAAAATGGCATGTAAAGGTAAACTTAGTAATACAAAAGGAATACACTATCAATAATATCATTGCTTTAGTTGATAGTGGAGCGGATATGAATTGTATCCAAGAAGGGATAGTTCCAACCCAATACTTTGAGAAAACTTCCCAAAGCCTCACTAATGCAAGTGGGTCAAAAATGATGATTAAATATAAATTGAATAATGTTTACATTTGTAATAAAGGAATTTGTTCGGAGACAACTTTTCTTTGCATAAAAATCTCCAACAAGAATTGATATTAGGAACTCCTTTCCTAGCAATGTTGATGCCAATGCAAACCAATACTGCTGGAATAACTGCCCATGTTGATGGCCACGAAATATTCTTTGAATTTGTTTCTCCTCCTGTTTACAAGGAGATAAATGATATTATGAGAAAAATAACTCATAAAGATAAACAAATAAATTTCTCCAAAAAGAAATTAGGATAATGGGAATTGAAGAAACTCTTCAAAAACATAATATGAAAGAAAAAATTTCTCAAATCCAAGAAGATTTCCATAAAGAAATCTGTAGTAATATTCCAAATGCTTTTTGGAATAGAAAGAAATATATAGTTTCGCTTCCTTATGAGAAGGATTTTGATGAAAGGAAGATTCCTACTAAAGCAAGACCTTCTCAAATGAAACAGGAATATTTAAAAATGTGTCAAGAAGAAATTGACAGTCTTCTTGGAAAACGACTAATTAGAAAAAGCTACTCCCCTTGGAGTTGTACAGCTCTTTATGTTAATAAAATTCTGAAAAGGAACGAGGTGTTCCTAGATTGGTTATTAATTATAAACCTATTAATGAAGTTTTAATGTGGATAAGATATCTCATTCCCAATAAAAAAAGACTTGTTAGATAGATTGAATAAAGCAGTCATCTTTTCCAAATTTGATTTAAAATCAGGTTACTGGCAGATTCAAATTAATGAATCTGATCGTTATAAGACGGCTTTCACTGTCCCTTTTGGTCATTATGAATGGAACGTAATGCCCTTTGCTCTGAAGAATGCACCTTCAGAATTTCAGAATATTATGAATGATATTTTCTATCCTTATGCTGAATTTGCAATTTGTTATGTTGATGATGTTTTGATCTTTTCTCAGAATATTGATCAGCACATCAAACATCTTTGAATTTTTATAGATGTTATTAAAAGAAATGGACTTGTTATTTCTGCTCCTAAGATGAAATTATTTCAGACTAATGTCAGATTCTTAGGGCACAGTATCCATCAAGGGAAAATTATCCATATTGATAGGAGCATAGAATTTGCTTCTAAGTTCCCAGATGAATTGAGGGAAAAAACCCAATTGCAAAGATTTCTTGGATGTCTTAACTACATAGGAGACTATTATAGGGAATTAACCCAAGATTCTGCACCTCTTTATTAGAGGCTCAAAAAGAATCCTCCTCCTTGGACAGAACGTCATACAAAGGCAGTCTTAAAAATCAAGAAAAAGCAAAACAATTACCATGTCTAGCAATTGCTAACCCAGAATGGAAGAAAATTATAGAGACAGATGCCTCTAATATTGGTTATGGTGGCATCTTGAAACAATATAATCCTAATACCTCCAAAGAGGAATTAGTCCGGTTTTCTTCTGGACTTTTCAAAAATGCTCAGGCTAATTACAGTACGATTAAGAAAGAAATTCTTTCTATTATCAAATGTATAAATAAATTTCAAGATGACTTGTTAAATCAACAATTCTTGTTAAAAGTGGATTGCAGTGCTGCAAATCAAATCTTGAAACAAGATATTAAAAATCTTGCTTCTAAGCAAATTTTTGCTAGATGGCAGTCAGAATTATCTGCATTTGATTTTGATATAGAATATATTAAAGGAGAAAATAATTCTCTTCCTAATTTCCTTACTCGTGAAATTTTACAGGGCTAATGTTGCCTATAAGCCGTCAAAAGGCTGAAGAAATACATGCTTCTTCTAGTAATGGAGACGAATCTTTTGTCAAACAAGCCTGTCCTTCTATAGCCCAATCCCGGCTAAAATATATAATTGAGAAGGATAAAAAATTCCGAAAGGCCATGGAGTGCCATATCATGGCAAATAGAGAGCAATATTGGAAAAAATATCTTCCAACAAGATTTTACTTGAAAAGATGGACTAATGCAATAAAATCCATCGATCAATTTTATGAAGACTATGGTTATTCGAATGACGAAGAAGAAAATCTAGTGGCTAATAGTAGTCATAATAAAAGAAAACAACAAATTCAGAATAGACTGAATGTTTTATCCCGTGCATAGTTTTGCAGATGAATAAACCACCAAATCGTGGACGTGGTCGAGGAAATAGCCCTCGTGGCAAGGGATGATCAAGGGTCACCCATGCAGATATTGAAGCCTACTTGAAGGCTAACAAACTACAATTCCCATCATTACAGGAAGCTGCTACTAGATCATCCTCATCACTTTCAATGAAGGAAGTGATACAAACTGAAGAAGTTTTCAAATCCTTGAAGACTATCGAGACAATTATGGTCTTGGAACAACAAGATGAACAATGGAAGAATGATGCTTGGGAAATTAAGTCCCGATATTTGGATACAATGAGTTATCCCATCCCTGAAGGGAAATACAGATATATCTATGAAGCAATGCTTATAGAATCCGGATATGTGGTAATTAACCACACCTATGATAGCAAAATTGGACAAAAAAGTCCAATTAGCTATAGCAAGGCTGTAATTAAGATGGTCATTCCGATTAAAAAATGGGGAATTCACCCATCAAAATCCAAGTCACTGTCAATAAAGGCAGAAAATGGTGCCCAAATTCAATATAATTGCTGGGATTATATTGAAGCATGGACAAAAACTTTTTATTACCAAAATCAGCGAAGAAAACACTCTTGGTTTCTAAAGCTATGTCCAAAGCTTGTTAGGCAAAATTAATTTTCGAATTGGTTTTATGAATGGTGGTCTAAATTTGGGCATTTTACAAGATGTTTTGCCAAAAGAAATCTAGAAGGAAATAGAGTCCTTCTCAACCAATTACTCCCAATTGAGGGGAGTTATCCCAGAAAGAAAATTATTTATTGATACCATGACAATTTTTGGTATTCCCTGGCTTTGGAAATGGGACCTTCAAATTGGAGCAAATCAATTGGGTTTACCAATTCTTCAAAGACCCTTTCAATACAAATGGTGGAAAGGTGCTGATAGTCAACAAACTATTGATGATTTCAAGACAAAAAATCAGAAGCTGAGGCAATAATTGAAGTAGAAAGAAAAGTTGTCCATTAAAAATCCATTCTTGGAAATATCAGCTCAAATTAGGGCAAAAAATCCTTCTTGACAGATGATGAAGTAGTAATTAAAACCATGGACTTCATGAAGAGCAATTTCTCCAATCAGTACACCAAGAAACTGATGACGAATCCATGGCATCAGCAAAAAGCAATGAAGAGGATAATAATAATCCTTTCACTTGTCTAGTAGGGGAATCTCAAGATCCCTATGAAGACGAAGAGAACACTCCAACTTTGGGAGACTTTTGGGATAACATGACAGAAATAATGACAGAAAAGCTATAGTCCAAAAAAGGAAAAGAAAAGCACCAATAATGGATAATAATGCCAAAATAACTTTCGGTGGCAAAGGACTCAATTATGGAGTCAGATATGATGGCACTCTCCTTTCGGTGAAGACTAATGTGACGATGGGGCCCCAGGCATACCTGGCATGAATCTTCATTCTAATTTGAGTGTAATTTGTATTTCATTTGTTTTCCTTTGAGTCTATAAATAGTCTGTGTTTGTTTTAGTTGAAGGTAGGTTTTTTCAGGATTATCCTCTCTCTCTCTAAAATCCTAACTCTCTGTACTCTACTCTCCCTCCAGTTGTAATATTGGCTTCGGCCTCCTCAATAATAAGGTCAGTTTTCTGTATACGATCCTTAAATCTATTAGATTATGTAGTACCATATGTACTTATTTATACATTAGGATACACAAGTCAACCAAAGTCATATTAGTCATCTTTGATCATTACCCATTGGACGATAAAAGTTAGGGAAATCTTTATCCATTGGACAATAGAAAACCTAGATTTTCTATCAAAGATATTTTGTGCTAAAGTACTTTTAAATAGTTATATATATGCCAATATACACATGCCTAAAGGACATTTGGTTATTTTAAATATTATCCAAGTATATATTACCTTATTTCTTTTATCCATTGGTCAATAAATGTAAGGGAAAATGTTATCCATTGGTTAATAAGTTAGTCTTACTAATTAACTAGTACTAGGATTTATTAAATAAATCACTTGCTAGAATTTCCCATGTGTTTATATGCATTAAAGAAATATGTATATCTAATTTCCTAGATTTCTAAGTACACTAATAAATATAAAAGTACTAGTACTTCTTGAATTATTTTAAAAAGAAAATCTTGGCCTTATATTTTATTTGATACTTGAAAATCTTCTTAGATTATATGGTACCTAAAAGTACCTATATATATATATATATATAATTGGACATGTGTACATATACATAATTATATAATTGTAGACACCCCAATTTGAACACCTCGAATTTTCTTAATTTGTGGCCCGGATGCTCCCCGATGATGAATTTGGATTAAACAAGCCCTCGACCGATCGAAATTGTAGAGACCCGGATATTTATTAATTATTGAAATGTTTATTAAGTGTCTAATTGGAAGAATATGGCTTATTTAGTGGATATTTGAATTGAGGACCGAAGTGAAAGAAGTGAGACTTGAGGTAGTGTGAGTGTGATAAAAAGATATGTGGGTATAAATAGTGGGTGTGTGGGATGTAGAGAATCATTTTCATCTCCCACCTCTCTCTCTCGTACGTTCTCTCTCTCTCTAGCCGAAGTTTTCTCTCTCTTCACCTCTCTCTCAAAACTCCACTCCAAGACTCAAAACTTCAAGGATCAACCTCCCTCAAGCCCTTAAATCGTGTTGTTGAGTCTAGAATTTGGCGGGTCAAGCTCGGAGGAAGGTATTTCATTGATTTCGACAAGTTCAGAGTTAGGGCTTGTTCAAAATCTCTTGGGTTTCGCTCCTTGACCAGAGGTAGGGATTTCTTCACCTTTCTTATATGTATATGTGTTGAATATGGTGTAAGAATCGTTCCTTAGTCTTGTTTTTTTGTCCAAATCGAAATCTGTTAAAACCTGCAAAATCGCCGGCTGTCAGGCAGAGGAAGCGCTACCTTGTTTTTGAGGTAGCGATACCTTAGGTAGCGATACCTTGTTTTTGAGGTAGCGCTACCCTGAGTCTTGTTTGCCCTCTGGATTGGTTAGGTAGCGATACCTTGTTTTTGAGGTAGCGCTACCTTTGGCTCAGAAAAACTATTTTGAACCCCGTTGATTGTCCGTCGATTGTATTGATCCCCGACCACTTCTAGCACTCCCCTCTCACGTTCTAATCATCTCTAGATTGATTACTCACGTTCCAATAGCTCGTTGTTCGTTCCCACTCGCTTGGCTCTCTTTACAACAAGGAAAGGTGTAAAACTAAATGATAATTAGACTTGTTGCTTGTTGATGCATTTGGGATGATATGTGAGCATTGTGGCGTGTTAGTAATGTTTTTGGGACATCTATAGACGACGTGTATAAGAGTGTGAATGAAGGAGAGTCTTAGTATGCATAATGGTTAATTTCAAGAGTATGTGAGTCGAAGTTTGGAGTAGGGAGTTCCGTAACGCAAGGGATGGAAATACGGAGACTCACGTGGGTCTCGTAACGGAAGGGGTGGTAATATGGTGATCCAAGTTGTAGGGTTCACTGTAACGCAAGGGGTGGAAATACAGTAACTATTGTGGTGTTGTTCTGTAACGCAAGGGGTGGAAATACAGTTAGTGAAGATTTGTGATAGTGTGACGTGTCAGGATTGTTAGAGAAGTTTAAGTCTTGTGTGCTAGATGGCATAACGTGATGACATGATGGCTTGAAATGATCATTCGGAATGATAGACATAACCATTGTTGATTGTTTTTCATCGAATGAGTTGTATTCATTTGTTTCCTCTCCTTGTACCTTTCGTCATATGTTCATATAATTTTGGTAAAGATTTTCCTACTGGCTAGTGTAGCTCAACAAAATCATTCTTTTCAGGTACTAATGCCGGACAGTAGTATCATGCATTGCATGCTTGGACTATGGACGACTTTTGAATGCTGATCACATTTAGTTACTATTTCATCTTGTAATAGTTTAGCTTCTGATCAAGATGGTTTTGAAACTAAGTAGCCATGAATTTCTTTTGACAAGGAAGTTTGTAACACTCCGCATGTGTTGTAACTGCACTTAAGTCAATTTGGGCCATGGTGCCAAATTTGTATATTCTTTTGAATTGGGAACTTGTTTGTAATTTAAACAGGTGGGTTATTATTTTGGGAATACGATGGCAAGCGAGGCTCTTTTATTATAGAATGTCATTTACTTTATGTTAAAAATCCAGGTTATGACAAATTGGTATCAGAGCAATAGTTTAGAATACCTAGAGACCGTGGGGAGACTTTTAGTCTCATGGGTTCAAAACTCACTGCATATTTTTGTCGAAAAAAAGAGAAAGAAGAAGACGTGTGTGCGTGCATGACTGACGTGTGTTTACTAATGTGGCATTGCATTTATGTTTATATGGATCGATGGAATGTCAAAAAAATGGAAGTCTGGCTTTATTGTAGTGATTGTTGGTGTGATGGTTGCTATTGTTTTGATGCTATTAGCAGTCTTGTTTTTGAATCTTATGCCTTAGGATGTCTTCTATACGTGATGTAGAACTGGGTAGATCTGAAAATCATGATGGTTGTAGTAGTGGTTGCGTGTAGTGGCAATGCCGAAGTATGAAAGATGATATCTGGTAGCATATAATGGAAGTGTTAGAGTATTAATATAACTCACGAGTTAAGTATTAGACTATTAGAAAGATTTGTGAGCCTTAGATGCGTTTTATTCGAATTGCACAGATTATGCATTAAATTTTGAATACTTTAAATAGATTCTATGTGAGGTGCATTGAGTGTAAACGAGCAAAGGGTGGTAGGTTTATTAGGAGTAAAGAAGAAAGGGAGTAAAGAGGATACATGTAGAGGAGTGACATGAACCCTAGTTTGTCCAGAAAGTGAGCGAGGTGCGTCATAGCTAGAGGGTTGAGCTAGTGAGTGCCTTGAATATGTTCAAAAGTAATGATGTCTTGTCGTGCTAATGATTATGGTTTGTCATTGCTATGGTAGTGATTTGGAGTATAAGTAAGGTAAGTTGAGCCCCATAGAAAATTGTAAGTATCTGAGGTTGACTTAGGAAGATGAGGGTCATAGGTAGGGTGTCTAGATACAGTGTGTGTCTTCTGGACACCCAGGCGACTACCGATGAATCCAGTTGGAAGAGGCGCTTGATCACTGCACCTTCTAGATGGAAGTCTCGGAAAGTCAATTGGACACTAGGATTGTGTATAGGGGGCTAAATCTCTAGGCTTGAAAATGGAGATAGATGGTTGTAAATGGGAATCTTGTGGGAGGGACAACAAGACTTGAGGTGACCTATATCTATGTGAATTGAGCCGAATGATTGCTGAAAGTATGTAGCGAGAGACTTATCTGAAGTGAGGGCGATACGAATGCGAACGGTTAAGGTTGACAATGAGGCAAAGTGTAAATGGTGTCCTAAGTGAAAACGGTAGGAACCTTGAAAGCGATAGGCATGTGGAAAAAATAGTGTGTTGCGAGTTGAAGGACTTGAGTATAGAGAATATGTGTATGTGTGTAATCGGGGGTGTAGGCTAGACTAGTGACAGTATAGGACTTGTCCAGGCGTGCCATTGAGGTGATGAGTCTGTTTAAGAGAAATAAAGAGATGATAGTGATAATGATAATGATAGTGATAGCAGAGATGGTGGTGGTAATGAGAGTTCGTCTTGAGGACGAGTGTAGATATGGCAAATGCCTTTTGGGAAGATTGAGGTTGATATGATTTCTTAGTTGAGAGAAAATCGTGAGCTATGAAACTTATGGTGAGCAGAACTGTTAGAGGATGTTGGTGCGAGTAAGATTGATTCTTAAGTGACGAAGTAGTTGGAATCTTAGAATATAATGAGAAGTATAGACATGTTGTTAGGTTCTAAGGTTGTTGAAGTAGAGGAATAATTAGAATTAACAATACGTGTATTTGTGATGTGATATGGTGATGTTTAAGACTGTGAACATGAGAAATATGTGATTTGACTTGACTGAATGAATGAGAATGCTCTAGATTAGTAAAAGGAATGAGATAACTGTTGGGCTTCCTAAAGCCATGAATTGTGAAGAAGTGGATACCTTGTGAGTCCACTGGATACTGAGTGAGTCTATTAATGCGTGAATATGTTTAGTGTTGTGTGAGCTATTAGATTGCATGGTGGGTTTGTAGGGATAGTTTGTGCATGAAATTTGTTGCTATTTAGCTTAAAACTACATGTTTGACTTGTTATGTAGTATCAATGTGTGAAGTCTGCTTTTAATATACAATGTAGAATAAACAATGAAGCGTATGTGGGTATTTGCTATGAGGAATCATTTTTGTGTTGTGGGAAAAACTGGTATATGTCTTTTTTCTTGAGTAGCGGCAGTATTACGCGGGAAATTAAGTTTAAAGGAAATGGCGGATTTGAGAGTTTACGCGAATGGTTCCAATATTGTATCGTGTTGAGTTACGTAGAAGGGACGCATTACTGTAGGAGGGAATTTGGTCTAGGACCGGAGTTGGTAGTGATATTGAGTGAGATGAGAAATGCAAAAAAAAAAAAAAGGTATTAAAACCTTGGTAGTTTTTGAATGTTAGAGGTACGACAGAACGTTTGAGGTTTGTGCAGAGTTCGTAAGAGACAGTTATGAGAGTGAATAGAATGTGAGTAGGAGATCATGACTAGCGGTTTGTCTTATGTGTGTTGGTGTTGGTGTTGGTGTCCATCCATAGTATTATTAATAGAGTTGGATCGATTGTGAGATGTGTTGCTTTTGGGGTTGGAACAAAGGTTGACCTCCTATGTGAAAGATGTGAAATTTTGTGTCCTTATTGAAATTGTAACAATTAGATTATTTACGTGTGTTTGCTCCATGAATTGGTTTTGTTGGCGTGCTTTGTTATGTGTTGATTTGAGAAAGTGTCTAATAGTGAAGCTGCTAGACTAATGTGATTTGAACAGCTGTAGTTAAGAATTGGAAGGTGAGAATTACTGCAATGCAAGGGGTGGTAATGCAGAGACCCAATTAATGGATAATGTTACTGCAACGCAAGGGGTGGAAATGTAGTGGTTAGTGGGTATGTGTAGTGGTCAGTGAGTATGTATTATTTACACCTTGGTTGCACGCTATTTACGTCGAACGTGAATGTTTGTGTTTTAAATTAAAAAAAAAAGGTACTTATATGAGAAACTGTGAACATTGAACTAGATTTGGCATCTAGGATTGTTTGAAATGTCGATACTAACCTTGTTGTCTCCTTGTAGACCTTTCAATCACTGTAACCTGTTGTTATGATATCGATGTGGACTTTATTTGGTATGAATGCACATTTGAAAATTGTGAAATGATATATGTGTTGCGAAGGGTTTATAACGGTACTTGTATATTAGACTTATAAGGGAAACCCGGAGAAAGGAAAAACATGGTTAGAGAATAGATTTGACGCTAGGATGGGAGGCGTACGCGTGTTTGAAGGTGTTTGTGTGGATGACCCGAACCTTTTAATCTGAGGTAACACCATGTGATAATTGGAACCTCCAGCCCCAGTCCCTTGTTCTGTTTTAGCTTATGGTTTATAATAACTTTGCGTGTCTCTCAATTTCTTGACTATAGTTCCGGTGGGATGAGTGACAGCTTGTTTAATTCCTTGTAAGATATTAAATGAACTAGGCTAGTCTGGACGTTGGAAGCGTAAGTCGAACCTGAATTGAGGCCTTTACTTAGAGTGTCGAGTGAGTATAGCAAAACCCGTAGGGTAGTGGACTTCGTTTCAAGATTTGTTACGAATGTATGTGTTTGAAATGCAAGATTTTCAAAAAAAAAGAAAGGGGTAATGCTTGTCGAAATTGGTTCCTTAAAATAGTCCATTTTGGAATTGGAAATGGTGCCACCGTGGAGTCAGTTACCAAATATGCATGCTTAGTTAGATATTATTACTTTGTTTGAGGGTACTATTGAACCTGGTGGTCTCAAGGTGGAAATCATTAAGCCAGAGTTTTACGTTGGAGATGGCCAATGCTACTTCAAAGAATTTAACTTTATGTGATAAGGAAAGGGAATATTTGTTATTATACGAGGTGTATATTAGATCAAGTGGTTCCAAGTAATTAGTTAGCTCTTGAGGATTCATTTAGAACGCTATTAAGCTGAAGAGGATTTTTCTTGATTCTATTTCAATACAGACAAGTTGGGTAATCTAAATTAGTATGTGAAAATTTTGATTTGTTGGTTGACGTTGATTGAGGGAAATAATAATTGGAGTTTTATAAGCTTTTTGATACATCCTTCTTGGTAGGTAGGTGAATACTTATTGGGATAAGGCACAAGGAATAGAAATGCAAATTTCAGAGCTTGGATAACGTGGGTGCATTAGTTGATAGATCTTGGTGATATTGTTACGTAACTATTTGGGATTAGAACTTTAGTACAAATATTCAACGAACTTGAGTATCTATGCAAATCCAAAATTGATAGGGTTGATTAGAAGTTGGCGGATCTCTTGAGGAGAAATTGATACGTATCCTAGAATCGTGCGAGCAAGTTGTGAGGGGTGAAACCATTCCGTTAGTGTGAGTTCTTTGGAGTAATCTCAGAAAGGAAGAGTCGACGTGGGAAAGGGAAGACAAAGTAAGGAAGAAGTATCCGCATTTGTTTCCGAGTCGATCAATGTGAGTCTTGAAATTCAAATTTTATGATTGTTGAATTATTGTGTGGTGATATGTCATGTGGCATGAGCATGATTGTTGATGCATAATCTTGATTGCCTTGAGTCGTAAATTTCGGGACAAAATTTCTTTTAGGAGGATAGATTGTAGAGACCCGGATATTTATTAATCATTGAAATCTTTATTAAGTGTCTAATTGGAAGAATATGGCTTATTTAGTGGATATTTGAATTGAGGACCGAAGTGAAAGAAGTGAGACTTGAGGTAGTATGAGTGTGATAAAAAGATATGTGGGTATAAATAGTGGGTGTGTGGGATGTAGAGAATCATTTTCATCTCCCACCTCTCTCTCTCGTACGTTCTCTCTCTCTCTAGCCGAAGTTTTCTCTCTCTCTTCACCTCGCTCTCAAAACTCCACTCCAAGACCTCAAAACTTCAAGGATCAACCTCCCTCAAGCCCTTAAATCGTGTTGTTGAGTCCAGAATTTCGTGGGTCAAGCTCGGAGGAAGGTATTTCATTGATTTCGACAAGTTCGGAGTTAGGGCTCGTTCAAAATCTGTTGGGTTTCGCTCCTTGACCCGAGGTAGGGATTTCTTCACCTCTCTTATATGTATATGTGTTGAATATGGTGTAAGAATCGTTCCTTAGTCTTGTTTTTTGTCCAAATCGAAATCTGTCAAAACTTGCAAAATCGCCCGCTGTCAGGCAGAGGTAGCGCTACCTTGTTTTTGAGGTAGCGATACCTTCGGTAGCGATACCTTGTTTTTGAGGTAGCGCTACCCTGAGTCTTGTTTGCCCTCTGGATTGGTTAGGTAGCGATACCTTGTTTTTGAGGTAGCTCTACCTTTGGCTCAGAAAAACTATTTTGAACCCCGTTGATTGTCCGTCGATTGTATTGATCCCCGACCACTTCTAGCACTACCCTCTCACGTTCTAATCATCTCTAGAATTGATTACTCACGTTCCAATAGCTCGTTGTTCGTTCCCACTCGCTTGGCTCTCTTTACAACAAGGAAAGGTGTAAAACTAAATGATTATTAGACTTGTTGCTTGTTGATGCATTTGGGATGATATGTGAGCATTGTGGCGTGTTAGTAATGTTTTTGGGACATCTATAGACGACGTGTATAAGAGTGTGAATGAAGGAGAGTCTTAGTATGCATAATGGTTAATTTCAAGAGTATGTGAGTCGAAGTTTGGAGTAGGGAGTTCCGTAACGCAAGGGGTGGAAATACGGAGACTCACGTGGGTCTCGTAACGGAAGGGGTGGTAATATGGTGATCCAAGTTGTAGGGTTCACTGTAACGCAAGGGGGGGAAATACAGTAACTATTGTGGTGTTGTTCTGTAACGCAAGGGGTGGAAATACAGTTAGTGAAGATTTGTGATAGTGTGACGTGTCAGGATTGTTAGAGAAGTTTAAGTCTTGTGTGCTAGATGGCATAACGTGATGACATGATGGCTTGAAATGATCATTCGGAATGATAGACATAACCATTGTTGATTGTTTTTCATCGAATGAGTTGTATTCATTTGTTTCCTCTCCTTGTACCTTTCGTCATATGTTCATATAATTTTGGTAAAGATTTTCCTACTGGGCTAGTGTAGCTCAACAAAATCCTTCTTTTCAGGTACTAATGCCGGACAGTAGTATCATGCATTGCATGCTTGGACTATGGACGACTTTTGAATGCTGATCACATTTAGTTACTATTTCATCTTGTAATAGTTTAGCTTCTGATCAAGATGGTTTTGAAACTAAGTAGCCATGAATTTCTTTTGATAAGGAAGTTTGTAACACTCCGCATGTGTTGTAACTGCACTTAAGTCAATTTGGGCCGTGGTGCCAAATTTGTATATTCTTTTGAATTGGGAACTTGTTTGTAATTTAAACAGGTGGGTTATTATTTTGGGAATACGATGGCAAGCGAGGCTCTTTTATTATAGAATGTCATTTACTTTATGTTAAAAATCCAGGTCGTGACAGAAACAATGCTTCTTGGAAGGCTTTAAAAAGGAGAGTAAAGTGTCAAAGGCACTTTCAAGCGCTCAGGAGCAGTTCCAAGCGCTCAAAACTATTTCTAAAAACCATGGGCCAGGCCAACTCTCGAGCGCTCGAAATCATTCCCGAGCGTTCGAGACTTCTGTGCTGCCCAATGGATGGCAGGCCTTCCCACTACCCATGCAACTCGTCATTGCAACTTCTTTGAGCCGGCTGAAGCTCAGTCTACACTCAACCTCAGTCAGAAGAAGAGTCAGGCCTGAAGATTTTATTTGATTCTAAATTTCATTTTCTAAATAAGACCATAGGTTATGTTTTGCTATAAAAGGAGCTCTTCAGCTCAGAATAGAGAAGAGGTTTCTCTCTCTAAAAAGACCCCCTGACTGTTCAAACAGGGCTGCCTCCCATCTCTCTAAACAAAAAAACTTCATTTTCAAAAACAAAAACAACCAAGAAACTCAAGGCAACAAGAACATGCAAGAAGTTCAGTCCATCTTGAAGTTCTAATCTTCTTGATCTTTCTTTCTTCATTCATTTTCTAAAGCTTTTCCAAGGAGCAAAGTTCTAACTAAAGGTAGAAGCTTTCTTTTACTTTAGTGTCAAACAAAAACAGGGCTGTTTTCCTCTCTGAGGGAAGTCCCTCAGCCCTCTCAGTCTCCAATACTGAGCATGGGTTGGGAGACTTCAGTGTAAAAGCAAGAGCAAAAGGGGTGCACATACATTTTCTGTACCAGCTTACTGGAAGCACTCCCGAGCGCTCGGGACTACTCTTGAGTGCTCGAGAGTGGCTTCAGTTCAGTTTTTTTTTCCCTTCTTTCAAGCGTTTATATGGACATGCATGAAGAGTAGACTGTGTTTTCAAACATTGCAACTCCTTTGAAGGGCATTGGTGTAGATGATCTTCTTTTAAAAAGAACGAATAAGGGAAAAATCGTTTTACTTAAGAACATGCAAAAGGGTTTTACTCTGAATTTGAAAAGAGAAACCTTTTTCATACCTCAAAAACACAAGGTCCAGTACACCAGTGCACTGCAATGAATGCATCAGGTGATTGAAGTCAGTTCTGGAGTGCAGAACACTCCCAAGCGCTCGGGATCACTCCCAAGCGTTCGAGAGTGTCTGCATGCAACTCCAATCCATCTTTCTCCCAGTTTGATCCTCTTACTGTTCTTGCATGTCCATGCATGTGTCCTCTTACTCCTTTTTGAACTATAAAACCGTTTTCCAGAAAGGCAAGGTTGCATGGCTTGGAAGAACGGGGCCTAATCCCAGTTTACTGAGTCATCTGTCAAGCCTATAATGTGTTTAATGCCATTCTAGTTTAAATTTTCAGTATTGTATTCAATTGTACTAACAAGCTTGCAGGTTGGGCATGCAATACTCCTAAGCGCTCGGGAGTACTCCCGAGTGCTCGAGAGTGAAGTCAGTGCCAGGATTTCGGCTTCCTTCTATTCTGCATTTCATCATTATCTTCATCACTTCCTGTACATATACACATGCATGCACTTCCCTACCTGACATATCTGTAAATAAATGCTAGCTGTTTAACGAAATAAAATCTTTTGAAAAATCCCACAAATGTTTAGTAGAGACCGATCTCGCATCGGGCGAGGGGGGTGCCGTAAAAACCCTTCCCCCCACGTAACATGGCTTCCGAACCCTAAAACAATCTCTGGTTTTCAACTCAAATCAATAATTTTCGAATAAAACGGTTTCTTGGGTGGCAAACCATAAATCCGGGTGGCGACTCTTCAAAATTTTTCAAAAAAAATCCAAAAATGGCGTGGCGCCTCTTTTTCGGGCCGCCCGATTCCACCCGGGGCTGTGGTAGCTCACAGTGGCGACTCTGCTGGGGATAATGGTTTAATTGATACTTGAGAAAAATCAGTACATTGACAAAATGGCCTGATTTCCTTAAGCATTAATTAAATTAGTGAGCCAAGCTTGAAAAACATTTGTGCGATTTTCAAAAGACTTTATTTCACTTTTTCTTGTATATATATCCTGTGCAGCCCCGCTGTTGCGTTTCGGCAATCCTACCCGGCTTGCCGGTGATAGGGAATCCCGGAATGCTCAGCAACCCTCGACCGTGATGAATCATCCCTACCGTTTGTACTGTTACTGGGTGTACGCTCAATAACGGGAGGTATACTTTGACTCTAGTCCAGGGAACCCTCTTCAAGCCAAAACCCAGCCTTTGTACATGTGTAGCAAGCCATAGAACCTTCCAAACTATGACAGGAACCTGCAGGGTAGGACTATGTGCTATAATCTGTTTAAGTGCTGCATTGCATCTTGCATCATCATCATGCTGTCAGCCACGATTCTCGAGACTCGCTCGCGCGGTCTTCGGAAGGTTGCCAAAACCCGATGAAGAGTCACGCACCCTAATGCGTGTTGATAAATCACATTAGTCCTCGAGCCCGAACCTAAAGGAAACTAAAATTTTGCTATAAAGTCCTTGACTAGTGTTTAACCGAGATTTAACCAAAGGAGAGGGATGATAGGGGAGCAGAACGTTGTGATGCCAACACCATCCAGGCTAAAAGCAAGTGTACCGCTTACGCCACCTCGGTTATCGTATCACATTGTTCACCTTGAGTCATTCCGAACCAATGGTCAAATTGTCGATGGAATATCAGCCAAATACTTAGCTTATTTTAGCATCTTTTGGGAATCGACCGTTTCTAAATGAGGATACGCCCCAAAAAAAAAATCTGAGGATCAAGGCAACCTCCCGTAAGTCAATCATTTTTGAAAAGTCGAGTCGATGACGTTGACGACGGTGCACTCAATTTCTAAAATCATGCATAAATTTCCATAAAAATGCAAGCAGGAACCGCGTCTGAGCACAAGTTTTTGCTTTGCTGTCAGTTCTGAGCAATTGGGCCGAAAAAGAAGAACATCATACCCTCCTGGACCAGACCCTTGGGACAGAGATTGGAACGCCTCCAACTGCAAGCAGACTCCATCGGTGCATCAGACTTGGGGGTGGAAATGGATCTCTTAATCGGAGGCTTAAACCCAAACTTGAATCCCAATCCAAACCCGAGAGGAGGCAACGTAAACCTGAATGCTGGTAATCCAAACCCCAACCCGAATCCGAACCCAAATGGAGGCGCGCCAAATCCGAATCCTAATCCCGTTCCCAATCCTCATCCAAACCCTAACCCAAACCCAGGAAATTTGAACGCAGAAATGGCTCAAATTAGAGGAGATATCCAACGCCTGGGTGAGCGCACTGACAACCAAATCGCCCAACTCATGATGATGATTACTGGTTGCACGACGCCTTCCACCACAAAACCCTATTCCAAACCCGAACCCCATTCCAAATCCAAACCCAATCCCCAATTTAAACTTCGACCCTAACCCAAATCCGAATCCAAACCCGGAGCAACTGGTCTTTGATTTGGAAACTCCGCAAAACCCCGAGATGGCGGCAATATTGGCGAAGCTCACCCAATTAGAGGAATCCGTTGCAAGAAATGAGAAGATAGCGTTGACTGGTTTTGACATCAATAAGCTTTGCCTGTTTCCTAACGCGAAGCTCCCAGAAAAGTTCAGGCCAATCGATTTCGCTAAGTTTGACGGAACAGGAGATCCAAAGGCACACCTGACGGGATACATTGGAGCACTTTCCATGTGGGGAGTCGAAAAGGATGCTATGGCACAGATGTTTTCGTAGACTTTGGTAGGTCATGCCCTGCACTGGTTCACTTCACTGGATGAGAGAAAGAAGCATTCTTGGGAGGATATATGCGCGGCTTTTGTGGCGCAGTACGATTACAACATTCAATTGGAGGTAACCACCCGTGAATTGGAGTCAACGAAGATGGAAGCAAAGGAGGCCTTCGCCGATTTTGTGAAAAGGTGGAGGACAAAGGCGGCACAGATGAAAGATAGACCGAGCGACAAGGACCAAATCCGGATGATTGTCCGTAACCTTCAACCCACTCTTGCCAGGCATATGGTTATGGCCCAAGCTTGCTCCGACTTTAAAACATTCTTCGATACAGGCTTAGCCGTCGAAGAAGCAGTTCAATTGGGGATCCTCGATAAACCTGAGCCTGCTCCCAAGCCCAAGAAGGTATACTCCGGAAACAGCAACGCCCTGTTTGGCAACTCGAACTATACCAACCTTCCCAGCACCTCCTCAAATACAGCCCAAACCGAGCCGGTAAACCAAATAGCCACCCAAACCACTCAACCGCGTACCCAGCCCCGCACTTTCACTCAGTTCTCAGCACCGCTCTCTGCCGTGCTTGAGAAGTTGGTAGAAAGTGGCACCCTCAAGCCACTTACCCCTACTCCCTTACCTCAAAAGCTACCCGCATCCCACAACCCTAATGCCTACTGTGCCTATCATCAGAACGTGGGCCACCCTACCGACAACTGTTTTCGCCTTCGCCACGCAATCCAAGATCTCATAGACAACAAAACCCTCCCCATGCCTCCACAAAAACCGAACACCGTCTCGAACCCACTTCCAAAACACCCCAATCCCCGCACCAACCTTATCTCTATAAGCCAACCCTTTGACCCCAGCCTTTACATCATCCCTACAACCCAACCCAAGCCAACCGTCGAGCTGCCAGTTGAGGATGCCGTCTGTGCATTGGAAACCGTGGAATGGGACTTTCAGAGAAGGTGGGAAGACCTGGTACAGGATTTCTTGGCAGTAGAAGAAAGAGCTCTTGTCACTGGAGTATGGCCCGTGGCACTTAACCCCAGCCAAATTGAAGAATTGGAACATGGAGAATGGACGCAAAATTGGGAGGAGATGATGGCTGATCCGTTGGATGGATATTCTCTATTTGCGCTGTTCATGGAGCCCGAACCTGTTGAAGAGAAAGATGAATGGGAATGGGAGCCGGAGCCTAACGGATGGCACTGGATGGATGATTCCGACCCTCTAGATGAGACGTCATTGGCATGCCTTTTCCGGGAAGAAGAAGTGGTGGAAAAAATGGATCTGATGAATCCCCGTATGTTCTCAGGACTCAACGCCAGGACCATCGTCAGCCTCACTCGAAACACCGATGCTTTGGACCACGCCATGGACTATCTTTTCTTCCCACAGGAATACATTATTGAGGAGTTCTTCCCCAAGCGTGTAGTCAAAATCCCTGATGAGCCCAACATCTGTGTGCTGGATCCGGAAGATCTGTGGGGAAAGTCTGAATTAGTGAACATGTGGATTGATGGTGAGGAACTGACTATCAATAAGGCCATGTTGGATGAAGGATCTTTGCAGATTGGTGATAGCAACAAGGATAACGTCAACAACAATGTCAACTTCTGGAATTCTCTGGAGGAGGACAGCATCTGGCATGCCCTGGAAATGGAAACTCTCAATGACACTCTGGAGAAGACCAAGCTGGATAAGGGAAAACATAAGGCCTATACCGATCTCTCTGACTTTTGGGAGGACTCTTGGTGGGATTCCATCCCCGAGACAATTGGGAACCTTACCACGAGTGGAAGAGTCTACCAACCTACCAACCTCCAACAGGGTAGCTCATCCCGAGCCCCTCCGCCGCAGCAGAATGCCCCTGTCAATCCCACAAACCTGAACATTCCCATCCCTCAAGCTCCACAAAACAACCCTCCTAACCCCACAAAACCAAACCCACCTCCTTAGCCCAAACTGTCCATCGACCTCAACTCCCTCCCTGAATCTGACCCTGAAGCCTCCGCTAATCCCATTATCCGTCAACTCTAGGAAACCCTGCTCGCATGTCCATGTGGGGAGTGTTAGCTGCCTCCCGCGAGCACTGCCGTAAGCTCGTGAACACCCTTTCCAGGTTCGAGGTCCCCTCTGATATTGCCCCAGAAGCTCTCATTGCCCTTATAACCCCGAACCTCACCCAGCATACCTTGTCCTTCACCGAGAAAGACCTGCCGCCCGAGGGAACTGATCATAACAAACCCCTCCACATCACCATGAAGTGCTTGGGAAAGTGGATCCCGGCAATCCTTGTTGATAACGGCTCCGCCATTAACGTGTGCCCTCTCCGCACCGTCTATTGTCTCGGCCTCAAAAACAAGGATTTTACACCATCAACTCTGGGCGTCCGTGCTTATGACAATACCTGTCATGATGTCTTGGGGACAATCAACTTGGAACTCGTGACTGGCAAGTTCAAAACCACCGTTGAATTCTGTGTGCTGGAAATACCTGCATCTTTCAATCTCCTATTGGGAAGGCCTTGGCTTCATCGCCCGGATGTCATCGGAGTGCCCTCAACATTGCACCAGAAACTCATCTTGGGTTTAGACTCTGGAACCCTTGTCATCTATGGAGACTCAGGCATCCGTCCGCACTCCGAGGACAATTCCCCGCTGCTTGAAATTATGCATGGAGAGGAAGACATTGTCATGGGAGGCTTTGCGGTTATGACCTCGAAGGTATGTACCATCCGGGCCGAGGATGGCTTCCTGGTGAGCTCCGCAGCGCTGGAAATTATGAAAAGGATGAAATATCTGCCGGGTATGGGCTTGGGACTTTATGCTCAAGGTGTCCCCGAATTTCCTGACTTCCCTGGAAGTAACGACTGTTTCGGTCTAGGATATGAGGCCAAGAAGAGTGATCCAGCAAAGAAGTGGCGCAATCGTGCCCGAGCCCGTGCAATTGAGACGAAGTTGAAGGAAAAAAAGCCACTGTACCAAGGAGAACCTGAGCCCTTTGTGGATCTCGAAACGAATAAGAAGTATCCCGGCTTCGAGATCTTTGCCAATGATACTTAGGAAAGTGATGAAGAAATTGCAAAGATAGAGGAGGTATCTGAGGCACTTGACTAGCTAAAAGCTTTTGGTTTGGGCAGTCTCCAACTCCTGTTTGAAGGCGAGGATCCGGAGGGTATGGTTGAAGACGCTGCTGTGCTTGTGCTTGGAGATGAAGAAGAGATTGAAGACCCCTCCAAACTCATTGTGGAGGCTGTAGGCATTTTAGATAATTGCACTTTTGTACCACATGTAACTCGCACTCACAGCACTGACACTGAGTCTGAGTCTGAGTCCGAGTCCGAGTCTGACACTGACTCGTCGTCTAGCACAGAGTCGGAGCTTGTGCCCATCGGCCCTCCACGACGTAGCTTTCACTTCGAATTCGAGTCACCCGCTGTATTCCCCACGTCTGTTGAACTGATTAGTGAAATGAATGACGTTTTCGCTTACTTGCCGATTTTTGAAATAAACTGCTTAGATCCCGACGATGAAGGAATAGATCTCGATGGGGACATCCCCAAGGAGATCCGTTCCCTCATCGATTGCGAAAATGAAAGGCATGCTCAGCCTTTAAAAGAAGAAATAATCTCAATAAACTTGGGTGATGAGGAGAACCCTCGATTGGTTCAGGTAGGTTCCGGGCTATCTCCCACTGAGCTTCAAGAGCTCACAGATTTACTAAAAGAATTCAAAGAAGTTTTCGCTTGGTCCCATGCAGACATGCTCGGAATCGATCCGGAGATAGCCGAGCACAGAATCCCTCTCTACCCTGATGCGAAGCCTGTTAAGCAAAAACTAAGGAAAATGCGGCCCGATTGGGTATTAAAGATAAAAGAAGAGCTCACAAAACAAATCGATGCCGGTTTTCTAATCGTAACAGAGTACCACACTTGGGTAGCCAACATTGTTCCTGTCCCCAAAAAGGACGGAAAAATCAGAGTGTGTGTCGATTTCAGAGATCTGAACAAAGCGAGCCCTAAAGACGATTTCCCATTGCCGCACATAGACGTACTCGTTGATAACACTGCAAGACACGCTCTACTTTCCTTCATGGATGGCTTCTCGGGGTACAATCAGATTCTCCTAGCTCCGGAAGACAGGGAAAAGACCACATTCATCACCGAGTGGAGGACATATTGTTATCGGGTTATGCCATTTGGGTTGAAGAACGCTGGTCCTACGTATCAGAGGGGTGCCACCACACTGTTGCATGACATGATTCACAAGGAGGTCGAGGTTTATGTCAATGACATGATAGTGAAAGGGAAGAAAAGGGAAGACCATCTCCCGGCATTGAGAAAGTTCTTTGAGAGGATTCGAAAGTACAGAATGCGACTCAATCCGCAGAAGTGCACGTTCGGAGTCACGGCTGGAAAGATGCTTGGATTCATGATCACGACCAGAGGAATCGAGGTGGACCCTTCTAAGATTAAAGCCATTCTTGAGATGAAGCCGCCTCAATCCGAGAAGGAAGTCCGATGTTTCTTGGGAAAGATTCAATTCATTAGTCGGTTCATCGCCAAGTTGACTTTGACCTGTGAGCCGTTGTTTCATCTGCTCTAGAAGGACGTGAAGTTCGAATGGAACGACAAGTGCCAAAAGGCTTTTGAAGCAGTGTGAACTTACCTACAGAATCCGCCGATCTTAATGCCACCCATTCCGAGAAAACCTTTGATCCTATACTTGTCCATCACGCCCTCGTCAATGGGTTGCATGCTCGCACAAGAGGGAGATGATGGGGTAGAAAGAGCAATCTACTACCTGAGCAAGAAGATGGTGGGAAGCGAAGAGCGATACACTTCATTGGAAAAGACATGTTGGGCGCTCGTTTGGGCCATAAAGAAATTGAGACACTACATGCTGTCTTATTCGGTGATACTGATTTCTCGGATGGACCCCCTCAAATATCTATTCGAGAAGCCAGCACTCACCGGTAAGTTAGCACGTTGGTTGCTCTTATTGGCCGAGTTCGAAATCAAGTTCGTCACCCGCAAGTCAGTGAAAGGAAGGGCAGTACCAGAATTTTTGGCAGATCGCCCGATCGAGGGGCCAGAACACACGGAGTTTCAATTCCCCGATGAAGATGTAATGACTGCAGTCGATGAGACATGGACGTTATACTTCGACGGAGCTGCTAACCAGAAGGGCTTCGGGATTGGCATACTGCTAGTCTCGCCCGAGGGGTCACATATTCCCCTTGCTTTCAAATTAAATTTCGAAGTCACGAACAACGAAGCAGAATATGAGGCATGTATTGTTGGAATGGAAGCTACACTCAAAATTGGAGTCAAAGTACTAGAAGTTGTTGGGGATTCTAATCTGGTCGTGTCACAAGCAAACGGAGAATGGAGGGTAAGGGATGAAAAGATGAAGCCATATCATCAGCAACTCGATGAGCTCATCCCGAGTTTTCATAAGGTGACTTTCACACACGTACCAAGGATGAAGAATCGCTTCGCAGACGCGCTAGCTACCTTAGCAGCCATGCTGGAACTCCCGATTGGGGTAAAGTTGAGGCCTGTCATGATTGAGTAAAGAGGCAAGCACGTGTACGACTACGTCATGAACATCGACGAGCCAAATGATGGACTCCCGTGGTTTCACGATATTTGGAATTTCGTTGAAAAAGGAGAGTTCCCTGCAGATTCAACTAGGAAGGATCGGATCGCTTTACAACGATTGGCATCTCAATACATCATCTGCGGTGGAAAATTGTACCGGGGATCTCCATGCGGAGTTCATAAGTTGTGCATTCACGGTGATGACATGAGAGCAGTAATGGAAGAAGTCCATGAGGGAGTTTGTGGACCCCACATGAATGGAATGATGCTAGCAAAGAAAGTTCTGAGGTTGGGTTAGTATTGGTCGGACTATGGAGACAGATTGCATTGAGTATGTGCGTCGATGTCATAAGTGCCAAACTCATGCTAATCTTATCCATGTACCTCCCTCGGAGTTACACCCAATGGCGACACCATGGCCATTCTCCGCCTGGGGCATAGATGTCATCGGAAGGATCACGCCCGCAGCTTCTAACGGTCACAGGTTTATCTTGGTAGCGGTTGATTATTTCACCAAGTGGGTCGAAGCAGCCTCGTACAAAACTCTCACGGCAGTTTAAGTGGCTCACTTCATCAGGCAAAACATCATTTATCGGTATGGGGTACCTCAAGCCTTCGTATCTGATAATGGTGTTCACTTCAAAGGGAAAGTTCTAGAGCTTTTTGACGAATTCAAGATTCAAGTGCATCACTCGACCACTTATCGACCGCAAACGAATGGGGCAGTCGAAGCAGCGAACAAGACCATCAAGAGCATTCTCGAAAGGACCGTTGAATCGGCTAGGAATTGGCATGAACAGCTACCGCTAGCTTTGTGGGGATACCGGACATCTATCCGCACACCGGCAGGGGCAACACCCTATTCTTTGGTGTACGGTATGGAAGCCATTCTCCCCATCGAGTTAGAAGTTCCATCACTCAAAGTCATAGCTGAACAAGGGATAGACGAAGCTGAATGGATCAGCGGGAGGTTCGAAGAACTCATGCTATTTGATGAAAGGAGATTGCAGGCGTTGTACCATATTCAGGGTTATCAGCGAAGAATCGCTCGAGCATTCAACAAGAAGGTGAAGTCGAGAGATCTGCAAGAGGGGGATATGGTAGTCAAGGAAATCCGTGCGCCAGTTTTTGACCTGCGAGGGAAGTTCTGACCAAAATGGGCTGGGCCGTACATCATCAAGTCGATCCTTTCCGGAGGAGCAGCATCAATCATTGACCTCGACGGCAACGAATTCTCGAACCTTGTCAATTTGGATCAACTTAAATGATATTACCCTTGAGAGAGCTCGCTGGGCCGAAAACCGCAAGGGCGGGCGGTCCCAGGCAAAAATTAGAGCAAGCCTGCTAGGTCGAAAACCCGCAAGGGCGGCCTGGGCAAAAGTTAAGACAAAAAGTGGAAGAGAGCTCGCTAGGCCGAAAACCCGAAAGGGCGGTACTAGGCAAAATTTAGAGCGCAAAAAGGAGAGTGTTAATACCCGAGTGAACCCTAGCCTGAACTACGTATGGGCCTGATTCCCCTTTCTTAAGGGATACGTAGGCAATCTCACTCTGAGGTTCGGTCCTAAATTCCAAAAATCCAAGTCCAAATTGATAAGTCAAAATGCTTTCTTTCAAGGTGCATGTGATTAACGAACCGAAAGGGGGAAACCCTTAATCAGTCGATTTTATTCAGATTACTTCTTTATTAGAGGCTGAGCATGAAAAAGGAAAAACACACAACGAGACCTAACTTTTATTTCAAAAACTGGCAAAGTAAGCTTTTTAACCCCTCCTTGCTTCCACATCTCTCCTTAGCCATTTGCGGTACCTTCCGGTTGAAGCAATTGAGAAAAGTGGGTCGTTTGGCTCAGTCCTACGAGCCTCCCACATTCGAACATAACTCCGAAGGCCCGGAATGGTGAAAGGAGGGAGACGAAGCACTTCAGATCCTTGCGGCGGCACTTCTTGACTAAGCCCAAGCTGACGAAGGATGCGGAAGGGTGAGTAGAAGGTAAAGCCTGTCAAGCCAGCCACAAACACGTGCATCGAGCCCATGTTGCTCACGGTCATTGCGGGCTCAACCAATGGCACCGCTAAGCGATGTCATCTTCCTCTGCGGATGCAAGGAAATCAGCCAGATCATCTTCAACTGCTTGTACATCACCTGAACGGACGGTTCCATCCGCCGCTTCGATACCACAGTCATTCGCGGCGGTGTCAAGAATTCAACTTGTCACAAAGCCACATCTATCCAAAAAGAGAGAAAACAAGTAAGGAGCCAGATAAAGCCGAAACCGAGCGTCGAGGTAAAATGAATGTGAGAAATAGAAAAAGGAAAGCTGAGTGAGGTCCCTAACCTGAAGCAACAGCGGGCTACCACCAAAACCCTTGTGCGACCTACATGGACGGCATCTAACCCCACCAAGGTTTTAGCAAGGACCAAGGGTGCAACGTCTTTGCGAGCTTCGATCCGAGCAGCAACTCCCACCAATAGAGCACTGGGCTGACCAACAGATGGAACCAGCAGGAAGGCCGCCAGGAGGCAAATGCAGCAGGCTGTCATCCGGCAACCTTGATACTCGAAATCCGTTAAGTCTCCAGGTGGGCTGAATCTCTCGTACAGCTGCACGACGTTGATGGCATTGCCCTTAGTCAAGAACTCAGCAACGTTCCCACTGACACCCAGCTTGGCTTTTAGTATGTTCTTCATGCTCTCCCTAAGCATCGAAACAATTGGCTTGGCGGATTCATGGCTGCCCAAATAGGCGTGGAATTCCTCGACGGTGGGGCATAGCTCTTGAGAACCGAAGCGAAAGACATGCACTTCAGGATCCCAAAAGCGTGCCGCTGCGTGCAACAACACAGGACGGATGGCAATCTCACGAAGGTATTCAAAGGCATGAAGGCAATGCCCTCGGAAGTTCAGCCAGTCGATGCCCTCGAGGCTGTCCAACCAAGGGCGAAGCAAGGCTTGGTTCAACAAAGCCATGAGAAATGGGACTTTTGAGAGATGGATGATGGAATGGAGTGTGAGTGACTTACCAAAGTGAGTCTGGTATTTATAGAGGCCTAGGGGAGACAACACCACTTCCCCACCAGCCTTGAAACTCATCATGTTCCACATTTTCAAAATATTTTCAAGATTCAAACTTTGGAAAGCTTGAAAAAGCATTGGAAAGGCACTAGGCTTGCTTTGGGAAGCCACTGACCCTTGGGAAGCAGCACAAGGTGAATTACAAGATGCATGGGGAAGGTGCATACAGAAGAAAACAACTTGCTAGGGCTGGGAAATCATCTTGGAAGAGAACACAAACCTGCAGATCACAGCAGTCTCGAGCGCTCGGGAGTTAATTCCCAAGTGCTCGACAATACTCTCGAGCGCTCGAGAGTTCTGCAATTTTGACAGCAAGTTTCTTCCTGGGTTTTTGGTCCCGAGATAACACCTCAAGCTTGGTTCATCTAGTTTAACAAGTTTCAACCTACTCCTAAGGGAATACAGCGTGTCCAGTTATCCGTTTGTCTGAGTATTCATGAATATTCCTCGAAAAACCTCAAAATCCCAATGGTTTCCTTCCCGTCAACGTGTCAAAATTCGTGTCGAGAGTATTTATTCAAGTCTAATGGCATGCGCGAGTCTTATTGCGTTCTAGTGACTGAATGAAGCGATCGAACGCGTGCCGAAGCTTACGAAATCAATTTTCGCCTTCAAACGCCCGTATTCCGTTATTCATGGCGGCGTTGGAAGCATGAACTTGGATCAAATACTCTTGTGTCCCATTCCCGCGCCCGATCTCGGTCAAGTTTAATCATTATTCTCCTTAATGATCGCAAATTCCGCATTAAGGGCATTTCTGTCATTTCAAATCAAATTCCATGAGTCGAGTCGATTGTGTCAAGTTTTATTCCATTTTGAGAGTATCGGTTGAAATTCGCGTGCTCTTTGCTTTCTTTCAAAGCTAGACGGACATATTTCATAAAATACAATTCTTAAAGGGAGTGCAAACGAATGCAAATCGAGAAAAATGCAAATTTTCATAAATAAATGCGGCATTTACAATGAGCAAAGAAGGGAGTACATAAGCTGGGGCAAACACATGCCCAATCCAATCTACCAGGGCACGCAGGCCCAAACGAAAACCAAGGCACGCAGGCCTGGAAGCTATAACTATGCTGGCACGCAGGCCCATGCAAAAGAAAGACTAGCAAAACAAAAAAAAAAACTAAAGCTCAGCCTAGGCGGATCCTCTTCTGCTGGTGTCCCTCGGACTCAAAGCTCTCAACGTCGTCCCCGTCGTCATCATCATCATCGTCGGAAGGGTCTGAGGCGGTACTCGAGTCCGTAGACCCTAAAGCTCGTGACTCGAGCGACTCCTCTGTATCCTCCTCTGACTCCTCGGGAGCGGGTCTCCACTGTGGCGCTACTCTAGGAACCACCTCGAACTGCCCAGCCCCTGCTCTCTGTCTACCCCGGCCTCTTGTGCTAGCAGAAGCTAGCAGGCTCGTGGTGTCCTGCGGCTGTGTCCTGGCCGAGCGTCGTGGCTGCACCTGCATGTCATGAACATTCATTCATTTCATACATGCTTTAGATCCAATAAAATGTATATGCATGCATTTGCATTTTCATACCTGAGAAGCAACAGGTGGAGCAGGCTCAGGAACATGTCTGGTCTGGAGGGTCCTCGCCTTAGCACAGTCCTTCAGCAACTGCCGCATCCCCACCATCAGCATGATAGCCTGCTCTGCCCATTCTCGCGGCACCTGCACGATGGTTCAAAAGTCAAAGCAATGTATGCACGAACAAGAAACATTTGAAGCATGGAAAGAAACAAAGTTGTGTTATACCTGTGTGGGAAGCTGCATCCGCGGCTGCGGAAGGCGTGGAATGTCTAGCATCGCCCGTGCTCCAGAAGGGTCCCTCACCCCTATCGACCAATCCAGCGTAGGTAACCTGGCTGGTGCAGAAGTCGCAGCTGCCTCTGGAACCTGTGAGCTGCTCTCGCCTCGGCCCAAGGTCCTAGTACCTCTCCCGCCAACAGGAGGTCTGGCACCTCGCCCCGTGCCGTGTGAAGAATGGCCACCTCGGCCCCATCCTCCAGGCTCACCTCTCGCCTCACCTCCAGTCTCACCCCTGGCCTGCCTGGCCTCAGCCTCAGCTACCTGCCTCTCCAGCTCTCTCTCTACACCCAAGCTGGTGGCCAAGTATCTGTCCCTATAAGCCGCGTAGTCCAATGTGCACCGCAGATGCCGCTCCAGATCAATGTCAGGCACCGTACACCGCTCCAGCTCAGCTCGTGTATAAGTCTCGGTCCGCTGCACCTGTGGAGGGAGTAGCCCCGGCACGACGAACTCTGGAAGACCGAGTGACTGTCGCGTCACTCGATCCCCCAGGTACCACTGCCAGCCCAACGGGCACTCTAGCAAGACTCGGCTCCTAGTCACCTCCTGGCTCCTCGGAAGGAAGTCAGCCTCCACCCTGGCCCATCGGTCCCAGTGAACCTGCGTTCAGTTGTTATACATTAATGGTCAAATCTTATAAAGGAAAGTATAGGCATGAAAAGAAAGGAAGGTCGACATTCGTACCGTAACTCCAGTGATGTTATCCAGCCAGCGCCGGAAAGTCATCACCTGTCCACGTCGCTCCTTCGCCCTCCGGTACTCTGTACTCCATGCAAGTGCACGTGGAAGCAAGCTCGGATTTGTGCAAGTGTTCTCGGGCGGGAACATGCCCAAGACCTCGTAAGCCCAAAGCTGCATATTTCGGAAGTCGATTCAATTCACGTCAGGCACATGTTCGATTCAATTCAGCTCAATCAATCAAAACAAGGCAAAGCAGTGACATTGCATCATACCTCAATCACTCGCCAGTAACCGCCTATGGTGTCCCCCACTCCGCGTGAGGCGGCTCCTAAGAAGCAGTAGAGCGTGCACAGAGCAGCACCGCCCCAGTCATATCGTCCAGCTTGCCTAAGATCCACCAGGCCCGCCAAGTAGCTCAAGTGAACCCGGGATCGCCTGAGCGGGAACAGAGAAGCCCCGAACAGGTACAGCAAGTAAGCCCTGGCCATTTGGGCCACCTCAGCGTCGTCTGCTGGCTCGTGATCCCAATACACTGTGAACTGCCCGTACTCCGCTACTCCGCCACTATGGCGCGGAACCCGTCCGAGGAACCACCTCAAGGCTGCATCATCCAGGTCTATGCTCGGGTCGAAAGGAATCGGCTCGCCTCCAACTTGGAGCCCCATAATAGCTGCGAAGTCGAGTGGAGTCACCGCCATCTCCTTGAAACGGAGGTGGAACGTGTTGGTGGTGTCCCACCACCGCTCCGCCGTCAACAGCTGGATGAATGGCCCAAAGCCGGCCTCCTCCACCAGCTCCCGCACTCTCCGGGGCAATGCCTTGAAATGCTGCAATGAGTGACCTGAACCCCCGTGGCCATAAATATCCTTGGTACGCTGTTTCAACAGAGCAAAGAGATAGCGTCAGTAAGCAACAATTGATTCAGGAAAGCAAGTCTAATGCAGGAAAGGTAAACTATTAAAGTCATACCGTCGTCCAGTTAGAAGAATGTGTGAGGCTCGATCTCAGAGAAGCAGGTCCTCAGGATAATCCGTTCGAGCAGGAGTATAGCTAGTCATCCCCGACGGCTCGAAGAAGTGTAACCGCGGTGCGTAAGCATCCGACGTAAACCCAGGTCGTGCACGGGCCAAGTAGGCCTTCACCTCAGCGACTGCAGTAACTCGCTCCTCGATCACCACCTCTGCCTCCGGCTCCCCCCCAACTCCATCTCCGACTCTGCTCTGAGTCCTCCAACACCTGATACCCCAGCGTCGCTCAGCAGAGCTCCTAGCAGAAAAGCCGAGGTCTGACCCTCCGTGGACCGCGCGTCCCTCAGCACCTCTCTCATCCCGGCGTCGAGACCAAGGGCATCCAGTATATCCTGTGCCTCGCGCTGTCCAAGAAGTCTCCCTCCGTGAGTGGAACTGGGTACGAAGCACCGATCCCACTGTCTCCGACCCTCGGCTCAACAGCAGTTGCCCTCAGCACCGACGTTACGATGACGCGCCCGGCTGTCACCATCTCGTCCCCGGCCCGCTCTGCGGCCACAAGCAAATCCTCTACTATAGGAGTATGAGGAGTGCCCATAGCTCCTCCCCCACTACTCGTACCACCTCCCCCACTACTCGTGCCACCTCCTCCACTGCCCAATGTACCACTGCTGCCCGTGGCCAGCTCGCCACTATCACCCTCTCCTCGCACAGCCCCGCTATCACAAATGCCTCCTACCACCGCCAAACCCCCGTTGGTACTCTCTGCTCCCCCTGTGCCCCTGTTGGCCTCGACCTCTATAATCAGACCCTCACTGACCACCCCCTCCTAGGCTGGCGTGGCAGCTTTGCTACTAGTCTCCTCAGTCGCCGCCACAGCCGCTGCCTCCTTGCGGCTGGGTAGCCTCTCATCACCTCCACCCGTGTCCTCCCTCACTGCCAGAACTTCACCGGCCTCCTCCATCCTCACCATGCCCTCGCTCCTGGCCCTGTTGACCTCCTCCGTCGCCACCACAGCCTCCACCACTGCCGCCTCACGGCTGGGCGTCGTCTCCCTGTCACCACCGCTAGCCATCCTCGGTTCCTCCACTCCCCAAGCCTTCTTACTTCGGTTGATCCGCACCTCCTGGCACACAACACCCCAGTGGAAGATCGTAGAGATCTCAAGGTCTCGAGCCTGATCCGTTTTGGGGGAACGAGAGAGTCTGAGATGGAGAGAAGAGAGAGAGATCAGTCGAGTGAGTGAGAGAGGGTTTGCTTGAGAAAGAGAGTGCGCGATCGAGTTTCAGAAGTATACGGCTGCTCTGGTTCTCAAGTGCTCTAGAATGGATTTTGAACCCTTGAACGAGTGAAGAAGATGAAAAGGACAGCAGCCCCCAGCAGTAGTCTCGAGCGCTCGAGACCACTCCCGAGCGCTTGGGAGTGGTTCTGAGCGCTGAGATCCATCCTCAGCCTCCGTACCGGTCCCTTGTCGTCCCGTGCCTATCCTCGCCGCTAAAGCCTTCTTAGCTTTCTCTTTCTTTTTACAAAATCAATCTCAGTCCTGGCTTCAACCGCGTTGAACGAGACTGCAGGAGGCAAACCTCCGTCGATGACGCGATCTCGGGCTCACGTCCCGCGATTTGGAATTTTACTCGATAGTCGATTGAAGCTTTATCTATTCATGTTAATTTCAACTTGTTTGCAGGTATTTTTGCGCTACAGGCGCTGTTTTATTCACATTTCCATCCGCCAAACAGAGCAACAGGTGGACTTTCATGCATTCATCTTATCAAACTCGTGTCGATCATTTCTCACACATGCATCACATGTGCTTGCATTCCCCATCCGCCAAACAGAGCAACAGGTGGACTTTCATGCATTCGTCTTATCAAACACGTGTCGATCATTTCTCATGCATGCATCACACGTACTTGCATTCCCCATCTGCCAAACAGAGTAACAGGTGGACTTTCATGCATTCGTCTTATCAAACTCGTGTCGATCATTTCTCATGCATGCATCACATGTGCTTGCACTTTCTATCCGCCAAACAGAGTAACAGGTGGACCCTTTGCACATTTATCTTGTCAAGGTCTTGTCAATCTTTCTCGTGCATGCATCACATGTGCTTGCATTTGCCCAAATAACTACGCTGGTCTGATCCCGGCAGAAAAGGGTACGTAGGCAGTCTGAAAAGACGCGACCACGTGCATCAAACATTTTTACTTCTATTTGTCATTGAAATTAAGGGTTTGACGTGGCTCGAATTGGGTTGTCTCAATCTTTGAATGTCACTCGCATCCAGACATGATGCCGAGCGCCATCCAAAGAGGGGCAATTGTAGACACCCCAATTTGAACACCTCGAATTTTCTTAATTTGTGGCCCAGAGGCTCCCCGATGATGAATTTGGATTAAACAAGCCCTCGACCAATCGAAACAATGCTTCTTGGAAGGCTTTAAAAAGGAGAGTAAAGTGTCAAAGCCACTTTCAAGCGCTCAGGAGCAGTCCCAAGCGCTCAAAACTATTTCTAAAAACCATGGGCCAGGCCAACTCTCGAGCGCTCGAGAGTGCAGCCCCAAGCGCTCGAAATCATTCCCGAGCCCTCGAGACTTATGTGCTGCCCAATGGATGGCAGGCCTTCCCACTACCCATGCAAATTGCAACTTCTTTGAGCCGGCTGAAGCTCAGTCTACACTCAACCTCAGTCAGAAGAAGAGTCAGGCCTGAGGATTTTATTTGATTTTAAATTTCATTTTCTAAATAAGACCATAGGTTATGTTTTGCTATAAAAGGAGCTCTTCAGCTCAGAATAGAGAAGAGGTTTCTCTCTCTAAAAAGACCCCCCTGACTGTTCAAACAGGGCTGTCTCCCATCTCTCTAAAAAAAAAACTTCATTTTCAAAAACAAAAACAACCAAGAAACTCAAGGCAACAAGAACATGCAAGAAGTTCAGTCCATCTTGAAGTTCTGATCTTCTTGGTCTTTCTTTCTTCATTCACTTTCTAAAGCTTTTCCAAGGAGCAAAGTTCTAACTAAAGGTACAAGCTTTCTTTTACTTTAGTGTCAAACAAAAACAGGGCTGTTTTCCTCTCTGAGGGAAGTCCCTCAGCCCTCTCAGTCTCCAATACTGAGCATGGGTTGGGAGACTTCAGTGTAAAAGCAAAAGCAAAAGGGGTGCACATACATTTTCTGTACCAGCTTACTGGAAGCACTCCCGAGCGCTCGGGACTACTCTTGAGCGCTCGAGAGTGGCTCCAGTTCAGTTTTTTTTTCCTTCTTTCAAGCGTTTATATGGACATGCATGAAGAGTAGACTGTGTTTTCAAACATTTCAACTCCTTTGAAGGGCATTGGTGTAGATGATCTTCTTTTAAAAAGAACGAATAAGGGAAAAATCGTTTTACTTAAGAACATGCAAAAGGGTTTTGCTCTGAATTTGAAAAGAGAAACCTTTTTCATACCTCAAAAACACAAGGTCCAGTACACCAGTGCACTGCAATGAATGCATCAGGTGATTGAAGTTAGTTCTGGAGTGCAGAAACACTCCCAAGCGCTCGGGATCACTCCCAAGCGCTCGAGAGTGTCTGCATGCAACTCCAGTCCATCTTTCTCCCAGTTTGATCCTGTTACTGTTCTTGCATGTCCATGCATGTGTCCTCTTACTCCTTTTTGAACTATAAAACCATTTTCCAGAAAGGCAAGGTTGCATGGCTTAGAAGAACGGGGCCTAATCCCAGTCTACTGAGTCATCTGTCAAGCCTATAGTGTGTTTAATGTCATTCCAGTTTAAATTTTCAGTATTGTATGCAATTGTACTAACAAGCTTGTAGGTTGGGTATGCAATACTCCCAAGCGCTCGGGAGTACTCCCGAGCGCTCGAGAGTGAAGTCAGTGCCAGGATTTCGGCTTCCTTCTATTCCGCATTTCATCATTATCTTCATCACTTCCTGTACATATACACATGCATGCACTTTCCTCCCTGACATATCTGTAAATAAATGCTAGCTGTTTAACGAAATAAAATCTTTTGAAAAATCCCACAAATGTTTAGTAGAGACCGATCTCGCATCGGGCGAGGGGGGTGCCGTAAAACCCTTCCCCCCTCATAACATGGCTTCCGAACCCTAAAACAATCTCTGGTTTTCAACTCAAATCAATAATTTTTGAATAAAACGGTTTCTTGGGTGCCGAACCATAAATCCGGGTGGCGACTCTTCAAAATTTTTCAAAAAAAATCCAAAAATGGCGTGGCGCCTCTTTTTCGGGCCGCCCCGATTCCACCCGGGGCTGTGTTAGCCCACAATATTAGAAACATGTGTGTATTAGAATAGTTTAATAGAAAATTTATTTGCTTGAAAATTTCATAGTACCTAGGTGTACCTATATTATATATACATATATAGACACCCCAATCTCGATCTCCTGATCGTTTTACGGTTTCTTGTTTCCCCGATGATGAATTGGGTCGAAACAGACTTGAGTTTGCAATGGTTTGAGCTTGGAGTGTTCGAAGCCTTTCTTAAACACTACTACAAAATTATATAAAGATCACGGTACAAAAACTAAAAAGATCTCACTTTTTATAAAAGCGTAATAAAATGTTATGGACTATAGTTTTAATCTCAGTTATATGAAAAAACTGAGATGGAAAGATTTTTTAATCTCAATAATCTAAAAAGTGTGATTGTAACTTGTCGAATAGATCTCATTTTCAAAAAACTGAGATTATATATGAAAGAATGTGTCTCGTTTCGGAAAAAACTGAGATGAAAAGAATTTTTAATCTCAGTAATCTAAAAGTGAGATTGTAACTTAAAGAATAGATCTCATTTTTGAAAAACTGAGATTGTATATGAAAGAATATTTCTCATTTTAGAAAAAATGAGATAAAAAGAACCTTTAATCTCAGTCATCTAAAAACTGAGATTGTAAGTTAAACACATATGTTATATATCTTAAATATTTCAATTTTATATTGAAAAGTATGTGTGGTGGAGTTGGTTAAAGTTTCTATATAATACTCAAGAGACTTTGGTTCAAAACCCAATAGGAGAAACAGAGTATGATTTTTTTCCTTGTGAAAACACTACTTTTAATCTCGATTTTTCAAAAAAGTGAGATTATTTCTCTATAAACAACCACGGTTTTGTGATAAAACTGAGATGTTAAGCTATTAAAGATCACAGTTTTGTCATTTTAATCACAGTTTTCATGTTTTTTTGTCACAGTTTTAATGAGTTTTAACCACGGTTTTTATCATGTGGTTAAAAGATAGAGACTTTTAGTTACACCTTGATAGACCACGGTTTTGAATGCGAGATTAAATGTGAAAGATCACACCAGATGACTGAAATCTTTATCTATTTTTGTAGTAGTGAAACCTTTTTGAACCCAAAACCCTAGGTCAAAACCCTAGCCGAGGTTTGACCATCGCGCGATGGACAGTTTGCCAGGTGTGGGTCAAAGTAAAACTATTGACTGTTGACCCTCACGCGACATTTTAAACCCTCGCGCGGCCGTTCCACTCCCTCGCGCGATGGTTCTAGCCTGTCCCCATCACCATTTTCCAGCAGGATTTTGTGATCATCAGGGGGTCTATGGGGCTGTAGAACCCCGTTTTCCTCCAGAACAATTGTTGTGGACTGCATGGTTGGCACATCCCAATGTAACCACCCCCCACCTTGTTGGTCACCTTCTCCACCAAGCTTGGCTAGCCAGCCTTGTTGGCTGGTGTTTAGGCCTAGTCCTTCACCACCCCTTGGCCTCCCATTGTCTTACAAATACACCCCCCCCCCCATGCTTCCAAAGCTAAAGGGTTACCAAAAATCAAACAAAAAGCTTACAAACCCTCAACCGCACTTGTTATTCTCTCACTTTTGTGCTCTACATACACTGATTCCTCAAGCTATACCACCTTGTTCAAACTATTTCAAAAATAACTCAAGCAAAGGTATAAACATTTACCTGCTTTCTGTTTTGATCCCTAAGGGGGGCTGGCAGGGCCAAGGCTGGTAATCAATACCAATCCTGGCCCTAAAGTCAGTAGGGTTACAAGAAGCTGTGACTAGTAAACCCTCGCGCGATTGTTCTGAATGCTCGCGCGACACTCCTGTCAGTGTGAGAAAGGACCACGTGCGGAAGGGGATGCTGGTCTTTGAGTTCCATGTATAGTTTTTACTGTCTTGAAGCATGTTTAGGTCATAACTCACTATGTTGCATGTTAAAAATCAAAGACTAGCTTAGTTTGCTGTTTTATTTGGTTTGGAATGCCCTTGGGATGTTTCTAAGTATGTTTTAGAACTCTAGGCATGCAAATCAATTCCTGGAAGTCCAGTCAGAACCCTCGCGCGACAGTTCTATTGTCTCGTGCGATGGTTCTTTGATTTCCAGTAGCTGCCTTGTAGACACCTCCTAAACGGGGCATCGTCATACAGTTTGATATCGTTTTGTTTGCTCGTTTGGTTTCTTGCTTCATAAACCAAAATCATGGACATTCCCATGGCTAGGAACATTGCCACATGATAGTGGTTATCATCAAAACAGAGTCGCCACCCAGTTTATTAAAACTAGGAAAACAGATAGAGATTCTGGATAAGGAAGCCAAAGGTACGGTAAGGGAAAGATGTTAGGCTCCCCTCTCTGCCTAGCCGTGAGGCTAGCCCATAATCATTCAACATAAGACATATAGATGCTTTATTTAATTCTAACACATAATATGTTTTTATGCCTTTAAACAGTAAATAAGGTGAGCCAAGACGATGAGTAAATCATGCATCAGAAAGCAGAAAACAAACAAAGCTGTCCCAAGAGAATGGATCCCACGGCCGGTGAATTGATGTCACGGCCGAGGGATCCTCCTGGTTTAGATGTATCGGTCGAGGGATCGAAGCCCCAGTCGATGTTCTTCCTCACACCAGATAGAAAAGTTAGCAGATTACCAAAACGCTACGATTAAATATAAAAATGATAAATAAACCGAACCAGAGGCCCCTGGGCCTCACCACCTTAATCCCTCAGTAGCTTGATTGCCTTGGATTTGATCGGGATTGGCTGATTGCTTCTTGAGAAACCCTAGGGTTAGGGTTTGAAACTTCGGGGTTTGATCGCCGGATTGATGGCTGATTTCGGGAGGTTAGGGCTTTTGTAGAGAGCATTTGAGAGTATATATCTGCAGAGTTTCGTGGCTTGAGAGGGTATGAATCTGATTAATTTCGTGTGTGTATGGTGCTGTTTATATAGGCAAAGGGATGACACACTTGGTCCAATCAAAACACACGATTGCAATTGCAATTGCAATGCAATTCAAATTCTTTGTTGTGATCTCTGAACGTGGCCTGAACGCATCAAAAAGGTAGTGTAGTTGGATCAAACAATCGACAGAATGTTCCAGAGTCTGGAAAAAGGATGATCTGGCGGCCGAGCTATGGATTAAGCGGCCAAGGAATTGATCATGCGGCCGTGAGATCGATCTCTCAGGTAGATTTTTGGGCAACAGGTTGCTCAGGCGAGGAAAAGATGTTAAGGCCATGAGATCAATGTTACGGCCATCAAATAGATTCTCTTAGGATTCTATATTTTTGTCTGAAAGGCTATATGGCTCTGAATTGGGTCCTCTAAGTCGCTTAAAGTTCTTACCGAAAGTCCTAAGGTTCTCAAGAAGTTAATCAGCAATCATCGTATCCATTTCATCATCGGGATGGTCCCCAAGGTGGGACCTGAAATAATCGTTAGGCCAAATTGGGGCGTCTACAGATGCCCCTCTTTGACTGAGCTCAGACGGATTGCGAGACATGTTTGACTAAAAGTCAAAGCTGTAAAAGCAACTCAAGTTGGTCCAACCACTATTCCAAGGGTTTTCGAAAAAGGTTTTTGTTATGGTCGGGCCGAGAGGCTGGCTACATATTCCACAGGGGAAATTCAGACCAACCGTAGTTCAGGGCAACAAAGAAAAGTAGAAAGTTTGGAGGGTTAGAGACAGAAGACGTACCTTCGGGCTTAAAAAGTCGTAGTGTGACGTACCTAGGCTAAGCCAGGATTTTGGCAGAGAGTAGTTGAAGGAGCGCAAGGCTGCCCGGGATACCTTTGCGTAAAGCGTCCTTAGTATTCTGGGGTAGATCAATTCACGGCGGATGTATTTGCTTTTCTTGAACATCCTGACTTTAACTGAGGGAAACTCGGTAGAGTAGCCTATACTTGCAAATGAGTTGGAAGGAATTGATGTAACTGTGGGGAAATCCAAGCCATCTGCTGGGGATGAATTGGACGCTGACTTTTGAGATATGGGGTGGAACCCAAGCCATCTTTCGGAGACGAGTTGGATGCCATTTCTTGAGATATTGGGAGGCGCAGGGCCAGTGACTTAAGCACAGAGCATTGGGATGAAGGAACCGAGGCACGGAGCCGGTAGATCTTTTTGATGAAATCGAATCGCGGAGCTGGTGTTGATCATAAAGGGGAGGGCCTGGAGAGAGAGAGAGAGAACCAAAGCGCGGAGCTGGTTTTGATCACAATGCGAGGGCCTGAGGTTTTAGAGCTTTGATGGAACTGAAGCTCGGAGCCGACTGATAGTTTGAAGAGCTTTGCCTTCTGGAGGTGAGAACTTGAAATGTTAGAGCTTCGAGCTTGACATGATTGAACGAAGGTGTAGAGCCAGCTGTATTCTGATGGTCTGTGCGCGGAGCTTTTTCATCATAAATTTTGGCGTGGAGCCAAAAGATCGAGGTTCTGGACCGATCAATAAAACCGAGGCACGGAGCCGGTTGATTGTAGGGTTGACTTGTTTCATGAATAAGAGAGATATGCAGAATGCGTATATGATGATGGTGGTTAGATGTGAATAGATATGATGATGCAGACTCGATGTGATTGTGGTGATGCAATTGATGCAAGATGTGCACGGGCCCATGCGCGTGTGTGTGATTTAATCATGGAGCTTCTATCAAGTTCTGGACTTGAGCATTCGGAGCGTAGAGCTCGAGCTTCGGATGGCAGAATCCGAGCATTCAAAGTACAGGCTTTGAGCATCCAGAACACAGTGGTTGGGCATCTAAGCATAGAGCTTGAGCATTCAAGTGTAGAACTTGAGCATCCAGTACACAGTGGTTGGGCATTCGAAGAGCTTCGAGCATTCAAAATGTTAGATTTTGAGCATTCAAGCGTAGAGCTTGAGAATTGACGATATCTTGATTGGGGTGGCATGGAGCCTGCTGAGGTAGTTATTACGGCGTAGAGACAATTGAAGTGGTCACGGCATAGAGCCATTTGAAATAATGGGCGCGGAGCCGTTGAAATGACAGGCTTGGAGCCGCTGAAGTGGTGAATATAGGCTTAGAGCCGCTGAAATGGTAGACATGGGCATGGAGCTGCTGAGTTTATGATGAGAAGTGAGGCGCTGCGATGATAGCTTGATGGCGGGTTTAGAGCTGCTAAGATAATTGGTACAGGCGTAGAGCTGTTGAAGAGATGGGCGAGAGGTCACTGAAATGATTGGCTTAGAGCCGTTGAGATAATAGGCTTGGAGCCGCTGAGATGATCGGCTTGGAGCCATAGGGATGATGCATAGTAGAGCTGCCGGGTGTCTTGATTTATTGTAGCAAAGGCTTTGGTCAGCAGTTTGTGGAGAGAGAACTCCCTTTATGCTTGGGTATGCTCCCAAGGCTGGTTCTGATTTTACTGTGTTTGCATGGGGATGCCCCCTGGGCTGATTTGATTATTGGTTTTGTTGATCATGGACTCCAAACCTCATAATGGCTTGAGTTGGTGCATTGAGCAAGATCCACTGGGGCTGAAGGAAATTGATTGGAAGGCCAGGAGATGGATCCAGCGACCGAAGGATTGGTGTTTCGGCCGAGTTATTTATATCTCGGCCGCGGGATCGCCTTATTTCCAGCGCCCCATAAAAGGCCACAGCCTCGACGTTTTGCTTTCACTCTCTCCTCTTCCTTTCTTCGTTTTCTCTTATCCAAGAGCTTCACCGTGGATTCTCCCCTCCTTTTGCTTTGTTCCCATTTGGTCCGAGGGATGGGCGATGTGCGGCCAGCAATCGCGGAGGGAGTCCGCGTTATTCTTGGTTCTGTCTTGCTACTTGATTAGGGACCCTTGCATGGGTGGCTTGCTTCCGTGATGCGGAGCTTCTGGGGTGGCACTTGTACGCGGTATGATGGTTTTTCTAGGCTGTGTGATGTCTCTTCTGCACTGCAGTGCTTCTTCGGTACACGTTGCCCCGGAGGTTTCCTTTTTCTTTTTTGCAGCTGGTCTCTGGTGTTTGGATCACCAGAGAATTCGGCATCCTCTTCTCCTTCTTTTTGCTTCCCTGCATAGGTTAGTCTAATAGGAAACCGATGTATAGCTTGTTTAAGAAATATGGGATGATTCATCTTGCGATGTAAAAGAACTTTTGATATATGAAACAAAGTATTTTGCTCTAATACATGATTGTGTATGCTTTTGTTTACACCTGTGATGGCACAAAATTGGTTTGATAGAAATTCTGATGAACTTGACTGAACCATGGAAATTTTCTGTAAAATGGTCGTTCTGGCGGCCGACCTTTTGATTAAGCGGCCAAATCTTCGATATGGTGGCCGACATATCGATTCTTGTTACCTGATCTGTGATTGGCCAAAGAAGCGGCTGCTAGATCGAAGTACCGGCCGAGAAACTGACTTGATTTCCGAGGATTTTAGAATCTGATTCCGATTCGAACTAGGACTCAATCTAGCCTATAAGTATACGTTCTACGAACTCGATGGTATTTGTCAGCAACGATTTCATGGCACAACCAGTCCTTGATTAGTGGTTGAACTCCTTTAACGGACTTGACCGTTTACACTTTAAGTTCTTTGGTATGGACTTCATCTTCTCCCTTCGCCAAATTTCTGTGAATTTTGCTTTCCTTCGGGCAACTACTAACCTGTGGGACCCTGTTTTCCATGTCTTTCGATTTAGAAGAGAGGAATCGTGTCCTACTATCGAGGAATTTGCCGCCATCATGGGTCATTCGGATAGAGAAGGTCTCATTATTCCTAACCCTTTGTTTAATCGGGGCATTCTCCTAAAGGACCTGCTCCAAGTTCAGAAACACGAAGCTAGGTTTTTTTATGGTGAATGGAAGGTTGGAAACCTTATAGCTTGTTCAGCGTTTTGGTACCACTGAAGCTCATCGTCAAATTCCTCAACAGAAGGCGTGCTTTCATGTGCTGTGCATTTGTCTTCTCTGTTACTACTTGTTTGGACCTTCTACTGGTCATGCCGACTCTATGCTGCTTGACTTTGCCCAACAGATGGGAAACCGTGTAGGTTTTGCTGGTTTGATGTTGGCAGAGACCTTGATAGGCCTTGATATGGTAGAGGGTAATCCTACAGCCCAGTTTTCAGGCAATCCTTTGTTATTGCAGGTTCCCTTATTATTATTTTTTCTTTTGCCCAGTTTATCTTTTTCGCTCGTCAATCTTTTGTTTTGACTCACACGTTCTCACGACTCGCAATTTTCCCTTGTTTTCCATAGGTCTGGCTTTATGAAAAGTTGAGGGTGTGGGATGTGCCAGAGCGGCTGCCCTATAATTCAGATCACTGCACGGAGCGTCGTGTAATCAGACAATTTCCCACTGAAGCTGCTTGGAAAGCATGGATGGAGACTCGCAAGGGTAATCGGATCCAATGGGTGTGCCTCTGGTTCGGTGTGAAGAGCATGACTGCAAGTACCATGAACCATTTTGGTGTAGCAGTGATTGGTATTACTCAAGTTACTTTCTATTTCCCCGCTCGTTTCCAGAGGCAATTTGGGGCTGATCAGGTTAAGGTTTTAGGTGACCCTGAGTATGCTATTTCCAAGGTTCATGATGCCAACCTTCATCGTAATGTGCTTCGTTTATGGCTGAATCGAGTAATGCAAGAGGTGGCTGAGAACTTTGCTGACAAACTATCGAGTTCGTATAAGCGTTGGTTAGAGAAAACCCTTTTAGAGGACAAAAGTGCGAAGAGAAGGAAGACCTAGAGATCAACATTTTGCTTATGCTTTTTGAAAGATTTGATTCTAGTTTTCATAGACTGGGAATTGTTTGAGCTTGCTCTTCCTTTTTCCTTGGAGATAAGAAAACATTGGTTGCTTTATTTTGAAAATGTTGTTGCCATGATTTGACAGTTTAACATGCTTTAAGATAGACCTAGAAATTTGGAAGTGATAACAATAGCAGTGGCCGGATCTCAATTTAGAGATTGCCTATGTATCCCAAGGAGGGAATCAGGCCATAAACATAGTTCCAGCAGAGTTTGTTTATTTTAGTTAGGGTTTACTCGGGTATTTTCCTCTCCTTTTGTGCTCTTGATTTTGCCTAAACTGCCCTTGCAGGTTTTCAGTCTAGCGAGCGCTTTTATTTATGCCTTAGTTTTTGCCTAAGCCACCATTGCAGGTTTTCGACCTAGCAGGCTTGCTCTAATTTTTGCTTGGGTCCGCCCACCCTTGTGGTTTTTGGCCCAACGAGCATCTCTCAGGGGTAATACTTCCTCAACTTGTCACTATTGACTGGCGTTGCAATCTCCATTCCATCCAAATCTGCAATATAGGCTGCTCCTCCAGATAGTATGCGCCTGATAAGGTAGGGTCCTTCCCAGTTTGGCCTAAACTTGCCTCTTGGGTCTGAAGTGTGGCGACAAATGGCTTTGAGCACCATGTCTCCCACCTTGAAGTCTCGCGGCTTCACCTTTTTGTTGAATGCTCGTGCAATGCGGCATTGATACCTTGCACATGGTATAACACTCTTAATCTCCTTTCATCTATCAATGCTAACTCGTCGTAGTGGTTTTGAATCCAATCTTCTTCGATCATACCAGTCTCAGCTAGAACCCTCAATGATGGTAGCTCCAGTTCGATAGGTAAGACAGCTTTCATCCCATAGACCAGGGAGTAAGGGGTGGCCCCAGTTGAAGTTCTTTTAGTTGTTCGGTAACCCCATAGTGCCAGAGGTAGTATTTCTGGCCAGTCTGTGTAGGTGTCGGTAGTCCTCCGCAGAATCCTCTTGATGTTTTTGTTTGCAGCCTCGACTGCTCCATTAGTTTGAGGTCGATAGGTAGACGACCGATGATTCTGTATCCCAAACTCGGCAAAGAGCTTCTTTGTTGCCCCTTTGAAATGTGATCCATTATCGCAAATGAACTCGTGAGGTACTCCATACCGATAGATGATATTGGTGCGAATAAACTTAGCCACATGAGTAGCCTTAAGGGTGGCATAAGAGGCCGCTTTCACCCATTTGGTGAAATAGTCGATGGCTACTAAAATGAACTGATGCTTGTATTTTCCCTTTGGATTTATACTCCCAATGAAGTCTATTCCCCAGGTGGAGAATGGCCAAGGAGATCTCATGCTGTATAACTCCGTAGGCGGAATGCGCATGCGATCAGCGTGAGATTGGCATTTGTAACATCGGCGAACATAGTTAGCGCGGTCGGCTTCCATTGTAGTCCAGTAATATCCTTGACACAGGATTTCTTTGCCATTATTGCCCCATTCATATGTGTGCCGCAGATCCCTTCATGTATTTCTTCCATTATCTTACGACTTTCTTCTGTTGTGACACAAAGCTGGTTGGGGCCGAGGTACGCTCTTCGATACAATGCTCCCCCACATACTACAAATTGAGCGGCAAACTTTCATAGAGCCACCTTATCTTTCGATGTGGCTTCAGAGGGGTACTCTCTTCCTTCCAAGAATTTCTTCACGTCCTCATACCAGGACTTACCATCATCTTCATCCTCTTCAATGAAAGTGCATTCGCATGCTGGTTTGACCTTTTGCTCGATCATAAGGGGTCGCATTGTGAATCCCAAGGGTATTTCGACCATGGAGGCTAGTGTTGCCATTGCATCTGCGAATCTATTGCTTTCTCGGGGAGTGTGTTTGAAGACGACTGAGTCGAATTGTGGAATCAGGTCCTCCAGTACAGAGTGATATAGCTTTAGCGTATCCTCTTTGACCTTCCAGTCTCCTCTTACTTGGGACACTACTAGGTTTGAATCTCCAGTGACTTCTACCCTTCTTGCCCCTAGTTCCATGGTCGCCTTCCCTCCAGCAATGTAAGCTTCATATTCAGTCTGGTTATTGGTGACTTCAAACCTTAGTTTATATGACAAGGGGATATGAGAATTGTTTCGGGAAACCAGCAGTATCCCTATGCCATATCCACTTTGGTTCAATGCTCCATCGAAGTATAGTTGCCAGGTGTCGTCTAGGAGGTGTAAGATGTCTTCGTCAAGAAACATGAAGTCTTCTGCTTCAGCTTCTGTCATAGGGTGATATGCCAGGAATTCTGCCACAGCCCTTCCTTTTACTGATTTTCTTGTCATGAACTTGAGGTCAAATTCTGCTAGAAGCAATAGTCACATAGCTAGCTTTCCAATAAGTGCTGGCTTCTCGAAAAGATATTTGGTTGGATCTAAACGAGAAACTAACATCACTGGATGTGCTAATAGGTAGTGCCTCAGTTTCTTCGTGGCCCACACTAGCCCCCAACAGGCCCTTTCCAGGAGGGTATACCTTGTTTCATAGTCCATCATCTTCTTGCTGAGGTAGTATATGGCGTGCTCTACTTTGGCGTCGTTTTCTTGTGCTAGCATGCATCCCATGGATGTGTCTTTTACCGAAAAATGTAGGATCAATGCCTTCCCAGGGATGGGTGGTGACAGCATAGGTGGATTCTAAAGATATTCTTTGATGGCTTCAAACGATTGCTGACAGTCTGGGCTCCATTCAAAATGTAGAGACCCGGATTTTTGAGGCTGTATTTTTCTTTTGCAATCGTATGACTTGTCGAGATAGACGGTATGAATTTACGGTGTGACATGTTCGTGAAGTAATTGAGCGAGTGGTGCACGTGTGAGTGTGTGGTACGAGAAGTGGGGTATTTCTCCCCACCTCTATAATTCTCCCCAGGAGAATCATTTCTCCTCTCTTTTTTCTTTTACTCTCTCGACAGTCTCTCTCTCCTCTTCTCCTCCAAACACTCCACTCCCTCTTCTCTCTTCGATTTCATCAACCTAGGTCGTGATTCCAAACAAGGTCCGAGAATTAAAGTTGTTATACGGAGCACGAGCTTTCCGAATATGCAAGAAAATTCATGATCGGACCTCATTGGAGCTCGGTTGACTTGGTCAAAGGTTCGGGTTTTGCTCGAAACCCATGAGGCAGGGATTTCTTACTCTCGTTATGCATTTATACGGTGTTTATGTACTTAGATCGTGCCTTGTTTCGTTGCTTGAAGTTGTTTCTTCCATTTCTGAAAATCAGCAGAACAGGGCCTGCGTTTTTGGGATTTTATGCCCTCTTAAGCTCAGATTTGAATTTTAGTTCCTTCGTATGAAATAGAGTAGACTTAGAGCTCGTTTTAATGCCGCAAGAATCACCCAAAACCGTTGAATATTGAGTTTATGGTGATTTTTAGAAAACTGGTCTGCAATCTGTCTCGTGTCTGGATTTCAGCCCACTTCGAACGGACATGACTTCCTTGTCCAATGTCCGTTTCATGCAAATTTGATGTCGATTCGAAGGTCTTGAAGTCAGCTTTCATTTGCCGCTGGAATCAGCTTAAGACTCTTAGTAAACAGAAAGTAATGACCATTTGAGTGAATGTGTGTCAGCTGCCTCGTTTTCTGCTATTGCGGTCTCTTTTTTTTTGGGTTTTTGCCCAGCTTCGACTGGCCATAACTTCCTCATCCGAAGTCCAATTCGAGCGTATGATATATCGATTTCGAGGTTTTGAAGTCATCTTTTAATTGCCACCGAAATTGCTTTGATAGGTTAAGTATACAAAAAGTTAGGACTATAGGAGTGGAAGGTGGTTAGTTGCTGCAACTTAAGAATAAATTTTTCTAGACCTTAAATATTGCACAAAGGTTGAGTTATGAATTTATGATGAGTGTTGGTTGAAATGTGGTACGAAGACACATGAACAATAACTATGAAATGATGATGATCGTGGAAAATGCGAGATTGGCGTGATTGTTATACTCGTTGGTATGTGGGTGTTGCCCCCTTAATGAAGTCGTATCGACAAGTTTACATCGTGAGTAATTGTGATGATGAGAAAAGACCCGGGTAAAGCCGCGGTGACCCAAGTGCCTTGTGAATGCGGGAATAGACCCGGGTAAAGCCGTGGTGACCCTATTATGCTGTGAAAGAGGGAATAGACCCGGGTGAAGCTGCGGTGACCCACCTGCTCTCCGGATTTGAGAATAGACCTGGGTAAAGCTACAGTGACTCACTTCTGGTTCGACTTAGGGAAAATACCCGGGAAATGCTGTGGTGACTCTAAGGGTGATGTTGGTTGTATTGAATTAAAAATTTGGGATATTATCGTAGTGTATGGTGACTTGTGGTAACAGATTTCGTGTGGGATTTTAGCTACGCTATTTTTTTATTATTATTTGTTGTTCGATTTTTCATTTGGTAAAGTGTTTGCCAAAGAGGCATAGATGACCTACCGTAGTGTGACACGTTGAGGAAGACCGGTATAAGCATTCGCATGTTAGGCTATAAACGGAAGCTAATTGTGGCGTTCATTGAAGAGTCTTAAGATGATTTGAGGAATCGTCGTGGGTTACTTAGATTGACGTGTTCCTAATGCAATCCCTAATTTGATGTACGAGTGGTTAGAGATATCTTTAAGATGGATAGAATCTCGTAGTCGTAGTCCGTCGGTTCTTCATGACAATCCATCGTATCTCAAGTCGTTCATTGAAATTCATTCACCCTTATTGCATATTTCATCGCATTTACATATAGCTTGAGTATAGAATTACCTACTGGGCTAGTGTAGCTCAACCTATCATTTTCAGGTACACTACAGGGACACAGTCTTGAAGGGTGTGAAGTGCATGCAGACATCACGGGATAAAGTTTTTTTTTTTTTTTGAAGTACTAGTCTTCCTTCGTAAATCAAACTGTATTGTACTATTTTCTCTATTTTTGGATTACTGTATCAGTTTGACAGATTTGTGGTATTTTGGGACTGTATTGTAATTTCGATATCGTAGTACTATTGTGAGGATTTGTAATTAAAATGGTATTGTTATTTATGTTGAAAATCGAGGGCGTGACAAATTGGTATCAGAGCATTAGTTTAGAATACCTTGAGACCGTGGGGAGACTTTTTAGTCTCATGGGTTCCAAATTCACCGCATATTTTTACAAAAAAAAAAAAGTTGCTTGCATGATTGATGTGTGTTCACTGAAGTGGTATTGTATTTACGTTTACATGAAATGGTGAAGTGTTGTTGACTCGTGTCTGAAAAAAAATGATAGGAGAAGAGAAGTTTGACCTTATTGTAGTGGTTGCAGTTGCATTTGTTGCTAGTGTCACTGTTGTTATTGGCAATCAGATTTTTGAACCGATTGTGCTAAGATGCATTTTGTTGATGGTTGTAGTGGTCGTGAGTTATGACGATGATGATGTGCGAAAGAGGATATTTATTAGCATATGATAAAAAGGATAGAATATTAGTGTGATTTATGAGATAAGTGCTTGATGTGTTTTTATTTGAATTGTACAGATTACGTATTAAGCCTTAAATTCATTAAGTGGATTCTGTGTAATACGAGTTGTGTTGTGTTGAGTATAAATACAGGAAGAGGAAGGGTAATGTATACATCGGGAATTGAGCTATAAAGTATCTTGAGACGTTTAGAAAGGTAAGGACTTATTGAGGTAACTTTTGTGGTTGGTCGTATTTGAAGTTGTGATTGTGAGTATAGGTTGACTTAGGAAGTTGAGAGTTATAGGTAGGGTGTCGGGATACAGTATGTGTCTTCTGGACACCCATGCGACTACCGATGAGATCCAATTGGAAGAGGCACTTGATCACCGCTCCTTCTAGATGGAAGTCTCAGAAAGTCAATTGGACACTAAGATTGTGTATAGGGGTTAGATCTCTTGGCTTGAGATAGATGGTTGTACGTAGGAATTACATAGAAAAAGGGAGATAAGACTCGAGGTGTACTATATCGATGTGACTTGAGGCGAGTGATTGATGTCGGTGTGTGGTGAGAAACTTGTTTGAAGTGAGGGCAATATAAATGAGGACTGTAGCGGTCGATAATGCAGTGGAGAAATAGTACGTTGTGAGTTGAAAGATTGGAGTGTGGAGATTGTGTGTGATGTGTAATTGGAGACGTAGACTAGACTAATGACAATAGATGATAGGTTGGGGTATGTCGTTGGGATGATACGTTTATTTGAGAGAAATTAAGGGATAATAGTGATAGAAATAGCAGTGATGGTGATGGAAATGGTGTGGTTGATATTATTGTGGTTAAGTGCGACTGTGCTAAATATCTTTGAGGAATATTAATGTCTTTATGATTACTTAGTGAAAAAAAAAGAGCTATGAAATTTGTGGTGAGCGGGACTGTTAGAAGTTATCGGTGCGAGTGAAATTGATTCTTAAGTGATGAGGTAGTAGGAGTCTTAGAATGTGATGAGAAGTATAGAGATGCTATTTGCAACCCCCGAGTCTTGTTGGTATTTAGGAAGGAGTCGGAAAATTTGTTTGTACTTGTATTGGCGTTTAAATTTTAGTATCGAGAAATTCAATAGTTGTGGAAGTTCGTTAGTGCAACTATTGCACATATTGTGTAGGTATTTGGGTGATGAAAGGCCGTGTGATTGTAAAGTTGTAACGCCCCTGATTTTTGGGTACGTTAAATAAACATTTCATTGATAAAATCAAATGGAGTCTAGCTCATTATTACATCATAACTCTCACTGGAGTTCATAATTACACAAGGAGGGAAAACTAGGGTTCCTATCTACAGCTCTACCTGCTCCTCCATCCTAGCCAGCTCCTTAGCTCCATAAGCCTCCAAGAGGTTCAGCTCACCTTGATCAACTACAAAGTCTGACACATTATACCAGTGTCGCCACCGATATAATATGCCAGGGTTACAACAGTAACACCATGAGCTATGAAAGCTCAGTAGAGTAATCCTATACCCGCTAACCCATAAATTACCAATATCAGAGTAAAAGAGCAGCATACCAACTATTGCACAAGCAGCGAAAAAATGCATACATGTTTAACAAAGCATTAACAATGATACATCCACATTCCATAGTCTAATGTTGGTGTCTGTATTGTATGTGTTTCTCCTACGCGACTCATCATAGAACGTGTCTCATTTTCATTGCCAAATCAACATTTTGAAAATCACATTTAACACACCCAACCTCGGTTCCGCCGCGCCGGGTTCCTGAGTATCCTCACAATGGTTCCGCCGCTCCGGGTTCCCATTGGCACACAAAACCTTGCATTGGCTCCACTCCGCGGATAACCAAGCCACATTACCAATGAGGCTACCACGTCCGGCCACATTGGCAATCTTCACGATGAGCTACCACGTCTGGCCACATCGTGGTTTTCACAACATTTAAATCACCTCTAATGAGACTACCACGTCCGGTCCCATTGGCAACACACACCGCACAATGGGCTACCAAGTCCGGCCACATTGCGATTTCAAAACACCCTTGTCTTTAAATCCTTTTTATCCATATCAACCACACCCTAGGTGTCATGTTTCTAGCTTTCTCGATTGTTGTGTCTCGTTATCATGCATAGACTCCGCGGTAGGATTTCTCATGTAGACAATCATAAATCATTCATTGTAATCTTAGCAAGATCATCCAACTCTACCTTACCTAATCGTACTCAAATTATTACTAAAGCATAATGTTACACGTACGGATGCTCTCGAAGAAATCTTTACTCATGCTTTCAAATATTCACAAGTATTGTTAGCAAAACATGCCTTAAAGCTCGTAATCAATTCAAGATCAAAGTATAATCCTTTCAAACTAAGTTGGTACTTTATGAAAACAAACATTGTTTTTCTTTCATGCATTTCAAACCTTTAAAGTAAGTAGAGAACTTCATATACTTATGATTGAAGAGTAAGGACATTCTACGTATACTTAGGATTAACAAGTAAAGGAGAATCTACCTTGATCCGAAACTAGTTAGGGCCGAATAAGCTAGTTGGAAGCTCTACGGGCGTTGAAACTCGCAAATCAGGAACAGACTTTGGATGGCAGTAACTGTAGAGACTCGGAAAATCCAGAATTATTAATACGTTTATTAAATGGTTAATTGAAAGAATGTGATTTATTGGGGGTTATTTGAATTGAGGACTTATGTGAAAGAATAGAAGATTAAGGGAGTGGATGTGTAGTTTAAAGATGTAAGAGTATATAAAGGGGTGTGTGTGTTGTATGGAATCATTTTCATCTCCCATCTCTCTTTCTCTCATACGTTCTCCCTCTCTCTCTCTCCGCCGTATCTCTCTCTCTCTCTCTCTCTCTCTTGTTCTCTCCCAAAACCCACCAAAACACCTCAAAGTTCTCAAGAACCCACCCTCATTTTACCTCCTCTACGCAACCCCGGGCTCGTATCGCGTTGGGTGAGGCTCGGGAGGAAGATCTCGGTTGATTTCAAGAGTTGGGAGCAAGGGCTCGTTCTAGCTTCTCGGGTTTTGTCCTTTGAATCGAGGTAGGGATTTCTTACCTCTCTTATATGTTTATGTGTTAGTTTGGTGTCCAAAACTTGCTTGGATTCGTTGTTTGAAAGCCTTATGTTTGCACTTGAAAGCTGTGTATCGCGAACATTTGTTCTGCTACCCGTAGTCCGTTTGGTCCTACCAGTAGCCACTGCAGATTTTGCTGTTCGCTCCAAACTTCATTGTTTTGAACCCCGATCGTTTCTAAACCCTTTGTTCCGCTACCCATAGTCCGTTTTTGGTTCTACCCGTAGCCACTGCAGATTTTTTTGCTGTTTGTTCCAAACGTCATTGTTTTGAACCCCGATCGTTTCTAAACCCTCTTGAACACTTCTTAATCTATCCCAAGCTCGTCTATTTGACTTTCTTTGATCTATCGTTGTTATCCTTGTCCATTGGCCTTCCGTTAGCGCAAATTAAATATGGAATTACTTAGTTAAACGTCGTTAGGTACTTATCTGTTTATTGTTGGAATGTGTGATATCATTGGCATATTCGAAGATGTTACATCGATGAAAGTGATCTTGGGAAAGTCATAGTGTGTATATCGTTTGAGAAATTAGTCGTTTAGGTCAGAAGTTGGCTTAGGGAGTCCCGTAGCGCAAGGGGTGGTAATACGGAGACTTTGTTGGGTTTCGTAACACAAGGGGTGGAAATACGGTAACCCAGGGATTGTGGGGAATCACCGTGACGCAAGGGGTGGTAACACAGTAATCCACGTGGAGTTGTACGGTAACGCAAGGGGTGGAAATACTGATTGGGAAAAAGTCTTTGGTAACGAGTTGAGTTGAGAAGGTCAAGGTTGTTGAGTCTTGTGACTAGGGTACCTAACCCGATTATGGGTTTAGACTATAAAACGATTGATCGATTGGCACCGACTGCTTCCTTGCCTTTCTTGTCATCTGCACTTATTAACATGTTTGCATATAATATTGGTTAAGATTTTCCTACTGAGCTATTGTAGCTCAACAAAATCCTTCTTTTCAGGTACTAACGCCGGATAATAGCATCTCGCGTTGCATGCTTGGATTGTGGATAGATTTTTGAAAGCTCACCTCACTTAGTTACTTTCTCATCTTGTGATAATCTAGCTTTTGGGTCAAGATGGCTTCGTAACGAATTATTCTCGAATTATCTTTGACTACGTTTGTAACTGTACTTAAGCTTATTTGTGCCATGGTGCCAAAGTGTATCTTATTCTGAACTAGGGGCTTGTCTGTAATTAACTGGTGGGACATTATTTTGGGACTACGATAGCAAGCGAGGTCCTTTTGTTTTAAAATGTTTTTTACTTTTTGTTAAAAATCCAGGTAGTGACAAATTGGTATCAGAGCGTCTAGGTTTAGAACACCTAGAGGCCGTGGGGAGACTTCAAGTCTCATGGGTTCAAAATGTCACGTTATTGTCAGCACATGTGTGTGCTTGTGTGCATTGATATTACTTGACTAACGTGGAATGGCATTTCAATGCAATAGAGTGATGTGGAGTTGTTTGTGACCCGTGTTGGGCTAGCTGGAGGTTTTGACCTCATTAAATGATGTTGTTATTGATGAACTCTCTCTTCTTATGATTGTAGTAAGATGCCTCCGAAGACGCGAGTTAGACGAGGTGGGGTTGGAAACCGGGGTGCCGAGGCCGTGGTCGTGGCCGTGGGGTACCTCCCGAAGATGAGGTTAGTCAGCTCGGGGAGAATCCGGGGGCTGGGGCCGGTCGAGGTGCAGGTGTGCCTCCAAATCCGACTCAATTCGCTAGGGATCTCGTTGCGGCACTCACAGCTGCAAACCTTTTGAACCAAGCTCCGAGGGAGAATGCTGAGGATAGGGCTATGATAGCAATGCGGGAGTTTAGCCGTAGGAATCCTCCGACGTTTGATGGAACTAGCAGCGATCCTTTGGTAGCCGACCATTGGTTAACCCAAATCCGTAAGCTCTTTAGAGCTCTTAATATTACTGAGGACAACATTAGAATGGGTATTGTGGCCGTGCAATTGGTTGGAGAAGCCGGCGAATGGTGGGAGTCGGTCTTGGAATCGAGGAAAGATGCAAGGAGGGCGGCGAGGACCGCGGCTCAAGTAGATGAGCCGGACGTTGAGAATTTGACATGGGCCGAATTCGAGATGCTCTTCGAGGAGCAATATTTTCCGGAAACGAGTCGTGATCAATTGAGGAATGAATTGGAGAAGCTAGAGCAAGGGGATATGACTGTTTCAGAGTATGCGGTAAAATTTCAATCTTTGTCCCGTTTTGCACCGGAGATGGTGGCAACCGAAGAAAGAAAGTGTAGGCGATTCGAAAGGGGTTTGAGTGAGACCGTGAAAAAGTATGTGGTGGCACAACGAAAAGGGGAGTTTTCCGAAGTTGTTGAGTGTGCAAGGAGCATCGAGACACCTAGAGAGGCACCTCAAAATCTTAGGGCTTGGGAACTGAGACAACCAGTGAGGGGTATGAGTTCATCGTCGGGAAGTTTCGGTAGTCAAGGGAGAAAGAGGCAAACGGATCAAATGTCGACTTCACAGGGTCCGTCGAACTTTAGGCCTCCACCTTCTTCTTCATTCGGGACTCGAGGGGTCTCCAATAGGCCTCCAATGGTGTGTCATGAGTGTGGTCAGGCGGGGCATATCCGAGCTCAGTGTCCGCGGATTTTGGGTACGTGTTTTACTTGCGGGAAGTCCGGTCACTTTGCTAGAAATTGTCCGCGTGGGGATGGGGCTCGCAGTGAGTCGGGGTCAGTGCAGCAGTCGAGAGGTGGACAGAGTTTTGGACGGCAACCGTTTCGGGGTACTCAGAGGCAGCAGCAGTCTCACTTCCGTCAGACCACTTCGGTTCAGGGGTCTCAGGCTGAGAGAGGAGCCAGTTCGTCTACACCTACCCAGGGTTCTGGTCATCGGGGTGGACATGTCCAGAGTCAGACTACTCAGGGGAGAGCCTTTGCTATCACTTCAGCCATTCCACCACCACCACCTCCAGTTACTTCTCAGGCCCCGGAGACTTCGGCTGTAAGGGGTACATTTCTCTTGTTTAACTCCTTCGCTAAAGTACTATTCGATTCAGGAGCATCACATTCCTTTATTGCTGCATCTTTTGCTTATGCTTTGGAATTGGAAATCGAGAGTATTAACCCTCCGTTGTTTGTTGACACGCCTATAGGAGGTAGATCGCCATTAGATCGCATTTGTAGAGATTGTGAGCTCACTACACGGGATCATCGTTTTACTTTTGATTTCATCGTGCTGAATATGTCTGGATTCGATCTAATTTTGGGAATGGATTGGTTGTCTACGTTTCACGCCACCATAGATTGCTTCAAGCGTCGAGTCCGTATTTGTCCGCCCGGGGGTTCTTGTTTTGAGTTCTTCGGGGAGCGTCGGGAACCGATAGAACCGTATCTGTGTGAGCCTCGAGAACGTGAATCGGTGTATGCCTTGTTAGCAAGTTTGACCTTAGATGAGGACGTATCTGTGCGTGGGGAGTTACCTCTTGTCGTTTGTGACTTTCCGGACGTGTTTCCAATGGAGTTATCTGGTTTACCTCTCGAGAGAGAGATTGAGTTCACTATCGATTTACTTCCTGGTACCGCTCCTATCTCCATACCTCCTTACCGATTTGCGCCCGCCGAGTTGAGAGAATTGAAGATTCAGTTGCAAGAATTCGAGAGTTTGGGGTTTATTCGCCCGAGTACTTCACCGTGGGGAGCACCTGCCTTGTTTGCTCAGAAGAAAGATGGATCACTTCGCCGTTGTATCGATTATCGTAAGTTAAACCGTGTCACGATTAAGAATAAGTACCCAATGCCTAGAATCGACGACTTGTTTGACCAACTTCGAGGCGCCACGTGTTTCTCTAAGATTGATTTGAGGTCCGGTTACCACCAGTTGAGGGTTCGAAGGGAAGACATTCCTAAAACCGCTTTTCGTACTCGATATGGCCACTACGAGTTCGTTGTTATGCCCTTTGGTTTGACGAATGCACCGGCAACCTTCATGGACTTGATGAACCGTATCTTTCGTGCTTATCTCGATCGTTTCGTAGTTGTCTTCGTGGACGATATCCTTATTTACTCACCTTCGGAGGAAGAACACCAATCTCACTTATTCATCGTCCTTGAACTCTTGAGAGAGCACCGTTTGTACGCTAAGCTTAGCAAGTGCGAATTTTGGTTGTCCGAGGTTAAGTTCTTGGGCCACGTTGTATCGAAAGATGGGGTGTCCGTTGATCCGGGGAAGGTAGAGTCCGTGACGAATTGGCAACGACCGAAGAATGTATTCGAGATTCATAGTTTCTAGGGCTTGACTGGGTATTATCGTCGGTTCGTACTTGATTTCTCCCGCCTAGCGGCTCCGTTGACCAAGTTGACTCGTAAGGGGACTCGTTTCGTTTGGAATGACGCGTGTGAGATGGCCTTTCAAGAGTTGAAGAAAAGATTGACTACCGCGCCGGTTTTAGTTGTACCCGAATGGGGAGTTGGTTATTCCGTATATTGTGACGCTTCGAAGAGGGGTTGGGGTGCGTGTTGATGCAATTGGGATGTGTTGTAGCGTATGGTTCACGACAATTGAAAACTCATGAGCGAAACTACCCTACCCATGACTTAGAACTTGCAGCCGTCGTGTTTGCTTTGAAGAGTTGGCGTCACTATCTCTATGGTGAGAAGTTTGAAGTCTTTTCTGATCACAAGAGTCTAAAATACTTGTTTTCTCAAAAGGAGCTCAATTTGCGACAATGCCGATGGATGGCACATTTAGAGGACTACGACTTCGAGTTGCAATATCATCCGGGAAAGGCGAACGTGGTAGCGGACGCATTGAGTAGGAAATCGACACAACTTGCGAGTTTGGCTATCCATGAGTGGAAGACGATGAACGACTTGGGTTCATACGCATTGCATTTTGAGGAAGTTCGTGAGGGAGTCACCTTATGTAACTTGACCGTTCAATCGACTTTATCGACCCGAGTCATTGAGGCCCAACAACATGATGAGGAAGCGGGAGAGTTTCGTGCCAAGTTCCTAAGTGGGAATGCTCGAGAGGGGTGGATGTTCGTACCCATTTCGTGTCGGGAGGAAATTTTGAGAGAATTTCATCGCTCACCGTTAGCCGTACATTCGGGAGGAACGAAAATGTACCACGACTTGCGTAGACAATTTTGGTGGCCGGTAATGAAGAGAGATGTCGTTATCTTCGTGTCCAAATGTCTTACGTGCCAACAAGTCAAAGCCGAGCATCAACGACCCGCGGGGGAGTTGCAACCGTTACCGGTGGCCGAATGGAAGTGGGAGAACGTGACCATGGATTTTGTTACCGGTTTGCCGAGATCGCCAAGGGGACACGATGCCATATGGGTGATAGTTGATCGATTGACCAAGTCCGCACACTTCTTATCGATTCAAGTTACGGATTCGATTGATACGCTTAGCCGTTTGTACATTCGTGAGATTATACGTCTTCATGGAATTCCCGTCTCTATTGTATCGGATCGAGATCCAAGGTTTACCACGCGGTTTTGGCAGAGTCTGCAGGCCGCTCTTGGTACAAATCTCTTATTTAGCACCGCGTATCATCCTCAAACGGATGGGCAATCCGAGAGAACGATCCAAATTTTAGAAGATATGCTTCGAGCTTGCGTTATGGACTTTCGGGGTAGTTGGGAGGATCATCTGCTGTTAGTCGAATTTGCGTATAATAATAGTTACCAATCTAGTATCGAGATGGCACCGTATGAAGCTTTGTATGGGAGACCGTGTCGATCACCCGTTTGTTGGACCGAGTTGGGCGAGGCTACATTGGTTGGGCCGGAATTGGTTCAAGAGACTTTCGAAAGCATGAGAGCGATTCGCCAACGACTACTTGAGGCTCAAAGGAGAACCACCAAACAAGTCAAATTGATTCGCCAATGGTTGATAACCGTGCAAGGTAGGCAAAAGAGTTACGCCGATCGTCGTCGCCGACCGTTAACATTTGAAGTGGGGGATCACGTGTTTCTTAAAGTGTCGCCATGTCGGGGACTATCTCGTTTTGGACAAAGAGGTAAGCTTTCACCGCGTTTTATCGGGCCATTTGACATTATCGAAAGGATTGGAGAAGTCGCATATCGATTGGCTTTACCGCCGAGATTATCGGGCGTTCACGATGTATTCCATGTATCGATGTTACGGAAGTATGAACCGGATCCGTCACACGTCCTAGAGTGGTCCGAACTTGAGTTAGAAGCCAATGCATCTTATGAGGAGAAACCGATACGTATCCTAGATTCGCGCGAGCAAATCTTGAGGGGTAAAACCATTCCGTTGGTGCGAGTCTTATGGAGTCATCTCAGGAAAGAAGAGTCGACGTGGGAAAGGGAAGATGAAGTGAGAGAGAAGTATCCACATTTATTTTCGAATCAACCAATGTGAGTTTAAGTTTCAACCTTATGATTATTAACCTCTTGCCTGGTAATGTGTATTGTTGCATGAGTATGACTATTTGATGCATGACTTAGTTGACTTGTGTTGTAAATTTCGGGACGAAATTTCTTTAAGGAGGATAGATTGTAGAGACTCGGAAAATCCATAATTATTAATACGTTTATTAAATGGTTAATTGAAAGAATGTGATTTATTGGGGGTTATTTGAATTGAGGACTTATGTGAAAGAATAGAAGATTAAGGGAGTGGATGTGTAGTTTAAAGATGTAAGAGTATATAAAGGGGTGTGTGTGTTGTATGGAATCATTTTCATCTCCCATCTCTCTTTCTCTCATACGTTCTCTCTCTCTCTCTCTCTCCGCCGTATCTCTCTTTCTCTCTTGTTCTCTCCCAAAACCCACCAAAACACCTCAAAGTTCTCAAGAACCCACCCTCATTTTACCTCCTCAACGCAACCCCGGGCTCGTATCGCATTGGGTGAGGCTCGGGAGGAAGATCTCGGTTGATTTCAAGAGTTGGGAGCTAGGGCTCATTCTAGCTTCTCGGGTTTCGTCCTTTGAATCGAGGTAGGGATTTCTTACCTCTCTTATATGTTTATGTGTTAGTTTGGTGTCCAAAACTTGCTTGGATTCGTTGTTTGAAAGCCTTATGTTTGCACTTGAAATCTGTGTATCGCGCTGAAATTTCCAGGGGCTACCCGTAGTCCGTTTTTGGTTCTACCCGTAGCCACTGATCAGTAGCTGAACATTTGTTCCACTACCCATAGTCCATTTTTGGTTCTACCCGTAGCCACTGGTCAGTAGCTGAACATTTGTTCCGCTACCCGTAGTCCGTTTTTGGTTCTACCCGTAGCCACTGCAGATTTTTTTGCTGTTTGTTCCAAACGTCATTGTTTTGAACCCCGATCGTTTCTAAACCCTCTTGAACACCTCTTAATCTATCCCAAGCTCGTCTATTTGACTTTCTTTGATCAATCGTTGTTATCCTTGTCCATTGGCCTTTCGTTAGCACAAATTAAATATGGAATTACTTAGTTAAACGTCGTTAGGTACTTATCTGTTTATTGTTGGAATGTGTGATATCATTGGCATATTCGAAGATGTTACATCGATGAAAGTGATCTTGGGAAAGTCATAGTGTGTATATCGTTTGAGAAATTAGTCGTTTAGGTCAGAAGTTGGCTTAGGGAGTCCCGTAGCGCAAGGGGTGGTAATACGGAGACTTTGTTGGGTTTCGTAACGCAAGGGGTGGAAATACGGTAACCCAGGGATTGTGGGGAATCACCGTGACGCAAGGGGTGGTAACACGGTAATCCACGTGGAGTTGTACGGTAACGCAAGGGGTGGAAATACCGATTGGGAAAAAGTCTTTGGTAACGAGTTGAGTTGAGAAGGTCAAGGTTGTTGAGTCTTGTGACTAGGGTACCTAACCGGATTAGGGGTTTAGACTATAAAACGATTGATCGATTGGCACCGACTGTTTCCTTACCTTTCTTGTCATCTGCACTTATTAACATGTTTGCATATAATATTGGTTAAGATTTTCCTACTGGGCTATTGTAGCTCAACAAAATCCTTCTTTTCAGGTACTAACGCCGGATAATAGCATCACGCGTTGCATGCTTGGATTGTGGACAGATTTTTGGAAGCTCACCTCACTTAGTTACTTTCTCATCTTGTGATAGTCTAGCTTTTGGGTCAAGATGGCTTCGTAACGAATTATTCTCGAATTATCTTTCACTACGTTTGTAACTGTACTTAAGCTTATTTGGGCCTTGGTGCCAAAGTGTATCTTATTCTGAACTAGGGGCTTGTCTGTAATTAACCGGTGGGACATTATTTTGGGACTACGATGGCAAGCGAGGTCCTTTTGTTATAAAATGTTATTTACTTTATGTTAAAAATCCAGGTCGTGACAGTAACTCGGTCAATACTTGGCCGAATAGGATCGTTCTTGAGTCTAAAACGAAGATCTCGAAATTCTCTACGACTTTCGTGAAGGACGTTGTTCCTAAAAACGACTTTCGCCCAGAGAAAAATGGTGATAAAGAAAGGGACAGTGTGCTGTTTGAAACTTGAATTCCTAGATTTTTACCGAACTTTGGAGGTTGATATCTTGGCCATTTCTTGATCGTTTGGGGTGGTTCTTGGGTCTAAACTGAAGCTCTCGAAGTGCTCTACAACTTTCTCCAAAGAAGTTGGTCCTAAAAACTACCTTAAGCAGGAGAAAATTGAGGTTTTACGAAGAGCAGTAAGCTACCAGGAAAACAGAAAATGGTTTCTAGAGAGAAGTTGGAGCAAAGGATAAAGGTGTGAGTTGAATGACAAGCTTTGGGTGCTATTTATAGGCAAAAATCTGGCCTCTCCTCTCCCTCCATGGCCGGCCCCCCTCTCCCTCCATCTCTCTCATTGATTAGCCCCATTGTGTTGTCATTTCATGCTTGAAAGCATGCCATGCTTCCATGGCTTGTCTTTGTCCAATCTTTTAGGCAACCTAGGTTATCATGAAGGGTTTTATGACTTGTCTAGTCTAGGATGGGCTTTGCTTGGATAAAAGTACCAAAATCATTAGCTAGGTAGTACTTTGGAAGACTAGAAATGGGTTGGCAATTGGGTAATAGGCTTAAGGCTAAGTTTGTAGCTTGATGGAGTGTACTACACTTAAGCACACACCTCTCACTCCTCCTGAAAATTTCGGCCAGCCCCCCTCTCTCTCTTCCTCTCTCCTTTTTGCTTCATTGAATTGTCCAATCAAGTCTTCCAAGCATGCCATGCCTTGTCATTTTCATTTCTAGGCTTGAAAGGCAATTCTAGGTGATCAAGGGCTATATTATCTATGGTTGAATGAATGCATGGCTAGGGTTGTCCTCATGTGGAAGAATAATGATGAAAGAACACATGACTAGTCTTGTCATCCTAATTGGCAAGACTTGCCTTTATTGTCCAAGGGACAAAGATTTCCCTAGCACTTATTGTCTGTAAAGACCCATTAATTCGTAAATTGATTTAAAGGTTTTAAAAGAAATAAAAGGATGAGATTGGTTTGGAAAATTGAGGTGTGGGGGTGAATATGTTAAATTGTTTTATTTGGGGAGTATATGTGTGAATTGTGTGTAGTGTATGCATGTGTGTGTGTGTGTGTATGAGACTAGGGAATAAAAATCCCTCATTTCCTCTTTCTCACTCCCCGTTCTCTCCCTCTCTCCCGACTCTCTCTCTCTCTCGGCTCTCTCTCACCATTTCTCTCTAAATCACCCAAAACCCACACAAAGCTACCCTCAAATCTTTCACTCCTTCGTGTATTGTGGCCCGTATAACGTCGGTTCAAGCTCGATAGAGGTGCATTTCATTTGAACTCAAGGATTGGAGCTAGGGCTTGAGAAATCTTTCAAATTCGTTCTTGGATCTTGAGGTAGGAGGTTCTAACTATCAATACATGTTTATGGCTTGTATCTAGTAGCTTGATTCTTGTTTTGGATCGTGGTTGTTGTTGGGGCTGAAAAACCCATCATAATCTGTCAAAAATCTGCTCGAACACCCATTGTTATCGATACCTTAGCCATTGTTATCGATACCATTGTGTCCAAAACCCAGAAAACCACTTGTTATCGATACCATTTGCCATTGTTATCGATACCCTTGCGTCTGGAACCATTTTTGACCAAAAGGTATCGATACCTTTGTGTTAGGTATCGATACCTATGGCTTATATTCAGCATTCACTGTTTTGCTTCATTTTTTCACCGTTTTGGTTTCCAATCACTTCCAACCCATTCAAACACTTCCCAAATGACCCCTAACTTGATTACTTGTATTCAAAGACCTCGTTGAACATTCCCATGACTCTAAAACTCGTTTGGTCATGATCTACGAAAATCGCTTCACGTATCAAAGTTGGGTTTGAATGGTATAAACATGACGGTTAAAGAAATTTTGAAACTTTACGAACACAACGAGATCATATCAGGACTCATCGACGGGTGAGTGCCTGGCAGAGGACATCGGGGTCCTTTAATTGGCCCGGCAGGAGCTATATGCTCGTATTTGATTTTTCAGGACCTCCCTATGGGTAAGGTGCCTGGCAGAGGACATCGGGGTCCTTTAACTGGCCCGGCAGGAGCTTCGGCTCATGACACTTGAACGAGACACGTTTTGGCTTTTGGTGAATTTCAGAAATCGTTTATTAAAGCATGTGTCGAGTTTGGAAAAGAAGTATAAAATTTAATTGCTCTTGTCGATCTCTCATCGATTCTTGACGTAGTTGCTCACCTTGTTCCTTTCCCTACATTTCATATGCATATATTGCTAGATTAGAACTTTCTACTAGGCTAGTGTAGCTCAGACCTTCCTTCATTTTCAGGTGCTAACATGGAATAGTAGTGCATACTTGGAGTGCTTGGATGTGAGCATCGTTTTGAAAGCTAATTTGTATTTAACGATACTTAATCTAGTCTTTCATTGCTCGAATGGTATTTTGGTTGTATTTTGTAGGAAATCGCCTAATAACGGAATATTAAAGCCCGAAGGTGCCAAACGCCAAGGCAAGGCGTGAGCGTGGCCAAGGCGGCCCGCTAGCAAAGCAGTGGCCAAGGCGGCCCGCTAGCAAAGCAGTGGCCAAGGCGGCCCGCTAGCAAAGCGGTGGCCAAGGCAGCCCGCTAGCCAAACAGTGGCCAAGCGGTGGCCAAGGTGGCCCGCTAGCCAAGCAGTGGCTAAGGCGTAGCCAAGGCAAGGCCAGAGCATGGCAGCTTAGCAACGCCATGGCAAGGCCAGAGCAAGGCGGCCCAGCAACGCCAAGGCAAGGCCAGAGCAAGGCAGCCCAGCAACGCCAAGGCAAAAGCAAGGCGCGACCAAACGCCAAGGCAGAACCCGATGGCAGCCAAGGCAGAGCAACCCGACAGGACCCGACGCTTGCGAAGCAAGCCCGACAATGAGCCGACACTGGCGAGGCAGCCCGACAATGACCCGACGCCAAAGGCAGCCGACAATGACTCGGCGCCAAGGCAAGGCAGCCTGGAGCGAGCCGACGCCAAGGCAGTTTAGCAGTGAGCCGACGCTAAGGCAAGGCAAGCCCCCGACAATGAGCCGACGCCAAGGCAAGGCAGTTCGACAATGAGCCGACACCAAGGCAAGGCAGGCCCGGCAATGAGCCGACGCCAAGGCAAGGTAGGCCTGACAGAGGCCCCGCCAAGGGAGTCTAGCCAAGCCAAAGCAAGGCAGTCAAGGCAACGACCAAAACTTTTCTATTACCTACTTCGGCATCGATGCATCACTCCAGGTACGGAAATGTAACTAAGCCAAAAGGTAGTTAGGGTTTGCTAACTAATCGGTTAAAACTAACTATACTTGTTAAGTAGAATTTCCAGCCGAGAAATATAATTTAAAGATATTATTTACTTACTAGGAAAAATATACGAGTACGTTTACAAGTATACTAGTCATGGGAGAAGGACTAGATTTTTCGAGGTAAAAGAATTAAATTTTAAAAGTCTCAAATCCAATTATGACGGATTATTAGAGTTTAAAAGAAAATTTTAAAGCAATCCAAGCAATTAAGAAAAAAAAAATTTAAATATTTAACGAAATTTTTATTTACCAAAAAATTAGGGTCGTTACAAAAGTTAATAGAGAAATGACCAACATTGATGTTGTGTATTTGTTATGTGATATTTGAGATTGTGAAAATGGGAAACATAAGACTTGAGTAGACTAATTGACGAGAGTATTCGAGATTGATGGGTGAATAGAAAATGTGGAAGGTATTATGAAGTTGAAAAGAACGAGATTACCAGTGGGCTTTCTAGAGCCATGAAATGTGAAGTGTTGGATACTTTGTGAGTCTGTGGATATTTTGTGAGTCCGTGAATACTTGGTGAGTCCGCTGGATACTGAGTGAGTCTGTTAATGCGTGGATGTGTCTGGTGTTATGCAACCTATTAAATTGTACCGTGGGTTTGTTGAAAATTTCGTGAATGAAATGTGCTGTTATTTGGCTTTAACCTACATGTTTGATTTGTTATGTAATATCAATGCGTGAAGTTTGCTTTTAGTATATGATGTAGAATGAACAGTGATGCTTATGTGGGTAGTTGCTACGAGTGTATGCCTTTCTTGAGTAGCAGTAGTGAGATATGAAGAACTGGGTTTAAGGAAAATAGTGAATTGATAGTTTACCAGAACGGTTTTAATGTTGTATTATGAAGAGTTATGTAGAGGGGACGCATTCCATAGAAGTGAATTTGGGTTTCTAGAATGGGAGTCGGTGGTGATACTGAGTAAGCTAAGAAAAAGTAGAGTAGTGTTAGACTTTTGATTGTATTCGAATGTTAGATGAAAAAAAAAAGAGAGAGAGACATTTGAGATTTATGTGGAATTGATATAAGAATTGTGTGGATAATAGAGATGTGAAATGGAAGTAATGGCTAGCAGTTTTGTGTTATAAGTATTTGATATACCGATGGAGGTTAATTGTGTCCTTATGAGAGGGGAGTGAGTGCCACGAGGCACGGAACCATTTAAGAATTGTTAAGGGAGTGGTAATGATGCCTATTAATAGCAGTATCATTTGAATGAATCAGTTGTGAGATCTGAGATGTGTTTATACCTGAAGTCGAGAGAAATATCAATAGCTTGAAGCATGAGGAGTTTGACTATGGTGAGTGAATATTTATAGCCGAGCAAAAGGGGATGAGTTGTTATGTGGTTTGAGGATTTGAGGCTTATTAGTTTTGTTCCAGTGGAGATGTTCAAGGTTATTTGGATTGATGAAAAATGGCCTGATTCATGGATTGATGTCGTTTGAGGGAGATGAAACTTGAGAAACTTGGAGTTTAGAATTCGAGTTTTTATGAGCGGTTTAATTTGTCCCTCTAGAAAGTTCGGAAAGCACTTGGAAAGCATAAGGAGACTATTTGTTGGATTTTGGTATGATTGTCAGGTAGGCATGTGGAATCTAGGACTTTTGTACGGATATGGGGACTTGAGGATTTGATCAAGATGATCGTGGTTTGTGATTGAGTGTTGAGTAGTAAAACCATATCGATAGTGAGCGTTTCGTGGAGTAATCAGGATAAGAAAAGTCTACATAGAAAGGAAAGGATGATGTGATGATTTGAGGTGGCAGTATGAGGTTTGGTATTGAGGTTTGTGACTTGGTTGGACTTGGTGAGCAAATTTCGCGGACGAAATTTTTTTTAAGTACGGTAGGATGTAAAGACCAAGATTTTTTAGGCTGTATTTTTCTTTTGCAATCATATGACTTGTCGAGATAGACGGTGTGGCTTTACGGTGTGATGTGTTAGTGAAGTAATTGAGCGAGTGGTGCACGTGTGAGTGTGTGGTACGAGAAGCGGGGGATTTCTCCCCACCTCTATAATTCTCTCCAGGAGAATCATTTCTTCTCTCTTTTTTCTTTTACTCTCTCGGCAGTCTCTCTCTCCTCTTCTCCTCCGAAAACTTCACTCACTCTTCTCTCTTCGATTTCATCAACCTAGGTCGTGATTCCAAACAAGGTCCGAGAATTAAAGTTGTTATACGGAGCACGAGCTTTCCGAATATCCAAGAAAATTCATGATCGGACCTCGTTGGAGCTCAGTTGACTTGGTCAATGGTTCGGGTTTTGCTCGAAACCCATGAGGTAGGGATTTCTTACTCTCGTTATGCGTTTATACGGTGTTTATGTACTTAGATCGTGCCTTGTTTCGTTGCTTGAAGTTGTTTCTTCCATTTCTGAAAATCAGCAGAACAGGGCCTGCGTTTTTGGGGTTTTACGCCCTCTTAAGCTCAGATTTGAATTTTGGTTCCTTCGTATGAAATAGAGTAGACTTAGAGCTCGTTTTAATGCTGCAAAAATCACCCAAAACCGTTGAGAATTGAATATATGGTGATTTTTAGAAAACTGGTCTGCAATCTGTCTCGTGTCTGGATTTCAGCCCACTTCGAACGGACATAACTTCCTCGTCCAATGTCCGTTTCATGCAAATTTGATGTCGATTCGAAGGTCTTGAAGTCAGTTTTCATTTTCCACTCGAATCAGCTTAAGATTCTTAGTACACAGAAAGTTATGACCATTTGAGTGAATGTGTGTCAGCTGCCTCGTTTTCTGCTATTGCTGTCTCTTTTTTTTTGGTTTTTGCCCAGCTTCGACTGGCCATAACTTCCTCATCCGAAGTCCAATTCGAGCGTATGATATATCGATTTTGAGGTTTTGAAGTCATCTTTTAATTGCTACCGAAGTTGCTTTGATAGGTTAAGTATACAAAAAGTTAGGACTATAGGAGTGGAGGGTGGTTAGTTGCCGACTTAAGAATAAGTTTGATAGACCTTAAATATTGCACAAAGGTTGAGTTATGAATTTAAGATGAGTGTTGGTTGAAATGTGGTACGAAGACACATGAACAATAACTATGAAATGATGATGATCGTGGAAAATGCGAGATTGGCGTGATTATTATACTCGTTGGTATGTGGGTGTTGCCCCCTTAATGAAGTCGTATCGACAAGTTTACATCGTGAGTAATTGTGATGATGAGAAAAGACCCGGGTAAAGCCGCGGTGACCCAAGTGCCTTGTGAATGCGGGAATAGACCCGGGTAAAGCCGTGGTGACCCTATTATGCTGTGAAAGAGGGAATAGACCTGGGTGAAGCCGTGGTGACCCAATTGCTCTCCGGATTTGAGAATAGACCTGGGTAAAGCCACGGTGACTCACTTCTGATTCGACTTAGGGAAAAGACCCGGGAAATGCCGTGCTGACTCTAAGGGCGATGTTGGTTGTATTGAATTAAAAATTTGGGATATTATCGTAGTGTATGGTGACTTGTGGCAACAGATTTCGTGTGGGATTTTAGCTACGCTATTTTTTATTATTATATGTTGTTCGATTTTTCATTTGGTAAAGTGTTCGCCAAAGAGGCATAGATGACCTACCGTAGTGTGACACGTTGAGGAAGACCGGTATAAGCATTCGCATGTTAGGCTATAAACGGAAGCTAATTGTGGCGTTCATTGAAGAGTCTTAAGATGATTTGAGGAATCGTCGTGGGTTACTTAGATTGATGTGTGCCTAATGCAATCCCTAATTTGATGTATGCGTGGTTAGAGATATCTTTAAGATGTATAGAATCTCGTAGTCGTAGTCCGTTGGTTCTTCATGACAATCCATCGTATCTCAAGTCGTTCATTGAAATTTATTCACCCTTATTGCATATTTCATCGAATTTACATATAGCTTGAGTATAGAATTACCTGCTGGGCTAGTGTAGCTCAACCTATCATTTTCAGGTACACTACAGGGACACAGTCTTGAAGGGTGTGAAGTGCATACAGACATCACGGGATAAAGTTAATTTTTTTTTTGAAGTACTAGTCTTCCTTCGTAAATCAAACTGTATTTTACTATTTTCTCTATTTTTGGATTACTGTATCAATTTGACAGATTTGTGGTATTTGGGGACTGTATTGTAATTTCGATATCGTATGTACTATTGTGAGGATTCCTAATTAAAATGGTATTGTTATTTATGTTGAAAATCGAGGGCGTGACACAAAATCAGTGCCTTTCTTAAGAAGCTTGAAGAGGGGTTCGCAGGTGGTTGTGAGCTTGGAAATGAACCTGCTGATGAATTGCACTTTCCCCAGAAAGCTCCTTACTTCTTTTTCTGTCTTCGGCGGTGATATCTCCATGATGGCTTGTATTTTGGAAGGGTCTACCTCGATTCCTCTTTGAGTGATGAGAAATCATAACATTTTGCCAGCCGTTACCCCAAAAGTGCATTTTTGAGGATTGAGACGTAGCTTGTATTGCCTAATCCTATCAAAGAACTTTTGAAGTGCTCATAGTGTCCCTCCCTTTCCTTTGATTTAACTATCATGTCATCAACATAAACCTCTACTTCCTTGTGCATCATATCATGTAGCAGTGTGGTTGCCATCCTTTGGTAAGTGGCTCCAACATTTTTCAATCCGAATGGCAGCACTCGGTAACAGTAAGTTTCCCAGGGTGTGGTGAAGGTGGTCTTCTCTCTGTCCTCGGGAGACATCAAAATCTGATTATACCCAGAAAACCCATCCATGAAAGATAGAAGTGCATGTCCCGCGGTGTTGTCCATGAGTTCGTCTATGTGTGGTAGTGGGAAGTCATCCTTTGGGCTGTCTTTGTTGAGATCTCGGAAATCCACACAGTTCCTGATTCCTCTAGTTTTCTTTGGTACTGGAACGATGTTGGCTACCCACTGCAGATACTTGGTGACTATGAGAAAACCAGCGTTGATTTGCTTAATGGCTTCTTCTTTTATTTTCAAGACCCAATCAGGGCGCATACGTCTTAACTTTTGTTTAACAGGTTTTGCATCAGGATGAAGAGAAATTTTGTGCTGAACAATTTCAGGGTCTATCCTAGGCATGTCTTTATAAGACCAGGCAAAAACATCTTTGTACTCTTTCAGCAAAAGGATTAATTTTTCACACTCTTGAGAAAATAGTGTTGCACCAATTTTAACCAGCTTGTGTTCGTTTTCAGAGCCTATGTTTGCTGTAATTATTTCCTCGGAAAAAGGTTTAGCATGCCACTCTTCAACTCTTTCGATGAATTCTAGAATTTCTTTGGGAATTTCTTCCTCAAAATTTGGATTGTCAGAATCCGCACAATTGATTATAGGCAAAGTGAAGTACTCTAAATTTTCCTTCTCATTGCTAAAATTGTCAAAAGACATTTCAGAATCAAACTCAAAATAGATATTATTCTTTGGTGCTTTGACCAGGTTTTCCTCACTAGACTCAGTAGTTTGGGAAGATGAAAAACTAGACTCAGATTGAGTTGACCTAGAGTCGGAATCAGAATCAGAGCTAAGATCGGAATCAGCATTTTTCGTGTTGTATTTTAGAATGTGTTCCACGATCCAGTTAGGGTAGGCCCCTCTTCAGCTTCAAGGTTGTTGACCTCATCGATTGGCCAGTATTCATCGGTAGGTGCACAAGAGTCACAGAAATAGATTGGGACCCTGCCAAGCCCTTCTTCTTCCATCATGTTGTTTATCTCTTCTTCATAGACTATTCTTGTGAACATGACATGGTTGTCTTCAATGATAGTTACCACAGGCCTTGGTTGTTCCACCGAAGTGATGTATTTGGAGGGATCGAAATGCTTGATTGCAGAATGGGGCGGACCAGACAGCTTGGTGACAATTTGAAAGTGCGAATCAAACATAAACAATGAGGTGGCCATTTTCTTGAAAAAGTTTTGCTTTAATTAGATTAGGTTAACTTACCTACTTCCATTTAGAAAGGCCCCTAAGGCTTAACCTGCAAAAGAAGACTTTACAACATACATATATACAATGGGTGTGAGGAAGAGCTTGGAAGCAAAATGCAGGAAATTTCCTTAACCTGTAGGTTCCTGTCTTAGTTTGATAGGTTCTATGGCTTTCTAACACATGTAAGGTTTTGATAGTCTCAGGTGCTCCGTTGTCAAAGGGGACCAGTCCTTTCACCAGCCCATTATAGGCGGTGATTGGGAGATTCCATTTTTGATATACCAATAGGTATAAGTGACTGTGGAGTTTGCTGGAACCCCTAACATAGCCCGTGTCCTGCCGGGGTATTAGCTGAACTCAACGAGGCTTGCCTGCTCGATGCATATGATAAAATAATTAAATAAGGCATGTATTAGTCTTTTGTCGAACTTTCTAGTCATGGCTCTCGAGTCCCCAGCAGAGTCGCCAGAAAACTATAGACACCTCCCAAACGGGGCATCGCCATACAGTTTGATATCGTTTTGTTTGCTCGTTTGGTTTCTTGCTTCATAAACCAAAATCATGGACATTCCCATGGCTAGGAACATCGCCACATGATAGCGGTTATCATCAAAATAGAGTCGCCACCCAGTTTATTAAAACTAGGAAAATAGATAGAGATTCTGGATACGGAAGCCAAAGGTACGGTAAGGGGAAGGTGTTAGGCACCCCTCTCTGCCTAGCCGTGAGGCTAGCCCATAATCATTCAACATAAGACATATAGATGCTTTATTTAATTCAAACACATAATCTGTTTTATGCCTTTAAACAGTAAATAAGGTGAGCCAAGACGATAAGTAAATCATGCATCAGAAAGCAAAAAACAAACAAAGCTATCCCAAGGGAATGGATCCCGCGGCCGGTGAATTGATGTCACGGCCGAGGGATCCTCCTGGTTTAGATGTATCGGCCGAGGGATCGAAGCCCCGGTCGATGTTCTTCCTCACACCAGACAGAAAAGTTAGCATATTACCAAAACGCTACGATTAAATATAAAAACGGTAAATAAACCGAACCAGAGGCCCCTGGGCCTCACCACCTTGATCCCTCAGTAGCTTGATTGCTTCGGATTTGATCGGGATTGGCTGATTGCTTCTTGAGAACCCTAAGGTTAGGGTTTGAAATTCGGGGTTTGATCGCCGAATTGATGGCTGACTTCGGGAGGTTAGGGCTTTTGTAGAAAGGGTTTGAGAGTATATATCTGTAGAGTTTCGTGGCTTAAGAGGGTATGAATCTGATTAATTTCGTGTGTGTATGGTGCTGTTTATATAGGTAAAGGGATGACACACTCGGTCCAATCAAAACACACGATTGCAATTGCAATTGCAATTGCAATGCAATTCAAACTCTTTGTTGTGATCTCTGAACGTGGCCCGAATGCATCGGAAAGATAGTGTAGTTGGATCAAACAATCGACAGAACTGTCCAGAGTTTGGAAAAAGGATGATTTGGCGGCCGAGGTATGGATTAAGCGGCTGAGGTATTGATCATGCGTACGTGAGATTGATCTCTCAGGGAGATTTTCGGGCAACAGGTTGCTCGGGTAAGGAAAAGATAGTAAGGCGTGAGATCAATGTTACGGCCGACAGATAGATTCTCCTAGGATTCTGTATTTCTGTCTGAAAGGCTATATGGCTCTGAATTGGGTCCTCTAAGTGGCTCAAAGTTCTTACCGAAAGTCCTAAGGTTCTCAAGAAGTCAATCAGCAATCATCGTATACATTTCATCATCGGGATGGTCCCCAAGGTGGGACCTGAAATAATCGTTAGGCCAAATTGGGGTGTCTACATGCCCTTGCATGGCAACTGAGGCTTAACCCCCTATTTATTCACCCCCACTGTTTAGGGGTTGTATTTCAAGTTAATTCACTCTGTTTGTAATAGTTATTTACATTCCAGTACATATAAAATTGCTTGGTTTGCCCCCCTGGGTGAGCACTGGTCCTTCCAGAGCCCAGAAGGGGATAAAATTCAACCTGAGGTGGGATGCAAATACTCGCGCGATGGTTTAAGATTGTCGCGCGATGGTTCTTTGCATGTATGTATATCCATGCATGCAAAGTTGGCCATTGTGTATGGCAGGCTTATGCCTTGTGCAGTTTTGGTGTTCTGATCAGAGGGTTCAGTTTTATCTCATTTTTCGTAGTATTTCATCCATTCATGCTCAATACAAACACATCTTGCAAATCGTGTTACAGTTTTAATCCCCGATTAACTGTTCCCCTGCACTAATTGGCCAAAATCGGTTAATAAAAGAAGAATCACAAAAGTTTTCACAAAATGCCTAAGTAAAGACCGATCTCCGGATTGGGCGAGAGGGGTGCCTTAAAACCCTTCCCCTCTCGTAACCTGGTTCCCGAACCCAAATATGGTTATGATGGACTGGTTCCTTCACTTTTTCAATCAAATAGCGTGGTAGGTGCTTCGAAATACGATTCCTTGGGTGTCAGACCTTCAAACCCGAGTGGCGACTCTGTATTTACGAGCGCCTGCTTTTCCGCTCGCGCTCCCTCGATTTTCGGGCCGCTTTGGCGAACGAGGAACGAAATTCTGTTTTCCAAGGGCATGCTGCCCACCACAAAGATGTACTTACATATATATATATATATATATATATATATAGACACACACACTTCCCTAAGTACTAGAACTAAGAGAGAGAGAGAGAGAGAGATGGGCCGAGAGAGAGAGGGAGAGATATGGGAGAGACTTGATCTTCTTACACAAAATCTTTCCAAACCAAATCCAAGTACCAAATCTAGGCTTCCTTTACATACAAGAAAGATCTTCTAGTACAAGACTAGACTTTACCCATTGGACAATAATTGCTAGGAAAAAATTTATCCCTTGGATAATAGCCAAGATTTTTGCTATAAATAGGACCCATTCTCACCATTAAACTACACCTTCCATTCTTCAACTTCTCTCTCTAGAAAGTCTTGTATTCTTGCCTTGTTTTTGCTTGTTCTTCTTTGTTCTTGAGTTCTTCAAGAAACTCAATCAAAGCCGCCACTAAACCACCACTCGACCACCCTCTCAATCCAAAAATCTTAAGTAGTTTAGTCAAGATCTAGTTTCGAAAGAAACCTTTCTCTTTCAAAGCTACCGCGAGCATTCCGTAAGAAGTTACTCCGACCGACGTACTTTCCGTAGGAAGAACGGTAGATTTTTCCTATGCTTTCTAACTCTAAATGTCATGTATGGTATGAATGTAGATTATCCCTATCTACTTCTCCTAAGTATATGTAGAATACTCGTACCCTCTATCTATTTTGGAAAATAAAAGAATATCACTTGATTAAAAGTATTCGTATCTTGACCTTTAAGATAGTCATGAGCTTGTTTACATGTTGCTTGCTTTACTTGTGGTTGTATGTGAAAGCATAAGTGATTATCACTCCAAAGGCGTCCGTACATGTGGCGTTATGCTTTATGTGTTGATTGAGCATGATTGAGTAATATAGAGTTGGATGATCTTGCTAGTTTAGTTTCAAGATTTCAATGAATGATATATGAGTACTTATGTGAAAAGTCCTACCGCAGAGTCTATGCATGAAAACGAGACACGAAAACTGAGAATTAAAAACATGACACCTAGGGTGTGGTTAACAAAAGGAAGGGTTTTGCATGGACAAAATATTTTTGGAACTACATAATGGCCGGACGTGGTAGCCAACTTTATCTTCTTCCGTATTTGCTTCATCGGAAAAGTCCTAAGCTACATGTTTTCTCGGCTAGAACTCGGATCAAATTTCCATCATAGATCCATGACGAGTCGCAAATGGGTTGCTGATCTCGTAGCGGAGTTCCTAGTAGTAGGATACAGGTCATAGAGTTGTGATTCCAAATTGTAGGGTTGTTGGCTACGGAAGGGTGTCAAACTATCCCTTTGTCCGTATTTGCTCCATCGGGAAGGTCCCAAGGTACATGTTTTATCGGCTTGAACTCGGATCAGATTTACATGGTAGATCTTTGACGAGTCGCAAATGGGCTGCTGATTTTGTAGCGGAGTTCCTAGTAGTAAACTACTGGTCACTAAATTGTGATTCCTAGTAGCAGGGCTGCCGGCTACCACTGGGTGTCAAACTTTCCCTTCGTCCGTATTCGCTTCATCGGGAAGGTGCCAAGCTACATGTTTTGTCAGCTTCAACTCATATCAGATTTACATGATAGATGCATTACGAGTCGCAAATGGGCTGCTGATTTCGTAGCGAAATTCCTAGTAGTAGGCTTGGCTACTGGTCACAGAGTTGTGATGCCAAGTAGTAGGCCTGCTGGCTACCGCAGGGTGTTTAACTATCTCTTCTTCCGTGTTTGCTTCGTCAGAAATGTCCAAGGCTACATGTTTTCTCGGCTTGAACTCGGATCAGATTTACATGATAGATTTATGACGAGTCGCAAATTGGTTGCAGATCTCGTAGCGGAGTTCCTAGTTGTAGGCTACAGGTTGCGGACATGTGATTTTAAATAATAGGGCTGCAGGCTACTGCAGGGTGTCTAACTATCCCTTCTTCCATATTAGCAACATCGGGATCGTCCCAAGCTACATGTTTTCTCGGCTTGAACTCAGATTTGATTTACATGGTAGATCCATGACGAGTCGTAAAAGGGCTTCTGATCTCCTAACGGAGTTCCTAGTAGAAGGCTACTGGTCATAGAATTGTGATTCCTAGTAGCAGGGCTGCTGGCTAGCGCAGGGCGTCAAACTGTCTCTTCTTCCTTATTCGCTTCATCGGGATGGTCCCATGCTACATGTTTTCTCAGCTTAAACTCGGATCAGATTTGCGTGATAGATCCATGACGAGTCGCATATGGGCTGTTGATCTCGTAGCGGAGTTCCTAGTAGTTGGCTACTGGTCACAGAGTTGTTATTCCTAATAGTTTTGTTGCTGGCTATCGTAGGGTGTCAAACTGTCACTTCTTCCGTAATCACTTCATCGGGAAAGGTCCCAAGTTACATGTTTTCTCGGCTTGAACTCGGATCAGATTTGCATGGTAGATCCATGGCGAGTCACCAATGTGTTGATTATCTCGTAGCGGAGTTCCTAGTTGTAGACTACTGGTTGCGGACATGTGATTTTAAATTATAGTGCTGCAGGCTACTGCAGAGTGTCAAACTTTCCCTTCTTCCATATTTGCTACCTCGGGATGGTCCCAAGCTACATGTTTTCTCGGCTTGAACTTGGATCTGATTTACATGGCAGATCCATGACCAGTCGCAAAAGGTTCTGATCTCGTAGCGGTGTTCCTTGTAGAAGGCTACTGGTCACAGAATTGTGAGTCTTTGTAGTAGGGCTGCTAGGTAGCGCTGGACGTCAGACTATCTCTTCTTCCTTATTCGCTTGATCGGGAAGGTCCCACGCTACATGTTTTCTCAACTTGAACTTGATTAGATTTATGTGATAGATCCATGACGAGTCACATATGGGCTGTTGATCTCGTAGTGGAGTTCCTAGTAGTTGGCTACTGGTCACAGAGTTGTTATTCCTAATAGTAGGGTTGCTAGCTGTCGTAGGGTGTCAAACTGACACTTCTTCCGTAATCACTTCATCGGGAAAGGTCCCAAGTTACATGTTTTCTCGGCTAGAACTCGGATCAAATTTCCATCATAGATCGATGATGAGTCGCAAATGGGTTGATGATCTCGTAGCGGAGTTCCTAGTAGTAGGCTACTGGTCACAGAATAGTGATTCCTAGTAGTAAGGCTGCTGGGTACCGCGGGTTGTCAAACTATCTCTTCTTCCTTATTCGCTTCATCGGGAAGGTCCCACTACATGTTTTCTCAGCTTGAAATAGAATCAGATTTACATGATAGATCCATGACGAGTCACAAATGGGCTGCTGATCTCGTAGCGGAGTTCCTTGTAGTAGGCTAGGCTACTGATCGAAGAATTAGGATTCCTAGTTGCAGGGCTGCTAGATGCCGCAGGGTGTCAGACTATCTATTCTTCCAAATTATGATTCATCGGGAAGGTCCCAAGCTACATGTTTTCTCGGCTTGAACTCAGATCCGATTCACATGGTAGATCCATCACGAGTCGCAAATAGGTGTATGATCGCGTCGCGGAGTTCCTATTAGTTGGCTACTGGTCACAGAGTTGTGATTCCTTGTACAAGGGTTGTAGGCTCCCGCAGGGTGTCAAACTATATCTTCTTCCGTATTCGCTTCATCAGAAAGGTCCCAGCTACATGTTTTCTCAGCTAGAACTCGGATCAGATTTCCATGATAGATCCATGACGAGTCGCAAATGGGCTGCTGGTCTCATAACGGAGTTCCTTGCAGTTGGCTAGGCTACTGGTAACAGAGTTGTGATTCCAAGTAGTTGGGCTACTGGCTACCGCAAGGTGTCAAACTATCTCTTCTTCTGTGTTTGCTTCGTCGGAAACGTCCAAAGCTACATGTTTTCTCCGCTTGAACTCGGATCAGATTTACCTGATAGATCCATGACGAGTCCCAAATGTGCTGCTGATCTCGTAGCGGAGTTCCTAGTTGTAGGCTACTGGTCACTGAATTGTGATTTCGAGTGGTAGGGCTGTTGGCTACCGCAGGGTATCAAACTTTGCCTTCTTCCGTATTCGCTTCATCGGGAAGGTCCCAAGCTACATTTTTTCCGTGCTTGAACTTGGATCAGATTTACGTGGTAGATCCTTGACGAGTCACAAATGGGCAGTTGATCTCGTAACAGAGTTTCTAGTCGTAGGCTACTGGTCACAGAGTTGTGATTCTGAGTAGTAGGGCTACTCCCTACCGCAGGGTGTTTAACTATCTCTTCTTCCGTGTTTGCTTCATTGGAAACATCCAAGGCTACGTGTTTTCTCGGCTTGAACTTGGATCATATTTACGTTATAGATCCATGACGAGACGCAAATTGGCTGTTGATCTCGTAGCGAAGTCCTTAGTTGTAGGCTACTGGTTGCAGACATATGATTCTTAATTGTAGGGCTGCTGGCTACTGCAGGGTGTCAAACTATCCCTTCATCCATATTCGCTTCATCGGGATGGTCCCAAGCTACATGTTTTCTCGGCTTGAACTCTGATCAGATTTACGTGATTGATCCATTACGAGTCGCAAATGGGATTATGATCTCGTAGCGGAGTTCCTGGTTGTAGGCTACTGGTTCCAGACAAGTGATTCTAAATTGTAGGGCTGCGGTCTACTGTAGGGTGTCAAACTATCCCTTCTTCCGTTTTGGCTTCATCGGGATGGTCCCAAGCCACATGTTTTCTCGGCTTGAGCTTAGATCAGATTTACAATGTAGATCCATATCGAGTCACAAATGGGCTTCTGATCTCGTAGCGGAGTTCCTAGTAGAAGGCTACTGAACGCAGAATTGTGATTCCTACTAGTAGCGCTGCTGGCTAGCGCAGGATGTCAAACTATCTCTTTCTCCGTATTCGCTTCATCGGGAAGGTCCCAAGCGACATGTTTTCTCGGCTTCAACTCATATCAGATTCACATGGTAGATCCATGATGAGTCGCAAATGGGTGGGTGATCTCGTAGCGGAGTTTCTATTAGTAGGCTACTGGTCACAGAGTTGTGATTGCTAGTAGTTGGGCTGCAAGCTCCCGCAGGGTGTCAAATTAAATCTTCTTCTGTATTCGCTTCATTGGAAAGGACCCAAGCTACATGTTTTCTTGGCTTGAACTCGGATCAGATTTGCATGGTAGATAAAAGACGAGTTGCAAATGGGATGATGATCTCGTAGCGGAGCTCCTAGTAGTAGGCTACTGGTCATAGAGTTGTGATTGCTAGTAGTAGGGCTGCTGGCTACCATAGGGTGACAAACTATCTCTTCATTCGTATTCGCTTCATCGGGAAGGTCTAAAGCTTAATTTTTCTCGGCAGGAAATCAGATAATATTTACATGATAGATCCATGACGAGTCACAAATCGACTACTGATCTCGTACCGGATTTCCTAGTAGTAGTCTACTGGTCACAGAGTTGTGATTCCTAATATTAATGCTGCTTGCTACCACAAGTTGTCAAACTATCTCTTCTTCAGTATCCGCTTCATCGGGAAGGTCCCATGCTACATGTTTTCCTAGCTTGAACTCGGACCAGATTTACATGATAGATTGACGAGTCGCAAATGGGCTGTTTATCTCGAAGCGGAGTTCCTAATAGTTGGCTACTGGTCACAGAGTTGTGATTCCTCAAAGTAGGGCTGCTGGCTACCGCAGTGTGTCAAAGTATCTCTTCTTTCGTATTCGCTTCATCGGGAAGGTCCCACGCTACATGTTTTCTCAGCTTGAACTCGGACCAGATTTACATGGTAGGCCCATGACGACTCGCAAATGGGCTGTTGATCTCAAAGCGGAGTTCCTAGTAGTTGACTACTGGTCCAAGAGTTGTGATTCCAAATATTAGGGCTGCTCGCTACCGCAGGGTGTCAAACTATCTCTTGTTCCGTGTATGCTTCGTCAGGAAGGTCCCAAGCTACATGTTTTCTAGGCTTGAACTCGGATAATATTTTTATGACAGATCCATGACGAGTTGCAAATGGGCTGCTAATATCGTAGCGGAGTTCCTAGAAGTAGGCTATTGGTTATAGACTTGTGATTCTAAATTGTAGGGCTACCGGCTAATTCAGGCAGTGAAACTATCCCTTCTTCCATATTCGCTTCATCAGGAAGGTCCCAAGCTACATGTTTTCACGGCTTGAACTCGGATCAGAATTACATGGTAGATCCATGACGAATTGCAAATGGGCTGCTGATCTCGTAGGGGAGTTCCTTGTAGTAGGCTACTGGTCGCAGAATTGTGATTCCTAGTTTTAGGGTTGCTAGCTACCACACGGTGTGAAACTATCTCTTCTTCCGTATTTGCTTCATCTGGAATGTCCTAAGTTACATGTTTTCTCGGCTCGAACTCGGACAGATGTACATGATAGATCCATGACGAGTCGCAAATGGGCTACTGATTTCGTAGCGGAGTACCTAGTAGTAGGCTACTGGTCACATAGTGGTGATTCCTAATATTAAGGCTGCTGACTACCGCCGGGTGTCAAATATCTCTTCTTCCGTATTCGCTTCATCGGGAAGGTCTAAGGCTACATGTTTTCTTGCCTTGAACTCGGATCAAATTTACAACTTGAACTAGAATCAGTTTTACGTGATAGATCCATGACGAGTAGCAAATGGGCTGCTGATCTCATAGTGGAGTTCCATGTAATCGGCTAGGCTACTGGTCACAGAGTTGTGATTACAATTAGTAGGGTTGCTGGCTACTGTAGGGTGTCAAATTGTCTTTTCTTCCGTGTTTGCATCGTCGAAAAGGTCCAAAGCTACATGTTTTCTCGTCTTGAACTCGGATCAAATTTACATGATAGATCCATGACGACTCTCAAATGGGCTGCTGATCGCGTAGCGGAGTTCCTAGTTGTAGGCTACTGGTTGCCGACATGTGATTCTAAATTGTAGGGCTGCTGGCAATTGCTAGGTGTCAACCTATCCCTTCTTCCGTATTCACTTCATTGGGATAGTCCCAAGCTATATGTTTTCTCGGCATGAACACGGATTAGATTTACATGGTAGATCCAAGACGAGTGGCAAATGGGCTGCTGATCTCGTAGCAGAATTCCTAGAAGTAGGCTATAGGTCACAGAATTGTGATTCCTAATAGTAGGGCTGCTGGCTAGGGCTGGGTGTCAAACTATCTGTTCTTCCGTATTTGCTTCATCGAGAAGGTCCCATGCTACATGTTTTCTTAGCTTTAACTCGAATCAGATTTACGTGATAGATCCATGACAAGTCGCAAATGGGTTGATGATCTCGTAGCTGAGTTCCTAGTAGTAGGCTACTGGTCACAGAGTTGTAATTCCTAATAGTAAGGTTGCTGGCTATCGTGGGGTGTCAAACTGACACTTCTTCCGTAATCACTTCATCGGGAAAGGTCCCAAGTTACATGTTTTCTCGGCTAGAACTCGGATCAAATTTCCATCATAGATCGATGACGAGTCGTAAATGGGCTGCAGTTCTCGTAGCGGAGTTCCTAGTAGTAGGCTAGGCTACTGGTAACATAGTTGTGATTCCTAGTTGTAAGGCTGCTGGCTACCACAGGGTCTCAAACTATCTCTTCTTCTGTGTTTGCTTCGTCAGGAAGGTCCCAAGGTAGATGTTTTCTCGGTTTGAACTCGGATTAGATTTACATGATATATCCATGACGTGTGGCAAATGGGCTACTAGTCTCGTAGCGGAGTTCTTAGTTGTAGGCTATTGGTGACTGACTTGTGATTTTAAATTGTAGGGCTGCTGGCTAATTCAGGGTGTCAAACTATCTCTTTTTTCATTTCCACTTCATCGGGAAGGTCCCAAGCAACATGGTTTCTTGGTTTGAACTCAGATCAGATTTACATGACAGATCCATGACGAGTCGCAAATGGGGTGCTGATCTCGTAGTGGTGTACCTTCTAGTAGGCTACTAGTCACAGAGAGGTGATTCCTAATATTAAAGCTACTGGCTACCGCAGGGTGTCAAACTATCTCTTCTTCCGTATTCGCTCCATCAGGCAGGTCGCAAGAAACATGTTTTCTCGGCTTGAACTCAGATAAGATTTACATGATAGATCCATGCAAGTCGCAAATTGGCTGCTGATCTCGTAGCGGAGTTCCTGGTAGTAGGCTTGGCTACTGGTCATAGAGTAGTGATTCCAAATAGTCGGGCTGCTGCCTACCGCAGGGTGTTTAACTATCTCTTCTTCCTCGTTTGCTTCATCGGAAACATCCAAGGCTAGGTGTTTTCTCGCCTCGAACTCAGATCATATTTACATTATAGATCCATGACGAGTTGCAAATTGGCTGTTGATTTCGTAGCGGAGTCCCTACTTGTAGGCTACTGGTTGCAGACATATGATTCTAAATTGTAGGGCTGCTGGCTACTACAGGGTGTCCAACTATACCTTCTTCCGTATTCGCTTCATCGGGATGGTCCCAAGCTACATGTTTTCTCAGCTTGAACTCAGATCAGATTTACATGATTGATCCATTACGAGTCGCAAATTGGCTGCTGATCTCGTAGCAGAGTTCCTAGTTGTAGGCTACTGGTTGCAGACAAATGATTCTAAATTGTAGGGCTGCTAGCTACTGCAGGGTGTCAAACTATCCCTTCTTCCGTTTTCGCTTCATCGGGATGGTCCCAAGCCACATGTTTTCTCGGCTTGAGCTCAGATCAGATTTACAATGTAGATCCATAACGAGTCGCAAACGGGCTTCTGATCTCATAGTGGAGTTCCTAGTAGAAGGCTACTGAACGCAGAATTGTGATTCCTACTAGTAGGGCTGCTGGCTAGCGCAGGGTGTTAAACTATCTCTTTCTCCGTATTCGCTTCATCGGGAAGGTCCAAAGCGACATGTTTTCTCGGCTTCAACTCATATCAGATTCACATGGTAGATCCATGACGAGTCGCAAATGGGTGGATGATCTCGTAGCAGAGTTCCTATTAGTAAGCTACTGGTCACAGAGTTGTGATTGCGAGTAGTTAGGCTGCAAGCTCCCGCAGGGTGTCAAATTATATCTTCTTCTATATTCGCTTTATCGGAAAGTACCCAAGCTACATGTTTTCTTGGCTTGAACTCGGATCAGCTTTACATGGTAGATAAAAGACGAGTCGCAAATGGGCTGATGATCTCGTATCGGAGTTCCTAGTAGTAGCCTACTGGTCATAGAGTTGTGATTGCTAGTCGTAGGGCCGCTGGCTGCCATAGGGTGATAAACTATCTCTTCATTCGTATTTGCTTCATCGGGAAGGTCTAAAGCAAAAATTTTCTCGGCTTGGAATTATATAATATTTACATGATAGATCCATGACGAGTCACAAATGGGCTACTGATCTCGTACCGGATTTCCTAGTAGTAGGCTACTGGTCACAAAGTTGTGATTCCTAATATTAAAGTTGCTTGCTACTGCAAGGTGTCAAACTATCTCTTCTTCAGTATCCGCTTCATCGGGAAGGTCCCATGCTACAGGTTTTCCTAGCTTGAACTCAGACCAGATTTACATGATAGGCCCATGACGACTCACAAATGGGCTGTAGATCTCAAAGCGGAGTTCCTAGTAGTTGGCTACTGGTCGAAGAGTTGTGAATCCTAATAGTAGGGCTACTCGCTACCGCAGGGTGTCAAACTATCTCTTATTCCGTGTATGCTCCGTCGGGAAGGTCCCTAGCTACATGTTTTCTAGGCTTGAACTCGGATAATACTTTTATGATAGATCCATGACGAGTCGCAAATGGGCTGCTAATATCGTAGCGGAGTTCCTAGAAGTAGGATATTGGTTTCAGACTTGTGATTCTAAATTGTAGGGCTACTGGCTAATTCAGGGTGTCAAACTATCCCTTCTTCCATATTCGCTTCATCAGGAAGGTCCCAAGCTACATGTTTTCTCGACTTGAACTCGGATCAGAATTACATGGTAGATCCATGACGAGTTGCAAATGGGCTGCTGATCTCGTAGGGGAGTTCCTAGTAGTAGGCTACTGATCGCATAATTGTGATTCTTAGTTTTAGGGTTGCTAGCTACCACAAGGTGTGAAACGATCTCTTCTTCCGTATTCGCTTCATCGGGAATGTCCTATGTTACATGTTTTCTCGGCTCGAACTCGGACAGATATACATGATAGATCCATGACGAGTCGCAAATGGGCTATTGATCTCGTAGCGGAGTACCTAGTAGTAGGCTACTGGTCACATAGTGGTGATTCCTAATATTAAGGCTGCTGAATACCGCCGGGTGTCAAATATGTCTTCTTCCGTATTCACTTCATCGGGAAGGTGTAAGGCTCCATGTTTTCTCGCCTTGAACTCGGTTCAGATTTACAACTTGAACTAGAATCAGATTTTACTTGATAGATCCATGATGAGTCGCAAATGGGCTGCTGATCTCGTAGCGGAGTTCCATGTAATAGGCTAGGCTACTGGTCACAGAGTTGTGATTACAAGTAGTAGGGCTGCTAGCTACCGTAGGGTGTCAAATTATCTTTTCTTCCGTGTTTGCATCGTCGGAAGGGTCCAAAGCTACATGTTTTCTAGTCTTGAACTCGGATCAGATTTACATGGTAGATCCATGACGAGTCGCAATTGGGCTGCTGATCGCGTAGCGGAGTTCCTAGTTGTAGGCTACTAGTTGCCGACATGTGATTCTAAATTGTAGGGCTGCTGGCAATTGCTAGGTGTCAAACTATCCCTTCTTCTGTATTCACTTCATCGGGATAGTCCCAAGCTATATGTTTTCTTGGCATGAACACGGATCAGATTTACGTGCTAGATCCATGACGAGTTGCAAATGGGCTGTTGATCTCGTAGCAGAATTCCTAGATGTAGGCTACAGGTCACAGAATTGTGATTCCAAGTAGTAGGGCTGCTGGTTAGGGCTGGGTGTCAAACTATCTGTTCTTCCGTATTCGCTTCATCGGGAAGGTCCCATGCTGCATGTTTTCTCAGCTAGAACTCGAATCAGATTTATGTGATAGATCCCTGACGAGTCGCAAATGGGTTGATGATCTCGTAGCGGAGTTCCTAGTAGTAGGCTACTGGACTCAAAATAGTGATTCCTAGTAGTGGGGCTGCTGGCAACCGTTGGATGTCAAACTATTTATTCTTCCGTATTCGTTTCATCGGGAAGGTCCCAAGCTACACGTTTTCTCAGCTTGAATTCGAACCAGATTTACATGACATATCCATGACGAGTCACAGATGGGTTGTTGATCTCGTTGCGGAGTTCCTTGTAGTGGCTATTGGTCACATAGTTGTGATTCCTAATAGTAGGGCTGCTGGCTACCTCAGGGTGTTAAACTATTTCTTCTTCTATATTCACTTCATCGGGAAGGTCCCATGCTACACATTTTCTCGACTTGAACTCAGATCAGATTCACATGGTAGATACATGACGAGTCGTAGTTTGGTGGATGATCTCCTAGTGGAGTTCCTAGAAGTAGGCTACTGGTCACAGAGTTGTGATTCCTAGTAGTAGGGCTGCAGGCTACCGCAGGGTGTCAAACGATCTCTTCTTCTGTAATCATTTCATCCAGAAGGTCCAATGCTACATGTTTTCTCAACTTGAACTCGGACCAGATGTACATGATAGATTCAAGACGAGTCACAAATGGGCTGTTGATATCGAAGCGGAGTTCTTAGTAGTTGGCTACTGGTCACAGAGTTGTGATTCCTAAGCTACCGCTGGGTGTCAAACTATCTCTTCTTCCGTACTCGCTTCATCAGGAAGGTCCCATGCTACTTGTATTCTCAGCTTGAACTCGGACCAGATTTACATGTTAGGTCCTTGACGAGTCGCAAATGGGCTGTTGATCTCGTAGCGGAGTTCCTAGTAGTTGGCTATTGGTCAAAGAGTTGTGATTCCTAATAGTAGGGCTGTTGGCTACCGCATAGTGTCAAACTATCTCTTATTCCGTATTCGCTTCATCGGGAAGGTCCAAAGCTACAAGTTTTCTCGGCCTGAACTCGGATTAGATTCATATGGTAGATCCATGACGAATCGCAAATGGGTTGATGATCTCGTAGCGGAGTTCTTAGTAGTAGGCCACTGGTCACAGAGTCATGATTCGTAGTAGTAGGGTTGTTGGCTCCCGTAGGGTGTCAAACTATCTTTTCTTCCGTATTCGCTTCATCAGGAAGGTCCCAAGCTACATGTTTTCTCGGCTTGAACTCGGATCAGATTCACATGGTAGATCCATGACGAGTCGCAAATGGGTTGATAATCTCATAGCGGAGTTCCTAGTACTTGGCTACTGGTCAAAGAGTTGTGATTCCTAGTAGTTGGGCTACTCTAACGATGGGTGTCCCTCTATCTCTTCTTCCGTGTTTGCTTCGTCGAAAGGTCCCTAGATGCATGTTTTTTTAGCTTGAACTCGGATCAGATTTACTTGATAGATCCATGACTAGTCGCAAATGGGCTGCTGGTCTCGTAGCAGATTTCCTAGTAGTAGGCTACTGTTTACAGACTTGTGATTCCAAATTGTAGGGCTGCTGGCTACTGCAGGTTGTTAAACTATCTCGTCTTCCGTGTTTGCTTCATCGGGAAGGTCCCAATTAACATGTTTTCTCGGCTTGAACTCAGATAATATTTACAAGATAGAACCATGACGGGTCTATAGACACCTCCCGAGCGGGGCATCGCCATACAGTTTGATATCGTTTTTTTGCTCGTTTGGTTCTTTGCTTCATAAACCAAGATCATGGATATTCCCATGGCTAGGAACATCGCCACATGATAGCGGTTATCATCAAAACAGAGTCGCCACCTAGTTTGCTGAAGCTAGGAAAACAGATAGAGATTCTGGATACGGAAGCCAAAGGTACAGTAAGGGGAAGGTGTTAGGCACCCCTCTCTGCCTAGCCCTGAGGCTAGCCTATAATCATTCAACATAAGACATATAGATACTTTATTTAACCCTAACACATAATCTGTTTTCTTTGTGCCTTTAAATAGTAAATAAGGTGAGCTGAAACAATAAATGAACATGCGTCAGAAAAGCAGAAAACAAAACAATACGTGTGCCAGCAGATCGATTACTCGGCCGGTGAATGGATGTCACGGCCGAGTAATCATGCTGATTTTATGTACCGGCCGAGGGATCAAAGCCCCGGCTCGTGTTCTTCCTCACACCAGATAGAGAGTTTAACAGATGACTAAAATGCTACGATTAGTAAAATAAGCAGTAAATAAACCAAACCAGAGGCCGTTCGGCCTCACCACCTTGATCCCTCAGTTGCTTGATTGCTTTGGATCGATGGGGATTGACTGATTGATTGCTTCTTGAATGAAACCCTAGGGTTAGGGTTTGAACTCCGGGGTTTGATCGTCGGATTGATGGCCGCCTTCGAGATGTTAGGGCTTTTACAGAGAAGGTTTGAGAGAGTATATGGGCAGAGTTTCGTGGCTGATGAGGGTGTGAATCTGTGTTAATTTCGTGGTGCAAAGGCCTCTCTATATAGGCAAAGGGATGACTCACTCGGTCCAATCAAATCACGCGATTGCAATTGCAATTGCAATACAATTCGAACTCTTCATTGTAATCTCTGAACGTAGCCCGAACGCATCGGAGAGGTATCGTGGTTGGATCAAACAACCGACAGAACATTCGAGAGTCTGGAAAAGGTCGATCTGGCGGCCGAGCAAAGGATCTCGCGGCCGAGGAATGTTTGTGGCGGCCGAGGTATTGATCTTGCGGCTGAGGTTTTGATCTCTCAGGGATATTTTGCTAGCAACAGGTTGCTCGAGTGAAGGATGGATGTTAAGGCCATGAGATCGATGTTATGGCCGACCGATGGATTTTCCTAGAACACTGTGTTTCTGTCTGAAAGGCTATTTGGCTTTGGATTGGGTCCTCTAAGTGTCTCAAAGTTCTTACCATAAGTCCATGGATTTCACAAGATGGCAATCAGCAATCATCGAATCCATTTCATCATCGGGATGGTCCCAAGGTGGGACTTGAAATAATCGTTAGGCCAAATTGGGGTGTCTACAGGGTCAATAATGGGTTATTGATCTCGTAGCGGAGTTCCTTGTAGTTGGCTGTGGGATGATATTCCCGAACAGGCATGGTTATATGCCGAACACGTGATAACGATTGTGTAATAAGAAAAGTGATGAAAGGCACCATGATAATAAGGGCCCATGACCCGAAGTATACACCAAACAGGGGACTGTTTGGGCACGGGAACATGAGACGTCCTAGAGTCATACGATTTGTTCGGCGATGGAGACGTATTACTTAAGACAACAGTAATTAAGGTCCAGTCTGTTCGGCAAAGAGCTTGTCGGACAGATAGAGTCATTTTAAGAAAGGTAGCCTTAAGAGATAAGGCAGAATCAGTATTCCAGAAGGAATGTCCAATATCCAGTCAGGATAAGTGACGGAACAGTCCTGTTATAGAACGAATCCCATATAGGAGAGAGGTCCTACGATTAAGGAATCCCAGTTCATTGGGCGAGAAGATCCCTACGAAGGCCAGGATTTCTATACGAGACAGGAAACCTAGTGCGATAAGGATGCTTAAGCAACAAGCAAACGTGTGTCTATATATACGAGGTAGATCTAGAGGTAAAAGGTACGCAATACTTTGCATTCATTCTATACTTAACTACTGATAATTAGGGTTCGAAACAGTACGAGATACTAACTTAGGCATCGGAGGGCCTTTGCCACAAGAGGCAAAGGTGCTCTCACCCCTTGTCTGTCTTGCAGATTAGGGTTCAGGCGAAGGCAGGAGGGCTCGAACATCACGTGCACCCACAATAAATCTGTGCTGTTCAAGTAACCATCTGACTTTTTCCACCTACAATTGGCGCCATCTGTGGGAAACGAACGAGTTCCATTTGAAAAACAACCATGGTGGAAGTAGATCCAGTCACACCGCTCGCTGGGAAGAGCCAGGCTGGTGGGGGAGGGATGAATCCCATCCGGGTGCTCCAAAAAAGAATGCTGGTGGCCATAGCAGGAGGACGACGAGTAAATATCGTCCCCTGACCATTCAAGATGATCCCAAGAACAAAGAAGGTAGGACTGCTACGAACTCCACGAGAAGGAGCAAGTCCCACCACAGAGGAGAGTCGGGTGCGCATTCGAAAAGTGTGCATAATAATAGCGACATCCTCGATAAGAAGAGGCAAGAGATAGAGGAAGTTGCTCGATTAATCAAGAAACGAGAATATGAGATCCGTGAGATGGAGAAGATCAGAGATTATCCTGAGGATTCTGGACTGTCATGAAGACATTCCGGAAGGGATAAAGGGGCTATGGTGAAGTATAGGGCCGCCCCTTCGCACCGAAGAAGCCGGAGTAGAAGCCTTTCTCCAAGGAAGAAGAAGGCTTCTTCACGAAGAAGAAGAAGCAAAAGTCCGAAGGAGCGAGGACCCTCTCCACGAAAAAGGAGAGGCAGGAGTCGAAGTTCTTCCGTTAAGGAGGATACCCGAAAACATCATAAGGACAGGTACGAAAGACCTGAGTCCGATTGGGATAGGGTTAGGACGCATAAAAACAGAAAATAGGAGGCTGGAACAATGACTGCACGAGAAGCAGCAAGAAAAGCCCTCAGTAATATAGCAACATCTCCCTTTTCAAAGAAGTTATAGGAGGCACGATTACCGAGCAGGGTGAAGCACGGGGCCTTCGTACTTTACGAGACAAATGCAGACCCAGTTGCTCACATACAGCATTACCAGTAGGCTTTGTTTATGCATGATTATGTTTATGCATGATGGGGATGATGCTATAATGTGCAAGACGTTCCCGTCAAGTTTAGGGAAGGTAGCTTTGTCCTGGTTCCACAAGTTGGAATCACGATCCATACGAGGATAGACACAGTTGGCCAAGGAGTTCACTGTGTGGTTCTTAACAAGTAGAAAGGCTCCCAAGACGTTTGAAAATCTCTCTACGATGAAGCAGGGAGATAATGAGCCGATCAGAGACTATGCTAAAAGGTATTGGGAGACCTTTAATGAGATTGAAAGTTGTAGCAAAGAGTACGCAATTGCTACATTTAAAACAGGCCTGCCTGTTAGGGAGGAACTCTGTCGGTCAGTAAACAAACATCCTGTGTCGATGTTGGCGCACCTGATGGAACGAATCGAGCAACATGCTAGAATGGAGGACGACATTCTCCGTGAAGATGGCAAAGTTTCTGCCGAGCAGCCGAAAACACCAGCGAAAAAGGTGGATAAACCAAACCCCATGACTTATAAAGAGAGAAAGGAGTACGGGCAGGCTAAGAGAGAGCCATATAAAGAAAAACCAGCACCTGATCCCAAGTCATTCTTTTCAATAACAACAGTCTGGAAAGAGCCCATCTACAAGATTCTTTACCAAATAAAGAATCAGCCCTACTTCAAGTGTCCCCCGAGTCTAGGTGGGGACAAAGACGCGAAACATGCTACGAATCAGCACTGCAGTTACCACAAAGATTGGGGCCACATGACTGAGGATTGCGAAATGTTCAAGAAACATCTTGATGATCTGGTCTCTCGAGGGTATCTGAAGGAATATATCCAGGAGGACCCCAAAGAAAAGGGGAAAGCTATGGGAGATGGATTACGAACACAATCCTACAGGGGTAATCCATATGATACATGGATTGGCCGCACCTTATACGAGGAATGAGGTTAGGCTGCTCCAGAGGCAAGCCAAGCATGACCAGCATGTTATGAGATTGGGAAATAAGAGGGGACGAGAAACCAATGGAAGCAACGAAGGCATAGTCTTTACAGATGAGGATCTTGGAGATGTCCAAGTACCTCATAATGACGCCTTGGTCATTACCCAACGAATAGGGGAATACGACATTGAGAGAATTTTGGTGGACTCTGGGAGTTGTACAAAGGTCTTGTACTACGATGCATTCAAAAAATTGGGGTTAGCCCAATCAGATTTGGAATAATCAACAACGCCTCTGGTCGGGTTTGGAGTGGGAGTAGTCTGGCCCCTTGGTAAGGTAACACTGCCCGTTCGTGCAGGTTCTGTAGTTTTAGGGATAGATTTCTTAGTAGTTGACGTCCCATCCTCCTATAACGCGATTATAAGGAGGACTTGGCTGCATAAGATGAGGGCTGTTTCCTCTACGTATCATCAGATGGTGAAATTCCCTGGTTCCAATGGGATTGAAAAGATAAGAGGGAATCAGAAGGCAGCACAGCAGTGCCTGATCTCCATCAACAAGAAAATTCCAAAAGCCCATCAGATTCATACGGTGGAGGTGTCGGATCAACCGACTATCGAGGATGTCAGAAGAAATCCAATAGAAAAGGTAGTCAAAGGCCTGAAGAAAATACAGATCAACGAGATTGATCTAGAGAGGTATTTTTTGATTGGGGAATCGCTGCCCGCGCGGGAAGAGGAAGAACTGGTAAAGTTCTTAAAAGAGTATGTTGATGTGTTTGCTTGGGTACCAGAGGAGATGCTCGGTGTAGGTGCAGATGTGATCTGTCACCATTTAAATGTAGACCCCCAACATAAGCCTGTGATTCAAAAAAAGAGGAGGGCAGCTGTGCAGCAAGTTGATGTTGTTATTGAAGAGGTAGAATGACTACTGGAAGCCAAAGCAATACGTGAAGTTTACTATCCAAAATGGTTGTCCAACATTGCTGTAGTAAAAAAGAAGAATGGAAAGTGGCGTGTCTGTGTGGATTTCACAGATTTGAATAAAGCATGCCCGAAGGATAGCTTCCCCCTTTCCAGGATTGATCAGTTAGTTGATGCAACTGCTGGGTATGAACGGATGAGTTTCCCCGACGCATATCGAGGATATCATCAGATCGCCATGTTTGGGCCCGATCAAGAGAAAACTTCCGTCATTACACCACGAGGGTTGTACTGTTATAATGTAATGCCTTTTGGATTGAGATATGCAGGGGCAACATATCAAAGGCTGGCAACTATTATGTTTAAAAAGTTGCTTGGCAAGACTATGGAGGTTTACATAGATGATATGGTTGTGAAAAGTAGGACCAGACAAGGTCACGTTGCGAACTTGAAAGAGGCCTTTGATATCTTAAGGAAATATAGGCTAAAACCCAATGCCTCGAAGTGCGCGTTTGGGGTTGGTTCTGGAAAGTTCTTGGGACATCTCGTGACCATACAGGGGATCGAAGCAAACTCGGATCAGATATTAGCAATGCAAGGATTGCAGAGTCCTAAGACGACGAAGGAAGTACAGAGGTTAACCGGGATGGCTGCTGCCCTTAACAAATTCATCAGCCGGTCGAGTGACAAATGCAGGCCCTTCTTTCAGCTTTTGAAGAAAAGAGAAGGATATGAATGGGGAGCAGAATGCGAACAGGCATTCTAGGATTTGAAGCACTACCTGGCTAAAGCCCCACTTTTGTCAACTCCAGACCCGGGTGAGTCTTTGATTTTATATTTGGCAGTTTCCAAGCATGCTGTTAGTGCTGTGTTATTAAGAATTAAGGGATCTGAGCAACTCCCGGTTTATTATGTGAGTAAGACACTGTTGGATGCAAAGACGAGGTATTTGCCCCTTGAAAAACTGGTCCTTGCATTATGGACAACAACAAGGAAGTTGCCTCATTACTTCCAAAGTCACAGGGTTGTAGTTTATACTGAGTTCCCATTAAGATCGCTACTACAAAGGGCAGACTTTTCAGGGCGGATCTCAACGTGGTCTGTTGAGTTGATCCAATATGAAATTGACTTCCAGCTATGTACGGCAATAAAAGGCCAAGTGTTGGCTGATTTTGTAGCAGAATTCTCACCGATGGTAGCACCCAGGCCTCCTACGAGAAAGGAGCAATCTGTTCAACAACCCAGCAAGAAAAGAAAGATGCCTGCCGAACAGGACCCTCTGGAATGGAAATTATTCGTCGATGGTTCAGCATGTAATACTGGTTCTGGAGCTGGAGTCGTTCTGTTCCCTCCTGATGGAGTACTGGTTGAGCTCTCTGTTCGGCTGGGATTCAGCGCATCAAACAATGTGGCAAAATACGAGGCTCTGCTGATCGGCCTCAGGAGTGCAAAAACCTTAAAGGCCCAGAGATTAAGGGTTTATTGCGATTCTCAGTTAGTGGTATGTCAACTGTCCGGGGAATACGAGGCCCGGAGTGAGAAGATGGCAGCTTATGTGGAGGTGGCCAAAGATTTGCTTGATACCTTTGAAAAGGTATGTATTGAACAGATAAGCTCGAGACAGAATTCCCATGCGGATTCTTTGGCTTGGTTGGCTACTGCTGTTCCTACTGAGTTAAAGAGAAAAGTAACAGTTGATTATCTTGACGAACCAAGCATTGGGAAAAGTGTAGAATTGGTCCTGGACGTGAACCAGGGGCCCAGTTGGATGGATCCAATCATAGGGTTTCTACGAGATGAGACTCTTCCTTCTGACAAAAAGGATGCCCATAATTTCAAAACTAAATCTGCAAGGTTTTAGTTGTCTCCAGAAGGAAAATTATATTGGAAGTCCTTTACTGGGTCATACCTGCTCTGTGTGCACCCCGAGATGGTGCAGAAATTTCTTCACGAGATTCATGAAGGGACATGTGGAAGTCATGCAGGGGGTAGGTCCATAGCCCACCGAGCAATCACTCAAGGGTATTGGTGGCTGCATATACAGAGGATGCAAAGGTTTATGTGAAAATCTGTGAGAAGTGTCAAAAATTCTCACCAATGATTCGAACACCAGCCGAGGATCTGGTGCCCTTGACTAGCCCCTAGCCATTTGCTCAATGGGGGATGGACATCGTGGGTCCACTCCATAAGGCTACTGGGAACCGAAAATTCCTGTTGGTAGCAACAGATTACTTCACGAAGTGGATTGAAGCCGAACGTCTTGCCAAGATCACTGAACCTATGATAGAAAGGTTTGTCTGGAAGAGTATCATTACTCGTTTTGGGGTCCCATATTCACTGATTACAGATAATGGTTCCCAGTTCTAGAAGACGTTTAAAACTTTCTGTGCCCAGTATGGAATAAGAAATTATTACTCAACCCATGCTTACACTCAGAGTAATGGGCAAGCAGAGGCATCCAATAAGACCATTCTGGATGGGATCAAGAAAAGGTTGGATAAAGCGAAGGGCAAGTGGCCCGATGAGTTAGCACTGGTGCTATGGACACACCGAACAACGCCTAGGAGGTCTACGGGAAAGACCCCCTATTCTCTTGCTTATGTCACAGAGGCGGTCATTCCATTAGAGGTTGGTCTTCCCACTAATAGGACTGCACTAGTTGAAAGTGGGGGGAATGACAGGGCCCTCGAAATCGAGCTCGACCTTGCAGAGGAAAGACGGGAAAGGGCCTTGGTACATCTTGCTTCCTATCAGAAACAGCTTATGAAAAATTACAACAAGCATGTTCATCCTCGAGAATTTGGTGTTGGGGACCTTGTGCTACGAAAGGTGCTTGGCAACACCAAGGTGGCAAACGAGGGCAAGTTGGGGGCCAATTGGGAAGGCCCATATCGAGTAACTGAAATTGTGGGCATTGAGGCCTATAGGTTGGCGGACTTGGACGGGAACCCAGTGCCAAGGCCTTGGAATGTCCATAATTTGAGGAAGTTCTTTGTTTAAAGACTTCGTTTATTTTTTATTATTCTATTTAGGATTGCGTGATTTTGTGGAAATTATGAATAAAATTCCCTTGCGTTTCATTTTTTAGTTGCACGGGGTACGCATAACGACCCCCAGAGTTTCTAAGATTATGAATAAAATCGCATCTTTTGCAATATATTGATTTTTCAAAAATTTTGTTTCTCTATGACTTATGGTTGTTTTAATCTGTAAATACGAATAATGGCCTTATTTTCCCTTCTTCGTATTGGGGAGCAGGCAATGGGTACGAATAAACTCGATACGTATGAATGACCGTATCAACCTTACAAGTACGAGAAACTTCCTTTTAAGTACGAAACACTTAAAATTATACGAGTATGAATACACTTGCACTGCATACGTATATATGCACAGATTGCAATCAGGAACACTTAGTTGTGAACATGATAAGACATGACTATGCAAGCCTGGCAACCTACGAATATACGTAATAAAAGTACGAGAAACTTATCGAGTATGACGATGTTATGTTTGATGTGCCTGCGACCTCAGGAATGCATTAACTATCTAAATAGGAAATTTAGATAGACCAAGTATGGGAAACTTGGAACACATAAATAAACTTGCATGCAACATATGCATCCAAACATATACGGTTTAAGAGACCAATGAGAATTTATGACCACGAAGGGCCGACCAAAATGATTGGGCCTTGGAATGGCCACCAAAAAACAAGTGTTTTGCCACACAGGGCCGAATACCTGTATCATCAAAGTTTAAATGTACTAATGCCACGCAGGGCCAAAACCTACGGTCACGCAGGACCTGCCAAAATGTTTGGAAGGATTGAGAGACGACTTACCAAATTTAGTCCAGATTCTGGACCACGGGTTGGATCTCATTTGGAACCTCTGTGGTTTTTCCAGTGTTGATATCGCCATCAGCAGCTCGTTCCCCCAAATCGCTTGGATTGTTGGTTGTTGTCTGCACTTGTGCTTCCTCGAGCTGAGCACCCTACCGTTCAGATAGAACTTTCTGGGTCTCCATTTCAATGTTCTCATCAACATCTGCAAAATCATCAAACTGCTGGTCCACATTGTCTGCCAAGGTCTCATCTTGCACATGGGATAAAGCTGCGCGGCGGCTAGGCAGGTCATTTTCCACCCATAGAGGGCAATCATCTGCAGCTCCAATCTTGATTAGGCATGCCTCCCAGCCGGCTGCCCAAATTTGGTCCTGGATGGCTGGTATCTGACCCACGTAGTCCGCAGTAGCAGCATCAAACCCCTTCTCGTACCCAGCTTCAAAGGCTTCTTTCTTAGTGTTGTCAATCTCAGACAAAGCCTGTTTGAGATTGTCCTCAGCGGTGTCCAGCTTCTCTTTCGCATCGATGTAGTCGGCTTTGGCATTATCTCTCTCCCTCTCCAGCGTCATCACTATTCGGAGTAGTCTGGTATTGTCATTTAAAAGACTATTCCGTTCTGCCTCCACCTCTTGTATCTTTTGGCCAAGAGTGACCATTTTTTGAATGAACTACAGCAAACAATATACAGATTAAAATTCCAAAATTTAGTACTTGTTCGAAGCAAGGATAAATTGTAAGTCATGAAATGACTAGATATACCTTTATGCCACTGACGAGTCCAATGGAGAGTACCCGATCAGAGGGGGACGTGGCCTCTTTCTGCATGTCCACCGGCAGAAGGAGACCTTGTGCAAGGGCCGATGCCGTTTCTGAAGAACTGGCACTATCCCCAATATGCACAGGCCGGTCACCCCGGGTGAAAACAGGGGCCCAAATTTGAGGGGGAGCCTGGGTACTTGCAGACTGAGGCTGCACAAGTGATGCTTCAGCTTGGGCTGCTACATCTTCGGAGGACTGATCTCAGGTACATTTGTCCCGGTGGGCGTCCCCGGCTTCCAGAGAAGCATCTCGACCCCGCGGAGAGGAAGATGCGCTAGTTGACCCCCCTGGTACGCCGTGGAGGTGGCGGAGCTTGGCTAGTTGATGCCACCCGACCAGTGGCACCGCGACCCCTTGAGGAAACAGAAAGAAGGGTGCTCAAGTTCAACGATTGGCGCGTCATTATTTCAGAGCTCGGGGGTGAAGGAGAATACCCTTGCGATGATGATTGGCTAGTATCTCTGTCAGGGTTTGACTGTTCGGCACGACGTGGTGTGGACCTTCTAAGCACTAGACGAGGTAATGGGATTCCTTCTGAAATTGGTACCTCGCCTGGCTGTCCGGCGATAGTAACCCCCGAACTGGTTCTCTGGTTTCTTGTCTGGGGAGCCGCAGACTTAGAAGCGCCGCTGGTGCTCGAGATCGTCAATCTCCTATCTATAAAACCCTTATAAGCAGGGTCATATCCTAACAGCACGTTGGCGTCACGACCTCACCTTGCAGTTCGTGTGCCCGGCACTCTCTTGTATTTCAGTACCTTGTTTATGTCCTCTGTATGAACATAACTTGGTTCTCTATGCGGCCTCTTGTTAGCATTTGTTGCTGTAAGGCAGAGCGAAGTAAAGAATTACATAAACAACAATATGTTCAAGATTCAGAAGCACTGAAAGTGAAAAGCGAAATTTAGGAGCATACGTGGGTGGCCCCACACGTGGGGGCAATGAAGGCCCACCACCTGGCCGTCTTCCCCTTGTGGCTCAAAAGCTCCAGTGATGTATAGAAAATCAATCTCGTGATCCCGAGCAAAGTCTGGAAGGTTTAGCATGAAACATTTGTCTACCTTCCTAACTTTAAAATAGTAAGTATTGTACTCATGATTGAGCACTATACTGTACCACCATTGCAGTTCCCAAAGCCCAAGCTGCATTTCCAGAATTTCATTTAACGCTACCATTCCCATTATGAGCCTAAAAACATTGGTTGAAACTTGCATGGGAGTAAGTCTATACTAGTTGAGGACTCGACGGAGTAATGGATCGAGGGGGAAACAAACTCCGCCCTCAACAATGGCCACAATTGGGATACACGTCCTATCCCATGAACCGTCATCCTTATCTGCACCTAGAGGGGTGAGTTCATGCTCTACATTATCAGGGACACGATATTGAGTTCTAAAAGCTGCCATGGCGGCAGGGGTTTCGCAAAGTTTTCTAAACTTATCGGGTTTGAGTTCACTATCACCTTCATCCGCCATGGATGTGTCAGAAGGACACTACGAGCGAAATAAAATCAGAAAAATGGGTACGAGAGGAACCCTAAGCGTGACAGAATCTGAGAATGAAGATCTCAGAAGAACGCGGAAAGAAGAGGGAATGAGAAATCTTACGATGGCTACAATGGACGCTACGGCTACAATCGAAAACAGCAGGCGGTGGTGATGGCTGAAACAGAGCTCTCGCCTGGATTTTTAGAGAGAGAAAGAGGCGATTTGAGTTTTTGATTGGAAAAACCCGAAAAGACCCCTTTTTTGGGTTTAGGGGAAAGAGATGGAGACGGCACGTCTCCTCTCACTCCGTTAGGTAAAAAGTAACGGATTAAGGGGTCTGGTAGAGTATCGTTTCAATGCCGTCTGACTTGAACGTCAGCTCGAATTAAATGCAAGACGTATGAAGTACGCCACGTGGAGCTCATGCTTTGAGAAAGCATAATGACTAAACCGCCAAATCATCAAATGGACATCAATGCTATATCTGCACGGGACATCACGAAGCTCGGCCCATGGTTAGTTTTTGAGAAGCTTTACCCATTGACCCGAACAGTTTCATTGGGCAAAGCTGGGGAGCAATTGTGGGATGATATTCCCGAACAGGCATGGTTATATGCCAAACACGTGATAACGATTGTGCAATGAGAAAAGTGATGAAAGGCACCATGATAATAAGGGCCCATGACCCGAAGTATACACCGAACAGAGGACTGTTCGGGCACGGGGACATGAGACGTCCTAGAGTCATACGATCTGTTCGGCAATGCAGACGTATTACTTAAGACCACAGTAATTAAGATGTAGTCTGTTCGGCAAAGAGCTTGCCGGACATATAGAATCATTTTAAGAAAGGTAGCCTTAAGAGATAAGGCAGAATCAGTATTCCAGAAGGAATGTCCAATATCCAGTGAGGATAAGTGACGGAACAGTCTTGTTATGGAACGAATCCCATATAGGAGAGAGGTCCTACGAGTAAGGAATCCCAGTTCATTAGGCGAGAAGATCCCTTCGAAGGCCAGGATTCCTATATGAGATAGGAAACCTAGTGCGATAAGGATGTTTGAGCAACTAGCAAACGTGTGTCTATATATACGAGGTAGATCTAGAGGTAAAAGGTACGCAATACTTTGTATTCATTCTATACTTACTGTGGGCAGCATGCCCTGGAATTTCCGGATTCCAAAGCGCGAGGGCCCATAATCGAGGGAGCGCAAGCGGAGAAGCAGGCGCTCGCAAAACACAGAGTCGCCACCTGGGTTTGAAGGTCCGTCACCCAAGGAATCGTATTTCGAAGCACCTGCCGCGCTATTTGATTTGAAAAAGTGAAGGAACCTATCCGTCATAACCATATCTGGGTTCGGGAGCCAGGTTACGAGAGGGGAAGGGTTTTAAGGCACCCCTCTTGCCCAATCCGGAGATCGGTCTCTAGTTACGCAATTTGCGAAAATGTGATTCTTCTTTTATTAACCAATTTTAGCCAATTAGGGCGGGGGAACAGTTAATCGGGGATTAAGCTGTAACATTTTTGCAAGATGTGATAGATGGCATGTTTGCTCTATTTGAAACAGTTAGTACTGGATGAAAGCAATTTCTTTGTTCCCTACGGCCAACCACTCTCTTGGAGTATCGTGCGCAGGAAACCAGTATGCACTGATCAAGTCAATGCATGCTAGTCACACCTGCGTGCGCTACTACAAGACCTGCGCGCGCCAGTAAGCCTAAGCCCACAACTCTTATTCTCAAACCCTTTGGGCTCTGGAAGGACCAGTGCACACCCAGGACAAACCAAGCAGTTGATAAGCAGTTATAATATACAGTTTAAAGGCTGAAAAGTCCTACAAGTAAACAAAACAGTCCATAAACAATGTGGACAAAACAGAGACCAAAGGCCTAGTTACCCATAATTATCCCTGCAAGGCCAACCACTGGTCCGAAGCAAACCATCGCGCGAGACAATCATTCTATCGCGCGAGTGTGCGCCCTGGCGCGCGAGGGTGCGACTCAGGCGCGCGACAGTGCGCCCTGGCGCATACTCACGCGATGATGTCAGTCTATCGCGCGAGGGACTGGATCAGACCAGTGCTTGGACGGGACAGGCCGTCATTGCTGGGGATCAAGCTATCCTCGACACAAAGTATTCCAACAAACACGGGTAGGTCGTGTCAGGGAGGTTAAATTCCATCTGTTGGGAATCAGAGGCAATCTCCTTATCAAAGACCATCCGAGACAGAGCAATAAGCCTGCTGGAAGATGCACTTGCGGCTAGATTGAGGGTGATTGTCGTTCGGGACAGGCCAAGACGGACTCTCCTGGGGAACAATCAGTTGAGGATGAACGGACCATTGGACGATATCTGATCGTCGTCATGGACTGGATGGACAATGTGCTGATTGCCGTTTGATGAAATGGACAGGACTGGCTGCCGTGAAAGCGGACGGGGAGATCAATGTGCCGAATGATCAAACCGTTGGGGAACTTTGCAATCTTGATGGAAGGATCATCAGTATAAATGATCGAACCGTTGAAGCCGGGGCGGAAACATCGTATAAATGATCAAACCGTTGAAGACTAGATGGGTATAAATGATCATCGGTATAAATGATCAAACCGTTGCGACTCAGGGTGGAAGGATCATCACTATAAATGATCAAACCGTTGAAGACCGGATGGGTATAAATGATCATCGGTATAAATGATCAAACCGTTGCGGTCAGGGTGGAAGGATCATCGTGATAAATGATCAAACCGTTGAAGACCGGATGGGTATAAAATGATCATCAATATAAACGATCAAACCGTTGCAATCAGGGTGGAAGGATCATCGGTATAAATGATCAAACCGTTGAAGACTAGTTCGGTATAAATGATCATCAAAAGATAAACGATCAAACCGTTGCGGTCAGGGTGGAAGGATCATCGGTATAAATGATCAAACCGTTGAAGACCGGATGGGTATAAATGATCATCAATATAAACGATCAAACCGTTGCGTCAGGGTGGAAGGATCATCGGTATAAATGATCAAACCGCTGAAGACTAGATGGGTATAAATGATCATCGGTGTAAACGATCAAACCGTTGCAAAGGGTGGAAGGATCATCGTATAAATGATCAAACCGTTGAAGACGGATGGGTATAAATGATCATCGGTATAAATGATCAACCGCTGCAGTCAGGGTGGAAGGATCATCGGTATAAATGATCAAACCGTTGAAGACGGATGGGTATAAATGATCATCGGTGTAAACGATCAAACCGTTGCAATCAGGGTGGAAGGATCATCGGTATAAATGATCAAACCGTTGAAGACGGATGGGTATAAATGATCATCGATGTAAACGATCAAACCGTTGCAACAGGGTGGAAGGATCATCGGTATAAATGATCAAACCGTTGAAGATGGATGGGTATAAATGATCATCGGTATAAATGATCAAACCCGTTGCGGTCAGGGTGGAAGGATCATCAGTATAAATGATCAAACCGTTGAAGACTGGATGGGTATAAATGATCATCAGTATAAATGATCAAACCGTTGCAGTCAGGGTGGAAGGATCATCAGTATAAATGATCAAACCGTTGAAGACTGGATGGGTATAAATGATCATCAGTATAAATGATCAAACCGTTGCAGTCAGGGTGGAAGGATCATCAGTATAAATGATCAAACCGTTGCAGTCAGGGTGGAAGGATCATCAGTATAAATGATCAAACCGTTGAAGAATGGATGGGTATAAATGATCATCAGTATAAACGATCAAACCGTTGCAGTCAGGGTGGAAGGATCATCAGTATAGATGATCAAACCGTTGAAGACTGGATGGGTATAAATGATCAGCAGTATAAATGATCGAACCGTTGCAGTCAGGGTGGAAGGATCATCAGTATAAATGATCAAACCGTTGCAGTCAGGGTGGAAGGATCATCAGTATAAATGATCAAACCGATGAAGAATGGATGGGTATAAATGATCATCAGTATAAACGATCAAACCGTTGCAGTCAGGGTGGAAGGATCATCAGTATAAATGATCAAACCGTTGAAGACTAGATGGATATAAATGATCATCAGTATAAATGATCAAACCGTTGCAGTCAGGGTGGAAGGATCATCAGTATAAATGATCAAAACAGTTGAAGACTGGATGGGTATAAATGATCATCAGTATAAATGATCAAACCTTTGCAGTCAGGGTGGAAGGATCAACAGTATAAATGATCAAACCGTTAAAGACTGGATGGGTATAAATGATCATCAGTATAAACGATCAAACCGTTGCAGTCAGGGTGGAAGGATCATCAGTATAAATGATCAAACTGTTGAAGACTGGATGGGTATAAATGATCATCAGTATAAACGATCAAACCGTTGCAGTCAGGGTGGAAGGATCATCAGTATAAATGATCAAACCGTTGAAGACTGGATGGGTATAAATGATCATCAGTATAAACGATCAAACCGTTGCAGTCAGGGTGGAAGGATCATCAGTATAAATGATCAAACCGTTGAAGACTGGATGGGTATAAATGATCATCAGTGTAAACGATCAAACCGTTGCAGTCAGGGTGGAAGGATCATCAGTATAAATGATCAAACCGTTGAAGAATGGATGGGTATAAATGATCATCAGTATAAACGATCAAACCGTTGCAGTCAGGGTGGAAGGATCATCAGTATAGATGATCAAACCGTTGAAGACTGGATGGGTATAAATGATCAGCAGTATAAATGATCAAACCGTTGCGGTCAGGGTGGAAGGATCATCAGTATAAATGATCAAACCGCTGAAGATCGGATGGGTATAAATGATCATCGGTATAAATGATCAACCGTTGCGGTCAGGGTGGAAGGATCATCGGTATAAATGATCAAACCGTTAAAGAACCGGATGGGTATAAATGATCATCGAGATAAATGATCAAACCGTTGCGGTGTGGAAGGATCATCAGTATAAATGATCAAATCGTTAAGACCGGATGGGTATAAATGATCATCGGTATAAATGATCGAACCGTTGCGAAGTTTTGAAAGGATCATCGATAAATGATCAAACCGTTGCGGAGGGTGGAAGGATCATCGGTATAAATGATCAACCCGATGAAGAATGGATGGGTATAAATGATCATCGGTATAAACGATCAAACCGTTGCAAAGGGTGGAAGGATCATCGGTATAAATGATCAAACCGTTGAAGACTGGATGGGTATAAATGATCATCGGTATAAATGATCAAACCGTTGGAGTCATTTGACAGGACCGGCTGTCGTTGATTTGAAACGGGCAAATACTGGATGGGTATAAATGATCATCAGTATAAACGATCAAACCGTTGCAGTCAGGGTGGAAGGATCATCAGTATAAATGATCAAACCGTTGAAGACTGGATGGGTATAAATGATCATCAGTATAAACGATCAAACCGTTGCAGTCAGGGTGGAAGGATCATCAGTATAAATGATCAAACCGTTGAAGACTGGATGGGTATAAATGATCATCAGTATAAATGATCAAACCGTTGCAGTCAGGGTGGAAGGATCATCAGTATAAATGATCAAACCGTTGAAGACTGGATGGGTATAAATGATCATCAGTATAAACGATCAAACCGTTGCAGTCAGGGTGGAAGGATCATCAGTATAAATGATCAAACCGTTGAAGACTTTTGACAGAACCGGCTGTCGTTGATTTGAAACGGGCAGATCGCTGTACAAAGTGATCAAGCCATTGAAGATGGACAGGACCGGCTGTCATTGATTTGAAATGGGCAGATCGCTGTACAAAGTGATCAAGCCGTTGAAGATGGACAGGACTGGCTGTTGTTGATTGAGATGGGCAGATCAATGTGCAGAATGATCAAGCCGTTGAAAATTGGACAGGACCGGCTGTCGTTGTGTTGATCCAAGTAGCACAAGCAGTGGTTATCCTTGATAATAACATGGATAGAGACAAGGCGGACTGCAGCTGGGGAGAAATTGGTGATAACTGCTGATTGGGCCTCAGGCCTGAATTTACCTGCGCGCGCTAGTATAGGTCGCAGGCTTGACGGTTGCCATGGAAAATGAGATAAGGAAAGCGGCATGTGACACCCCTCTTATAACTGCCATGGAGCAGCAGCTCTGGCTCCTGTTCGAGTAGTGACTTGATCCTAGGTATGAATCCCATGTATGAATCCCAAAATCTTGATTACTTGCTGCTTTCGATACTGGACAGGCATGCTTTGGCACTTGATTGTCATTTCCTGCTTTCAACATTCGACGTACAATATGCATGTATACTAAATTGAATGCACAAATTGAAAGTGCAGATGCAAGCTAAGGGCGGCTCCTAAGAGGACAACGATGCCTAAGGACTACCACTGAATCTCATTACTATACTGTCTGTTACTTTTGAGATGTGCACCCAGATAGATAGACATTGAGCGGGCTAACGGGCCCCAGTTGATGTTTAGCAATGAGATTGGGCCTGCATGCCCCCTTTCTTCGATGTTTGGGCAGATCAGCCCCAGAGATGCTCTGCTTGGCCTTGGACTGACGAGCCCTTGCTATTCATGAGATTCCATAGCTTGTGGATTACAGGAGCTGGGGTAGCAATATAAAAATTGCATTTTCCAATTTATTGACTCTCTTTTGCAAGTGTTGAAGAGAATGTAAAAACTAACCACTAATATCTAATTTGCATTGACAAGTAACCTGAATCGACACACAGATACGAGTACATGTACAGACTCGCCTAGCTTGAATGGAAAAGGGAGGAAGAGCCCCAGAATACAATGCGAACCTTTAGGCACACGGAATACAATGAAGTTTTGGGCATTAAGTAGCCAAAACTCACAACATTCCTTAGACGGGTGAAACTGACACTTGCGAGAGACGCAAAAAGGCACAAAGACCTGTACAAACAGAATCGAGAAAAGCATCTCGACATGACAATTGATTGAAAAACTAGAAAAAAATGCCACAAAGACGGACATAAGACGCAGATGATGATTCGTATAAGCCCGGACTGAAACCGACACCCCCGTGCAGTCATATTAAGTCCATATGACTTGCATGGTATGACAAGACTTGGCAAAAGCCCCTGGAACAACATTCGAGGGCAGCAGCAGGCTACCGCTGGAATTGAAAGAGGACGCATAGGACTGAAACCAACGCGAATCACTTTGAACAAACGCGCGTGACTATAAGTTAGCACGCAGACCTCGCTGAGTTTAGAATAAACTGTGAGCCATTAGGTTTCTAGCATTTCGTTCTGTTTTTGATGCTTCAAATATTTTTAAGACTTTATGCTCAGCCTGTAAATAGAAATAGCAGTTTCGCAATAAAATTGAAAGACAAAGGTTTTTCCCCTTCTGGTTCTTCCAATGCAGTTTGATCTTTGATCCTCTCCGACTTTTGATGTGTACCAAGACGTCAACCATGGATCCAATTTGATAGATTGTGACCGAGTCTCGAAGAGAAACTGCCTACGTATCCCACTTTGGGGAATCAGGTCAAAACGTAGTTCAGGCTAAGGTTCACTCGTGTGTTTACCTCTCCTTTTGTGCTCTAACTTTTGCTTAGTACTGCCCATTCGGGTCTTCAGTCTAGCGAGCTTTCAAATATTGCCTATTCATTTTTGCCTAGACCCCCTTCATAGGTTTTCGGGCTAGCAGGCTGCTCTAACTTTTGCTTGGAACTGCCCGCCCTTGGGGTTTTCAGCCCAACAAGCTTCTCTCAGGGAAAAGTAGCTTTCGAATTGATCCAGGTTGACCAAGGTTTTGAAATTGTTGCTGTCGAGGTCACAATCTTTGGCTGTAGCCCCAGATACAATGGCTTTGATGACGTAGGGTCAAGAGTGCTTCGGTTGGAAATGCCTTACTCCGGGCCATTTTGTACACTATCTCATTTGTACTTGGCGGAACGCCACAGTTGTGCTTTTGAACATGGTATGAGGCCCGGAGCCTTTGGTGTTTCTGCTTTCTGGATTGGCACCCGATAGCAAGGGGTTTGATGTTTGTTTGTCTCAGGATCAACGCAAGGCGTGACTCAATGAGACCACACCAAGATGTTTGATGAATTCTTTGAGTTTGTCTGACCGGGTCTGATGCTCCTCTGGGAACAGTGCTTGGACGAACTTTGAACCTTTCAGGAGGTTATACTTGTCTTTCAAGTTTATTGAAAATTACTTCTTCTTTTAATAGACTAAGCATGCCTTTTATTTTCCCTTTCGACAAGAGAACACATTTCCTTGGGAATGGTCCCATCGAAATTTATCCCTTCATCGTCAGGGTCGACACAGTTTATTCAAAAGCTAGCGAAGTACTTGGAAGCAGAATAATGCATATCATAAAAACCCACGGGGTTTGCCAAGTATAGCAGACTCGAAACTTGAAATAAAAGCTACGACGTGGAGGGCCAAGAGGCACAACTTCCGACTCAGAGCTAGACCTTTAGGCAAACGCAAAAGACTCTGTGTCAGATTCAGACATATTGCCAATGCAAACTAGACGCAGTTTCGAAAATGCAATATTTAAAAAGCTACCCGTAGCTTCCACAAAAAGAGGTAGGATTCAGCAGGCGGCAGACCCAAGCAACAGCACTTCGGCTCCTTTAGCTTCTTCAACCAAACCTACTCGGTGCTCCTTTGATCAATGGACCTCAGTCTGTCGGTCCTCTCATTTGCAAGCCCCTCATCACTGTCAATCCAGATGTTAGCAGTGAAAACCTCATTCGCACAAACAACTGCCAGCAGGCTGTCCTCAGACTCGGACGGGATGGATGTAGCCGGCTTGGAGTTCAGGTTGATTTGAGTAGAGTTGATAGTTATCTGAGCAATCAGAGGATCAGACCCGTGTTGAGGTAAGGAGTTGGAAATGACGTTGGGCTTTGGGGAAACTTGAACCGTGCCATCGTCAATAAGATCTTGTATCTCGTGTCGGAGACGTAGCAATTATCAATGAGATGGCCAGGCATTTGGTGGAAAGCACGGAAATGGTTGGCATTGTAGCTGGCTGGAAGGACTTTAGGTGGGGAAGTTGGGGTCAAAGGTTTGAGGTGCCCAGACTTGACGAGTTTCTCCATTACTGTAGATAAAGATGCCTCAAACACAGAGAAACTCCGGGGTTGAGTTCGGGCTCGGAAGGTTTGGGTGTTTTGAACCTGATTGACATCGGCTTTTGATGGGGGTGGGGTTGTGATGATGCCACAATCAATGAGATCTTGAATGGCATGTCAAAGCCGGAAGCAGGCATTGGTGGAATGACCAGGCATTTGATGGTAGGTGCAATAGAGGTTATGCTTGAAATTGGGTGATGGATTTTTGGGTAGAGGAGTTGGATTGAGGGGTTTGATGGCACCAGTATCAAGGAGTTTCTCACAAACTGAGGCCAAAGGTGCAGAGAAGCATGAGAAAGTCCTTGGTGGGTTCCGGCGAACAGATTGAGAATTCAAAGTGGAACCCCTATTTGCTTTGCAATCACACCACATTGCCTCATCAACAGGATGCATTCTTTCGCCTTCGGGGTTGAAATCATCACTAAGCATGTCTTCCCTTTCGGCAATGGTTGTGAATAAGGACCCAGCATCCTCCTTTGGGTAGGTCCTGGCCTCATGAAACTCAGCCAGGTCTTTGAACATGTCCTTCGGGCACAACTTGATCCCAACCGCAGAAGCGTGGTAGGCTTGAGAGAGTTCTTTGACTTGTCCGATATCTGGTTGTCGGGTTGTAGAGGTAGAGAGGCCAACGAATCCCTGGACCATAATCATCTGTTTGTCCATCTTGTGACCCAATTCCTCTACAGCTTTCCTGAGGCCAGCTCCATTTGTGCTGCCATTCTGAATTACTGAACAAGGTAGGCGATATAACCTTGGAAGCGAAGGTGTAACAGCCCCAGCAGACTCTCCAAAATAGGTTTGGCTCTTATCTTCGGTATCATCCGACAATGCAATGACCCAAAGCTTTGACAATAAAGTAATGAAAGCTCAGTGCGTTCTTTCAGCAGTTTATTGAAAGAATTGAAAGAGCAAAAATGCACAAGTCATCGTCGTCAGTGTCCTCCTAGACTCTAAAACTAGAGACGAGCTTGTCTCATGATGTTCGGACGCTGCCAAAATCCTCAAATTTCTTTTCGAGGGTGTATCCTTTGAATAGATCAAGCTGATCCTAAGAGATGTCAAAACAGACTAAGTCTTCGACTAGTCCCTTTTGAAGATTCGACTTTGAACTTGGAACAACTCGGTATTGATGGCGTGACACCTTTACCGGGGTGGCTTCAGCGACAACGCGCGTTAGCCGGGCGGTGTACGTGCTTAGCACGATAACCAAAATGACATCAATATCACGACATCAACACTTTGTGGTTCCTTATTTTTGGTTGAATCTTCAACCGGGCATGAGCCAAGGATTTAATAAGGTTTGATTTCCCAAAGTCTCGCTGATCTAAGGACTTTGAAAACTTACAACATGCACCATCGAGATGCACAACTCTTCATCGGGTCTAGCAGTGTCTAAATTAGCATAAGACAGACTCGAAAGCGAGAGACAACCTAGAAGCCACCCTAAACATGCCCCTATGCAAAATGACGTGTATGTATTTACAGTTCCAGAGACGCGTTTGCCTCATGAATTTCAGACGTTGCCAGAATCCTCAGAATTCTTTTCGGCGATGTGTCCTTGAGTAGATCGACAGATCCTAAAAGATGTCAAAATAGACTAAATCTTCGTCTAGTCCCTTTTGAAGATTCAACTTTGAATTAGAAACAATTTGGCATTGATGACATGGCACCTTAACCTCGAACAACGTGGTGTATAGTGACAACGCACTTCAACCAGGGTGGCGCCAGTGACACGGCATCAATACTTTGTCGTTCCTTATTGTCGGTTGAATCCTCAATCAGACTTGAGCCGAGGATTTAGCAAATTTTGATTTTTCAAAGTCTCATTGAACTAAGGACTTTGCGATTGATAACGAACATTCGACAGAATGAACGACTCCTCATCGGGTCCAACAATGTCTTAGACAGCGTAAGACAAACTCGAAAGAGAGAACTGTCCTAAGCATGCTCCTATGCAAAACAGTGTATGTACAGTGCATGCGATAGGGAAAGCAGTAACACGTAGACAGTATATGGGGTTAGATGCAAATAGATCCTACCCTGCAGGTACCTGTCCTAATTTGGAGAGTTCTAATGCTTTGTATATGCAAAGGCCGGTTTTGGTTCGTAACAGGTTCCTCGGACTAGGGCCACAGATATACCTCCCGTTGCCCACGATATCGTTGAGCAACAGTCAAACGGTAGCATGACCCATCATCGTCGAAGGTTGTTAGTCATTCGGGGTCCCCGGGCTCCGGTAAACGATGCCGGATTGCCAAAACGATCCAACGAGGCTTATCCCACATCGATGCAAATGAGATGCTAGAAATTGATTAAGAAGAAGAAGAATCACAAAATCACAAAATGCCTTTTCAAGCTCGGCTCACTTTATTTAGTCCATCTTTAGAGGAAACTACGCAAATGAACAATCGAAAAAGTCCCAGATCGGATTGGCCGAACACGAGGTCCTGTTAAATCACCATTCCAACCTTCGGCAGCGCGAAACTCACCGTTTTGACAGACTTTTAAGGAATTGTTCGCAAACGTATTAAACTCTAAGTATGAATTAATATTGGTTCGATTATCCCCAGCAGAGTCGCCACTGTGGGCAACATGCCCTGGAATTTTTAGATTCCAAGATGCAAGGGCCCATAATCGAGGGAGCGCAATAGCGGACAGAGGCTGTGCACGCGCTCGCCAAAAATACAGAGTCGCCCTAGAATTTCCGGATTCCAAAGGGCGAGGGCCCATAATCGAGGGAGCGCGAGCGGAGAAGCAGGCGCTCGCAAAACACAGAGTCGCCACCTGGGTTTGAAGGTCCGGCGCCCAAGGAACCGTATTTCGAAGCACCTGCCGCGCTATTTGATTTGAAAAAGTGAAGGAACCAGTCCGTCATAACCATATCTGGGTTCGGGAGCCAGGTTACGAGAGGGGAAGGGTTTTAAGGCACCCCTCTCGCCCAATCCGGAGATCGATCGCTACTTAGGCATTTTGCGAAAATGTGATTCTTCTTTTATCAACCAATTTTAGCAAATTAGGACGGGGGAACAGTTAATCGGGGATTAAGCTGTAACATGTTTGCAAGATGTAATAGATGGCATGTTTGCTCTATTTGAAAAAGTTAGTATAGGATGAAAACAGACTGCTGTGGGAATTAGACAGACTGAAAAGCCCCTGTCTTGGAGTATCGTGCGCAGGAAACCAGTATGCACTGATCAAGTCAATGCATGCTAGTCACACCTGTGTGCGCTACTACAAGACCTGCGCGCACCAGTAAGCCTAAGCCCACAACTCTTATTCTCAAACCCTCTGGGCTCTGGAAGGACCAGTGCACACCCAGAACAAACCAAGCAGTTGATAAGCAGTTATAATATACAGTTTAAAGGCTGAAAAGCCCTACAAATAAACAAAACAGTCCATAAACAGTGTGGACAAAACAGAGACGAAAGGCCTAGTTACCCATAATTATCCCTGCAAGGCCAACCCACCGGGTCGGCAAACCATCGCGCGAGGCGGTCGTGCATCGCGCAGTGTGTCTACTGGCATGAGAGGGTGCGCCTCAGGCGCGCGACAGTGCGCCCTGGCGCACACTCGCGCGATGAAGTCAGTCTATTGCGCGAGGGACTGGATCAGACCAGTGCTTGGTTTAATGTTTCTGGGTTCTGAGACATATTCAGAAAGGTCCCAGGGGTACTCCAACAGAATAGAACGAAGTATTGAAGTGTAAAACTAACAATTCTAACAAAGGAGAAGCAATAAACTGGTTATTTTCATGCTTGCAAGTGATCTATACATAATGAAGACATAAAACGGCAAGACACCAATCCCCACGCAGACCATCGCGCGCAACAGCAAAGTGTCGCGCGAGTGTATGGGTCCGTCGCGCGTTGGTTCTTGCCACAACGGTTTTTGAAACCTTACTAGCTTTAGGACCAGGACTGGTATTGATTACCAGCCTTGGCCCTGCCAGCCCCCCTCAGAGATCAGAACAGAGAGCAGAACAAAGGTAAGCTATACCTTTGGCTTTGAGGTTTGAAAAGTGTTTGAACTTTGAATTGAGTTGAGGTTGTTTGAGTGGTGAAAATGGTGAGTAAAATGTTGTGCCCTTCCTTTCCTAACCCAAAGTGAATGAAAATCTTGAACCCCATGAAAGATGAACAAAGGGGGGTATTTATAGGAGGCTTGGAAGGTGTAGGAGAGTGGCAAACAAGGCCTAAGGCCAAAACTTAGTGGAGAAGGCTTGCCAAAAGGTGAAAGTGAGAGGTTGTGAGGGTGTAGTGCCCAAAGCCTCGCTTTGCCAGCGGCGTGGAGAAAACCGGGGTTCAGATAGCCCTGTAGACCCCCAGGCAAGCAACCAAGTGGCTGGCAAAAGGTGAAAGGGACTGCTCAGGACCATCGCGCGAGACAGTGAGACTCTCGCGCGAGTGTGACAGCTGTCGCGCGTGGGTCAATTGTCAAATCTTTGACTTTGACCCAAGCGGACTCTCGCGCGAGAGAGTCAGTGCATCGCGCGATGGTGCGCCCTGGCGCGCGATGGAGTGGGTCTGGTGCGCGATGGTCAACCATCGCGCGAGGGAGTCAAAGCAATCGCGCGAGCATTCTCTGGCCTGTGATTGCATACTGGCGCGAGACGATTGCGCCCTGGCGCGGGTCTGTAGGGTTTTTGGCTTTTGGAAGTGGCTTAGGTTAGGTTGGGTTTAAGGGTTTTTCAAACACTCAAAGCTCAAACACTTTACATTCCTGGGATGTTCTTGATCCGTTTCATCATCGGGGAATTAAATACCGTAAGTAAAGTAATCTGGAAGCCCAGATTGGGGTGTCTACACTTACCTACTGATAATTAGGGTTCGAAATAGTACGAGATACTCACTTAGGCATCGAAGGGCCTTTGCCACAAGAGGCAAAGGTGCGCTCACCCCTTGTTTGTCTGGCAGATTAGGGTTCAGGCGAAGGCAGGAGGGTTCTGCTTGAACATCACGTGCACCCATGATAAATCTGTGTTGTTCAAGTAACCATCTGACTTTTTCCACTTACATTGGGTACTGGTCATAGAGTTGTGATTCCTAATAATAGGGCTGTTGGCTATCGCAGGGTGTCAAACTACCTCTTCTTCCATATTCACTTCATCGGGAAGGTCCCAAGATACATGTTTCCTCGGCTTAACTCGGATCAGATTTACATGGTAGAACCATGACGAGTCGCAAATGGGCTGTTAATCTCGTAGCGGAGTTCCTAGTAATAGGCTATTAGTCACAAAGTTGTGATTCATAGTACTAGGGTTGCTAGTACCGCAAGGTGTCAAACTATATCTTCTTCCGTAGTCGCTTCATCGGAAAGGTCCCAAGCTACATGTTTTCTCGGCTAGAACCCGGATCAAATTTTCATGATAGATCCATGACGAGTCGCAAATGGGCTACTGATCTCGTAGTGGAGTTCCAAGCAGTAGGCTACTTGTCATAGAGTTGTGATTCCAAATTGTAGGGCTGCGGGCTACGGCAGGGTGTCAAACTATCCCTTCGTCCGTATTCGCTTCATCGGGAAGGTCCCAAGCTACATCTTTTCTCGGCTTGAACTCAGATCAGATTTACAGGTAGATGTTTGACGAGTTGCAAATGGGCTGCTGATCTCGTAGCGGAGTTCCTAGTAGTAGACTACTGGTCATTGAATTGTGATTCCTAGAAGTAGGGTTGCTGGCTACCGCAGGGTGTCAAACTTTCCCTTCTCCCATATTCGCTTCATCGGGAAGGTCCCAAGCTACATATTTTCTCGGCTTGAACTCGGATCAGATTTACGTGGTAGATCTACGATCAGTCGCAAATGGGCTGCTGATCTTGTAGCGGAGTTCCTAGTAGTAGGTTACTGGTCATAGAGTTGTGATTCCAAATTGTAGGGCTGCTGGCTACGGCAGGGTGTCAAACTATCCCACTCGTCTATATTCGCTTCATCATAACAGGTCCCAAGCTACATGTTTTCTCGGCTTGAACTCGGATCAGATTTACATGGTAGATCTTTGACGAGTCGAAAATGGGCTGCTGATCTCGTAGCGAAATTCCTAATAGTAGGCTACTGATCACAGAATTGTGATTCCTAGTGGTAAAGCTGCTGGCTAGGGCTGGGTGTCAAACTATCTCTTCTTCCGTATTCGCTTCATCGGGAAGGTCCCATGCAACATGTTTTCTCAGCTTGAACTCGGATCAGATTTACATGATAGATCCATGATGAGTCGCAAATAGGCTATTGATCTCATAGCGGAGTTCCATGTAGTTGGCTACTGGTCACAGAGTTGTGATTACTAATAGTAGGGTTGCTGGCTCCCGTAGGGTCAAACTATCTCTTCTTCCGTATTCGCTTCATCGGGAAGGTCCCAAGCTACATGTTTTCTCGGCTTGAACTCGGATCAAATTTCTCAAGTCAGCCATTGACGATCATTATTATTACTTGGGGCGGGTATAATTTTTTTTTTTTTTACGGTACCAAATATTAAATGTCGTTTGAAAAATGCAGGTCTTGTAGTCCCTGATGCGAGCACAGCTCTACATCGGGGACGTCGGCAAGCGAACCAGGGTGCAACAATAGCTGGCCGAGCGTTATATGAAATAGTTGGATAACTCGGAGCTAGAGCCAAGGAAGCTGTCCGAGTAGGTGACCAATCTGAACGATATGGTCCAACAACTGCAAGGAGCAACCGAGCAAGCCCGTGCAGAGGGGAAGAAGGAAATGGACAAAGAGATGAGAGAAGAGATGGAAATAGAAAAGAAAAAACCTTTCTACAAGGGGTATGTGAAGGGGTACTCTAAAGCCGAAGATTACGTGGTGGATCAGGTGGAGAAGGTTGAGGTGCTGATTAAGCAGCAGCCACACTCGGAGATCTATGTACTGGGTTATTGCAGGGCTTTGGACGACATGGGGTAGCTGCTGACGACGCGAGGAGGGCCGCAATAGAAGTCCCTCCACTTGACGAGTCGGAGCCCGCTACCGACGAACAAGATGAGACGCCCGATGCAGAAACCAACGCCGATGTTATTGCTGATGCTGTGGCCGAGGACCTGATTATCGATCCGACCGCTACCCCCTTCACACCCCCTGAAGCTTAGAAACTTAGTTTTTGCTTCTTTTACTATGTCTGGTCTTTTAACGGACGACGACAACTAGCATACTATTTGTCGTACCGTTGTAAGTATTAGTTTTTGTTTGAAATGTGAGGGTAGCACCAGACTATTCACCATTGCCATGCCTTGGTATGTAATTAACACAAGTTTGAGGATGGCACCAAACAATACACTATTGCCATGCCTCGATAGTTTTAAACACATCCTACCGATCGGTTGACTATTGATGTTATGGGTTTGTTTTTTGTTTTTTATAAAAATGTTTGAAATTTCCCAAGTCTTTTTACTCGTTCAATGCTTGTTTTGAGTTTGGAATACTTAGAATAGAATTTTACGTGGAATTTTGCGCAAGTGTTTTCACTCGATAAAGCAAAACCCAATTTGGGTGTCCGACAACCAAATTAGGCCAGAGGCAGCCCCTGCCGGAAGGCCATAAGAGGCCGCGTTATAGCTCAAATGCTCTACGTTCCCATAGGGAATGGCGAGCATATATCGCTGAACGACTGAACATAGTGATGGAGTGAAGCCACGGGCACGTGCACACACGCGAGAGGGTCCCTGAGTCCGAGTCCGAGTCCGAGTCCGAGAGTAAAACCAGCCCCTTCCCAGAAAGCTCACTAACCGAAGGTCTCCTAGCCAGCCCCAAGAAACCCTCATAATGCCCGAGCTAGGCGCCAAAAGAAGGAGACGGGATTGCATGTATTGAGTGGTTTGTTACTGAATTTACTGTTTACCCATAGAAGTCCCCCTGCCGTGGGGAAACGTGACCATAGGGCAAGAGATTCGCCGGGGCAGAAAAGATGGGTAAATGCAAAAAATGAAAAGAGAATAAACAAGTCTGAAAGAAATAGATTGCCAAGGGCTACGAGGAATTCGCCCATAACAAGGAGAATGCCAAGGGCTATGTGGAATTCACCCATAACAAGTAGCATGCCGAAGGCTATGAAGAATTCGCCCATAACGAGTAGAATGTCGAGGGCTACGAAGAATCGCCCATAAAGAGTAGAATATGTAAACCCAAAGAGTGAAATAACTACAGTTACATTAATAAAAGGTGGGGGAATGCCTCGGCCCGAAGGCTTACATTAGGTAAGGAAAGAAACATAAGAGACACAAAAAGAGGTCGCCGAAGGGCAGGCAGACGAGGGCTAGCCGTGGAACTTGCATAACTTCTAAGCATTCCAGGGATTAGCAATCGGGGTTCCATCCATTTCTTCCAATTTATAAACACCATGGCCAATTTTTAGGGCAACTCAATATGGGCCTTCATAAAGGTCTTTTAGCTTGGCAAGCTTGTCGGCCTCGGTAACCATACGAAGAACAAGATCACCGACATTAAAGGTTCTGGGACGAACGTTCTTGTTATATCCCCAAGCGACTTCTTGTTGATAGGCAACATGCTTTGGCGTTATGTCGTAGTTCTTCGGCAAAAGCAAGTTCCGCTCCAACGTGAGCATTATTGTCCTCGAAATCAAAATCTCCAGAACGAGGCATCAAAAGCAACATCTCGAGAGGCAAGACGACTTCCATTCCGTATGCCATGGAGAAGGGGGTACGCCCGGTTGATCGACGAGGGGTGGTGCGATAAGCCCAAAGAACATGAAGAAGTTCCTCGGCCTGTTTCCCGAGCTTCTCATCGAGGCGACACTTAAGCCCCCGAGTGATGGTTATATTTGATGCTTAAGCTTGTTCGTTGCCCTGCGGGTAGGCTACCGAGGAATTTTGAATAAGGATGCCATATTGCTGGTAAAAGACCTTGATCGCTGAAGCAACGAACTGAGAATCGTTATCCGACAGAATGGCGTACGGGGCACCGAAGCGAGTGATAATGTTCTTCCAGATAAAACTCTTCACATCACTCGCCTTGGTGTGAACTAACGGGACGGCTTCAACCCATTTGGTGTAAAGGTCGGTGGCAGTAAGCATATACTCAAACCCGCCAGGAGCCTTCGGCATCTTGCCAACAATGTCAAAGGCCCAAACGGCAAATGGCCAAGGGCTATAGATCATTTTGAGGGGGAAGGCAGGTTTGTGGATGAGGGACGCCTATTTCTGGCACCGAACACACCTCTTGGCATAATCCTCGGATTGCTTGACCATCTTCAGCCACCAGTATCCTTGGGTCAAGGCTCAGTGAGCGAGGGATCGGTCGCCCGAGTGCACACCACAGCTGCCAGAATGGAGCTCGTCTAGCACGCCGGCAACTTGTTCTTCATGGACTACCCGAAGGTCAGGCCCAGTGAACATCTGTCGATACAAAACATTGTGCATATCGAGATAATAATTGGCAGTCTGGCACTGAACTCTATGACCTTCCTTTTTATTTGGAGGAAGCGTCTGGCTTTTTAGATAAGCGATGATGGGATCCATCCGGCTAGGACTGAGCAAGATTGCCAATATCAGTAGATCCTTGGCAGGCTCAACACTCGGAAAATCCACGGCATCAAAAACTATGGTTCGACTACCAAAAGATTTGAACACCGAGGCGAGACCAGCCAGGGCGTCCGCATGCGCATTATGTTCCCGAGGAACCCATTCCACTTTGACATGACTGAGATGTCGAAAGAGGGCAAGCACAAAACTCACGGAAGCGTTCATGCGGCTGTCCTTTGCCTGGTAATCGTCATTGTGATGACTGATGACCAATTGGGAATCACAAACCACGTGCACAGAATCAGCCCCTAAACGAAGAGCGACCAATTGGGAATCACAAACCACGTGCACAGCTTCTCTGCCTTGTTATTCGTAGTCGAAAAGCCTATAGAGACGATACTCTCATGGACAGTTTCGTTCAGTGATATGAGCACAATACCTGCCCCAGCGCCGTGGACATTTGCAGCCCCATCGACGTTTAGACGCCAAGCATCCTATGGGCTACCACAGCCCCAGGTGGATCAGGGCGGCCCGAAAAACAAGTATTGATTTGAAAAATTGAAGAATTGAAGAGTCGCCACCCAGATTTATGGTTCGCCACACGAGAAACCGTTTTGATTGAAAATTAATTTTGGAATTGAAAATCAGAGATTCGTTTGAGGGTTCGGAAGCCATGTTACGAGGGGGGAAGGGTTTTACGACACCCCCCTCGCCCGATACAAGATCGGTCTCTACTAAACGTTTGTGGGATTTTTCGAAAACATTTTGTTTCATTAAAGCATTTACCAGATATCCTCAGATATATCATTTAAAAAGGTGCATGCATGTGTTGGTGTACAGTATATATTGATGAAATGATGCAAGATGTAAAATAGCATAAAAGAGAAAATATGTCACTGAGAACACTCCCGAGCGCTCGGGATTGCACTCCTGAGCACTCCGGAGTTGCTACCTCATCCTGCAAATTTTGGTTAGACAAATATACTGCAATGTTTGAAGTACTACTATTATCATGTAACAAAGCTCAGCAAAATGTTTAAACAATCAGGGAACTGGTCCTGACTATCCAAACTCTGCTTCCTCGCACTTAAAATTAAAATTGACTGGGCTTTGGAAAGACCAGTGAAAACCCAGTGTCTACTAGGAATAGAAAATGAACTACATAATGAACAAAACAGGGTTTTAGTGGCAGCAGCACCTTTGAGTGCTCAGGAATGGTCCCGAGCGCTTGGGAGTGAATTCAGTGCCCAGAAAGTGTTCTGTTTCTTTTTGCTCCCCTTGCTCTTGTTGCTTAAATTAAGATCAAATGGGCTCACAACCAGTACGATGAACTAGTATGGGCCCTTGATCCCCTCAGAAGTTTGAAAAATAGTAGATTTCGAAGTATAAAGTGAGCCTTTATACCTTTGCTTGACTTTGAACTTGGCCTCTTGGACTGACTTTGGAGCTTCAAAATGGTTAGAAAACAGTTTGAGAAGAGGGAATTTAGGCCTCCATTTCTCTTAGAGACTTTGCTTGAGAATTGGTGATTTTTCTTCGAAAATGGAAGTTGTTTTTAAAGAGTTTGAGAGAGAGTTTTAGAAATTGATTTTGGCAGCAAAATGGGGAGGGAAAGACTGGTTTTTTCATGACCTTGGTGGTGTAGAATGAAGGGGTATATATAGGGGAGGGGAAAATAAGTTTGAAACTTGAAAAATAAAGGAAAATCAAATGGAAAATGGTTTTGGGGGGGAAAAATGACATTGATGAGATTCCTGTTGGCTCAGGCAGGCCTGGGATATGCAGGTTTGAGTGTTGAAAGATCTGAACAGCCTGAAAAGCCATCGTCAAAGGCCAAGCTCAACATGCATTGTCCTGTCAGCAATCCCAAGCGCTTGGGAGTGGCACTCCCGAGCGCTCTAGAGTCGTCCCGAGCGCTTGGGAGTGGCTGCCCAACTTCAGCAGGCCGCCATGAACGCTCCCAAACTTGGTTTTGGGTGTTTTTTGAAGCGTTGGAAAGCTCGTTGAGTCCTCTTTCCAACCCAATTGGTTTCATTCAATGGTATTTTATGTGCTAAAATGTGTGCCCATTTTGCCCTCAGGGTGTCAGGAAAAAGGAATGTTTTGATTTTGAAAAAGTCCAAAAAGTGTCGTCCAAGTTTTTGAAGGTCTGTTTTTATTCAAATTCATCATCGGGGAGCCTCGAGCCCACAAATTAAGGATAGTTAATAGGTCCAAATTGGGGTGTCTGCAGCAGGGTCGGTATTTGTAGGGTTAGATGGCAGGTTGGTGTAGCCATACAGCGTGTTGCTGCTGTTGGGGTCCACATTTTCGAGGATGACCAACTGAACGGCTTCTTCGACTGCCAGGCCTGTTTCGAAGAATGTCTTGAAGTCAGAAGAGGCTTGAGCTAAGATCATGTGTTTGGCAAGCGTGGGCCGGAGATTTCGAACAATCATCCGATTTTGATCTTTCTCAGAGGGTTTCTCCTTCATCTGAACAGTCCTTGCTCTCTATCTTCGGACAAAATTCATAAAAGACTCCTTCGATCCCATCTTTGTTGATTCTAACTCTCGGATGGTGACCTCAAGTTGGATGTTGTAGTCGAACTTGGCCACGAAAGCCTCACAGATGTCTTCCCAAGATCTTTTCTTCTTCATTTCCAGGGCAGTGAACCAGTTCAAAGCATGTCCAACCAGTGTTTTAGAAAACATTTGGGCCATGGCGTCTTTCTCCACGCCCCATATAGAAAGTGCCCCAATGTAACTGGTCAAGTGTGCTTTTGGTTCACCGGTTCCGTGGAACTTAGCAAAGTCGATTGGCTTGAATTTCTTGGGTAGCTTGGCATTTGGGAAGAGGCAGAGTTCATCGATGTCAAAACCAATTGAGGTGATTCTTTTGCTTCTGGCTAAGGACTGCTCCAGTTGGGTTAATTTGGCTTTGATGGCGGCCATTTCTGGGCTTTGAGAGTTTGGTTCGGGGGTGGTTCATGGTTATTTTCGAGGGGTGTTTCCGGGTTTTGTGGAGGTGGAAGTCGTTTGGCTACCCCGGTTATCATGAGCATCAACTGGGTAATTTGGTTGTCTGTTCGTTCACCCATCTGCTGGATAGAGGTTCGGATTTGAACCAACTCATTCAAATTCCCTGTTGGCTGTTCCCTGTTTGGATGCTTCCCATTCAAATTTTCCAACGGTTGTTCCATACCTTCTCGCAAATTCTGAGTCTATGAGGGTATGGTTTTGTTGTAGGATGGATGGCCCAGTACTGACAGTAAAGCAAAAAAGTGGACTCAGAATGTGCCCCTGTTGTGTTTTATTGGAAAAAAACATGTATGAATAAAAGAATTGTTATTCACGTGTTGTCATCGTCGACTCAAGGGATTAAACTTTACAGATAGTTCCAACAGTCGTGGGTAGGTCGTTGTGAGGTAGGTTTAATTCCGCACATTGGGAATCAGAGCCAATCTCCTTATCTAAGACCATCTGAGACAGAGCAATAAGACTGCTGGAAGATGCACTTATGGCTAGACTGAATTAGGGGGAGCCGTTCGGGCATGACGAACATCAGAGTTATCCCAAACTCCGCGGATTTATGGTCTCCTAGACCCAAGAAAATGACAACCTATGAAGAATTGCCTTAGTCCACAGAGATTCTTTTGAATGTGTATCCTTTGATTAGGAATAACAAGACTTGGGAGATATCAAGGCAAATTAAGGCTTCAACATTTTTCACCCGAAATTTCTGTTTTGGTTTCAAAAAAAACGTTTGGCGTAAATGACATGATACCGTAACTGGGGTGGTGTAGGTGGCATGGCGCCATTAGCCTAAGCGGTGTAAGTGACTTCGCACTATGACCTGAGCGGTGTGGGTATCACGGCATTGTAGCCTAATTGTTTCGTTGATTTTCATTGAATCCATGATTGAAAAATTTATTCAAGACTTAATGAATTTTGATATCCCTAAAACCTCATCGTTCCAAGGACTAATTAATTTTGACAACGTGCCTTTTAAAAGCACGGCTTTTCATCGGTCCAGGCAATCCAAGCCACGCTAGCGAGTCTAAGAGTTTTACCCGAAAGCATGAGATGCAAGGTGAGATGTGCAAGTGGAATAAGATTACGGTCTTTTGAAGGTTGCCTCATTCCTCAGAATTTGTTTTAGGGTGTATCCTTTGTTTAGAACGACAAGTTCCAAGAGATGTCAAAATGGACTAAGTATTCGACTAATCCCTTTCGAAGTTTCAATTTTGAACTCGGAATAGCTTAGTATAGACGATGTGATACCATAACCAGAGTGGCGTCAGTGGCATGGTGCCATTAGCCGAAATGGTGTAAGTGATCACAACAACGTTTCCTTGCTATTCCTTGTTCTCCGTTGAATCTTCGATTAGACGTTAGTCAAAGACTTAGTATGTTTTGATATCCCAAAGTCTCATTGTTCTAAGGACTCATATAGTTTAGACAACGTACAATGGAGTGCACGACTCTACATCGGGTCTCGGCAACCTTCTATAGACCGCGCAAGCAAGTCTCAAAAGCACATGACTTGAAATTGAACAGACAGCATGATGGCATGGCATGGATAAGATGCACTGTGAGATGCAGAAAACAGTAACATGTAAGCAGGATATAGCACATAGTCCTACTTTGCGGGTCCCTGTCCTAGTTTGGAAGGTTCTATTGTTTCTACAAATGTATAAAGGCCGGTTTTGGTTTAAAGAGGGTTCCCCGGACCAGAGTCAATGTAAGCCTCCCATTGCTGAGCGTACACCCAACAATGGTACAAACGGCAGAGGTGACTCATCACGGTCGAGGGTTCCCGAACATTCTGGGATTCCCTATCATCGGCAAGCCGAGCAGGATTGCCAGAACACAACAGCGAGGTTGAACGAGACATATATACAAATGATAGAAAATGAAACAAAATGTTTTTAAAATCCCACAAACATTTTTCAAACTTGGCTCTCATGACTAATTGATGCTTAAGGAAAGCGAGTCGTTTTGCCAACATACCAACTTTCTCTCAAGTATCAATTAAACACACTCCCCAGCGGAGTCGCCACTGTGGGCTACCACAGCCCCGGGTGGATCGGGGTGGCCCGAAAAACAAGTATTGATTTGAAAAATTGAAGAATTGAAGAGTCGCCACCCGGATTTACGGTTCGCCACCCGAGAAACCGTTTTGATTGAAAATTGATTTTGGAATTGAAAACCAAGGATTTGTTTGAGGGTTCGGAAGCCATGTTACGAGGGGGGAAGGGTTTTACGGCACCCCCCTCGCCCGATACAAGATCGGTCTCTACTAAACGTTTGTGGGATTTTTCGAAAACATTTTGTTTCATTAAAGCATTTAGCAGATATCCTCAGATATATATCATTTAAAAAGGTGCATGCATGTGCTGGTGTACAGTATATATTGATGAAATGATGCAAGATGTAAAATAGCATAAAAGAGAAAATATGTCACTGAGAACACTCCCGAGCGCTCGAGATTGCACTCCTGAGTGCTCCGGAGTTGCTACCTCATCCTGCAAATTTTGGTTAGACAAATACTGCAATGTTTAAAGTACTACTATTATCATGTAACAAAACTCAGCAAAATGTTTAAACAATCAAGGAACTGGTCCTGACTGTCCAAACTCTGCTTCCTCGCACTTAAAATTAAAATTGACTGGGCTTTGGAAAGACCAGTGAAAACCCAGTGTCTACTAGGAATAGAAAATGAACTACATAATGAAGAATACAGGGTTTTAGTGGCAGCAGCACTCCTGAGTGCTCATGATTGGTCCTGAGCGCTTGGGATTGAATTCAGTGCCCAGAAAATGTTTTGTTTCTTTTTGCTCCCCTTGCTCTTGTTGCTTAAATTAAGATCAAATGGGCTCACAACCAGTACGATTAACTGGTATGGGCCCTTGATCCCCCTCAGAAGTTTGAAAAACAGTAGATTTCGAAGTATAAAGTGAGCCTTTATACCTTTGCTTGACTTTGAACTTGGCTTCTTGGACTGACTTTGGAGCTTGAAAATGGTTAGAAAACAGTTTGAGAAGAGGGAATTTAGGCCTCCATTTCTCTTAGAGACTTTGCATGAGAATTGGTGATTTTTCTTCGAAAATGGAAGTTGTTTTGAAAGAGTTTGATAGAGAGTTTTGAAAACTAATTTTGGCAGCAAAATGGGGAGGGAGAGACTAGTTTTGTTGAGGCCTTGGTGGTGTAGAATGAAGGGGTATATATAGGGGAGGGGAAAATAAGTTTAAAACTTGAAAAATAAAGGAAAATCAAATGGAAAATGGTTTTTTTTTGGGGGGGGGGGGGGAATGACATGATGAGATTCCTGCTGGCTCAGGCAGGCCTGGGGTATGCCGGTTTGAACGTTGAAAGATCTGAAAAGCCATGGTGAAAGGCCAAGCTCAACATGCATTGGCCTGTCAGCAATCCCAAGCGCTTGGGAGTGGCACTCCCGAGCGCTCTAGAGTGGTCCCGAGCGCTTGGGAGTGGCTGCCCAACTTCAACGGGCTGCCACGGACACTCCAGAACTCGATTTTGGGTGTTTTTTAAGCGTTGGAAAGCTCGTTGAGTCATATTTCTTACCCAATTGGTTTCATTCAAAGGTATTTTATGTGCTAAAATGTGTGCCCATTTTGCCCTCAGGGTGTCAGGAAAAAGGAATGTTTTGATTTTGAAAAAGTCCAAGAAGTATCGTCCAAGTTTTCCAAGGTCTGTTTTGATTCAATTTCATCATCGGGGAGCCTCGAGGCCACAAATTAAGGATAATTAGTAGGTCCAAGTTGGGGTGTCTACAGCAGGGTCGGTATTTGTAGGGTTAGATGGCAGGTTGGTGTAGCCATATAGCGTGTTGCTGCTGTCGGGGTCTACATTTTCGAGGATGCCCAACTGAACGACTTCTTCGACTGCCAAGCCTGTTTCAAAGAATGTCTTGAAGTTGGAAGAGGCTTGAGCTAAGATCATGTGTTTGGCAAGCATGGGCCGAAGATTTCGGACAATCATCCGATTTTGATCTTTCTCAGAGGGTTTCTCCTTCATCTGAACAGTCCTTGCTCTCCATCTTCGGACAAAATTCATAAAAGACTCCTTCGATCCCATCTTTGTTGATTCTAACTCTCGGATGGTGACCTCAAGTTGGATGATGTAGTCGAACTTGGCCACGAAAGCCTCACAGATGTCCTCCCAAGATCTTTTCGTCGTCATTTCCAGGGTAGTGAACCAGTGCAAAGCATTTCCAACCAGTGTTTGAGAAAACATTTGGGCCATGGCGTCTTTCTCCACGCCCCATATGGAAAGTGCCCAAATGTAGCTGGTCAAGCATGCTTTTGGATCACCGGTTCCGTGGAACTTATCAAAGTCGATTGGCTTGAATTTCTTGGGTAGCTTGGCATTTGGGAAGAGGCAGAGTTCGTCGATGTCAAAACCAATTGAGGTGATTCTTTTGCTTCTAGCTAAGGACTGCTCCAGTTGGGTTAATTTGGCTTTAATGGCGGCCATTTCTGGGCTTTGAGAGTTTGGTTCAGGGGTGCTTCATGGTTGTTTTCAAGGGGTGTTTCTCGGTTTTGTGGAGGTGGAAGTCGTTTGGCAACCCCGGTTATCATGAGCGTCAACTGGGTAATCTGGTTGTCTGTTCGTTCACCCATCTGCTGGATAGAGGTTTGAATTTGAACCAACTCATTCAGATTCCCTGTTGGCTGTTCCCTATTCGGATGCTCCCCATTCAAATTTTCCACCGGTTGTTCCATACCTTCCTGCAAATTCTGAGTCTATGAGGGTATGGTTTTGTTGTAGGATGGACGGCCCAATACTGACAATTAAGCAAAAAAGTGGACTCAAAATGTGCCCCTGTTGTGTTTTATTGGAAAAAAAACATGTATGAATAAAAGAATTGTTATTCACGTGTTGTCATCGTCGACTCAAGGGATTAAACTTTACAGATAGTTCCAACAGTCGTGGGTAGGTCGTTGTGAGGGAGGTTTAATTCCGCACATTAGGAATCAGAGCCAATCTCCTTATCTAAGACCATCCGAGACAGAGCAATAAGACTGCTGGAAGATGCACTTATGGCTAGACTGAATTAGGGGAGCCGTTCGGGCACGGCGAACATCAGAGTTATCCCAAACTCCGCGGATTATGGTCTCCTAGACCCAAGAAAATGACAATCTATGAAGGATTCCCTTAGTCCTCAGAGATTCTTTTGAATGTGTATCCTTTGATTAGGAATAACAAGACTTGGGAGATATCAAGGCAAATTAAGGCTTCAACAATTTTCACCCGAAATTTCTGTTTTGGTTTAAAAAAAAACGTTTGGCGTAAATGACATGATACCGTAACCGGGGTGGCGTAGGTGGCATGGTGCCATTAGCCCACAGTGGGTCCTCTAAGTGGCTCAAAGTTCTTACCGAAAGTCCTAAGGTTCTCAAGAAGTCAATCAGCAATCATCGTATCCATTTCATCATCGAGATGGTCCCCAAGGTGGGACCTGAAATAATCGTTATGCCAAATTGAGTTGTCTACAGAGTCCTGATCTTCGGACGTTCCGTTCGGTAGGGACCGAGGGTGAGCGACGGTCCAGAGGCCACGGATCGGTGACTCCGTGTAGTCGATCCGGAGGAATGAGTCGAACTCTCAACATAAACGGCACTATCCAACTGCCGCTTTTGTGCTATGACTAGGTGATCCCTAGCACAGTTGAGGCATGAACGGCGCCTCATCCCGGTGTTTTCCTCGGTTGGAGCTTGGTGGGATTTTCCATGTTTTTGAGTGTTCGCTTGCTTGCTCATTCCTACAGGGTAGGTCCCTGGAGGTGGCGTAACCAAGACGTTGCGGTCCCGATCTTTGAGCCGTTGTTGTAGAAAAGCTATCACGGCTGCCTACCGCTTTTGTTCGGCCAGAGTAACCTCAAGCTCAGGGGGCTAAAAGTTGAGCCTACGGGTGGACGGTACGGTGGTGCGGGCGGTCTAATTTGGTGGAACGTTGCAATATCCAAACCTAGATAACCTGAGGGTGAAATCCTCCGGTCCCGGTGTTGGTGTGAATCCTGACATCAGTGGAAGGTGGAGGAAATGGTAGAGAAAGGAAAGGAACGAAGGATTGAATCGAGTGAAAGGTCCCCAGCAGAGTCACCAATTGTGGGGTGGTGAATTCCTCTCTTGAACCTTTTCCTTCCTTTAGCTTGAACGGTGGGGTTGAACGGGGGACGTCTAGATAGTTGAAAGAAGGAGAAAGTGTATGCTTTTTGGTAGGAAAATATGAGGAGAGAGAGAGAGAGTGTATCCCTTTACTTGGGTTGGGGGGGGGGGGGGTGGTTCGCTATTTATAGGCAACCTTGGAGTGCCAAACAATCTTTTCTCCACGAGTATTGTACTGCTCGGATGACGTCACTTGTCAGAGGCATTGAATGAACGCCGCCCTTCGAGGATGGATAGAGCCGCATTTGTCAATGTCAGAGCTGTCGTATCGGTGCAGAAACGTCACCCCAGTTCAGAGTGATAACTTCGCTCTGACTCCGTTGACCGTTGACTAACCATAAACGAGTATACTGACTGCAGGATTGGCGGTTTCGGAAGAGAAAGTTTTCCGAACGTAAGACTTACTGAGCAAAAGACGTTAATGGACCATTCCTGAAGGATACAAAGTGATGATACCTGCTGAACGTTATCGCTCACGACGACTGCACGAGCACAACAACGCTCGGCGAAGCTGTTTGTATGAAGCCGAGACTTTAATGCAAAAAATGACGATACAAGTGAACTGAGACAACTGAACGGTAGGTCAACTTGTCGTACCATTTGGCCCCTTCGCACCTCAGTTATTTCGGCCCACTACACAATATATATCAAGTAAATGGAGTGGAAGAATAAAACTGTAGCATGTGTTTGATTTCGAGATTATTCCGCAATGTATTTAACAGTGTGAATCGATCTGAGGGATAGAGGGTTAAATCTGTTTCACAAGGATAATACCCCATTTCACTAAGTACTTTTACCAGTTTTTTTAATTTTTGTTTTAATTTGAAAATTTTTCCCGTTTCTTAGTTTTGCGCCAAATTTTCTTGACTTTTTGATTCAGCTCGGAAAAGTATTTCAATTTTTTTTACTTTTACCGAAATATTTTGGGAGATAACAATTTTTAAGTCAAAAAAGAAGTCTTGACTTTTTTTGCTTCTTTTGCTAGAAAGTAGTTATTTTCCAAAATATTTGGGTAAAAGTAAATTTTTTTTACTTTTCTGGTTGGTTCATCTCGTCGAAACGAATCAATAATCTACAAAAGTTTGGCGTAAAACAAACAATCGTGAAATTTTTTTTCAAATAAGGACAAAAAATTCTAAAAGAAAAAGTTAATCACAGCCATAATAGTAAATGTGTATACATATATATAGGTGTAAAAGGCAGCATTCTTTGACGAATGATTTTGGAGAAATTGTGTCCCGTAAGTATCAACTAATTTTTTGATAATTCAGGTGTCTAGGTCAGTTTAAGTACATTTGGACAATACTTGGAGGCTTAATCCCACCGTCTACTTGCGGTAGTCCAATTAAAGCCGAAACAAATACGCTGGACCCAAAATAGTTGATAGCACCTGAGAGCTTTCGAATTTGAGAGCTTAGGAGAAAAAAACCTCTCTAAATTCCAAGCTTTGATCACTAGGTCAATCTCTCCATAAGTATAATGACTCTGGAGCCATTTATGATATTCAAACAATCAGCGATGAAGATCAAGCAAGCAGTTGGCCAAGGCCAAATCCCAATCTAGTTGGAGATCGATTTATTAGAAGAGATTTTTAAAGCAAAAACAAATGCTGGAAGGTTAATTATTAGACTTTAAGACTTTAAATTCTGATGCTTAGTAGAGATACTCGTACATGGTGAATAAGCAAATTTCAATTGAAATGAAATCTGAAGTCTAAATCAATCCAATTAACATAACATTGATTTATGTTTATTTTTATTTTATTTAGTATTTTGGCAGGAGGAACAAATGCTAAAAAGACATCAATTAAAATTAAGATTCTAAATTTTCGGATTGAGAGAGATATAGAGCGTGATTCAAAATTTTCGTTATGTGTCAGAGTCATGGACCAAATTCAATTTAGTGGGATCTTTCATTCACATTTTTTCCACCAAGAACGTTTTATAAAACTTTTTGACCCTTAAATTTTGAGTATCCTACTTTAATGCAATTCACAAGGTTCAACAAATAATTGAATTGATATCTCGGTGTAATACTCTTTGTAGTAGCATTCCTTATCTCTTTTTTTTTTTTTTTTGAATCAAAAACCATTTCATTAATAGCCAAAATAGGTTAAAACAACCAATCCATCCAAGTATAGAGAGAGGGAACCTACAACAAACCATCGCCAAAGGAATAAAAAAAACACAATAAGGACAGGTGACCCAGGAGCAGCGATAAAACCGCAAAGTTAGCAACTAGACCTGTGCACGACTCACTGCCACAAAGGGTCGGGACACGAGGGGCTAGCCATCTAGCCATTAACCGCCCCGGCCTGAGAAAGGAACCCTACCAGAGATACACCATACAAGCCGATGGAAACAGGAGTAATAAACAAACAAAAGAGACAAACACAACCACCGTGGATGGAATCCACAAAGCAGGCCGGCCGACTCTAGCTGAGAGGAACCACCCGAAACCGACAATGGAGGAATCGACTGGATCTCGAACCAAAAGGGCGGAGAAAACATCTCTGGCAAGCCTACGCTGGCACGACAGGCTCCGGGCATGGAGATCAAAGCAAGAATCTCAGGCAAGATATCCGACCACCGGCCACATGGCGTCGATGGCCATGAAAACTCCCTTGCCGATCAACCCCTCTGCTGATGATGAATCATGGCCTAGGGCCACGCCCCAGAGCCTTATTTTGTCACCACCAAAGCCCGCTCAAATTGCCGCAACACCATCAAGCAACCGGATAAAGCGCCGAACACTGACTACATCCTGCCACCATGCAACACCACTCCAGAAAAACGAGAGATAGCAGTAAAAGACACACAAAACTTATTTACCCACCATCACCACCCACCAAATTTGGGGAGACCAGACCGATACAAATTCGGACTGGGGAAACCAGCCGGAGACAATCGAAAAAAACACCTATAGAAAAAGAAAACCAAACGGAAAAGAAAAAACCCCCAAAAGCCAACCTCACCAACCACCCAAAACTGCCGCCCCGACACCGCCACCTACCGACAACAACATCCAGATCAAGGGGCCAAGGAAGAACTAGAAAAGAGCGAGAACACAAGGCCCTGGCCTGGGACTCCTCTACCGGCGCATAACCGAAAACCACCCAAACAGAGAGGGACTGAACCTGGACAACATAGAGAAGAGAAGAGGGGATGAGAGGGAGAGAAGAGAAATGGGGGAAGAGCCGGGAGGGGAGGAGGGGAAAAGAGGAGGCAGTGGCCCCCTCCCCCCTACCAAAACAAAATTTAGGACTTTATTCTCTGGATAAGGTAGAGAGGGGGGGGGGGGGAGAAGAAATAGAAACAATCAAAATATGGTCGAAAGAAAAAATCTCTATTTGCCTGGTTAATGAATCTCTTTCTATTATAATTGTTCTGGACCTATTAGACGAAATATGCGAGTTTGGCGTCTATATGCTATTGAGTAATGATGAGGGTCCTGCTGATGGGCTCAAACCAATACATTTGCATAAGAAATATTGGAATATCCTTCTCATTGATATCAAAGAATTTCATAAGTACCATACCAAATCCCATTAATCGAATTACCTTTTTGAGAAATACGAGACATCTAAGTCATACAAGTAAAGTGATCTCTTCATTTCATTGATAACAAAAGGAAAAGACCTGGATGAAGATTTTTTGATAAAAAATGGAATCCTGGCTCCTGAACAGTCAGTTCATTGAAAACTGATGACATAGACTTCTTGATGTAGTTCTACACTTTTACGACATAAAAAGAGGTTGGTTCACTTCTATTGAGTCTGACTCATAATGTACATTTCGCAAACAATGACTCTGCTTTTCTATTGCTGGAACAACCGGGAGCAAGTTACTTACGATACTTAGTTGACATTCATAGAAAGTCGCTAATGAATTCCATGAAGTATGAGTTCAATACATCCTATTTAGCAAAATGACGGATATCCCTTGCTCATTATGAGACAATCATTTTTTCAAAAACCTTGTGTGGGGCTAATCGTTTTGATTTACCATCTCTTGAAAAACCAAAATTCTTTTCGCACCGCTTAGCCTTATATTACTCTATGGATATTTTAGTGATAAATTCGATAGGAATTGGACGATCCTATTTGGTCAAATCCCTGTTGACAAACTCCTGTCTTTCTTTCATTAGCTTATTTGGAAATACCTTCTAGAATCCCAGAAGTTTTTTTATGATTATAGTATTCATGAGGAGACTGAGGACATTGATGTTGAGATTCCTCATGTTGATCCTGCTGAAGGTCTTTCGCTAAATTGTTAAGAGTAAGGATCTCCCCGATCCTGGCCTTTTTGAGACAGAGCTGGAGCAACTACCTTGGCGTATAGCATAGGGACAAACTCTTGGACCCCGCAGTGCATTTGTGTTAGCATGCAAATTCAACTTGTCCAGACATCGAGAAATATATATATATATATATCAAAATTGAGTATTGGCTTATAAAATGAACAGTCGTGAGCAGTTCAACTTTGAAAATATTAGTAGAAATAGATCATCATCTAATTAATATTAAATGAAATTATGATATACCTATCGATCACCATTCCGTGATAACTACACCTAGACGGTAGATATTATTCTTGAGTAAATTTTCGTTGTCGTCCCTCTGGTTTAACGGTTGTCTCAATTTTGTCCCTCCAGTTTCAATTGCAATCAAATAAACCATGTAGTTTGTTTTATGTTCCAAATTGGTAAAATTGTTAACACCGTTAATGAAACTAACTGAAAACTTGGTTTTAGTTTCAGAGCTCTCTTAGGGTGCTCATTGAAAGACCTTAGAGCCAAAAATTCATTATGACCATTTAAGATAAAATGATTAGAAAAATAAGATCTTGGCACCGGTTCAAACAGATTGAAAATTTGAACACTAAATTTTTTAACTATATTTTTAATATATAAACGGTGTAAAAAAATAAGTGCTCCAATTTTCAATCCTTTTGAACTGGTACCAAGATCTTATTTTTCTGATCATTTTATCTTCAATGGTCATAATGGATTTTTGGCTCTAAGGCCTTTCAATGAGCACCCTAAGGGAGTCTTGAAACTAAATAAGAAGCTTTAGGGTGCTCGTTGAAAGGCCTTTGAGCAAAAAACTCATTACGACCATCTAGGATAAAATGATTAAAAAAAATCGTCACGCCGGTTCAACCGGATTGATAATTTGAGCACTTATTTTTTTAATCAATATTTTTAATATATAAATAGTCCAGAATGATGTCGTTTTGGGGCTGGCCGTGCCTGGAGAGGAGGGTAATTTAGTAACTTTGCCCTAATGGAGACAAAGAGAGGAGCACTTCTGGAGAAAATTGGAGTGCATAAATCATCCTCCTTGTTGATACCCCATTTTTACCCCGCCGCTCCGGTTAATGAAATTGGTCGCGCTTCTAAGCACGATAAAAAAAAAAAAAAAAGCAAGTGAAAGACGATTTTTACACTTTGAATGCAATGTTCTGCGGGTCGCTCATTATCAAAGCCGATTCTAAAGGTTGTCAACCTCACCATTGCAATGCTTGTGCCAATATGAAAAAAATGACATATCTCGAGACTTGATCGGACAACGTTGATAATTTTGGGCAGTCTAAAAATACACGCTGAGCAATCACAATACGGGAAGAACCAACGCATGGAATCAATGAATTTGGAACGTTGAGCTGTGTGCCAAGATGAGGATACGAGGCATTAAAGGCTTGATGATATTGCATGTGGCAGGAAAAAGAAACAAAAACAAAAAAAAGAAGAATGAAGAGGAGGCCATGCATTGGCCTATAAAAGAAAGGCTTCGGACAGTAAATGGAGAGGGCCAATGAGACACATGCGGCATACGGCAGAAATTAATTTGAGTAGTGCAGAGGCTCCTTGTCTAGTATTCATACACTGTCAGTTTATGAGTCTTCCGAAAATTTTTGTTTCAGTCTTGTAATAAGGGAGAGAATAGAGTTCCCAAAGGAAAAATACGAGAGTTGATCAATGTCCAACTCAGAAAGATTTTGCGCGCGATAGTTTGAGCATAGCTCGCGATAGTGAAAATAATCATTATCTCGATTTATGGTTTTACTTCGCAAAACATCTTCTTTCATCTCGCAATCACCCATTTGGAACAAGGTAATTGATAAGAGCCGAAATATTGATATTTTGGCCTTCCAAACTACACTTTTAGTTATTTATATTTGTTACCTGATATTTATTTTGCTTTTTATTTTGTTTATAGGTTGTTTGAGCTCATTGCCCAAGATTTTGGATAAAAACATGATTTGAAAGAACTGCGAGGTCGAAATATAGAATTACTCAAAGTTGGAGTGTCAACTAATTAATACGCGAAGTTGGAAGGGCCTTTATGCGATTAGTTCATTAAAAACCCTATTAAAACAAATGAAACTTCACTGCCTTCGGCAGTCAGTTCTGGACGGGTTTCGGATTTGGTTTTCGACGACGCACGGAACGGAAGCAGCAAGGAGGACCATGTTGATGCTCTTGAGGATGGAGACTGAACCAACACTTGATTCACTCCTTTCCATGAGCGGCTAAACAATCTTCTAGGGCGTAGATGAAGCTCGAACTTCTAGTAACATTATTTATGTTTTGATTTAGTGTTCTAATTATTCGAATCATAGTTGTATGTCTTGATTTATTTATTATATTAATTCTTTCCATCAAATCTTGTGTATGAAGTCCTAGGTTTTATGCACGTACATACAACAATTTTAATTGTTTTATGATAACCGGTTGGATGGATTATACTACGTAAGACGCGTCGTGCCGATGAGACGATCCGTACTTTAATTTGAGACAGGTCGTGCTAGTAAGACTATTCGTGCTAGGCGGAGATAGTCCATGCCGATTGGTGATTCATAAATTATTTTTAGGAGATATCGCTAGGGCTTGCAATCCTACGGTATCCGGATTGATTCGAATAGTTGACCTATAATCGAAACATATTTAGGTTACGAGGGAGAAGAGTGGATTTGAAGCCCTAGAACTTTTTCCCATCAATTCTTTTCTGCTTTTCTATTGTCTTTAATTTTAGTTCAATAGTTTTTAAGAAACCAACAATCAATCTTTTTCACGAATTAAGATAGAAATTAATTGGAATTACTGTTACTCAGCCTTATAATCCCTGAGGAGCGATACTCGGAATACTTGCCACTGTTCATTTGAGTAGTAGTAATTGTTTCGTTTTATTAATTATTTTTGATACGAAAACGACTCGATCAGTAATTAATAAAAGTACCTAATTCCTTCATTTTACTTTTATGCAGTTCATTCTTGTTATGGTATTGTCCTCTTATTTAAAAAAAAAAAAAAAGAGAAGTGTAAACATCCGATTCAATAAATGCATTTTGAAAGATAGTTGCATGGTCATACCTGCCTATCTTTTAAATTATCGTCCGAACTCGAATTAATATTTTGGAACCTAGTCCATTTTTGTTGGTCATTGGCGGGTTGACCCACCAAATGCCAAGATTTTGACACATTCTAGATTCCAAAATATGAATTCGAACTCAAGTTTTAGTTGCACAAGAGTGTTAGCATTTCGATATGAAATATACGATCGAGCGCAGTCCTCTGGCCCTTGCCCAGACATATGCCTCTGATATCGAGCATCTTCTAAGTGCTAACATTGTTAATAGTGTCAAATACCCTCTCATTAAACTTCCTATAATTCTTATATATGTTAATTCTGTTTGTATTCATTAAGCCAAAACGTAGCCTGAGTACCAATTTTTATTGGTATTTAGGCTACTCCAAAATTACTATATCTTGAAATATAGAATTGATCATCTTGAACTCGAGATTTCGATGTTGAAGAATTTAGTGCTCGGTCATCGAAATTATAAAATATGAAATGTAGGGGAGTTAAACTACTCTATATTTCATATTTTCCAAACATGTCAAGGTAAATCAATTTTAGTATTTCTCATTAATCCAGGGGTATACAAGGGGCTTAGCCATTTTGCCCCTTTTATATCTTCGAATCCATCGCCTTTGTATATAAAACTTTCATCTAGTCTTTTATTTCCCTGGACAGGAATAAATTTTTAAAAGGGTTAATTTTGGAAAATAAGTACCGAAAGGGCGATGTGGGGTGCCTAACACCTTCCCCACTCGTAACAGTAAATCCTCGAACCCATCTCTAATTTCGTAGACCAAAATTCAATATGAGTCATAAAAAAAATAAAGATAGATTTCTCAAGCAAACCATTTTCTAAAGCCATTTCTGTAGGGGAATGTCTTTAGGGGTGACTTAACACACCCGAACTCTTTGTTAAGTGGCAACTCTAAACTTTTAATAAGTCACAGCTGTCAAAACTCATTTTTACAATCGTCGCAAAAAGTCAAGTATTTTCTCCTGCCGTTTCCCGTGGGGAACACCGCAACAAAAAATTCGGGGCGCGACAACTGGCGACCCTGCTGGGGACTTACTAAGAGGATTTCGGCTTTAGTTTCCTTAACTAACCCTTCTCAAAAATTATCTCTGGCCTGTTACTAACATCACTTCTTTCATGTGCCCATTTTCAGAATCCCCGCTCTTTGCAAAAAAAAAAAAAGAGGGATAGACATACATATTTCTAGCATCTATTTTGCAGGGCATTGCATTGTACATAGCTGAAAGGACTCTCTCCAATATTTGCAATAAAAAAAAAATCTCATACACGCATACAATACATTATCCCAACTCTCTCCTCTATCGCCATTCTACTTTTTATTTTTACCCTAGGATTAGTCGGGGGTTCGAAGTAAGTGCGGGATATCTATTGGCGATCTTCAACGTAGCCAATGACTTCCTTCATCGAAAAGAATACCCCAACCAAATCACCAACCTATGAATGTTCTGGAAACAGAACTGGAGGTTTGAAGGTTTGGGAACCGTGAAACCTCACTAGGTTTAGTTGTAACCAAGCTGTCATGCTGCATGTAGTAACCCAAAAAAAAAAAGTCGAGCCGAAGCCATGTGCATTATTAGGATCATTCAAATCGGAGAGAGTCCTCGTAGTGCATTTTTATTTCAGTCTTAAAAAAAACTTTTCAAAAAAAAAAAAGAAGAGGGCATTCAAAAAAAAAATTAAGAAAAATCTAAGGGTACTCTTACCCTGGAAACACTCCTCATAAGGGATAAACATTTTCCGAGTTATAGTCAGAATAGAATCATTTTCATATGGATCCAATCCCTCACTTCACTATTTCAAAAATCAGGCCATAATTCGAAGTTACGCCATTAATTTGGCTAAACATTGAACATATGATATCCTGACATGGAACAATATAGGGAATGCCACCCTTTCTTAGATTCTGACTACAACTGTTGGGAAATATCCTCTTTAGGACATTAATTTTGTGAATGCAAACTAATCCCAATAAGTTTTGTCCCATACAAGGTACCAAGACAAGCTTCATAACGGCTCGTCGAGCTCGATCTAAATCCCAACCTCCTTTTCGGAGTCTTGTTATTACTCGATCAGTATCTGCAGCTATGGGAGACGACAACAACCGCTAGCAGAACCATGAAAGTCCTAGGACCGTCCCCTGGGAGGAACATGATGCCCTTCGGAGGGAAATGGAAGTCCTCCAAACTATGGTTAGAGGACTGGTAGCTGCTCAAGCCCAACACCAACAACGGTACGAACCGATGTCATCTCGTCACCAACCGGGACCCGAAGGTTTTGTCCTTCAAGGTCCACCGTTAACCCAAAACCATGTTAGACCACCCCCGGGAATCGGAATTCCACAAGGAGCCATATCAACAATTCCAGTGATCCCAAATATGCCACCTCCACAAGAAGACGCCGAAAGTCAACATGAAGAAGCATATCCCCATCCACAGCCAAAGGAAGAAGACTCAGTGTTAGCACAGAAAATCCTACGCCTGGAAGAGGCCCTATTAACCATGCAAGGGTCTAATGCTTATACTCCCACTAGCTTTGCAGACTTGTGTTTCTTCCCAGACCTTTAGCTTCCACCAAAATTCAAGATGCCAGATTTCTCTAAGTTCGATGGAACAACTGACCCAATGGCTCATCTTAGGCTTTATGCTGGGGCACTTTGCGGATACCCCAATCCTGATAAATTGATGATGCAGCTATTTCAGCATAGTCTGACTGGGCAGGCTGCCCAATGGTTTACTAGATTGGATGTTCGTCAGTTCCATTCTTGGGCAGAGCTTTCCCAAGAATTCTTAAAGCAATACCGACATAATACTCAATTGGTTGTTGATCGTTTTTCCATCACAAGAACTAAGAAGGAGGATGATGAGTCATTTCGAGCCTACGCACTTCGCTGGAAAGACCTGGCATCCCAAGTCAACCTGCCGCTTCAAGATTCAGAATACTCTCTCACATTTGTCCAAACCCTCAAGGGTGTTTACTTCGAAAGATTGTGTACTTAAATTGGGCATCCTTTTACAGAGATCATTCGACAAGGAGAAATAATTGAGGATGGAATCAAGACAGGAAAGATAATTGATCCCTATGCCAAGACAGGAGAAAGCTCGACCTCTTACTCACAACCCAAAAAGACTTCCCCCGCTAAAAAAGGAAAGGAACCCGAGGTAGCCATGGTAATCCCCTATGACAACCGAAATACCAGCCGAAACTCACCTCAAAATATCTACCCACAACCATACCAACAACCTTACCAAGCCTATCCATCCCCACAATACCAAACTTTTCCATACCCAAATACCCCTTACCAACCAACCTCAGGTCCACCAAATTTTCCTTCAGCATATCCTCAAAACCAACCCAATGAACCACGAAGAAATCCCCCGAGGAGGAGAGAGTACACCACAATAGCCATACCAATGGCTGAAGTGTTGAACCGTTTGATGGCCTCTGGGCATTTAACTCCTAGGCCGGTGTAGACACCCCAATTTGGACCTATTAATTATCCTTAATTTGTGGCCTTGAGGCTCCCCGATGATGAAACGGAATCAAAACAGGCCTTGGACGAACTTGGACGATGCTTCATGGACTTTTTCAAAACCAAAATCCTCTTTTTTCCGACACCCTGAGGGTAAAATTGGCACACACTTCAGCATATAAAATAACTTTGAATGAAACCAATTGGGTTAGAAAGAGGACTTAATGAGCTTTCCAACGCTTTGAAAAACACCCAAAACCGAGTTCGGGAGTGTCCGTGGCACCCTTCTGAAGTTGGGCAGACACTCCCAAGCGCTCGAGACCACTCTAGAGCGCTCGGGAGTGCCACTCACAAGCGCTCGAGACCACTTTGGAGCGCTTGGGAGTGCTGACAGACCAATGCATGTTGAGCTTGGCCTTTGACCATGGCTTTTCAGGCTTTTCAACTCGTTCAACATTCAAACCTACATATCCCAAGCATGCCTGAGCCAGCAGAGCATCTAATCATGCCTTTTTTTCCTCCCAAAGCCATTTTCCCATTTTATTTGATTTTCTTTTCAAAATTCAAACATTTTCTCCCCTCCCCTATATTAACCCCCATCTTCTACATGCAAAAGCACACGAAAATCAGTCTCACCCTCCCCGTTTTTTGCTGCCAAGAATCAGCCTTCAAAGCTCTCCCTAAAACTCCTTCAAAACAACCTCCATTTTCTAAGAAAAATCTCCAATTCTCAAGGAAAATCTCTAAGAGAAATGAAGGCCTAAATCCCATCTTTTCAAACTATTTTCTAACTATTCTGAAGCACCAAAATCAATCCGGGAAGCCAAGTTCAAGTCAAGTACAGGTATAAACACCTTCATAAGTCACTGTTTTTCTAGTTCTGAGGGGGATCAAGGGCTCATACCAGTTCTCCATACTGGTTGTGAATTCCTTTGATCTTGGTTTACTAACAACAGCAAGGGGGGATAACGATATTTTCCGTGCTAAGCCTACTGGAAGCACTCCCGAGCTCTCGGGACTACTCCCAAGCGCTTAAGAGTGACTCCAGTCTTGTTTTTCTTCTTTTAAGCATTTAAATGGACATGCAAAGGGAGTGAAGCGTGTTTTCAAGCAAATTAGTTCTTTTTAAGTGTGTTGGTACAGAAGATCTTCTTGTTTTAAGAAAAATAAGGAAAACCATTTTTATTTAAAGACATGCAGAAGAGTTTATTCAGAACTTAAAAAGGAAATATTTTCATACTTCAAAAATGCAAGATTTGGTGTACCAGCATGCTACATTGACTGTATTGGTTGGTTGAAATTAGTCCAGGGGTGTAGATCACCCCCAAGCGCTTGAGATCACTTCCAAGCGCTCGGGAGTGCTTGCATGTCACTCCACTCCATCTTTCTTCCAATTTGATCCTCCTACTGCCTTTGCATGTCCATGCATGCGTTTTTCTATTTCCCAAGACCGTAGATTAGCTTTTGTAGAAGCAAGGATGCATGGTTTGGAAGATTGGGATCTTATCCCAGTTCACCAAGCCCTCTGTTGAGCTTATAACATGTTTAAAATGATCTCAGTTTATAGTTTTAGCATTGTATCCTGTTTGTACTAACATGATTTGTAGGTTGAGCCTGCAACACTTCCAAGCGCTCGGGAATGCGCCTGAGCGCTCGAGAGTGAGATCAGTGACAGGGCTTCAGCTTCTGACATTTTGCATTTCTTTACCATATTTCATTATCCTCTGTACACATGCACATGCGTGCACCCCACTGTACTTGATATACCTATGGATACTTGCTAAGTGACTTAATGAAATAAAATGTTTTCGAAAAATCCCACAAATGTCTAGTAGAGACCGATTTCGAATCGGGCGAGGGGGTGCCGTAAAACCCTTCCCCCCTCGTAACGTGGCTTCCGAACCCTTTTTCAAATCTCTAGTTTTCAATTCAAATCAATTATTTTCAATCAAAATGGTTTCTCGGGTGGCGAACCATAAATCCGGGTGGCGACTCCTCAAATTTCTTTGATCAACTCGATTCTTAAACATGGCGTTTCTTTTCGGGCCGCCCCGAAACCACCCGGGGCTGTGGTAGCCCATAGTGGCGACTCTGCTGGGGATATGTTCAATTGATACTTGAGAAAAGTTGGTGGTTGGCAAAACGACTTACTTTCCTTAAGCATCAATTAAACTTGAGAGCCAAGCTTTGTAACGACCCTGATTTTTGGTCAATAAAAATTTCGCTAAAAATTTGAATTTTATTTTAATACTTGGATTTCATTTTAACATCCAAAAATTGGTCGTTATCGACTTATAAAATTTTGTTATTATATTTGAAAATTCTTTATTTATTTTATAAATCCCTTTTTGCGATTAATAATCCATCATAATTAGGTTTATGACTTAGGAGATTGGAATTCATCGCCCGGGCATTAAGGTCATTTTCTAAAGGCGAGTATGCCTATTAAGACCTTGGTATAGTTACTTGGTAATTGTAGTAAAATCCTAGAATTTATTTTCTCGGCTGGAAATCCTACATGGCCAACGATTAGCTAGCAACCCTAACTACCGTTTGGCTTAGTTACATTTTCCCTAACCTAGAGTGTTGCATCGATGCCGTAGTAGTTAGTAGAAATTTTTGGTCTTTGCCTTAACTGTCGGCTTGACCGCCTTGCTTTGGCTTGGCTAGGCTGCCTAGGCATCGGGTCGCTGTTAGGCCTGCCTCGCCCAGGCATCGGGTCTCTGTCGGGCCTGCCTCGCCTCGGCGTCGGCTCGCTGACGGGACTGCCTTGCCTTGGCGTCGGCTTGCTGTCGCGCCAGCCTTGCCTTGGCGTCGGCTCGCTGTCGGGCCTGCCTTGCCTTGGCGTCGGCTCGCTGTCGCGCCTGCCTCGCCTAGGCGTCGGGTCGCTGTCGGGTCTGCCTCGCCTAGGCGTCGGGTCAATGTCGGGTTGCTCTGCCCTGGCTGCCATCGGGTTCTGCCTTGGCATCGGGTCGCGCCTTGCTTTTGCCTTGGCGTTCCTGGGCTGCCTTGCTCTGCCTGGGCTGCCCTCGGGTTCTGCCTTGGCATCGGGTCGCGCCTCGCTTTTGCCTTGGCGTTGCTGGGCTGCCTTGCTCTGCCATCGGGTTCGCCTTGGCATCAGTCGAGCCTTGCTTTTGCCTTGGCCTCTGTTTGGCCACCAGTGCTGTGGCGCCGCCATCAGCTGCTACCGCCGGTGCCCGCTTTGTTGCCACTGCTTTGGTGCCGCTAACAGCCTTCTTACCGGCTGCCTTGGCCATCGTTTGGCTGAGTGCATGGCGCCGCAGCCGCTGCCAGCCAGCCGTCGCCAGCCAACTGTGGCCAGCTGCCGCTTGTGCCCTTTGTTGGCCACCTGCTTGGCCACCTCTTGGCTACCAGTCGCTTTAGCCACTACTTGGCCACTGCTGGCCACCACTTGCCTAGCAGCTCTGGCCTTAGCCTTTGTTTGGCCACCAGTTTGCTTTGGCCACCGCTTGGCCACTGTTTGGCCACCAGGCTGCTTTGGCCGCTTTGCCACCAGTCGCCTTGGCCTTTGGCCACCGCTTGGCCACCGCTTGCCACCAGGCTGCCTTGGCCACGCTCACGCTTTGCCTTGGCGTTTGGCACCATCGGGCTTTAATATCCCGTTATTAGGCGATTTCCTACTAAATAAAACCAAAATACCACTCGAGCAATGAAAGCCTAGATTAAGTATCGTTAGTCTTTAATTAATTAGTTAGAATAGCCTAATGCCCATTTCTCTTCTCCCTAACCCTAGATGGACCATTTTACCCTTTTTGTCTTTATCCATTGGACAATAGCGTTAGAGTTTCCTTTACCCATTGGTCAATAGGTAAACCTTAGTTAATATTCCTAAGTACGAGATTAGATTAGTTTAGTACTTAATTTCAAGTATTAGACTTTCTAGCATTAACCGTTGGATAATAACCGTTAGGAGTTTTATTAACCATTGGACGATAGACTAGAATCCTAGCCATTATTACCCATTGGTTATTAACCATTAGAGAAACTATTATCCATTGGATAATAGTTAGTCTTGACAATCATGTACTTGTTTGATTTAAATATTAGACTTGGCCATGTGTGTTATTTGAATAAAATACAATTAGTACATTAGGATAGTATTATTATACATAGTACTTTGAAAGTAGTAGAATACTATATTAGATATTAGCCCTAGGTCATATCTAGTATAAATATTGTGTAGTACATGTATATATATATATATATATATGTATATATGTATGTACTTGTTGTATATATATATTATATTGTATATAGCATGTGTGTTATTAAATATTTTATTTAGAAAATCTAATTTACTTGAAAACTTAGATTTTATTAAAGACCCATAGTACATACAAGTGGGAGAGAGAGAGAGAGAGAGAGAGGGAGAGAGAGAGAGAAAAGCCGAGAGAGAGAGAGAACCCGAGAGAGAGAGAGAGAAAGAGAAGGAAAAGAGAGGGAGAGATGTGATGTATTGCTTGATTTTTGTCTACCAAATCCTAGATATATGTATATGTTAGTACTTGTACTAGGTGAAAGAAGTAGAAAGGAGAAGATGGGAGAGAGATTTGAGGTACAAATCTCTTACAAAGTCAAACACTCCTTGTCTTTATATATATGTATATGGTTATATATATATATATGTACATAGTACAATGTACCAAGAGGAGAGAGAGAGAGAGGAGGAGAGAGAGGCCGAGAGAGAGAGATTGAGAGAGAGAGAGATTCAGATGGAGAGAGAGAGGGAGAGAGTGATGTGTGTGCAAGTGATTGACATGCTTTGGTCATCCTTGTCCTAGTTGTGTATACTTTCAAGTGAAAGCATAACCAATGCCATCCAATCTTGTCCTTCTTTGTATAAACCCTAATTTTATACTTGAAACAAATCCACTTGCTTGGCCAATCTTCCAAAATCCAATCCAAAGGCCACATCCTAGCCTTGCATACCTAGGTTTTTAGGTTATTTCTTGCAAGCAAACTTGATTTGCTTGAATAAAAAAATTGGAGGAAAGAGGGAGAGAGGGCAGCCGGCCAAAGAGAGGGAGGGAGAGCCCATTTGCCTATAAATAGGACCTCACACTTCTCATTCAACTCACACCTCTTCATTCTCCAAGTTCTCTCCTTGAAAGCATAAGAATTCTTAGTGTTCTTGAGTAGTTCTAGCTTGTTCTTGAGCTTTCTTTCCATCTCCGCCACTAAACCACCATACGACCACCACACATCCTAAAGTAGTAGTAGTATAGGTTACGATCTAGTTTCGAGAGAAACCTTTCTCTTTCGAAGCTATCGGAAGCTTATCATAAGCCGTTACTCCGTTCGTTTGCCAACTTTCTTTCCGTTGATCTTTTCGTAGTCTTCCTACCGCCAAGAAGAAAGGTAGAATCTTCTTATACCCCTACCCTACGTATATCGTATGATATGAGCATGAGTAAGAATATGTAATACTTGGCTAGTTGATCGCATGATGTTGTTTGACGTAGAATTCTTTGAAATATATGAGCATGATAATGTAGTTGTGATAATTAGCTTGTAGAACTTTCTTACTAAAAGTACGTAGTTTAATTTGATCTTGAGAATAATTGAATGCATGGCTTATAGAATCTTCCCAACTTGATTAACTCGTCAATAAACATATGTTGTTACGATTTCGTTTAAAAACAAAATGTTGTTTCAAAACGAAGTATTCGTATTTTGACCTTTTCAAGGATTGTGAACTTGATCGCATGATTACTTACCTTACTTGTGGTTGTAAACAAGCATGATTAAATAGAGTTGGATGATCTTGCTAGATTACTTTAAAGTGATTCGTCCCGCCATGAGTCTATGCATGATTACGAGACACGAGAACCAAAAAGTAGAAACATGACACTTAGGGAGTGGTTGATATGGATAAAAGGATTTTGAAACTACATAATGGCCGGACTTGGTAGCCTTATGTGAGTTGTGAAAACCCGCAAGGTGGCCGGACTTGGTAGCCCTTTGTGTGGACTTGCGAAAACCGCAATGAGGCCGGACTTGGTAGCCCATTGTGTAGATTGCTAATGGAGCCGGACGTGGTAGCTTCATTGGTAATTGGGCTTGGTTATCCGCGGAGAGGAGCCAATGCAAGCTTTTATAACGTGGCCGGACTTGGTAGCCCGTTGAATGAGAAATGATTTTTGAAATGAAATGGTGACACAGTTTACGATGAGTCGCGTAGGAGAAACAAAGAAAGGCATGACACCAACGTAAGCAAGATAGTGAATGCGGATGTATCATTGTTAATTATGTTGTTAAATGAGCATGTGTAATTATTTATATGACTCTTCATTGTAAGTTATGGGTTAGCGGGTTGGATTATTCTATTGAGCTTCTGTAGCTCACGGTGTTACCTTTTTGGTGACCCTGACATATTATACTGGGGGCGACGTTGGTATAATGTGTCAGATTTTATAGATGAGCAGTAGGAACAGTACACCTTGGGGGCCTTTGGAGCCGAGGAACTTGCAAGGATGGAGGAAGAGGCGGAGCAGTAGTTAACCTTAGATTATTCCCTCTTTTGTTGAATAAAAGTACTCTTGTGAGACGTATGTTGTAATAATGAGCTAGACTCTCCTTAATTTATTCAATAAAAATGTTTATTTAACGTACCCAAAATTCAAGGCGTTACAAGCTTGAAAAATGTTTGTGGGATTTTCAAATATTTTGTTTCATTGTCTATCTTTTGTATATATATCTTGTTCAGCCTCGCTGTTGTGTTCTGGCAATTCTGCTCAGCTTGTCGATGATAGGGAATCCCAGAATGCTCGGCAACCCTCGACTATGATGAGTCATACCTGTCGTTTGTACCGTTATTAGGTGTACGCTCGATAATCGGGAGGCATACATTGACTCTAGTCCGGGGAACCCTTTTCTTAACCAAAATCCGGCCTCTATACATGTGTAGAGAGCAGTAGAACCATCCAAATTAGGACAGGGACCCACAAAGTAGGACTATGTGCTATATCCTGCCTACATGTTACTCTTTCTGCATCTCACCATGCGTCTCATCCATGTCATGCCATCATGCTGTCTGTTTCAAGTGTTGTGCTTCTTAAGCTTGCTCGCGCGGTCTTCGGAAGGTTGCCAAGACCCGATGAAGTGTCGTGCACCCCAGTGTACGTTGTCTAAACTACATGAGTCCTTAGAGCAATGAGACTTTGGGAAATCAAAATATGCTAAGTCCTTGACTAATGCCTAATCGAAAATTCAACAGAGAATAAGGAATAACGTGGAAACGACGCCGTGATGTCACTTTACTTACACCACTTTGGCTAATGGCACCATGCCACTGACACCACTTTGGTTGTGGTTTCACGTCGTCTATACTAAGCTATTCCAAGTTCAAAATTGGAACTTCGAATGAGGACTAGTTGAATACTTAGTTCTTTTGACATCTCTTAGAACTTGTTGTTCTAAACAAAGGATACGTCCTAAAAGAAATTCTGAGGAATGAGGCAACCTTCGAAGGACCGTAATCTTACCCTGCTCGCACATCGCACATCGCATCTTATGCAGTCCATTTGCTTTCGTGTTCCATATAGAACTCTTAGACTCGCTTGCGCGGCTTGTTTAGGATTGCCTGGACCGATGAAGAGTCGTGCTTTTTAAAGGCACGTTGTTGGAATTAATTAGCCCTTGGAATGATGAGGTTTTAGGGATATCGAAATTCATTAAGTCTTCAATACATTTTTCAATCATGGATTCAATGAAGATTAACGAAACAATTAGGCTACAATGTCATGACACCCACACCACCCAGGTTATAGTGCGAAGTCACTTACACCGCTTAGGCTAATGGCACCATGCCACTGACGCCACTCTGGTTACGGTATCATGTCATTTACGCCAAACGGTTTTTGAAACCAAAACAGAAATTTCTGGTGAAAAATGTTGAAGACTTAATTTGTCTTGATATCTCCCAAGTCTTGTTATTCCTAATCAAAGGATACACATTCAAAAGAATCTCTGAGGACTACGGCAATCCTTCATAGGTTGTCATTTCTTAGGTCTAGGAGACCGTAAATCCATGGAGTTTGAGACAACTCCGGTGTTTGCCGTGCCCGAACGGCTCCTTCTATTTCAGTTTAGCCTTAAGTGCATCTTCCAGCAATCTTATTGCTCTGTCTCGGATGGTCTTAGATAAGGAGATTGGCTCTGATTCCCAACGTATGGAATTTAACCTGCCTGACATCGACCTACCCGTGACTGTTGAAACTATCTGTAAAGTTTGATCCCTTGAGTCGACGATGACAACACGTGAATAGCAATTCTTTTATTCATACACATTTTTTTTTTCAATAAATCACAACAGGGGCATATTCTGAGTTCGCTTTTTTGCGTTACTGTCAGCACTGGGCCACCCATCCTATACAAAGCCATACCACTTTTTCGACTACCTCAAAATGACAGGGCAAACAGAGCTGGTTGAGCTGAAAAAAACCATAGAAGAAATGAGTCAGAAAATGGATAAGCAGATAACTCTATTGCAAGGGCTGGTTGACCTTTTCACCTCTGCCATGTCGAGTCCAGATCTGGGATTAAATGCTGATGATGCCAAGATCAAGGAAACTCCACAAACCTACCACCCTCCTACAGTTAGAATCAAGCCATGCTCAAAAGTGAAGCTCTCTGACATGTTCAAAGACTTGGTTGAATTCCATGGTGCCAGAACTCACTCAAAGGAAGATATTGGATCCAGTGCTGAAAGGCAAGGTGTGCACATTGATGAGATCAACCCCAAAAGTAAAAGAATGTTATGCAGTTGTGAAGCAAGCAAAGCTTTCGCCAGAGGTCCACTCAGCACCACCATGAACCCTCTACTCAGTTGCAAAACCCAACTAAGGATCTTCTCCCGCTTCCCTGTACCTTTATCCTCAGTTTATGAGGAGCTCCTCGAAGCCGGCCTCATCGAGCCACTCCCTTCAACTCCTCCACCTCGAAAGCTCCCGGCGTCCCACAACCCAAATGCCTACTGTGCCTTTCACCAATATACCGGCCATTCCACCAATAACTACTTCCGTCTCCGCCACAAAATCCAAGATCTCATCGATGATGGAACCCTCTCACCTCCACTTTCAAACCCAAACATTATCATAAACCCTCTCTCAAGGCACCCGCAAAACCCCTATATCAACCTCATCAATCTCAACCCAACCCCATTCGACCCTTGCCAATACATCATACCCACAACTGAGCCAAAACCCACTGTCGATATACCTAAGGAAGTCGAGATTTGCATGCTTGAGAACATAGACCTGGTATGGGAGTCGACACCTGATGGGTGGCGATTGCTTGCGGAAAACTATCCTCTGATCTTTGAGGAGTTCAAGACTGGACCAGCTAATGAATCAATGGGACATGGCTCTTTTGGACAACTCCTGAGAAACCCAACCATCAACGGGATCTTAAACGGCATGAAAATTCATCCCCACCAGTGCATTATCGACAATTGGCAGCCAGAATCCAATGTTTCAACCCCTAACAAGCTCGATACTTCCAGGCCGACACAGAATCCGAGGATGGATCAAAATCCAAATGATGCCCGAGATATTGAGAAAGGACTGGAACCATCCCAATGCCAGACCTCAGATCTGGAGAAGAATGATGAATGCAATGAAGCCAATCCATGAATGGAATTTCTCACTGAGTCTGGAGAGCTTTTAAGTTTCAAGTCGAGTCTTCTTCAAGTCGATTTCGAGTCAGTTTGTATTCTTTTATGCTTTCGCGTCTGTATATTTTCAAGTTCAAGTTTGTAGTCGAAAAAGAAAATCCAAAAGGGAGTCAAATTCGTAGTCCCGAACTACGTTATGACCTGATTCCTTTGCAAGAAGGATACGTAGGCAGCCTCATCCTGAGGCCTGGTTATATTCATTCGAGTCGATCTCAAAATTCGATTACGATCCTTCGTGTCAATCTCTCGTCAGTCCGTTCCGTCTTTTGAACTCAACGTCAAGCTTCTTGCATCGAAATTGTGATAATAAAGCTTCCATTTAGGTAAGAAATATGAGGTGAATCGGCTGTGAGGTCAGCAGAGGAGGAAATAGTGGTAGGAAATATGAGGTGAATCGGCAGCGACGACAGGCTGGAAAGAGGTGAATCGGCGGCGGCGTGGGGCTGGAAAGAGGTTAAGGTGAAATGGCTGTGAGGTTAGCGGAGGTTTGATTGGTGGTGGGTTTCTGGCAGAGCTCAACATTTGGGGATTTCCGGTGAGGTTTGTGGATAATTGCAAATTGGTTTGTGTATTGTATGATTTGTTGTTTTGTGAATTTGATTGGGGGTTTTTAATCTGAGTTTGTGTGCTAGTAGTTTGATTCTTACATTTGAAGATTGGATTTGTGGGTTGAATTTATGAGTAGAAAATTCTAGGTTTTGTTTAGGGAAAAAGAAGATTCAATGGTTTTGGACAATGTGTATTGCTGATTGAGGGCAATATGGGAATTGAACGTATTTCGTTGACGGCATCTAACGCATTTGGGATTTACATAGTTAAAGGGGGTTAAGTGTTGAGTTTTATAGTTAAAGGGAGTAAAGTGCTAATGGGTGTTAGTTAAAGCGGGTTATATATAATTTACCCAAATCAATATCCTAGAATTATACTAGTAGTTATTCCGGTTTGGCTGGCTTAAATGGCGGGTGATACTAACCAATACCGAACAATATCAGGGTGTTTTTAATCTTATTTTTCGTTAGCTAAATATAAATTTGATGCACAATTTTTCAACGAAAAGAATACAAAGTGTCACACCCTCGATTTTCAACATAAATATAAAGGATTTTCATAAATAGAACCTCACAATAATCTGTACAATACCCCAAAAAGGGAAGTTTTAACATTTCCATAATTACACTTCAACATTTGATAATTTCCAAAAGATTACTTCGGCTCCGAGGCCCAAATCAATGTAATAACGAGTATCAAATAGAGTTAAGAACTTACAATATTGCTTAATCAAAAGATTTACAAATAGAGTTACAAATACATCTTCTAAAAACAAATAACAAAGATGACTTGGTAACTCTTCAATGTTAGCTTTCAAAAATATCGTCCACATCCAAGCATTCGATGCATGCGACTACTGCCCCGGGTTAGTACCTGAAAAATAAGTAAGGTTTAAGCTACACTAGCCCAGTAGAAAGCTCAATCTAACAATGTATGCATATGAAATGTAGGTATGATCACATGATGAACAATGACGTTAGATTAACGAACGGTAGTGATAAGTAAGAATCCAACATTTCGAATTCAAAACCAACCAAAGTCCTTGATGAGTAACCTTTGAAAACACCATGTATCCATATGTGTCTCGTATAAGTATCTTGAGCCGAAGCTCATATCGGGCCTGTTAAAAGACTCTGATGCCCTCTGCCAGGCACCTTACCCATTGGGAGGTCCTGAAGTATCGAATACGAGCATATAGCTCCCGTCTGGCCAATTAAAGGACCCCAATGTCCTCTGTTAGGCACTCACCCATCGATGATTCCTGAATGTTCTCATTGTGTTCATAAAGTTTCAGAATCCTTTCACCATCATGATCGTACCATTCAAATGCAACTTTCGTATATAAAAGCGATTTTCGTGAAAATATACCAAAATAAGCATTAAAGTTAATGAGGTGTTCGATTAGGTCACTAGATACGAGTGAACATGTTATGAGTTAAGAGTCATTTGGAAAGTGTTTGGAATGGATTAGAAGTGATCGAAACCCAAGGCAGTGGAGTAGAGATCAAAGTCAACAAAACTGTCCAAGAACATGAAGGTATCGATACCTTGGAAGGATGGTATCGATACCATTTGATCACGGCCATTCCAGCCTCAAGGGTATCGATACCCATGAAGGATGGTATCGATACCAGTGTCTTTCCTGGGTTGGGTAATGCAAGGGTATCGATACCCAAGGTAATGGTATCGATACCCAAGGAAATCGTATCGATACCAGGGCTGTTCAAGCAGAATTTCTGCAGATATTAATGGGTTTCTCAACTACATTCACCTCAACAACACCAACAACAACATCAAAAAGCAAGATTCAAGCTACAAGAAACAAGTCATAAACATATTGAAAGTTAGAACTCTCTACCTCAAAGATTGAAGAACAATTCAAAGAATCCTCTAAGCCCTAGCCCCAAATCTTGAAATTGAATGAGATACGCCTACACTCAGTTCAAACCAACGAAATACGGACTGTAATACGTGAGAGAATGAAGGGTTTGAGGCTGCTTAATGGAGGCCTTGGGTGATCTAGGGTGAAATTTGGGTGAGAGTGAGAGATAGAGTGGGAGCCGAGAGAGGGAGATGGACGGGAGAGTGAGAAGAGGAAAAATGGGAAAGTTATTCCCTACACGCTCACACACATGCTATATACACACTACACACACATCACACACTTACCCCTCAAGTGCAACACTTCAACACATTAACCCCAAATCTCAAAGTTCCAAACCAATTTCCTCCTTTTATTTCTTATAAAACGTCTAAATCAATTTTATGAATTTAAGGGTCTTTACACTCTACCCTCCTTAAAAAAAAAAATTTGTCCTCGAAATTTAAATAACCATGCTCAACCAAGTCATGCATCATGTAGATATGCAACAAATGTAACCTTTAACATTATGCAACAAGTTGAATGGTAGAAAACTTAGATATTAAACACTCACATCGATTCATTCCGGGAATAGGTGCGGATACTTCTCCCTAACTTCCTCCTCTCTTTCCCATGTGGACTCCTCACTACCTTGACTCTTCCATAACACTCGCACTAGTGGTATCGTTTTACCCCTCAACACTTGATCAGGCATATCGAGGATACGTATCGGCTCCTCCCCGTAAGATGCGTCAGCTTCCAATTCGAGTTCGGACCATTCTAACACGTGCGACGGGTCCGGTTCGTACTTCCTCAACATAGATACGTGAAACACATCATGCACATTCGATAATCTCTGTGGCAAGGCCAAATGGTACACAACCTCCCCGATTTTCTCAATAACGTCGAACGGACCGATATAACGTGGTGAAAGCTTTCCCTTCTTCCCAAAACGTGACAAGCCTCGACGTGGCGATACTTTAAGAAACACGTGATCTCCCACTTCGAATGATAATGGGCGAAGACGACGGTCGGCATAGCTCTTTTGTCGACTTTAAGCGGTTAGTAAACTTTGGCGAATCACCTTGACTTGTTCGATTGTTTTCTCTTGAGCCTCTAAAAGTCGTTGGCGAATCAATCTCACACTTTCGGTAGTTTCTCTAATCATATCCGGCCCCACTCATGTAGCCTCCCCCAATTTGGTCCAAAACACAGGTGATCGACATGGTCTCCCATACAAGGCTTCATACGGCGCCATTTCTGTCACACCCACTACGCCAAATATTGCTTTTGCCGGTGGTATTATTACCGGCGGTAAAAAAACTGCCGTTAAAAGCAACTTTTACCGGCATTAGTAAAACCGCCGGAAATAATTACCAAAAACGGCGGTTTTTTTTAATAATGCAGTTTTTATAAACTTTTACCGGCGGTTTTTTAAAATACCGCCGGAAAAAATAGAATATACGGTTTTTTTAATACCGGCGGTTTATTAATGCCGCTTATAATAATAATACCGACCCGTATATTATAAATATTATTATTTATCCTACATGACGCAATATGCGGGTCAGCCCAGTTGGTAGCACGCGCGCTATAGGATCCGGAGGTTCCGGGTTCGATTCCTAGGAGAACCAAAAAAATTAACCACTGATTTTATTGCCGGCGGTATTATTACCGGCGGTTTTTACCGCCGTTTTTAGTATTGACGGCGGTTTTCTAATGCCGCTTTTGTTTTTCCGACAATTGTATTCCCGGCGGTTTATTTCCGGCGGTTTTTGAACTTTTACCGGCGGTTTTGAGTATTACCAGCGGTTTTTGGACTATTAACGGCAGTTTTGTCATGCCGTTAATACTAAAATTTGGCGTAGTGACCCTCAATTTTCAACATAATTATATAAGTGTAGACACCCCAATTTGGACATATTAATTATCCTTAATTTGTGCCCTCGAGGCTCCTCGATGATGAAAATGAATCAAAACAGGCCTTGGACAAACTTGGACGATGCTTCATGGACCTTTTCAAAACCAAAATCCTCTTTTTTCCGACACCCTGAGGGTAAAATTGGCACACATTTCAGCATATAAAATAACTTTGAATGAAACCAATTGGGTTAGAAAGAGGACTTAATGAGCCTTCCAACGCTTCGAAAAACACCCAAAACCGAGTTCGGGAGTGTCCGTGGCGCCCTTCTGAAGTTGGGCTGCCACTCTAGAGCGCTCGGGAACACTCCCAAGCGCTCGGGACAGCCATTCTAGAGCGCTCGGGACCACTCTAGAGCGCTTGGGAGTGCTGACAGGCCAATGCATGTTGAGTTTGGCTTTGACCATGGTTTTTCAGGCTTTTTTAGTCCGTTCAATAGTAAAACCTGCATATCCAGCAGAGCATCTCATGATGCCTTTTGCCCTCCCCAAAACATTTTTTCTTTTCATTTTCATTTGATTTTCAAGCTAAAATCCTAATTTTCCCTCCCCTATATATACCCCTCCATTCCACATGCAAAACCACGAAATTTCCCCCTGAAAAACTCCCCATTCTGCTGCCAGAAACCAGTCCCCAAAATTCTCTCCCAAACTCTTTCAAAACAATCTCCATCTCTAAGAGCAATTACCAATTCTCAAGCAAAGTCTCTAAGAGAAATGGAGGCCTAAATTCCCTCTTTTCCTACTGTTTTCTAACCATTTTCAAGCTCCAAATTCAGTCCAAGAAGCCAAGTTCAAAGTCAAGTAAAGGTATAAAATCTCATTTTATGCTTCAAAGCCAATGTTTTTCTACTTTTGAGGGGGATCAAGGGCTCATGCTAGTTCCTCATACTAGTCGTGAGTTCATTTGATCTTAGTCTAGCACCAAGAGCAAAAGGACTACAAAACTTCTTTTTTTTGAAACCTACTGGAGCCACTCCCGAGCGCTCGAGAGTAGTCCCAAGCGCTCGAGACTGTCTCCAACCCTGTTCATTGCATTTTGGTGAATATGGGGTAGGAATGAAGTGCATCTTTGCATGACATGGTTTTTATTGTGACATGCAGACATAGAAAACCTATTTTTCCCAAGTTAGGCATGTTTCTCACCAAGATTCAAGTAAAAACAAAAGCTCTTTCCAAAGTTAAAAACAAGGTTTGCTTTTAGGAAACCTGGTTTGGAGTGATTGCATGTCAAGATGAAACCATTTCCTAAAAGGAAGCTGACATGCAACCCACTCCCAAGCGCTTGGAACTGTTCTCGAGCGCTCGGGAGTGCATGCATGCCATTGCAGTTCATTACTCCCCTATTTTGCCAGGTTCCTGATATTTAACGTGCAGGGATGTGTCCATTTGTTCTTGAAATAATGCAGATCTGATTTTGTAGAGGCAAGGAGGCATGAGTTGGAAGGCTATGGCTTGACTTCAGCCTGCCAAGTCCATTGCTGAGCCTGTGGCATATTTAAGTTTATTTCAGTTCACAGTTTTAGTATTGTGTTCTGTGCATGCCTAACAAAGTTTGCAGGTCAAGCATTAACACTCCCAAGCGCTTGGGAGTATTCCCAAGCGCTCGGGAGTGAAGTCAGTGGCAGTTTCCAGTCTTGTTAACACCATGCATTTCTTCATCCTCATTTCATCTTTTCACGTTCACTGGCACTAGCATACACCCTGTACTTGATATATCTGTCGATACATGCTATATGCTTAATGAAGCAAAATGTTTTCGAAAAATCCCACAAATGTTTAGTAGAGACCGATTTCAAATCGGGTGAGGGGGGTGCTGTAAAACCCTTCCCCCTTCGTAACATGGCTTCCGAACCAAAAACAATCTCTGGTTATCAATTTCAAATCAATCATTTTCAATCGAAACGGTTTCTCGGCTGGCAAACCTCAAATCCGGGTGGCGACTCCTCAATTTTTCAATTCGATTCAAAAAAAGGTGTTTTTCGGGCCGCCCCGAAACGACCCGGGGCTGTGGTAGCCCACAGTGGCAACTCCGCTGGGGATATGTTCAATTGATACTTGAGAAAAGTTGGTGGTTGGCAAAACGACTTACTTTCCTTAAGCATCAATTAAACTTGAGAGCCAAGCTTGAAAAATGTTTGTGGGATTGTGTATATATCTTGTGCAGCCCCGTTGTTGTGTTTCAGCAATCCTACCCGGCTTGCCGGTGATGGGGAATCCCGGAATGCTCAGCAACCCTCGACCGTGATGAGTCATCCCTACCGTTTGTACCATTACTGGGTGTACGCTCAATAATGGGAGGTATACCTTGACTCTAGTCCGGGGAACCCTTTCTAAACCAAAACCCGGCCTTTATACATGTGTAGAAATCAATAGAACCTTCCAAACTAGGACAAGGACCCGCGGGGTAGGAATTATGTGCTATATCCTGCCTACATGTCACTGCTTTCTGCATCTCACCGTGCATCTCTTCCAAGTCATGCCATCATGCTGTCGATCTATTCAATTTCAAGTCATGTGCTCTTAATCTCGCTCGCACGGTCTGTAGAAGGTTGTTGAGACCCGATGAAGAGTCGTGCACCCCAGTGTACGTTGTCTAAACTACATGAGTCCTTAGAACAATGAGACTTTGGGAAATCAAAATATGCTAAGTCCTTGACTAATGCCTAATCGAAAATTCAACAGAGAATAAGGAATAACAGGAAACGACGCCGTGATGTCACTTTACTTACACCACTTTGGCTAATGGCACCATGTCACTGACACCACTCTGGTTGTGGTTTCACGTCATCTATACTAAACTATTCCAAGTTCAAAATTGAAACTTCGAATAAGGACTAGTTGAATACTTAGTTCATTTTGACATCTCTTAGAACTTGTTGTTCTAAACAAAGGATACACCCTAAAAGAAATTCTGAGGAATGAGGCAACCTTCGAAGGACCGTAATCTTATCCCGCTTGCACATCGCTCCATGCATCTTCTGCTTACTTTCGTGTCCCGTATAGAACTCTTAGACTCGATCGCGCGGCTTGTTTAGGATTGCCTGGACCGATGAAGAGTCGTGCTTTTTAAAGGCACGTTGTTGGAATTAATTAGTCCTTGGAACGATGAGGTTTTAGGGATATCGAAATTCATTAAGTCTTCAATACATTTTTCAATCATGGATTCAATGAAGATTAACGAAACAATTAGGCTACAATGTCGTGATACCCACACCACCTAGGTTATAGTGCGAAGTCACTTACACTGCTTAGGCTAATGGCACCATGCCACTGACGCCACTCCGGTTACGGTATTATGTTATTTACGCCAAACGGTTTTTGAAACCAAAACGGAAATTTCTGGTGAAAAATGTTGAAGACTTAATTTGTCTTGATATCTCCCAAGTCTTATTACTCCTAATGAAAGGATACACATTCAAAGGAATCTCTGAGGACTACGGCAATCCTTCATAGGTTGTCATTTCTTAAGTCTAGGAGACCATAAATCCGCGGAGTTTGAGATACCTCTGGTGTTCGCCGTGCCCGAACGGCTCCCTCTAATTCAATGCATTTTCCGGCAGTCTTATTGCTCTGTCTCGGATGGTCTTAGATAAGGAGATTGGCTCTGATTCTCAGCGTATGGAATTTAACCTGCCTGACATCGACCTACCCGTGACTGTTGGAACTATCTGTAAAGTTTGATCCCTTGAGTCGACGATGACAACACGTGAATAGCAATTCTTTTATTCATACACGTTTTTTTTTTCAATAAATCACAATAGAGGCATATTCTGAGTTCACTTCTTACTTCACTGTTAGCACCAGGCCACCCATCCTACAAAAAGCCTTACCACCTTCTTCGACTACCTCAAAATGGTAGGGCAAACAGACTTGGTTGAGCTAAAAAAGGCTATAGAGGAAATGAGTCAGAAATGGACAAGCAGATGACTCTATTACAAGGGCTGGTTGACCTTTTTGCCTCCACCATGTTGAATCCGGATCTGGGACTAAATGCTGATGAAGCCAAGATCAAAGAAGCTCCACAAACCTACCACCCTCCTGCAGTTAGAATCAAGCCATGCTCAAAAGTGAAGCTCTCTGACATGTTCAAAGACTTGGTTGAATTCCATGATGCCAGAACTCACTCAAATGAGAATGTTGGACCTTTGCCTGAAGTTGGTGCTGAAAGGCAAGATGTGCACATTGATGAGATCAACCCCAAAGGCAAAAGAGTGTTATGCAGTTGCGAAGCAAGCAAAGCTTTCGCCAGAGGCCCACTCGGCACCACCAAGAACCCTCAACCCAGCTGCAAAATCCCACCAAGGATCTTCTCCCGCTTTCCTGTACCTCTGTCCTCAGTTTATGAGAAGCTCCTCGAAGCCGGTCTCATTGAGCCACTCCCTCCAACTCCCCTACCTCAAAAGCTTCCGGCATCCCACAACCCAAATGCCTTCTGCGCCTTCCACCAAATGCCCGGTCACGCTACCAATAACTGCTTCCGTCCCCGCCACAAAATCCAAGATCTCATCGATAATGGAACCATCTCACCTCCACTTTCAAAGCCAAACACTATCATAAGCCTTCCACCAAAGCACCCGTAAAACCCTCGGGTCAACCTCATCAATCTTAACCCAATCTCGTTCGACCCTAGCCAATACATCACACCCACAACCGAGCCAAAACCCACTGTCAATATACCTGAGGAAGTTGAGATTTGCATGCTTGAGAACATAGACCTGGCCGTATGGGAGTCAACACCTGATGGGTGGCGATTGCTTGGGGAAAACTATCCTATGATCTTTGAGGAGTTCAAGGCTGGACCGGCTGATGAATCGATGAACCATGGCTCATTCGGACAACTTCTGAGCAACCAAACCATCAATGGGATCCTCAATGGCATAAAAATCCATCCCCACCAGTGCATTATCGACAATTGGCCACCAGAATCCATTGTTTCAACCCCTACTAAGCTCGATGCCTCAATAATAAGCTCCAAGCCGACACAAAATCCGAGGGTGGATCAAAATAGTGAGAAAGGACCGGAACCATCCCAATGCCAGACCTCAGATTTGAAGGAGAATGATGAATGCATTGAAGCCAATCCATGAGTGGAATCTGTCACGAGTTAGGAAACTTTTAAGTTTCAAGTCGAGTCTTTTGCAATTTCGAGTCAGTTTGTACCTCGAGTCTTTTATGCTTTTCGTGTCTGTGTGTTTTCAAATTCAAGTTTGTGGTCAAAGAAGAAAAACCAAAAAGAGAGAGTCAAATTCGTAGTCCCGAACTACGTTATGACCTGATTCCTTCATAAGAAGGATACATAGGCAGCCTCATCCTGTGGCCCGGTCATGTTCATTCAAGTCGATCCCAAAATTCGGTCACGATCCTTCGTGTCAATCTTTCGTCAATCCGTTCTGTCTTTTGAAATCAATCTGAAGCTTCTTGTGTCGAATTTGTCATAATAAACTCGTGTTTTGTGATAATCCCTTAACTTGGATTTGTTCTTCACCATCAATTGAGGAATCAAAACACGACATACTTCGCCCTTGCAAGGAGAAGAATTTCATGGGACCACTCCCTGGCACCGTCAAGGAGGAACGCCTTGGCCCGAGAAAAAGCTTACTAGATCAAAACCTCAAAATATGATCTTGGCAAAAGCTTGCATCTAGGATCAAGTTATCAAGTTGTGCAATTCAAAATGAAGAAAGGCATTCTTTCCTTTTATCAAACGCTTGAAGATATATATCCATTGATAACCCCTTTTGAGCCTAAATCAATTTCTTTGAAAGAACCCAGCTAGGTAGTTATCCCCCACACCGGGGTGAAATGAGGAGGACAAATGTGCCAAACACATGGTTATCATCAGCGCATCAGAATTCAAAGCGTGAAAGTGCCAAATACATGGGCACAGTGAGATGCAAAACTTTAAAGAAAAAAATCAGAGAAAACTCAAAATCAACGAAAGTGCCAAACACATTGGCACAACAAAAGGCGAAGCAAATCAAGTGAATGAAGGCGCCCATCAAAAGCAAAAAAGGGCACAAAAATGTTCATGATGGCTGCTAGCTCTCGAAACCCAAAGAAAATGAAAATTTTTGAGCCTATTATCCTTTCTTTGTTAAGCCAAACCTCGGCCACGTTAAAACCCGAAAAAAGCCCTTTCAGATTGAAAAACGCAACTTGATAACAAAAATCGTAGGCACTGGGAGAAAACAAGAAGGAGGGGCAAGGCATTTTGTGAATCCTGCAAAATCCAAGCTGGGGCATCTTTCAAAATCCATGGGTTGCCATCAGCAATCTGGGGCATGGTTTGTAGAAAAAATCCTCGTGTTTTGGCAAGACAAGATCAAGAAAAATCCTGAATGAGCAGCGCTTGATGGAGCTAAAACAATTTCAAAACCCCAATTGGGAAAATCATCAAAACTTGATTTTATCATGACAATTCAAACGTCAATTGTGGGGCATGCTTGCCATTTTTTCGGATCCTCAAATAATCAAGTTTCTCGTCGAGTCAAATCAAACTCCTCGTCCAGTCAAGATCATCATGGAGATTCAGTCCTCGCATAAATGGTCTTTCTTGTCTTTTGAGTCATCTAGGCCTTGCCTAAATTCATGCAAGGTCATTCCCGATCATCATCTAGTCAAGTCACTTTGATCTTGAGGTCTTACTTGTGAGAGAAATTCCAATACATGGAAGAACTCGCGCTTGCACTCATGATGAAACTGGTTGCCGAAACTATTAGTGGAATCAAGGAATAGAATCAGAACTGAGATCTGTCACTGGGGCATGCACATCAAGCCAATGTCATCGATCATAGCAAGCCTATCAAGACTGGGGCATGAATGCTCAAAACTCAAGCCCTGATCGAAGTCAAACTCAAACCAACTCCAGCTCAAGCCCTGGATCCAGCCCAAACCCAATTTCCATCCAAAGACAAACTCCATCCCAAAGTCCTAAAAATATTGTCCCGCTGGCCAAAAACAGCAAAGCAGAAAGGGGTACTCGAACAAGTCCTATGTTGTTTTCAAATAAATAAAAAAATCATCGTTGTTGTCAAATGTCGAATCAAGGGTCTCACTTCCTAGCCTCAACCACTTGGACATCTTTCAATCATCTTCCGCCATAGATTTGGCGTTGTCCTGAGGGACATCTTTCAATCAACTTCTGCCATAGATTTGGCATCGTCCTGAGGGACATCTTTCAATCATCTTCCGCCATAGATTTGGCACTGTCCTGAGGGACACCTTTCAATCATCTTCCGCCATAGATTTTGCACCGTCCTGAGGGACATCTTTCAATCAACTTCTGTCATAGATTTGGCATCGTCCTGAGGGACATCTTTCAATCATCTTCCGCCATAGATTTGGCGCTGTCCTGAGGGACACCTTTCAATCATCTTCCGCCATAGATTTGGCACCGTCCTGAGGGACATCATTCAATCGTTTTCTGCCATAGATTTGGCACCGTCCTGAGGGACATCATTCAATTGTTTTCTGCCATAGATTTGGCGCCGTCTTGAGGGACATCTTTCAATCATCTTTTGCCATAGATTTGGCATTGTCCTGAGGGGCATCTTTTAATCATCTTCTGCCATAGATTTGGCATTGTCCTGAGGGACATTTTTCAATCATCTTCCACCATAGATTTGGCACCGTCCTGAGGGACATCATTCAATCATCTTCTGCCATAGATTTGGCACTGTCCTAAGGGACATCTTTCAATCAACTTCTGCCATGGATTTGGCATCTTGTCGATTATTTGCTTGCTTGTTTTCACGCCTGCTATAGCATGCATGTTTGCATTTGCGCCAAAGAACTACGCTGGTCTGATCCCTACAAACGGGGTACGTAGGCAGCTCGAACGAGCGTGACCTCATGTTTCGAATGCTTGTGCATCTTTACTTGCATTTAATTTTGAATTAAGGATTTAGTAGGGCTCGAATTGGGCTGTCTCAATCTTTGGACGTCACTCGTATCCAGACATGATGCCAAGCGCCGTCCAAAGAGGGGCAACTGTAGACACCCCAATTTGGACCTATTAATTATCCTTAATTTGTGCCCTCGGGGCTCCCCGATGATGAAAATGAATCAAAACAGGCCTTGGACAAACTAGGATGATGCTTCATGGACCTTTTGAAAACCAAAATCCTTTTTTTCCTGACACCCTGAGGGTAAAATTGGCACACATTTCAGCAAATAAAATAATTTTGAATGAAACCAATTGGGTTAGAAAGAGGACTTAATGAGCTTTCCAATGCTTTGAAAACACCCAAAACCGAGTTCAGGAGTGTCCGTGGCGCCCTTCTGAAGTTGGGCTGCCACTCTAGAGCGCTCGGGAACACTCCCAAGCGCTCGGGACAGCCACTCTAGAGCGCCCGGGACCACTCTAGAGCGCTTGGGAGTTCTGACAGGCCAATGCATGTTGAGCTTGGCTTTGACCATGGCTTTTCAGGCTTTTTTAGTCTGTTCAACATTCAAACCTGCATATCCCAGGCCTGCCTAAGCCAGCAGAGCATCTCATGATGCCTTTTGCCCTCCCCAAAACATTTTTTCTTTTCATTTTCATTTGATTTTCAAGCTAAAATCCTAATTTTCCCTCCCCTATATGTACCCCTCCATTCCACATGCAAAACCACGAAATTTCCCCCCTGAAAAACTCCCCATTCTGCTGCCAGAAACCAGTCCCCAAAATTCTCTCCCAAACTCTTTCAAAACAATCTCCATCTCTAAGAGAAATTACCAATTCTTAAGCAAAGTCTCTAAGAGAAATGGAGGCCTAAATTCCCTCTTTTCCTACTGTTTTCTAACCATTTTCAAGCTCCAAATTCAGTCCAAGAAGCCAAGTTCAAAGTCAAGTAAAGGTATAAAATCTCATTTTATGCTTCAAAGCCAATGTTTTTCTACTTTTGAGGGGGATCAAGGGCTCATGCTAGTTCCTCATACTAGTCGTGAGTTCATTTGATCTTAGTCTAGCACCAAGAGCAAAAGGACTACAAAACTTCTTTTTTTTGAAACTTACTGGAGCCACTCCCGAGCGCTCGAGAGTAGTCCCAAGCGCTCGAGACTGTGTGCAACCCTGTTCATTGCATTTTGGTGAATATGGGGTAGGAATGAAGTGCATCTTTGCATGACATGGTTTTTATTGTGACATGCAGACATAGAAAACCTATTTTCCCCAAGTTAGGCATGTTTCTCACCAAGATTCAAGTAAAAACAAAAGCTCTTTCCAAAGTTAAAAACAAGGTTCGCTTTTAGGAAACCTGGTTTGGAGTGATTGCATGTCAAAATGAAACCATTTCCTAAAAGCAAGCTGACATGCAACCCACTCCCAAGCGCTTGGAACTGTTCTCGAGCGCTCGGGAGTGCATGCATGCCATTGCAGTTCATTACTCCCCTATTTTGCCAGGTTCTTGATATTTAACGTGCAGGGATGTGTCCATTTGTTCTCGAAATAATGCAGATCTGATTTTGTAGAGGCAAGGAGGCATGAGTTGGAAGGCTACGGCTTGACTTCAGCCTGCCAAGCCCATTGCTGAGCCTGTGGCATATTTAAGTTTATTTCAGTTCACAGTTTTAGTATTGTGTTCTGTGCATGCCTAACAAAGTTTGTAGGTCAAGCATTAAATGTCCCAAGCGCTTGGGAGTATTCCCGAGCGCTCGGGAGTGAAGTCAGTGGCAGTTTCCAGTCTTGTTAACACCATGCATTTCTTCATCCTCATTTCATCTTTTCACGTTCACTGGCACTAGCATACACCCTGTACTTGATATATTTGTCGATATACATGCTATATGCTTAATGAAGCAAAATGTTTTCGAAAAATCCCACAAATGTTTCGTAGAGACCGATTTCAAATCGGGCGAGGGGGGTGCCGTAAAACCCTTCCCCCTTCGTAACATGGCTTCCGAACCAAAAACAATCTCTGGTTTTCAATTTCAAATCAATCATTTTCAATCGAAACGGTTTCTCGGGTGGCAAACCTCAAATCCGGGTGGCGACTCCTCAACTTTTCAATTCGATTCAAAAAAAGGTGTTTTTCGGGCCACCCCGAAACGACCCGAGGCAGTGGTAGCCCATAATAAGACTTTTCAAAAATAAAATCTCACAATAATCCGCACAATACCCTAAAAGAGTTTAGCATTTCCATTTCTGTAATTACACTTTATCATCCAAAATTTTCCAAGAGATTACAACTTTGGCTCCAAGGCCCAAAATAACATAAATACCAAATATTCAAAGAGAGTTAAGAACATACAATATTCCTTAATCAGAAAATTTACAAATAAAGCTACAATGACATCTTCCAAAAATAAATTTACAAAGATGACTAAGTAACTTCTTTAATGTTAGCTTTCAAAAGAATGTCCACATCCATGCACTCTAAACAAGAAGCTACTGCCCTAGGTTAGTACCTGAAAAATAATGTAAGGTTTGAGCTACACTAGCCCAGTAGAAAACTCTAATCTAACAATGTATGCATATGAAAAGTAGGGATGTTCACAAGATGAATAAGGACAACAAGATCTGATGAATGGGCAATAATAGCAATTCAAATCCAACAATTCGCTTTCATAACCATTCGTATGTCACAATAAATAACCTATGAAAGCACCATGTGTTAAAACGTGTCTCGTACAGGTGTCATGAGCCGTAGCTCCTACCGGGCCAGTTAAAGGACCACGATTTCCTCTGCCAGGCACCTTACCCATAGGAGGGTCTTGAAGTATCAAACACAAGCATATAGCTCCTACCGGGCCAATTAAAGGACTCTGATGTCCTCTGCCAGGCACTCACCCGTCGATGAGTCCTGAATGTTCTCGTCATGTTCGTAAAGTTCCAAAATCATGTATCCATTATGTTCGTACCATCCAAATCCAACTTTGATATATAAAATAATTTTCATGAAATCAAGTTCAAATGAGCATTAATGTCATGGATACGTTCAACGAAGTCATTAGGTACGAGTAATCAAGTTAAGGGATCATTCGGGAAGTTGTAGAGTAGGTTGGAAGTGAGTGGAAACCAAAACGATGAAGTACGAAGCAAAACAGGAAAAGCTGGAGATAAGCAACAAGTATCGATACTAAGGAAAATGGTATCGATACCATTTGGCCGAGAAGGATTCCAGACGCAAAGGTATCGATACCCATGGAGAATGGTATTGATAACAATGTGTTTTCTGGGTTTAGTAAGACAAGGGTATTGATAACAAATGACAAAGGTATCTATCGATAACAAGTGGTTTTTTGGGTTTTGAAACACAAAGGTATCGATACCCAAGAAAATGGTTTCGATAACAGTGACTGTTCGAGCAAATTCTGAGTAGATTTTCACGGGTTTCTCAACAACAATAACATCAACAAGTACAACTATGATCAATGGCACAAACCAAGCAATAGATACAAGTCATGAACATATATTGATAGTTAGAACTCCCTACCTCAAAGATTGAAAAGCGAAATAGAAAGATCCTCTAAGCCCTAGCCTTAAACCTTGAAATCGGATGGGATACGCCTCCACCAAGCTCAAAACAACGAGAAACAAGCTCAACCACGAGAAGGAAAGAAGGATTGAAGGCTGCTTTGTGGATTTTGAGTTGTTTGGGTGGAATTTGAGTGAGAGTGAGAGTAAGAGAGGGAGCTGAGAGAGAGGAGAGAAGAATGGGAGATGGAAAGTGAGGAAAGGGGAAAATTTATTCCCTATACGCACACACACATGTGTTATATACACACTAGGCACATTTCACACTCTCACCCCTCAAATGCAACACTTTAACTCATCAACTCCAATTCTCAATTTTCCAAATCAATTTCCTCCTTTTATTTTTTGTAAATCATTTCAATCAATTCTACGAATTTATGAGTCTCTATACCCTACCCCCCTTAAAGAAATTTCACCCTCGAAATTTAAATAACCACGTCATGCTAACTAACATGTGCATAATGACAGCATATAACTATCATGATCCTCAACATTATGCAACAACTCAAATGTCATGAAATTTTGATATTTAAACACTCACATCGATTCATTCCGGAAATAGTGCGGGTATTTCTCCTTAACCTCATCTTCTCGTTCCCACGTTGACTCCTTGCTACCCTGACTCTTCCACAATACTCGCACCAGTGGTATCGTCTTACCCCTCAACACTTGATCACGCGTATCTAGGATACGTATCGGCTCTTCCCCATAAGATGCATCAACTTCCAATTCAAGTGTGGACCATTCTAACACATGAGACGGATCTAGCTCGTACTTCCTCAACATGGATACGTGAAACACGTTGTGCACATTTGATAACCTCGGCGGCAAAGCTAAATGGTATGCAACCTCCCCAATCTTCTCAATAATGTCGAACGGACCGATATAACACGATGAAAGCTTTCTTTTCTTTTTGAAACATGACAAGCCTCGACGTGGCAATACTTTAAGGAACACATGATCTCCCACTTCTAATGATAATGTACGACGACGACGGTCGGCATAGCTCTTTTGTCGACTTTGCAGCGATTAGTAACCTTTGGCAAATCACTTTGACTTGTTTGGTTGTTCTCTTTTGAGCCTCTAAAAGTCGTTCGCGAATCGATCTCATACTCTTGGTGGTTTCTTTGATCATATCCGGACCCACTAACGTATCCTCTCCTAATTCAATCCAATACACGGATGATTGACATGGTCTCCCATACAAGGCTTCATACGGCGCCATCTCGATACTCGATTGATAACTATTGTTGTACGCGAATTCGACTAATGGTAGATGATCTTCCCAATTTCCTCGGAAATCCATAACGCAAGCCCAAAGCAAATCCTCCAAAATCTGAATCCTTCGCTCGGATTGACCATCGGTTTATGGATGATAGGTTGTGCTAAACAAGAGGTTCATGCCCAAAGTGGCTTGCAAACTTTGCCAAAAACGTGCGGTAAACTTTGGATCTCGGTCGGACACAATAGATATAGGAATCCCGTGAAGTTGAATGATCTCCCGAATATACAAACGGCTAAGCGCTTCCACGAAATCGGTAACATGAATAGGTAGAAAATGAGCGGTCTTGGTAAAACAGTCCACGATAACCCAAATGGCATCATGTCCCCTCGGCGATCTTGGTATACCCGTAGCAAAATCTGTCGTCACATTTTCCCACTTCCACTCGGCCACCGGTAACGGTTGTAATTCTCCCATGGGTCGTTGGTGTTCAGCTTTTACTTGTTGACACATAAGACACTTGGACACAAAGTTCACAACATCCCTCTTCATTCCGGGCCACAAAAATTGCCTACGCAAGTCGTGATTCATTTTCGTTCCTCCCGGGTGGACGGCTAAAGGTGAATGGTGAAACTCTCGTAGGATTTCTTTCCGACACGAAACGAGTATGAATAACTTCTCTTGATAACGCAAACTTCGATCAACATGAATCGTCCACTCATCTCGAGCATTCCCGTTGAGGAATTTGGTACTAAGTTCCTCCACTTCCCCATTGTTTTGTTGAGCCTCAATTACTCGTGTCGATAAAGCCGATTGCACTGTCAAGTTGGATAATGTAACCCCTTCTTGAACTTCCTCGAAGTGTGAAGCATAATGACCTAAATCATTCACCATCTTCCACTCACATATGGCTAAGCTTGCTAAGTGTATCGGTTTTCTACTCAACGCGTCCGCCTTACCCGGATGATAATGCAATTCAAAGTCATAATCTTCTAAGTGTTCCATCCAACGACGTTGACGCAAGTTAAGCTCCTTTTGGGAAAAGAGATACTTTAGGCTTTTATGGTCAGAGAAGACTTTAAATTTCTCACCATAGAGATAATGACACCAACTCTTCAAAGCAAAAACGAGGGCCGCAAGTTCTAAGTCATGGGTAGGACAGTTTCGCTCATGAGTTTTTAATTGTCTTGATCCGTATGCCACTACTCATCCTGCTTGCATCAATACGCGCCTCAATCCTTCCTTAGACGCATCACAATATAAGGAGTAGCCAACTCTACGTTCGGGCACAACCAAAACGGGTGCGCTAGTCAACCTCCTCTTCAATTCCTCAAAAGCCGTCTCGCACAAGTAACTCCAAACGAAACGAGTCCCCTCACGCATTAGTCTGGTCATCGATGCCGCTAGACGAGAGAAGTCAAGAACAAAATGACGGTAGTACCCGGCCAACCCCAAAAAGCTTCGAATCTCAAACACTTTCTTTGGTCATTGCCAGTTCATAATGGCCGAACTCAATCTTCCTCGGATCAACGAACACGCCTCCCTTTGAAACCAAGTGACCTAGAAATTTGACCTCGGGTAACCAAAACTTGCACTCACTAAGCTTGACATATAAACAGTCTTCCCTCAGGAGTTCAAGAACGATGGTAAGATGAAGTCGGTGTCCCTCCTCCGTGGATGAATAAACAAGAATATCGTTGACGAATACAACCACAAAATGATCGAGGTAAGCACGAAAGATACGATTCAAAAGGTCCATAAAAGTTGCTGGAGCATTCGTTAAACCAAATGGCATCACAACAAATTCATAATGACCATAGCGAGTACGAAAAGTGGTTTTGGAAATATCCTCTCTACGAACCCTTAATTGGTGATAACCAGACCTCAAATCGATTTTGGAAAAGCAAGTCACACCTCGGAATTGATCAAATAAGTCATCGATTCTAGGCATGGGATACTTATTCTTAACGGTCACACGGTTGAGTTTATGGTAATTGATACACAAACGAAGTGAACCATCCTTCTTTTGGGCAAACGAAGCCGGTGCTCCCCATGGTGATGTGCTAAGACGAAAAAATCCCAAATTTTCTAACTCTTGCAGCTGAACTTTCAACTCTCTAAGTTCAACGGGTGCAAAACGATAAGGAGGAATCGATATAGGAGCGGTGCCTGGAAGCAAATGTATCGTGAACTCAATTTCTCTCTCAGCGGGCAAACCGGGCAATTCTTCTGGAAATACATCGGGAAACTTGCGAACCACTAGAGGTAACTCCCCATGTGTAGACAAATCCTCATCTAATGTCAAACTCGCCAACATAAGGTAAACCGACTCTCTTTCCTGAGACCCATATAGATACGGTGCTAATGGTTCTCGGCGCTCCCCATGAAATTTGAAGTAAACACCCTCAGGCGAACAGATGCGAACACGACGCTTAAAACAGTCGATCGTAGCGTGAAATGTAGATAGCCAATCCATCCCAAGAATGAGGTCGAACCTCGACATATCCAGCACAATAAAATCAAAAACGAAACGATGGTCACAAATAACGAGCTCACAAGCTTTACAGAGACGACTTATAGATGGCTTCCCCCTAATGGTGTCTCGACGAATAATGGCGAATCAAGAGTCTCGGTGTCCAATTCTAATGCATACACAAAAGACACAGCAATGACAGAATGTGATGCTCCAGAATCAAAGAGTACTCTAGCAAAAGAGGTGAATAGAAGAAAAGTACCCCTTACAACCGATGTCTCTAGAGCCTGATAAACAAAAGGTGAAGCATTGGTGTTGATATTGAAAACCCGCCCCTGGGTACCCTAACCCTGCACAAAGCCTCCCCTCTGACCAGAACCTTGGGAAGGTGCAAACGAACTCGCTCCCCGGTCAACCTCAGAACTCTGAACCAACGAGGTCTGGCGAAAATGAGGTTGTTGCTACTTCTGAGCACCTCTGAAAAAGGCTACTGACCAGTACCACACCCTACCCCGGGCTGCTGACCGAGCCCGACTCACACTGCGCCCTCGCCCCTTGAGGGCAACTCCGAGCAAGATGATCGGTCTTACCACAATTGTAGCACACCTTTAGGAGCTGCATACATTGAGTACGGATGTACCCAGGTTGATTACATTTGTAGCACACGGTCGGAGGTCTAGACGAAGCACCCCGAGTTGCCGACAAAGTAGGCACCTTAAAGTTAGGTTGGTTAGATGGTTGCTGAGATGGTTCCCTCTATCTCTTCCATCCTTGACTCCCAAAACTGCCCGACGAAGAACTCAAACTTCCCACCGGTTGCCTTGGTTCCCATGCCCTCGCATTTCGTTGAGCTTCCTTTGGAATCTCAATGCTCCTTGCACACTCCACCACTTCAGAAAACTTAATCTTACATTGGGCTATCACCATTCTCCTCACAGTGTTATGTAGCCCCTTCTCAAATCGTTGAAATTTCCTTTCCTCCGTCGCCACCAACTCCGGAGCGAAACGAGACAAAGACTGAAACTTTCGCAGATACTCTGAAACTGCCATATTGCCCTGCTCGAGTTTCTCAAATTGATCCCTCAAATTCTCATGTGAGGTCCCTGAAAAGTACTACTCTTCAAAGAGCACCTCAAACTCTGCCAACGTCAAATTTTCAACGTCCGGTTCGTTCACTTGAGCAGCTGTCCTTTCTTGGACGGATTCCCACCATTTGCCAGCCTCCCCAACTAGCTGAACGGCCACGATACCCACTCTGATGTTGTCTGTAGTGATGTTGAGAGCTCTGAAAAGTTTGCGGATTTGAGCTAGCCAGTGATCAGCTACCAAAGGGTCGCTACTAGTCCCATCGAACACCGGAGGATTTCTACGGCTAAACTCTCGCATCATTACCATGGCTCGATCCTCGACATTCTCCCTAGGTGCTTGGTTCAAAAGATTTGTAGCTGTAAGTGTTGCGACGAGATCCTTAGCAAATTGGGTTTGATTGGGTGGTATTCCTGCACCTCGACCAGTCCCAGCCCCCGGATCCCCACCAGGGTTCTCCCCGTGCTGACTAACCTTATCCTTAAGAGGTACCCCACGGCCTCGGCCACCCCTGTTTTCGGTCCCACCTCATCTATCAAGCGTCCTTGGAGGCATCTTACTACATAATATAAAAAAAGAAACTATTAACCACAACATTATTACTATGAGGTCGAAGCCCTTAACTTCTCAACATGGGTTAATAACTCTACGCCGCTCTACGATATCGAAAATGCAATGCCAAGTACTCACATGAATGTTAGCCACACAAGCATGCACAAATTTATGTTAGAAGGCGTGAAATTTTGAACCAATGAGACGAAACGCCTCCCCACGGTCACTTGGTGTTCTAAACCTACGCTCTAATACCAAGTTGTCACATCCTCGATTTTCAACATAAATTATATAAGAATTTTCATAAATAAAACCTCACAATAATCTACACAATACCCCAAAAGAGTTTAACATTTTTATTTCCATAATTACACTTCATCATCCAAAAGTTTTCAAGAGATTACAACTTTGGCTCCGAAGCCCAAATTAACATAAATACTAAATATTCAAAGAGAGTTAAGAACATACAATATTCCCTAATTAGAAAATTTACAAATAAAGTTACAATGACATCTTCCAAAAATAAATTTACAAAGATGACTAAGTAACTTCTTCAAAAGAATGTCCACATCCATGCACTCCAAACATAAAGCTACTACCCTAGGTTAGTACCTGAAAAATAATGTAAGATTTGAGCTACACTAGCCCAGTAGAAAACTCTAATCTAACAATGTATGCATATAAAAAGTAGGGATGATCACAAGATGGATAAGGACAACAAGATCCGATGAATGGGCAATAATAGCAACTCAAATCCAACAATTCGCTTTCAAAACCAATCGTATGTCTCAATAAATAACCTTTGAAAGCACCATGTGTTAAAATGTGTCTCGTACAGGTGTCATGAGCCGTAGCTCTTGCCAGGCCGGTTAAAGGGCCCCGATGTCCTCTACTAGGCACTTTACACATGGGGGGTCCTGAAGTGTCAAATACGAGCATATAGCTCCAGTTGGGCCAATTAAAAGACCCCGATGTCCTCTGCCAGGCACTCTCCCATTGATGAGTCCTGAATGTTCTCATCGTATTCGTAAAGTTCCAAAATCATATATCCGTCATGTTCATACCATCCAAATCTGACTTTGATATAAAAAATGATTTTCATGAAATCAAGTTCAAATGAGCATTAAAGTCATGGTACATTCAATGAAGTCATTAGGTACGAGTAATCAAGTTAAGGGATCATTCGGGAAGTGTTAGAGTAGGTTGGAAGTGATTGGAAACTAAAACGGTGAAGTACGAAGCAAAACAGGAAAAGCTGGAGATAAGCAACAGGTATTGATACTAAGGAAAATGGTATCGATACCATTTGGCCGAGAAGGATTCCAGACACAAAGGTATCGATACCCATGGAGAATGGTATCGATAACAATGTGTTTTCTGGGTTTACTAAGACAAGGGTATCGATAACAAATGACAAAGGTATCGATAACAAGTGGTTTTCTGGGTTTTGAAACACAAAGGTACCGATATCCAAGAAAATGGTATCGATAACAGTGGTTGTTCGAGCAGATTCTCAGTAGATTTTCATGGGTTTCTCAACAACAACAACATCAGCAACTACAACTACGATCAATGGCACAAACCAAGCAATAGATACAAGTCATGAACATATATTGATAGTTAGAACTCCCTACCTCAAAGATTGAAGAGCAAAATCGAAAGATCCTCCAAGTTCTAGCCTTAAACCTTGAAATCAGATGGGATACGCCTCCACCAAGCTCAAACCAACGAGAAACGAGCTCAACCATGCGAAGGAAAGAAGGATTGAAGGCTGCTTTGTGGAGGTTTTGAGTTGTTCTGGTGGAATCTGAGTGATAGTGAGAGTAAAAGAGGGAGCCGAGAGAGAGGAGAGCAGAACGGGAGATGGAAAGTGAGGAAAAGGGAAAATTTAATCTCTATACACACACAAATGTGTTATATACACACTAGGCACATTTCACACTTTCACCCCTCAAATGCAACACTTTAACACATTAACTCCAATTCTCAATTTTCCACATCAATTTTCTTCTTTTATTTCTTTGTAAATCATTTTAATCAATTTTACGAATTTACGGGTCTCTACAATTTCGATACTCGATTAATAACTATTGTTGTACGCAAATTCGACTAACAGTAGGTGTTCTTCCCAACTACCCCGAAAATTCATAACGCAAGCCCGAAGCATAGCCTCAAAAATCTGAATCGTTCGCTCAGACTGACCATCGGTTTGCGGGTGGTAAGCGGTGCTAAACAAAAGGTTCGTGCCCAAAGCAGTCTGCAAACTTTGCCAAAAAGTGGTAAATCTCAGATCTCGGTCGGACACAATAGACACTGGAATCCCATGAAGTTGAATGATCTCTCGAATATACAAACGACTAAGTGTTTCCATGGAGTCGGTAACATGGATAGGTAGAAAATGAATGGTCTTGGTAAAATGGTCCACGATTACCCAAATGGCATCATGCCCCCTCTACGATCTTGGCAAACCCGTAACAAAATCCCTCGTCACATTTTCCCATTTCCACTCCGCCACTTGTAACGGTTGTAGCTCTCTTGCTGGTCGTTGATGTTCAGCTTTTACTTGTTAACATGTAAGACACTTGGACACAAAGATCACAACATCCCTCTTCATCCCAGGCCACCAAAATTGCCTACGCAAGTTGTGATACATCTGCGTTCCTCCCGAATGAACGGCTAACGGTGAATGATGAAACTCTCGTAGGATTTCTTCCCGACACGAAACGGGTACGAATAACTTCCTTTGATAGCATAAACTTCGGTCGGCGTGAATCATCCACCCATTCTGAGCATTCCCGTTAAGAATTTGGTACGAAGTTCCTCCGCTTCTGTATCGTTTTATTGAGCCTCCACTACTCGTGCCGATAAGGTCGATTGGACAGTGATATTACACAATGTAACCCCTGCTTAAAGCTCTTCGAAATGTAAAGCATAATGTCTTAAATCATTCACCATCTTCAACTCACGTATGGCTAAGCTTGCTAAGTGCACCGATTTTCTACTCAATGCGTCCGCTACAACGTTCGGCTTACCCGGATGATAATGCAATTTAAAGTCGTAATCTTCTAAGTGTTCCATCCATTGACGTTGACGCAAGTTAAGCTCCTTTTGGGAAAAGAGGTACTTTAGGCTCTTATGATTGGAGAAGGCTTCAAATTTCTCGCCGTAAAGGTAGTGACGCCAACTCTTCAAAACAAAAACGACGCCGCAAGTTCTAAGTCAGGGGTAGGATAGTTTCGCTCGTGAGTTTTTTATTGCCTCGATCCATATGCCATTACTCATCCCACTTGCATCAATATGCACCCCAATCCTTCCTTAGATGCATCACAATATACGGCGTAGCCAACTCCACGTTCGGGCAAGATCAAAACTGGTGCGGTAGTCAGTCGTCTCCTCAATTCCTTAAAAGCTGTCTCACACGAGTCACTCCAAACGAAACGAGTCCCTGTACAAGTTAATCTAGTCATTGGTGCCACTAGACGAGAAAAGTTGAGAACAAAACGGCGGTAGTACCCAGCCAACCCTAAAAAGCTTCGAATTTCGAACACATTCTTCGGTCGTTGCCAGTTCATAATGGTCAATCTTCGCCGGATCAACGGACATCCCACCTTTCAAAACCATATGACCTAGAAATTTGACCTCGGGTAACCAAAACTAACACGTACTAAGCTTGGCGTATAAACGGTGTTCCTTCAGGAGTTCAAGAACGATGGTAAGATGAATTCGGTATTCTTCCTCCGTGGATGAATAAACAAGAATGTCATCGACGAATACAACCACAAAAATGATCGAGGTAAGCACGAAAGATACGATTCATTAGATCCATAAAAGTAGCTGAAGCATTCATCAAAACGAATAGCATCACAACGAATTCATAATGACCATAGCGAGTATGAAAAGAGGTTTTGGGAGTATCCTCTCCATGAACCCTTAATTGATGATAACCGGACCTCAAGTCAATCTTGGAAAAGCAAGTCGCACCTCGAAGTTGATCAAACAAGTCATCAATTCTAGGCATGGGATACTTATTGTTAACGGTCACACGGTTGAGTTTACGGTAATCGATACACAAACGAAGTGAACCATCCTTCTTTTGGGCAAACAAAGCTGGTGCTCTGCACGGTGATGTGCTAGGACGAATAAACCCCAAATTTTCTAACTCTAGCAGCTGAACTTTCAACTCTCTAAGTTCGGCTGGTGCAAAACGATAAGGAGGAATCGATATAGGAGCGGTGCTTGGAAGCAAGTCTAGCATGAACTCGATTTCTCTCTCGGGAGGTAAACCAGGTAGCTCTTTCGGAAACACATCGGGAAACTCGCGAACTACTAGAGGTAACTCCCCACGTGTAGACATATCCTCATCTAATGTCAAACTCGCCAACATAAGATAAACCGACTCTTTTTCCCGGGACCTACATAGATACGGTGCTAACGGTTCCCGATGCTCCCCATGGAATTCGAAACAAACACCCTCAAGCGAACATATGCAAACACAACATTTAAAACAATCGATCGTAGAATGAAACGTAGACAACCAATTCATTCCCAGAATGAGGTCGAACCCCGACATATCTGGCACGATAAAGTCAAAAATGAAGCGATGGTCACAAATAACAAGCTCATAACCTTTACAGATAAGGCTTAGAGATGACTTTCCCCCTAATGGTGTCTCGACATACAACGACGAATCAAGATTCTCAGTGTCCAATTCTAATTCAAATGGATACACAAATGACGCAGCAATGAAAGAATACGATGCTCCAGGATCAAAGAGTTGAATAGAAGAAAAGTACCCCTTACAACCGATGTCTCTGGAGCCTGAGAAATAGAACGTGAAGCATTTGAGTTGATGTTGAAAACACGCCCCTGGGTACCCTGACCCTACACAAAGCCTCCCCTCTGACCGTAACCCTGAGAAGGTGCGGACAAACTCGCTCCCCGGTCAACCTGAACTCTAAACTGACGATGTCTGGCGAAAATGAGGCTGCTGCTGCCTCTGAGCACCTGTGAAAGACTGCTGGCCAACACCACGCCCCGCCCTTGGCTATTGTACCGACCCTGATTCACTACGCGCTCCCGCCTCTTGAGGGCAACTCCAAGCAAGATGATCCATTTTACTACAATTGTAGCACGCCTTTAGAAGCTGCGAACATTGAGTACAGATGTGCCCGGGTTGATTACATTTGTAGCACACAATCGGAGGTCTAGACGAAACACCCTGAGTTCCCGAAGAAGTAGGCACCTTAAAGCTGGATTGGTTAGATGATTGCTAGATGGTTCCCTCTGCCTCTTCTGCCCTTGGCTCCCAAAACTGCCTGAAGAAGAACTCAAACTTCCCACTGGTTACCTTGGCGCCCAGGCCCTTGCATTTCGTTGAGCTTCCTTCGGAATCTCAATGCTCCTTGCACACTCCACAACTTCAAAAAACTTCATCATACGCTGGACTATCACCATTCTCCTCACAGTGTTATGCTATGCAGCCCCTTCTCAAATCATCGACACTTTCTCTGAAACGAAATGAGACAAGGATTGAAACTTCTGTACATACTCTGAAACGGTCATATTACCCTGTTCCAGTTTATCAAATTGATCTCTCAAATTCTCACGTGAAGTCTCCGGAAAGTGCTGCTCCTTAAAGAGCGCTTCAAACTCAACCCATGTTAAATTCTCAACATCCGGTTCGTTCACTTGAGCTGCGGTTCTTGCCGCCCTCCATGCAGCCTTCCTGCTTTCTAGAACGGATTCCCACCATTCGCCGGCCTCCCCAACTAGCTGAATGGCCACAATACCCACTCTAATGTTATCTTCAGTGATATTGAGAGCTCTAAAAAGTTTGCGGAACTGAGGTAGCCAATGGTCGGCTACCAAAGGGTTGCTACGAGTCCCATCGAACACCGGAGGAACTTGGTTTGCCATGGCTCGATCTTCGACATTTTCCCTAGGAGCTTGGTTTAAAAGGTTTGCAGCTGTAAGTGCTGCAGCGAGGTCCCTAGCAAACTGAGTCTAATGAGGAGGTACTCCTGCACCTCGACCAGTCCTAACCCCCGAATCCCCACCTGGGCTCTTGTCACGCCCTCGATTTTCAACTAACACTACTACAATAAACCTTAAAGATCACAGTTATTGGATGTGATTGTAAATTTTCCATCACGCTCCTGCTACCGTGATAGATCTAGGTGTGATTGTAAGTCACTCTCTTTTATCACGGTTATAAACCGTGATTGAAAGAGAGAAACAATCACGGCCAAAAGGCGTGATCGTTTCTCTTTTATCACAGTTATAAGCCATGATTGTTTATCTTGGGTGTGATTTTTTCTAGGCGTGATTGTAAGTCCAATACAACCGTGATTAAAAGTTTCAAATGATCACACTTGTAAAGTGTGATCGTATGTCACTTTAGATCACAGTCTATAACAGTGATTGAAAGTTCAAAATGAGCGTGATCTTTTCTTTGTAACTACTAGACCCTCTTTTCTTGTCATTGTCAAGTTTCGAACCCACGCACCCTTAGTTGATTTCCCAAACCCTTACCACTATGCTACCCTAGAACTTTTGTTATATTAGGAAAACAAAAATATTTATATTTACTTCCTAATGTGAGAACTTTTTTTTTTCCCTTAAAATTGCTAAATTTTTTGAAATGCAATTAACGTGATATTAAAATTTATAAAAAAACATATAGAAACATTGCTTAAAAAATTTTAAAAATAGGACAACAAATCTTTTGCCAATCAAAATTAGTAGTTGGTCACCAAAGAATTTTCTTGGGGCGAAAAATTTAGTTTTTGCTAGTAAATTTAGTAGACAATAGTTTTTAAGTTGTAGTGTGCGCTTTGTATTTTTTTTATTTATAAATTAAACATTTCACATGAATTTTGTGTTTATATTGAATTTCAATTTCAATGGTGGCTTCCCAATTGGAATTTAATCCTTTTCAGACAAGGCTAAGCCATAATAATATAATTATTTTTTTACCTAATATGTCAAACACTTGGAAGACATCTGAAATTTCCGAAATAACTAAGTTTCACTACTACTATAAACCATAAAGATCACAGCTCGCTCACGTGAAAATAAGGCACTAGTGGAACAGCCCGCTCATCGTCGAAGAAACAACTGGGCACTAGTGAAACCCAGTCGTGGAGTTGCCTTCTCTCTCTCTCTCTCTCTCCCTCTCGATCTTTTTGGGCGTGAAGATGAAGATGAAACGTAAAGTTTTTTGGGGTAAATGTAATTAGGGCTTATCTTCTTACGTTTTGTCAAAAAAAAATTTCAAAGTCCTTAAACAACATCGTTTTCCTCACATAACTTTTCAAAGCATGCTTAAATAAGTACCAACCCGCCCACGTGAAAATTCAGACCGCTTGAATAAATGAGTAGGCTTTTTTATCTAGCCGCAAGAGTGAGATCATTTATCTGACTTTTTTCTGCGCTAAAGTTTTTTATCACGCCACAAGGGTGGGATCTTTTCTCTTTTATCTCGCTACAAGAGTGAGATCTTTTTTCTCATTCTTTTCCGCCCTAAATTTTTTTATCACGCCACAAGGGTGAGATTTTCTCTCTTTTTTATCACGCTATAAGGGTGAGGTCTTTTCCCTTTTATCTCACCACAAGAGTGAGATCTTTTATCTCATTCTTTTCCGCCTTAAAATCTTTTATCACGCCACAAAAGTGAGATCTTTTCTTTTTTATCTCTCCACAAGAGCGAGGTCTTTTATTCCGCGCTAAAACCCACTTTTTATCTCAGCATTGGACTTAAACTGAGATAAAAACTTTTAAGCACCATTTTTTATCACGCTTTGACTGAATACCGTGATCTTTGTGAATTTGCTTAGTGTGATGCATATCTATTATTGTAGTAGTGTAAAATAATAATACATTTTCTACAAACAAAAGTCTTTCTCTCAACTATACTTACCCTCAATTGTCATGCCAATCCAAATTGCGAATCAAAATCTCTTCTTCTCCTTCCTTATTTTTTTTTAAACACAGAGTCTCCCAAGCATTTACAAGTAAATAGGTTTCATAATAATCAATGAGAGGAGTTTATGCATAGCTTTACATATGATCTAATCAAAGGGTACAACCTTCAAGAATTAGACTAGAAAATAAACACCTCCTTAATGACTCCAATGAAGCTCTCAAGAGACGTCTTAATGTGCACTCCATGCAATCCAAGCTAAGTGTCATGGTGAGTACCTGAAAGGATAGGATGAGCTATACTAGCTCGTAGGGATATCCTTACCTAAATTATATGCAAACGTGAAGGCAGATACCAAGGAAAATATTTTTCAAAGGCAGATTAATTTTGTCAAAAGGTGGGACACAAAATACCATACTCATGTTAAAAAAATATTTAACTCCATTTCTCAAATCCTAACCCTCTCAACTACTCACGCACACACACCCACTTCTATCTTAAATAAACTCAGACTGTCATTACCAAACTCAAAACATACTCCTACGTTTTCATTCTAGTCACTAAGAGACAACTCCGAATTCCTTAGCCAACCAATTTATTTTTCTTTAACCCACCTCACTGGACACATTTGCACCTAAGTCAACACACTACACACAAAGAAGTGAAATACCAGTGTGACTTATCCACCTATACGCACGTGCATACTGTTCAATCAAATCTCCAGTTTACCGTTATTAAGTTTAAACCACAATACCAACGTAACTCTTCCACAATAAATTAACAAGTCTCCATACCAAATAAATTACCACATCAATCCTAATTCATCAAGCCACTATCATTTAGGAAGTCAATAAGAAGAAAGAAAGCAAGTATCGACACCTCAAACCATCCAAGACACCAACTCAAGTTAAAAGTTTATAGTTTCTCACATGAGTACTTCGTTCTTTCAAAATTTCACATTCTAAGTCAACAAATCAATACTCATGACCTTTTGTATTACCACCCCTTGCATTATAGCAAACATCACCCAATGGTTAGGTCTCAACATTTCCACCCCTTGTGTTGCCGTCTGCATTACCACCCCTTGCATTGCAGTAAAATATAACCCATTAGTCGGGTTTCCGCATTTCCACCCCTTGCGTTGCAGTACTTCCCCATTACAACACTTAGACTGCAATCGATTAATCTCATCAATCAGATAATATCAAACACTTTTTTCCAGTCTCGATGGACAACAAAACACACCCATCAAACCAACTCAAAGATTAACTATGCATGAATATACCATCTTCACGATTAGAGCAAAAAGAACACCCAAGTCTAACTCTTTCATGTAGTAAATCCACCACACATCTTCACCAATCAAATAACATTAACATCAAAGCATTCACTTGCATATCGACACGTCACTACACGTGACATTTAATCACGTCGGACATTGAGAAGCTCACACACACACATACTCACACACCGTTTACTTAGATTCTAGGCTTACCATTGCCAATATCGTTTTCTGTTATCACGTTTCTATTTTTTTTTTTTTTAAAGACCTGGATACACTTAAGGTTCTCAGACGACCACTTTCTCTTTACCGATTCATTTACTAAAATATACCCTTTTACATCACAAGTTCTCTTTAATCCAACACCTAATCATCTAGATCAATCCATCGTATCCCCACATGTCAAATTAGCAATGTTAATCATTTACATTAGACTACATCCAATTGAACAACGTGAATTCAAGGACAACACTTAAACCATTGTAAAGTATACTTCTTTTTCTTCGGTCCACAGGTCATGCATCAAAAACAGAGTTCAGGTAGCCTTACTACGGCCTTACGATTATAGCTCAACATAACAGTGAAACTAGGGCAAGGCAGAATTTGGGTCAACTTTGGATACAAATCTGTTATCGCTCGGACATACCCATGATGCATGGGATATATGGTTGGAAAGCTCTATGTGTCTAGTTTCTAACAAAACAAACGGTGCATCATTTCGAATCCCGAACTAGGAGTTATGGCCATTTTACCAAAGTCCACCGGTGCTATCAGATTCTACGTTGGAAAAAGGAAAATTGATTGAAAAATCATAACTCTCTCATCTTAAACCCAAAAATAGTGAAACCAACGCCAAAAGATGCACCATGACAAGCCCTACACTCAGTAAAAATCTCAGGTATAGGAACGAGAGGAAATTAACCCAACAATCAAGAGAATAACATATTCGCAACCATTTTCGCACCAGTCAACCAACCCTGCTTTAAAAATTCACCAAAGAATGCATACTTAACCAAATCACTTGATTCCAACTCCAATCTCTTCTTAACTTAAATATATAGCTCCTGTAAAAGATTCAAAGCCACCCAAGGTGTTCAACATACTCAGAAAGTTAAAAGAAGACAGCCACGCACAGACTCGCATACACAGGTGACAGTCGGTATTCAAAAATTCAAAACTAATTGTGTGATTATTGGTTTTGCATGATCTTGGTACCGAAATCTTCATATTGAAACGTACTTTAACAGTTATGAAGACACCAAAAATTGAATCTTAGCAGAAGGACCCCAAAAAGACGAATTACTAGCACCCACGAAATTTTCAGCGTTCACTAGATTTAGTCAAAACTCAATATAGATTATCAAGCTTGATTCTTGGATATCAAACCAACAAAAGAACATATAATGAAGGTAAGAAATCCCTACCTCGAAGGTTAGGAGCAAGCCCGAACATGGAGGAAACCTCAAAGTGCTCCGATCATGATTCTTCTTGGATCGATAGGAAGATCTCGTATAGTTGAACAACTTTAATACTTGGGATTTCTTCAAAATCTCTTTCTATGGAGTTGAAATCAAAGAGAGAAGTTTGGAGGAGAGGTGAGAAAGAGAGTTCGGCAGAGAGGGAGAGAGTGAGATCGGATGGGAGAGAGAGATGGGAGGATAAAATGGTTCTCAACACCACTCACACGTACCTTATATACTCTCGTATCTTTAAACTACACATCCACTCCCTCAATCTTCTATTCATTCACTTCGGTCCTCAATTCTAATATCCACTAAGTAAGCCACAATTTTCCAATTAGACATTTAACAAGCTTATTAATAATTAAGGATTTTTCAGGTCTCTACAGTTCTCCCCATGCTGACTAACCTCATCCTCGAGAGGTACCCCCCGGCCACGACCTCCCCGGTTTCCAGTCCCACCCATGGTTATCGATACCATTCCGTACGGCCGGTATGTATCGTTTTTACAAGTTTTCGGTACCCTAACCCCCCAATACCGTTTCGGACCAAATACCGGTCAGTATCGCTTGGTACCGGCCACAACGTGGTTACTGGGAAATCCGGTCGGAATTTTGTTGAACCGTATTTTCTGCAATTTTTTTTTCTGGAACCACAGAAACCATAGTACGTGCGCGAGGCTCAAATCCTGAATTTGCACCCCCCTTGCGTGCGAATAACCCGTGACGCGCACCCGGTTAATTGGTTTTCGAATCAGTTTTTCCAAATTGCCTTCGACCACAATTCATTTCCCGAGCACGCGAGACCTTTCCTTGGGTCCTCATTCGCAAGCCCACTAGTGTGCAAAGTCATTTAAGATGAAAAAGAGTTTTGGAACTAGGTAATGTGGGACAAGAGGCAAATACATAGGTATTTTATGATGAATTGCATGGTATGGGAGATTTTTTTGAATTATAATAATATATAATTATTATATATATTGTAGTTGCAGAAAATCCGAAACAATATCTGGTATTTGACTGGTACCGGTACGTATCGTACCGGTAGGAAAATCGGTATCCTGGCCGGTACGGTATTCAGAACATTGGTCCCACCTCGTCTATCACGCGTCCTCGGAGGCATTTTACTACATGATATAAGAAAGGAAGACAATCAACCACAACATCATAACTATGAGGTCTAAGGCCCCAACTTCCCAACACGGGTTAATAACTCTACACCACTTTATGATAATGAAAATGCAATGCCAAGTACTCACATGAATGTTAGTCACACAAGCATGCACAAGTTATGTTAGAAATATAAATGATTTTCATAAATAGAACTTCACAATAATCCGTACAATACCCCAAAAAGGAAAGTTTAACATTTCCATAATTACACTTCAACATTTGATAATTCCCAAAAGATTACATCTTTGGCTCCGAGGCCCAAATCAATGTAATTACCAAGTGTCAAAGAGAGTTAAGAACTTACAATATTGCTTAATCAAAAGATTTACAAATAGAGTTACTAATACATCTTCCGAAAACAAATAAACAAAGATGACTTAGTAATTCTTCAATGTTAGCTTTCAAAAATAGTGTCCACATCCAAGCATTCGATGCATGCAACTACTGCCCCGGGTTAGTATCTAAAAAATAAGTAAGGTTTAAGCTACACTAGCCCAGTAGAAAGCTCTAATCTAACAATGTATGCATATGAAATGTAGGGATGATCACATGATGAACAATTACGTGAGATTCAATGAACAAACGGTAATGATAAGCAAGAATGTAACATTTCGAATTCAAAACCAACCAAAGTCCTAGATGAGTAACCTTTGAAAACACCATGTATCCATATGTGTCTCGTATAAGTGTTTTGAGCCAAAGCTCCTGCCGGGCTAGTTAAAAGACCCCGATGTCCTCTGCCAGGCACCTTACCCATTGGGAAGTCCTGAAGTATCGAATACGAGCATATAGCTCCTGCTGGGCCAATTAAAGGACCCCGATGTCCTCTGCTATGCACTCACCCGTCGATGAGTCCTGAATGTTCTCGTTGTGTTCGTAAAGTTTCAGAATCCTTTCACCAGCATGATCGTACCATTCAAATGCAACTTTTGTATATAAAAGTAATTTTCGTGAAAATATACCCAAATAAGCATTAAAGTTAAGGAGCTGTTCGATGAGGTCACTAGATACGAGTGAACATGTTAGGAGTCATTTGGGAGTGTTTGGAATGGATTAGAAGTGATCGGAACCCAAGATAGTGGAGTAGAGATCAAAGTCAGCAAAGCTGTCCAAGAACATGAAGGTATCGATACCTTGGAAGGATGGTATCGATACCATTTGGTCACGATCATTCCAGCCTCAAGGGTATCGATACCCATGAAGGATGGTATTGATACCAGTGTGTTTCCTGGGTTTGGTAATGCAAGGGTATCGATACCCAAGGAAATGGTATCGATACTAGGGCTGTTTGAGCAGATTTTCATGGGTTTGGTAATGCAAGGGTATCGATATCCAAGGAAATGGTATCGATACTAGGGCTGTTCGAGCAGATTTTCATGGGTTTCTCAACTACATTCACCTCAACAACAACAACAACAACAACAACAACAACAACAACAAATGACAAGATTCAAGCTACAAGAAACAAGTCATAAACATATATTGAAAGTTAGAACTCCCTACCTCAAAGATTGAAGAACACTTCAAAGAATCCTCTACCTAGCCCCAAATCTTGAAATCGAATGAGATACGCCTCTACCGAGCTCAAACCAACGAAATACAGACTGTAATACGCGAGAGAATGAAGGACTGGAGGCTGCTTTGTGGAGGTTTTGGTGATTTTTGGTGAAATTTGGGTGAGAGTGAGAGAGAGAGTGGGAGCCGAGATAGGGTGATGGACGGGAGAGTGAGAAGAGGAAAAATGGGAAAGTTATTCCCTAGACCCTCACACACATGCTATATACACATTACACACACATCACACACTTACCCCTAACCCCAAATCTCAAAGTTTTAAACCAATTTCCTCCTTTTATTTCTTATAAAACATTTAAATCATTTTTACGAATTTACGGGTCTTTACACAAAGAATCAGAAAAGATACTACCTGGTACTCCATCCGTCCCCATTTAATAGCTCATCGTTCTATTGTAACCGAATAAGAAATTAATTATATCTTTAAATTGACAATGAATTTTATATCCAATATAGATCTTGTTTGATAAATCTCAATTAGTCCTATAAGACAATGTTTTTAAAATTAGGAAAAATATTATAATTTACAAGATATAATCGATTATAAAGTGACACAAATTTCCAAGAGAGACTATTAAATGAGGACGAAGGGAGCATCTCATTTGTACCGATACATACTTTACCAATGGGAAAAACATTGGTGAAGTTGCCATGAAATCAAAAACATTGTTGGAGACAAAGACTGCATTCTTGTAAACTTAATTGTCCATAACTTATTTTGGTATTTTTTTTACTTTTTGTTATTTCTTGTTTAGTTTTTCGTCATAATTTTTGGGGTTAATCATTTGTCTCAACGAGATAAATAAAAAAGGTATAAAAATATGGACCGATGTTGGAAAACATTCATATACCGTCACTCTTTAAAATAAAAGGAAAGCTGTTTGATTACTTTTTTGTTTTGTTTTTTGTCATAATTTTTTTACTATCAGACTCGTCTTGAGATGTATGATTAATCAAAAAATATAATACAAATTTAATAAAAATACAAAAAAAGACTAACAAAATCTAATAAAAAAAGACTAAAAAAATTAGGAGGCAGATTCTCTACAGTTAGACTGTAGAGAGTCCCTGCAGTTCAATCACAACCGTTCATTTTTACATCCAACGGTTCAAACTTCAAAAAAAATTTCCCCGGAAAAAGTTAAACTCTTTCCCAAAAAAAGTTTTTTAGATCTCGATCGTCAAAAATATCATCAGACGATTCTGAACACTCCATCTGCACCTCTGCAGTCCTACCGTGGACAGCAGACAAGCCTTATTCAAAAATTAAGTTTAAGAAGCCATCCGAGAGGAAATTTTTCTGTACGTTTTCTTACACATTTATCGTTATTTCTCTCTTCCATTGCCTTTGAACCAAACAATGCTTAAGGTGGTGTTCAGCTTTCTCCAAATAGGAACTTTTAACAAAAGTAGGTAATTATAGGGGTGTACATGGTCCGGATTGGTCCGGTTCTCTAGAAAACCAGTAACCGAACCATTCCAAACGGTTCTAAAAAATTGGGAACCAGAACCTAACCATTATATGCATAGAACCTAACCAGAACCAAACCGTAAGATCGGTCCGATTTTCGTTCGGTTCCGGTTCTATCCAATAAGCATCCAAATACTTATTCATAATTAAATATGAACTCAAAAAATTAAAGAAATAGGAAAATAATCTACTGGAATAGGAAAGAAAGGAAGAAAATAAAAATTTTCCTAACAAATGAGATTTCATCTCTAAATAAATTAAGTTTAGCAAGAAAAAGATTAACTTACCAAATTCAAATACACATTTAATTACACACATATGTATTTCTATATTTATCTTAGTTTTAAACGGTCCGGTTCGGTTCTAACCACGGTTCATTAATTGAGAACCAGTAACCGAATCAAAATTAACGGTTCTTACTTTTTTGGAACCATAACCTGACTGTAGAACCACAGAACCGGTCCAAATAGGACGGTTTGGTCCGGATTGGATCGGTTTTACGGTTTGGGCGGATTTCTTGAACACCCCTAGGTAATTAACAATCATTCTACCAGGATTAAAAAAAACCAATCATTTTACCTTCAAATCCATTTACACACCCACATTCACAATAGAGCTGGAGTCCGCACACACTACACATCCAGTGTATTATAAGTATGAGTGTGTAAGTGAGTGTGGAGTTAAAATTTTTGCTTTTTAAAAAAGCGGAACACCACCTAAGCCGGCCTCCTGAGGAAATTACGGTACCCATCGCTAGTCCTCTAATCTAAAAGACTCAAAACCCTCGTCTCTTTGAAAATTTTTTCAATGCCGAGCGGTACCAAATAGTGCTCGCTCGGCCATCCGAGCCATCCATTTCCTTTTCAAACGGCTCAAATTTGAAGAGAGAAAATCAGAGAGAAAGTATTTGAGGGAGAGGAGAGAGAGTGTTTTAATCCGAGCCGTCCAAAAGTGTATCGGACGGCTCGGATTCGCCGAGCGGGTACCACGTGGGCAATATCCACTCGGCACTGAAAAATTCCTCCATTTCTTTGCTATTGGAGAATCTCTACTCAGTACTGACCATACCCCATTCGGTTTTTCCCAAACACCCATTCGGCTTTGGCTTTTGCAGAAATTTGGGCATGGACGGATCGAATTCGAGATGGCCAGTGGCCGAAAATGGCCTCTACGACGATCTTCTTCACGATGGTGGTGGTGGGGGGCCCACAATCAGGGTCAATGTCGTCCATGGCTTGAACCAGCTTTGCCTCGTTGTACCCTCTCATTTCACTTTTGGTAACTTCTTTCATTCGAGAGAAAAAGAAAAACGGATGAGTATTCCTTTCTGGGTCTTTTTCTGTGTTTGGTCTGGGTTTTTACTAGGTTTTAGGGAGAATAAGGAAAGAAATTGCTATAAGTTTTTGTTACTCTGTTAGATAAACGAATCATCTCTTCTGTTTGACGTGCACGCGTGCGTGTGTGGTACCTAACATTGTTGTTAGCTCATGACAATTGATTTGACGCGAAATTCTTAGCTCTCACTGCACTTCCACTCATTAGTGTATGTAACCATGCTGAAGTGATTTCTAATGTACTGAAAGCAAATGGGTTGGTCATAGATTTCTCTTCCATGTTCATTCGTTTATTCTTGGCGATCTATTATATTTGGTGTTTGCATATATCTATACTTCGCTTGTGATGGAGGAATTTTTTTTGACATGCTTGTTTCATGGTATTTTATAATTATGGTTACAAAAAGAAGTGTTAGGTGCATTCTGCTGTGTGTGTGTGGATGTACTGGAGGTTGTTGATTATCAAATATAAAAATATACTCAACTTGAAGCATGTCCTAATACAGGAAAAGCTAAGATAGGCAGCTTGTTACATCGGACATGCTTTGGGCTTACTTTGATTTGTGTTTTCGAAAGGGGAGCTGAAGAAGTGTATTGCCCAAGAAATTGGGTTGGAGCCTAATCAACAAAGATTGTTGTTCAGAGGAATGGAGAAAGACGATCAAGAGTATTTGCACATGGTGGGTGTGAAGGATAACGCAAAGGTTTTACTCATGGAAGAACAGAAAACCATTGAGAGAAACTCTGAGGAGGTTGAGGGCAATAGATTTTCTAGTGCTGCTGAAGTCAGACCAGAGAAAGAGGTAGATTACTTTTCACCTAGGCTTGTTTGGCTTGAAGTGAAGTGAAACTATTTACGATCTAAAACATTTACCATGTAAAATCATGCGGTAAAGTAATCCTTTTCCTTTTGCTTCCAGTGTTTAGTTGGCACTTGAAAAACTTTTCCCATGGCAACAAATTTCGTGAAACAGAGAATCCGAGGCAACATTGCGAAGACAATGTCCCAAAATGTACACATTGAAGTTCATATATCTACAAATTTCCATGTATAGAGAGAAAACTTGGGAGAATAGCTATAGGCGTACAATTGAATTGTGAACTTCTGGACCTCAACATTAGGAATTGAAACTTTGAAGCCTTCTCTCTCTCTCTCTCTCTCTCTCTCTCTCTCTTGTCTTGTGGCTGTCGGACATGGAGATGTAGTCTCTTCCATTTTTGGGCTGTTGATGAAGGCAAAGAGTTGGCATCTATGAAAGGGTTGAGAACCATGGGGTAAAACAACGTCGAGTTAAATTGAAATGTAATCACCTTCAGCCAATGATATACACTATCTTACTCTGAAATATTCTAAATAATGGAAACTCTGGAATCATTTTTCATAATATTATTTAAGGTTCAGCAGAAGTAGCCCTAGTTTCTCCCTTGTTCACGCACGTCCCTTGGGGAGTCATTTCCGGTTCTTCTGTTTAACAGTTGGGTTCTATGGAAGGCACAGTCAAAGATAGGGCGCTTGAGGAGGCGGTGGCAAGATCCTGTGCAGCCGTTGCTCAAGTCAAGGCAGAGGTTGATAAGCTTTCAGAACAGGTAAGTTCCTTCATACACTATCACTTGATTTGCTCAACACCTAAAAAGGCCAATCAAACTGCTCTCTTGTAGGTGGCTGCACTGGAAGGAGTTGTGTATGGTGGGACCCAGGTTGGAGAGAAGGAATTCATAATTCTATCTGAGCTGCTAATGAGGCAGCTGCTTAAATTAGATGGCATTGAGGCTGAAGGAGAAGGGAAAGTACAGCGAAAGCTTGAGGTTAGTGCTCAGTGCCACTAAGTGTGCTGTAATTATTAATGGTTTTTTTTTTTTTTTTGTCTGCCGGATATAATTCTCATCGCATGTACCGCCTTGAACTGGTAACCATGGTTTTGAGTGTACAGTTCACACCTATAAGTATTAGCGTGAATGACAATATTAAAGCTAGAATCTGACCGAGGTTCAGCTTGATACATAGTTCTCTATGATGTTTTATAATTTCAATAGAAAATTAGTCTTAGGTCCATTATATGAACTTCATAAGCCTACAAGTCCACCTATTAATTTTGTAAGGTTTCAAGTCCATTTTAGGGTACCCTAGAGTAGGGTAGGGTAGGGTACCCTAGGGTTTAGGCATTTTCATAAGATTTTAGGGTGCACTTTTTTATTATAGGATTGGGTACCCTAGGGTTTAGGCACTTTTGTAGGGTTTTAGGGTGCACTTTCCTATTATAAGGTTTTAGTGGTTTAGGCACTTTCATAGGGTTTAGGGTTTTAGGCACTTTCATAGAGTACCCTAGGGTTTAGGTTGTGTGGACTTGTGGCTTTACAAAACTATTAGGTGGACTTGTGGGCTTATGAAATGTCTATAGTGGACGTATCACTAAATCTAATTTCAATGCTGGATTGCTATATGGCTTTACATGCTCATACGTAAAAATCTTTAGTTGTATGATGCGAGAGTGGGGTCAGGGTAGTCAAGATTATGTTGTTCATGGGAATTGAAGAGGGGAGAATGAGCAGCCGTCGAGGTGGCGTGAGGGCACATATAAGAGTTTAAGGTTGGGTGCCTTAGCAAGCGTTGACATAAGAGTGTACTTATATTTACTGAAGTATTTGTTAATGGTAAATATTGTAGATTATGGCAACTTCAAGTTTTGTTTTCTATATAAACAGAGACATACAGAGGAATAGAGTTAGTTTGACTTTTTTTTGGCAGTTCTCATCATATCCTGATTCTCTATCAATTTTGTAGGTTCTTTATAGTTGATGGTTGCCCAGGTATCTGTTCCATTATTAGCTTTTCTTTTGATTCTTTGTCATTCGGCTTTTTTCTCTAGCTGCTAGCTGTACTTTGCCTCTACTCCTCGTGTCTGCTTCCGGGTATTCTTCTCTTGTGTGGGGACTGGACCCATTTGCTGTGTACATTTGAGCGCTCCATCCTAGTTTGAAGAGGCATTTTATCTAGATGGGAACTCAGATTTTGAATGGAATTTGTTCCCTAAAACATGGATTTGCACTCTGACTGGAATCCTCGTCCCTAGGCGATGTTTGTTACACAGCTGTGATTGAAAGATGTTCACATCCTGTTTGTTTGATTTTCTACACTTGTGTTTCTTCTGGGCCCCATTTGGTTTGCATAGGTTTTCTCAAGTTTCCTGGAAAATTGCCATGAAACGCAAAATAACTGCGGGAAATCCCTGCGATCGCCTTCTAAAGTTTCCTTTTAGTAGGTTATTGGATGCATACAATGTTGCATAATTTTTTGATTTTAGTAACATAACTTCCATATAGTTGCAAGGCATTTAAGAACTTCATGTTTGGCATTGGGAAAAATGCTAGGATTGTAATGTTGCACTAGAACATCATCCTCTATTTGATGGGAGTTCATATTCCCAAGTAGCAGCGATGACGTAGAGTTAGATTAGGGTCTTAAGCTGCCAATGGTAAAAGTTATTGTAGTTAATATAATGGCTCAGATTCCTATTATGTTTGTGAATCAACATAAAACTTGTATAACAGGTGCGTCGTGTTCAAAGCTTTGTGGATACAGTGGACTCTCTAAAGGAAAGGAACTCAAATCCATTGAGCAACAACAGCAGGAATGTATCGGTAACAACTGAATGGGAGACCTTTGGCTCTGAAATGGAAAGCTTCAGTGCCCCTCCACCCTTTCCATCATCTACTGCAGTGACTCAAGATTGGGAACACTTCAATTAGCTACTGTATGTCCACTTGAAATACTGAATATAGGTAGCTGGGAATGGTAAAGTTATGTTCCATCTTTAGTTCAGATTTTTCTTTTTTACTACAAATGTCGTGAGTGCAAGGGCAAAAAAGATTGAAGCGCCAGTATCTACTTCCACAGTTCGATTCCCTATTGAAATTGTTGTACTCGAATTTCTAATATGTCCTATCCTTTTGATACAGTTTAATCAGCTAATACTTAATAGTAGCAGCAGCATCAACTTGGCTTTAGTATATTTGATTTATGGATGTTGTTCTTGTTTGCCTCAGCTTATTTAGGTCTGTTGATTGTTGCCTTCTTCCTTCTTGTCTTCCATCATTTCGCAATAGGCACTTATTATGCTTGCTGTTGGTAGCTTTCAGTTTTGCTCTGCGTCTGTAACTGGTTTGATCTACTCCGGATTGATTTCTGTTTTTCTCTCTATATATGGTGGTTCTTTTTTTTTTTTTTTTTTGATTAAAAAAGAAGTGTTTGTCAAAGACTTCTCTGTTTCTTCTGTGTGAGAAAAGGAAGCCTATGAGATGACAATCTTGAGGATAACCCATATTGTCAAATTAACTGACCCACTTTGGTTGACTTTCTGAATCAACTGGTTGATCCAACCAAGTGTTCACCCAGCCCAATTGTGTCACAATACTCAGTAGGCCACAGTATATGGTTATGTACCGAACTCCAATGTTCTGGAAAATGTTTATATGACCTGAGTATCATCTTTATTTTCCCTCTCTTTCTACTGCTAACATCACTTGCTCTCTCCTATGAGTGATATTTAGATGCACCCCGGATTGCTCTGTGGCATTTTTACCTGGTACTTACAAGAAAATCATGTAGCGATCAATCTTACAAGTAGAATGTCAAGATTCACTTTTGCTGGTTGTTGAAAGACGAGCTGCCTCATATATAGGAGTAGTGTGTTTCGGCAACTCATTAGCAATAATATCATGTTATGCCATATGGTACCCATGGTAATCCGAGTGTACCCAGTTATAACTTGTGTTATACTCCCTCTGTCCCTATGTTAGAGTTCAGTATTCCATTTTGGGCTGTCTCTTAATAAGTGTCTATTTTGTGAAGTTAGTAGGTAAAAGTTGGTGCATTTTCTATTTTGCCCTTAGAAATAGATTCCATTTTGAAAAATTAGTGAGTAAAAGTGTAATGATAATGTTTCTATAGATGGTAAGTAAGGAAAGTGGAGATAAAAGTTGATGTGAAATGTGTAATGATGATGTTTCCTTTAGAAGTTGGATTTACAAAATAGGACACTTAAAAAGGGACGGAGGGAGTACACAAATACATACAGTATTTCACACAATCAAAATATTTCTGCTCGAGTCACATATTTGCAGAATTGAACCTATTTTTGAAGAAAGCATATCTGAAAACCAGCGGCAGTACTTCGGTTATGAGGGGAGGCGCTAATAGGTTACAATATGGTGTAATCAAAGTTTCTCATTTCCAAAATTTGTTGTTACAGTAGAAAATTGTAAGATCTTGAGGAATTACCAGTACATTTGTTTTGTACAACACATGCTATTGCATTGATAATATCCAACGGATCACAGGTTAATGGTGACACCTCTGGCTTTGGCACCATGACCAAACCCAGACATTGCATTTTCCTCAGCATACGATGATACATTCCAACCGTGCTTAGTCGGGTCATACTTCTCACCATCTCCCCACAAAGCGTATGCTTCCTCCCCGTGCACTGCGTCGTCTCCGATCACAAGCTCCTCCTCAGGCATTCGTAACGGCATGAACAGCTTTATTGACAAAAGAATTGCGGTTGTTGAAACAAAGTTCCAGCCGATCACAAACAACGCTGCCACCAGCTGTTTGAGGAATTGGATCCTGCCCGTACCCCCATAAAATGCACCCCTTGTGTCGCCCACGGGTAGAATGAGCTGGCAGAGTGCTGGCTCTGCTAGGAGCCCGGTCAGAAGGCCGCCTAATAGTCCGGCCACGGCGTGTGTGGAATACTCCCAGTGTATCGTCCACCTGATCATAATCTCTCACCATCAGTTGTTAATTATAAATATTTGTTCTGGTAATAAATTAATAATGAAGAATATGATGCATGTTGGGTAACGTGGCCTATTTCCAAGATCCCCTGGATTTATTTTCTAAGCATGGTAAAGTATGATGAGTGCAAATGACTGAATCAAACTTGATGATATGGATATAAGATCGAAAATATTAACGGGTTTGGGTGATATGATGGATACAAAGCTAAATTTCACGGGTGTTGGTCTTTCTTCCAAAATCGAGATGAATTTTATTATAATTAAAATTACTTACAGTAGTGTAGGCCGATGAAATATTTTCCATGATCCGGAGTAAATTCCCTTCTCTTATATATGTACACGCCACCATATCCATCTACTTTAAAAAATAAAATTTTCATCTAGAGGTAACAAAAAATACCAAAAATTGACAAAATACTGCAGGCTATAACCATCTAGCTATAACCATCTAACTGCAACCACCACCCCACAATTGTTTGAGAATTTGAATAAGCCTAACCCACCAACTTTTTGGTTACCTCAGTTTCTTCCTTACACTTGTTCTTTTTTAGTTTTCTTTTCTTTTATGGTCTTGGATTCAGTGGGAAATGGAAGCCATGCTAATTTAAACAAGGCTTGACCCTAAGGTCCCTAACAAGGGGATCCCATTTTTTGCCTGAAGGTACAATATGAAATGAAAAGAGAAAAGTAGGTATAGATGAAACACGTGTATATGGTCTGGAAGGTAATTTCCTTCTGTTATGTACATCTCCTACATAAAAGAACAAAAATTTGACCACTTCTCTCTAATTTAGAAAAATAAAATTTCCATTTTCATTACAACCACTGTAGGTGCAGTCAAAATCATTGCTCTTTGACTAAGTAAGACTATTTGACTACCCAATGGGAAGATAACACGTGTAAAGTGCCGGTGGGTCGCTCCCGCGAGGTAATATGTTGTCGCGGAGCCCTGCGGGTCCCGCAGGAGGATCGCGGTGTGCCAAATAGCGGAAAATGGCACTTAGACCCCGCGAATCGTAGGAACGCCAATAATCCGTGGAAGAACGATACGCCTGTAGACTTGGCCCACGGTAGGAAGCAGCTGCCGCGGGACCCCGCTGGCCTCGCGGAAAACACCCGCGGACTGCTCAAAATTGATGAATCTAGAGGTCTTATACTGGAAGTAAAAGGGTCTTTCCGGGTCTCGGATGGCCCTAGAGGCAGGGTCCGGAGGGGACTCCGTGAACGATAATACGATCGCCGCAGGTCGCGACCTTGCTCCCGTGGGAATCGGGGAGTTTCTTGTGGTTTGGTGGATTGAAATGGAGGTAACGCCGTGGAAATTTGAACCCTCCTGCGAAAAGCTTCCGGGGAGGGCAAGTATATCCAGGGCCTTGAGGTACATAGGGGACACGTGTTGGGGCCCTATAGGAGCGCCGTCCTGGGCCTGTCCTAGGCCCAGGTGCCCTATAAATACCCCTGACATTCCCAATGATTGAGAGAGCTGATTTTCCAGAAAGAAAGGGAGTGAGCACTGATTCTGAGGAGGGAGAACATTCTTCCCCAGAGAGAAGGTGACCTCACCCGTCTGTTTCTGGGAAAGCAGAGACACCCCGCGGAAAGCAAAGTGGGACACGATGCCTCTGTCTTCTCCGTACCTCCTGCTCCCTTTCTCACCCCACAAGATTTCTTCTCCCTTCCCTTCTACTAACCATTGACCAATCGCGCCTCTCCAGCTCACATTTGTACACGTAAGCACAGTCAGTGGAACCCACATCACCCACATTTAGGCGACTCTGCTGGGGAGGTGTCTTTTGGTTTATGGTTAGCACTCGTTCTAGGGAATACATTGAACCACCGCGTCGTAGGATAATGACGACGCTAGATGGCAATATACTAGTTCTGGAGGAAGTCGGAGAAACCAACTGCGCGGGTGCGGCTGCACAAACGCTGTGGGCCCTCCAGGAGGGACAACGACAGTTCCTCGAGACGCAGAAGTAACTGCTCGCGGCCTTTACCGGCCTCACTGAGCTCATCTCTACGGCGCTCCCGAAGGCCGCGGTTGGCCAAAGTGACGAACCACAGCAACAAAACGCTGGGGGCAGCACTAGCCAAATGGCTCAACATCACGTTCCTCTGCCCACGCCTCACCATTTGCGCCCCGTACTCATAGGGGGCATTGCTGGAAACCCCGTTGAAGAACGCCAGAAGGAGATTCCCGTAGATGGTATCAACACGCCATCCGCAGGGCATTGCATCACAATGGCAGAAGTGCAAGCTCTGTTGGCCCAATAGAAAACAAGCGAAGCAAGCAAGAAGGAGGCAGGTGTTGCCGAGACCAGCACCCCGTCCGCAGGGCAGTTCATTACTTTGGCAGACGTGCAGACCCTCCTTACAAAAGATAAAGTGAAAACAGTCCTACCCTCCTTCCCGAGTCCGGATATTCGCCCGCCGTACCCGGTGACGATCTTGTCATTACCTTACCCAGAGGGGTATAGCCCGCCAAAGTTTGTGAAATTTGATGGGAAGGAGGGAAGCGCGTAGGAGCACGTGGCTCGATTCATCGAATCACTCGGGCTTCATGCATCAGACTCTAACCTTCGTCTCCGCGAGTTCTCGAAATCTCTCACCTCCTGCGCATATACATGGTATGTCAACCTGGAGCCCTACTCAATTGCCACCTGGGAAGAAATGGTCAACAACTTTTACGCTAAGTTCTTCCAAGTCCGAGAGAAGGTGACGGTGATCAGTTTGACGAAGGAAGTTCAGACAAGCGGAGAAGATGTAGTGGACTACATCAAACGATTTTAGGATCACGCAGTTGACTGCACGGAGTCAGTCAAAGAAGTTCAGCTTGTTGAAATATGTATTGGAGGGATGATAGACGAATTCAAGATGTTGCTCATCAACTTGAAGTTGGGGACCTTTTTCGCGCTGTTAGAATCTGCATACAATATCTGCCACGTAGTCAGGCCAACTCGAAAGGATAACTGGAAAGGCATCACGGGTGCCACTGTCGCTTTCGTGGAAGGGCCGCAAACCCAGCAAGCCAGCGGCGGAAGAAAGGGAAGAGAGCGTGAGTCTGGCCCTGCACCAGATTATCCTTGCAGTATGGATGAAGTTCGAGCCTTGGTGACTGTATGGATTGAGGATGGAGAACTGGAACTCCCGCCAGTGGAATACGAACCAACACGGGAAGATCGCGAGCACCCGCGGTACTGCATGAAACACAGGCACACCAAACACCCGACGAGTGATTGTTGGTCTCTTAAGAGGTTGTTCAAGAGAAAGCAGAATGCAAATGAGCTAAGAATAGGGCGACGCGACATTCGCGTGGACCCCTACCCAGCGTACGACCACAATAATGGGGAGGTCAACATGGCGGAGTGTTATCCGTTCATGTACGAAGACGAGAGCGATGTCGATAACCGCTACTATCTTGAGGACGACACAAAGGACGGATGGGTGTATATGGTGTCTTGCCACGAGATTATCGAAGAATTTGGAGAAGGCCCAACCCCCACAGTCGCGCCTGACCCGAACAGTTCAATTAAGACATTACGAAATAGTGTGAAGTTCCGCACGTTCTTCGACGATTTCGGCATCACGCCAGCTGTGCAATTGGAGATAACCAAAGCAATCGTCAGTATCGCGGAGGTCCATCAGGAGTCATGCATGTCCGTGGAAGGGTCCGTTTCGCCTGCTATACGTTACGTCCCGCGTCAACGGGATGGAGCTTAAGTGGACTTTCCTTGATGGTGGGGCCTCCATAAACCTCATGCCCTTGTCAACATTCAAGCGACTCAGAATCCAAGAAAATCGGATAGTGGAGTCACCCATCACCATCACGGGTTTCAGGGGTGATCGCAAGTAGTCTCTGGGATATGTCACCGTGGATTTGGAAGTGGGGGCAATCCGCTCCGCTACCAAATTTCATCTCATCAAGGCAGACCCGAACTACCACATTATCCTCGGGCAAAGTTGGATGCACAAGTACGCGGTCGTACCGTCAAGTTACCATCAATGCCTGAAGGGTATTTGGGTAGGAAAGAAAGTTACTATCCACACATCAGAGAATTTGTTCGACACGGATGAGGCACACCTTTCAGACGCGGTCTACTTCTCAGAGCTGGGTGAAGTGTCTCAGGCAATCACCGCTAAACCGCACAGCGTGAAGATTCCAAAGTGGGAAGACATCAAGAATGAAAGGCAGGAGACCCGAGAAAGAGACCCCCCCGCGGCAGAGGCTGCAGCCCCCAGGAAAATCACTAAGACGAAGGAAGGGGGCAAGACGGTGTACCATTTATGACGGTCCACCGGGGCAGCGGTTGATCATGAAACCGTTGGCCCCGGCGGAATGTGTGCCCCGGTAGACGAGGAGCTAATCCAGAAGCCAGAACCCGCTTCGAAATGCATGCAGGATCAACCCAAGCTGTAGCAGTAGGAGCTGGAGGAAGTCGATCTGAGCAATGGGGTTGGTCCGCGGAAACTAGCCTTCATCAGCAAGGAGTTGGACAGGGAATTCCGCGAGAGGTTAATCATGTTGCTAAGAGACAACTCAGATGTCTTTGCATGGCACTACGAGGAAATGCTTGGCTTAGACCTGGAGCTGGTCACACACCACTTGGACGTTTTTCCCAATTCGAAGCTAGCTAAGCAGTCCCAGCGGAAGTACCACCCCGATTTAGAGGGACAGATAAAAGAAGAAGTCAAAAAGTTGCAAAAGGCGGGTTTTATTTGCCCAATTCAGTACCCTGAGTGGTTAGCAAACGTTGTTCCTGTGAAGAAGAAAAATGGACAGATTAGAGTATGCGTTGACTTCCGCGACCTCAACAAGGCATGCCTGAAGGACGAGTTTCTGCTCCCGCACATCGATACATTGGTGGATGCAACGTCGAGCCACCAGATGTTCTCCTTCATGGATGGATTCAGTGGATACAACCAGATCAAGATGGCCCTGGAGGATGCAGAGAAGACAGCCTTTCAAACTCCTCTGGGAAACTTCTATTACGTGGTGATGCCCTTCGGCCTCAAGAACGCGGGAGCAACATACCAGCGGGTTATGACTGCGATCTTTCATGACCTGATGCACAAGATTATAGAAGATTATGTGGATGACTTAGTTGTAAAGTCAAAAGGAGCGGACGGACCACTTAGCGGATCTCGCTACCGTATTTGGCAGATGCAGAAAATTCAACCTCAAAATGAATCCGCTGAAGTGCGCGTTTGGAGTTACTGCGGGAAAATTCTTGGGTTTTCTTGTTCATCATCACGGGATCGACGCGGATGGGGCCAAAATCAAGTCTATTACGGAAATGCCCCCGCCCCACTCTCAGAAGACGCTCAAGTGGTTCTTGGGCAAAGTTTCTTGCCTCCGGCGTTTCATCCCAGCATTTGCGGAAATCACGGCCCCTTTTGTGGACTTACTAAAGGGAAATGCAAAGTTCGAATGGCGACAAGAGCACCAACAAGCCTTTGAGCGGATTAAGGCAGTTTTGATATCCCCTCAAATGATGGTAGCCCCAGTCGCGGGTAAGTCGCTGATACTCTATTTGACCTCCACCCCGAGATCCATCGAGGCCCTGCTGGTGCAAGAAGTGGATGGGACGGAGCGCCCAGTCTACTACATCAGCAAGAAGGTCCACGGAGCAGAAGAAAGATACACCGAGATCGAGTGGCACTGCTTGGCCTTAGTCTTCACAGCGCAGAAGCTGAGGCATTATTTCCTATCTTTCCCCATCCAGATAATCACCAGGTGTGATCCAGTGAGGTATCTATTGTCCCGACCCGCGCTGACAGGCCGGGTCGCCCGCTGGCTCTTGGCACTAGCGGAATTTGATATTTCATGCTCGACTCCGAAGGCGATCAAATGTCAAGCCCTAGCGGATCTATTGGCCCAGATCCCAAGCGGTCAGTTCGAACCACTCGAAGAATCCCTACCTAGAGATAGTTTCGAAGCTCTTGCGGCCAGCACGGATAGCCCACACTGGATGCTCAGCTTTGATAGGGCCGCGGGTAGTGGATCAGGAGGTGCGGGAATAGTGCTACAAAGCGAGGAAGGAGAGAAATTCCACCTAGCTTACAAATTGAACTTCCCATGCTCCAACAATGAAGCAGAATACGAGGCATTGATCCTGGGCCTAATAGCGGCGAAGAAGAGAGGGATCAAGCATTTGAAGATAGCGGGAGATTCAAAACTAGTAATCCTACAAACAGAAGGGGTTTACGTGCTGAAGGAACCCACACTGGCATCATACCGAGCGACGGTCCAAAAGTTAAAGAATTTTTTCGAAAGTGTCAGTTTCGTCCACAGGCCCAGGTCGAAAAATCGTTTCCTGGACGCTCTCGCGACACTGGGGGCAAGAACGGAATTCGAGGAAGATAAGGCTTATATCCAAATCGTGAAGATGTTTGAGCCATCCGCACTGGAGGATTTTTCTGAACCAACGGAGGATTGGTGCGGAGCCATCAAGATACAATTGACTACCGGAATAGGACACCTATCCACAGCAAAACTTTTAGGTTTTGTAGTCCTGCACGGAGAGCTGTATCACCATGCCCCGCAAGGGTGGCTCGCGCGGTATGTTGACTCAAAGGAAGCAGAGAAGGTTCTGAATCAGATCCACGACAATAATTGCGCGGACAACGAGATAGCCCTATACAAAAGAATTCAGAGGCAGGGGTATTATTGGCCCAGCATGAAGAAGGATACGGATTTGATCGCGAAGAATTGCACGTGGTAATCCCTGTACGCGGTCAAGCCGGAATGCTTGATGCTACGTGCCGATGATCAAGATACAGACTGGAGGCAGGCCTACATCGACTATTTGAGGGAAGGGTCCTTACCTATTGAACGGATGGAGGCCGCGAGGCTCATCCGCGGGGCACAACGGTTCTTTATTAACAAAGGACTCTTGTTTCGGAGGACCCTCGACGGGATGCCCCAGAGATGTTTGGATAGGGAAGAAGCAGGAGAAGTATTGCAGAGGACCCATGGAACTGAGCATCAGTGTTGGAGAAAGCTTCACGAACAATTGGTCCATTTGGGGTATTTTTGGCCCACCATGGAGCAAATTCCAAGCGGCATGTGCAACGGTGCCGGGCTTGTCAAAAATTTGGGAACTTAGTTCACGCCCCTTCCGTGGAACTATACTCAGTCCGTGCCCCTTACCCATTCCATACGTGGGCCATGGACTTGGTTGGTCCGATCAGTCCGGCCTCGCGGAAGAACAGATGGATTTTGGCGGCCACAGTGGTTTGCACCAAGTGGGTTGAAGCAGTCCTACTAAGGAAGGCTACTGGCGACGCGGTAGCAGCATTCATTAAAGAAAATATCATCTGCAGGTTCAGAATACCCAAGATGATTCTGTCCGATAATGGGACCCCATTTATCAACCATCACGTGGGAGGTTTACTCGATGAGTATATGGTGGAACACCGCACTTCCAGTGCTTACTACCCACAGGGGAACGGACAGGTAGAGGCGACCAACAAGACTCTGATAAGGATCTTGAGCAAGCTGTTGGACGAATGCGGTGGGACTTGGGCGGATCATTTGCCAATAGCCCTCTGGGCTTATCGAACCTCGAAGAGGAAGTCCACCCATGCTAGCCCCTTTAGTCTGGTTTACGGGGCGGAGGCAGTCTTGCCCGTGGAGCTGAGTGTCCCTTCTGCACGAATGATTCTCGCAATAGAGGGTTCCGCAGAAGGGAGAAGAGCGGACCTAGAAGCCCTAGAAGAAAGAAGGGTCGTTGCAGCCCTCACCCACGAAAAGTACTGGGAATCTATGGCACGCTACTACAATAAAAGCGTAGTACTGCGGACGTTTAAGGTCGGGGATATGGTCTGGAAAGCGACCACAGCGGTGATGAGAGACTTGAAGGCCTCGAAGTTCACGACGAGATGGGAAGGCCCCTATGAAGTGATCGGTGCTTCCACGAGTGGATACTACCACTTGGCCCAAGCGGAAGACGGTTTTAAGACAGGAGCAGTAAATTCCAAGTACATCAAGAAGTTTTACCCATGAGAAGGCGAATAGAATTTCTGATTTTCTGATTTTCTGTTACTATGTTCTCATTCTTCTCTTTCTTAATTGTGTCATCGAAATTCAATGAAAAGGGATGTCATTCTGTGAAGCAATTTTGTATGAATGATTTATCAGACTGATCGGCAAAAGCTTTAATGAGATATTACAATTATCCCCCCGTTATTGTATTTGCTTAAATATTCTATGTTGTGACAAAGTGAGAGTAGTCAAGCGGAGAGAACATTTCCGCGGATTTCCCCTTTTACCTTACGCTTACCCCGTGCCAAAAAAAAAAGAAAAAAAGAGAGAAACTTAACGATTATCAAAAGAGGTAATGTTAAGTCTCCGCGGCCAGAACATGGCCCGCGGGACTTAAGGATTATCAAATAGAGATGATGTTAAGTCCTGAGGGGTCAGAACATGACCCACGTGTCTTCAAAACTTAACGATTGTCAAAAGAGGTAATGTTAAGTCTCCGCGGCCAGAACATGGCCCGCGGGACTTAAGGATTATCAAATAGAGATGATGTTAAGTCCTGAGGGGTCAGAACATGACCCACGTGTCTTCAAAACTTAACGATTGTCAAAAGAGGTAATGTTAAGTCTCCGCGGCCAGAACATGGCCCGCGGGACTTAAGGATTATCAAATAGAGATGATGTTAAGTCCTGAGGGGTCAGAATATGACCCATGTGTCTTCAAAACTTAACGATTATCAAAAGAGGTAATGTTAAGTCTCCAAGGCCAGAACATGGCCCACGAGACTTAAGGAATACCAAATAGAGATAATGTTAAGTTGTGAAGGGTCACACATGACCCGCGCGTCTTCAAAAACTTAGCGATTATCAAAAGAGGTAATATTAAGCCTCCGCGGCCAGAACATGGCCCACGGGACTTAATGGTTGTCAAACAGAGATAATATTAAGCCCCGAGGGGTCAGAACATGACCTGCGTATTCTAGCTAACAATCTCCATACATAAATAATGCCAAGGCATTGGTATTCAAAACAACGGTCTTATTCCAACAATCCCAATTTTATTCAAAAAAAAAAAAAAGAGAAAAGAGAAGAAATGATACATGCATTACAAAAAAAATAAAAAAGGGATGGGGAAAAAGGGAAAGGGACTAATCCAGCCAGTCTGCAAAGACAAGCTCCTCCGGGTTGGGGTCCTCAAGATTCAGCGCCGCCGCGGCTAGTTGCGTGTTGTACTCCAACACTTGGCCAAACTGGGCCTCCAGATCCGCCAAGTGCTGCCTGGCGGATTCAAGCTGTGCAGAAAGGCACTGAAGCTCGGGCGTCAGAGTCGCCCTTTCCCCCGCGGCCCTTAGCGCGGTGCTTCGTGCGCTCAGCCAACCAAGGTCGAACCCCATGACCTGCGCGTCCTGCGCGACCTCCTGCAGGGCAGTTTCTGTGTTGACGGTGAAGTCACTGAAGCGAAGCTGCGCCCAAGGGGCGAGCACTTCATGGAGATTCCTGTGGAAAAGGGCCCCAAGCCGGGTTGACCGCGGGTTAAAATGGGCAAACGTTTCCGGATGCCTCTGGGCTATGGCATTAAGGAGTGGGTGGTAGGCTTCGTCCACCTGGTAACCCGTGGGAAAGAGGCGAACAGGAACCTCCATCTCAGCCACCATGGGCCCCTTCCTACGGTCCGCGACCGGGCTTTGCTGAGGGGGAGTCTGCTCCTTGGACCCCACTTTGTTCCTTTGCTCCCCCATCTCCAAGTTCAGAGCAAAATCTCCAAGTGCTTGGCTCCCCTGTCCTCCCAAAACGTCATCAGTTGGCAAGAAAGGCATGTCTTTAAATAGAGAGTTTAGGTCTGAGTCAGTAATGGAGGTGGTCCCCCAAATAAGTTCTCCGTTTACCTCCAGCTGTCGATTTTCAACATCCAAGGAAGGCTGAGCTAGAGGAGTAGCCGTGCGCCGTGCAGACGAACGCGGGGAATAGGCTTGGGAAGTTGAGCATGCCGGAGAGTGAGGACTGGCAGCCCCCAGAGCCGAATCTCTTCCCGCGGCAGGCCCGCTGCTTCGGAGATGGGAAGTGTTAGAGATGCTCAGGGAAACGATAGCGACCCGACCCAGGAAGCTTTCTGTGGAGCAGACCCGGGCGCTGGTTGACTACTGCTGAGATCCCGAAGGAGGAGAAGGAGGCATAGCCCTATGCTGTCCGGCGGAAGGGCTCCTCGCGAGGGGCAGGGGAAGTCCCACAGCTTCTTCTTCCCCCCTTAAGAGTTGAGCCACCGCCGCAGTGATTGGCTCTGCGGTTGTGTCCGCTTGGCCGACAGACTCGTGAGAATCCGTTGGCGGGGGAGGTTCGCGGGCTTCAGAAGTCGCTGCACGAGTTGGAGAAGGGTCCCGATCAACAAAATAAACGATGATATTTTCAGACTCTTCAGAAGAAGATGACGACAAGGAAGAAACCGTGTTGAGATCTCCTCCGAGGTCTACAATTGAAGGTTCGTCAGGCAACATACCTCCCACCACTCCGGAAGTCTTCGCCTCGAGACGAGGATAGGGCACTGGCTCCTGGCGGGGTTGGACAAGTTCCACCTCCCCGACTCTTGCGATGCTCTCCGCGGCCATGTTCCCCATGTGAATAGAAGATGCGGCCTATAGAGCTTCGAGGCGGTCGCTCAGTGGCATGTTATCTTGATCATCGTTTTCATCATCATCGATGTCGACTTCAATGACATCATCGCGACCACCCTCGCCCAGGCCATCCGCCTCTTCTTCCGCCTCAACCATGGCTGTTCAAAAAAGGAAACAGGGCAAGAATGAGGAAATGGGGTTTCGACAGTGAGCACGTAACAGTTTGGGAAGAGACAACGGAGGCAATGATCCATAGGAGGAAGCTTACCGAAAAAACGTGGTCGCTTGGACGGTGTGCCTGGTTTGTCCTCATCCACCTCTTTAACCGCGGCCAATTCCGCTGCTACCACAACCGCGGCCGACTCGGGCTCAAAGGCCACGAAGGTACTCACATCTAGGTTGCATTGCTGACAAAAGGAAAAGAGGACAATCTGTAAACAGAGAAATAAGAGTAGGGGAGTTATACTAAATAAGAATGTTGAAAAAGAAACGTACTCGATGGAGCCGCTTCCGGCGACGAGCCTCTCCAGCCGTGGGAGCCTGCGAAGAAAACGGTTATGAGGGCCCCGCTGGAGCTGGGGATGTGTCCTCCCTCGAGCACCCTGCGCAGGGGCCTGCGTCGTAGCAGTTGGGGGCAAAGGAGGAATTCCCAGCGGGAAGGCCACGTTCAGAGGAATGGCATCCGCTACAACCCACATGCTCTGAGGACCACGCTATTCAGCCCCCTTGGCCACCACGACCGCCCAGAGTGAGGTATCCTGTGTGCGGATCTCAGAAACCTCCAAGACCTCTACCTCCCCGCGAACGAAGAGAGAGAAAGAGTCCAAGTTCCTCCGCCAGAAGTGGCGGAATTCTGGCGTGTATTGCCCGACATCATCCCTGGAGGGAATGGGCAGGTCGTGAGTTGCACCAAGATGTCAGAAGTGTGAGGCCGCGTGAAGGGGAGCTGGGATTGAACAAAGGAAGGCACCGGGAGAGCATGACCAGGAACCCCTTGATCGAAGCTCAACTGCCTCGCGAATCAGTCCAGGCGATATACTGACACGCCGTGGGCCTCATTGTTGAGGAAAGAGAGCCACCCCGGGAGAGCAATGAGGGCAGAGTTCACAACCCCTCGGGCTATCGAGTTGTTGTCGCCCGTAGCCGAAAGAGAGGAGCGCGCAGGCAAAAGACACTGCCCTAGACCGACGACCCCGGGGGTGACGGAGCCGTAAGGCCGCTGGACAAAATTTTTTGCGACATCACATGCAGTATGCCAAAGGGCGTTGCTGTTGGTGCCAAACCATCACTCTGACCGGGACCGGCTTGCAGAAGCCGGGAAGTTCCGCGGAACGGGAGTAATGGCGGGAAAATGCTCGAAGAAATAGGCGAGGAGGAAGCTGGTATGAACCATTGAGAGATGGTCGCATCTCTTAAGAGATCTCGCGAGGTCGGCGTGGACCAGGTCCAACCGACAATGGAGAGACCCCAGGAACAGGGGGGCCAGCGCGATGCATTCGCCACGGGCCAATTGCACCGCGAGCGGATAGACTACTGGAGAAGGGTTGTCCACTGGGTAGTCCGGAAGGACGAAGGAAGAGAGGAAGAAGGTGAAGAAGCCAGCCATGTGGAACCGCCACTCGTAGTGGGGACCGGCGATGAAGTCCCATGGCACGCCAAGGACCACTGTCCTCGCGGGCTGCAGGTCTTTGAAGAAGTAGCGGATCCTGCTCGTGAAGGAAGTCTAGGCCTCCCAGCCCACCCCAGTCTTTAATACTGGGAGTGTGGTGGGAGGACCTTAGTATAAAAACAAGAGCAAAGGGGCATAAAGGTGTTTTCTGTGCTAAGCTTACTCGAAGCACTCTCGAGCGCTCAGGAATGACTCCAGTCCTATTTTCCTTCTTTTGGGCATTTAGGTGGACATGCAAGAGGAGTGAAACATGTTTTCAAACGGATTAGCTCTTTTGAAGTGTGTTGGTGTAAATGATCTTCTTTTTTTCAGAGAAAAATAAGGAAGATCATTTTTATTTAAAGACATGCAAAAGAGTTTTGTTCAGAACTTAAAAAGAGAAATTTTTATACTTCAAAAATACAAGATCTGGTGTACCAGCACACTACAATGAGGGTATTGGTCGGTTGAAATCAGTTCTGGGGTGTAGATCACTCCCAAGCGCTCGAAATCATTTCCAAACGCTCGAGAGTGTCTGCATGCAACTTCAGCCCATCTTTCTTCCAGTTTGATCCTTCTACTGCCTTTGGATGTCCATGCATGCGTCCCTTTTATCTCTTAGAGCTGTAAAACCACTTTTTAGAAAAGCGAGGAAGCTTGGCTTGGAAGAATGGGGTCTGATCCCAGTCTACTAAGTCCTTTGTTGAGCCTGTAACATGTTTAAGATTATCCAGTTTACATTTTTAGTATTGTATCCTGTTGTACTAACATGATTTGCAGGCTGAGCATGCAGCACTCCCAAGCGCTCGGGAGTGCTCCCGAGCGCTCAAGAGTGAGATCAGTCACAAGGTTTCAGTTTCTGCCATTTTGCATTTCTTTACCATCTTTCATTATCCTCTGTGCATATACACATGCATGCACCCCTTTCTGTAATAATATTGTGAATACTTGCTAAGTGGTTTAATGAAACAAAATCTTTTAAAAAATCCCATAAATGTTCAGTAGAGACCGATTTCAAATCGGGCGAGGGGGGTGCCGTAAAACCCTTCCCCCCTCGTAACGTGGCTTCCGAACCCTTTTCAAATCCCTGGTTTTCAAATTCAATTAAATATTTTCAAATCAAAACGGTTTCTCGGGTGACAAACCATGAATTCGGATGGCGACTCCTCAAATTTTTCGAATCAAAACATTGCGTTTTTCGGGCCGCCCCGATCCACACGGGGTTGTGGTAGCCCACACTAGTACAAACAAGTAACATCGATTTGAGACAAAAAGCACGTTTCGACCTATTACGTACACTTTATCTCAATTTCACACTATTCTTTCAATTTCGTTATGTCAATTGCACACTTTCAAAGTTCTTATCACTTAGTTATCAGTAGTCTTTTCATCAACTAGAAATGACAATTCTTTTTTCACATGACTAGTTGTCTACAAACCTACTAACCGTCATGTGTTTCAATATTTTTATTTGTATGACTAGTAGAAACAAGTAACATTGATTTTAGACAAAAAACAATTTTTGATCCATTACGTACACTTTAATCATTACAAAACTTAATAAAATCACTATTTTTTCGATTTCCTTATCTCGATTGCAAACTTTCAAAGATCTTATCACTTACTGATTAGGAGTCTTTTCATTTAGAAGAAATCACAATTCTTTTTTCACATGACTAGTAGTCCAAACTCCTACTAACCGTCATGCGTTTCACAATCTTTCTTCATATGACTAGTAGTCTAAAAGCCTACTAACCGTCACGTGTTTTACTATTTTTTTTTACATGACTATAAGTATAAACAACTACTAACCGCAATTTGTTTCACCATCTTTTCTTCACATGACTAGTAGTCTAAAACCAACTAACCGTCATGTGTTTCACCTTCTATACTTCACATGACTAGTAGTCTAAACACCTACTAATCGTCATGCGTTTCACCATCTTTTCTTCACATGACTAGTAGTCTAAACATCTACTATCCGTCATGTGTTTCACCATCTTTTCTTAAATGACTAGTAGTCTAAAAATCTACTAACCGTCAAGTTTTTCACAAATTTTCTTTTGCATGAATAATAGTCTAAACATCTACTAACCGTCATGTATTTCACCATCTTTTTTTCACATGACTAATAGTCTAAAAACCAAATGCCCGTGATGTGTTTTGCAATTTTATTCATATGACTTGTACAAACAAGCAACATCGATTTGAGACAAAAAGAACATTTCGACCTATTACGTACACTTTATCTCAATTTCACACTATTCTTTCGATTTCGTTAAGTCAATTGCACACTTTCAAAGTTCTTATCACTTAGTTATCAGTAGTGTCTTTTCATCAACTAGAAATGACGATTCTCTTTTCATATGACTAGTAGTCTACAAATCTACTAACCATCATGTATTTCATTATTTTTAGTTGTATGATTAGTAGAAACAAGAAACATCGATTTTATACAAAAATAAATTTTTGATCAATTACGTACACTTTAATCCATACGAAACCGAATAAAATCACTATTTTTTCGATTTCGTTATCTCGATTGCAGACTTTCAAAGATCTAATCACTTACTGATTAGTAGTCTTTTTATCTACAAGAAATCACAATTCTTTTTTCACATGACTAGTAGTCCAAACTCCTACTAATCGTCATGCGTTTCACAATCTTTCTTCACTTGACTAGTAGTTTAAAAACATACTAACCGTCACGTGTTTTACTATTTTTTTTACATGACTTTTAGTATAAACAACTACTAACCGCGATTTGTTTCACCATGTTTTCTTTACATGACTAGCAGTCTAAAACCTACTAACCGTCATGTGTTCCGCCATCTACACTTCACATGACTAGTAGTCTAAACACCTACTAATCGTCATGTGTTTCACCATCTTTTCTTCACATGACTAGTAGTCTAAACACCTACTATCCGTCATGTGTTTCACCATCTTTTTTTAAATGACTAGTAGTCTAAAAATTTACTAACCGTCATGTTTTTCACAAAGTTTCTTTTGCATGAATAATAGTCTAAACACCTGTTAACCGTCATGTATTTCACCATCTTTTTTTCACATGACTAATAGTCTAAAAACCAAATGACCGTGATGTGTTTTGCTATTTTATTTGTATGACTAGTACAAACAAGCAACATCGATTTGAGACAAAAAGCACATTTCAACCTATTACGTACCCTTTATCTCAATTTCACACTATTCTTTCGATTTCGTTATGTCAATTGCACACTTTCAAAGTTCTTATCACTTAGTTATCAGTACTGTCTTTTCATCAACTAGAAATGACGATTCTCTTTTCATATGACTTGTAGTCTACAAATCTACTAACCGTCATGTGTTTCATTTTTTTTAGTTGTATAACTAGTAGAAACAAGTAACATCGATTTTAGACAAAAATCATATTTTGATCCATTTCGTACACTTTAATCCTTACGAAACCGAATTGTCACACCCTCGATTTTCAACATAATTATAAAGGATTTTTGTAAAGAAAACCTCACAATATTCCGTACGATTCCCAAAATAATATAGCATTTTCCATTTCCATCATCTCATTCCAAACATCCAAGGGTTTCCAAAATGTTACAACTTTGGCTTCGAGGCCTGAATTACCATAATTACCGAGTGTCAAAAGAAAGTTTAGAACTTACAACCTTTCGTCGTCAAAAGATTTACGAATAAGAGTTACTAATACATCTTCCAAATAAAATACATAGATGACTTAATAACTCCACGGTGTTAGCTTTCAAAATATTGTCCACATCCAAGCAAACAAGTATGCTGCTACTGCCCCGGGTTAGTACCTGAAAACGAATGAAGGTCTGAGCTACACTAGCCCTGTATAAAGCTCTAATCTAACAATGTATGTAGATGACATGTAGGAAAGATGAATAGATGAGCAACTGTATCAAGAATCAATGAGAGATCGACAAGAGCAATCCAATCTTATACTTCTTTCCTAAAACCAGTCACATGCTTTAATAAACGATTTCTAAAAAATCACCAAATGCCAAAACGTGTCTCATTCAAGTGTCATGAGCCGAAGCTCCTGCCGGGCCAATTAAAGGACCCCAATGTCCTCTGCCAGGCACTCACCCGTCGATGAGTACTGAATGTTCGGGTTGCGTCCGTGAAGTTCCAAAATCCTTAAACCGTCAATTTTGTACCATTCGAATCAAATTTAGATCATTAAGCATTTTTATTTTTATTTTTGTAAGAGAAATCATGCCCGAAGGAAATTAAAACTCATGGATGTATCCAACAATTTTGATAGTGGCAAGTAATCAATTTAAAAATCACCATGGAGGTATTTGGAATGGATTAGTAACGATTAAAACTCCAAATAAAGGTATAAGAATCCAAAATGATTAAGCAAATGCAGTTTCAAATTGTTATCGATAACAACGGAATGAGGTATCGATGACTCGGGGTCGGAATCAATAAGAAACACAATGTTATCGATAATAAATTAAAGGGTATCGATAACTTCTGGTAAAATCACAACGTTATCGATAACAAAAAGGGAGTATCGATAACTTCAGGATTAAACTCATTCCAGACGCAAGGGTAGCGATTACAGAGGCAGAGGGTATCGATAACATTGGGTTTTCTGGGTTTTGAGACAAAGTGTTATCAATAACAATGAAAATGTTATCGATAACAACGGCTTTCGAGCAGATTTTTGACGGACAAATATGGGTTCTCTGACAACAACAATCCCAACAACAATAATAACGATCAATGGCAAGAATCAAGCAATGAGAAACACATCATTAACATAAATTGAGAGTTAGAATTTCCTACCTCAAGGATTAAAGATCAAAACCACATGATTTTCAAGCCCTAGCTCCAAACTTGAAAGCGAACGGAGTACGCCTCCACCGAGCTCACACCGGCGTGATACGGACTGAAATACGCGGGGGAGTGAAGGATTAGAGGTTGGGTTTTGTGGGTTTGAGGTGTTTTGGTGAGAAAATGAGTAGGAGTGAGATGGTGAGTGAGAGAGCCGAGAGAGAGGAGAACGGGAGAGAGTGAGAGGAGAAAAATGGGAAATGTTATGCCCTACACACACACACATGCATGCTATATACATACATCATACACACTCACCCCTCCTATTTAAATTTTAACACGTTAGCCCCAAATCTCAATATTTCAAATCAATCTCATCCTTTTTATTTCTTATAAAACATTTAAATAGATAAAAAGGAAAACAAAAATTTTCGGGTATTTACACGAATAAAATCACTATTTTTTCAATTTCGTTATCTCGATTGCAGACTTTCAAAGATCTAATCACTTACTGATTAGTAGTCTTTTCATCTACAAGAAATCACAATTTTCTTTTCACATGACTGGTAATCCAAACACCTACTAACTGTCATGCGTTACACAATCTTTTCTTCACATGACTAGTAGTCTAAAAACCTATTAACTGTCACGTGTTTCACTATTTTTTTTACATGACTATTAGTTTAAACAACTACTAACCGCGATTTGTTTCACCATCTTTTCTTCACATGACTAGTAATCTAAAAACCTACTAACTATCATGTGTTTCACCATTTATACTTCACATGACTAGTAGTCTAAATACTCACTAACCGTCATATGTTTCACCATCTTTTCTTCCCATGACTAGTATTCTAAACACCTACTATCCGTCATGTGTTTCACTATCTTTTTTTAAATGACTAATAGTCTAAAAATCTACTAACCGTCACGTATTTCACAATTCTTTTACATGAATTGTAGTCCAGACACCTACTAACCGTCATATATTTCATATTCTTTTTTTTACATGACTAATAGTGTAAAAACCAAATGACCGTCGTGTGTTCCGCTATTTTATTCGTATGACTAGTACAAACAAGCAACATTGATTTGAGACAAAAAGCACGTTTCGTCCTATTACGTACACATTATCTCAATTTCACAATATTCTTTCGATTTCGTTATGTCAATTGCACAATTTCATAGTTCTTATCACTTAGTTATCAATAGTGTCTTTTCATCAATTAGAAATGACAATTCTCTTTCCACATAACTAGTAGTCTACAAACCTGCTAACCGTCATTTATTCCACTATTTTTATTTGTATGACTAGTAGAAACAAATAACATCGATTTGAGACGAAAAGCAATTTTTGATCGATTACGTACACTTTAATCCTTACGAGACCGAATAAATCAGTATTTTTTCGAAATCGTTTTCTCAATTGCAGACTTTTAAACATCTTATCACTTACAGATTAGTAGTCTTTTCATCTACAAGAAATTACAATTCTCTTTTCACATGTTTAGTAGTCAAAACACCTACGAACCGTCAAGCGTTTAACAATCTTTCTTCACATGACTAGTAGTCTAAAAGCCTACTAACCGTCATGTGTTTCACCATCTTTACTTCACATGACTAGCAGTCTAAACACTTACTAATCGTCATGTGTTTCACCATCTTTTCTTCACAAGACTTGTAGTCTAAACACCTACTATCCGTCATAGGTTTCACCGTCTTTTTTCAAATGACTAATAGTCTAAAAACCTACTAACTGTCTCGTATTTCACAATTTTTCTTTTGCATGACTAGTAGTTTAAACACCGACTAACCGTCATAAATTTCACTATCTTTTTTCACATTACTAATAGTCTAAAAACCAAATGACCGTCATGTGTTTCGCTATTTTATTCGTATGACTAGTACAAACAAGCAAACATCAATTTTAGACAAAAAGCACGTTTCGACCTATTACGGACACATTATCTCAATTTCACACTATTCTTTCAATTTCGTTATCTCAATTTCACACTTTCAAAGTTCCTATCACTTAGTTATCAGTAGTGTCTTTTCATCAACTGAAAATGACGATTCTCTTTTAACATGACTAGTAGTTTAAAAACCTAATAACCGTCATGTGTTTCACTATTTTTATTTGTATGACTAGTAGAAACAAGTACCATCGACTTGAGTCAAAGAGCAATTTTTGATCCATTACGTACATTTTAATCCTTACGAAATCGAATATAATGTCTATTTTTTCGATTTCGCTATATTGATTGCAGACTTTCAAAGCTCTTATCACTTACTGATTAGAATTCTTTTCATGTACAAGAAATCACAATTCCCTTTTCACATAACTTGTAGTCCACAAACCAACCCACCCTCATGCATTTCACAATCTTTTTTCACATGAGTAGTAGTCTAATAACCTTCTAACCGTCACGTGTTTCACTATTTTTTTTACATGACTATTAGTTTAAACAACTACTAACCGCGATTAGTTTAACCGTCTTTTCTTCACATGACTAGTAGTCTGAAAACCTACTAACCGTCATGTGTGTCACCATCTATTCTTCAAAAGACTAATAGTCTAAACACCTACTAACCGTCATGTGTTTCACCATCTTTTATTCACACGACTTGTAGTCTAAAACATACTAACCGTCATGTGTTTCACCATCTATACTTCACTTGACTATTAGTCTAAACGCCTACTAACCGTCATGTGTTTCCCCATCTTTTTTCTTCACATGACTAGTAGTCTAAACACCGACTATCTGTCAAGTGTTTCACATCATTTTTTAAATGAGTAGTCGTCTAAAAACCTACTACGTCCTTTACTTTTGTTTTGCTTTCTTTTTTTTTCCTCCTGGGGTATGCCCCTTGTAGGCTGTATATTCGCTTGGCTTTTTTTTTTTCAATTTCAAGCTAATTTAGCCACAAAAAAAAACCTACTAACCGTCACGTTTTTCACAATTTTTCTTTTCCATGACTAGTCGTCTAAACACCTAGTAACCGTCATGTATTTCACCATCTTTTTTTCACATGACTAATAGTCTAAAAACGAAATGGCCATCATGTGTTTTGCTATTTTATTCGTATGACTAGTTCAAACAAGCAACATCGATTCGAGACAAAAACCGCGTTTCGACCTATTACGTACACTTTATCTCAATTTCACACTATTCTTTCCATTTCATTATGTCAATTGCACACTTTCAAAGTTCTTATCACTTAGTTATCAGTAGTCTTTTCATCAACTACAAATGACGAATCTTTTTTAACATGACTAGTTGTCTACAAACCTACTAACCGTCAAGTGTTTCACTATTTTTATTTGTATGACTAATTGAAACAAGTAACATCGATTTGAGACAAAAAGCAATTTTTGATCCATTACGTACACTTTAATCCTTACGAAACCGAATAAAATAAATATTTTTTCGATTTCGTTTTCTCGATTGAAGACTTTTAAAGATCTTATCACTTACTGATTTGTAGTCTTTTCATCTACAAGAAATTACAATCCTCTTTTCACATGTCTCGTAGTCAAAACACCTACTAACCTTCAAGCATTTCACAATCTTTCTTCACATGACTAGTAGTCCAAAAATCTACTAACCGTCACGTGTTTTACTATTTTTTTTACATGAATATTTGTCTAAAAAACTACTAACCTCGATTTATTTCACCAACTTTTTTCTTCACATGACTAGTAGTCTAAAAGCCTACTGACCGTCATGTGTTTCCCCATCTTTACTTCACATGACTAGCAGTCTAAACACCTACTAACCGTCATGTGTTTCACCATCTTTTCTTCACATGACTTGTAGTCTAAACACCTACTATCCGTCATAGGTTTCACTATCTTTTTTCAAATGACTAATAGTCTAAAACCTACTAACCGTCACGTATTTCACAATTTTTCTTTTGCATGACTAGTACAAACACCGATTAACCGTCATAAATTTCACTATATTTTTTTACATTACTAATAGTCTAAAAACCAAATGACCGTCATGTGTTTCGCTATTTTATTCGTATGACTAGGACATACAAGCAAACATCAATTTTAGACAAAAAGCACGTTCGACGTATTACGTACACTTTATCTAAATTTCACACAATTCTTACGATTTCGTTATCTCAATTTCACAATTTCGAAGTTCCTATCACTTAGTTATCAGTAGTGTCTTTTCATCAACTAGAAATGACGATTCTCTCTTAACATGAATAGTTGTTTAAAAACCTACTAACCGTCATGTGTTTCATTATTTTTATTTGTATGACAAGTAGAAACAAGTACCATCGATTTGAGACAAAAAGCAATTTTTGTACCATTACGTACACTTCAATACTTACGAAATCGAATAAAATAACATTTTTTTCGATTTCGTTGCCTTGATTGCAGACTTTCAAAGATCTTATCACTTACTGGTAAGAAGACTTTTCATCTACAAGAAATCACAATTCCCTTTTAACATAACTTGTAGTCCAAACACCAACTAACCGTCATGCATTTCACAATCTTTCTTCACATGACTAGTAGTCTAAAAACCAACTAACCGTCACATGTTTCACTATTTTTTTTACATGACTATTAGTTTAAACAACTACTAACTGCGATTAGTTTAACCGTCTTTTCTTCACATGACTAGTAGTCTAAAAACCTACGAACCGTCATGTGTGTCACCATCTATACTTCACAAGACTAAAAGTCTAAACACCTACTAACCGTCATGTGTTTCACCGTCTTTTATTCACATGACTAGTAGTCTAAAACCTACTAACCGTCATGTGTTTCACCATCTATACTTCACATGACTAGTAGTCTAAACACCTACTAACCATCATGTGTTTTCCCATCTTTTCTTCACATGATTAGTAGTTTAAACACCTACTATATGTCATGTGTTTCACCATCGTTTTTTAAATGAGTAGTAGTCTAAAAACCTACAACTTTCTTTACTTTTGTTTTGCTTTCTTTTCTTTTCCTCCTGGGTATGCCCCTTGTAGGCTGTTTATTTGCTTAGCTTTTTTTTTTTTCAATTTCATGCTAATATACCCAAAAAAAAAAAAAACCTACTGACCGTCACGTTTTTCACAAATTTTCTTTTCCATGACTAGTAGTCTAAACACCTAGTAACCGTCATGTATTTCACCATCCTTTTTTCACATGACTAATAGTCTAAAAACCAAATGGCCGTCATGTGTTTCGCTATTTTATTCGTATGACTAGTACAAACAAGCATCATCGATTTGAGACAAACACCACGTTTCGACCTATTACGTACACTTTATCTCAATTTCACACTATTCTTTCCATTTCGTTATGTCAATTGCACACTTTCAAAGTTCTTATCACTTAGTTATCGGTAGTCTTTTCATCAACTAGAAATGACGATTCTTTTTTAACATGACTAGTTGTCTACAAACCTACTAACCGTCATGTGTTTCACTATTTTTCTTTGTATGACTTGTAGAAACAAATAACATCGATTTTAGACAAAAAGCAATTTTTGATCCATTACGTACACATTAATCCTTACGAAACCGAATAAAATCACTATTTTTTCGATTTTGTTATCTCGATTGCAGACTTCCAAAGATCTTATCCCTTACTGATTTTATGTCTTTTCATCTAGAAGAAATCACAATTCTCTTTTCATATGACTAGGAGTCCAAACACTAACTTACAGTCAAGAGTTTCACAATCTTTCTTCACTTGACTAGTAGTCTAAAACCTACTAATCGTCACGTGTTTCTCTATTTTTTTTACATGACTACTAGTCTAAACAACTACTAACCACGATTTGTTTTGTCATATTTTCTTTACATGACTAGTAGTCTGAAAACCTACTAACCGTCATGTGTTTCACCTTCTATACTTCACATGACTAGTAGGCTAAACACCTATTAACCGTCATGTGTTTCACCATCTTTTCTTCACATGACTGGTAGTCTAAACACCAATTATCCGTCATGTGTTTCACCATCTTTTTTTAAATGACTAGTAGTCTAAAAATCTACTAACCGTCACGCATTTCACTATTTTTCTTTTGCATGACTAGTAGGCTAAACGCCAACTAACCGTCATGTATTTCACCATCTTTTTTTCACATGACTAATAGTCTAAAAACGAAATGGCCGTCATGTGTTTTGCTATTTTATTCGTATGACTAGTACAAACAAGCAACCTCAATTTGAGACAAAAAACACGATTCGACCTATTACGTACACTTTATCTCAATTTCACACTATTCTTTCTTTTTCGTTATGTCAATTGCTCACTTACAATGTTCTTATCACTTAGTTATCAGTAGTGTCTTTTCATCAACTGGAAATGGCGATTGTCTTTTTACATGACTAGTAGTCTACAAACCTACTGTGGGTGTGGGTTCATTTTGGGTTCCGTTGACTGTGCTTATGTGTACAAATGTGAGCTGGAGAGGTGCGATTGGTCGATGGTTAACGGAGGGAAAAAAAGAGGAGAAACCTTGTGGGTTGAGGTCACCTTCTCTCCGGGGAAGAATGTACAGAAGAGACAAAGGCAGAGCGTCCCTTGTATTCTTCGCGGGGAGATGTCAACTTTCTCTCGGCTTGGACGGGTGAGGTCACCTTCTCTCCGGGGAAGAATGTTCTCCGTCCTCAGAATCAGCGCTCTCACCCTCTCTTTCCCTATGAAAGTGTCTCTATCAATCATTGGGAATGTCAGGGGTATTTATTGGGCACCTGGGCCTAGGACAGGCCCAGGACGGTGCCCCCATAGGACCCCAACACGTGTCCCTCCTATACCTCCAGGCTTTGGGGGAAACCAGTCCTCCCGCGGAAGCCTCTCCGCGGGAAATCCCGCGGGAGACTCTCCGCGGGAGAGCCTGGTCCCCCGCGGCGTTACCTCCGTCCCAAGCCACTAAGCCACAAGAAAATCCTCCAATTCCCGCTAGAGCAAGGACGCAACCTGCGGCGATCGTGTTTCTTCCGCGGGACTCCCTCCGGACTCTGCTTTTAGGTTCAGGTGGAACCCCAGGTTGTTCCTACGGCTCTTCACCGCTGTACCCATTCTTGGACCGTCTTTAGCCCTTCCACGGGGATGGCGAAGGTCCCGTAATGGTTACCTCTCCCGCGGACCTTCTCCGCGGATGTCATTTTTTACGCAGTACACGTGTTCCTCCCTCACCGGATGGCCAACCTTTCTTCTCCAAGCCGAATACTTGGCCGGGGGGCTACGTTCGCGTGGCACATACTGCCAGGTGTCCGCTTGTAATTGGACGGTCAACTGGTCCTCCCTGGTCAAGGATTAATAATCTTGACCATACCTACATATGCCCCCCGCGCGCGTACGGTGGGTGCAAGTCATCCGCGTGCGTACCCCATGTGTTCATGTCGTAGAATTTTGCGGAAGCAATCGAACTGTTCCGTGAGGTGAAGCGTTACTGACCGTCGGTGGCGCCTCTTCGCGAACCGACGTGACCCTTGGTGTGGTACGGTCCCTTCGTGAACTGTGGTAACTCTTGACATTGTACGGTCGCCGTAAATGCTCATTAAGGGACCTACTAAGACCTCCTTTTTCATTCCTTTTTCACCTACCGTTCAATCCTCAGACGAAGTGTTGTCGCTTTCAGTCCAGAATCTCTCGGCCATTAATCAACTCTTCTTTCCTTTTTCATTCTTCAACAGTTTTATTGACATGGCTACGCGAGGTGCAATCATTGAAGAGCCTGTCCCTAACGCGGACCAGTGGAGGAGGGCTCCATATTTCCGCTCCGAGAGGGACCCGTTCTGGTCCTTGGCGGAGGCCTACACCGTTGAAGGGCCCTCCACCTCCAACCCCACATCATTCACTACCGCTGCAAGCTTGGAGGACGCGGAGCTAGTTACCCCTTCTTCTGTCTTATGCCTGCGTTTGGAGCGCGGGGACCTCCCCTACTCGGAGTGCCGTTTTGGGGCCCAGGCCGCGCCGCCCACTGATTGGGCTGAATGGGTGGACGAAGTCCTTAGCAATGCTCCTCTCAAACAGATCGTTCTAGCCAGCGGCACCCTTGATGCCACAACACTGTCACGACGTCTAAGCATCCCACGGGCAGGGGCAGCCAACAAAAATCTGAACCACGCCCTCTCCCGCTGGAGCATTGACACACATTCTTTTGTGTGGGCGTGGGGTGAGAGCGGCTTCTCCCTGGAAGATGTGGTCATTCTCACCCGCCTTCCTCTTCGCGGAACCTCTCTCTTCAACCCCAGCGAGCTTCCTCCTGTGGATCTACTGGCTGTCGAGGAGCTACGGAAACTGGGGCCAGCGGGCTCAGTCTGGGCCCATCTTCACTGCTCAGGGCGTGCGCAAGGACGCTGCAGCGAATGCTAAGAAGACTTCCTTTGCCAGCTGGATACGATACTTTTTTAAGGATCTCCAGCCCGCCAGGACGGTGGCTCTGGGGATAGCACGGGACTTCGTTCTGGGCCCCCACATCGAGGGGCAGTTTCACATGGTAGGGTTCTTTGCCTTCTTCCTCTCATACTTTGTCTTCCCGGACTACCCAGTGGACTGCCCATCTCCAGCGGTCTTCCCGCTCGCCGTACGCCTAGCCCGCGGCGAGTGCGTCGCATTGGCCCCTCTATTCCTGGGGTCCCTTCACTGCCAGCTGGACTTAGTCCATGACGACCGGGCGCAGTCGCTTGGGAGGTGTGACCACCTTTCTATGTTTCACACCAGCTTCCTCCTCGCCTATTTCTTCGAGCACTTCCCTATCATTGCTCCCGTCCTGCCCCCTCGGCACGAGCAGCAACGCGCTTTGGTACGAGACGTGCGACATCGCGGAGAACTTTGTTCCGCGCCCTTTTGGCTCCACGACCCCTGGGATAGTTGGCCTTAGGCAATGCGTCCTCCCAGCTCGCTCCTCTCTTTCAACCGCGAGTGGGAACAACCCGATGGCCCAAGTGGTTATCAACTCTGCTCTCATTGCCCTCCCGGGGTGGATCCCTTTTCTCAACAGTGAAGCTAACGGAGTGTCCTCCTACCGCCCGGACAGGTTCACGAGGCAGCTAAGTTTTGATCAAGGGGTTCCGGGGGGCATCCCTAAAGCATGCAACTTCGTGGAGGCCCAACTCCGCTTCACGCTCCCACATACCCCCAATATTCTGGCCACACTTGGGGATCGGCTACTTCCGAGCCGGGACGAAGTTGGCCAGTACACCGTGGAGTTCCACCAATTCTGGCGGAGAAACTTGGACTCTTTCATCCTCTTCGTCGGGGGGGAGGCAGAGACTCCGGGGGTATCTGAAGTCCGTACACAGGATTCCTCCCTGAGGGCCGCGGGGGCTAGAGAGACCGACTAGCGTGGAAATCTCAGCATGTGGGTGCCAGCAGACGTTGCCCCCTTGAACGTGGCTTTCTCGTCGGCCCTCCCACCCGTGGCGCCTGTTGCCGTGGATGCTGCAAACCGCGGTCGTGCGCGGGGTGGTCGAGGAAGAGGACACCCTCAACCCCAGTCGGATCAGCCGTCTTCTTCAACTGCTCCCATGACGGGGGAGGGCCGTCGACGCAGGCAACTTCGCACGGTACAGTTCCTTGTTTACTAATTGATAACGCTATTCTACTTCTTTCTGATCTCCCCGACTTCTAGATGAATGTCTCTTCGTACTTTGAAACAGCGGCGGGAGTTGGATGTTGATACTTTCGTGGCGTTCGAGCCAGCGGCGCCGTCTCGACAGTAAGCGAATTCCGTTGCAATATTATTTCCGCTGTCTCCTTTTCTTGTTTCTAACCTTTGTCTGCCATCGTCAATTGCACAGCTGTAGCGGAGTCCGCTGATGAAGGGAACGCCGAGGCTAGTGGCGGTAGGGATGATAACAACGGCGATGATGATGATGATGGCGACAACGGCGACAACCTGCCCATCAGCACTCTTTTGGGTTCCAAGCAAGCCCCATCCTCTACGCCCGCGGGGGGAATTGCCATTCGAGATACTGCGGTGGTGGACATCTCGGACTCCCCAGAGGAGAGGAGGGGTACGGGACTCGTTCAGCCGTGGCCATAGCCAGTTCTTTATCCGCAGCCCGAGCCAGAGTCCTCTGTGGTTAGGGGCGGTATGCTTCCTAGTGAACCTTCGATCGTAGACCTTGGAGGGGACCCTAACTCCGTTTCTAGTGAGTCTCTTTCTTCTTTTGGGGCGTCTGAACATCTCATCGGTTACTCCACTGACCAAGCCCCTTCTCTTTCTCGTGCAGCCCCTTCTGAAACCCGTGAGCCCCCTCTACCAGTAGACTCCCGCGAGTCCATTGGGCAAGTGGAAGCCGCTGCGGAGCCTATCTCCGTGGTAGCAGCGCAATTACTCAGGGGAGGAAGTGAAAGCCTCGAGGACCTCCCCCTCCCTTCCGCGAGAGACACCGTCGCAAGTCAACAAGGGGTTGCCTCCTCCTCCACTCCTTCGGGTTCTCCCCAACAGTCCAACAGCGCCCGAATCCGCTCCAACGAGAGCTTTTTGGGCAGGGTCGCAGTTGACTCTCCGGGCGCTTCCAACGCTTCGTTCTTGAGGGTTTTGGCCCTTCCGCGGAAAGGAATGTGGCCACGGAAGCGACCAGTCCCCACTCGCCGGCCCATTCAACCTCCTAGACTTTTTCCGCCAAGCGCACCCCCACTCCGCCAGCTCACTCCTCGGCCGCCGTTAAGGACCGACAACGGGAGGTAAACGAAGAGCTCATTGGGGACCTCACCTCCATTACTGACTCAGATCTGAATTCTCTATTTAAAGATTTGCCCTTTATGCCAACTGACGATGTTTTGGGAGGACAGGGAAGCCAAGCTCTTGGAGATTTCTGCGCTGATCTGGACTTGGAGATGGGGGTGCAGCAGGGAAACGAAGTGGAGTCCCGGGAGCAGCCCTCACCCAGGCGGAGCCCTGCCGCTGACCGTGGGAAGGGGCGCATGACTGTTGAAATGGAGGCACCTGTCCTCTTCTTTCCCGCGGGGTTCTCCGTGGACGGGGCTTACCACCCACTCCTCAACGCCATAGGTCGGGCTCATCCGGAGACGTTCGCCCACTTCAACCCGCGGTCGACCCAGCTCTGGTCATTCTTCCTGCGGAATCTTCATGACATGCTTACTCCTTGGGCGCAGCTTCGCTTTGGCCACTTTTCTGCTGAAACAGAAGCTGCCCTGCAAGGGTTAGCGCAAGATGCGAAGGTCATGGGCTTCAACTTCGGATGGCTGAGCGTGAGGAGTACCGCGCTGAGGGCCGTGGGGGAGAGGGCGAGTCTGAGGCCCGAGCTGTAGAGCCTTTCTTCGCAGCTGGAGTCGGCGAGGCAACATCAAGCAAGTCTGGAGGCCAGGTTTGCTCAAGTTTCAGCGTATGACGCGCAGCTGGTCGCGACAGCGCTGAACCTCGAAGATCCTGATCCAGAGGAGCTGGTCTTTGCAGACTAGCTAGATTAAGCCTCTTTTTTGTTCTTCTCTTTTTTTTGTTTGGTGACACATGTACCATTTCTCTCCCTTTTTTTTTTGAATAAAATGGAATAAAGTTATTGTTTTGAATACTCCTACCTTAGCATTATTTCTGCTTGGAGATTATTGCATTCGAAGCTTCGCGGCTCACGCTCTGACCCTCCACTACTTAACGATGTTTTCGTTTGTCATCAGGCCTCGCGGGCCATGTTCTAATCATGGAAACCTAACATCATTTTCTTTGATAGTCATTGAGTTCTGAGGACGCGCGGGTCACGTTCTGACCTTGCAAAACTTAACATCATCTCTACTCGATAATCCTTAGGTTTCGAAGACATGCGGATCATGTTCTGACCCTGCAAGACATTGTCTCTATTCGATAATCCTTAAGTTTCGCGGGTCATGTTCTGGCCCCGGAGACTTAACGTTACCTCTTTTGATAATAGTCAAGTTTTAGAGACGCGCGCGTGTCATGTTATGACCCTGCGGGACTTAACGTTATCTCTATTTGGTAGTCCTTAAGTCTCGCGGGTCATGTTCTGGCCCTGGAGACTTAACGTTACCTCTTTTCATAATCGTTATAGGTATGGTCAAGATTATTAATCCTTGACCAGGGAGGACCAGTTGATAGTCCAATTACAAGTGGACACCTGGCAGTATGTGCCACGCGGAGGTAGACCCCCGGCCAAGTATTCGGCCTGGAGAAGAAAGGTTGGCCATCCGGTGAGGGAGGAACACGTGTACTACATAAAAAATGACATATGCGGAGAAGGTTCACGGGAGAGGTAACCATCGCGGGACCTTCGCCATCCCCGCAGAAGGGCTAAACACGGTCCAAGAATGGGTACAGCGGCGAAGAGCCGTAGGAAGATGCCGGGGTTCCACTTGGACCTAAAGGCAGAGTCCGGAGGGAGTCCCACGGAAGACACACGATCGCCGCAAGTCGCGTCCTCACTCCAGCGGGCATTGGGGGATTTCTTGTGGCTTGGTGGCGGAGGTAACGCCACGGGGGACCAGGTTCTCCCGCGGAGAGGATCCCGCGGGATTTCCCGCGGAGAGGCTTCCAAAGGAGGACTGGTTTCCCCCAAGGCCTGGAGGTACGGGAGGGACACGTGTTGAGGTCCTATAGGGGCGCCGTCCTGAGCCTGTCCTAGGCCCAGGTGCCCTATAAATACCCCTGACATTTTCAATGATTGAGAGAGAAACTTTTTTGGGGAAAGAGCAGGTGAGATCGCTGATTCTGAGGAATGAGAACATTCTTACCCGGAGAGAAGGTGCCCTTACCCGTTCAAGCCCGGAGAAAGTTGACATCTCCCGGAGAGAATACAAACCTTTGTCTCTTCTGTACCTCTTGCTCCTACCCTCACCCCACAAGATTTCTCCTCTTTTTTCCCTCTGTTAACCATCGACCAATCGCACCTCTCTAGCTCACATTTGTACATATAAGCACAGTCAACAGAACCCAAAACGAACCCACACCCACATTCAGGCGACTCTGCTGGGGAGGTGTCTTTTGGTTTATGGTTAGCACGCGCTCCAAGGAGTATGTTGAGCCACCAAGAAGAGGAACAATGACGGCGCCCGACAATAGCGCACCCATCATTGAGAAAGTCGAAGAAACCAATAGCGCAGGCGCAGCCGCGCAAACGCTGCGAGCCCTGCAAGATGGCCAGCGGCAGTTCCTCGAGACACAAAAACAGCTGCTCGTGGCCTTCATCGGCCTCACTGAGCTCATCTCAGCAGCCCTCCCAAAGGCCGCGGTCGGCCAGAACGACGAACCTCCGCAGATCCATGCTGGAGGCAGCAACAGTCAAACTGCGCCGCCTCTCAACCCCTCGTCCGTTCCGCCTCACCTGCGTCCCGTACTCGTGGGGGGAATCGCTAGGTTATCTCCAAGCGCGCGGCTGGCGTGAAGCCAAAACCGTCAAAGAACGTGCAGAACTTCACACTATTTTGGAATGTCTTAACGGAACTGTTCGGGTCGGGCACGACCGTTGGGGTTGGCCCTTCTCCGAATTCCTCGATGATCTCATGGCAAGACACCATGTAAGCCCATCCGTTCTCTGTGTCGTCTTCAAGATAGTAGCGGTTATCGCCATCGCTCTCATCTTCGTACATGAACGGATAACATTCTGCCATGTTGACTTCTCCATTATTATGGCCGTGAGCGGGGTAAGGGTCCACGCGGATGTTGCGGTGCCTTATCCTTAGCTCATTTGCATTCTGCTCCCTCTTGAACAATATTGTCAGGGACCAACAATCACTGGTCGGGTGTTTGGTGTGCCCGTGGTACATGCAGTATCACGGGTGCTCGCGGTCTTCCCGCGTTGGCTCATACTCCACGGGCGGGAGCTCCAGTTCTCCATCTGCAATCCATGCGGTCACCAAGGCTCGCACTTCATCCATACTGCAAGGGTAGTCTCGCACGGGTCCAGACTCGCGCTCTCTTCGCTTCCTCCCGTCGGCAAGCTGTTGGGCGCGCAGGACATGCACGACAGCTATAGTCGCGGTTGCGGTCTTGCTTTTCCAGCCATCCTTCCTGGCGGGCTTTACAATGTGGTGGATGTTGTACGCGGATTCCAGCAGGGCAAAAAATGTCCCCAACTTCAGGTTGATCAACAGCATCTTAAACTCATCCATCATCTCGCCAATACAGATTTCCACGAGCTGGACTTCCTTGACCAACTCAGTGCAGTCGACCGCGTGATCTTGAAATCGCCGGATGTAGTCTTCCACATCTTCTCCACTGGTCTGTATCTCCTTTGTAAGATTGATCACGGTCACTTTCTCACGGACTTGAAAGAACTTAGCATAGAAACTGTTCACCATCTCCTCCCAGGTGACAATCGAGTAAGGCTCCAAGTTGACGTACCACGTATATGCGCGGGAGGTGAGAGACTTCGAAAACTCACGAAGACGCAAGTTAGAGTCCGACGCGTGGGCCCCAAGGGATTCGATGAAACGGACCACGTGTTACTGCGAGCTGCCTTCTTTGCCATCAAACTTTACAAACTTGGGTGGGGTGTACCCATCCGGGTATGGCGACGACAAGATCGACAGCGGGTATGGTGGACGGATGTCCGGGCTTGGTAGGGAGGGTAGGACTGCCTTGGCTTTTTCTTTAGTAAGGAGGGTCTGCACGTCTGCCAAAGTGATGAACTGTCCCGCGGACGGGGTGGCAGTTTCAACAGCAGCTGGCTCTTTTCTGCTTACCTCACTTGCTTTCTGTTGGGCTAGCAAGGCCTGGACCTCCGCCATGGTGATGTAGGGCCCTGTGGATGATGTGCTGGTTCCCACGACGGCGGCCTCTTTTTCGCGGGCCCCAACGAGGTTCCCAGCGATTCCCCCCATGAGTACGGGACGCAGGTGAGGCAGAACGGATGAGGGGTTGAGAGGCAGCTCGGTTTGGCTGTTGCTACCTCCAGCATGGATCTGCGGAGGTTTGTTGTTTTGGCCGACCGGGGCCTTTGGGAGGGCCACTGAGATGAGCTCAGAGAGGCCGGTGAAGGCCATGAGCAGCTGTTTCTGTGTCTCGAGGAACTGCCGCTGGCCATCTTGCAGGTCTCGTAGTGTCTGCGCGGCTGCACCTGTGCTACTGGTTTCTTTGACTTCCTTTATGATGGGTGCGCCGTTGTCGGGCGTCGTCATTGTTCCTCTTCTTGGTGGCTCAACGTACTCCTTGGAGCGCGTGCTAACCATAAACCAAAAGACACCTCCCTAGCAGAGTCGCCTAAATGTGGGTGTGGGTTCGTTTTGGGTTCCGTTGACTATGCTTATGTGTACATATGTGAGCTGGAGAGGTGCGATAGGTCGATGGTTAACGGAGGGAAAAAAGAAGAGAAATCTTGTGGGGTGAGGGTAGGAGCAAGAGGTACAGAAGAGAAAAAGGCAGCGCGTCCCTTGTATTCTCCGCGGGGAGATGTCAACTTTCTTCGGGCTTGAACGGGTGAGGTCACCTTCTCTCCAAAGAAGAATGTTCTCTATCCTCAGAATTAGCGCTCTCACCTACTCTTTCCCCAGAAAAGTCTCTCTCTCAATCATTGGGAATGACAGGGGTATTTATAGGGCACCTGGGCCTAGGACAGGCCCAGGACGGCGCCCCTATAGGACCCTAACACGTGTCCCTCCTATACCTCCAGGCCTTGGGGGAAACCAGTCCTCCCGCGGGAGCCTCTCCGCGGGAAATCCCGCGGGAGCCTCTCTGCCGGAGAGCCTGGTCCCCCGCGGCGTTACCTCTGTCCCAAGCCACCAAGCCACGAGAAATCCCCCAATTCCCGCTGGAGCGAGGACGCGATCTGCGGCGATCGTGTGTCTTCCGCGGGACCCCCTCCGGACTCTGCCTTTAGGTCCAGGTGGAACCCCGGGGTCTTCCTACGGCTCTTCGCCACTGTACCCATTCTTGGACCGTCTTTCGCCCTTTCGCGGGGACGGCGAAGGTCCTGCGATGGTTACCTCTCCCGCGGACCTTCTCCGCGGATGTCATTTTTTAAGCAGTACACATGTTCCTCCCTCACCGGATGGTCAACCTTTCTTCTCCAGGCCGAATACTTGGCCGGGGGGCTACCTCTGCAAGGCACATACTGCCAGGTGTCCACTTGTACTTGGACGGTCAATTAGTCCTCCCAGGTCAAGGATTAATAATCTTAACCATACCTACACCTACTAACCGTCATGTGTTTCACTATTTTTATTTGTATGACTAGTAAAAACAAGTAACATTGATTTGAGACAAAAAACAATTTTTGATCCATTACGTACACTTTAATTGTTACGAAATCGAATAAAATCTCAAATTTTTTGATTTCGTTATCACGATTGCAGACTTCCAAAGATCTTATCACTTACTGATTAGTAGTCTTTTCATCTACAAGAAATTACAATTCTCTTTTCACATGACTAGTAGCCAAAACACCTACTAACCGTCAAGCGTATTACAATCTTTCTTCACATGACTAGTCGTCTAAAAACCTACTAACCGTCACGTGTTTTACTACTTTTTTTTACATGACTATTAGTCTAAAAAACTACTAACCGCGATTTATTTCACCATCTTTTCTTCACATGACTAGTAGTCTAAAAACCTACTAACCGTCATGTGTTTCACCATCTTTACTTCACATGACTAGTAGTCTAAACACCTAATAACCGTCATGTGTTTCACCATCTGTTTTCTTCACATGACTAGTAGTCTAAACACCTACTATCCATCATGGGCTTCACCTTCTTTTTTCAAATGACTAGTAGTCTAAAAACCTACCAACCGTCACGTATTTCACAAATTTTATTTTGCATGACTAGTAGTCTAAACACTAACTAACCGTCATGTGTTTCACTTATTTTATTTGTATGACTAGTAGAAGCAGGTAACATCGATTTAAGACAAAAAGCAATTTTTGATCCACTACATGCAATTTAATCCTTACAAAACCGATTAAAATCACCATTTTTTCGATTTCGTTATCTAGATTGCAGACTTTCAAAAATCTTATCACTTACTGATTAGTAATCTTTTTATCTACAAGAAATCACAATTCTCTTTTCACATGACTTGTCGTCAAAACGCCTACTAACCGTCAAGCGTTTCACAATTTTTCTTCACATGACTAGTAGTCTGAAAAGCTACTAAACGTCACGTGTTTCACTGTTTTTTTTTTACATGACTATAAGTCTAAAAAACTACTTACCGCCATTTATTTCACCATCATTTCTTCACATGACTAGTAGTCTAAAAACGTACTAACCGTCATGTGTTCACCATCTTTATTTCACATGACTATTAGTCTAAACACCTAATAACCGTCATGTTTTTTACCATCTTTTTTTTTTCCCATTACTAGTAGTCTAAACACCTACTATCCGTCATGGGTTTCACCTTCTTTTTTCAAATGACTAGTATTCTAAAACCTACTAACCGTCACGTATTTCACAAATTTTCTTTTGCATGACTAGTAGTCTAAACACCTACTAACCGTCATGTATTTCACCATCTTTTTTCACATGACTAATAGTCTAAAAACCAAATGACCGTCATTTGTTTCGCTTTTTTATTCGTATGACTAGTACACACAAGCAAACATCGATTCGAGACAAAAGGCACGTTTCGACCTATTACTCTCACTTTCTCTCAATCTCACACTATTCTTTCGACTTCGTTATCTCAATTTCACACTTTCAAAATTCATATCACTTAGTTATCAGTAGTGTCTTTTCATCAACTAGAAATGATTTTTTTTTTTCATGACTAATAGTCTACAAACCTACTCACCATCATGTGTTTCACTATTTTTATTTGTATGACTAGTAGAAACAAGTAACATCGATCTGAGACAAAAAGCAATTTTTGATCCATTACATACACTTTAATCCTTTCGAAACCGAATAAAATCACTATTATTTCGATTTGGTTATCTCGATTGCAAACTTTCAAAAATCTTATCATCTACTGATTAGTAGTCTTTTCATCTAGAATAAATCACAATTCTCTTTTCAAATGACAAGTAGTCCAAACACCTACTAACCGTCATGCGTTTCACAATATTTCTGCACATGACTAATAGTCTAAAAACCTACTAACCGTCACGTGTTTTTCTATTTTTTTTCATGACTATTAGTCTAAAAATCTACTAACCGCGATTTATTTCACCATATTTTCTTCACATGACTAGAAGTCTAAAAATCTACTAACCGTCATGTGTTTTACCATCATTGCTTCACATAACTAGTAGTCTAAACCCCTAATAACCGTCATGTATTTCACCATATTTTCTTCACATGACTTGTAGTCTAAATACCTAATATCCGTCATGTGTTTCACCATCTTTTTTTAAATGACTAGTAGTCTAAAAATCTACAAACCGTCACGTATTTCGCAATTTTTTTTCTTTTCATGACTAGTAGTCTAAACACCTACTAACCGTCATTTATTTCACCATCTTTTTTTCACATGAGTAATAGTTTAAAAACCAGTTGACTAGTAGTCTAAAACCTCCTAACCGTCATGTGTTTCACCATCTTTTCTCCACAGGACAAGTAGTCTAAACGCCTACTATCCGTCATGTGTTTCACCATTTTTTTTTTAAATGACTAGTAGTTTAAAAATCTACTAACCGTCACGTATGTCACAATTTTTCTTTTCCATCACTAATAGTTTGAACACCTACTAACCGTCATATATTTCACCATCTTTTTTTCACAACACTAATAGTCTAAAAATCAAATAACCGTCATGTGTTTCGCTATTTTACTCGTATGACTAGTACAAACAAACAACATCGATTTGAGACAAAAAGCACATTCCGACCTATTACGTACACTTTATCTCCATTTCACACTATTCTTTCGATTTCGTTATGTCAATTGCACACTATCAGAGTTCTTATCACTTAGTTATCAGTAGTGTCTCTTCATCAACTAGAAATGACGATTCTCTTTTTACATCACCGGTAGTCTACAAAACTACTAACCGTCAGGTGTTTCACTATTTTTATCTGTATGAGTAGTGGAAACAAGAAACATCGATTTGAGACAAAAAGCAATTTTTTATTCATTACGTACACTTTAATACTTACGAAACCGAATAAAATCTCTATTTTTTTGATTTCGTTATCTCGATTGCAGACTTTCAAAGATCTTACCACTTACTGATTAGTAGTCTTTTTCATCTAGGAGAAATCACAATTCTCTTTTCACATGACTTGTAGTCCAAACACCTACTAACCGTCATGCGTTTTCACAATTTTTTTCACATGAAAAGTAGTCTTAAAACTACTAACCATTACGTTTTTCACTATTTTTTTTACATGACTATTAGTCTAAACAACCACTAACCGCGATTTGTTCACCATCTTTTCTTCATATGACTAGTATTCTAAACGCCTAATAACCGTCATGTGTTTCACCGTCTTTTCTTCGCTTGACTTGTAGTCTAAACACCTATTATCCGTCATGGGTTTCACTTTTTTTTTCAAATGACTAGTAGTCTAAAAGCTACTAACCGTCATGTATTTCAGAATTTATCTTTTGCATGACTAGTAGTCTAAACACCTAATAAACGTCAACCATCTTTTTTCACATTACTAATAGTCTTAAAACCAAATGACCGTCATGTGTTTCGCTATTTTATTCGTATGACTAGTACAAACAAGCAAACATCGATTTGAGACAAAAAGAACTTTTCGACCTAATACGTTCACTTTATCTCAATTTCAAACTATTCCTTTGACTTCGTTATATCAACTTCACACTTTCAATGTTCCTATCACTTAGTTATCAGTAGTGTCTTTTCATCAACTAGAAATGTCGATTCTCTTTTTACATGACTAGTAGTCTACAAACCTACTAACCGTCATGTATTTCATTATTTTTATTTGTATCACTAGTAGAAACAAGTAACATCGATTTGGGACAAAACGCAATTTTTGATCCATTACGTACACTTTAATCCTTACGAAACCGAATAAAATCACTATTTTTTCGATTTAGTTATCTCGATTGCAGACTTTCGAAGATCTTATCACTCACTGATTACTAGTCTTTTCATCTTGAAGAAACCACAATTCTCTTTTCACGTGACTAGTAAACCACACACCTACTAACCGTACGGTGTTTTACAATCTTTCTTCACCTGACTAGTAGTCTAAAACCTACTAACTATCACGTGTTTCACTATTTTTTTTTTACATGACTATTAGTCTAAACAACTACTAACCGCGATTTGTTTAACCATCTTTTCTTCACTTGACTTCTAGTCTAAACACCTAATAACCGTCATGTGTTTCACCATCTTTTCTTCACTTGACTAGTAGTCTAAACACCTACAATCCGTCATGGGTTTCACCATTTTTTTTCAAATGATTAGTAGTCAAAAACCCTATTAACCGTCATGTGTTTCACCATCTTTTCTTCACAAGACTTGTAGTCTAAACAGCTACTATCCGTCATAGGTTTCACCGTCTTTTCTCAAATGACTAATAGTCTAAAAACCTACTAACTGTCATGTATTTCACAATATTTCTTTTGCATGACTAGTAGTCTAAACACCTACTAACCGTCATGAATTTCACGATCTTTTTTCACATTACTAAAAGTCTAAAAACCAAATGACGGTCATGTGTTTCGCTATTTTATTCGTATGACTAGTACAAACAAGCAAACATCGATTTGAGACAAAAAGAACTTTTCGGCCTATGACATTCACTTTATCTCAATTTCAAACTATTCTTTTGACTTCGTTATCACACTTTCAAAGTTCTTATCACTTAGTTATCAGTAGTGTCTTTTCATCAACTAGAAATGACGATTCTTTTTTTACATGACTAGTAGTCTACAAACCTACTAACACTCATGTATTTCACTATTTTTATTTGTATGACTAGTAGAAACAAGTAACATCGATTTGAGACAAAAAGCAATTTTTGATCCATTACATACACTTTAATCCTTACGAAACCGAATAAAATCACTATTTTTTCCATTTCGTTATCTCGATTGCAGACTTTCGAAGATCTTATCACTTACTGATTAGTACTCTTTTCATCTAGAAGAAATCACAATTCTCTTTTCACATGACTAGTAGTCCAAACACCTACTAACCGTCATGCGTTTTACCATCTTTTCTTCACATGACTAGTAGTCTAAACCTGCTAACCGTCACGTGTTTCGTTATTATTTTTTTTCATGACTATTAGTCTAAACAACTACTAATCGCGATTTGTTTCACCATCTTTTTTTCTCATGACTAGTAGTCTAAAAACCTACTAACTGTCATGTGTTTCACTATATTTTCTTCACATGACTAGTAGTCTAAATGCCTACTATCCGTCATGTGTTTCACCATCTTTTTTTAAATGGCTAGTAGTCTAAAAATCTACTAATCGTCACGTATTTCACAATTCTTATTTTTCATGGCTAACACTCTAAACACCTACTAACCATGATGTATTTGACCATATATTTTTCACATGACTAATAGTCTAAAAACCAAATGGCCGTCATGTGTTTCGCTATTTTATTCATATGACTAGTACAAACAAGCAACAGCGATTTGAGACAAAAAGCACATTTTGACCTATTACTTACACTTTATCTCAATTTCACACTATTCTTTCGATTTCGTTATGTCAATTGCGCACTTTCAAAGTCATTATCACTTAGTTATCAGTAGTGCCTCTTCATCAACAAGAAATGACGATTCTCTTTTTACATGACCGGTAGTCTACAAACCTACTAACAGTCATGTGTTTCACTATTTTTATTTGTATGGCTAGTAGAAAAACAAGTAACAACAATTTGACACAAAAAACAATTTTTTATCCATATTGTACACATTAATCCAATCGAAACCGAATAAAATCACTATTTTTTCCATTTCGTTATCTCAAATGCAGATTTTCAAAGATCTTATCACTTACAGATTAGTAGCCTTTTCGTCTAGAAGAAATCACAATTCTCTTTTCACATGATTAGTAGTCCAAACACCTACTAACCGTCATACGTTTCACAATCTTTCTTCACATGTCTAGTAGTCTAAAAACCTACTAACCGTCACGTGTTTCACTATTTTTTTTAGAATGTCTTTTAGTCTAACCAACTACTAACCGTGATTTGTTTCACCATCTTTGCTTCACATGACTAGTAGTCTAAAAACCTACTAACCGTCATGTGTTTCACCATCTATACTTCACATGACTAGTTGTCTAAAAACCTACTAACCGTCAAGTGTTTCACAATCCATATTTCACATGACTAGTAGTCTAAACACCTACAAACCGTCATGTGCTTCACCATCTTTACGTCACATGACTAGTAGTCTAAACACCTACTATCTGTCATGGGTTTCACCTTCTTTTTTCAAATGACTAGTAGTCTAAAAAATTATTAACTGTCACGTATTTCACAAATTTTCTTTTGCATAACTAGTAGTCTAAACTCCTACTAACAGTCTTGTATTTCACAATCTTTTTTCACATGACTAATAGTCTAAAAACCAAATGACCGTCATGTGTTTCGCAATTTTATTCGTTAGACTAGTACCTAAAGCAAACATCGATTTGAGACAAAAAGCACATTTCGACCTAGTACTTTCACTTTATCTCAATTTCACACTATTCTTGCGACTTCGTTATCTCAATTTCACACATTCAAAGTTCATATCACTTAATTATCAGTAGTGTCTTTTCATAAACTAGAAATGACGATTCTCTTTTTACATGACTAATAGACTACAAACCTACTAACCGTCATGTATTTCACTACTTTTATTTGTATGAATACTATAAAAAAGTAACATCGATTTGCGACAAAAAGCAATTTTTGATCCATTATGTACACTTTAATCCTTACAAAGCCGAATAAAATCACTATTTTTTCGATTTCGTTATCCCGATTGCAGACTTTCGAAGATCTTATCACTTACTGATTAGTAGTCTTTTCATCTACAAGAAATCACAATTCTCTTTTCACATAACTAGTAGTCAAAACACCAACTAACCGGCAAGCATTTCTGTAGAGAACGGTGTCTAAATTTATTTATTTAATATTTTCTTAATGTGAAATGTGTTATTTTAAATACTTTGAATTTTATGAGCCTTGGATTTTTTTTTTTTTTTTTTTAATATAGTTGTGCAGGTGCATGCGTAGGCATTTACTTGACCGTGTTCGAATTCATTGGTCCTTTGATCGAGTGTGTTGGGAGACTCCCATGTGTTGTGTAATTAGTGTTAGAAATTTTTAGAGCTAATTACTTGTTTAAGTGTTAGTTGTGGGACTCTAGTGCAAGAAATTATAACATGCAAGTGCTAGGCCATAATCTAGAGACTTGAGGGAGGAATGGTGTAATTATTTTACACCTTTTTTTAACCAATTGCCGAGAGAAACCGAGAGAACCAGTGTTCTCTGTTTTCTTTTTTCTTTGTTCTCTCTGTTTCCATCTCCAGTGCCGATCTCTCTCTCTCTCTCTCTCTCTCCCAGTGTCGTGTCTCTCTCTCTCTCTCTCAAACTCACACAGCCATCATCTTCCATCTTCTTTTGCTTGGGTATTTTGGGTTTACATCAAGAACTTGGAGGGATCTAGGGTTTCAAGTTTGTGGGCTTTCCTTCATCACCATCTCACTCATCCCTCTTGTGTGCTTGCAATTGAGGTAGGGTTTTCTACTAGATACCTTAAAAATGCAAGTATTGTGTTTGAGAATTGATTATTTCATGCATTTAAGGAGTAAGTTGATCTATGGAAGAAAAGCCCTAATTTGAGTAGTTGTGTATATTTCATATTTTTAGTTGTATATTGAAATTGTTGGATCTAGTGTTTGATTGGGTGTGGAGAGAATATTATGCCTAGGGAGATTGTGGTTTCTAATAGTGGCTCATGTGTATTTGAATTGATAATGGATATACTAGTTTTGGATACTTGGATTAATTGTTTGCATTTTGTGAAGAGCACATTATTTTTTTGTATTTGATATGGACTACCTCTTATTGGCATAATTGTTGAATATTTTTGAGGGATGGGGTTGAAAAAGTATAGACACTTGTATATCTAGGATTACTGCTTGGATTTGAAAGTAAAGATTGATACTTATGTTGATACAAGTTGTTTTACTTATTGGAATTGATTTGGGATTGATACTTGTTATTTGGGCTAGTGAGCCATGTATTGGCGATTGAGTTGGCCATTTTATGCTCGTTGTGTAGCCGGAAACATATGGATAATGAGTTATCCGTCGGTGTATAGTCCGTAAACCCGCGCGGGATAAGGTGCCCCATAGGCCTTTGGGTTAGTAGCCCATAAATTTGGATGATTTAGGGACCTGATCAGTCGCCTAGGATTGGTACACAACTGTGATAACTTGGACCTTGGTTTTATGTGCTCTTATTTTCTCGTACTTAGTTTAACGTGTTGACTTGATTTTTGTTTGAGGAATTTCGGTTTCATCTTTTCGAGCTTAATTATATTCATTAAGAATTGTGTCTAGATAGCATGGATTTCAAGTTAAGAAAAAGGGGGGGAAATTTGGGCATGAGCGTTCATATTTTCAAACATGTCACTTGCATCTTTTAGTTTCTAGTAGATTTTGTGTGGGCGGTCGTGCTCACCCCTACCTTACAGGTTCGAAGGGCAAGGATACGCTTTGATGGACTCGGTGATGGAGATATCTTTTGTGTTTGGGCGAGACGATCTACATGATATTTTGTTGGGTCTTGAAGGCCATCTTTTGACTACATGTATATGTTTTTGACTTTGGGAATGTAATGATAAATGCTAAACTTTCCTCTAGGAATGCCTTGTTATGTCATTTAGGCAAAAAAAAAAAAGGAAATCTTGTATCCCCTTTTGTAATTGGGGTTGTATGGTTTAAGTGGTGTTTTGGTGCCTTGGTGGCTAATCAAAAATTGAAACATTTGGAAGTGGATAGCTTGTCATGCTTCTTTTAATTTGGTTAGACTTATAATTCGTTGCATGATAGAGTGAAAAAGAGAATTGTTTTTCGTTATTTGGTAAAATTATTTATTTTATTGAGGTTAAAATCACATTGCCGAATTATTATAAGCGGGGCGTGACAGAATGGTATCAGAGCTAACCAGGTTTGAATACCTCAGGACCATGGGAAATGATGGGGACATGAAATTGCATGGACACTACGTATATTAAGTTGTGAGAATGTTATGTAATTTACAAGTGTTATGTGTTCTTGTATGCTTACGTGGTTAACATGTTCCTTTAGATGGCATATTCTTTTTGTTTATGTCTTCACATGCTTAAGTGTCTCGGAGTGATAACATGCTATGTGGTATGAAGTGATTTTTTTTTATGAGGTAAGAGCTTTGTGTGTTCGATCACTGGACATTAGAATTGAGAATCATTTGAATGGCGATTAAGTTTATTTGCCTTTGCCTCTTGTTTAGTGGGATGGCGCGTGGACGTGGTCGTGGGAGAGGTGTAGCACGAGGGGCTAGAGTGCAACCCCCAAGAGCTAAGAGAAGAACTAGAGAGCCTGTCCGAGAGGCAGCTAGCGCGGTTGACGGAGGAGAAACTCCGGCTCCACAAGAGAACTTTGATGGAGCTCAAATGATGAGAGCATTTACCGAGGCTCTCCAGCGTATGGCCAACACCACACCACGGCAGGCACAACGATCTCTTCCTGGGGAGCCAGAGTCTCGTGCCATTTCTGCCATGAGGGAGTTTCGTCGTATGACGCCACCTATTTTTAAGGGGGAGCCCGACCCCATTGCCGCGGATAGTTGGTTGTCCAAGATAAGTAAGACCTTGGATACTTTGCAGATCACAGAGGATGACTTGAGGGTGTCCTTTGCTGCCTATCAATTGGAGGATGCCGCTGCTCTTTGGTGGGAGTCAGTTGAGAACACTGGAGGTGTGGCGGGTATGACTTGGGCCACATTCAAGAAAACATTTCTGAAGAAGTATTTTCCAGAGATGGTTAAAGACACATTGCGGGAAGAATTTTTGGGATTGACCCAAGGAAACTCTACAGTTATGGAGTATGAAGCGAGGTTTACAGCACTTTCCCGATTTGAACTTGAGACAATTTCTACTGAGAACTTGAAGGCGAGGCGATTTGAGCGGGGTCTTAACCCCGATATCAGAAAAGGGGTTGTTGGCCATCGATATAAGAAGTACTCCAAAGTCTTTGAATGCGCTTTGGCACTTGAAGGTGATGCTCAATGTGCTAAGCAAATCAAGGAGCCCAAAAGTCAAGCGGTGGGATCTTCTTTTCAACCTGATAGTAGAAAGAGGGGCAGGGAGACAACTAATGCAATTCAAGGAACTGAGTCGGTGAAATGTGCACAGTCTGTCGGGAGGTCAGCTTCGGGAGTTTTCCTTTGCTATCATTGCAATCAACCAGGTCATCGAAAGTCTGAGTGCCCACTTAAGAATCAGAGTCAAAGCGGAGGACCACGAAATTGTCACCAATGTGGTCAGGCGGGGCATATCCAACGCTTTTGTCCTAACGCTCAGAGTTCCCAAGGAGCGACTGGGTCACATCAGTTCAGAGCTTCACAGCACACTTCAGGCCGTTAGGGCTATAGGCCACCTCAGCAATCTTTTTCTGCTCAGGGATCTCGTGCTACCCAAGGCTCTAAACCTACTCATAGTGCGACTACCGCTCCTTCTGTTCAGCAGCCTAGGCCGGGAGGTCAGCAGGGCCGTGTTTTTACAGTTGCAGCTACTACAGTTCCAGATTCTTCTACCGGGCCTTCAGTGGTCCGAGGTACTTTCTTATTCTTTCGTACTTGGGGTAATGTACTTATAGATACTGGTGCATCTCATTCCTTCATATCTTCTGCCTTTGCTACTGCATTGGGGTTGGAAATAGACTTGTTAGACTCTTTCTTGTCTGTAGACACGCCTGTTGGAGGTAGAGTGATTCTTAATAGAGTGTGTCGGTCTTGTGAGATAGAGGTTATGGACCGTCGTCTTGTGTTTGACTTCATCGTGATAGACATGTCTGCATTTGATGTTATTTTGGGTATGGACTGGTTGTCAGCATATCAGGCTACTATAGATTGTCACCGAAGAAGAGTATCAGTGTGCACTCCAGATGGTGATTGTTTTTATTTTTTGGGCGATCGAGAGGATACTTTGGCTCCACCTCTTTACACCCTGCGTACTCGAGGAGAGCTTAGTTATCTCTTTTCCATCACTTTGAGTGACGAGGGTAGCATGATTCGTGGGGAGTTGCCACCAGTGGTTTGTGAGTATCCAGATGTCTTTCTAGAGGACCTTTTTGAATTGCCACCGAAGCGGGAGGTTGAATTTTCCATTGATATTATACCAGGCACTGCACCTATTTCCATGGCACCATATAGATTTGCACCAGCAGAACTAAGGGAATTGAAAGTGCAACTCCAAGAATTGTTGGACAAAAGGTTTATCCGACCTAGTACTTCACCGTGGGGAGCTCCAGCATTGTTTGCTAAGAAGAAGGATGGATCATTACGCCTTTGCATAGATTATCGCAAGTTGAATCGTGTTACCATCAAGAATAAATATCCTCTACCTAGAATTGACGATTTGTTTGACCAACTTAGAGGGTCTTGTGTCTTTTCGAAAATAGACTTGAGATCGGGATATCATCAATTGAGGTTCAAGGAGGAGGACATAGCAAAAACGGCTTTTCGTACACGTTATGGGCATTATGAGTTTTTGGTGATGCCATTTGGTTTGACAAACGCTCCAGCAGCTTTTATGGACTTGATGAACCGCATTTTTCATGCCTATCTTGATCGGTTTGTAGTAGTGTTTGTGGATGATATTTTGATTTATTCACCATCAAAGGAGGAACATGAAGAGCACTTGAGAATTGCTTTACAGCTTTTGCGAGAGCATCGTCTTTATGCCAAATATGAAAAGTGTGAGTTTTGGCTTTCGGAAGTGAAATTCCTTGGCCATGTTGTTTCGAAGGATGGAGTTACCGTTGACCCTGCCAAGATAGAAGCCGTGATGGATTGGGAGCGACCGAAGAATGTATTTGAAATCCGTAGCTTTTTGGGCTTGGCCGGTTACTACCGTCGGTTTGTGGGGGACTTTTCACGTTTAGCCGCACCCATGACTCGTCTCACACGCAAAGGAGTAAAATTTATATGGAATGAAGCTTGTGAACAAGCGTTTCAGGAGTTAAAGAGGAGGTTGACTTCAGCACCGATTCTAGTGATACCGGAGAGGGGCCTCGGTTATTCCATTTATTGTGATGCTTCACGGGATGGTTTGGGATGTGTTTTGATGCAAGAAGGCAAGGTTGTAGCTTATGGTTCTCGGCAATTAAAGACCCACGAGCGTAATTATCCAACTCATGACTTGGAGCTTGCGGCGGTGATCTTTGCTTTGAAAATTTGGAGGTATTATTTGTACGGTGAGAGATTTGAAGTGTTCTTAGATCATAAGAGCCTTAAGTACCTTTTCTCTCAAAAAGACTTGAATTTGCGGCAACGACGATGGATGGAGTATATGGAGGACTACGACTTTGACTTGCACTACCACCCCGGGAAGGCAAATGTTGTGGCGGATGCACTTAGCAGAAAATCTCTTTGCAGTTTGGCTAGCCTAGCCATACGAGAATGGAAAATGCTTGAGGATGTTGGCGAATTTAATTTGCAGGTCAACGAGATCGAGAAGCAAGCCACTTTGTTTAATATTGTTGTACAACCTACACTACTCACTAGAGTAATTGAGGCTCAACAGGAAGATGACGAGGCTCAAACAATTTGGGACAACATAACTAATGGTAATGAAGTAGATGGATGGGTTCTTCACCCTGATCGGAGTTTGAGATATTTGGGCAAAGTGTTTGTTCCTAGGTTGTGTCGTGACGATGTACTTCGTGAGTTTCATCATTCTCGTTTTGTCGTACACCCAGGAGGCACAAAAATGTATCATGATTTACGTCGCCAATTTTGGTGGAGGGGCATGAAGAAGGATGTAGCTCGATTTGTGTCAAGGTGCTTTACTTGTCAACAGGTAATGGCCGAGCATCGGAATCCTGCGGGATTGTTACAACCCTTACCAGTGGCGGAGTGGAAATGGGAGCATGTGACTATGGACTTTGTGACTGGACTTCCTAGATCGTCGAGAGGGCATGATGCCATTTGGGTTGTGGTAGATCGTTTAACCAAATCCGCTCATTTCCTTCCCATCCGTGTGACAGACACGGTGGACATGCTTAGTAGAAAGTATATTCGGGAAATCATACGACTTCATGGAGTTCCTGTATCCATTGTTTCAGATAGAGATCCTCGTTTTACATCAAGATTTTGGCAGAGTCTACAATTAGCTCTTGGCACCGACTTATTGTTTAGCACAGCCTTTCATCCTCAAACAGATGGGCAATCCGAGCGCACAATACAAATTTTAGAAGATATGCTACGAGCTTGCGTACTAGACTTTCGAGGTTCTTGGGAGGATCACTTGTCTCTAGCGGAGTTTGCCTATAATAACAGTTACCAATCAAGTATAGGGATGGCACCATTTGAGGCCTTATACGGCAGGGCATGTAGATCACCAGTTTGTTGGGCAGATGTCGGAGAGACAACACCTTTAGGGCCGGACTTAGTACAAGAAACCACGAAGAATGTAGCTCTTATTCGTCAACGCCTGATGACGGCACAAAGTCGTTAAAAGAGTTATTCTGATCGAAGGCAACGACCCTTGGTGTTTGAAGTCGGGGATCATGTCTTTTTGAAAGTATCGCCTCGGAAGGGTTTAAAGAGATTTAGTCTCAGTGGCAAGTTAGCACCAAGATATATTGGGCCTTTTGAGATTCTTGATAAGGTTGGGGAGGTGGCATACCGACTTGCCTTGCCACCACAGTTATCTGGAGTTCATGACATTTTCCATGTGTCTATGCTACGAAAGTATGAGCCAGATCCTTCGCATGTTCTTGACTGGATTGATTTGGGTATTGAAAGCGATGTCTCCTATGAAGAGAAGCCAGTACAGATTTTGGATACAAGTGAAAAAGTTCTCCGAGGAAAGACAATTCCATTGGTGAAGGTGTTGTGGAACTACCATGGGGTTGAGGAGGCTACTTGGGAGCTAGAGGCGGAAGTTCGTTCTAAGTACCCTGAGTTATTTACTCCGTAAGGTATTACCACTTCCTCTCTTGGCTATTTAAATTTCGGGGACGAAATTTTTTTTTAGGAGGGGAGGTTGTAGAGAACGGTGTCTAAATTTATTTATTTAATATTTTCTTAATGTGAAATGTGTTATTTTAAATACTTTGAATTTTATGAGCCTTGGATTTTTTTTTTATTTTTTTTATTTTTAATATAGTTGTGCAGGTGCATGCGTAGGCATTTACTTGACCGTGTTCGAATTCATTGGTCCTTTGATCGAGTGTGTTGGGAGACTCCCATGTGTTGTGTAATTAGTGTTAGAAATTTTTAGAGCTAATTACTTGTTTAAGTGTTAGTTGTGGGACTCTAGTGCAAGAAATTATAACATGCAAGTGCTAGGCCATAATCTAGAGACTTGAGGGAGGAATGGTGTAATTATTTTACACTTTTTTTTAACCAATTGCCGAGAGAAACCGAGAGAACCAGTGTTCTCTGTTTTCTTTTTTCTTTGTTCTCTCTGTTTCCATCTCCAGTGCCGATCTCTCTCTCTCTCTCTCTCTCCCAGTGCCGTGTCTCTCTCTCTCTCTCACTCACACAGCCATCATCTTCCATCTTCTTTTGCTTGGGTATTTTGGGTTTACATCAAGAACTTGGAGGGATCTAGGGTTTCAAGTTTGTGGGCTTTCCTTCATCACCATCTCACTCATCCCTCTTGTGTGCTTGCAATTGAGGTAGGGTTTTCTACTAGATACCTTAAAAATGCAAGTATTGTGTTTGAGAATTGATTATTTCATGCATTTAAGGAGTAAGTTGATCTATGGAAGAAAAGCCCTAATTTGAGTAGTTGTGTATATTTCATATTTTTAGTTGTATATTGAAATTGTTGGATCTAGTGTTTGATTGGGTGTGGAGAGAATATTATGCCTAGGGAGATTGTGGTTTCTAATAGTGGCTCATGTGTATTTGAATTGATAATGGATATACTAGTTTTGGATACTTGGATTAATTGTTTGCATTTTGTGAAGAGCACATTATTTTTTTGTATTTGATATGGACTACCTCTTATTGGCATAATTGTTGAATATTTTTGAGGGATGGGGTTGAAAAAGTATAGACACTTGTATATCTAGGATTACTGCTTGGATTTGAAAGTAAAGATTGATACTTATGTTGATACAAGTTGTTTTACTTATTGGAATTGATTTGGGATTGATACTTGTTATTTGGGCTAGTGAGCCATGTATTGGCGGTTGAGTTGGCCATTTTATACTCGTTGTGTAGCCGGAAACATATGGATAATGAGTTATCCGTCGGTGTATAGTCCGTAAACCCGCGCGGGATAAGGTGCCCCATAGGCCTTTGGGTTAGTAGCCCATAAATTTGGATGATTTAGGGACCTGATCAGTCGCCTAGGATTGGTACACAACTGTGATAACTTGGACCTTGGTTTTATGTGCTCTTATTTTCTCGTACTTAGTTTAACGTGTTGACTTGATTTTTGTTTGAGGAATTTTGGTTTCATCTTTTCGAGCTTAATTATATTCATTAAGAATTGTGTCTAGCTAGCATGGATTTCAAGTTAAGAAAAAGGGGGGGAAATTTGGGCATGAGCGTTCATATTTTCAAACATGTCACTTGCATCTTTTAGTTTCTAGTAGATTTTGTGTGGGCGGTCGTGCTCACCCCTACCTTACAGGTTCGAAGGGCAAGGATACGCTTTGATGGACTCGGTGATGGAGATATCTTTTGTGTTTGGGCGAGACGATCTACATGATATTTTGATGGGTCTTGAAGGCCATCTTTTGACTACATGTATATGTTTTTGACTTTGGGAATGTAATGATAAATGCTAAACTTTCCTCTAGGAATGCCTTGTTATGTCATTTAGGCAAAAAAAAAAAGGAAATCTTGTATCCCCTTTTGTAATTGGGGTTGTATGGTTTAAGTGGTGTTTTGGTGCCTTGGTGGCTAATCAAAAATTGAAACATTTGGAAGTGGATAGCTTGTCATGCTTCTTTTAATTTGGTTAGACTTATAATTCGTTGCATGATAGAGTGAAAAAGAGAATTGTTTTTTGTTATTTGGTAAAATTATTTATTTTATTGAGGTTAAAATCACATTGCCGAATTATTATAAGCGGGGCGTGACAATTTCACAATCTTTCTTCACATGACCAGTAGTCTAAAAACATACTAACCGTCATATGTTACACCATCTTTACTTCACATGACTAGTAGTCTAAACACCTAATAACCGTCATGTGTTTCACCATTTTTTCTTCACATGACTAGTAGTCTAAACACCTACTATCCGTCATGGGTTTCACCATCATCTTTCAAATGACTAGTAGTCTAAAAACCACTAACCGTCGTGTATTTCACAATTTTTCTTTTGCATGACTAGTAGTCTAAACATCTACTAACCGTCATGTATTTCACCATATTTTTTCACTTCACTAATAGTCTAAAAACCAAATGACCGTCATGTGTTTCGCTATTTTATTCGTATGACTAGTACAAAAAAGCAAACATCGATTTGAGACGAAAAGAACGTTTCGACCTATTACGTTCACTTTATCTCAATTTCAAACTATTCTTTTGACTTCGTTATCTCAATTTCACACTTTCAAAGTTCCCGGCACTTAGTTATCAGTAGTGTCTTTTCATCAACTACAAATGATGATTCTCTTTTTACATGACTAGTAGTCTACAAACCTACTAGCCGTCATTTGTTTCACTATTTTTATTTGTATGACTAGTAGAAACAAGTAACATCGATTTGAGACAAAAAGCAATTTTTGATTCATTATGTACACTTTAATCCTTACGAAACCGAATAAAATCACTATTTTTTCAATTTCGTTATCTCGACTGCGGACTTTAAAAGATCTTATCACTTACTGATTAGTAGTCTTTTCATCTACAAGAAATCACAATTCTCTTTTCACATGACTAGTAGTCCAAACACCTACTCACCGTCATGCGTTTTACAATCTTTCTTCGCATGACTAGTAGTCTAAAACCTACTAACCGTCACGTGTTTCACTATTTTTTGTGTCGCGCCCTCGATTTTCAACTAAAATAATAATACATTTTCAACAAACAAAAGTCTTTTCTTCTCTAAATTTTTTTTTTAACACAGAGTCTCCCAAGTATTTCCTGATAAATGGGTTTCATAATAATCAGTGAGAGGAGTTTATGCACAGCTTTACATATGTTCTAACCAAAGGGTACAACTTTCAATTTCGAGTAAAGTACACAACATGAATTAGACTAGAAGATAAACACCTCCTTAATGAACTCCGATGAAGCTCTCAAGAGACGTCTCAATGTGCACTCCGTGCAATCCAAGCTAAGTGCCATGGCGAGTACCTGAAAGGATAGGGTGAGCTACACTAGCTCGTAGGGATATCCTTACCTAAATTATATGCAGATGTGAAGGCAGATACCAAGGAAAAAAAACATTTTCCAAAAAAAGGCATATTTGTTTTGTCAAAAAGTGAAACACAAAATATCATACTCACGCCGGAAAATATTTAACTTCATTTTTCAAATACTGACACTCTCACCCACACCCACCAATTTCCTTGAAATCTCAGCCTACCATTACCCAAATCAATCCTTGCTTTTTCATTTCCATTTCAACGACCTAGAGATTAATCTGAGTTCTTTAACAAAATGTTTTCACTTTCTTTTCTCATACAACTAGCCAACCTCTCACCAAAAAATATACGAACTACGCATGTATAGTTAGAATATAGAGTAAGTAATGACACGTTGAACCATACCGCACCTCGATAACAAGGAAACTTCAACCCCAAATCAATCTCCAAATCTCAAGTTAACATCTAGCAAAATCCCTTTACAATAAGATTTCCTTTTTAAGTCTAACATGCAAGTATCCTCAATGAAACTCTCGCAATGCATAACACCACAAGGTACCAAATAGGCATTCATGCAGAACAAGTTGCCCACCACATATCAGGAGAACAAGCCACAATGATGTGGAGGAATAAAAGAAGGAATATAGAACAGGTATTGACATATTAAACGATCCTAGGTGGCAATTCAAGCTCAAGTTCTTTGTTTCTCATATGAATATTCCATTTTGTCTCAAATCCACACCATCGATTATCAAAACCAATTTCATGCAAAGCTTTCCATTTTAATTGTAAAATAGTGTGGATGAACACCAGACAAATACAGGTCAAGCTTTGTTGATTCAACTTTAAAATACCGAAGTCCGTTGATTGCTCAAGAATGACAGAGGACTTTCTTGTTAAAATCCTTTTCCTTTTCCTCCCTTTTTAATCAAGGAATTTCATTTGTTTTTCTCAACATTAGCTAGTCACAGCCACGTGGGTCACCCCGGGTCTTTTCCCTCGAGCGTTAGGGTCACCCCGAGTCTGTTCCCTCAATCACAATATATAACTTGGGTCACCTCAGGTCTTTTCCCTCGAGCGTAGGGTCACCCTGAGTCTGTTCCCTCAATTACAATAACTTGGGTCACCTCAGGTCTTTTTCCTCGAACGTAGGGTCACCCTGAGTCTGTTCCCTCAATCACAATAACTTGGGTCACCTCATGTCTTTTCCCTCGAGCGTAGGGTTACCCTGAGTCTGTTCCCTCAATTACAACCAATCATTATCCTTGCTAGTTCTCATATCACAGTTGGTTGACGAGCATATTTCATTTATCTTACCACACTAGCCCAACAAATACTCAAACCTCTACCTCATGCATACATATCAAAACAATTCAACATAAGCAGATCAACATTCACGACATTACGAAACTCATATACCCACATCACCTATCTATTGGTTGTATCACGAAGCATCAACTAGTCATTTCATAGCTCAACTTCATGCAAACAATTAGAAATAGCTTCACCTTTCAATTTATAATACAAAAGGAAAAACTGTTTATTTTTCTCTAAACATCAAACAACGTGAATTCAAGGACGACACTTAAACCATTGAAAAATATACCTTTTATTTTCTCCATAGGTCATACATCAAAAACGGAGTTCGGGTAACCTTACTATGGCCTTGCGGTTATAGCTCAACGTAACGGTGAAATTGGTGCAAGGCAGAAATTGGGTCAATTTTGGATGCAAATCTGTTATCGTTCGGACATACCCATGATGCATGGGATGTACCGTTGGAAAGCTCTATGTGTCTAGTTTCTAACAAAACAAACGGTGCATCATTTCGAGTCCTGAGCTAGGAGTTATGGCCATTTTACCAAAGTTCACCGGTGCTGTCAGATTCTACCCGAGAATAAGTAAAATTGATTGAAAAATTATAACTCTTTCATCTTAAACCCAAAAATAGTGAAACCAATGCCAAAAGTTGCACCACGACAAGTCCTACACTCAGTAAAAATCCCAGGTTTAGGAACGAGAGGAAATTAACCCAACAATAAAAAAAAAACAGTTTCGCAACCATTTTCCCACCAGTCAACCAACCCCGCTTTAGAAATTCACCAAAAAATTGTACACTTAACCAAATCACTTGATTCCAACTCCAATCCCTTCATAACTTAAACATATAGCTCCAGTGAAAGACCCAAAGTCACCCAAGGTGTTCAACATGCCCAAAACGTTAACAGAAGGCAGCCCCGCACAGATTCGCACATTCAGGAAACAGTCGGTATTCAAAAATTCATAACTAATTGTGTGATTATCGGTTTTGCATGATCTTGGTACCGGAATCTTCGTATTGAAACGTACTTTAACAATTATGAAGACACCAAAAATTGAATTTTAGCAGAAGGACCCCAAAAAGACGAATTACAAGCACCCACGAAATTTTCAACATTCACTAGATTTAGTCGAAACTCAATATAGATTATCAAGCTTGATTCTTGGATATCAAACCAACAAATAAACATATAAAAAAGGTAAGAGATCCCTACCTCGAAGGTTAGAAGCAAACCCGAACATGGAGGAAACCTCAAAGTGCTCCAATCATGATTCTTCTTGGATCGATAGGAAGATCTCGTAGCATAGAACAACTTTAATACTTGGGATTTCTTCAAAATCTCTTTCTATGGAGATGAAATCAAAGAGAGAAGTTAGGAGGAGAGGTGTGAGAGAGAGTTCGGCTGAGAGGGAGAGAGTGAGATCAGATGAGAGAGAGAGATGGGAGGATAAATGGATCTCTACACCACTCACACACACCTTATATACTCTCACATCTTTAAACTACACATCCACTCCCTTAATCTTTTATTCATTCACTTTGGTCCTCAATTCTAATATCCATTAATTAAGCCACAATTTCCCAAGCATATTAATAATTAAGGATTTTCCGGGTCTCTACAATTTGTTTACATGACTATAAGTCTAAACAACTACTAACCGCGATTTGTTTCACCATCTTTTCTTCACATGACTGCTAGTCTAAAAACCTCCTAACCGTCATGTGTTTCACCATCTATAATTCACATGACTAGTAGTATAAACACCTACTAACCGTCATGTGTTTCACCATCATTTCTTTACATAACAAGTAGTCTAAACGCCTACTATCCGTCATATGTTTCCCCATCTTTTTTAAATAGACTAGTAGTCTAAAAATCTACTAACCGTCACGTATTTCACAATGTTTCTTTTTCATGACTAGTAGTCTAAACACCTACTAACCATCATGTATTTCACCATCTTTTTTTCACATGACTAATAGTCTAAAACCAAATGACCGTCATGTGTTTCGCTATTTTATTCATATGACTAGTACAAACAAGCAACATCGATTTGAGACAAAAAGCACATGTTGACCTATTACGTACACTTTATCTCAATTTCACACTATTCTTTCGATTTCGTTATGTAATTGCACACTTTCAAAATTCTTATCACTTAGTTATCAGTAGCGTCTCTTCATCAACAAGAAATGACGATTCTCTTTTTACATGACCGGTAGTTTACAAACCTACGAACCGTCATTTGTTTCCCTATTTTTATTTGTATGACTAGTAGAAAACAGTGACATTGATTTGAGACAAGTATAAATTTTTTATCCTTTACGTACACTTTAATCCTCGCGAAACCGAATAAAATCACTATTTTTTCGATTTCGTTATCTCGATTGCAGATTTTCAAAGATCTTATCACTTATTGATTAGTAGTCTTTTCACCTAGAAGAAATCATAATTCTCTTTTCACATGACTAGTAGTCCAAACACCTATTAACCGTCATGCGTTTCACAATCTTTCTTCACATGACTAGTAGTCTAAAAACCTACTAACCGTCACGTGTTTCACTATTTTTTATATGACTATTAGTCTAAACAACTACTAACCGCGATTTGTTTCACCATCTTTTCTTCACATGACTAGTAGTCTAAAAACCTACTAACCGTCATGGGTTTCACCATCTATACTTCACATGACTAGTAGTCTAAACACCTACTATACGTCATGTGTTTCACCATATTTTTTTAGTGGACTAGTAGTCTAAAAATCTACTAACCGTCACGCATTATACAATTTTTCTTTTCCATGACTAGTAGTCTAAACACCTACTAACCGTCATGTATTTCACCATCTTTTTTTCACATGACTAATAGTCTAAAAACCAAATGACCGTAATGTGTTTCGCTATTTTATTCGTTTGACTAGTACAAACAAGCAAACATCGATTTGAGACAAAAAGCACGTTTCAACCTATTACTTTCACTTTATCTCAATTTCACACTGTTCTTTCGACTTCGTTATCTCAATTTCACGCTTTCAATGTTCCTATCACTTAGCTATCAGTAGTGTCTTTTCGTCAACTAGAAATGACGATTCTCTTTTTACATGACTAGTAGTCTACAAACCTACTAACCGTCAGATGTTTCACGATTTTTATTCGTATGACTAGTAGAAACAAGTAACATCGATTTGAGACAAAAAGTAATTTTTGATCCATTACGAACACTTGAATCCTTACGAAACCGAATAAAATCACTGGCCTCGTTCGTTTAGCATATTTACTTTGTTTTTCAATCATTATCCTATATTTTTCTCCCATCATTACCCTATTTCTCTAATTATTAATTTTATTTATCTCTCTATCTCGCTCCACTCAATACCCATTTCTCCAATCATTACTCTTTTTTTCTCTCCACCCGCTACAAAAACTAAAATACCCAAATGTGCTAAACGAACAAGGCCACTATTTTTTCGATTTCGTTATCTCGATTGCAGACTTTCAAAGATCTTATCACTTACTGAAGTCTTTTCATCTAGAAGAAATCACCATTATCTTTTTCACATGACTAGTAGTCCAAACACCTACTAACCGTCATACGTTTAACAATCTTTCTTCACATGAATAATACTCTAAAACCTACTAACCGTCACGTGTTTCACTTTTTTTTTTTACATGACTATTAGTCTAAACAACTACTAACCGCGATTTGTTTCACCATCTTTTATTCACATGACTAGTAGTCTAAAAACCTACTAACCGTAAAGTGTTTCACTATCTATACTTCACATGACTAGTAGTCTAAATACCTACTAACCGTCATGTGTTTCACCATCTTTTCTTCACATGACTAGTAGTCTAAATGTTTACTACCGTCATGTGCTTCACCATCTTTTTTTAAATGACTAGTAGTCTAAAAATCTACTAACCGTCACGTATTTCACAATTTTTTTTTTCATGACTAGTACTCTAAACACCTACTAACCGTCATGTATTTCACCATCTTTTTTTCACATGACTAATAGTCTAAAAACCAAATGACCGTCATGTGTTTCGCTATTTTATTCGTATGACTTGTATAAACAAGCAAACATCGGTTTCAGACAAAAGAACGTCTCGACCTATAACGTTCACTTTATCTAAATTTCAAACTATTCTTTTGATTTCGTTAACTCAATTTTACACTTTCAAAGTTCCTATCACTTAGTTATCAGTAGTGTCTTTTCATCAACTAGAAATGACGATTCTCTTTTTACATGACTAGTAGTCTACAAACCTTCTAACCGTTATGTGTTTCACTATTTTTAATTGTATGACTAGTAGAAACAAGTAACATCGATTTGAGACAAAAAGCAATTTTTGATCCATTACGTACACTTTAATCCTTGTGAAACCAAATAAAATCAATATTTTTTCGGTTTCGTTATCTCGATTGCCGACTTTCATAGATCTTATCACTTACTGATTAGTAGACTTGTCATCTAGAAGAAATCACAATTCTCGTTTTCACATGACTAGTAGTCCAAACACCTACTAACCGTCATTCGTTTTTCAATCTTTCTTCACATGACTAATTGTCTGAAACCTACTAACCGTCACGTGTTTCACTATTTTTTTTTACATGGCTATTAGTCAAACAACTACTTACCGCGATTCGTTTCACCATCTTTTCTTCACATGAGTAGTAGCATGAAAACCTACTAACTGTCATGTCTTTCACCCCTATACTTCACATGACTACTAGTCTAAACACCAACTAACCGTCATGTGTTTCACCAGCTTTTCTTCACATGGCTAGTAGTCTAAACGTCTACTATCCGTCATGTGTTTCACCATCTTTTTTTAATTGACTAGTGGTCAAAAAATCTACTAACCGTCACGTATTTCACAATTTTTCTTTTTCAGGACTAGTAGTCTAAACACCTACTAACCGTCATGTATTTCACCATCTTTTTTTTAACATGACTAACAGTCTAAAAACCAAATGACCGTCATGTGTTACGCTATTTTATTCGTATGACAAGAACAAACAAGCAAACATCGATTTGAGACAAAAGAACATTTCGACCTATTACGTTCACTCTATCTCAATTTCAAGCTATTCTTTTGACTTCGTTATCTCAATTTCACAATTTAAAAGTTCCTATCACTTAGTTATCAGTAGTGTCTTTTCATTAACTAGAAATGACGATTCTATTTTTACATGACTAGTAGTCTACCAACCTACTAACCGTCATGTGTTTCACTATTTTTATTTGTACGACTTGTAGAAAAACAAGTAAACATCGGTTTCAGACAAAAGAACGTCTCGACCTATGACGTTCACTTTATCTAAATCTCAAACTATTCTTTTGATTTCGTTAACTCAATTTTACACTTTCAAAGTTCCTATCACTTAGTTATCAGTAGTGTCTTTTCATCAACTAGAAATGACGATTCTCTTTTTACATGACTAGTAGTCTACAAACCTTCTAACCGTTATGTGTTTCACTATTTTTAATTGTATGACTAGTAGAAACAAGTAACATCGATTTGAGACAAAAAGCAATTTTTGATCCCTTACGTACACTTTAATCCTTGCGAAACCAAATAAAATCAATATTTTTTCGGTTTCGTTATCTCGATTGCAGACTTTCATAGATCTTATCACTTACTGATTAGTAGACTTGTCATCTAGAAGAAATCACAATTCTCTTTTTCACATGACTAGTAGTCCAAACACCTACTAACCGTCATTCGTTTTTCAATCTTTCTTAACATGACTAATTGTCTGAAACCTACTAACCGTCACGTGTTTCACTATTTTTTTTTACATGACTATTAGTCAAACAACTACTTACCGCGATTCGTTTCACCATCTTTTCTTCACATGATTAGTAGTATGAAAACCTACTAACCGTCATGTCTTTCACCCCCTATACTTCACATGACTAGTAGTCTAAACACCAACTAACCGTCATGTGTTTCACCATCTTTTCTTCACATGACTAGTAGTCTAAACGTCTACTATCCGTCATGTGTTTCACCATCTTTTTTTAAATGACTAGTGGTCTAAAAATCTACTAACCGTCACGTATTTCACAATTTTTCTTTTTCAGGACTAGTAGTCTAAACACCTACTAACCGTCATGTATTTCACCATCTTTTTTTTCAGATGACTAATAGTCTAAAAACCAAATGACCGTCATGTGTTACGCTATTTTATTCGTATGACAAGAACAAACAAGCAAACATCGATTTGAGACAAAAGAACGTTTCGACCTATTACGTTCACTCTATCTCAATTTCAAACTATTCTTTTGACTTCGTTATCTCAATTGCACAATTTAAACGTTCCTATCACTTAGTTATCAGTAGTGTCTTTTCATCAACTAGAAATGACGATTCTCTTTTTACATGACCAGTAGTCTACCAACCTACTAACCGTCATGTGTTTCACTATTTTTATTTGTACGACTTGTAGAAAAACAAGTAACATCGATCTGAGACAAAAAGCAATTTTTGATCCATTACGTACACTTTAATCCTTACGAAACCGAATAAAATCACTATCTTTTCGATTTCGTTATCTCGATTGCAGACTTTCAAAGATCTTATCACTTACTGATTAGTATTCTTTCATCCAGAAGAAATCTCAATTCTCTTTTCAAATGACTAGTTGTCCGAACACCTACTAACCTTCATGTGTTTTACAATATTTCTTCACATGACAAGTAGCCTAAAACCTACTAATCGTCACGTGTTTCAATATTTTTTTTACATGACTATTATTCTAAACAACTACTAACCGCGATTTGTTTCACCATCTTTTCTTCACATGACTAGTAGTCTAAAAACCTACTATGTGTTTCACCATCTATACTTCACATGACTAGTAGTCTAAATGCCTACTAACCGTCATGTGTTTCACCATCTTTTCTTCAGATGACTAGTAGTCTAAACGCCTACTATACGTCATTTGTTTCATCGCCTTTTTTTAAATGACCAGTAGTCTAAAAATCTACTAGCCGTCACGTATTTCACAATTTTTCTTTTTCATGACTAGTAGTCTAAACACCAACTAACCGTCATATATTTCACCATCTTTTTTTTACATGACTAATAGTCTAAAAACCAAATGACCGTCATGTGTTTTTCTATTTATTCATATGACTAGTACGAACAAGCAACATCGATTTGAGACAAAAAGCACATTTCGACCAATTACGTACACTTTATCTCGATTTCACACTATTCTTTTGATTTCGTTATGTCAATTTCACACTTTCAAAGTTTTTATCACTTAGTTATCAGTAGTGTCTCTTCATCAACTAGAAATGATGATTCTCTTTTTACATGACCAGTAGTCTACAAACCTACTAACCGTCATGTGTTTCACTATTTTTATTTTTATGACTAGTAGAAAAAAGTAACAGCGATTTGAGACAAAAAGCAATTTTTTATCCATTACGTACACTTTAATCCTTAGAAAACCGAATAAAATCACTATTTTTTCGGTTTCGTTATCTCGACTGCAGACTTTCAAAGATCGTATTAGTTACTGATTAGTAGACTTTTCATTTAGAAGAAATCACAATTCTCGTTTTCACATGACTAGTAGTCCAATCCCCTACTAACCTTCATGCGTTTAAAAATCTTTCTTCACATGACTAATTGTCTAAAACCAACAAACCGTCACGTGTTTCACTATTTTTTTCTACATGACTATTAGTCTAAACAACTACTAACCACAATTTGTTTCACCATCTTTTCTTCACATGACTAATAGTCTAAAAACCTACAAACCGTCATGTGTTTCACCATCTATACTTCCCATGACCAGTAGTCTAAACACCTACTAACCGTCATGTGTTTCACCATCTTTTCTTCACATGACTAGTAGTCTAAACGTCTACTATCCGTTATGTATTTCACAATTTTTATTTTTCATGACTAGTAGTCTAAACACCTACTAACAGTCATGTATTTCACCATCTTTTTTTCACATGACAAAAAGTCTAAAAACCAAATGACCGTCATGTGTTTCGCTATTTTATTCATATGACTAGTACAAACAAGCAAACATCGATTTGAGAAAAAGAACGTTTCGACCTATGACGTTCACTTTATCTAAATTTCAAACTATTCTTTTGACTTTGTTATCTCAATTTCACACTTTCAAAGTTCCTATCACTTAGTTATCAGTAGTGTCTTTTCATCAGCTAGAAATGATGATTCTCTTTTTACATGACTAGTAGTCTAGTAACCTACTAACCGTTATGTGTTTCACTATTTTTATTTGTATGACTAGTAGAAACAGGTAACATCGATTTGAGACAAAAAACAATTTTTGATCCATTACGTACATTTTAATCCTTACGAAACCGAATAAAATCACTATTTTTTCGGTTTCGTTATCTCGATTGCAGACTTTCAAAGATCTTATCACTTAATGATTAGTAGTCTTTTCATCTAGAAGAAATCACAATTCTCTGTTTCACATGACTAGTAGTCCAAACACCTACTAACCGTCATGCGTTTTATAATCTTTCTTCACATGACTAATAGTCTAAAACCTACTAACCGTCACGTGTTTCACTATTTTTTTTTAAATGACTATTCGTCTAAACAACGACTAACCACGATTTCGTTCACCATCTTTTCCTCACATGACTAGTTGTCTAAAAACCTACTAACCATCTTGTGTTTCACCATCTATACTTCACTTGACTAGTAGTCTAAACACCTACTAACCGTCATGTGTTTCACCATCTTTCCTTCACATGACTAGTTGTCTAAACGTCTACTATCCGTTATGTGTTTCGCCATCTTTTTTCAAATGACTAGTAGTCTAAAAATCTACTAACCGTCACGTATTTCACAATTTTCCTTTTTCGTGACTTGTATTCTAAACACCTCCTAACCGTCACATATTTCACCATCTTTTTTCACATGACTAATAGTCTAAAAACCAAATAACCGTCATGTGGTTCGCTATTTTATTCGTATGACAAGAACAAACAAGAAAACATCGATTTAAGATAAAAGAACGTTTCGATCTATTACGTTCACTCTATCTCAATTTCAAACTATTCTTTTGATTTCGTTATCTCAATTTCACACTTTAAAAGTTCCTATCACTTAATTAACAGTAGTGTCTTTTCATCAACTAGAAATGACGATTCTCTTTTTACATGACTAGTAGTCTACAAACCTACTAACCGTCATGTGTTTCACTATTTTTATTTGTATGACCAGTAGAAACAAGTAACATCGATTTGAGACAAAAAGCAATTCTTGATCCATTACGTACACTTTAATCCTTACGAAACCGAATAAAATCACTATTTTTTCGATTTCGTTATCTCGATTGCAGACTTTCAAAGATCTTATCACTTACTGATTAGTTGTCTTTTCATCTAAAAGAAATTACAATTCTCTTTTCACATGACTAGTAGTCCAAACACCTACTAACTGTTATGCGTTTTACAATATTTCTTCACATGACTAGTTGTCTAAAACTTACTAACCGTCACGTGTTTCACTATTTTTTTTAACATGACTATTATTCTAAACAATTACTAACCGCGATTTGTTTCACCATCTTTTCTTCACATGACTAGTAGTCTAAAACCTACTAACCATCATATGTTTCACCATCTATACTTCACATGACTAGTAGTCTAAACGCCTACTAACTGTCATGTGTTTCACCATCTTTTCTTCAGATGACTAGTAGTCAAAACGCCTACTATCCGTCATGTGTTTCACCATCTTTTTTTAAATAACTAGTAGTCTAAAAATCTACTAGCCGTCACGTATTTCACAATTTTTCTTTTTCATGACTAGTAGTCTAAACACCTACTGACCCTCATATATTTCACCTTTTTTTTTTCACATGACTAATAGTCTAAAAACCAAATGACCGCCATGTGTTTTGCTATTTATTCATATGACTAGTACAAACAGGCAACATCGATTTGAGACAAAAGAACGTTTCGATCTATTACGTTCACTTTATCTCAATTTCAAACTATTCTTTTGACTTCGTTATCTCAATTTCACACTTTAAAAATTCCTATCACTTAGTTATCAGTAGTGTCTTTTCATCAACTAGAAATGACGATTCTCTTTTTACATGACTAGTAGTCTACAAACCTACTAACCGTCATGTGTTTCACTATTTTTATTTGTTTGACTAGTAGAAAAAAGTAACATCGATTTGAGACAAAGAGCAATTTTTTATCCATTGCCTACACTTTAATCCTTACCAAACCGAATAAAATCACTATTTTTTCGGTTTCGTTATCTCGATTGCAGACTTTCAAAGATCTTACCACTTACTGATTAGTAGACTTTTCATCTAGAAGAAATCACAATTCTCTTTTTCACAGGACTAGAAGTCCAAACACCTACTAACTATCATGCGTTTGACAATCTTTCTTTAGATGACTAATTGTCTAAAACCTACTAACCGTCACGTGTTTCACTATTTTTTTTTACATGACTATTAGTCTAAACAACTACTACCCGCGATTTGTTTCACCATCTTTTCTCCCCATGACTAGTAGTCTAAAAACCTACTAACCGTCATGTGTTTCACCATCTATACGTCACATGACTAGTAGTCTAAACACCTACTGACCGTCATGTGTTTAACAATCTCTTCTTCACATGACTAGTAGTCTAAACGTCTACTATTCGTCATGTGTTTCACCAACTTTTTTTAAATGACTAGTAGTCTAAAAATCTACTAAACGTCACGTATTTCACAATTTTTCTTTTTAATGGCTATTAGTCTAAGCTCCTACTAACCGTCATATATTTCACCATCTTTTTTCACATGACTAATAGTCTAAAAACCAAATGACCGTCATATGTTTCGCTAGTTTATTCGTATGACTAGTAGAAACAAGCAAACATCGATTTGAGACAAAAGAACGTTTCGACCTATAACGTTCACTTTATCTAAATTTCAAACTATTCTTTTGACTTCGTTATCTCAATTTTACACTTTTAAAGTTTCTATCACTTAGTTATCAGTAGTGTCCTTTCATCAACTAGAAATGACGATTCTCTTTTAACATCACTAGTAGTCTACACACCTACTAACCGTCATGTGTTTCACTATTTTTATTTGTATTACTAGTAGATTCAAGTAACATTGATTTGAGACAAAAAGCAATTTTTGGTCCACCACGTACAATTTAATCCTTACAAAACCGAATAAAATCACTATTTTTTCGGTTTTGTTATCTCGATTGTTGACTTTCAAAGATCTTATCACTTACTAATTAGTAGTCTTTTCATCTAGAAGAAATCACAATTCTCTTTTTCACATGACTAGTTGTCCAAACACCTACTAACCGTCATACGTTTTACAATCTTTCTTCACATGACAAATAGTCTAAAACCTACTAACCGTCACGTGTTTCACTATTTTTTTTTACATGACTATTAGTCTAAACAACTACTAACCGCGATTTGTTTCACCATCTTTTCTTCACATGACTAGTAGTCTAAATACCTACTAACCGTCATGTGTTTCACCATCTATACTACACATGACTAGTAGTCTAAACTCCTACTAACCATCATGTGTTTCACCATCTTTTCTTCACATGACTAGTAGTCTAAATGTCTACTATCCGTCATTTTTTTTCACCATCTTTTTTTAAATGACTAGTGTAACGACCCTGATTTTTGGTAAATAAAAATTTCGTTAAAATTTTTAATTTTATTTTAACTACTTGGATTTTTATTTCCATACCCCAAAATCGGTCGTTACTGACTAATAAAAACCTCGTTGTTTTTCGAAAATCTTTTAATTATGCTTGGAAGGTTTTAATCGTCGTATAACTATCGTTTTCCTATCGTTTCTAGGATTAAGTCTTAAGACCCCATTTCTTGGCCGGAAATCCTACCTAGCAAGGCTAGCTAGCTTCGAGCCGATTAGGTTGACCTAGCGATCGTTTAACCTAGTTACCGTCTGCTAAGTAAATCTTATGACCCTCGTGACTTATGAACCTTTTGAAACCCTTGAGCTTGTAACCCTAGATTAACTTTGTGAACTTTTTTAACCTTTGAGCCAGCGACCATTGGACGATAACGTTAGGGGTATCTTTACCCATTGGATAATAGGAGAACCTTAGTTAATCCGCTTAAGTACAAGATTAGATTAGATTAGTACTTAAGTATCATATTTAATCAAGTATTAGACTTTTTGGTATTATCCATTGGTTAATAACCGTTAGGAGATTCTTTACCCATTGGACGATAGATTAGAATCCTAGCCATCGTTACCCATTGGTTATTACCCGCTAGGGAAACTATTATCCATTGGATAATAGCTTTACTTGCCAATCAAGTACTAGGTGTATTAAAATCTTAGATTTGCCATGTGTGTTATTTGATTAAAATAGGATTAGTACCATAGGTTAATATTTTAGTACTTAGTACTTTGAAAGACTAAGATTAGTTTATTAGATATTGTATATATATATATATATATTATATTGTATATAGCATGTGTGTATTTACAATATTTTAATCAGAAAATCTAATTTTGGTTTAAAATACAAGATTTTAAAGGACCCATAGTACACATATATATACTAATATATATGTATACTTCCATGCAAGTACAAGGGGGAGAGAGAGAGAGAGAGAGAGAGAGAGAGAAATGGGCCGAGAGAGAAAGAGAGAGAGAAATGGGTAGAGAGAGAGAGAGAGAGAAAGAGGAAGGAGAGAGAGATTTACCTTGCTTGATTTTTCATGTGCTTTCAATCTTCCATTGTACCTTTGGAAGGAAACAAATCCATTGGGATTATCCTTACAAGCAAAATCTTGTACAATTGTACATTTCCTAATTTTTAACGTGATCAAATCTTCCTTCCCTTGCTCAATCTTCCATTATCCCATCCTAGTACAACCAAATCTAGGGTTTTCTATGCTTTCATATCTAGCCTAAATCTCCTAAGTACTAAACTTAGACTTTCTTATTAGATTCCAGGACTAGACAAGATCAAAACCCCATTAGAATAACCTAGTTTTGTCCTAGTTCTTGGAGTGCAAGGAAAGCAAAATCTTTGGTAGCCATGCAAGCCTAGTTTTAGGCCTTGAGCTTTCAACCAAACTTGTCACAAAGTAATAAAAAATGAGATATAGAGAGGGAGAGGGGAATTCGGCTAGAGAGAGAGGGAGGGAGTGCTTGCCTATAAATACCAAGGTCCATTGTGCTTTGAACTCACACCTTCACCTCATTCTCCAACTTCTCTCTAGAAAAAGTTTAGTGTTCTTGCTTGTTCTTGCTTACTTTCTTTCTAGTTTTAAAGAAACTTTCCATTGCCGCCACTAAACCACCACTCGACCCCCACCTCGATCCAAAAGTAGTAGTAGTAACCATTCTTTTTCGAAGCTACCGGAAGCTTACCGTAAGCCGTTACTCCGTTCGACCGCCGACTTTCTTTCCGTCGTACCTTCCGTAGCTTACTACCACCAAGAAGAATGGTAGAGTGTCCTTACTCTCTACCCTAAGTATAGTTTCCCTAAGTATAAAAAGCTATGTGTTTAGTATGATCTTGTTTTACTTAGTTTACTTTGATCTTAAGAATACTTGATTGCATGATTTGGTTGGTAGTTGTTTATTTGTTACTTGCCTTACTTTTGCGTTAAATGTTGAGAATGATGATGTGTGTAGAGACCCGGAAAATCCTTAATTATTAATATGCTTGTTAAATGTCTAATTGGAAAATTGTGGCTTAATTAGTGGATATTAGAATTGAGGACCGATGTGAATGAATAGAAGATTGAGGGAGTGGATGTGTAGTTTAAAGATATGAGAGTATATAAGGAGTGTGTGAGTGGTGTAGAGAACCATTTATCCTCCCATCTCTCTCTCTCATCCGATCTCACTCTCCCCCTCTCAGCCGAACTCTCTCTCTCACCTCTCCTCCAAACTTCTCTCTTTGATTTCATCTCCATAGAAAGAGATTTTGAAGAAACCCCAAGTATTAAAGTTGTTCTACGCTACGAGATCTTCCTATCGATCCAAGAAGAACCACGATCGGAGCACTTTGAGGTTTCCTCCATGTTCGGGCTTGCTTCTAACCTTCGAGGTAGGGATCTCTTACCTTCTTTATATGTTTATTTGTTGGTTTGATAGCCAAGAATCAAGCTTGATAATCTATATTGAGTTTTGACTAAATCTAGTGAATGCTGAAAATTTCGTGGGTGCTAGTAATTCGTCTTTTTGGGGTCCTTCTGCTGAGATTCAATTTTTGGTGTCTTCATAACTGTTAAAGTACGTTTCAATACGAAGATTTTGGTACCAAGATCATGCAAAACCGATAATCACACAATTAGTTATGAATTTTTGAATACCGGCTGTTTCCTGAATGTGCGAATCTGTGCGTGGCTGCCTTCTGTTAACGTTTTGGGCATGTTGAACACCTTGGGTGACTTTGGGTCTTTTACAGGAGCTATATGTTTAAGTTACGAAGGGATTGGAGTTGGAATCAAGTGATTTGGTTTAGTATACAATCTTTGGTGAATTTCTAAAGCGGGGTTGGTTGACTGGTGCGAAAATGGTTGCGAAACTGTTTTTCTTTTGATTGTTGGGTTAATTTCCTCTTGTTCCTAAACCTGGGATTTTTACTGAGTGTAGGACTTGTCGTGGTGCAACTTTAGGCGTTGGTTTCACTATTTTTGGGTTTAAGGTGAAAGAGTTATGATTTTTCAATCAATTCTACTTATTCTCGCGTTAGAATATGACAGCACCGGCGGACTTTGGTAAAATGGCCATAACTCCTAGCTCGGGACTCAAAATGACGCACCGTTTGTTTTGTTAGAAACTAGACACATAGAGCTTTGCAACGATACATCCCATGCATCATGGGTAGGTCTGAGCGATAACAGATTTGCATCCAAAGTTAACCCAAATTCTGCCTTTGCACCAGTTTCACTGTTATGTTGAGTTATACTCGCGAGGCCGTAGTAAGGTTACCCAAACTCCGTTTCGATGTATGACCTATGGACCGAAGAAAAAGAAGTATATTTTTCAATGGTTTAAGTGTCGTCCTTGAATTCACGTTGTTTAATTGGATATAGTCTAATGTAAGTGATTAACTTTGCCTGTTGGATATGTGGGAATATGATGAGTTGATCTAGATTAATTATTGGGATATAAGAACTAGTGAGCATAAGGGTTAAATACTTATAAACGATTGGAATAGAAAATGGATTAGATGGATGATAAGATTGATGATAAATTAGGTTGTAGAGTGTTTGATGCGATGTGTAAATTATTTGATGTCTTTCCATGAGATTGAGCGTTTGGGCTTTTTGGGATACTTGCGGTGAGTTAAACAGGATTTGGTGAATCACTTGGCATGAGTGCTTAGTTACTGAGCATTGATGGGTACTACATAGATGAGGATCTTTATAAGTATTTGTAAATTAGACTATTAATGGAGATGTCACAAAGGTGGTCCCTTAGGTGGTAAAATGAGATGTGAAATGAAGGGTCGATTTTCTATGTGAAGGATGTGGATTTTTTTGTGCTTTCTTTATTGAAATGATGAAGATGAGATTGTTTACGTGTCACTGAATCTAAGTATTGGTGTGAGAGATATGTTTTGCTATGTGCGGGAAAAGACCCGGGTAAAGCCGTGGTGACCCAAGTGCCCTGTGAATGCGGGAATAGACCCGGGTAAAGCCGTGGTGTCCCTGTTACTCTGTGAAAGTGGGAAAAGACCCGGGGAAAGCCGTGGTGACCTACTGTTCTGCGGATTTGAGAATAGACCTGGGTAAAGCCATGGTGACTCTTTTCCGAATCGACTTAGGGAAAAGACCCGGGGAAAGCCGAGGTGACTCTAAGGGCGATGTTGGTGGTGTTGAACTAATAATGTGAATTTGAGACAAAATGGAATATGCGTATGGGAAACACAGAACTTGAACTTGAGTTGCCATCTTGGACCGTCTAGTATGTCAACACATGTTTTATATTTCTTCCTTTAGACCTCTAAATCATTGTGGCTTGTTCTCTTGATATGCAGTGGGCAACTTGTTCTGTGTGAGTGTATATTTGGAACCTTGTGGGAGTTCCATATAGGTTATTTGCACGTTAGACTTATAAAGGAAATCTTAAGGTGTAGGGTTTTGGATTGAAGTTAACTTGAGATTTGAAATTTGATTTGGGGTTTACGGGTGAGTTTTCTTATGTCGAAGTGCGGTATTGTTCAATGTGTCATTGTTACTTCATATTCTAACTCTACATGTGTAGTGTGTATGTTTTTGGTGAGAGGTTGGCTAGTTATTTGAGACAAGAAGAATGATGCTTTTCATTAAAAAAAACTTAGGTTAATCTTTAAGTCATTGAAATGAAAAAGTAAGGATTGATTTCGGTAATGGTAGGCTGAGATTTCAAGGAAATTGGTGGGTGTGGGTGAGAGTGTTAGTATTTGAGAAATGAAGTTAAATATTTTTCGGCGTGAGTATGATATTTTGTGTTTCACTTTTTGACAAAACAAATATGCCCTTTTTTTGGAAAATGTTTTTCCTTGGTATCTGCCTTCACATCTGCATATAATTTAGGTAAGGATATCCCTACGAGCTAGTGTAGCTCACCCTATCCTTTCAGGTACTCGCCATGGCACTTAGCTTGGATTGCATGGAGTGCACATTGAGACGTCTCTTGAGAGCTTCATCAGAGTTCATTAAGGAGTTGTTTATCATCAAGTTTAATCCATATCGTGTACTTTCCTTGCAATTGAAGGTTGTACCTTTTGATTAGATCATATGTAAAGCTGTGCATAAACTCCTCTCATTGATTTTTATGAAACCCATTTATCTGGAAATGCTTGGGAGACTCTGTGTTCCAAAAAAAAAAAATTTAGAGAAGAAGAGAGTTTGATCATTTGTTTGGATTGACATGACATTTAAGGGTGAATATAGTTGAGAGAAAGACTTTTGTTTGTCGAAAATGTATTATTATTTTAGTTGAAAATCGAGGGCGTGACAACTTGGTATCAGAGCATCTAGGTTAGAATACCTTGAGACCGTGGGAGACACTTAGTCCCGTAGGTCTGGCGATTGCATTTGGGACATGAACTGTGAGTGCACCATGTGATTAGCTTTCATTCATCTACGTGGCATTGCGTTTGCATTTATGTGGTTGCTGTTGATTGCTTCCCTTCCGTAACTCTTTTGATGACTGAAAATTGTGTGTTTTGTGATTAAGTGTATTGGTAGAAAGTCATGTATTAATGTGGTTGATGTGACGTGATTAGGTTTTGTGGTTGTTGTGTTTGGTGAATGCTCCGTGTGTTTATTTATGTTTTACACAATTTATGATTGGTGTGTACCTTGTGTTTTCCAAGGTATGGTAAAGCTTGAACGGATGGTGTGTCCAATATGTGCATAATAAGTAATGTGTTGATTTGTATGTGAAACTCATTTTTCTCAAACTTGAGGATCTACTTCCGGATATTCAATTTGAAGCACGGCTGGCCACCGCAACTTCAGGATTGGATATCTAGAATAGAAACTCTTCGAACCAGATAAAAGAAAAGGATTTACCTTCTACTATGAAACCGGATAAAGATGGATCATGAGATGTTGTAGTTAAAGGTTAACACTACTTGTTGATTTTATACTTTTAAATAAGGGAACACTCTGTTGGAAAGGTTTTAGTTGCAAAATGATAAAGAGAGAAAACATATCAACTTGGATCTTGTCCTTATATGGTGTACTAGTAAGCAAGCGAGATAGTATTCAATTTTTCCTTTACCACAAAAGAGATAAATTTAATTACAAAATTTTCTCTATGGGCGAGCTTATCAATTTGTTTGAAGGGGGTTATGACGAGTATGCATGTCTTGTTATGTCTCATGTGAACATGTGTTTATGCATTCGATAGAGAATTGAGAATTGTGAAGTGAATTGGTTAAATATTTTTGGAATTGCAATACTTTCTATTACCTTCATGATGATAGGTTGATACTTGTGTGTTTGACACTTGGTGAAGTTAGAATATGACTTGATGATGTTGTTTAATTAACAAGAACTACTGTAAAATTGTGGTTGAATTTAGTTTCTTGATTCTATGCTGAGGAAAAATGTTGAAAGGAAAGGTTAAGTCTTGAATAACGATCTAATGATGAACTTAAGGTTAAGCCTTGGATGGGATACTTGAATGTGTAGAAACGTGACGGGTTGTTTTGGGCCAAAGATTTTGAGTTGTAACGGAAAAGAAAAGAGGAATTTGTGTGAAAAAAAAAAAAGAGAAAAGAAATAGAAAGAAGTATTCAGACTTATCTTGTTTGTGTTTTCTTGACTGTCTGTTACATATCTAAGTTGTTGCATGACTGTGGCTAAAACATTAGTGTACGGAGTTAGAAGTGATTTGTAGGTAATGGACTAAACGTTAATAAGCAGACATATGGTTAGGATTATTTCTTTCATATTGAACTCGAGGCAAAAAGGAAGATGGAGAGGGTAGCATTCGGGAAGAATTGTTTGGCATGCTTAGTGAGTCATGTTTGTTTGATTGGAATTGGGATTGTTGGCATTGTGTTGTAAAATGGACAGGTCTAGAGCTAGAGTCGGTGCATCTCTCAAGGAGAAACTGGAGCGTGTCCTAGATGTTCTTGATCATGTGTTGAGGGGTGATGTGATATCTGTAGCGAGAGTTTTATGAAGTAGTTTGGTAAGGATGAATCGACGTAGGAAAGGGGAAGCAAGGTTAGAAAGGAATCCTTATTTATTATCGGTATAATGAACGTAAGTTTCTCGAGTTAAGACTTTGTGTTAGTTAAATAGTTGCGTAACTGCGACCACAAGTGGTTTTGCGTGTATTCATTGAGGTAGAACGTGATAGACTGTGGTTTATCAAATTTCGAGGACGAAATTTCTTTAAGGAGGGAAGGATGTAGAGACCCGGAAAATCCTTAATTATTAATATGCTTGTTAAATGTCTAATTGGAAAATTGTGGCTTAATTAGTGGATATTAGAATTGAGGACCGAAGTGAATGAATAGAAGATTGAGGGAGTGGATGTGTAGTTTAAAGATATGAGAGTATATAAGGAGTGTGTGAGTGGTGTAGAGAACCATTTATCCTCCCATCTCTCTCTCATCCGATCTCACTCTCCCCCTCTCAGCCGAACTCTCTCTCTCACCTCTCCTCCAAACTTCTCTCTTTGATTTCATCTCCATAGAAAGAGATTTTGAAGAAACCCCAAGTATTAAAGTTGTTCTACGCTACGAGATCTTCCTATCGATCCAAGAAGAACCACGATCGGAGCACTTTGAGGTTTCCTCCATGTTCGGGCTTGCTTCTAACCTTCGAGGTAGGGATCTCTTACCTTCTTTATATGTTTATTTGTTGGTTTGATAGCCAAGAATCAAGCTTGATAATCTATATTGAGTTTTGACTAAATCTAGTGAATGCTGAAAATTTCGTGGGTGCTAGTAATTCGTCTTTTTGGGGTCCTTCTGCTGAGATTCAATTTTTGGTGTCTTCATAACTGTTAAAGTACGTTTCAATACGAAGATTGTGGTACCAAGATCATGCAAAACCGATAATCACACAATTAGTTATGAATTTTTGAATACCGGCTGTTTCCTGAATGTGCGAATCTGTGCGTGGCTGCCTTCTGTTAACGTTTTGGGCATGTTGAACACCTTGGGTGACTTTGGGTCTTTTACAGGAGCTATATGTTTAAGTTACGAAGGGATTGGAGTTGGAATCAAGTGATTTGGTTAAGTATACAATCTTTGGTGAATTTCTAAAGCGGGGTTGGTTGACTGGTGCGAAAATGGTTGCGAAACTGTTTTTCTTTTGATTGTTGGGTTAATTTCCTCTTGTTCCTAAACCTGGGATTTTTACTGAGTGTAGGACTTGTCGTGGTGCAACTTTTGGCGCTGGTTTCACTATTTTTGGGTTTAAGGTGAAAGAGTTATGATTTTTCAATCAATTCCACTTATTCTCGCGTTAGAATCTGACAGCACCGGCGGACTTTGGTAAAATGGCCATAACTCCTAGCTCGGGACTCAAAATGACGCACCGTTTGTTTTGTTAGAAACTAGACACATAGAGCTTTGCAACGATACATCCCATGCATCATGGGTAGGTCTGAGCGATAACAGATTTGCATCCAAAGTTAACCCAAATTCTGCCTTTGCACCAGTTTCACTGTTATGTTGAGTTATACTCGCGAGGCCGTAGTAAGGTTACCCAAACTCCGTTTCGATGTATGACCTATGGACCGAAGAAAAAGAAGTATATTTTTCAATGGTTTAAGTGTCGTCCTTGAATTCACGTTGTTTAATTGGATATAGTCTAATGTAAGTGATTAACTTTGCCTGTTGGATATGTGGGAATATGATGAGTTGATCTAGATTAATTATTGGGATATAAGAACTAGTGAGCATAAGGGTTAAATACTTATAAACGATTGGAATAGAAAATGGATTAGATGGATGATAAGATTGATGATAAATTAGGTTGTAGAATGTTTGATGCGATGTGTAAATTATTTGATGTCTTTCCATGAGATTGAGCGTTTGGGCTTTTTGGGATACTTGCGGTGAGTTAAACAGGATTTGGTGAATCACTTGGCATGAGTGCTTAGTTACTGAGCATTGATGGGTACTACATAGATGAGGATCTTTATAAGTATTTGTAAATTAGACTATTAATGGAGATGTCACAAAGGTGGTCCCTTAGGTGGTAAAATGAGATGTGAAATGAAGGGTCGATTTTCTATGTGAAGGATGTGGATTTTTTGTGCTTTCTTTATTGAAATGATGAAGATGAGATTGTTTACGTGTCACTGAATCTAAGTATTGGTGTGAGAGATATGTTTTGCTATGTGCGGGAAAAGACCCGGGTAAAGCCGTGGTGACCCAAGTGCCCTGTGAATGCGGGAATAGACCCGGGTAAAGCCGTGGTGTCCCTGTTACTCTGTGAAAGTGGGAAAAGACCCGGGGAAAGCCGTGGTGACCTACTGTTCTGCGGATTTGAGAATAGACCTGGGTAAAGCCATGGTGACTCTTTTCCGAATCGACTTAGGGAAAAGACCCGGGGAAAGCCGAGGTGACTCTAAGGGCGATGTTGGTGGTGTTGAACTAATAATATGAATTTGAGACAAAATGGAATATGCGTATGGGAAACACAGAACTTGAACTTGAGTTGCCATCTTGGACCGTCTAGTATGTCAACACATGTTTTATATTTCTTCCTTTAGACCTCTAAATCATTGTGGCTTGTTCTCTTGATATGCAGTGGGCAACTTGTTCTGTGTGAGTGTATATTTGGAACCTTGTGGGAGTTCCATATAGGTTATTTGCACGTTAGACTTATAAAGGAAATCTTAAGGTGTAGGGTTTTGGATTGAAGTTAACTTGAGATTTGAAATTTGATTTGGGGTTTACGGGTGAGTTTTCTTATGTCGAAGTGCGGTATTGTTCAATGTGTCATTGTTACTTCATATTCTAACTCTACATGTGTAGTGTGTATGTTTTTGGTGAGAGGTTGGCTAGTTATTTGAGACAAGAAGAATGATGCTTTTCATTAAAAAAAACTTAGGTTAATCTTTAAGTCATTGAAATGAAAAAGTAAGGATTGATTTCGGTAATGGTAGGCTGAGATTTCAAGGAAATTGGTGGGTGTGGGTGAGAGTGTTAGTATTTGAGAAATGAAGTTAAATATTTTTCGACGTGAGTATGATATTTTGTGTTTCACTTTTTGACAAAACAAATATGCCCTTTTTTTGGAAAATGTTTTTCCTTGGTATCTGCCTTCACATCTGCATATAATTTAGGTAAGGATATCCCTACGAGCTAGTGTAGCTCACCCTATCCTTTCAGGTACTCGCCATGGCACTTAGCTTGGATTGCATGGAGTGCACATTGAGACGTCTCTTGAGAGCTTCATCGGAGTTCATTAAGGAGTTGTTTATCATCAAGTTTAATCCATATCGTGTACTTTCCTTGCAATTGAAGGTTGTACCTTTTGATTAGATCATATGTAAAGCTGTGCATAAACTCCTCTCATTGATTTTTATGAAACCCATTTATCTGGAAATGCTTGGGAGACTCTGTGTTCCAAAAAAAAAAAATTTAGAGAAGAAGAGAGTTTGATCATTTGTTTGGATTGACATGACATTTAAGGGTGAATATAGTTGAGAGAAAGACTTTTGTTTGTCGAAAATGTATTATTATTTTAGTTGAAAATCGAGGGCGTGACAATGTGATAGTATGAGCATGAAATCTAAGATTGAGTTGGATGATCTTGTTAGTTTGGTTTTAAGCTTTCAATGAATGATTTATGACATGAGAAGTCCTACTGCAGAGTCTATGCATGAATACGAGACACGAAAACCGAAACATGACATCTAGGGTATATTAATGACAAGGTGTGTTTTGAAACCCGCAATGTGGCCGGACTTGCCCATTGTGGAGATGTGTTTGCAAAGGATAAAATATTTTTGAAACTGCATAATGACCATGTGTGAAGATCTTTATGTGGTGTGTGTGTCCAATGGGAACCCGGAGCAGCGGAACCATTGTGAGGGTGTGTGTCTCCAATGGGAACCCGGAGCAGCGGAACCATTGTGAGGGTGTGTGTGTCCAATGGGAACCCGGAGCGGCAGAACTATTGTGAAATTGTGTGTACTCCCATGGGAACCCGGAGCGACAGAACCATGGTGACATATGGCTTGGTTATCCGTGGAGAGGAGCCAATGCTAATTGTGCGCCAATGGGAACCCGGAGCGGCGGAACCATTATGCGTATACTCGGGAACCCGGAGTGGCAGAACCGAGGTTGTTTGTGTTAAAACTGATTTTTGAAATGTGCGCCAATGGGAACCCGGACCGGCGGAACCATTGTGCGTATACTCGGGAACCCAGAGCGGCGGAACCAAGGTTGTTGTGTTAAAACTGATTTTTGAAATGTGCGCCAATGGGAACCCGGAGCGGCGGAACCATTGTGCGTAAGCTCAGGAACCCGGAGCAGCGAAACCAAGGTTGTGTGTGTTAAAACGGATTTTTGAAATGTTTTGGTAAAGTGAAAACGAGACACATTCTACGAAACGCTGCGTAGGTAAAACTCTGTTGACATGGACACTGACGATAGATAGCGAATGCGGATGTGTCATTGTTGATATCTATATCCTGTATTGTATGTGTTGTTTATGACCCTTTATGATATATGCATGACTTGTTATGTGTAAGTTAAGGGTTAGTGGGTTTTGGGTTACTCTATTGAACTTTCAAGCTCACGGTGTTGCTTTATGTGACCCTGACATATTATACTGGTGGTGACACTGGTATAATGTGTCAGACCTTTTAGATGAACAAGGAGAGCTGTATACCTTGGAGGCAATTGGAGCTGAGGAGCTTGCTAGGATAGAAGAGGAGACAGTGCCGTAGATAACCTTAGCTGTCCTTCCCTTTTATGTAATATAAGTACCCCTTTGAGGAGTTATGATGTAATAATGAGTCAGACTCTACCTTGTTTATCTAATAAAATGTTTATTTAAAGAACCTGATTTTGGGGGCGTTACAACATGGTATCAGAGCTCTAGGCTCAACACTCGACCATGGGTAGAATGGGTAGAACCATAAGATAAGTTTGACCGTTGCACAAACGTGAATTCGAGTTTACTTTTACCGTCCCAAATTGGGTGGAATTCTGACAAAACAATCTTCGGATTGAAGCAAGGTGTGGAAATTGGCAGTACCACCGAGCTGGGAATTCCCAAACAATTGGATGATGACTTAAATCAAGAATCGAATGTGGAACTTAGCAATCCCAAGTTTCCTCAGAGTTAAGAAAACCCTGTCTTAAGACGCCACTACTTGAGGTTAAAATCTTTCCTCGTAGATAAACAAGCTAGTCAACCTGTTAACTAGAACTATATGAAGTGATTTATAGGAATTGCTTTACCCTAGAGTGGAGTACTAGCGGTATAGGTTAGAACCTGATAACCTAAAGAACCTCGTAATAAGAATAAATAGGATCGTTTCAACTTGTAAGAATCTTGGGTCTCTAATTGCCATTATAGTAGAACTCTATGCTTATGATTGAAATTCTCTACTTATATGTGAAAAGCTTGGTTTTTTTTTAAAAAAGAGTATTGTTGCGTACTATTTGATATTTTGCTTTAGTAGTTAAGGCCCTAATTGCAATAGACAGTCGTTTTAAGTAGACTAAACACTCCCTTACGATTTCAACTCATAGATGGTGAACCAACGAAGTGGATTAGGAGAATCCTCTAACCCTAACCTCGACCTAACCCAGATCATGCAAGCTTTCGTGGCTGCTTTGAACGCCAACCACCGAAACCAAAACCGCGATGATGAACCTATGACCTGAACCCGAGCGATGAACGAATTCTGCAAACACCGACCCCCAACCTTTAATGGAGACCCTAACCCCACTGTAGCTGAAACCTGGCTAAAGGAAATCAAGGTGATCCTAGACACCTGAGGAATTAACCTAGACGGAGATTGAGTAGCCTAGCCACCTACCAACTGAAAGGAGAAGCCCGTTATTGGTGGGACTTGATGGAGGCAACCCACGCCATAGCCACCATGACCTTTGCAGAATTTGAGACCCTATTTCTCGATAAATACTTTCCCACACCCCTTCGCTTGATCAAGGAGCAAGAATTCACGAACCTAAAACAAGGAACCATGACCGTTACCCAGTACGCGGCTAAGTTCGAGGAACTATCTCGTTATGCCCCAGAGGCCGTAGCCACTGAGGACAAGAAAGCGAGGAGGTTCGAGTGGGGGCTGACAACCGCCCGAAGGGCCGTGGTAGCTCAAGCTTTCACCACCTATGATGGGGTGGTAAAGTGTGCGCTCCGGCTAGAGAGCGAGGAAGCCGATTTTAAAACCCGCTGGAAGAGGGCGACCGGCAGCACCGGTGGACCTATTCGAACCCAACCACCTAACAACAACCACGGACCCTACTTTACCAAACCATCTAACCCGCCTCTAAGCAACCAACCCTGGAGAACTGCTATCCCCGAAAATGGTGAACCAAAAAGAGGTGGTTGAGACATAGCAACAGTTCAGTGCTTCCACTGTCAGGCTATGGGTCACTATAAGTATGACTGCCCTCAACTTCAAAGAGAAAAGGATGGGAGCTTTGAAAATCAAAAAGCCCAACAACCTGGACAAACCGATGGGCAAAACGAGAGAAAGCAGCCCATGGGAATCCAGCAAGGGACTGGAGGGCGTATCTTTGCACCGCAAACTAAGGAACAAGAGCGGGATCCCTATATGACTTGAGGTATGCCACTATAGTATCTGTGTGTAAGCTCTTATATGACTCTGGAGCGTCGCATCTGCATAACCACGTTAGGACTAGGAACAGAAACCACTAGGTACGAGTGCGAAAGTATCATCACCATTGGGGGAAAGAGTAGTTATCAGTCTAGTGTGTAGAGAGTGCGAACTAGAAGTAGCCAACCTGCGCCTGACCTGCGATCTTAAAGTGATCGACATGGCAGATTTCGACGTAATCCTAGGGATGGACTAGCTATTGAGCAGTCATAGACTACCAACAAAAGATGGTGATGGCATATACCTTTAATGGGACTCATCCCTAATTTAAGGGGGATAGATAGACGATGAGTCCGACGACGAAAAGATCTAGGTGGCAGAACCAACTGTCTGGATGGTTTGCTAGCCTCCACTTGGAAGAAGCCAATAGAATGGAAATGGGATTTCCACACATCGTTGCGAGTACGGCGATGTTTTCCCCGAAGAACTTCCTGGCTTATCACCCCAAAGGAGAGATAGACTTCTCCATAGAACTCTAACCTGGAACGGCACCAATCTCGATACCAAAAGGCCTTGCCAAGCTAAAGGAGGGTCATGCTAAGGGAACATATGTAGGATACGAGTCCGCATGATGATTTGATAGAGGTTTTGCATTTGGCGTTGGTATTTACGATGGAAACGCTATCAAAGGTCGACAATGAGGCAAGCTATTCAACGGCTGAAGCAACTTTAACCCCGTCTCGTAGGCAAGTGATGAGGCTTAATTCGATTAACAAAACCTACAGAGAATTGCCTCAAACACCGTCATCCCCATAGGACCTGCCAGAACCTTTAGACAGTGGCCGTATATGCCGCATCATTTAGGTCGTCTCTTCCATCACATCGTAAGGGATTCAGAGTGGCTTGCTTCTATTTTTAAGGGGGATAGACGACGATTACGAAACCAGTATAGCGACTAAGCCTAATCCATAGTTGCGTACGAATTTCGAGGATGAAATTATTTTAAGAGGGATAGGTTGTAACGTCCCTGATTTTTGGTAAATAAAAATTTCGTTAAAATTTTAAATTTTATTTTAATTACTTGGATTTTTATTTCCGTAACCAAAAATCGGTCGTTACTGACTAATAAAACCTCGTTGCTATTCGAAAATCTTTTAATTATGCTTGGAAGGTTTTAATCGTCGTATAACTACTGTTTTCCCGTCGTTTCTAGGATTAAGTCTTAAGACCCAATTTCTTGGCCGGAAATCCTACCTAGCAAGTCTAGCTAGCTTCGAGCCGATTAGGTTGACCTAGCGATCGTTTAACCTAGTTACCGTCTGCTAAGTAAATCTTATGACCCTCGTGACTTATGAACCTTTTGAAACCCTTGAGCTGGTAACCCAAGATTAACTTTGTGAACCTTTTTAACCTTTGAGCTAGCGACCATTGGACGATAACGTTAGGGATATCTTTACCCATTGGATAATAGGAGAACCTTAGTTAATCCGCTTAAGTACAAGATTAGATTAGATTAGTACTTAATCGTATTTAATCAAGTATTAGACTTTTTGGTATTAACCATTGGTTAATAACCGTTAGGAGATTCTTTACCCATTGGACGATAGATTAGAATCCTAGCCATCCTTACCCATTGGTTATTACCCGCTAGGGAAACTATTATCCATTAGATAATAGCTTTACTTGCCAATCAAGTACTAGGTGTATTAAAATACTAGATTTGCCATGTGTGTTATTCGATTAAAACAGGATTAGTACCATAGGTTAATATTTTAGTACTTAGTGCTTTGAAAGACTAAGATTAGTTTATTAGATATTGTATCCTTACATATCTAGTCTAGATTATGTGTACTTGCTTGTATATATTATATGTGTACTTGTGTGTGTGTGTGTGTGTGTGTATATATATATATATATAAAATATTGTACATAGCATGTGTGTATTACAATATTTTAATAAGAAAATCTAATTTTGGTTTAAAATACAAGATTTTAAAGGACCCATAGTACTCATATATATACTAGTATATATGTCTACTTCATGCAAGTACAAGGGAGAGAGAGAGAGAGAGAGCGAGGAAGGAGAGAGAGATTTACCTTGCTTGATTTTCCTTGTGCTTTCAATCTTCCATTGTACCTTTGGAAGCATACAAATCCATTGGGATTATACTTACAAGCAAAATCTTGTACAATTGTACATTTCCTAATTTTTAACTTGATCAAATCTTCCTTCCCTTGCTCAATCTTCCATAATCTCATCCTAATACAACCAAATCTAGGGTTTTCTATGCTTTCATATCTTGCCTAAATCTCCTAAGTACTAAACCTAGACTTTCTTATTAGATTCAAGGACTAGACAAGATCAAAACCCCATTAGAATAACCTAGTTTTGTCCTAGTTCTTGGAGTGCAAGGAATGCAAAATCTTGCTAGCCATGCAAGCCTAGTTTTAGGCCTTGAGCTTTCAATCAAACTTGACACAAAGTAATAAAAAATGAGATATAGAGAGGGAGAGGGGAATTCGGCTAGAGAGAGAGGTAGGGAGTGCTTGCCTATAAATACCAAGGTCCATTGTGCTTTGAACTCACACCTTCACCTCATTCTCCAACTTCTCTCTAGAAAAAGTTTAGTATTCTTGCTTACTTTCTTTCTAGTTTTCAAGAAACTTTCCATTGCTGCCACTAAACCACCACTCGACCCCCACCTCGATCCAAAAGTAGTAGTAGTAACCATTCTCTTTCGAAGCTACCGGAAGTTTACCGTAAGCCGTTACTCCGTTCGACCGCCGACTTTCTTTCCGTCTTACCGTCCGTAGCTTACTACCGCCAAGAAGAATGGTAGAGTGTCCTTACTCTCTACCCTAAGTATAGTTTCCCTAAGTATAAAAAGCTATGTGTTTAGTATGATCTTGTTTTACTTAGTTTATTTTGATCTTAAGAATACTTGATTGCATGATTTGGTTGGTATTTGTTTATTTGTTACTTGCCTTACTTTTGCGTTAAATGTTGAGAATGATGATGTGATAGTATGAGCATGAAATCTAAGATAGAGTAGGATGATCTTGTTAGTTTGGTTTTAAGTTTTCAATGAATGATTATGACATGAGAAGTCCTACTGCGGAGTCTATGCATGAATACGAGACACGAAAACCGAAACATGACATCTAGGGTATGTTAATGACAAGGTGTGTTTTGAAACCCGCAATGTGGCCGTACTTGCCCGTTGTGGAGATGTGTTTGCAAAGGATAAAATATTTTTGAAACTACATAATCACCATGTGTGAAGATCATTATGTGGTGTGTGTGTGTGTGTGTGTGTCCAATGGGAACCCGGAGCAGCGGAACCATTGTGAGGGTATGTGTGTCTAATGGGAACCCGGAGCAGCAGAACCATTGTGAGGGTGTGTGTCTAATGGGAACCCGGAGCAGCAGAACCATTGTGAGGGTGTGTGTGTCCAATGGGAACCCGGAGCGGTGGAAGCATGGTGAGGTATGGCTTGGTTATCCGTGGAGAGGAGCCAATGCTATTTGTGCGCCAATGGGAACCCAGAGCGGCGGAACCATTGTGCGTATACTCAGGAACCCGGAGCGGCAGAACCGAGGTTGTTTGTGTTAAAACTAATTTTTGAAATGTGCGCCAATGGGAACCTGGAGCGGAGGAACCATTGTGCGTATAAGTACCCCTCTGAGGAGTTATGATGTAATAATGAGCCAGACTCTACCCTGTTTATCTAATAAAATGTTTATTTAATGAACCCGATTTTGGGGGCGTTACAACTAGTAGTCTAAAGATCTACTAACCGTCACGTATTTCACATTTTTTCTTTATCATGACTAGTAGTCTAAATACCTACTAACCGTCATATATTTCACCATCTTTTTTCACAAGCCTAATAGCCTAAAAACCAAATGACCGTCATATGTTTCGCTATTTTATTCGTATGAATAGTATAAACAAGCAAACATCGATTTGAGACAAAAGAACGTTTCGATCTATTACGTTCACTTTATCTCAATTTCAAACTATTCTTTTGACTTCGTTATCTCAATTTCACACTTTAAAAGTTCCTATCACTTAGTTATCAGTAGTGTCTTTTCATCAACTAGAAATGACAGTTCTCTTTTTACATGACTGCTAGTCTACAAACCTACTAACCGTCATGTGTTTCACTATTTTTATTTGTATGACTAGTAGAAACAAGTAATATCGATTTGAGACAAAAAGCAATTTTTGATCCATTACGTACACTTTAATCCTTACGAAACCGGATAAAATCACTATTTTTCCGATTTCGTTATCTTGATTGCAGACTTTAAAAGATCTTATCACTTACTGATTAGTAGTCTTTTCATCTAGAAAAGAAATCACAATTCTCTTTTCACATGACTAGTAGTCCAAACACCTACTAACCGTCATGCATTTTACAATCTTTCTTGACATGACTATTAGTCTAAAACCTACTAACCGTCACGTGTTTCACTTTTTTTTTTAACATGACTATTAGTCTAAACAACTACTAACCGCAATTTGTTTCACGATCTTTTCTTCACAAGACTAATAGTCCTAAAACCTACTAACCGTCATGTGTTTAACCATCTATACTTCACATGACTAGTAGTCTAAACGCCTACTAACCGTCATGTGGTTAACCATCTTTTCTTCAGATGACTAGTAGTCTAAACGCCTACTATCCGTCAAGTGTTTCACCGTCTTGTTTTAAATGACTAGAAGTCTAAAAATCTACTAACCGTCACATATTTCAGAATTTTTCTTTTTCATGACTAGTAGTCTAAACACCTACTAACCGTCATTTATTTCACCATCTTTTTTCACATGACTAATAGTCTAAAAACCGAATAACCGTCATGTGTTTCGCTATTTTATTCGTATGACTTGTACAAACAAGCAAACATCGATTTGAGACAAAAGAACGTTTCGATCTATTACGTTCACTTTATCTCAATTTCAAACTATTCTTTTGACTTCACTATCCCAATTTCACACTTTAAAAGTTCCTATCACTTAGTTATCAGTAGTGTCTTTTCATCAACTAGAAATGACGATTCTATTTTCACATGACTAGTAGTCTACAAACCTACTAACCGTCATGTGTTTCACTATTTTTATTTATATGACTAGTAGAAACAAGTAACATCGATTTGAGACAAAAAGCAATTTTTGATCCATTACGTGCATTTTAATCCTTACGAAACCGAATAAAATCACTATTTTTTCGATTTCGTTATCTTGATTGCAGACTTTAAAAGATCTGATCACTTACTGATTAGTAGTCTTTTCATCTAGAAGAAATCACAATTCTCTTTTCACATGACTAGTAGTCCAAACACCTACTAACCGTCATGCGTTTTACAATCTTTCTTCATATGACTAATAGTCTTAAACCTACTAACCGTCATGTGTTTAACAATTTTTTTTTGCATGACTATTAGTCTAAACAACTACTAACCGCGATTTGTTTCACGATCTTTTCTTCACAAGACTAATAGTCTAAAAACCTACTAACCGTCATGTGTTTAACCATCTATACTTCACATGACTAGTAGTCTAAACGCCTACTAACCGTCATGTGGTTAACCATCTTTTCTTCAGATGACTAGTAGTCTAAACGCCTACTATCCGTCATGTGTTTCACCGTCTTGTTTTAAATGACTAGAAGTCTAAAAATCTACTAACCGTCACGTATTTCAGAATTTTTCTTTTTCATGACTAGTAGTCCAAACACCTACTAACCGTCATTTATTTCACCATCTTTTTTCACATGGCTAATAGTCTTAAAACCAAATAACCGTCATGTGTTTCGCTATTTTATTCGTATGACTTGTACAAACAAGCAAACATCGATTTGAGACAAAAGAACGTTTCGATCTATTACGTTCACTTTATCTCAATTTCCAACTATTCTTTTGACTTCGTTATCTCAATTTCACACTTTAAAAGTTCCTATCACTTAGTTATCAGTAGTGTCTTTTCATCAACTAGAAATGACGATTCTCTTTTTCCATGACTAGTAGTCTACAAACCTACTAACCGTCATGTGTTTCACTATTTTTATTTATATGACTAGTAGAAACAAGTAACATCGATTTGAGACAAAAAGCAATTTTTGATCCATTACGTACACTTTAATCCTTACGAAACCGGATAAAATCACTATTTTTTCGATTTCGTTATCTTGATTGCAGACTTTAAAAGATCTTATCACTTACTGATTTGTAGTCTTTTCATCTAGAAAAGAAATCACAATTCTCTTTTCACATGACTAGTAGTCCAAACACCTACTAACCGTCATGCATTTTACAATCTTTCTTGACATGACTATTAGTCTAAAACCTACTAACCGTCACGTGTTTCACTTTTTTTTTTAACATGACTATTAGTCTAAACAACTACTAACCGCAATTTGTTTCACGATCTTTTCTTCACAAGACTAATAGTCCAAAAACCTACTAACCGTCATGTGTTTAACCATCTATACTTCACATGACTAGTAGTCTAAACGCCTACTAACCGTCATGTGGTTAACCATCTTTTCTTCAGATGACTAGTAGTCTAAACGCCTACTATCCGTCAAGTGTTTCACCGTCTTGTTTTAAATGACTAGAAGTCTAAAAATCTACTAACCGTCACGTATTTCAGAATTTTTCTTTTTCATGACTAGTAGTCTAAACTCCTACTAACCGTCATTTATTTCACCATCTTTTTTCACATGACTAATAGTCTAAAAACCGAATAACCGTCATGTGTTTCGCTATTTTATTCGTATGACTTGTACAAACAAGCAAACATCGATTTGAGACAAAAGAACGTTTCGATCTATTACGTTCACTTTATCTCAATTTCAAACTATTCTTTTGACTTCGCTATCCCAATTTCACACTTTAAAAGTTCCTATCACTTAGTTATCAGTAGTGTCTTTTCATCAACTAGAAATGACAATTCTATTTTTACATGACTAGTAGTCTACAAACCTACTAACCGTCATGTGTGTCACTATTTTTATTTATATGACTAGTAGAAACAAGTAACATCGATTTGAGACAAAAAGCAATTTTTGATCCATTACGTGCACTTTAATCCTTACGAAACCGAATAAAATCACTATTTTTTCGATTTCGTTATCTTGATTGCAGACTTTAAAAGATCTGATCACTTACTGATTAGTAGTCTTTTCATCTAGAAGAAATCACAATTCTCTTTTCACATGACTAGTAGTCCAAACACCTACTCACCGTCATGCGTTTTACAATCTTTCTTCATATGACTAATAGTCTTAAACCTACTAACCGTCATGTGTTTAACAATTTTTTTTTGCATGACTATTAGTCTAAACAACTACTAACCGCGATTTGTTTCACGATCTTTTCTTCACAAGACTAATAGTCTAAAAACCTACTAACCGTCATGTGTTTAACCATCTATACTTCACATGACTAGTAGTCTAAACGCCTACTAACCGTCATGTGGTTAACCATCTTTTCTTCAGATGACTAGTAGTCTAAACGCCTACTATCCGTCATGTGTTTCACCGTCTTGTTTTAAATGATTAGAAGTCTAAAAATCTACTAACCGTCACGTATTTCAGAATTTTTCTTTTTCATGACTAGTAGTCTAAACACCTACTAACCGTCATTTATTTCACCATTTTTTTTCAAATGGCTAATAGTCTAAAAACCAAATAACCGTCATGTGTTTCGCTATTTTATTCGTATGACTTGTACAAACAAGCATACATCGATTTGAGACAAAAGAACGTTTCGATCTATTACGTTCACTTTATCTCAATTTCAAACTATTCTTCTGACTTCGTTATCTCAATTTCACACTTTAAAAGTTCCTATCACTTAGTTATCAGTAGTGTCTTTTCATCAACTAGAAATGACGATTCTCTTTTTACATGACTAGTAGTCTACAAACCTACTAACCGTCATGTGTTTCACTATTTTTATTTATATGACTAGTAGAAACAAGTAACATCGATTTGAGACAAAAAGCACTTTTTGATCCATTACATACACTTTAATCCTTACGAAACCGAATAAAATCACTATTTTTTCGATTTCGTTATCTTGATTGCAGACTTTAAAAGATCTTATCACTTACTGATTAGTAGTCTTTTCATCTAGAAGAAATCACAATTCTCTTTTCACGTGACTAGTAGTCCAAACACCTACTAACCGTCATGCGTTTTACAATCTTTCTTCATATGACTAATAGTCTTAAACCTACTAACCGTCATGTGTTTAACAATTTTTTTTTACATGACTATTAGTCTAAACAACTACTAACCGCGATTTGTTTCACCATCTTTTCTTCACATGACTAGTAGTCTAAAAAACCTACTAGCCGTCATGTGTTTCACCATCTATACTGTAGAGACTCAAATAATTTTAATTTCTTGAAATGCTTATTAAATGCTAAAATGGGAAATTTATTGAGTTTATTTGAGTTGGGTTAATGTGTTAGGGTTGTTATTTGAGGAAGTGTAAGTGTAATTTGTAAATATACTAGTATATATAGAGAGATGTGTATGTAGGAGATTAAAATCCCAAAGCTTGCTCTCTCTCATCTCCCGATCTCTCACTCTCTCTCTCTCTCGGCGTCTTTCTCTCTCTCTCCTCCTTACTCAAAAATCTACCAAAACAACTTCAACCCTCCATCAATAAACCCCCAAACCCTCACCTCTTAGTGCATTGGAGCTCGTATTGCGTTCGTAGGAGCTCGGTGTCTCGTATTTGGCTCGGTGTTGATTTTGGAGGTCGAGGCCCGATCTCTCTTCGTGTTTGCTCTCCAACTTCGAGGTAGGGATTTCTAACTTTCTTTATATGTTTATGAGTTGATTCGGTGTCCAAAACTTGCCTTGGATCTCTGTTTGGAAGCCTTGGGTTTGCCCTTGAAATCTGTCAAATCGTGCTGAAAATCCCAAGAGCTACATGTAGCACTTTTACCCCGCTACATGTAGCAAACCCAGATTTCTTCAATTTAGTTCATTGGCTACATGTAGCGCCCTTAATCTGCTACATGTACCAAACTCCAAAATTTATTTTCTGATCGCTGGATGCATGTACCAGCTTTACCCCACTACATGTAGCAAACTCAGATTGTACCTTTTATTCATTGGCTACATGTAGCACCTTTACCTAGCTACATGTACCAAAATGGAAATTTTTGGAAAGTTTCTCCTTCCATGGTTTGGACCCCCGAACACTTCTAATACCTTTTAAACGTCTTCAAATCACCTCTAAGCTTGATTGCTCGTGTTCCGATGATTCGTTGATCATACCCGCTCCTTTGGCTCTCGTCGTAGAAAAAGGAAAGTGTAGAATTAGATGAATATGATACTCGTACCTTATTTATGCATTTGGTTGATTGTAGTAGATGTTATGTCATGTCTCAACAAACGATATAGACTTGTTAAGTGCTATGACGTGATGTGGTGATTGCTGGAATGGAAAAACGTATCGTAGAACCGTTATTGAACATCGTAGGCTACACTAGGTGTATCGAGGGATGTATAGTTGGTTGATGTGAGTTTGTCTAATAGTCCAAATGATAATAGGGACATTTGTGTCTTCACGACTCGTCTCGTTGACCTTTTTAGGTTCCTTTGGCGCTCGTTCTATAAGATCCTCGTTTAGAACCTAGTGGGTGGGTCGTCGTGAGTTATTTTGTGGGTTCGGTACGTGACGAAGGGCATCGTGATACACTTGGAGGAGTAAGTGATCTTAGGGTATTGATCAATGTACGATGTGACATGCTTACGAGTTGTATCACAGTGAATTTGGAAAATGTTATCCGCTTATATATTGAACGATGTTTGGTGTGCATGATTGAATTGAGAATTCGAACGGAGGGTCCCGCAACTCAAGGTGTGGTAATGCGAGGACTCTAAAGGGCCCGCAACGCAAGGTGTGGTAATGCAGAAACCCAGGTGGAGAGAATTCACCGTAACGCAAGGTGTGGTAATACGGTTGAATGTCTCGCATGATGAAGGAAGTCATGATTGGTTATAGAAGTTCGTATTGTTGTTTGAGATGTTTGTTGCCTGAGATTGTAATTGTTGAAAATGGGAGCAAATGATTGATTTCATCAAAATTCTGAAAAGGAAGAAATTTGGTTTTGGCAAAAGGATTTTTATGAAAATCCTCCGGCTATTCTCGAGCGAATCAACGGTTTCCGGTATTTGGGCACAAATCAACGGATTCTGGCATTCAAGTGAATCAACGGAGCTTGACCCATTAAGGTCGAGAGTTTTCTCAAAAATATTTTGGTAAATCAAAAAGGAATGTTTTTGTGAAAGAGATTTGATGGTAAATGGGAAAAGAAGAGGAAGTTAAGTGTGGCATTCACTTGAGAAATCTTAAAATGGTTCGTGAAATAGTCTTGGGTTATTAGATTGATATGTGCGCAATGTTGCTCCTAGCTGATGTACGAAATGTTAAGGGATAGCTTTAAGAAGTATTGAATCCAGTAGTCATTGTCCTTCGATTCATCGTAGTGCCCCTTTATTTCTCATGTTCACTTATTGAACTTCACTCACGCTTGGTGCATGTTACTTCGCATTTTCATATAGTTTGAGTATAGATTTTCCTACTGGGCTAGTGTACCTCAACAAAATCCTTCTTTTCAGGTTCTAGCGTCGGACAATAGATTTCATGCCATGATGTGCTTGGACACGAAGATTTTAGAATCCAACTTGACTTAGTTATTCACTCATCTTTTAATAGACTTGCTTTTGATTAAAGATGGTCTTGTAACTAATTTTCATTTGAATTATCTTTTCACTCAAGTTGAAATGTTCTAAGTACTTTGCACTTGTATTTGACTCAATTTGAGCCATGGAGCCAAAGTTGTATTTTTTTTTAAATTGGGAACTTGATTTGTAATTAAACAGGAGGGAAAACTCATTTTGGTCATTATTAGCCGCATGTGAGGATTAGTTATCGAAATGATCTATTTATTTAAGTTTAAAATCCAGGTCGTGACATATACTTCACATGACTAGTAGTCTAAACACCTACTAACCGTCATGTGTTTCACCATCTTTTCTTCACATGACTAGTAGTCTAAACGTCTACTACCCATCATGTGTTTCACCATCTTTTTTTAAATGACTAGTAGTCTAAAAATCTACTAACCGTCACGTATTTCACAATTTTTCTTTTTCATGACTAGTAGTCTAAACACCCACTAACCGTCATATATTTCACCATCCTTTTTCACATGACTAATAGTCTAAAAACCAAATGACCGTCATGTGTTTCGCTATTTTATTCGTATGACTAGTACAAACAAGCAAAAATCAAATTGAGGCAAAAGAACGTTTCGACCTATTAGGTTAACTGTATCTCAATTTCAAACTATTCTTTTGACTTCGTTATCTCAATTTCACACTTTAAAAGTTCCTATCACTTTGTCACGACCCAAAACATACCTTGGAAGTCATGACCGGCCAAGCGGGTGTTAAGCCGCCGAAGGCCTGCTCATATACTAGTTTAGGGATTTCTAACGTCATCGTCTTTTTAAACAATAGAATTCAAGTATACGGAAGCGTAGAATAAATAAGATAATCCCAGAGCTTCTAAGTGTACAAGTATAATAATTACAAACCATTAGACACCACTTGATTCTCCACGATTATTCTAGCACTTCATTCAGTCCACAACTTGCTATCTACCTTAACCTGAAAAGTTGGAAAAGGTTTTCATAAGCCGAAGCTCGGGTGAGAAACGTATACCAAAATTACAAGTTTAACCATGGAAATACGCCACATTATAAAACATTTCAAAGCAATAATCCAAATATTTCATTGTACATCTAGTACATGCATTTTAGCCCATAAGCTCATTTCTTCGGTCCAAGAGATGGACCTTTTTCATTTCATTTCTCTTTCCACTTTTGCACTTTTGAGCGATGATAGCATTCAACGGTATTTTTGCCAGTCGGTTGGGGAGCGACCCCATTGAAGAGTGGTAAGATATCATTACCCGGTGATGCCTGGCTGCATCTCCTACCTTATTACTTCACGCCACTAGTATCTTTCCCCGTCCCCTAGCGCTCGGGACACCGTTTGAATGAATCATATTATCACGAGCATGTACTAACAAGAAGTAAAATTCAAGTTCCCAAAACATATTGCCATGGTCTAATTCAACTAAAACTCATAAGATTTAATAAACAGACCATCGCATGTATTTTTTTATTCAACGTCACCAATTAAACCAAGTAAGAGGATCGAATTCCACACCTTTCAGCGAAAACAAGCAATGACATTTTATCCCAAAAATTTAGAAATAAATACATGTAACCAAGGTATGCGTAACTCACCAAAAAGTAGCGTTTAGCTTTAACACGCGATCACTTCACTCCACAGTACTTGCACCTGAACACATAATTATCGTGACAATTACTCACAAAATCACCTTTACTACCAACTTAGCCAAAACTAGAATAGTATCGTTTTTATAACTTAGTTCAACCATCTTCCATGTAATCCATTTTAGGACAAAATTCCCAAGTTAAAGCTATTTTCCCGTGTTCCAAGCTCGGGGTCATACTGTCATAGCTAGAAGGCTAGGGTTGAATTGTGTTTTCTTTAATAGAGCAGGGGTTGCAATAGGATTTCTGGGAAAACCCCAAATTCGCTTCAGTTAACTCAGTCAATATTTTTGTTTCCGGCTTCGACAGCCAGCAACGATAGGGTAATCAATACAGGCGCCTAGATTTCTAATACGTCAGTTAATTATTGGTAATTTGGTGTCAATCATGTCGAGTCGTGACTTCGAAATTTACCGGAAAGAGGGGTTTTATGTTTTGAGCAGATGGCGGAGAGAACCCGAGAGAAAGCGAGGAGTGCGGTGGAGGAGCGATGGGTTCGCGGTGTTGTGCGTGATTTGTGTGCCTGTACTAATCACTCTATTTCCTAAGGTAGATACATGAAATACAAATTTTAATGTAAATTAGAGAGAGAAAGTCAGATTACCAGAAGAGAGGGAAAAAAAAAAGGAGTTCGGCAATGGAGTCTTCCGACGAGCGGTGTGTTCAACGGGGTAGTAGTCGACTACAGGAGTCGCTCTAGCTGCTGCTGCTTCTTTTTTTTTCTTTTCTTCCTTTGCTTTGTACAACCAATAGCACTTATTAATTCCCCTTTTGTCTGGTACTGTATATGAAACGGTGGAATGGTGAAACAGGTTAAGGGATTACACCTGTTCCCTCCCTTAAATGACACGGCGTATCACACACCTGATGTGTCAGGACTCGTAATTTCGAAATTTTTTTTTTTAAAAGGTTTATTAAAATTAGAAATTTAAGGAAAATACGGAAATTTTTAAGTTTATTTGATTTTGGGGTTAATATGAGAAGATTGTTAGTGGAGGGAGTGCAAGTGTGAGTTGTGTGTGTGTGAGTATATAAAAGAAGGTGTGTGTGTGTGTGTAGGGGATTAAAAATTCCCATTTTACTTTTCTCTCTCTCTCTCCCGACCTCTCCCTCATCTCTCGGCTCTCACTCTCTCTCACTCACTCTCCCACGAAATCAACCCTAAACCTACAAAACCCAACCTCCAATGCTTCCTCCCTTCACATATTTCGGTTCGTATTCCGTCGGTTTGAGCTCGGAGGAGGTGCATTCCGTTTGAATCCGAAGATTGGAGCTAGGACTTGAAAATCATTTGGTTTTCGTTCTTGAATTTTGAGGTAGGGGGTTCTAACTCTCAATATATGTAAATGACTTGTTTCTTGTAGCTTGATTCTTGCCTTTGATCGTGGTTATTGTTGTTGATGTTGTTGTGGCTGAAAAAGCCATCTTTGTCTGTCAAAAATCTGCTCGAAAGCCGTTGTTATCGATAACATTTTCATTGTTATCGATAACACCTTGTCCTAAAACCCAGAAAACCCACTGTTATCGATACCCTCAGCATTTGTTATCGATACCCTTGCGTCTGGAGTGACCCTAACCCATGAGTTATCGATACCTTTTTTGTTGTTATCGATAACACCGTGATTTACTTTATCCCGATCATATAGTTATCGATACATTCATCCTTCATTATCGATAACATATTGAAATGGCCTTGCTTTGCCAATTCTGATTTTTTTTTTCCCCATTTCTTTAACTTGGGCACCAATTACTCCTAGCCTAATTAAAGGCTATCCTAATGATCCAAGCTTAATCACTATTGCCTTGTGACACCATTGAATAACTCCATGATCTCAATGCTCAGTCATACATGATTTTTTTTCCGAAATTTACTTTTTGTCCATATCAAAGTTACATTTGAAGTAATATTATCGTGATGGTTAAAGGATTTGAAAAATTACGAACACGACGAGAACGTATCGTAGAATTTATGAGTGCCGTAGGGTGTTCGAATATCGTGGTGGGCATAAATGGTAGATGGGAGCGGCATAATGACTTTAAGGGTAAGGTAGTAACTTGTATCTTCACAACTTGTTGAACCACTCGATCGTCCTTGGTACACTTATTATGGGATTCAAGTATAGGAATTACTAGGTCGGATACTTTGGAAACTGCGTGTGAGTAGCACGTTGCGTAGGTGTGGGGATATAATTGGAGGTATGGTGTGGACATGTGTATTAGTCTATAAGCGATACGGTTGATTGTTGGCCTTGTAGCGCCATGTGATTTATTGAATGATTCTTGGATTCGATTGAGTGATTTGACGTTCGTGAAATGGAAGTGGAATGAACGTGGATAACAAGTGGATAGAGTATCGTAGGATTGTATATAAATGGGCTTAGTACGTCATGTGCGATGTGGATATGTTAATTAACGAATAGGCATGAACATATGTGTTTATAGATGTATATAATGGTTGGTTGAAGGATTGTGGTACAATCGATAGATGGATGATGAAGTTGATTATGAAATGGTGGAGGGTCGGTTAAGCGATGTGCGTTTCCGCTAACCAATGTCTATTGTTATTAAGGGAATAGACTCGGGGTGACCCTGCGCTCGAGGGAACAGACCCGAGGTGACCCAAATGATTGTTACTGATGCGGGAAAAGACTCGGGGTGATCCTACGCTCGAGGAGATAGATCCGAGGTGACCCCAAACTAGTATTATCAAGGGAATAGACTCGGGGTGACCCTGCGCTCGAGGGAAATAGACCCGAGGTGACCCTAGTGTTCATCGAAAGAATATATCTGATTAAAGAAAAGAAAGATTCTATGATGAAGGGATTGAATAATGATGATTGTAGACTCGAGGAAGACTGTAGTATCGTATGTAGGACAATAGAATGATTCGGAATTGGTTATAGACTAAAGTGGATTAACGTAAACTTATCGATGTATCTAGTCGGAGGAGTGAACGGCTAGTGACTTTCCGGTGAGGCCTAGGACCTTTGATCTAAGAGTATAACTCGGTGGTAATCATTCGAACTTTGGGTGTATCCATCAATATTCATTCACTCACTCATTCATGGTGCATGACTCATTTCATTTTCATATAGTTTGAGCATAGAACTCTCTACTAAGCACGTGTTTTGCTCAACCCTATCCTTCTTTCAGGTACTCAAGGAGATGGCGACACGAAGTGCTTGGCGTGCATTTGACATCATTCGTTTCAAAGCTAAAACAGGATATCACTTGGGCATCTTTTTGTAAAACTCTTGGGAATGTAATATTAATTTCTATTATGAATATCATTTGAATCTTCGAGTTTGATAAGAAACTTTGAATTTAAGTAGCAATCATGGGAATGAACCTTGATTTTGGGGTATTATCTGTATTATTGCGAGGAATTGTTATTCAGAAAATCTTTATGCTTTATATTAAAAAAATCGAGGGCATGACATGATGAGCGCGACTTCAATCCGTACGCGTTCAGATTTCAATCTCCGAAAAATCTCAAAAATTCAACATAGACTAATAAAAATATGAGGACTATCGTGGTGGTGTCCGACTTTTAAGGAAAAATCCCGACTTCGGGTAACTCTTACCATGTAACAGATGTAACTCAATTGCCACATAGTAGTTACAAAATTAAATCAGAGTTCACGCATTCATTCGGGTCACGATACACTTCGCGTAGCCTAACTTACTATTAGAATTAAATTAGAGGGTCGAGTTCCTATTCGGATCACGTGACTAGAGTTTTAAAAGTCAGAATTTTACATTTCTCCCCACCTTAGGAAGTTTGGTCCTCCAAACTTGATTATAGCTGATAATAATCGAGTAAGCAATGCGTCTTCCCAAAGCTTGAGTAGCATTTTTTTTTCTTTCCCGTTTTGCGTCATCAGATTTCGTGTATCTTGATCAGAGGTGGTAGAACACGTTGGTCACATTTGGTAGACTTGTTCCTCGTATGCTATCTCCTTCCCAATCGTTGCTCTTTATGAGGCATATTGAGATTCTGCAAACACTTTACGTATAAAGCTTTGAAGGATGTCTGGCTTACGCTTGTCTGATAACTACTACTGATGTAGGCGAATTCTGCTGATAGTAGATGCTGCCCTTGACTTGAAAATCTTCAAATAAACTTGCATCGATCATGTCTTCTAGAGTCAGAATCATTTGCTCAAAAGTGATGAAAATTTCCTAAGTCTGGACTCAAATTCTAGATGTCAATATTCATAAAATTACTTGGGCATGGAGTCAAAAGGTTGAGGTAGAGAGTAGTTAGTCTTTTAAGCAAAAAGTTACATATAATATTTATTGCAAGGAAATTTTTTTTTCTATTGTCGCTTGAATTATCATCACATATAGGTGATCACTTTCCCATTCTTCATCAATATGCTTCCCATGCCTTGTCATTGAGCCCAAATCTTTCTGTCCTATCCGGAGAACGGGAATTCAAGCCATCGTATGCATCTACTTCAGTTTTAGATGTTCCTTTCGTATTTCTCTATCGAGATCTTTGCTTGTCAGCTTTGATAATGATGGTACCCTCTAGAAGTAAGCTCTAAAAACTAGTCAACACAGTCTAAGAAAAATACAACTTCTTCTGAAAGAGAACCTTGACCTCTTCATACACGACCAATTATTCCCTATATCAACTTGCTTGAAACGTTCCAAAAGTCGTTGAGTCAAAAGTCGTTGAGTCAATTACTGTTTCGTAACAGATGGAAATCCAAGGAAAAGGATTCATAATCAGCTTGAACATTAACAAGTTCCAAGGAGTAGAAGAAGCATTTAGATTGATCAAATAAGGCACCATTTAGAACAACAAATCTGAGCATATAACAAATTTGGAGATCAAGGAAATTCTGAGCTTTCTTACAACACATTCCTTTTTGAATTGTTCGAACAGGAATTGGGTTCAAAAGCAAGGGGCATGGAAGAAGAAAATGAACAATTATTGTTTCGTGCATTCAATGAACCCACATAAGTCGAATGAAACCAAGTTTACAAAAGATTTTGAAAGGAGCTGAAAATAGAATTGCACAGAGTCTAGAAATTAATCAAGTTACTCATATGCACATCTTAGAAAATATAACAAGGGCTGAATAGAAGAATTTCCGAGGTTTTACCATTAGGATTCAAAGCAAACGGAACAAAGTTATACAAAGGCTCAAAAGAAGACCAAAAGGGCTAATAGAATCAAAGTTTCACAACAGAGTTCAAAAGAATACCACATGAAGCAATAGAATCAAAGTTTCACAACATAATTCAAAAGAAGTTGAGAATGGAATTTATTGGGAGTTTAGAGACAAATCTAGATACTTTTCTTGAAATTGCGTCGGCCTAACGCATTTCAAACCAAACATCTTAGATTAGTCGTCTAATAAGGCAGAAATATAATTTGGAGAACAATAATCAGTGCTCAAGGGCTATACGGGACAGTCAGAGAGCGATAGCTTTCATCTTGCAATGTGAGAGCTGCGAACAATTATTGGAGTTCAAACTTCAAACAATCGATGGAACAATTCTCCTATTTCATTCTAGAATAAAGAACAGCAGTAGAGATAATTACTTTCAAGAAGGTGGAGGCAATGAGTACGATTCAGATTCATTTGGTTCACGCTCAATTATAAGAAGTCCAATAGAGAATCAATGATAAGAAATAGGCAATGCTGATTCGAAATGTGCTCATCAAGTTCATATTTGATCACAAGAACACAAAGGAAGGAGCGAAGCCAATGAAACAAATGAGACTCATCAATCAAGAGAAATATTGTATGTCACCAAAAAGATCGAACAAAAATATCTTATGTCAAGAGGACTTCTAACAATGTTGACACAATAAGAGTCAAGTAAATAGGCTTCATCTATAATGAGTGCGATTTAATAGCTCTAGATTCTTGGACAGGTACACTTGATAGCCACGCTTCCACTGCGCACTCTGATTATCTTTCTCCCAAGTTGTTTCTTCTCCCTTTTTTATTTTTTTTTAAGGTATAGTTTACTCAGGTCATCTCATATGAGAATTTAGCATCCTATCCCATGCCTTCCGTTAGATATAAAATAAAGTCTTAACGTTGACTACTTTCTAGGACCCGCATCTCATAATTTCACACACTCTATTCCTTGCTTTTTATGTAATTTGTGACTACATTTTAACAATTCACATCACCCATATTCACTAGAGCATCCTTCCATATAGAGTGTTGGGTCTGAGATCATTATTAAACAAAGGCACGATGCCATTTAGAGTCCAAAAGGAATTCCTCAGTGCCATTCTCGTTAATTCTCAATCTACTTGGTAGTTTGACATCAATTCTTGTCTATTTCAAGACATTATCTCTAAATTCAAGATCAACTTAAAGGTAGAACAAAAAGAACACTAAGGCACAAAAGTTGGTGCAACTATTGTGTAGGTGACTCTTAAAGCTCTGGGTTTTAAGAAATCCGTAAACTAATGCTCTGATACCACTTCTGTCATGACCCAAAACATACCTTGGAAGTCATGACCGGCCAAGCGGGTGTTAAGCCGCCGAAGGCCTGCTCATATACTAGTTTAGGGATTTCTAACGTCATCGTCTTTTTAAACAATAGAATTCAAGTATGCGGAAGCGTAGAATAAATAAGATAATCCCAAAGCTTCTAAGTGTACAAGTATAATAATTACAAACCATTAGACACCACTTGATTCTCCACGATTATTCTAGCACTTCATTCAGTCCACAACTTGCTATCTACCTTAACCTGAAAAGTTGGAAAAGGTTTTCATAAGCTGAAGCTCGGGTGAGAAACGTATACCAAAATTACAAGTTTGACCATGGAAATACGCCACATTATAAAACATTTCAAAGCAATAATCCAAATATTTCATTGTACATCTAGTACATGCATTTTAGCCCATAAGCTCATTTCTTCGGTCCAAGAGATGGACCTTTTTCATTTCATTTCTCTTTCCACTTTTGCACTTTTGAGCGATGATAGCATTCAACGGTATTTTTGCCAGTCGGTTGGGGAGCGACCCCATTGAAGAGTGGTAAGATATCATTACCCGGTGATGCCTAGCTGCATCTCCTACCTTATTACTTCACGCCACTAGTATCTTTCCCCGTCCCCTAGCGCTCGGGACACCGTTTTAATGAATCATATTATCACGAGCATGTACTAACAAGAAGTAAAATTCAAGTTCCCAAAACATATTGCCATGGTCTAATTCAACTAAAACTCATAAGATTTAATAAACAGACCATCGCATGTATTTTTTTATTCAACGTCACCAATTAAACCAAGTAAGAGGATCGAATTCCACACCTTTCAACGAAAACAAGCAATGACATTTTATCCCAAAAATTTAGAAATAAATACATGTAACCAAGGTATGCGTAACTCACCAAAAAGTAGCGTTTAGCTTTAACACGCGATCACTTCACTCCACAGTACTTGCACCTAAACACATAATTATCGTGACAATTACTCACAAAATCACCTTTACTACCAGCTTAGCCAAAACTAGAATAGTATCGTTTTTATAACTTAGTTCAGCCATCTTCCATGTAATCCATTTTAGGACAAAATTCCCAAGTTAAAGCTATTTTCCCATGTTCCAAGCTCGGGGTCATACTGTCATAACTAGAAGGCTAGGGTTGAATTGTGTTTTCTTTAATAGAGCAGGGGTTGCAATAGGATTTCTGGGAAAACCCCAAATTCGCTTCAGTTAACTCAGTCAATATTTTTGTTTCCGGCTTCGACGACTAGCAACGATAGGGTAATCAATATAGGCGCCTAAATTTCTAATACTTCAGTTAATTATTGGTAATTTGGTGTCAATCATGTCGAGTCGTGACTCCGAAATTTACCGGAAAGAGGGGTTTTATGTTTTGAGCAGATGGCGGAGAGAACCCGAGAGAAAGCGAGGAGTGCGGCGGAGGAGCGATGGGTTCGCGGTGTTGTGCGTGATTTGTGTGTCCTGTACTAATCACTCTATTTCCTAAGGTAGATAAATGAAATACACATTTTAATGTAAATTAGAGAGAGAAAGTCATATTACCAGAAGAGAGAAAAAAAAAAAAGGAGTTCGGCAATGGAGTCTTCCGACGAGCGGTGTGTTCAACGGGGTAGTAGTCGACTACAGGAGTCACTCTAGCTGCTGCTGCTTCTTTTTTTTTCTTTTCTTCCTTTGCTTTGTACAACCAATAGCACTTATTAATTCCCCTTTTGTCTGGTACTGTATATGAAACGGTGGAATGGTGAAACAGGTTAAGGGATTACACCTGTTCCCTCCCTTAAATGACACGGCGTATCACACACCTGATGAGCGCGACTTCAATCCGTACGCGTTCAGATTTCAATCTCCGAAAAATCTCAAAAATTCAACATAGACTAATAAAAATATGAGGACTATCGTGGTGGTGTCCGACTTTTAAGGAAAAATCCCGACTTCGGGTAACTCGTACCATGTAACAGATGTAACTCAATTGCCACATAGTAGTTACAAAATTAAATCAGAGTTCACGCATTCATTCGGATCACGACACACTTCGCGTAGCCTAACTTACTATTAGAATTAAATTAGAGGGTCGAGTTCCTATTCGGATCACGTGACTAGAGTTTTAAAAGTCAGAATTTTACACACTTAGTTATCTGTAGTGTCTTTTCATCAACTAGAAATGACGATTCTCTTTTTACATGACTAGTAGTCTACAAACCTACTAACCGTCATTGTTACACTATTTTTATTTGTATGACTAGTAGAAACAAGTAACATCGATTTGAGACAAAAAGCAATTTTTGATCCATTACGTACACTTTAATCCTTACGAAACCGAATAAAATCACCATGTTTTCAATTTCGTTATCTCGATTGCAGAATTTCAAAGATCTTATTACTTACTGATTAGTATTTTTTCATCTAGAAGAAATCACAATTCTCTATTCACATGACTAGTAGTCCAAACAGCTACTAACCGTCATGCGTTTCACAATCTTTCTTCACATGACTAGTAGTCTAAAAATCTATAACCGTCACGTTTTTCTTTATTTTTTTTTCATGACTATTAGTTTAAACAACTACTAACCGCAATTTGTTTCACCATCTTTTCTTCACATGACTAGTAGTCTTAAAACCTACTAACCGTCATGTGTTTCACCATCTATACTTCACATGACTAGTAGTCAAAACACCTACTATCCGTCATGTGTTTCAGTATCTTATTTTAAATGACTAGTAGTCTAAAAATCTACTAACCGTCACGTATTTAACTAATTTTTATTTTGCATGACTAGTAGTCTAAAGACCTACTAACCGTCATGTATTTCGCCATCTTTTTACACATGAATAATAGTATAAAAACCAAATTACCGTCATGTGTTTCGCTTTTTTTATTTGTATGAATAGTAGAAACAAGTAACATCGATTTGAGACAAAAAGCAATTTTTGATCCATTACGTACACTTTAATCCTTACGAAACCGAATAAAATTACTACTTTTTCGATTTCGTTATCACGATTGCAAACTTTCAAAGATCTTATCACTTACTGATTAGTAGTCTTTTCATCTACAAGAAATCACAATTCTCTTTTCACATAACTAGTAGTCAAAATACCTACTAACTGTCAAGTGTTTCACAATTTTTCTTCACATGACTAGCAGTCTAAAAACTTACTAACCGTCATGTGTTTCACTATTTTTTTGTTACATGACCATTTGTCTAAAAAACTACTAACCGCGATTTATTTCACCATCTTTTCTTCATATGACTAGTAGTCTAAAAACATAGTAACCGTCATGTGTTTCACCATCCTTACTTCACATGACTAGTAGTCTAAATACCTAATAACCGTCATGTGTTTCACCATCTTTTCTCTACACGACAAGTACTCTAAAAACCTACTATCCGTCATGGGTTTTACCATCTTTTTTCCATAACCAGTAGTCTAAAAACCTACTAACCATTATGTACTTCACAGTTTTTCTTTTGCATGACTTGTAGTTTAAACACCTACTAACCGTCATGTATTTCACCATCTTTTTTCACATTACTAATAGTCTAAAAACCAAATAACCGTCATGTGTTTCGCCATTTTATTCGTATGACTAGTAGAAATTAGTAACATTATTTGAGACAAAAAGTAATTTTTGATCCATTACGCACACTTTAATCCTCGCGAAATCGAATAAAATCACTATTTTTTCGATTTCGTTATCTCAATTGCAAATTTTAAAAGATCTTATCACTTACTGATTAGTAGTCATTTCATCTAGAAGAAATCACAATTCTCTTTTCACATGACTAGTAGTCCAAACACCTACTAACCGTCATGCATTTTACAATCTTTCTTCACATGACTAATAGTCTAAAACCTACTAACCGTCACGTGTTCCACTTTTTTTTTTACATGACTATTAGTCTAAACAACTACTAACCGTGATTTGTTTCACCATCTTTTCTTCACACGACTAGCAGTCTAAAAACCTGGTAACCGTCATGTGTTTCACCATCTATACTTCACATGACTAGTAGTCTAAACACCTACTAACCGTCATGTGTTTCACCATCTTTTTTTCACATGACTAGTAGTCTAAACGTCTACTATCCGTCATGTGTTTCACCATCTTTTTTTATATGACTAGCAGTCTAAAAATCTACTAACCGTCACGTATTTCACCATTTTTCTTTTTCATGACTAGTAGTGTGAACACTTATTAACCATCATATATTTCACCATCTATTTTTCACATGACTAATAGTGTAAAAACCAAATGACCGTCTTGTGTTTCACTATTTTATTCGTATGACTAGTACAAACAAGCAAAATCGATTTGAGACAAAAAGCACATTTCGAACTATTACGTATATTTAATCTCAATTTCACACTATTCTTTCAATTTCGTTATGTCAATTGCACACTTTCAAATTTCTTATCACTTAGTTATCAATAGTGTCTTTTCATCAACTAGAAACGACGATTCTCTTTCTACATGACTAGTAGTCTACAAACCTACTAACCGTCATGTGTTTCACTATTTTTATTTGTATGACTAGTAGAAAAAAGTAACATCGATTTGAGTCAAAAAGCAATCTTTGATCCATTACATACACTTTAATCCTTACGAAACCGAATAAAATCACTGTTTTTTCGATTTCGTTATCTCGATCGCAGACTTTAAAAGATCTAATCACTTACTGATTAGTAATCTTTTCATCTACAAGAAATCACAATTCTCTTTTCACATAACTAGTAGTCAAAACACCTACTAACCGTCAAGCGTTTCACAATCTCTCTTCACATGACTAGTAGTCTAAAACCTACTAACCGTCATGTGTTTCACTATTTTTTTTACATGACTATTTGTCTAAAAAACTACTAACCGCGATTTATTTCACCATCTTTTCTTCACATGACTAGTATTCTAAAAACATAGTAACCGTCATTTGTTTCACCATCCTTACTTCACATGACTAGTAGTCTAAACACCTACTAACCGTCATGTATTTCACCATCTTTTTTCACATTACTAATAGTCTAAAAACCAAATAACCATCATGTGTTTCGCTATTTTATTCGTATGACTAGTAGAAATTAGTAACATCATTTGAGACAAAAAGTAATTTTTGATCCATTACGCACACTTTAATCCTTGCGAAACCGAATAAAATCACTATTTTTTCGATTTCGTTATCTCAATTGCAGACTTTCAAAGATCTTATCACTTACTGATTAGTAGTCTTTACATCTAGAACAAATCACAATTCTCGTTTCACATGACTAGTAGTCCAAACATCTACTAACCGTCATGCGTTTTACAATCTTTCTTCACATGACTAATTGTCTAAAACCTACTAACCGTCACGTGTTTCACTATTTTTTTTTACATGACTATTAGTCTAAACAACTACTAACCGCGATTTGTTTCACCATCTTTTCTTCACATGACTAGCAGTCTAAAAACCTGGTAATCGTCATGTGTTTCACCATCTATACTTCACATGACTAGTAGTCTAAACACCTACTAACCGTCATGTGTTTCACCATCTTTTTTTTCACATGACTAGTAGTCTAAACGTCTACTATCCGTCATGTGTTTCACCATCTTTTTTTAAATGACTAGTAGTCTAAAAATCTACTAACCGTCACGTATTTCACAATTTTTCTTTTTCGTGACTAGTATTTTAAACACCTACTAACCGTTATATATTTCACCATCTTTTTTCACTTGACTAATAGTCTAAAAACCAAATAATCGTCATGTGTTTCGCTATTTTATTCGTATGACAAGAACAAACAAGCAAACATCGATTTGAGACAAAAGTACGTTTCGACCTATTACATTCACTCTATCTCAATTTCAAACTATTCTTTTGACTTCGTTATCTCAATTTCACAACTGAAAAGTTGCTATCACTTAGTTATCAGTAGTGTCTTTTCATCAACTAGAAATGACATGTCACGCCCTGGATTTTTACATAATAATAACATTTCTTTTTTAAGGGAAAATCCACCGCGACATACTCATAAGTACCCAAAAGACTTCCTCATATTCATATGCTACGTACAAACAAGTTTTCAAGGATTGCAACAACGACACTCCGGCCCCCAAATAGACAAAGATTAGTCAAAAGATAAGTTAAGTGATTACATTACTTCGAAGTCAATGATTTGAATGAAAGTTACAATTACAACTTTCCAAATGAGAGTTTACAAAACAAAATAGTCTAAGTAATTCTCCAATGTTAGCTTTCAAAAGAAGTTGCATGCACATCAAGCACTCCATGCTAACGTCCTCGAGTTGTACCTAAAAGAATGATTGGGTTGAGCAAAACACGTGCCAAGTAGAGAAGTCTATACTCAAACTATGTGCAAAAGAGGGGATTTGGAACATAAAGGAATGCGGCCTGAACCAAGAAAGGGGAATGAAATAGACACCAACTTCATGCTGGATACTCAAGACTCAAGGAGTACTTCATTATTGCTAGTCAAACTATAAACTTTCCCTTATATTTCCTTTTTATCCATGATTCCATCTCGCACATTTTCGCATTCAAAGAATTACATTCTGGGTCTTAGGGCCCCATATACCCACAATACATTCCGGGTACTCATGACCCCGTACATCTATTTCGCATTCCGGGTCTAAGGGCCCCATATACCCACAATACGTTCCGAGTACTTGTGACCCCGTACATCTATTTCACAGCATTTGTATCGCTTTCCATCCCAAGTGTTCCCAAGACTCTAATTTCTAGAATGTAGATAAGAGTGAGATATCGATGTTAAGCGGACGGTTTACATATTAACTCATACTTCCATATTGTTCCCAAACTCGCTATCCAAAATGATCCCTCATACTACGTGGCATCATGTGTAAACTTATCATATTTCGTTCATGATTTATCCAACTTTTTATTTAGCAATCAACCTCATCGTCACACACAGTGTTCAACAAGTCCTCAACGTCTAATTCGTCATTCCATAGTATCCTTCAATTCACAAACCGCAATATCATACTAAGCAATATATACATCAGACTTGCATCATCATATAAACATGTCTCAAAGCTCCCTTTAATCACTCTAATGCATAAACACCATTTGACATTATTTCAAGTTAACTTCCTACTTTGAATCCTTAAGAATAAGGGCCCGAGGACAAGAGAGTGACTCAAGCAATCATTGAGATACAAGTAACCATGTTAGGAAGTGGTTTGGAAGTGTCGAGGAGGTATTAGAAGTGATCGGGGGTCCAAACCATGGAAGGAGAAACTTTTCAGAAATTCTCAGTTTGGTACATGTAGCAGTTAAAAGGCGCTACATGTACCTAGCGAACAGAACATGAAATATGGGTTTTGGTACATGTAGCAGCTAAAAGTGCTACGTGTATCCAGCGAACAGAAGACACAATCCGAGTTTGGTACATGTAGCAATTAAAGGTGCTACATGTAGCCAGCGAACAAAATTAAAGAAATCTGGGTTTGCTACATGTACCGGGGTAAACACTGGTACATGTAGCACCTGAGTTTTTCAGCACGTTTTGACAGATTTTAAGGGCAAACACAAGGCTTTCAAACAACGATCCCAAGTAAGTTTTGGACACCAAATCAACTCATAAACATATAGAGAAAGTTAGAAATCCCTACCTCAAGTTGAAGAATAAAACCCCAAAAGAGATCGAGCCCTAGCTTCCAAAATCAACACTGAGAGCAATACACCCCCACCGGGCTCTAGCCAACGAAGCACGAGCCCCACAACACACGTAGAAGATGGATTGGAGGTTGGTTTGTGTGGGTTTGGAGTTGTTTTGGTGGAAGCTTGAGTGAGCAATAGAGTGAGAGATAGTCGAGAGAGAGAAGAACGTGGGAGATAGAGAGAAAGTGGAGTTGGGTTATTGATCTCCTACATACACACCTCTCTATATATACTCTAACACATACAAGTTTCTCTTGCACTCCCTCCACTAATAATCCATTCACATTAGTCCTCGAATCAAATAATCTCATCATCTATCACATTTAACCCACAATTTACCATTCATTAAACGTAGGAATTATTTAAACAAAAATTTATGGGTCTATACATGACGATCCTCTTTTTACAAGACTAGTAGTCTACAAACCTACTAACCGTCATGTGTTCCACTATTTTTATTTGTATAACTAGTAGAAAAAAGTAACATCGATTTGAGACAAAAAGCAATCTTTGATCCATTACGTACACTTTAAACCTTACGAAACCGAATAAAATCACTGTTTTTTCGATTTCGTTATCTCGATTGCAGACTTTCAAAGATCTTATCACTTACTGATTAGTAATCTTTTCATCTACAAGAAATCACAATTCTCTTTTCACATAACTAATAGTCAAAACACCTACTAACCGTCAAGCATTTCTCAATCTTTCTTCACATGACTAGCAGTCTAAAAACCTACTAACCGTCATGTGTTTCACTATTTTTTTTTTACATGACTATTTGTCTAAAAAACTACTAACCACGATTTATTTCACCATCTTTTCTTTACATGACTAGTAGTCTAAAAACATACTAACCGTCATGTGTTTCACCATTTTTACTTCACATCACTAGTAGTGTAAACACCTAATAACTGCCATCTATATCACCATCTTTCCTTCACATGACTAGTAGCCTAAACACCTACTATCCGTCATGGGTTTCACCATCTTTTTTCAATAACTAGTAGTCTAAAAACCTACTTACCATCACGTACTTCACAATTTTTCTTTCGCATTACTAGTAGTCTAAACACCTACTAACCGTCATGTATTTCACCATCTTTTTTCACATTACTAATAGTCTAAAAACCAAATAACCGTCATGTGTTTCGCTATTTTTTCATATGACTTGTACAAACAAGCAAACATCTATTTGAGACAAAAAGAACGTTTCGACCAATTATGTTCACTTTATCTCAATTTCAAACTATTCTTTCGACTTCGTTATCTCACTTTCACACTTTCAAAGTTCCTATCACTTAGTTATCAGTAGTGTCTTTTCATCAACTAGAAATGACGATTTTCTTTTAACATGACTAGTAGTCTACAAATGACCTAACCGTCATGTGTTTCACTATTTTTATTTGTATGACAAGTAGAAACAAGTAACATCGATTTGAGACAAAAAGCAATTTTTGATCCATTACGTACACTTTAATCCTTACGAAACCGAATAAAATCACTATTTTTTCGATTTCGTTATCTCGATTGCAGACTTTCAAAGATCTTATCACTTACTGATTAGTAATCTTTTCATCTACAAGAAATCACAATTCTCTTTTCACATAACTAATAGTCAAAACACCTACTAACCGTCAAGCATTTCTCAATCTTTCTTCACATGACTAGCAGTCTAAAAACCTACTAACCGTCATGTGTTTCACTATTTTTTTTTTACATGACTATTTGTCTAAAAAACTACTAACCACGATTTATTTCACCATCTTTTCTTTACATGACTAGTAGTCTAAAAACATACTAACCGTCATGTGTTTCACCATTTTTACTTCACATCACTAGTAGTGTAAACACCTAATAACTGCCATCTATATCACCATCTTTCCTTCACATGACTAGTAGCCTAAACACCTACTATCCGTCATGGGTTTCACCATCTTTTTTCAATAACTAGTAGTCTAAAAACCTACTTACCATCACGTACTTCACAATTTTTCTTTCGCATTACTAGTAGTCTAAACACCTACTAACCGTCATGTATTTCACCATCTTTTTTCACATTACTAATAGTCTAAAAACCAAATAACCGTCATGTGTTTCGCTATTTTTTCATATGACTTGTACAAACAAGCAAACATCTATTTGAGACAAAAAGAACGTTTCGACCAATTATGTTCACTTTATCTCAATTTCAAACTATTCTTTCGACTTCGTTATCTCACTTTCACACTTTCAAAGTTCCTATCACTTAGTTATCAGTAGTGTCTTTTCATCAACTAGAAATGACGATTTTCTTTTAACATGACTAGTAGTCTACAAATGACCTAACCGTCATGTGTTTCACTATTTTTATTTGTATGACAAGTAGAAACAAGTAACATCGATTTGAGACAAAAAGCAATTTTTGATCCATTACGTACACTTTAATCCTTACGAAACCGAATAAAATCACTATTTTTTCGATTTCGTTATCTCGATTGCAGACTTTCAAAGATCTTATCACTTACTGATTCGTAGTCTTTTCATCTACAAGAAATCACAAATCTCTTTCCACATGACTAGTAGTCCAAACACCAACTGACCGTCATGCGTTTTACAATCTTTCTTCACATGACTAGTAGTCTAAAACCTTCTAACCGTCACGTGTTTCACTATTTTTTTTTACATGACTATTAGTCTAAACAACTACTAACCGCGATTTGTTTCACCATCTTTTCTTCACATGACTAGTAGTCTAAAAACCTACTAACCGTCTTGTGTTTCACCATCTATACATCACTTGACTAGTAGTCTAAACACCTACTAACCGTCATGTGTTTCACCATCTTTTTTTCAAATGACTAGTAGTCTAAACGCCTACTATCCGTCATGTGTTTCACCATCTTTTTTTAAATGACTAGTTGTCTAAAAATCTACTAACTGTCACGTATTTCACAATTTTTCTTTTTCATGACTAGTAGTTGAAACACCTACTAACCGTCATGTATTTCACCATCTTTTTTTCACATGACTAATAGTCTAAAAACCGAATGACCGTCTTGTGGTTTGGTATTTTATTCATATGACTAGTACAAACAAGCAACATCGATTTGAGACAAAAAGCACATTTCGACCTATTACGTACACTTTATCTCAATTTCACACTATTCTTCTCATTTCGTTATGTCAATTGCATACTTTCAAAGTTCTTATCACTTAGTTATCAGTAGTGTCTCTTCATCAACTAGAAATGACGATTCTTTTTTTACATGACCGGTAGTCTACAAACCTATTAACCGTCATGTGTTTCACTATTTTTATTTGCTTAACTAGTAGAAAAAAGTAACATCGATTTGAGACAAAAAGTAATTTTTTATCCATTACGTACACTTTAATCCTTACGAAACCGAATAAAATCACTATTTTTTCAATTTCGTTATCTCGATTGCAGATTTTAAAAGATCTGATCAGTTACTGATTACTATTCTTTTTATCTAGAAGACATCACAATTCTTTTTTGACATGACTAGTAGTCCAAACACCTACTAACCGTCACGTGTTTCACTATTTTTTTTTTTACATGACTATTAGTCTAAACAACTACTAACCACGATTTGTTTCACCATCTTTTCTTCACATGACTAGTAGTCTAAAAACCTACTAACCGTCACGTGTTTCACCATCTATACTTCACATGACTAGTAGTCTAAACACCTACTATCCGTCATGTGTTTCACCATCTTTTTTTAAATGACTAGTAGTCTAAAACTCTACTAACCGTCACGTATTTCACAATTTTTTTTCTTTTGCACAACTAGTAATCTAAACACCTACTAACCGTCATGTATTTCACCATCTTTTTTTCACAAGACTAATAGTATAAAAACCAAATGACCGTCATGTGTTTCGCTATTTTATTCGTACGACTAGTACAAACAAGCAACATCGATTTGAGACAAAATGCACATTTCGAACTATTACGTACATTTAATCTCAATTTCACACTATTCTTTCGATTTCGTTATGTCAATTGCACACTTTCAAAGTTCTTATCACTTAATTATCAGTAGTGTCTTTTCATCAACTAAAAATGACGATTCTCTTTTTACATGACTAGTAGTCTACAAACCTACTAACCGTCATGTGTTTCACTATTTTTATTTGTATGACTAGTAGAAACAAGTAACATCGATTTGAGACAAAAAGCAATTTTTGATCCATTACGTACACTTTAATCCTTACGAAACCGAATAAAATCACTATTTCTTCGATTTCGTTATCTCGATGGTAGACTTTCAAAGATCTTATCATTTACTGATTAGTAGTGTTTTCATCTACAAGAAATCACAATTCTCTTTTCACATAACTAGTAATCAAAACACCTACTAATCGTCAAGCGTTTCACAATGTTTCTTCACGTGGCTAGTAGTCTAAAAACCTACTTGTGAGGACCCGTATTTTTTTTGAAATTATTTAAAAGTTTTATAAATGTTAGAAATTGAGGAAAATGTGAAATTTATTGAGTTTATTTGAATTGGGGTTAATGTGTTAGGATTATTATTTGAGGGAGTGCAAGTGTGTTTTGTGTGGGTGCTAGTATATAAGGGTGGGTGTGTGTGTAGGAGATTAAATTCTCTTATCTCACTCTCTCTCCATCTCCCGATCTCCCTCTCTCGGCACACTCTCTCTCTCTCCCTCTCAAACACTCAAAACTCTAACCCTCACTCAAAACCCATGGCAAATAACCTCCGATCCTTCATCCATTCGTGTTGTTGAGCTTGAAATTTTGTGGGTTTCTCTCGGAGGAGGAGTATTCAATCGATTTTGAAGTTTTCGGAATATAGGGCTTGATCAATCGCTTGGGTCTCGATCGAATCACTTGAGGTAGGGATTTCTTACTCTTGTTATGAGTTTATGTGGTTATTATGTGCCTAAATCGTGCCTTATTTCATTGGATTGTGACCTTGTGCTCATTCTTCATTCTCTGCAAAAATCCCTCGCTGTCAGGCATTGGTAGCGCTACCACCTTTTCGAGGTAGCACTACCGTGATTCTTGTTTGCTCTCTGGATTGGTTTGGTAGCGATACCTAGTTTTTAAGGTAGCGATACCTTGACTCAGAAAACTATTGTGAACCACATTGACCATACGTCAATTGTGTTGATCCCCGACCACTTCTAACACTTCCCGAACACATCCTAATCATATCTAAATGTGATTACTTGGGTTCCAATGATTCGTTAATCGCTCCAATCCTTTCGATACTCGTTGAATGCAATCTTAGTGTCGTTATAAATGGAATACGTGTCGTAAGGTTGTTTAAGAGTACGGTAGGCTATGTGGGGCTTTGAGATGAGTATAATAGGTAGATATGAGCTTGCCTAGTGATCCGAAGGGTATCGTAGAAGTTCGTGTCTGTAGAGACCCGTATTTTAATTTCAATAATTTTAATATTCTAATAAGAGTTAGAATTATGGGATAATACGAAATCTTATGTGAATATGTGAATTGGGTTGGATGTGATAGAACTCGAAAGTTAGGGGTGTTAATGCAAAAGTATATGAGTATATATACGGGTGTGTGAGAACCACAAAATCATTTTCCTCACCCTCTCTTCTCACACACAACAGATCTCTCTCTCTCTCTCTCTCCCTCCGTCCGACTCTCTCTCTCTCTCCTCTCTCTATCGGGTCTTACATCCATAGCTCAAACCCATGGAAACCCAGCCTCTCTATGCCGTGTTCTAACTTCCCCGATGTGTGAGTTGCGTTGACTAAGCTTGGAAGGGGTGTATCTCGGTGGATTTCGAGTTTGAAGCCCTGGAGTTCGATTGAGCTTGAGCTTGTGCTTTCGATCTTTGAGGTAGGGAAATCCAACTACTTTTATGTGCTTTTGAGTTAGTGTGATGTGTGGATATTGTGGTTGATCTTACTCTTGTCGATTGTTTGAAGTTTGGCTTTGAAATCCCTTATGTTCGTCACTGTTCTGCACCTAGCCAGACTTGTTCAAGTTTGTTTTTACAGATCTTGCAGAAATTCCCTAGGACTCTACAAAACTCCGTTTTGGTTGATTCTTGCGCCAAAAGTTTCGTGTTTGAGTCTACTATCTAGGAAAAATATGAACAGAAATTCATACTCATAAGTTATGCCCAGAAACGTCCATTAACCAATCTGTATTTCAGATCTGGATGTCCTGTTTTTTGTTCCCAGATAGCAGTTTGTATATTGGGCATAACTCGTTCATGTGATATCTGTTAAATTCGATTCAAATTGCGTTGGACAACTGATTTGATCCTCTACAATTTGGTTTGAATACTTCCTTGTGGATTCTAAGGTTTGGTAGGCCAAGATGGGCTTGAAATCAGTCTGAGAAACTCAAAACACTTGGTTCTTGTGCAATTCGTTAAATTGCTAGAGCTTGCGGACTTGTATTGGTTATTGTGTGAACTAGTAACACTTTATGAATGACGAGTGGTTAATAATGGGAATTACAGTTGAAATGGATAAATGATTGGACTATCTACTAACTTATTGTACGACAACGATATTGGATCCATGCCAAGAGAAATGTGACTTTTAAGACAAGTTGTGTATAGCAAACGACTAATAGTGAAAGTTACGAATGACACGGGTTACGGCTTGGGATAAGTAGTCCTTTGGGTTTCATACATTGAAATTTTATTATATGTTTAGTACTTGTTGGTATACGCTGGTGGTGTGAGGTCCCGAATGCTCGGATTAAAATCGTATGGCAAGGATACGGAAATGAGATGTATGATACATTCAAAATGCTTGATGTAGTGGTACTTCGATAGAAGTAGAAATAGACAAGTGGTGAAGCCATGTGTTGGGTCGTTTTGTTAAGTTCATAAAGTCATACGTAAAAGATGGAATGTGGGTAGAAATGGTATTGATTGGGCGTTAAACTCCTTATTCGGTTTAAACCTTCTTGTTGGTGACTTAGTGAGTTGTGTCTTTATTCATTCATTATACTTTACTCATTTTCATATAAACGTAGCGCCGATTTCTCTACTGGGCTAGTGTAGCTCAACCTAATCTTTTTTTTCCAGGATCAAACGCCGGATAATAGATTGCATGCATTCGTGTGCTTGGACATGAAGACTTTTTGGGAGCTAACCTCGTTTTAGTTACTTAAATATGTTGTAATGACTTTCTTTTGACAAGGATGGATTTGTAACTAATTGTTCTTGAACTATAAAGTTTGTAACTTTCCAAATACGTTCGTATTTGTATTTAAGTTGATTTGGGCCGTGGTGCCAAGGTTGTAATTATTTAAACCTGTGGACTTATTTGTGAAGTTAAACAGTAGGAAAACTCTTTTGGGTAGTATACATTATATGCGAGGATCTTTATTAAAATAGTTTATTTAATTATGTTGAAAATCGAGGGCGTGACAGTGTCCTCATGATTCGTCTTATTGATCCTTCTAGATTCCATTGGCGATCGTTCTATAAGATTCTAGTTTAAAACCTAGTGGGTGGTGCGTCGTAGAGTTATTTTGTGGGTTTGATACGTAACGAAAGGCATCGTGATACACTTAGAGGAATAAGTGATCTTAGGGTATATTTATCAATGTTCGAAGTGACATGCTTACGAGTTGTATTACGTAGTGAATTTGGAAAATGTTATTCGCTTATATATTGAACGATGTTTTGTGTGCATGATTGAATTGAGAATTCGAATGGAGGGTCCTGCAACGCAACGTGTGGTAATGCGAGGACTCTAGAGGGCCCGCAACGCAAGGTGTGGTAATGCGGAAACCCAGGTGGAGAGAATTCACTTTAACGCAAGGTGTGGTAATACATGTGAATGTCTCGCTTAATGAATGGAAGTATGGTTGAATTTAGAAGTTTATGGCGTTGTTTGGATTGTGTACTACTTGAGATTGTGATCATTGAAGAAAGAGATAAACGATTGATTTTATCAAAAGTTTTGAAAAGAAAGAAATTTGGTTTTTTCGAAAAAAGATTTTTATTGAAAATCCTCTGATATTCTTGAGCGAATCAACGGTTCCGGTATTTGGGCACAAATCAACTGATTCCGGCTATTCAGACTCAAACCAACGGAGTTTGACCATGAAAGGTCATGTGTTTCTCTACATTACATCTATTTAAAAATAAATGAATCTCTTTTGAAGAAGGATTATGAAGATGGATGAAATGGATTTTGATGACGAGTGATAAAGAAATAAGAAATGAGATTGTGGTGACGATTTGGAAAATGAGAAAGATTGTGGATTAATATGAGATGTGGTAGATGGTTGAAAGAAAACCTCTTATTGGTTTGTTATGATAGATGCGAGAATGATAATGCTTTAGGCTGGACAATGAGTTTATAGATCCTTGACATAGGGTGTCTAGAATCTCTCGTCCTTAGTGGGTTGTTTGTTGATTGTCATACGTACCTTGGGCATATTTGTTTATATTCATTCACTTTAGTTGCATAACTCATTGTATTTTCTTATAACTTGCGTATAGATTTCTCTACTGGGCTAGTGTAGCTCAACAAAATCCTTCTTTTCAGGTTCTAGCGCCGGACAATAGATTTCATGCCATGATGTGCTTGGACATGAAGATTTTGGAAGCCAACTTGACTTAGTTACTCACTCATCTTTTAATAGACTTGTTTTTTTATTAAAGATGGTTTTGTAACTAATTTACATTTGAATTATCTTTTGACTCAAGTTGAAACATTCCAAGTACTTTGCACTTGTATTTGACTCAATTTGGGCCATGGAGCCAAGGATGTATTCCTTTAAACTTTGGGGCTTGATTTTTGTAAGTGACCATTTGGGAACTTTTGGGTAATATCTATATTATGCGGAGTCTGTTTATTGAAACAGATTATTTATTTATGTTGAAAATCCAGGTCGTGACAAATTGGTATCAGAGCATTAGGTTTAGAACACGTCGAGACCGTGGGGAGACTTTTAGTCTCATGGGTTCAAAATCACTGCATCTTTTTACAAAACCACATCTGTGCTTGCATGAGTGACATTAGTTCATCGATGTGTCTTTGCATTTATATTGCGGTAGAGTGGTGTATAGTTGTTAACCTCAGGTTGGAGAGGTTGGAGCCTTGCATTTGATAGTGATGTGATTAATGTTGATGTTTTTCTTTCCATGTTTTTATAGTAGGATGTCATCGAGACGCGGAATTAGGTGGGGTGAGACCGGGGATCATGATCACCAGGGTCGTAGTCCACATGGGGAGAATGAGGTGAATCAATGTGCTAGAGATGAGATAATGTTTCCTAAGATCGTTGAGTGCGCAAAGGGTGTTGAGACTGTGGAGGGTACGCAGGGCGGTGTGAATGTGGGAGAAGCTAGGCATCGAGTCGTTAGTGCAAGATCATCTTTTGAGAGTGTTGAGAGTTTAGGAAGCAAGAAACTGAAGGAACCAGATCAGTCTATGCAGGGCCAACGAGGCCTCACACTACCATCTCATTCAGAGACTCCGGGAGTTTTCCTCAAATGTCAGATTGTGTGTCATCGTTGTGGTCAACCTGGTCATCTTCGTGCCCAATGTCCGTGGCATCAAAGATCTTGTTTCACTTGCGGGAGGCTTGACCATTTCATGAGAAACTGTCCACATAATGTGAACCAGCTGCAAACCCCGACTACACAAAGGTAACCGACCATTAGAATGAGTACATCGCCAGGGGATTTTCAAAGCCAAGAGAGGAAAAGACCGAGGGAACCAAATCATTCATCGCAAAACCGGATTAATCATAGGCCAACTACTTTAGCTAGGAACCAAGGAGTCTCCCACCTTGATAAGCTTTGCTATGTTTGTCGCAAACCTGGCCACTTCACGAGAAATTGTTCTTTGGGATTGGGAGTACAAGGTGAGTCGAGCTCAGTGCAGTAGGTTAAACGTACACCGAAATAGCAACAAATGCAGTTCAGCAGCTAAAGCACTACCTCCTTCAATTCTCTAGCATTCAGAAAATATTAGTTGTGTGAGGTATCTTCTTTCCCTTATTGTTCGATTCATTCGTGAGTCTATCTAAATTCATATGTTGTCTTGGGCCTCATTAGTTTCGATATTGACGATTTATCTGTTTTGGGAAAGGATTGGTAGTAACCATGATGGTTGGTGATATTCCGAACATTATCTCGTGAGAGTTGTTTCTTTATTTATCCTCTTTCGTTGGCCTAACCGAATCTTGTTAGAATTGTATCGTAAGCCCTTTCCGTGAAGTCTCATGTGTTGTTAACCTGTCATAATTCTTGATATTCGAGTTAGTTGTTACGCAATCCATTCCTAGCTTTTCTTGGGTATATTCAAATCTTATGACGAAGTATCCTGTGACACCTTTGCTATTGATGTTGATGAATGTTTCTCGTGTTCCATTCGAAGTCTTATTTTGACATTATCACGTTTGGGGTAGGCTTTCGTTGGTCAGCTAAGTCCCTCCGTTTTGACTAACAGTTTCGTCGTTTGTTTATAATTGTTATTCCGCATGAGTTCTTATGTTGTAGCTTCCACTCATTAAACCTAATCCGTGGTCATACACTTATTGATATACGAATTCGTTGGTACCGTTCAATTCGGATCTTGTTGCTATTGTTACCAACTTTGGTGCCACCATTTACCCTGAATCCTTAATTATGAAATCATGTGATTTGGACTTGTAAACGCTTTGTATCTGTTTGTTAGCCTAGACCTATTTAGTTGGTTTGAATTTCTTTGTTGCAGCTACCAGTATATTTGTTGGAATGTATCATCCTATACAAATGCTCATGTTGGAATTTGAACCAAATCTTGTGGTGGCATATTTCTCAATATCTATTTGTTGGTGCCATTCAATTCAAATTCACTTGTCGTAGTTGCTTTCCATGGTATTCAACTCTGTTGTGGTTTCTCAACTCTGAAGGTACATGATGATTCATTTTGTTAGTCTTAAAATTGTTAAGAAGTTTTACCCGTTTCTAGAATCGGACAAAATTTTGGTTTTCGATCAATCAGTTTAACATGGAACTGACTCATTACTCTATGCTTGTCTTCAGTACTGAAGTATTTGAATTGCCAAAGTGTTATCCCCTGACTCCTTCGATTTGTAGAGCAATAAGAAAGTTATGATCGGTCATTTCAAGATTTCTCTAACTATCGTAAAATGGTATTTGAGTTCGTTGCCTAACCACCTTAAAGGATTCCATGTATTCTTTGAATTTCGGATACCTTGTCACCGTTCTTTGGATTCTTGATTGGCGTTGTTCGAGTTTCAGAACTTGCTCATTTCGTTTAAGATAACAATCGAATCCTTCTCATAACCTAGAGTGACCCAATCTGTGGCTAGAATTTGGTGCAACTTTTAGAAGAGTTGGCTTGTGTTGTGGATCCGCTAGATTTAGCATTAAGAAGTACAATGAAAGCTATTCGCCGAAGATATTTGGAAGCTCGAGGGAGAATGACCGAACTAAGCAAAGGATTACGCCGACTCTTGTCGTCATCCATAGTCACTCAGAAAGGAAATCGTATGTTCTCTAAAGTGCTACCACGTTGGAGTTCGTTTCATTTCGGGCGGAAAGGGAAGCGTTCGCCGCTAGAAAGATAAGGTGGGTGTCAAGTATCGTGTGTGTGTTTTTTTTTCGGATACTCAAGCGACAACCGATGAAATCCAGTTAGAAGAGGCGCTTGATATCGGATTGTATTTAGAGGTAAGATCTCAGTGTCGCGGTTGATAATCGTCTATAGGAATAAGTACGGTTTGGAAGTGCCACCAAAAGCTTTTGCGCCTTTGTGATGCATTGTATATGCAGATATTAAGGAGGTACGAGCCAAATCCATTGCATGAGTTAGGAAGGTCCGAACTTGTGTTAAAAGCCGACGTGTCCCATAGTGAGAATCCGATACGTGCCCTAATTTGCGTAGTCAAATGTTGAGAGGTGAGCCGATGCCGTTAGCGCGAGTTCTCATGAGAAAAAGAGGGAACGAAGTTAGAAAGATATGCTTGTGTTTGTTGTTGTTGATTGATACGAACATTTGGCATGGACTTTGATGGTTATTGAATTATTGTCTGACGGCTAATGTTACGGTTGGAGTATGTTGATGTGTGCGTATTTGGTTGCACTTGATTTAGTAAATTTCGAGGACGAAATTTCTTTAAGGAGGTAAGGATGTGAGGACCCGTATTTTTTTCGATATTATTTAAAAGTTTTATAAATGTTTGAAATTGAGGAAAATGTGAAATTTATTGAGTTTATTTGAATTGGGGTTAATGTGTTAGGATTATTATTTGAGGGAGTGCAAGTGTGTTTTGTGTGGGTGCTAGTATATAAGGGTGGGTGTGTGTGTAGAAGATTAAATTCTCTCATCTAACTCTCTCTCCATCTCCCGATCTCTCCCTCTCTCGGCACACACACTCTCTCACTCCCTCTCAAACACTCAAAACTCTAACCCTCACTCAAAACCCATGGCAAATAACCTCCGATCCTTCATCCATTCGTGTTGTTGAGCTTGAAATTTCGTGGGTTTCTTTCGGAGGAGGAGTATTCAATCGATTTTGAAGTTTTCAGAATCTAGGACTTGATCAATCGCTTGGGTCTCGATCGAATCACTTGAGGTAGGGATTTCTTACTCTTGTTATGAGTTTATGTGGTGATTATGTGCCTAAATCGTCCCTTATTTCGTTGGATTGTGACCTTGTGCTCATTCTTCGTTCTCTGCAAAAATCGCCTACTGTCATGCATTGGTAGCGCTGCCACCTTTTCGAGGTAGTGCTACCCTGATTCTTGTTTGCTCTCTGGATTGGTTTGGTAGCGATACTTAGTTTTTAAGGTAGCGATACCTTGACCTAGAAAACTGTTGTGAACCTCACTGACCATACGTCGATTGTGTTGATCCCCGACCACTTCTAACACTTCCCGAACACATCCTAATCATCTCTAAATGTGATTACTTGGGTTCCAATGATTTGTTAATCGCTCCAATCCTTTTGATACTCGTTGAACGCAATCTTAGTGTCGTTATAAATGGAATACATGTCGTAAGGTTGTTTAAGAGCACGGTAGGCTATGTGGGGCTTTGAGATGAGTATAATAGGTAGATATGAGCTTGCCTAGTGATCCGAAGGGTATCGTAGAAGTTCGTGTCCTCATGATTCATCTTATTGATCCTTCTAGATTCCATTGGCAATCGTTCTATAAGATTCTAGTTTAAAACCTAGTGGGTGGTGCGTCGTAGAGTTATTTTGTGGGTTTGATACGTAACGAAAGGCATCGTGATACACTTAGAGGAATAAGTGATCTTAGGGTATTTATCAATGTTCGAAGTGACATGCTTACGAGTTGTATTACGTAGTGAATTTGAAAAATGTTATCCGCTTATATATTGAACGATGTTTTATGTGCATGATTGAATTGCGAGGACTCTAGAGAGCCCCGCAACGCAAGGTGTGGTAATGCGGAAACCCAGGTGGAGAGAATTCACTGTAACGCAAGGTGTGGTAATATAGATGAATGTCTCGCTTAATGAATGGAAGTATGGTTGAATTTAGAAGTTTATGGCGTTGTTTGGATTGTGTACTACGAGATTGTGATCATTGAAGAAAGAGATAAACGATTGATTTTATCAAAAGTTTTGAAAAGATAAAAAAATTTGGTTTTTTCGAAAAAAGATTGTTACTGAAAATCTTTCGATATTCTTGAGCGAATCAACGGTTCCGGTATTTGGGCACAAATCAACGGATTCCGGCTATTCAGACTCGAATCAACGGAGTTTGACCATTAAAGGTCATGTGTTTCTCTACATTACATCTATTTAAAAATAAATGAATCTCTTTTGAAGAAGAATTATGAAGATGGATGAAACGGATTTTGATGACGAGTGATAAAGAAATAAGAAATGAGATTGTGGTGACGATTTGGAAAATGAGAAAGATTGTGGATTAATATGAGATGTGGTAGATGGTTGAAAGAAAACCTCTTATTGGTTTGTTATGATAGATGCGAGAATGATAATGTTTTAGGCTGGACAATGAGTTTATATGTCACGTCCTCCATTTTCAACATAAATTATAAAGGGGTTTCTCAAACAAATACCTCACAATAATCCGTACGATACTCAAAAGATCATTAGTTTACCCATGGTGAAGCTCCAAGTCCAAAGAGTTTCGAATATTACATCTTAGGCACAATGGCCCCAAATCAAAGTAAACATCAAATATCAAAAGAGTTTAAAGTTTACAAAATAACCCGTAGTCAAAAGATCATGACATAAGTTACAAATACATCTTCAAAAGGAATTTACAAAGATGCCTAAGTAACTCTACAGTGTTAGCTCTCAAACGATGTGTCCAAAGTCCAAGCAATCCAGCCATGCACGCTATTGTCCTGAGTTAATACCTGGAATGAAATAAGGCTTGAGCTACACAAGCCCAGTAAAATTCTACGCAAGCAATGTATGCAAGAGAAATGCAAGAATGATGATACGATGAGAACAAAAGGTAGCCCAAGCAATAGACAATAGCTATGGTTCGACAATTCAACAAAACTTGATATGGATTTATGGTACACCTCAACCTTTAACCAATTCCACCGCTCGTGTGTCCAAACCGTGTCGCGTCATGTGTTATGAGCCAAAACTCCTGCCGAGCCAATTAAGGGATCCCGATACCCCCTGCCAGGCACCATACCCATCGGTAGGCCTAGAAAGTAACCAATATGAGCCGAAGCTCCTGCCGGGCCAATTAAGGGATCCCGATACCCCCTGCCAGGCACCCACCCGTCGATGGGTCCTGAATGTTCATCGTTGTGTCAACAAAGTCTTACATGTCTCGTATTCTCTTGATGTATCGTTTCAATCTTATCGGATTCATGCAATAGTCAACGTCCAATTTATCGAGTGACGGCAATGGAATGCCAAGAATACACAATGAACTCAACAAATAGGATCAACAATGTTATGGGATGGTTTGGTGATGTTTGGAACAAGTTAGAAGTGATCAGGGGTCAAAACAATGGAGTTCGGAGCAAAACAGCAAAAATCTGTCATAAGCTCCCCGTATCGATACGGCCAAAAATCCGTATCGATACGGGTAAGCTTCGAGGCCGAACAGAGAGTTCCGTATCGATACGGATTAAGGGCCGTATCGATACGGGAAGCTTTCGAGCAGCTTTTCTGCAGATTTTGGGGATTTCAACCACAACAACAACAACAATACACTATGGATTCAAGGACAAGAGCATGTCTATTACATATATTGAGAGGTAGAATCCCTACCTCGAGGTGGGAGCACAAAACCCAAGAAGATACGAGCCCTAGCTTTCCAAAAACCTTGATCCAACCGAGATACGACTTCCCCGAGCTCAAACCAACGGGGTACGGACCACAATGCGCGTAGAGGTTGAAAGAATGAAGGTTATTTTGGTGGGTTTTGAGTGATTTTTGGTGAGAGAGCAAGAGAGAGAGCGAGAGGCGTGAGAGAGAGAGAAAGAGCCGGTGTGGGTGTTGAGAGGAGAATGATCCTCTACACCCTCACCCCCCTATTTATACCCACAAACATACTAATCACACATTACATCCTCCAACAATCAATTCTATCATTTTGGCCTCAAATCACATGATTTCATTTATTTTGTTTTCCTTTTTTTATTATTATGCATTTATAATAAAAAAAAAATTATAAACTTTTGATAAAATAAATGCGGGTCTCTACATTCTACCCTCCTTAAAGAAATTTCGTCCTCGAAATTTTTCATGCTAAAACTAGCTACAAATGCACCATGTATGTATGCAACAACCGTAACTTTCACCATTATGCATCGATTCGATTATCAAGATACTCAAAACTTAAACACTCACATTAGCTCTTTCCGGAAATAGGTGCGGGTATTTCTCCCTAACTTCGTCCTCTCTTTCCCACGTCGACTCCTCGCTACCTTGACTTCTCCATAAGACTCGTACTAATGGTATCGTCTTACCCCTCAAAACTTGATCACGCGAATCTAGGATACGAATTGGTTCTTCCCCATAAGACGCATCGGCCTCCAACTCGAGTTCGGACCATTCTAGCACGTGCGAAGGATCCGGTTCGTACTTTCTCAACATAGACACATGGAACACGTCATGGACACCCGATAGCTTCGGTGGCAAGGCCAAGCGATACGCAACCTCCCCAATTTTCTCGATGATATCAAACGGCCTGATGTAACGCGGCGACAGCTTCCCTTTCTTCCCAAAACGCGATAACCCCCTACGAGGCGATACTTTAAGGAATACGTGATCCCCTTCTTCGAAAGACAACGGGCGACGGCGACGATCGGCATAGCTCTTTTGTTTACTTTGCGCGGTCAATAATCTTTGGCGAATCACTTTTACTTGTTCGGTCGTTTTCTCTTGAGTTTCTTTAAGGCGTTGGCGAATAGCTCTTATATTCTCGGAGGTCTCTGCGATCACATCCGGCCCCACTAACGTAGCCTCTCCCAATTCGGTCCAACATACCGGCGATCGACATGGTCTTCCATATAAGGCTTCATAAGGTGCCATTTCGATACTCGATTGATAGCTATTATTGTACGCGAATTCAACTAACGGCAAGTGGTCCTCCCAACTACCCCGGAAATCCATTACGCAAGCCCGAAGCATATCTTCCAAAATCTGGATCGTTCTTTCGGATTGTCCATCGGTTTGAGGATGATAGGCGGTGCTGAACAAAAGGTTGGTGCCCAAAGCGGCCTGCAAGCTTTGCCAAAAACGTGCGGTAAACCTCGGATCTCGATCAGACACAATGGATACGGGAATCCCATGAAGACGAATGATCTCTTGGATATACAAGCGACTGAGCGTTTCCACAGAATCGGTAACACGAATAGGCAAGAAGTGAGCGGTTTTGGTCAAGCGATCCACAATCACCCAAATAGCGTCGTGTCCCTTCGGTGACTTCGGTAAACCCGTAACGAAATCCATAGTCACGTTCTCCCATTTCCACTCAGCCACAGGCAAAGGTTGTAACTCCCCCGCGGGTCGTTGATGTTCGGCTTTCACTTGTTGGCACGTGAGACACTTGGACACAAAGATCACAACATCCCTTTTCATTCCGGACCACCAAAATTGTCTACGTAGGTCATGATACATTTTCGTCCCTCCCGGGTGAACGGCCAAAGGTGAATGATGGAACTCTCGCAAGATTTCTTCCCGACACGAAACGGGTACGAACAACTTCCCTTGATAACGCAAGCTTCTATCGGCGTATATCATCCACCCCTCTTGAGCATTTCCACTAAGGAATCTAGCACGAAGTTCCTCCGTTTCTCCATCGTGTTGTTGAGCTTCAATTACTCGAGCCGATAGTGTTGATTGTACAGTCAAATTGCATAACGTGACCCCTTCCCGAACATCCTCGAAATGTGATGCACAAAAACCCAAATCGTTCATCATTTTCCACTCACGGATAGCTAGACTCGCAAGATGTGTCGGTTTTCTACTTAATGCATCCGCCACAACGTTCGCCTTTCCTGGGTGGTATTGCAACTCGAAGTCGTAATCCTCCAAATGCTCCATCCAACGGCGTTGTCGAAGGTTAAGCTCTTTCTGAGAAAATAAGTACTTCAAACTCTTGTGGTCGGAAAAGACTTCAAATTTCTCACCGTACAAATAATGGCGCCAGCTCTTCAAAGCGAAAACGACGGCCGCAAGCTCCAAATCATGTGTCGGGTAATTTCGTTCATGAGTTTTCAATTGCCGCGATCCGTATGCTACCACTCGTCCCCTTTGCATCAAAACGCACCCCAATCCTTCTCTAGACGCGTCACAATACACGGAGTAACCAACTCCACGCTCGGGCACGATCAAAACTGGTGCGGTAGTCAACCTCTTCTTTAATTCCTCAAAAGCAGTCTCACACGAGTCACTCCAGGCAAAACGAGTCCCCTTATGCGTTAATCTAGTCATCGGTGTCGCTAAACGAGAGAAATCGAGAACAAAACGACGGTAGTATCCGGCCAAGCCCAAGAAACTACGAATTTCAAACACGTTCTTCGGTCGCTGCCAATTCATGATCGACTCTATCTTTCCCGGATCAACGGACACGCCACCTTTCGAGACCACGTGACCCAAAAATTTAACTTCGGACAACCAAAACTCGCACTTGCTAAGTTTGGCGTACAACTGGTGCTCTCTCAAGAGTTCAAGAACAATGGTGAGATGAGATTGGTGTTCTTCCTCTGTAGGCAAATAGATAAGGATATCATCCACAAAGACAACAACGAAACGATCAAGATAGGCGCGAAAAATCCGATTCATCAAATCCATAAAAATTGCTGGGGCATTTGTCAATCCGAAAGGCATAACAACGAACTCATAATGGCCATATCGAGTACGAAACGCGGTTTTAGGAATATCTTCCTTCCGAACTCTCAACTGATGATAACCGGAACTTAAGTCGATTTTGGAAAAGCAAGTCGCTCCTCGAAGTTGATCGAACAAGTCATCGATTCTAGGCATAGGGTATTTGTTCTTAATGGTGACTCGGTTTAGCTTACGGTAATCGATACACAAACGGAGTGAACCATCCTTCTTTTGCGCGAAAAGAGCCGGTGCTCCCCACGGAGACGTACTCGGACGAATGAAACCTAAACTCTCCAATTCTTGCAACTGGGTTTTCAACTCTCTCAATTCGGCCGTCGCGAAACGATACGGAGGTACGGAGATAGGAGCGGTACCAGGAAGTAAGTCGATAGTGAACTCAATCTCTCTCTCGGGAGGTAAACCAGGTAACTCTTCCGGAAACACATCTGGAAAATCACGAACCACAAAAGGTAACTCCCCACGCACAGAGGCATCCTCATCTAACGTCAAACTCGCCAATAGAGAATAAACAGACTAGCGCTCTCGAGGCCCACACAGATACGGTTCCAACGGTTCCCGACGCTCCCCAAAGAATTCGAAACAAGGACCCTCAGGTGGACAAATATGAACCCTACGCTTGAAACAGTCGATAGTAGCATGAAAAGTAGATAACCAATCCATCCCCAGAATGAGATCAAACCCCGACATTTCCAGAATGATGAAATCAAACACAAAACGATGGTCGCGAATAATCAACTCACAGTCTCGACAGATACGGTCAAGAGGTGTCCTACCCCTTAAAGGTGTCTCAACAAATAAAGGAGGACAAATAGTTTCCATCTCCAATTCCAAAGCACACACAAATGATGCAGCAATGAATGAATGCGATGCTCCGGAATCAAAGAGAACTCTAGCAAAGGAGTTGAATAGAAGAAATGTACCCCTCACAATAGGAGTCTCTGGAGCCTGAGGAGTGGCAGACTGAATGGCAGAAGTAATATTGTAAACACGCCCCTGGGTACCCTGACCCTGCGCGAAACCTCCCCTAGAACCAGAACTCTGAGCAGGCGCTGAAGAACTCGCCCCCTTATCAACTCCGGAACTCTGAGCTGAAGTAGCCTGATGGATGTGAGGCTGCTGCTGCCTCTGGGTGCCCCTAAACTGCTGGCCCATGTTGCGTCCCGTTCCCGGCTGCTGCACGGAACCCGACTAACTGCGCATTCCCGCAGCCTGAGGACAATTCCTCGCGAGATGATCCATTTTCCCACAAACATAACAAGCCTTCTCGAGGTGTGGACATTGAGCACGAACGTGCCCAGGTTGGTTGCACTTATAACACACAAGTGGAGGTCTAGACAATGCACCCCGAGTCCCCGAAGATGAAAGCGGCCTAAAGCTCGATGAACTACCCCGTGGTGGTTGAGATGGTTCCCTCTGCCTCTTCCGTCCTTGATTCCCATAACTTCCCGACGACGTACTCACACCCACATTTGATTGCCTCGGTTCTCAAACTCCCCTATTTTGCTGAGCCTCTTTCGGCGTCTCGATACTCCTTGCGCATTCCACAACCTCAGAAAACTTCGTCCTACGTTGGACTGTCACCATTCTCCTTAAGGTATTATTCAGCCCCTTCTCAAATCGTCGACACTTCCTCTCCTCCGTCGTTACCAACTCCGGAGCGAAACGAGACAAGGATTGGAATTTCAACACATACTCTGAGACAGTCATATTGCCCTGCTCTAACTTCTCGAATTTATCTCTCATAGCGTCACGTGAGGTTTCTGGAAAATACTGCTCCTCAAAGAGCGCTTCAAACTCGGTCCACGTCAAATTTTCAACATCCGGCTCATCCACTTGAGTCGCGGCCCTCGCCGCTCTCCTCGCGTCCTTCCTACTTTCCAATACTGCTTCCCACCATTCGCCGGCTTCCCCGACTAGCTGAACGGCCACAATGCCCACTCGGATGTTGTCCTCGGTGATATTAAGGGCTCTGAAGAGTTTACGAATTTGTGTTAGCCAATGGTCAGCTACCAAAGGGTCACTACTAGTTCCGTCAAACACTGGAGGGTTCCTACGGCTGAACTCCCGCATTGCCACCATGGCTCGATCCTCGACATTCTCTCTCGGAGCTTGGTTCAAAAGATTTGCAGCTGTAAGTGCCGCAACGAGGTCCCTAGCGAATTGAGTCTGAGCTTGAGGTACTCCTGCACCTCGACCAACCCCAGCCCCCGGATTCCCACCAGGGTTCTCCCCATGCTGACTCACCTCATTCTCAGGAGGTACCCCACGGCCACGGCCACGGCCTCGACCACCCCGATTCCCAACTCCACCCCGTCTAACACGCGTCCTCGGAGGCATACTACATGATATAAGAAAGGAAAACCATTAACCACAATAGTATGACTATGAGGTCAAAGCCCGAACTTCCCAACGCGGGTCAATAACAACTCTACGCCACTCTACAATATCGAAAATGCAATGTCAAGTAATCACATGAATGTTAGACACATAAGCATGCACAAATTATGTTAGAGGGCGCGACATTTTGAACCCATGAGGCGAAACGCCTCCCCACGGTCACTAGGTGTTCTAAACCTATGCTCTGATACCAAGTTGTCACGTCCTCCATTTTCAACATAAATTATAAAGGGGTTTCTCAAACAAATACCTCACAATAATCCGTACGATACTCAAAAGATCATTAGTTTACCCATGGTCAAGCTCCAAGTCCAAAGAGTTTCAAATATTACATCTTAGGCACAATGGCCCCAAATCAAAGTAAACATCAAATATCAAAAGAGTTTAAAGTTTACAAAATAACCCGTAGTCAAAAGATCATGACATAAGTTACAAATACATCTTCAAAAGGAATTTACAAAGATGCCTAAGTAACTCTACAGTGTTAGCTCTCAAATGATGTGTCCAAAGTCCAAGCAATCCAGCCATGCACGCTATTGTCCTGAGTTAATACCTGGAATGAAATAAGGCTTGAGCTACACAAGCCCAATAGAAATTCTACGCAAGCAATGTATGCAAGAGAAATGCAAGAATGATGATACGATGAGAACAAAAGGTAGCCCAAGCAATAGACAATAGCTATGGTTCGACAATTCAACAAAACTTGATATGGATTTATGGTACACCTCGACCTTTAACCAATTCCACCTCTCATGTGTCCAAACCATGTCGCGTCATGTGTTATGAGCCGAAACTCCTGCCGGGCCAATTAAGGGATCCCGATACCCCCTGCCAGGCACCATACCCATCGGTAGGCCCTGAAAGTAACCAATATGAGCCGAAGCTCCTGCCGGGCCAATTAAGGGATCCCGATACCCCCTGCCAGGCACCCACCCGTCGATGGGTCCTGAATGTTCATCGTTGTGTCAACAAAGTCTTACATGTCTCGTATTCTCTTGAAGTATCGTTTCAATCTTATCGGATTCATGCAATAGTCAACGTCCAATTTATCGAGTGAGGGCAATGGAATGCCAAGAATACACAATGAACTCAACAAATAGGATCAACAATGTTATGGGATGGTTTGGTGATGTTTGGAACAAGTTAGAAGTGATCAGGGGTCAAAACAATGGAGTTCGGAGCAAAACAGCAAAAATTTGTCATAAGCTCCCCGTATCGATACGGCCAAAAATCCGTATCGATACGGGTAAGCTTCGAGGACGAACAGAGAGTTCCGTATCGATACGGATTAAGGGCCGTATCGATACGGGAAGCTTTCGAGCAGCTTTTCTGCAGATTTTGGGGATTTCAACCACAACAACAACAATACACTATGGATTCAAGGACAAGAGCATGTCTATCACATATATTGAGAGGTATAATCCCTACCTTGAGGTCGGAGCACAAAACCCAAGAAGATACGAGCCCTAGCTTTCCAAAAACCTTGATCCAACCGAGATACGACTTCCCCGAGCTCAAACCAACGGGGTACGGACCACAATGCGCGTAGAGGTTGAAAGATTGAAGGTTATTTTGGGGGGTTTTGAGTGATTTTTGGTGAGAGAGCAAGAGAGAGAGTGAGAGGCGTGAGAGAGAGAGAAAGAGCCGGTGTGGGTGTTGAGGGGAGAATGATCCTCTACACCCTCACCCCCCTATTTATACCCACAAACATACTAATCACACATTACATCCTCCAACAATCAATTCTATCATTTTGGCCTCAAATCACATGATTTCATTTATTTCGTTTTCCTTTTTTTATTATTATGCATTTATAATAAAAAAAATTATAAACTTTTGATAAAATAAATGCGGGTCTCTACATTATAGATCCTTGACGTAGGGTGTCTAGAATCTCTCGTCCTTAGTGGGTTGTTTGTTGATTGTCATACGTATCTTAGGCATATCTGTTTATACTCATTCACTTTAGTGGCATAACTCATTGTATTTTCTTATAACTTGCGTAAAGATTTCTCTACTAGAGTAGTGTAGCTCAACAAAATCCTTCTTTTCAGGTTCCAGCGCCGGACAATAGATTTCATGCCATGATGTGCTTGGACATGAAGATTTTGGAAGCCAACTTAACTTAGTTACTCACTCATCTTTTAATAGACTTGTTTTTTTAATAAAGATGGTTTTATAACTAATTTACATTTGAATTATCTTTTGACTCAAGTTGAAATGTTCCAAGCACTTTACACTTGTATTTGACTCAATTTGGGCCATGGAGCCAAGGATGTATTCCTTTAAACTTTGGGGCTTGAATTTTGTAAGTGACCATTTGGGAACATTTGGGTAATATCTATATTATGCGGAGTCTGTTTATTAAAACAGATTATTTATTTATGTTGAAAATCCAGGTCGTGACACTTCTAACCATCACATGTTTCACTATTTTTTTTACATGACTATTAGTCTAAAAAACGACTAACCGCGATTTATTACACCATCTTTTCTTCACATGACTAGTTGTCTAAAAACCTACTAAACGTCATGTGTTTCACCATCTTTACTTCACATGACTAGTAGTCTAAACACCTAATAAACGTCATGTGTTTCACCATGTTTTCTTCACATGACAAGTAGTCTAAACACCTACTATCCGTCATGGGTTTCAGCATCTTTTTTTCAAATGATTAGTAGTCTAAAAACCTTCTGACCGTCATGTATTTCACAATTTATCTTTTGCATTACTAGTAGTTTAAACACCTACTAACCGTCAAGTATTTCACCATCTTTTTTCACATTACTAATCGTCTAAAAACCAAATGACCGGCATGTGTTTCGCTATTTTATTCATATGACTAGTACAAACAAGCAAATATCGATTTGAGACAAAAAGAACGTTTCGACCTATTACGTTCAATTTATCTCAATTTTAAACTATTCTTTTGACTTCGTTATCTCAATTTCACAGTTTCGAAGTTCCTATCACTTAGTTATCAGTAGTGTCTTTTCATCAACTAGAAATGACGATTCTCATTTTACATGACTAGTAATCTACAAACCAACTAACGGTCATGTGTTTCACTATTTTTATTTGTACAACTAGTAGAAACAAGTAACATTGATTTAAGACAAAAACCAATTTTTGATCCATTACATACACTTTAATCCTTACGAAACCGAATAAAATCACTATTTTTTCGATTTCGCTATCTCGATTACAGACTTTCAAAGATCTTATCACTTACTGAATAGTAGACTTTTCATCTAGAAGAATTCACAATTCTCTTTTCACATGACTAGTAGTCCAAACACCTACTAACCGTCATGCGTTTTACAATCTTTCTTCACATGACTAGTAGTCTAAAACCTACTAACCGTCACGTGTTTCACTATTTTTTTTTACATGACTATTAGTCTAAACAACTAACAACCGTGATTTGTTTCACCATCTTTTCTTCACATGACTTTTAATCTAAAAATCTACTAACCGTCAAGTGTTTCACCATCTATACTTCACATGACTAGTAGTCTAAACACCAACTAACCGTCATTTGTTTCACCATATTTTCATCACATGACTAGTAGTCTAAACGCCTACTATCCGTCATGTGTTTCCCCATCTTTTTTTAAATGACCGTAGTCTAAAAATCTACTAACCGTCACGTATTTCACAATTTTTCTTTTTCATAACTAGTAGTGTAAACACCTACAAATCGTCATGTATTTCACCATCTTTTTTTCACATGACTAATAGTCTAAAAACCAAATGACCGTCATGTGTTTCGGTATTTTATTCGTATGACTAGTACAAACAAGCAACATCGATTTCAGACAAAAAGCACATTTCGATCTATTACGTACACTTTATCCCAATTACATACTATTCTTTCGATTTCGTTATGTCAATTCAAACAATTTCAAAGTTCTTATCACTTAGTTATCAGTAGTGTCTTTTCATCAACTAGAAACGACGATTCTCTTTTTACATGACTAGTAGTCTACAAACCTACTAACTGTCATGTATTTCACTATTTTTATTTGTATGACTAGTAGAAACAAGTAACATCGATTTGAGACAAAAAGCAATTTTTGATTCATTACGTACACTTTAATCCTTACGAAACTGACTAAAATCACTATTTTTTCGATTTCGTTATCTCGATTGCAGACTTTCAAAGATATTATCACTTACTGATTAGTAGTCTTTTTATCTCGAAGAAAATCACAATTCTCTTTTCACATGACTTGTAGTCCAAACACCTACTAACCGTCATGCGTTTCACAATGTTTCTTCACATTACTAATAGTCTAAAAACCTACTAACCGTCGCGTGTTTTTACATGACAATTAGTCTAAACAACTGCTAACCGCGATTTGTTTCACCATCTTCTCGTCACATGACTAGTAGTCTAAAAACCTACTAACCGTCATGTGTTTCCCCATCTATACTTCACATGACTACTAGTCCAAACACCTACTATCCGTCACGTGTTTTACAATCTTTTTTAAAATGACTAGTAGTCTAAAAATCCACTAACCGTCACGTATTTCACAATTTTTCTTTTTCATGACTAATAGTCTAAACACCTACTAACTGTCATGTGTATCACCATCTTTTTTTCACATGACTAATAGTCTAAAAACCAAATGACCGTCATGTGTTTCGTTATTTTATTCGTATAACTAGTACAAACAAGCAACATCGATTTGAGACAAAAAGCACATTTCGACCAATTAAGTACACTTTATCCCAATTTCACACTATACTTTCGATTTCGTTATGTTAGTTGTACACTTTCAAAGTTCCTATCTCTTAGTTATCAGTACTGTCTTTTCATCAACTAGAAATGACGATTCTGTTTTTACATGACTAGTAGTCTACAAACCTACTGACTGTCATGTAATTCACTATTTTTATTTGTATGACTAGTAGAAACAAGTAAGATCGATTTGAGACAAAAACCAATTTTTGATCCATTACGTACACTTTAATCCTTACGAAACAGATTAAAATCACTATTTTTTCGATTTCGTTATCTCGATTGCAGACTTTCAAAGATCTTATCAATTACTGATTAGTAGTCTTTTCATCTCGAAGAAAATCACAATTCTCTTTTCACATGACTTGTAGTCCAAACACCTACTAACCGTCATGCATTTCACAATGTTTCTTCACATTACTAATAGTCTTAAAACCTACTAACCGTCACGGGATTTTACATGACTATTAGTCTTAACAACTACTAACCGCGATTTGTTTCGCCATCTTTTCTTCACATGACTAGTAGTCTAAAACCTACTAACCGTCATGTGTTTCACCATCTATACTTCACATGACTAGTAGTCCAAACACCAACTATCCGTCATGTGTTTCACCATCTTTTTTTAAATGACTAGTAGTCTAAAAATCCACTAACCGTCACTTATTTCACAATTTTTCTTTTTCATGACTAACAGTCTAAAGACCTACTAACCATCATGTATATCACCATCTTTTTTCCACATGACTAATAGTCTAAAAACCAAATGATCTTCATGTGTTGCGCTATTTGATTCGTATAACTAGCACAAATAGGCAATATCGATTTGAGACAAAAAGCACATTTCGACCTATTAAGTACACTTTATCCCTATTTCACACCATTCTTTCGATTTTGTTATGTCAATTGTACACTTTCAAAGTTCGTATCACTTAGTTATCAGTAGTGTCTTTTCATCTACTAGAAATGACGATTCTGTTTTTACATGACTAGTAGTCTACAAACCTACTAACCGTCATGTGTTTCGCTATTTTTATTTGTATGACTAGTAGAAACAAGTAACATCGATTTGAGACAAAAAGCAATTTTTGATCCATTAAGTACACTTTAATCCTTACGAAACGAATAAAATCACAATTTTTTCGATTTCGTTATCTCGATTGAAACTTTCAAAGATCTTATCACTTACTAATTAGTAGTCTTTTCATCAAAAAGAAATCACAACTCTTTTTTCACATGACTAGTATTCAAAACACCTACTAACCGTCATGCGTTTCACAATCTTTTTTCAAATGACTAATAGTCTAAAAACCTTTAACCGTCACGTGTTTCACTATTTTTTTTTCATGAATATTAGTCTAAACAACTACTAACCGTGATTTGTTTCACCATCTTTTCTTCACCTGACTAATAGTCTAAAACCTACTAACCGTCATGTGTTTCACCATCAATACTTCACATGACTAGTAGTCTAAACACCTATTATCCGCCATGTGTTTCACCATCTTTTTTTAAATGACTAGTACTCTAAAAATCAACTAACCGTCACGTATTTCACAATTTTTCTTTTGCATGACTAGTAGTCTAAACACCTACTAAACGTTATGTATTTCACCATCTTTTCTAAACATGACTAATAGTCTAAAAACCGAATGACCGTTATGTGTTTCGCTATTTTATTCGTATGACTATAATAAAAAAGCAAAATCGATTTGAGACAAAAAGCACGTTTCGACCTATTACGTACACTTTATCTCAATTTCACACTATTCTTTCGATTTCGTTATGTCAATTGCACACTTTCAAAGTTCTTATCACTTAGTTATCAGTAGTGTCTTTTCGTAAACTAGAAATGATGATTCTCTTTTTACAAGACTAGTAGTCTACAAACCAACTAACCGTCATGTGTTTCACTATTTTTATTTGTATGACGAGTAAAAACAAGTAACATCGATTTGAGACAAAAAGTAATTTTTGATCAATTTCGTACACTTTAATCCTTACGAAACCGAATAAAATCACTATTTTTTCGATTTCGGTATCTCGATTGCAGACTTTCAAAGATCTAATTACTTACTGATTAGTAGTCTTTTCATCTACAAGAAATCACAATTCTCTCTTCACATGACTAGTAATCCAAACACCTACTAACCGTCGGGTGGTTCACAATATTTTTTTTTACATGACTATTAGTCTAAGAAAGTACTAACCGCGATTTGTTTCACCATCTTTTCTTCAGATGACTAGTAGTCTAAAATCTACTTACCGTCTTATGATTCACCATCTATACTTCACGTGACTAGTAGTCTAATACCTACTAACCATCATGTGTTTCACCATCTTTGCTTCACATGACTAGTAGTCTAAAACCTACTAACCGTCATGTGTTGCACCATCTTTGCTTCACATGACTTGTAGTCTAAACACTTACTAACCGTCATGTGTTTCACCATCTTTTCTTCACATGACTAGTAGTCTAAACACCTACTATCCATCTTGGGTTTCCCCATCATTTTTCAAATGACCAGTTGTCTAAAAACCTACTAACCGTGACGTATTTCACAAATTTTGTTTTGCATGACTAGTAGTCTAAGCACCTACTAACCGTCATTTATTTCACCATCTTTTTTTCACATGACTAATAGTCCAAAAACCAAATGACCGTCACGTGTTTCGCTATTTTATTCGTATGACTAGCACAAAGCAAGCAAACATCGATTTGAGACAAAAGCACGTTTTGACCTATTACGTACACTTTATCTCAATTTCACACTTTCAAAGTTCCTATCACTTAGTTATCAGTAGTGTCTTATCATCAACTAGAAATGACGATTCCCTTTTTGCATGACTAGTACTCTACAAACCTACTAACCGTCCTTTGTTTCACTATTTTTATTTGTATGACTAGTAGAAACAAGAAACATCGATTTGAGACAAAAAGCAATTTTTGATCTATTACGTACAATTTAATCCTTACGAAAGCGAATAAATCACTATGTTTTCGATTTCGTTATCTCGATTGCAGACTTTCAATGATTTTATCACTTATTGATTAGTAGTCTTTTCATCTAGAAGAAATCACAATTCTCTTTTCACGTGACTATTAGTCCAAACACCTACTAACCGTCATGTGTTTCACAATCTTTCTTCACATGACTAGTAGTCTAAAAACCTACTAACCGCGATTTGTTTCACCATTTTTTCTTCACATGACTAGTAGTCTAAAAACCTACTAACCATCATGTGTTTCACCCTTTATACTTCACATGACTAATAGTCTGTAAAGACCCGTATTTTCAGAAACTATTAAAGGTTTATTCGATATTATAAATGAGGAAAAATATGGAATTTGTTGAGTTGAAATGAGTTAGGGTTAATGTGATGAAATTATTTATAGGAGGGTGCAAGTGCAATATGTATTTATGTTGGTATATATATGTGTGGGTGTGTATGTAAACGAGCATTTTACTCCACACACTCTCTCTCTACCTCCCGATCTCTCTCTCTCTCTCTCGGTTCTCTCTCACTCTTCCCATCTCTGTCACGTCCTCCATTTTCAACATAAATTATAAAGGGGTTTCTCAAACAAATACCTCACAATAATCCGTACGATACTCAAAAGATCATTAGTTTACCCATGGTCAAGCTCCAAGTCCAAAGAGTTTCAAATATTACATCTTAGGCACAATGGCCCCAAATCAAAGTAAACATCAAATATCAAAAGAGTTTAAAGTTTACAAAATAACCCGTAGTCAAAAGATCATGACATAAGTTACAAATACATCTTCAAAAGGAATTTACAAAGATGCCTAAGTAACTCTACAGTGTTAGCTCTCAAATGATGTGTCCAAAGTCCAAGCAATCCAGCCATGCACGCTATTGTCCTGAGTTAATACCTGGAATGAAATAAGGCTTGAGCTACACAAGCCCAATAGAAATTCTACGCAAGCAATGTATGCAAGAGAAATGCAAGAATGATGATACGATGAGAACAAAAGGTAGCCCAAGCAATAGACAATAGCTATGGTTCGACAATTCAACAAAACTTGATATGGATTTATGGTACACCTCGACCTTTAACCAATTCCACCTCTCGTGTGTCCAAACCATGTCGCGTCATGTGTTATGAGCCGAAACTCCTGCCGGGCCAATTAAGGGATCCCGATACCCCCTGCCAGGCACCATACCCATCGGTAGGCCCTGAAAGTAACCAATATGAGCCGAAGCTCCTGCCGGGCCAATTAAGGGATCCCGATACCCCCTGCCAGGCACCCACCCGTCGATGGGTCCTGAATGTTCATCGTTGTGTCAACAAAGTCTTACATGTCTCGTATTCTCTTGATGTATCGTTTCAATCTTATCGGATTCATGCAATAGTTAACGTCCAATTTATTGAGTGAGGGCAATGGAATGCCAAGAATACACAATGAACTCAACAAATAGGATCAACAATGTTATGGGATGGTTTTGTGATGTTTGGAACAAGTTAGAAGTGATCGGGGGTCAAAACAATGGAGTTCGGAGCAAAACAGCAAAAATCTGTCATAAGCTCCCCGTATCGATACGGCCAAAAATCCGTATCGATACGGGTAAGGTTCGAGGCCGAACAGAGAGTTCCGTATCGATACGGATTAAGGGCCGTATCAATACGGGAAGCTTTCGAGCAGCTTTTCTGCAGATTTTGGGGATTTCAACCACAACAACAACAACAACAACAATACACTATGGATTCAAGGACAAGAGCATGTCTATTACATATATTGAGAGGTAGAATCCCTACCTCGAGGTCGGAGCACAAAACCCAAGAAGATACGTGCCCTAGCTTTCCAAAAACCTTGATCCAACCGAGATACGACTTCCCCGAGCTCAAACCAACGGGGTACGGACCACAATGCGCGTAGAGGTTGAAAGATTGAAGGTTATTTTGGTGGGTTTTGAGTGATTTTTGGTGAGAGAGCAAGAGAGAGAGTGAGAGGCGTGAGAGAGAGAGAAAGAGCCGGTGTGGGTGTTGAGAGGAGAATGATCCTCTACACCCTCACCCCCCCTATTTATACCCACAAACATACTAATCACACATTACATCCTCCAACAATCAATTCTATCATTTTGGCCTCAAATCACATGATTTCATTTATTTCGTTTTCCTTTTTTTATTATTATGCATTTATAATAAAAAATAAAAAAAAATTATAAACTTTTGATAAAATAAATGCGGGTCTCTACATTCTACCCTCCTTAAAGAAATTTCGTCCTCGAAATTTTTCATGCTAAAACTAGCTACAAATGCACCATGTATGTATGCAACTACCGTAACTTTCACCATTATGCATCGATTCGATTATCAAGATACTCAAAACTTAAACACTCACATTAGCTCATTCCGGAAATAGGTGCGGGTATTTCTCCCTAACTTCGTCCTCTCTTTCCCACGTCGACTCCTCGCTACCTTGACTTCTCCATAAGACTCGCACTAATGGTATCGTCTTACCCCTCAAAACTTGATCACGCGAATCTAGGATATGAATTGGTTCTTCCCCATAAGACGCATCAGCCTCCAACTCGAGTTCGGACCGTTCTAGCACGTGCGAAGGATCCGGTTCGTACTTTCTCAACATAGACACATGGAACACGTCATGGACACCCGATAGCTTCGGTGGCAAGGCCAAGCGATATGCAACCTCCCCAATTTTCTCGATGATATCAAACGGCCCGATGTAACGCGGCGACAGCTTCCCTTTCTTCCCAAAACGCGATAACCCCCTACGAGGCAATACTTTAAGGAATACGTGATCCCCTTCTTCGAAAGACAACGGGCGATGGCGACGATCGGCATAGCTCTTTTGTCTACTTTGCGCGGTCAATAATCTTTGGCGAATCACTTTTACTTGTTCGGTCGTTTTCTCTTGAGTTTCTTTAAGGCGTTGGCGAATAGCTTTTATACTCTCAGAGGTCTCTGCGATCACATCCGGCCCCACTAACGTAGCCTCTCCCAATTTGGTCCAACATACCGGCGATCGACATGGTCTTCCATATAAGGCTTCATAAGGTGCCATTTCGATACTCGATTGATAGCTATTATTGTACGCGAATTCAACTAACGGCAAGTGGTCCTCCCAACTACCCCGGAAATCCATTACGCAAGCCCAAAGCATATCTTCCAAAATCTGGATCGTTCTTTCGGATTGTCCATCGGTTTGAGGATGATAGGGGGTGCTGAACAAAAGGTTGGTGCCCAAAGCGGCCTGCAAGCTTTGCCAAAAACGTGCGGTAAACCTCGGATCTCGATCAGACACAATGGATACGGGAATCCCATGAAGACGAATGATCTCTCGAATATACAAGCGACTGAGCGTTTCCACAGAATCGGTAACACGAATAGGCAAGAAGTGAGCGGTTTTGGTCAAGCGATCCACAATCACCCAAATAGCGTCGTGTCCCTTCGGTGACTTCGGTAAACCCGTTACGAAATCCATAGTCACGTTCTCCCATTTCCACTTAGCCACAGGCAAAGGTTGTAACTCCCCCGTGGGTCATTGATGTTCGGCTTTCACTTGTTGGCACGTGAGACACTTGGACACAAAGATCACAACATCCCTTTTCATTTCGGACCACCAAAATTGTCTACGTAGGTCATGGTACATTTTCGTCCCTCCCGGGTGAACGACCAAAGGTGAATGATGGAACTCTCGCAAGATTTCTTCCCGACACGAAACGGGTATGAACAACTTCCCTTGATAATGCAAGCTTCTATCGGCATATATCATCCACCCCTCTTGAGCATTTCCACTAAGGAATCTAGCACGAAGTTCCTCCGTTTCTCCATCGTGTTGTTGAGCTTCAATTACTCGAGTCGATAGTGTTGATTGTACAGTCAAATTGCATAACGTGACCCCTTCCCGAACATCCTCGAAATGTGATGCACAAAAACCCAAATCGTTCATCATTTTCCACTCACGGATAGCTAGACTCGCAAGATGTGTCGGTTTTCTACTTAATGCATCCGCCACAACGTTCGCCTTTCCCGGGTGGTATTGCAACTCGAAGTCGTAATCCTCCAAATGCTCCATCCAACGGCGTTGTCGAAGGTTAAGCTCTTTCTGAGAAAATAAGTACTTCAAACTCTTGTGGTCGGAAAAGACTTCAAATTTCTCACCGTACAAATAATGGCGCCAGCTCTTCAAAGCGAAAACGACGGCCGCAAGCTCCAAATCATGTGTCGGGTAATTTCGTTCATGAGTTTTCAATTGCCGCGATCCGTATGCTACCACTCGTCCCCTTTGCATCAAAACGCACCCCAATCCTTCTCTAGACGCGTCACAATACACGGAGTAACCAACTCCACGCTCGGGCACGATCAAAACTGGTGCGGTAGTCAACCTCTTCTTTAATTCCTCAAAAGCAGTCTCACACGAGTCACTCCAGGCAAAACGAGTCCCCTTACGCGTTAATCTAGTCATCGGTGTCGCTAAACGAGAGAAATCGAGAACAAAACGACGGTAGTATCCGGCCAAGCCCAAGAAACTACGAATTTCAAACACGTTCTTCGGTCGCTGCCAATTCATGATCGACTCTATCTTTCCCAGATCAACGGACACGCCACCTTTCGAGACCACGTGACCCAAAAATTTAACTTCGGACAACCAAAACTCGCACTTGCTAAGTTTGGCGTACAACTGGTGCTCTCTCAAGAGTTCAAGAACAATGGTGAGATGAGATTGGTGTTCTTCCTCTGTAGGCAAATAGATAAGGATATCATCCACAAAGACAACAACGAAACGATCAAGATAGGCGCGAAAAATCCGATTCATCAAATCCATAAAAATTGCTGGGGCATTTGTCAATCCGAAAGGCATAACAATGAACTCATAATGGCCATATCGAGTACGAAACGCGGTTTTAGGAATATCTTCCTTCCGAACTCTCAACTGATGATAACCGGACCTTAAGTCGATTTTGGAAAAGCAAGTCACTCCTCGAAGTTGATCGAACAAGTCATCGATTCTAGGCATAAGGTATTTGTTCTTAATGGTGACTCGGTTTAGCTTACGGTAATCGATACACAAACGGAGTGAACCATCCTTCTTTTGCGCGAAAAGAGCCGGTGCTCCCCACGGAGACGTACTCGGACGAATGAAACCTAAACTCTCCAATTCTTGCAACTGGGTTTTCAACTCTCTCAATTCGGCCGGGGCGAAACGATACGGAGGTACGGAGATAGGAGCGGTACCAGGAAGTAAGTCGATAGTGAACTCAATCTCTCTCTCGGGAGGTAAACCAGGTAACTCTTCCGGAAACACATCTGGAAAATCACGAACCACTAAAGGTAACTCCCCACGCACAGAGGCATCCTCATCTAACGTCAAACTCGCCAATAGAGAATAAACAGACTCGTGCTCTCGAGGCCCACACAGATACGGTTCCAACGGTTCCCGACGCTCCCCAAAGAATTCGAAACAAGGACCCTCAGGTGGACAAATACGAACCCTACGCTTGAAACAGTCGATAGTAGCATGAAAAGTAGATAACCAATCCATCCCCAGAATGAGATCAAACCCCGACATTCCCAGAACGATGAAATCAAACACAAAACGACGGTCGCGAATAATCAACTCACAGTCTCGACAGATACGATCAAGAGGTGTCCTACCCCCTAAAGGTGTCTCAACAAATAAAGGAGGACAAATAGTTTCCATTTCCAATTCCAAAGCACACACAAATGATGCAGCAATGAATGAATGCGATGCTCCGGAATCAAAGAGAACTCTAGCAAAGGAGTTGAATAGAAGAAATGTACCCCTCACAATGGGAGTCTCTGGAGCCTGAGGAGTGGCAGACTGAATGGCAGAAGTAATATTGTAAACACCCCCCTGGGTACCCTGACCCTACGCGAAACCTCCCCTAGAACCAGAACTCTAAGCAGGCGCTAAAGAACTCGCCCCCTTATCAACTCCGGAACTCTGAGCTGAAGTAGCCTGATGGATGTGAGGCTGCTGCTACCTCTGGGTGCCCCTAAACTGCTGGCCCATGTTGCATCCCGTTCCCGGCTACTGCACGGAACCCGACTCACTGCGCATTCCCGCAGCCTGAGGACAATTCCTCGCGAGATGATCCATTTTCCCACAAACATAACAAGCCTTCTCGAGGTGTGGACATTGAGCACGAACGTTCCCAGGTTGGTTGCACTTATAACACACAAGTGGAGGTCTAGACAATGCACCCCGAGTCCCCGAAGATGAAAGCGGCCTAAAGCTCGATGAACTACCCCGTGGTGGTTGAGATGGTTCCCTCTGCCTCTTCCGTCCTTGATTCCCATAACTTCCCGACGACGTACTCACACCCACATTTGATTGCCTCGGTTCCCAAACTCCCCTATTTTGCTGAGCCTCTTTCGGTGTCTCGATACTCCTTGCGCATTCCACAACCTCAGAAAACTTCGTCCTAGGTTGGACTATCACCATTCTCCTTAAGGTATTATTCAGCCCCTTCTCAAATCGTCGACACTTCCTCTCCTCCGTCGTTACCAACTCCGGAGCGAAACGAGACAAGGATTGGAATTTCAACACATACTCTGAGACAGTCATATTGCCCTGCTCTAACTTCTCGAATTGATCTCTCATAGCGTCACGTGAGGTTTCTGGAAAATACTGCTCCCCAAAGAGCGCTTCAAACTCGGTCCACGTCAAATTTTCAATATCCGGCTCATCCACTTGAGCCGCGGCCCTCGCCGCTCTCCTCGCGTCCTTCCTACTTTCCAATACTGCTTCCCACCATTCGCCAGCTTCCCCGACTAGCTGAACGGCCACAATGCCCACTCGGATGTTGTCCTCGGTGATATTAAGGGCTCTGAAGAGTTTACGAATTTGTGTTAACCAATGGTCAGCTACCAAAGGGTCACTACTAGTTCCGTCAAACACTGGAGGGTTCCTACGGCTGAACTCCCGCATTGCCACCATGGCTCGATCCTCGACATTCTCTCTCGGAGCTTGGTTCAAAAGATTTGCAGCTGTAAGTGCCGCAACGAGGTCCCTAGCGAATTGAGTCTGAGCTTGAGGTACTCCTGCACCTCGACCAACCCCAGCCCCCGGATTCCCACCAGGGTTCTCCCCATGCTGACTCACCTCATCCTCAGGAGGTACCCCACGGCCACGACCACGGCCTCGACCACCCCGATTCCCAACTCCACCCCGTCTAACACGCGTCCTCGGAGGCATACTACATGATATAAGAAAGGAAAACCATTAACCACAACAGTATGACTATGAGGTCAAAGCCCGAACTCCCCAACGCGGGTCAATAACAACTCTACGCCACTCTACAATATCGAAAATGCAATGTCAAGTAATCACATGAATGTTAGACACACAAGCATGCACAAATTATGTTAGAGGGCGCGACATTTTGAACCCATGAGGCGAAACGCCTCCCCACGGTCACTAGGTGTTCTAAACCTATGCTCTGATACCAAGTTGTCACGTCCTCCATTTTCAACATAAATTATAAAGGGGTTTCTCAAACAAATACCTCACAATAATCCGTACGATACTCAAAAGATCATTAGTTTACCCATGGTCAAGCTCCAAGTCCAAAGAGTTTCAAATATTACATCTTAGGCACAATGGCCCCAAATCAAAGTAAACATCAAATATCAAAAGAGTTTAAAGTTTACAAAATAACCCGTAGTCAAAAGATCATGACATAAGTTACAAATACATCTTCAAAAGGAATTTACAAAGATGCCTAAGTAACTCTACAGTGTTAGCTCTCAAATGATGTGTCCAAAGTCCAAGCAATCCAGCCATGCACGCTATTGTCCTGAGTTAATACCTGGAATGAAATAAGGCTTGAGCTACACAAGCCCAATAGAAATTCTACGCAAGCAATGTATGCAAGAGAAATGCAAAAATGATGATACGATGAGAACAAAAGGTAGCCCAAGCAATAGACAATAGCTATGGTTCGACAATTCAACAAAACTTGATATGGATTTATGGTACACCTCGACCTTTAACCAATTCCACCTCTCATGTGTCCAAACCATGTCGCGTCATGTGTTATGAGCCGAAACTCCTGCCGGGCCAATTAAGGGATCCCGATACCCCCTGCCAGGCACCATACCCATCGGTAGGCCCTGAAAGTAACCAATATGAGCCGAAGCTCCTGCCGGGCCAATTAAGGGATCCCGATACCCCCTGCCAGGCACCCACCCGTCGATGGGTCCTGAATGTTCATCGTTGTGTCAACAAAGTCTTACATGTCTCGTATTCTCTTGATGTATCGTTTCAATCTTATCGGATTCATGCAATAGTCAACGTCCAATTTATCGAGTGAGGGCAATGGAATGCCAAGAATACACAATGAACTCAACAAATAGGATCAACAATGTTATGGGATGGTTTGGTGATGTTTGGAACAAGTTAGAAGTGATCGGGGGTCAAAACAATGGAGTTCGGAGCAAAACAGCAAAAATCTGTCATAAGCTCCCCGTATCGATACGGCCAAAAATCCGTATCGATACGGGTAAGGTTCGAGGCCGAACAGAGAGTTCCGTATCGATACGGATTAAGGGCCGTATCGATACGGGAAGCTTTCGAGCAGCTTTTCTGCAGATTTTGGGGATTTCAACCACCACAACAACAACAACAACAACAATACACTATGGATTCAAGGACAAGAGCATGTCTATTACATATATTGAGAGGTAGAATCCCTACCTCGAGGTCGGAGCACAAAACCCAAGAAGATACGTGCCCTAGCTTTCCAAAAACCTTGATCCAACCGAGATACGACTTCCCCGAGCTCAAACCAACGGGGTACGGACCACAATGCGCGTAGAGGTTGAAAGATTGAAGGTTATTTTGGTGGGTTTTGAGTGATTTTTGGTGAGAGAGCAAGAGAGAGAGTGAGAGGCGTGAGAGAGAGAGAAAGAGCCGGTGTGGGTGTTGAGAGGAGAATGATCCTCTACACCCTCACCCCCTATTTATACCCACAAACATACTAATCACACATTACATCCTCCAACAATCAATTCTATCATTTTGGCCTCAAATCACATGATTTCATTTATTTCGTTTTCCTTTTTTTATTATTATGCATTTATAATAAAAAAATTGAAAAAAAATTATAAACTTTTGATAAAATAAATGCGGGTCTCTACAATCTCTCAACCAAAAATCCACCAAAATGAAATGAAACCTACACAAACCAACCTCCAATTTGTTTTCTAAATGCGATCCAAGCTTCAAATTTCGTGGGTCAAGCTCGGGGAAGGATTATTCGATTGAGATTGAAGATTTTGAAGTCTAGGGCTTAATCAATCCCGAAGGGTTCGGCCTTGAAACTCGAGGTAGAGATTTCTTACTCTCTCGACATGTTTATGAGAAGATTTGGCCTTGAATTCATGTGTTGGATTGTTGTTTTGTTACTTGGAATTCACCCTTGAAATCTGGAAAATTCGTCCTGTGAAACCCAGCTAGTACATGTACCTCGGTTGGTATTGGTACATGTGCTGTCAAAGAAATCTCTATTCTGTTCAGCTAGTACATGTACCTCGGTTTGTATTGGTACATGTGCTGTCATAAATTCTCAGCTTTGTTTAGCTAGTACATGTACCTCTGTTTGTACTAGTACATGTACCTTCTGGAAATTTTCAGCAATACTCCTTTTTCCATGTTTTGAACCCCGATCACCTCAAATGCTCTCTAAACCTCCTCAAACCACTTCTAAACTTGATTGTTCGTATCTTGAGTGATTCATTGATCAATATCTCTCCTTTGACTCCGTTATGTAAGGGAAACGTGTCGAAGCTAAAATGTCGTATGTTTAATTGCTTTTACGTTTAAGGGACTACGTGATCATAGTAGAAATGTTAAGGTGAATGATATGGACTCGTAAATAGCTATGTGATGGCAAGGTTGATCGTTGAATTAAATGGTGGGTGAACCGTGAGCGAAAAGCGATAAGTTGACACGTGATGCTATATAGTGCAAATGGGTTTAGATAACAAGTTTGGAATCGAAATGGAAATGCGAGTTGGGAGCGAATTGTTTACCTAACATCAATGTCCCTCATAAAGTGTAAAGACCCATAAATTTCCTTATTTAATTTTAATAGTTGTAGTTAAAAAGAAAAGAAAAGGAAAACAAGGGTTAAAATGTCATGAGTATGAATGTGGGGGTTAAAGTGCAAGAACTTGGAAACCATGGGATTTTGTGTGATTTGTGCATGTGTGTGCCGTGTATGTATACCAGAGAAACTTTATTTTCTTTTTCCATTTTATTCCTCACAGTTCTCTCTCGGCTTTCTCTCGTCTCTCAGCTCTCTCCTGATCTCTCACTTTTCACCCAAAAACTCACGTAATCATTCAAGACCCACAACAATCAACCTCAACTCCATTTTTTATTTGCGTATTCGGGCTCGTATTGCGCTGGGTAGAGCTCAGTTTGGAGTATTTTCGTTCGATTTGGATTCCGGAAGTTAGGGCTTGCTCCACCTCTTTATTTTTGGCTTGGATACTCGAGGTAGGAAATTCTACCTCTCTTTATATGTTATTTGAGTGTATTCGTGCCTTATTTGGACTTGTATTGGTTGTTATTGGATTTGAATCAAAATCTGTTGTTGCTGTAAGAATTGTCTATCTTTCCTGAATTTCTACCGGTAGGCCCATAATTTCTACCGGAAGAACGTTGTTGTGTTGCCAGAAAATTGAATCCCTACCGGTAGAACTTAATTCCTACCGGTAGGCTGTCCCAAATTTTCCTCTTGAAAAATGGTGATCTTTCTGTTCGGCATTTGTACCGGTAGGACTTAATCCCTACCGGTAGGAACACAAAAAAATTCCAATATCTACCGGTAGACTTCTAATTCCTACCGGTAGATTACCAATCAACTGTCAACACCTCCTGGGCCGTTGAAATCCTTTTCTTTCCTAAGTTCTTTGACTATTCAATGGAATTGTTTATATTATATATATAATATGAAAGCATGCAGCCATCTTTCTTATCATGTGCCATGTGGTAAACAATTTTTTTTTTTATGTTGGAATTGTTTAGTCGGTGGAATGGTTGATGGATGAATATGAGCTTTATGCACGACACTAGTACGAACAGTACACTTGAGCTTGTGAACGACGCGCGAATATTCAGGGCCCATCGACGGGTGGGTGCCTGGCAGGGGGTATCGGGATCCCATAACTGACCCGGCAGGAGCTAATGCTCATATTGAACACTCAAGGCCTAACCTATAAGGTGGGTGCTTGGCAGGGGATATCGGGATCCCATAATTGGCCCGGCAGGAGCTCCGGCTCAGACACACAAAGGATACGATATGTTAAGACACAAATTGAACGAGTATGATTTATGGACTTAAATAAAAGAAGGATTTGAGATATTGGGGCATTTGTTCATGATAATTGTGCTTCCTCCTTTGTCATTTGATTTCTCATCATTTGTTCATTCGTCTTGCTCATTTGCATATGGAGTTTGCGTAGACTTTTCTACTGGGCTAGAGTAGCTCAAGCCTATTATTATTTTCAAGTGCTAATCCGGAATCATAGCATGCTTGGCTGAAGTGCTTGGATTGTGGACACTTCTTTTGAGATCTAACCTTGACAAGTTACTTAGACATCTTTGTAAATTTCTTTTGGAGATGTATTTGTAACTTTAATTGTAAATCTTTTGACTACGGAATATTGTAAACTATTAACTCTCATTCGATACTCAACATCTATGCTGGTTTGGGCCTCGGAGCCAAAAATGTAATCTTTTGGGAATTATTGAATGTTGATGTGAGATTATGAAAATGGAAATGCTGAATTATTTTGGGTATCGTACGGATTATTGCGAGGTTTTACTTATAAAAATCCTTTATAGTTTATGTTGAAAATCGAGGGCGTGACATAAAGTGTAGCTTGCAAACTAGAGTCCTAAGAGCACTAATGGTGGAATGCAATACACATGAATCGGAATTGGCATACTGGGTCTTGGTACCCGGAACTTAAAATAGATGTACGGGGTCACGAGCACCCAGAATGTAAAATGGATGTTCAGGGTCATGAGCACCCGGAAATGTGTTATGGGTACATAGGGCCCTAAGACCCGAAAAATTTCTTAGCTTACTATTCAGTATGTAAACGGAGGAAGAGTTACTTGAGTTCATATTGGGGATCAACGGGAGATGTACGGGGTCCTTAAGACCCGGAATGCAAGACACTTAATGTAGGAGTGTACGAAATGAAATTTTGAAAACACAAAGGGAAGTGCAATAAATGGTGGATTGATTGACTAAATGGATTAGCTAACGACGAAGAAATATTCCTTGAGTCTTGAATGTCCGGTACGATACTGGTGTCCGATTGTATTCTCCTTTCTATCTGAGACTTTGTTTCTTAAATGTTCTTCTCGGTGCATTATCTATCTCATATGCATATAGTTCGAGCAAAGATTTCTCTACTGGGCTAGTGTAGCTCAACCTATTATTATTTTCAGGTACACCTCAAGGGCATTGATATGGAGTGCTTGCTGTGCATTAGACCATGCTTTTGAAAGCTAACACTGAGGGATCACTATGTCATCTTTTGTAAAATCCTTTTGAGGATGTAAATTCTAATTGTTCGACTTATTCTCTCATTGGTTTAGTGTCTACGGATTTGGGGCCAGAGTGCCATTACTGTAAACTTTTAAACTCGATTGTTCTCTTGGAGTGATTATGGGAAGAATTTTGGGGAATTATGATTTATTAATGCGATGGATATTTTTTGGATATCCTATTATTATTATGTTGAAAATTCAGGTCGTGACATATTCTAAACACCTACTAACCGTCATGTGTTTCACTATCTTTTCTTCACAAAACTAGTAGTCTAAACACCTACTATCCGTCATGTATTTCACCATCTTATTTTAAATGGCTAATAGTCTAAAAATCTACTAACCGTCACGTATTTCACCATTTTTCATTTGCATGACTAGTATTCTAAACACCTACTAACCGTCATATATTTCACCATCTTTTTTTCACAAGACTAATAGTCTAAAAACCAAATGACCATCTTGTGTTTCGCTATTTTGTTCGTATAACTAATACAAACAAGCAACATCGATTTGAGACAAAAAGCACATTTCAACCTATTACGTACACTTTATCTCAATTTCACACTATTCTTTCGATTTCGTTATGTCAATTGCACACTTTCAAAGTTCTTATCAATTAGTTATCAGTAGTGTTTTTTCATCAACTAGAAATGACGATTCTGTTTTTAAATGACTAGTAGTCTACAAACCTACTAACCGTCATGTGTTTCACTATTTTTATTTGTATGACTAGTAGAAACAAGTAACATTGATTTGAGACAAAAAGCAATTTTTGATCAATTACGTAAACTTCAATCCTTCCGAAACCGAATAAAATCACTATTTTTTCGATTTCGTTATCTCGATTGCAGAATTTCAAAGATCTTATCACTTACTGATTAGTAGTTTTATCACCTAAAAGAAACCACAATTCTTTTTTCAAAACATGACTAGTAGTCAAAACACCTACTAACCGTCATGCGTTTCACAATATTTCTTCACATGTCTAATAGTCTAAAAACCTACTAACTGTCACGTGTTTCACTATTTTTTTTACATGAATATGAGTCTAAACAACTACTAACCGCGATTTGTTTCACCAACTTTTCTTCACACGACTAATATTCTAAAAACCTACTAACCGTCATGTGTTTCACCATCTATACTTCACATGACTAGTAGTCTAAACACCTACTATCCGTCATGTGTTTCACCATCTTTTTTTAAATGACTAGTAGTCTAAAAATCTACTAACCGTCACGTATTTCACAATTTTTCTTTTGCGTGTCTAGTAGACTAAACACCTACTAACCGTCATGTACTTCACCATCTTTTTTTCACATGACAAATAGTCTAAAAACCAAAAGACCATCGTGTGTTTCGTTATTTTATGCGTATGACTAGAACAAACAGGCAACATCGATTTGAGACAAAAAGCACGTTTTGACCTATTACGTACAATTTATCTCAATTTCCCACTATTCTTTCGATTTCGTTTTGTCAATTGCACACTTTCAAAGTTCTTATCACTTAGTTATCAGTAGTGTCTTTTCATCAATTAGAAATGATTATTCTCTTTTTACATGACTAGAAGTCTACAGACCTACTAACCGTCATGCGTTTAACTATTTTTATTTGTATGACAAGTAGAAACAGGTAACATCGATTTGAAACAAAAAGCAATTTTTCATCAATTTCGTACGCTATAATCCTTACGAAACCGAATAAAATCACTGTTTTTTCGATTTCGTTATCGCGATTGCAGACTTTCAATGATCTAATTACTTACTGAGTAATAGTCTTTTCATCTACAAGGAATCACAATTCTCTCTTCACATGACTAGTAATCCAAAGACCGACTAACCGTCATGCGTTTCACTATTTTTCTTCACATGACTAGTAGTCTGGAAACCTACTAACCTTCACGTGTTTCACTATTTTTTTTTACTTGACTATTAGTCTAAACAACTACTAACCACGATTTGTTTCACCATCTTTTCTTTACATGACTAGTAGTCTAACACCAACCAAACGTCATGTGTTTCATCATCTTTGCTTCACATGACTAGTAGTCCAAATACCTACTAACCGTCATGTGTTTCACCATCTTTTCTTCACACGACTAATAGTCTAAACACCTACTATCCGTCATGGGTTTCACCATCTTTTATTCAAATGATTAGTAGTCTAAAATCTACTAACCGTGACGTATTTCACAATTTTTCTTTTGCATGACTAGTAATGTAAACACCGACTAACCGTCATTTATTTCACCATCTTTTTTTCACAGGACTAATAGTCTAAAAACCAAATGACCGTCACGTGTTTCGCTATTTTATTCATATGACAAGTACAAACAAGCAAATATCGATTTTAGACAAAAAGCACGTTTCGACCAATTACGTACACTATATCTCAACTTCACACTATTCTTTCGATTCGTTATGTCAATTGCACACTTTCAAAGTTCATATCAGTTAGTTATCAGTAGTGTCTTTTCACCAACTAGAAATAATGATTCTTTTTTCACATGACTACTAGTCTCCAAAACTACAAACTGTCACGTGTTTCGCTATTTTTATTTGCATCATGAGTCGAAACAAGTAACATCGATTTGAAACAAAAAACAATTTTTGATCCATTACGTACACTTTAATCCTTACGAAACCGAATAAAATCACTATTTTTTTGATTTCGTTATCTCGATTTCAGACCTTCAAAGATCTTATCACTTACTGATTAGTAGTCTTTTCATTTAAAAAAATCACAATTCTCTTTTCATATGACCAGTAGTCCAAACACCTACTAACCGTCAAGCGTTTCCCAATGTTTCTTCACTTGACTTGTATAAAGCCCTACTAACCGTGACGTGTTCCACTATTTTTTTTACATGACTATTAGTCGAATCGACTACTAACCGCGATTTATTTCACCATCTTTTTATCACATAACTAGTAGTCTAAAAATCTACTGACTGTCATGTGTTTCACCTTCTTTTCTCCACATGACTAATAGTCTAAACACCTACTATCCGTCATGAGTTTCACCATCTTTTTTCAAATGACTAGTAGTCTAAAAACCTAATAACCGTCACATATTTCACAATTTTTTTCTTTTCCATGACTAGTACCCTAAACACCTACTAACCGACATGTGTTTCACCATCTTTTTTTCACATGACTAATAGTCTAAAAACCAAATGACCGTAATGTGTTTCGCTATTTTATTCGTATGACTTGTGCAAACAGCAAACATCGATTTGGGACAAAAAGCAAGTTTCGACGTGTTACGTACACCTTATCTCATTTTCACACTATTCTTTTCATTTCGTTATGTCAATTGCATACTTTCAAAGTTCTTATCAGTTAGTTATCAGTAGTGTCTTTTCTTCAACTAGAAATGACGATTCTCTTTTCACATGACTTGTAGTCTACAACTTACTAACCGTCATGTGTTTCACTATTGTTATTTGTATGACTAGTAGAAAAAAGTAACATCGATTTGAGGCAAAAAGCAATTTTTGATCCATTACGTACACTTTAATCCTGACGAAACCGAATAAAATAACCATTTTTTCGATTTCGTTATCTCGATTGTAGACTTTCAAAGATCTTATCACTTACTGATTAGTAGTCTTTTCATCTACAAGAAAAATTATATGTCTTTCTTCACATGACTAGTAGTCCAAACACCTACTAACCGTCATGCGTTTCACAATCCGTCTTCACATGACTAGTACTCTAAAAAACCAACTAACCGTCACGTGTTACCCTATTTTTTTTTTACATGACTATTAGTCTAACCAACTACTAACCGCAATTTATTTCACCATCTTTTCTTTACTTGACTAATAGTCTAAAACCTACTAGCCGTCATGTGTTTCACCATCGTTGATTTACATGACTAGTAGTCTAAACACCTACTAACCGTCATATGTTACACCATCTTTTCTTCACATGACTAGTAGTATAAACACCTACTATCCGTCATGGGTTTCACCATCTTTTTTTCAAATGACTAGTAGTCTAAAAACCTACTAATCGTCACATATTTCACAATATTTCTTTCGCATGTCTAGTAGTATAAACACCTACTAACCGTCATGTATTTGACCATCTTTACTTCACAAGACTAGAAAATGACGATTCTCTTTTCACATGACTTGTAATCTACAAGCCTACTAACCGTTATGTGTTTCACTATTGTTATTTGTATGACTAGTAGAAAAAACTAACATCGATTTGAGACAAAAAGCAATTTTTGATCCATTACCTACACTTTAATCCTGACGAAACCGAATAAAATAACTATTTTTTCGATTTCGTTATCTCGATTGTAGACTTTCAAAGATCTTATCACTTACAGATTAGTAGTCCTTTCATCTACAAGAAAATTTATATTTCTCTTTTCACTTGACTAGTAGTCCAAACACCTACTAACCGTCATGCATTTCATAATCCGTCTTCACATGACTAGTAGTCTAAAAACCAATTAACCGTCACGTGTTTCCCTATTTTTTTTTACAAGACTATTAGTCTAACCAACTACTAACCGCGATTTATTTCAATATCTTTTCTTTACTTGACTAATAGTCTAAAAACCTACTAACCGTCATGTGTTTCACCATCGTTGCTTTACATGACTAGTTGTCTAAATACCTACTAACCGACATGTGTTTCACCATCTTTTCTTCACATGACTACAAGTCTAAACACCAACTATCCGTCATGGGTTTCACCATCTTTTTTTCAAATGACTAGTAGTCTAAAAACCTACTAACCGTCACATATTTCACAATATTTCTTTCGCATGTCTAGTAGTATAAACACCTACTAACCGTCATGTATTTCACCATATTTACTTCACTAGACTAGTAGTCTAAACACCTACTATCTGCCATGGGTTTCACCATTTTTTTCAAATGACTAGTAGTCTAGAAACCTACTAACTCTCACGTATTTCACAATTTTACTTTTGCAAGACTAGTAGTGTAAACAACAACTAACCTTCATGTCTTTCACCATCTTTTTTTCACATGACTAATAGTTTAAAAACCAAATGACCGTCATGTGCTTCGCTATTTTATTCGTGTAACTAGTACAAAAAATCAACATCGAATTAAGGCAAAAAGCACGTTTCGACCTATTACGTTCACTTTAACGCAATTTCACACAATTCATTCGATTTCATTATGTCAATTGCACACTTTCAAAGTTCTTATCACATAGTTAGCAGTAGTGTCTTTTCATCAACTAGAAATGACAATTCTCTTTTTACATGACTACTAGTCAACAAACCTACTACCCGTCATGTGTTTCACAATTTTTATTTATATTACTAGTAGGAACAAGTAACATCGATTTGAGACAAAAAGCAATTTTTGAACCATTACTTACACTTTAATCCTTTCGAAACCGAATAAAATCAATTTTTTTCGATTTCGTTATCTCGATTGCAGACTTTCAAAGATGTTATCACTTACTGATTAATAGTCTTTTCATCTACAAGAAATCACAATTCTTTTTGCACATTACTAGTAGTCCAAACACCTACCAACCATCTTGCGTTTCACAATCTTTCTTCACATGACTAGTAGTCTAAAAACAACTAACCTTCACGTGTTTCACTATTTTTTTTACATGACTATTAGTCTGAACAACTATTAACCGTGATTTATTTCACCGTCATTTTTTTCTTCACATGACTAGTAGTCTAAAACCTACTAACCGTCATGTGTTTCACTATTTTTGCTTCACATGACTAGTAGTCTAAAGACTTACTAATCGTCATGTGTTTCACCATCTTTTCTTCACATGACTAACAGTCTTAACACCTACTATCCGTCACGGGTTTCACCATCTTTTTTCAAATGACTAGTAGTCCAAAAACCTACTGACCGTCACATATTTCACAATTTTCTTTTGCATGACTACTAGTCTAAGCACCTACTAACCGTCATTTATTTCACAAATTTTTTTTGCACATGACTAATAGTCTAAAAACCAAATGACCGTTATGTGTTTCGCTATTTTATTCGTATGACAAGTACAAAGAAGCAAACAACGATTTGAGACAAAAAGCACGTTTCGATCTATTACGTACACTTTATCTCAATTTCACACTATTCTTTCGATTTCGTTATGTCAATTGCACACTTTCAAAGTTCTTATCACTTAGGTATCAGTAGTGTCTTTTCATCAACCCGAAATGACGATTATTTTTCCCCATGACTACTAGTCTACAAACCTACAAACCGTCATGCGTTTCACTATTTTTATTTGTATGGCTAGTAGAAACAAGTAACATCAGTTTGAGATAAAAAGCAATTTTTCATCAATTACGTACACTTCAATTCTTACGAAACAGAATAAAATCACAATTTTTTCGATTTCGTTATCTCGATTGCAGACTTTCAAAGATCTTATCACTTACAGATTAGTAGTGTTTTCATCTACAAGAAATCATATTTCTCCTTTCACAAGACTAGTAGTCCAAACACCTACTAATCGTCATGCGTTTCACAATCCTTCTTCACATGACTAGTAGTCTATAAACCAACTACCCGTCACGTATTTCTCTATTTTTTTTACATGACTATTAGTCTAACCAACAACTAACCGCGATTTCTTTCACCATCTTTTCTTTACATGACAAGTAGTCCAAAAACCTACTAAGCGTCATGTGTTTCACCATCGCTGCTTCACATGACTAGTAGTCTAAACACCTACTAACCGTCATGTGTTTCACCATCTTTTCTTCACATGACTAGTAGTCTAAACACCTACTATCGGTCATGGGTCTCACCATCTTTTTTTGAAATGACTAGTAGTCTAAAAACCTACTAACCGTCACATATTTCACAATTTTTCTTTCGCATGACTAGTAGTATAAACACCTACTAACCGTCATGTATTTCACCATATTTACTTCACAAGACTAGTAGTCTAAAGACTTACTATCCGCCATGGGTTTCACCATTTTTTTCAAATGACTAGTAGTCTAAAAACCTACTAACCGTCATGTCTTTCACAATTTTTCTTTTGCATGACTAATAGTCTAAACACTGACGAACCGTCATGTATTTCACCATCTTTTTTTCACATGACTAACAGTCTAAAAACCAAATGACCGTTATGTGTTTCGCTATTTTATTCGTATGACTAGTACAAAATAGCAACATCGATTTGAGACAAAAAGCACGTTTCGACCAATTACGTACACTTTAACACAATTTCACACAATTAATTCGATTTCGTTATGTCAATTGCACACTTTCAAAGTTCTTATCACTTAATTATCAGTAGTGACTTTTCATCAACTACAAATGACGATTCTCTTTTTACATGACTACTAGTCTACAAACCTACTAACCATCATGTGTTTCACTATTTTTATTTGCATTACTAGTAGAAACAAGTAACATCGTTTGAGACAAAAAGCAATTTTCGAACCATTACGTACACTTTAATCCTTACGAAACCGAATAAAATCCCTATTTTTTCGATTTCGTTATCTCGATTGCAGACTTTCAAAGATGTCATCACTTACTGATTTGTAGTCTTTTCATCTACAAGAAATCACAATTCTCTTTTCACATTACTAGTAGTCCAAACACCTACTAACCGTCATGCGTTTCACAATCTTTCTGCACATGACTAGTAGTCTAAAAACCTACTATCCGTCACGTGTTTCACTATTTTTTTTTACATGACTATTAGTCTGAACAACTACTAACCGCGATTGATTTCACCATCTTTTCTTCACATGACTAGTAATATAAAACCTACTAACCGCCATGTGTTTCACCATTTGTGCTTCACATGACTAGTAGTCTAAACACTTACTAACTGTCATGTGTATCAACATATTTTCTTCACATGACTATTAGTCTAGACACCTAATATCCGTCATGGGTTTCACCATCTTTTTTCACACGACTAGTAGTCTAAAAACTTACTAACCGCCACATATTTCACAATTTTTCTTTTGCATGACTAGTATTCTAAACACCTGCTAACCGTCATGTATTTCACCATCTTTTTTTCCCATGACTAATAGTCTAAAACCAAGTGACCGTCATATGTTTCGATATTTTATTCGTATGACTAGTACAAACAAGCAAATATCGATTTGAGACAAAAAGCACATTTTGACCTGTTACGTACACTTTATCACAATTTCACACTAGTCTTTCGAATTTGTTATGTCAATTGCACACTTTCAAAGTTCGTATCCCTTGGTTATCAGTAGTGTCTTTTCATCAACTAGAAATGACGATTCTCTTTTCACATGACTAGTTGTCTACATACCTACTAACCGTCATGTGTTTCACTATTTTTATTTGTATGACTAGCAAAAACAAGTAACATCGATTTGAGACAAAAAGAAATTTTTGATCCAATACGTACACTTTAATCCTTACGGAACCGAACAAAAACACAATTGTTTCGATTTCGTTATCTTGATTGTAGACTTTGAAAAATCTTATCACTTACTGATTAGTAGTTTTTTCATCTACAAGAAATCACAATTCTCTTTTCACATCACTAGTAGTCCAAACACCTACTAACCGTCATGCGTTTCACAATTTTTCTTCGCATGACTAGTAGCCTAAAAACCAACTAACCGTCATGCGTTTCCCTACTTTTTTTTTTTTCATGACTATTAGTCTAAACAACTATCAACCGCGATTTTTTTCACCATCTTTTCTTTACATGACAAGTAGTTTAAAAACCTACTAACCGTCATGTGTTTCACCATCGTTGCTTTACATGACTAGTAGTCTAAATACCTTCTAACCGTCATGTGTTTCACCATCTTTTCTTCACATGACTACAAGTCTAAGCACCAACTATCCGTCATGGGTTTCACCATCTTTTTTTCAAATGACTAGTAGTCTAAAAACCTACTAACCGTCACATAGTTTACAATTTTTCTTTCGCATGTCTAGTAGTATAAACACCTACTAACCGTCATGTATTTCACCATCTTTTTTTAACACGACTAATAGTCTAAAAACCAAATGACCGTCATGTGTTTCGCTATTTTATTCGTATGACTAGTACAAAAAAGCAACATCGATTTGAGACAAAAAGCACGTTTCGACCTATTACGTACACTTTAACTCAATTTCACACAATTCATTCGATTTCGTTATGTCAATTGCACACTTTCAAAATTTTTATCACTTAGTTATCAGTAGTGTCTTTTCATCAACTAGAAATGACGATTCTCTTTTTACATGACAACTAGTCTACAAACCTACTAACCGTCATTTGTTTCACCATTTTTATTTGTATTACTAGTAGAAACAAGTAAGATCGATTTGAGACAAAAAGTAATTTTTGAACCATTACGTACACTTTAATCCTAACAAAACCTAATAAAATCACTAATTTTTCGATTTCGTTATCTCGATTGCAGACTTTCAAAAATCTTATCACTTACTGATTAGTAAACTTTTCATCTACAAGAAATCACAATTCTCTTTTCACATTACTAGGAGTCCAAACACCTACTAACCGTCATGTGTTTCACCATTTTTCCTTCACATGACTAGTAGTCTATACACTTACTAACCGTCATGTGTTTCACCAACTTTTCTTCACATGACTAATAATCTAAATACCTAATATCCGTCATGGGTTTCACCACCATTTTTCAAACGACTAGTAGTCTTAAAAGCTACTAACCATCACGTATTTCAAAATTTTTCTTTTGCATGACTAGTAGTCTAAACTCCTACTAACCGTCATGTCTTTCACCATCTTTTATTCACATGACAAATAGTCTAAAACCGAATGACCGACATGTGTTTCGCTATTTTATTCGTATAACTAGTACAAACAAGCAAACATCGATTTGAGACAAAAAGCACATTTTGACCTATTACGTACACTTTATCTCAATTTCACATTATTCTTTTGATTTTGTTATGTCAATTGCACACTTTCAAATATCTTATTACTTAGTTATCAGTAGTGTCTTTTCATCTACTAGAAATGAAGATTCTCTTTCCCCATGACTAGTAGTCTACAAACCTACTAACCGTTATGTGTTTCACTATTTTTATTTGTATGACTATTAAAAACAAGTAACATCGATTTGAGAGAAAAAGTAATTTTTGATCCATTACGTACGCTTTAATCCTTACGAAACCGAATAAAATCACTATTTTTTCGATTTTGTTATCTCGATTGCAGACTTTGAAAGATCTTATCACTTACTGATTAGTAGTCTTTTCATCTACAAGAAATCACAATTCTCTTTTCACATTACTAGTTGTCCAAAAACCTACTAACCGTCATGCGTTTCACAATCAATCTTCGCATGACTAGTAGTCTAAAAACCAACTAACCGTCATGTGTTTCAGTATTTTTTTTTAATTGACTATTAGTCTAAACAACTATCAACCGCGATTTATTTCACCATCTTTTCTTCACATGACTAGTAGTCTAAAAACCTACTAACCGCCTTGTGTTTTACCATCTTTGCTTCACAAGACTTGTAGTCAAAACACCTACTAACCGTCATGTATTTCACCATTTTTTCATCACATGACTTGTAGTCTAAACACCTACTATCCGTCATGGGTTTCACCGTTTTTTTCAAATGACACAATTGTCTAAAAACGTACTAACCGTCACGTATTTCACAATTTTTCTTTTGCATGGCTAGTAATCTAAACACCTACTAACCGTCATGTCTTTCATCATCTTTTTATCACATGACTAATAGTCTAAAAACCAAATGTCCGTCATTTGTTTCGCTACTTTATTCGTCGGACTAGTACAATAAAGCAACATTGATTTGAGACAAAAAGCACGTTTCGGCTTATTACGTACACTTTATCTCAATTTCACACAATTTATTCGATTTCATTATGTCAATTGCACACTTTCAAAGTTCTTATCACTTAGTTATCAGTAGTGTCTTTTCATCAACTAGAAATGACGATTCTCTTTTTACAACACTACTAATCTACAAACCTACTAACCGTCATGTGTTTCACTATTTTTATTTGTATTTCTAGCAGAAACAAGTAACATCGATTTAAGACAAAAAGCAATTTTTGAACCATTACGAACACTTTAATCCTTACGAAACCGAATAAAATCACTATTTTTTCGACTTCGTTATCTCGATTGCAGACCATCAAAGATCTTATCACTTGTTGATTAGTAGTCTTTTCATCTACAAGAAATCACAGTTCTCTTTTCACATTACTAGTTGTCCAAACACCTACTAACCGTCATGCGATTCACAATCTTTCTTCACATGACTAGTAGTCTAAAAACCTACTAACCGTCACGTGTTTCACTATTTTTTTTACATGACTATTAGTCTAAACAATCACTAACCGCGATTTATTTCACCATCTTTTCTAAACATGACTAGCAGTCTAAAACCTACTAACCGTCATGTGTTTCACCATTTTTGCGTCACATGACTAGTAGTCTAAACACTTATTATCCGTCATGTGTTTCACAATATTTTCTTCACATGACTAGTAGTCTAAACACCTAATATCCGTCAAGGGTTTCAGCATCTTTTTTCAAAGACTAGTAGTCCAAAAACCAACTAACCGTCAAGTATTTCACAATTTTTCTTTTGCATGACTAGTATTCTAAACACCTACTAACCGTAATGTATTTAACCACCTTTTTTTCCCATGGCTAATAGTCTTAAAACCAAATCACCGTCATATGTTTCGCTATTTTATTCTAATGAGTAGTACAAACAAGCAAACATCGATTTGAGACAAAAAGCACATTTCGACCTATTACGTACACTTTATCACAATTTCACACTAGTCTTTCGATTTCGTTATGTCAACTGCACACTTTCAAAGTTATTTTCACTTAGTTATCAGTAGTGTCTTTCCATCAACTAGAAATGATGATTCTCTTTTCACATGACTAGTAGTCTACAAACTTACAAACCGTCATGTGTTTCACTATTTTTTTTTGTATGACTAGTAAAAACAATTAATATTGATTTGAGACAAAAAGTAATTTTTGATCCATTACGTACACTTTAATCCTTACGAAACCGAATAAAATCAATATTTTTTCGATTTCGTTATCTCGATTGCAGCTTTCAAAGATCTTATCACTTACTGATTAGTAGACTTTTCATCTACGAGAAATCACAATTCTCTTTTCACATTACTAGTAGTCTAAACACCTACTAACCGTCATGCGTTTCACAATCTTTCTTCAAATGACTGGTAGTCTAAAAACCTATTAACCGTCACGTGTTTCACTATTTTTTTTTTACATGACTACTTGTCTAAACAAATAGTAACTACGATTTATTTCACCATCTTTTCTTCACATGACTAGTAGTCTAAAACCTACTAAACGTCATGTGTTTTACCATTTTTGTTTCACATGAACAATAGTCTAAACACTTAGTAACCGTCAAGTGTTTCTCCATCTTTTCTTCGCATGACTAGTAGTCTAAACACCTAATATCCGTCATGGGTTTCACCATCTTTTTTCAAATGACAAGTAGTCTAAAAATCTACTAACCGTGACGTATTTCACAATTTTTCTTTTGCATGACTAATATTCTTAACACCAACCAACCGTCATGTCTTTCACCATCTTTTTTTCCCATGACTAATAGTCTAAAACGAAATGACCGTCATATGTTTCGCTATTTATCCGTATGACTAGTACAAAAAAGCAACATCGATTTGAGACAAAAAGCACGTTTCGACATAATACGTACACTTTAACTCAGTTTCACACAATTCATTCGATTTCGTTATGTCAATTGCACACTTTCAAAGTTCTTATCATTTAGTTATGAGTAGTGTCTTTTCATCAACTAGAAATGACGATTCTCTTTTTACATGACAACAAGTCTACAAACCTACTAACCGTCATGTGTTTCACTATTTTTATTTGTATTACTAGTAGAAACAAGTAACATCGATTTGAGACAAAAAGCAATTTTTGAACCATTACGTACACTTTAATCCTTACGAAATCGAATAAAATTACTATTTTTTCGATTTCGATATCTCGATTGCAGACTTTCAAAGATCTTATCACTTGCTGATTAGTAGTTTTTTCATCTACAAGAAATCACAATTCTCTTTTCACATTACTAGTTGTCCAAACACCTACTAACCGTCATGCGCTTCACAATCTTTCTTCACATGACTAGTAGTCTAAAACCTACTAACCGTCACGTGTTTCACTATTTTTTTTACATGACTATTAGTCTAAACAACTACTAACCGCGATTTATTTCACCATCTTTTCTTCACATGACTAGTAGTCTAAAACCTACTAAACGTCTTGTGTTTCACTATTTCTGCTTCACATGACTTGTAGTCTAAACACTTACTAACCGTCATGTGTTTCACCATCTTTTTTTCACATGATTAGTAGTCTAAACACCTAATATCCTTCATGAGTTTCACCATCTATATTTCACATGACTAGTAGTCTAAACACTTACTAACGGTCATTTGTTTCACCATCTTTTCTTCACTTGACTAGTAGTCTAAACGCCTACTATCCGTCATGTGTTTCACCATCTTTTTTTAATTGACTAGTCGTCTAAAAACTTACTAACCGTCACGTATTTCACAATTTATCTTTTGCATGACTAGTATTATAAACACCAACTAACCGTCATGTATTTCACCATCTTTTTTTCCCATGACTAATAGTCTAAAACCAAATGACCGTCATATGTTTCGCTATTTTATTCGTATGACTAGCAAAATCAAGCAAACATCGATTTGAGACAAAAAGCACATTTCGACCTATTACGTACACTTTATCACAATTTCACACTAGTCTTTCGATTTCGTTATGTCAATTGCACACTTTCAAAGTTCTTATCACTTAGTTATCAGTAGTGTCTTTTCATCAACTACAAATGACGATTCTCTTTTCACATGACTAGTAGTCTACAAACCTACTAACCGTCATGTGTTTCACTATTTTTATTTGTATGACTAGTAAAAACAAGTAACATGGATTTGAGACAAAAAGCAATTTTTAATCCATTACGTACACTTTAATCCTTACGAAACCGAATAAAATCACTATTTTTTCGATTTCGTTATCTCGATTGCAGACTTTCAAAGATCTTAACACTTACTGATAAGTAGTCTTTTCATTTGCAAGAAATCACAATTCGCTTTTCACATGACGAGTAGTCCAAACACCTATTAACAGTCATGCGTGTAGCGACCCGTAATTTTCGAAAAGAAAAATAATTTATTTAAATGTTTTATTATAAGAAGTAGAAGGACGAGATTGATTTTGAAATTGGAAATCGGGGTCGATGTGTTAACTTGTAGACTTGAAGGGTAAGTGTGTTTGTAGTGTATATATATGTCATATGCATGAGTGTAGGGAATAAAAATTCCCCTTTTTCTTTTTTTTTTTCTCCATCTCCCGTTCTTCTCCTCTCTCACTCTCGGCTCTAACTCTCTCTTTCACACTCACTCAAAAATAACCCAAAACCCACACAAAGCAACCTCAAATCCTTCAACCCCTTCGCATATTGTGGTCCGAATCTCGGTGGTTTGAGCTCGGTGGAGACAAACTTCATCCGGTTTCAAGTTTTGGAGCTAGGGCTTGGAAAATCATTTGGTTTTTGTCTTCAATCTTCGAGGTAGGGGGTTCTAACTCGCAATATACGTAAATGATTTGTTTCTTGTAGCTTGATTGGTGCCATTGATCGTGGTTATTATTGTTGACGTTGTTGTTGCTGAAAAAGCCATCTTTGTCTGTCAAAAATCTGCTCGAAAGCTGTTGTTATCGATAACATTTTCATTATTATCGATAACACCTTGTCCCAAAACCCAAAAAACCCATTGTTATCGATACCCTCAGCATACGTTATCGATACCCTCGCGTCTGGAATGTCCATAACCATGAAGTTATCGATACCTTTTTATCAGTTATCGATAACCTTATGTTTTTAATGCTCACGACAATGAAGTTATCGATAACTTCATTTCTTATTATCGATAACATTTTGGTAATTGCCAACTTCGATTCCCATTTCATTATTTTAAGCCTTAATCACTCCTAGCCTGTTTTTAAACACCACCCTAATGATCTCGAGACTTGATCAGTCGTGCCTTGTGACATCATCGGCCACGTCCATGATTTTTTTTTGTAAAGCTCCGTTAAACATGGTTTTCTCCAAAAACTTTTTATGAATTAAAGTTGCGTTGGAAATGGTATCACGTAACAGATAAATGATTTTAGAACATTATGAACATGACGAGAACGTATCGTAGAATGTTTATGAGTGCCGTAGGTTGTTCGAATGTCATAGTGGGCATAAATGGTAGATGAGAGCGGCATAATGACTTTAAGGGTAAGGTAGTAACTTGTATCCTCACAACTCGTTGAACCTCTCGATCGTCCTTGGTACACTTATTACGGGATTCAAGTATAGGAACTAGTAGGTCGGATACTTTGGAAACCGCTTGTAAGTAGCACGTTGCGTAGGTGCGGGAATAAAATTGGAGGTATGGTGAGGATATGTGTATTAGTCTATAAGCGATACGGTTGATTGTTGGCCTTCTAACGCCATGTTATTGATTGAATGAACCTTGGATTCGATTGAGTGGTTTGATGTTCGTGAAACGAAAGTGGAATGAATGTGGATAACCAATGGATAGAGTATTGTAGGATTGTACATAAATGGGCTTAGTACGTCATGTGCGATGCGGATATGTTAATTAACGAATAGGCATGAACATATGTGTTTGTAGATGTATATAATGTTGGTTGAAGAATTGTGGTACAATCGATACATTGATGATGAAATTGATTATGAAATGGTGGAGGGTCGGTTAAGCGATGTGCGTTTCCGCTAACCAATGATTGTTATTATTGAGAGAATAGACTCGGGGTGACCCTGCGCTCGAGGGAATAGACCCGAGGTGACCCGAAAGATTGTTATTGTTGAGGGAAAAGACTCGGGGTGATCCTACGCTCGAGGAGATAGACCCGAGGTGACCCAAGCTTTTATTATCAAGGGAATAGACTCGGAGTGACCCTGCGTTCGAGGGATATAGACCCGAGGTGACCCTAGTGTTCATTGAAGGAATATATCTGATTAAAAGAAAAGAAAGATTCTGTAATGAAGGGATTGAATAATGATGATTACAGACTCGAGGAAAACTGTAGAGACCCGTGTCTAATTTTAAATTTATTTTTATTGTTGTTGGTACGTGGAATTATAATTAGATAATTTTGCGAGCAAGTGATAGTTTATATGTGTAGATGTATGTGTTGGTGGTGCGGGCCCGAGTTCGTGGGCCATAGGACGAGAGTGTTGCGGGACCCGCGGTGGGTGACTTTTATGAGTAGTTACCGTTTATTTTTATAGCTCATGGGGTATTAGTGTAGCTTCATATTAATTCTAGGACTTGAGGAAGTGCCTCAGATAGTTGAGGGGGTGTAGTGTAATAATTACTCTTAAAATCAGAAAATGGGATCAGAGAGCCCCGATTCCTCATTTCTTCTTTTTCCTTTCCTGCGTCTTCTTTCCCTGTTTCTCTCTCCTCTCTCTCTTTCTCTCAAACCCTCATGCTTCAACACCAAAATCGACGACCGAAACGCGAAAATCTCGGCAAAGTGCAAGAAGAAAGGTTGATCTACGCGAGGAGGGCTACGTGTTGATCCGAAGAAAGTGTCACCTTGTTCAAATTCGGGATTTCATGGAAATTTAGGGATTTTTCTCCTTGAGGTAGGATTTATGCTAAGTGATTAAATATGGGTGTGTATATGCCTTGGTGTGCACTTAATTTGAGTTTTGGTTGGAGTTAATCAAATGATGGAGTAAGCCCTAATTTATTTGTTTGGATATGTTTGATACACATGAGTTTCGTTAGAGATCTGGTAATGAGATTCATAAATATGTGTGAGTCATGCTGTTTTCTTTGACTGTATTGATATTGATACGTATAGGGTTCTCTTTGCTAGAGAACTTATGACTTTTGTTTTACACTAAAGTATGAGCTAGTCATTACCATGCATTGTGTTTGGAGAAAGCAAGTAGCGTAGATGGCATATTTATATACCAAGTCTAATTTTCTTTGTCAATTTGGTAAGTATGTGGAAGGTACTTGATATATGGTTTGGATACTTATTAGTTAGTATATTTTGTGGACAGTGGACACTGCATTGAACTTATCCTATATTGATTTATTTTGAAGTGTTTGGGCGAGTTATTCAAGGAAATTTGGTTGGCTTTATTCGATTTGGGCTCGAGGCCAAGTATTGAGATATTTTGGGATATGATAGTTTTGTGATTTTGAGTTGGGTCACCGGGGAAATTGGGTCAATTGTGACGCCGTCGGTGAAAGTCCGTAAACTCATTGGGTCAAATATGACGCCGTTGGTGGAAGTCCGTAAACTCGCGCGGGGTAGGTTGCTTCGTCCTTCGGGTTAGTAGCCCGTAAAGTGCTTGTGCTAGAGACGTCTAGTACGGTTGTTGGTTGGTTGTATCGGTGAGCAACTCATATAATTTTATGTCTCGGGATGAGTAAATTTGATATTTGTTTTGGTTGGCTATTCTATTATGAGCTTGGTTATTTTCTGTATTGACTTTTATGGGTAATTTCCTTTATTCGGGACTTGATTTGAGTTTGTGGTTTAATGACATTCTTTTGAGCATTTGAAGGGAAAGAGAAATTAGAAATAATTAATATAATACATAGATTATTTTGCAGTGTTAGCTTGACTTTGAATTGGGATTTATAACTTCATTTAGAATATTGGATGAAAGAAAGCATGAAAAACTTTTCAATACTTATATATATAAAGAGTATATCTTGTGTATCAAGCTTTGCATGTTCATATCTTTTCATTTAGCGTATTTCCTGCACGAGCTGTGGCTTATGTTGTTGTTAACCCAAATTTTTCAGGTTTGGAGGTGGATTCAAGGCTTAAGAATCATGGATATGTTCTAGTTTTTTTTTAGAACTTAATCGGATACCTGTACATTTTTGTTTGTAAGGTCATCGAGACATGTAAACTTTAACTTTATTTTGGGAATGTAACATTGTATATTGAGAGAACGGGGCCTGGATGTGTATAAAAAATAGTGTATTTTGGAGTTTATTTGTTATAAAAGGCGGGTCGTGACAAAAACTGTAGTATCGTATGAAGGACAATAAAATAATTTAGAATTGGTTATAGACCAAAGTGGATTAACGTAAGCTTATCGATGTATCTAGTCTGAGGAGTGAATGGTTAGTGATTTTCCGGTGAAGTCTAGGATCCTTTGATCTAAGAGTATAACTCGGTTGCTATCATTCGTACTTTGGGCGTATCCATCAATATTCACTCACTCATTCATGGTGCATGACTCATTTCATTTTCATATAGTTTGAGCATAGAACTCTCTACTGGGCACGTGTTTTGCTCTAACTCTATCCTTCTTTCAGGTACTCTCGGAGATGGCGACATGGAGTGCTTGGCATGTATGTTGATATCATTTTTTTTTTAAAAAGCTGATGCGGGAAATTACTATGGCATCTTTTGTAGAACTCCTTGACAGTGTAATATTGATTTCTATTTAAACTATTGTTTGAACATGGAGGACTGTAAACCCTAAACCTTCTTTTCTATCATGTTATCTGAGTCTTTGAGCTCGATAAGCAACCTTGAATTTAAGTTGCAATCACGAGAATGAACCGTGAATTTCGGGTATTATCTGTATTATTGCGATGAATTATTATTCAGAAACCTTTATACTTTATGTTGAAAATCGAGGGCGTGACAATGCGTTTCGCAATCTTTCTTCACATGACTAGTAGTCTAAAACCTACTAACCGTCACGTGTTTAACTATTTTTTTTTACATGACTATTAGTCGGAAAAACTACTAACCGCGATTTATTTCACCATCTTTTTTTCACATGACTAGTAGTCTAAACAACAAATATCCGTCATGGGTTTCACCATCTTTTTTCAAATGACTAGTAGTCTAAAAACCTACTAACCGTCACGTATTTCACAAATTTTCTTTTGCATGACTAGTAGTCTAAACACCTACTAACCGTCATGTCTTTCACCATCTTTTTTTCAAAAGACAAATACTCTACAACCAAATGACCGACATGTGTTTTGCTATTTTATTCGTATGACTAGTACAAACAAGCAAACATCGATTTGAGACAAAGCACATTTTGACCTATTACGTACACTTTATCTCAATTTCACACAATTCTTTCGATTTCGTTATGTCAATTGCACACTTTCAAAGTTCTTATCACTTAGTTATCACTCGTGTCTTTTCATCAACTAGAAATGACGATTCTCTTTTCACATGACTAGTAGTCTACAAACCTACTAACCGTCATTTGTTTCACTATTTTTATTTGTATGACTAGTAAAAACAAGTAACATCGATTTGAGACAAAAAGCAATTTTTGATCCATTACAAACACTTTAATCCTTTCGAAACCGAATAAAATCACTATTTTTTCGATTTCATTATCTCGATTTCAGACTTTGAAAGATCTTATCACTTACTGATTAGTAGTCTTTTCATCTACCAGAAATCACAATTCTCTTTTCACATGACTATTACTCCAAACACCTACTAACCGTCATGCGTTTCACAATCTTTCTTCGCATGACTAGTAGTCTAAAAACCAACTAACAGTCATGTGCTTCCCTATTTTTTTTTACATGAATATTAGTCTAAACAACTATCAACCGCGATTTATTTCACCATCTTTTCTTCACATGACTAATAGTCTAAAACCTACTAACCGTCTTGTGTTTCACCACCTTGGCTTCACATGACTACTGTCTAAACACCTACTAACCGTCATGTATTTCACCATTTTTTCATCACATGACTTGTAGTCTAAACACCTACTATCCGTCCTGGGTTTCACCATTTTTTTCAAATGACACAATTGTCTAAAATCTACTAACCGTCACGTATTTCACAATTTTTCTTTTGCATGACTAGTAGTCTAAACACCTACTAACCGTCATGTATTTCACCATCTTTTTTTCACTTGAATAATAGTCCAAAAACCAAATGACCGTCATGTGTTTCGCTATTTTATTCTCAGGACTAGTTCAAAAAAGCAACAACGATTTGAGACAAAAAGCACGTTTCGCCCTATTACGTGCACTTTAACTAATTTTCACACAATTCATTCGATTTCGTTATATCAATTGCACACTTTCAAAGTCCTTATCACTTAGTTATCAGTAGTATCTTTTCGTCAACTAGAAATGACGATTCCCTTTTTACATGACTACTAGTTTACAAACCTACTAGCTGTCATGTGTTTCATAATTTTTATTTGAATTACTAGTAGAAACAAGTAACATCGATTTGAGACAAAAAGCAATTTTTGAACCATTACGTACATTTTAATCCTTACGAAACCGAATAAAATCACTATTTTTTCGATTTCGTTATCTCGATTGCAGACTTTCAAAGATCTTATCACTTATTGATTAATAGTCTTTTCATCTACAAGAAATCTCAATTCTCTTTTCACATTTCTAGTAGTCCAAACACCTACAAATCGTCATGCGTTTCACAATTTTTCTTCACCTAACTAATAGTCTAAAACCTACTAACCGTCACGTGTTTTGCTAATTTTTTTTACTTGACTTTTAGTCTAAACAACTACTAACCGCGATTTATTTACCCATCTTTTCTCCACATGACTAGTAGTCTAAAACTTACTAAGCGTCATGTGTTTTTCACCATTTTTGCTTCACATGACTGGTAGTCTATACACTTAATATCTGTCATGTGTTTCACCATATTTTCTCCACATGACTAGTTGTCTAAACACCTAATATCTGTCATGGGTTTCACCATCATTTTTCAAAGACTAGGAGTCTAAAAACCTACTAACCGTCACGTATTTCACAATGTTTCTTTTGCATGACTAGTATTCTAAACACCTACTAACCGTAATGTATTTAACCACCTTTTTTTCCCATGGCTAATAGTCTTAAAACCAAATGACTGTCATATGTTTCGCTATTTTATTCTTATGACTAGTACAAACAAGCAAACATCGATTTGAGACAAAAAGCACATTTCGACCTATTACGTACACTTTATCACAATTTCACACTAGTCTTTCGATTTCGTTATGTCAATTGCACACTTTCAAAGTTCTTATAAGTTAGTTATCAGTAGTGTCTTTTCATCAAGTAGAACTGACCATTCTCTTTTCACATGACTAGTAGTCTACAAACCCACTAACCGTCATGTGTTTCACTATCTTTATTTGTATGACTAGTAAAAACAAGTAACAAAGATTTTAGACAAAAAGTAATTTTTGATCCATCACGTACACTTTAATACTTACAAAACCGAACAAAATCTGAATTTTTTCGGTTCAGTTATCTCGATTGCAGAGTTTCAAAGATCTTATCACTTGCTGATAAGCAGTCCTTTCATTTACAAGAAATCACAATTCGCTTTTCACATGACGAGTAGTCAAAACACCTACTAACCGTAATTTGTTTCGCAATCTTTGTTCACATAACTAGTAGTCTAAAAACCAACTAACCGTCAAGTGTTTCATTATTTTTTTTTACATGACTGTTAGTCGAAACAACTACTAACCGCGATTTATTTCACCATCCTTTGTTCACATGACTAGTAGTCTAAAACCAACTAACCGTCATGTGTTTCACCATCTTTTCTTCACATGACTTTTAGTCTAAACATCTACTATCCGTCATGGGTTTCACCATCTTTTTCCAAATGACTAGTAGTCCGAAAACCTACTAACCGTCGCATATTTCACGATTTTTCTTTTGCATTACTAGTAGTCTAAACACCTACTAACCGTCATGTATTTCACAATCTTTTTTACACATGACTAATTGTCTAAAAACCAAATGACCGTCATGTTATTCGCAATTTTATTCGTATGACTAGTACAAACAAGCAAACATCCATTTGAGACAAAAGGCACGTTTCGACCTATTACGTACACTTTATCTCAATTTCACACTATTCTTTCGAGTTCGTTATGTCAATTGCACACTTTCAAAGTCCTTATCACTTAGTTATCAGTAGTGTCGTTTCATCAACTAGAAATGACGATTCTCTTTTCACATGATTAGTAGTCTACAAACCTACTAACCGTCATGTATTTCACTATTTTTATTTGTATGACTAGTATAAACAAGTAACATCAATTTGAGACAAAAAGCAATTTTTGATCCATTAAGTTCAATTTAATCCTTACGCAACCGAATAAAATCACTATTTTTTCGATTTCGTTATCTCGATTGCAGACTTTCAAAGATCTTATCACTTACTGATTAGTAGTATTTTCAGCAAAAATAAATCACAATTCTCTTTTCACATGACTAGTAATCCAAACACATATACTAACAGTCATGCGTTTCGCAATGTTTCTTCACATTACAAGTAGTCTAAAACCTGACTAACCGTCACGTGTTTCACTATTTTTTTTACATGACTATTAGTCGAAACAACTACTAACCGGGATTTTTTTCACCATCTTTTCTTCACATGACTAATAGTCTAAACACCTAATATCCGTCATGGGTTTTACCATCTTTTTTCAAATGACTAGTAGTCTAAAACCTTCTAACCGTCACGTATTTCACGAATTTTCTTTTGCATGACTAGTAGTCTAAACACCTACTAACCGTCATTTATTTCACCATATTTTTTTCACATGACAAATTGTCTAAAAACCGAACGACCGTCATGTGTTTCGCTATTTTAGTCGTATGACTAGAACAAACAAGCAAACATTGATTTGAGACAAAAAAGCACGTTTCGACTTATTATGTACACTTTATCTCAATTTCACACTACTCTTTCGATTTCGTTATGTCAATTGCACATTTTCAAAGTTCTTATCACTTAGTTAACAGTTGTGTCTTTTCATCAACTAGAAATGACGATTCTCTTTTCACATGACTAGTAGTCAACAAACCTACTAACCGTCATGTGTTTTACGATATTTATTTCTATGACTAGTCGAAACAAGTAACATCGATTTGAGACAAAAAGCAATTTTTGGCCCATTATGTACACTTTAATCCTTGCGAAACCGAATAAAATCACTATTTTTTCGATTTCGTTATTTAATTTACAGACTTTCAAAGATCTTATCACTTACTGATTAGTAGTCTTTTGATCTACTAGAAATCACAATTCTCTTTTCACATGACAAGTAGTCCAAACACCTACTAATCGTCATGCGTTTTGCAATTTTTCTTCACATGACTAATAGTCTAAAAACCAACTAACCGTCATGTGTTTCACCATCTTTGCTTCACATGACTAGTATTTTAAACACCTACGAACCGTCTTGTGTTTCACCATCTTTGCTTCACATGACTAGTAGTCTAAAACCTACTAACCGTCATGTGTTTCACAATCTTTCCTTCACATGACTAGTAGTCTAAACACATACTATCCGTCATGGGTTTTACCATCTTTTTTCAATTGACTAGTAGTCTAAAACCTAATAACCGTCACATATTTCATGATTTTTCTATTGCATGACTAGTAGTCTAAACACCTACTAACCGTCATGTATTTCACCATATTTTTTTCACATGACTAATAGTCTAAAAACCAAATGACAATCATGTATTTCGCTATTTTATTCGTATGACTAGAACAAACAAGCAAACATTGATTTGAGACGAAAAGCACGTTTCGACCTGTTACGTACACTTTATCTCATTTTCACACTATTCTTTCGATTTTGTTATGTCAATTGCACACTTTCAAAGTTCGTATCACTTTGTTATCAGTAGTGTATTTCCATCAACTAGAAATGACGATTCTATTTTCACATTACTTGTAGTTTACAAACCTACTAACCGTCATGTGTTTCACTATTTTTATTTGTATGACTAGTAGAAACAAGTAACATCAATTTGTGACAAAGAGCAATTTGTGATCCATTACGTACACTTCAATCCTTACGAAACCGAATAAAATCACAATTTTTCCAATTTCGTTATCTCGTTTACAGACTTTCAAAGATCTTATCACTTAATGATTGGTAGTCTTTTCATCTACAGGAAATCACAATTCTCTTTTCACATGACTAGTAGTCCAGGCACCTAATAATCGTCATGCTTTTCGCAATCTTTCTTCGCATGACTAGTAGTCTAAAACCAACTAACCGTCACGTGTTTCAATATTTTTTTTTACATGACTATTAGTCGAAACAATTACAAACGTCGATTTATTTCACCATCATTTCTTCACATGACTAATAGTCTGAAACCAACTAACCGTCATGTGTTTAACCATCTTTGCTTCACATGACTAGTAGTCTAAACACCTACTAACCGTCATGTCTTTCACCATCTTTGCTTCACATGACTAGTAGTCTAAAACCTACTAACCGTCATGTGTTTCACCATCTTTGCTTCACATGACTAGTAGTCTAAACACCTACTAACCGTCATGTGTTTCACCATCTTTTCCTCACATGACTATTAGTCTAAACACCTACTATACTTCATGGGTTTCACCAACTTTTTTCAAATGACAAGTAGTCTGAAAACCTACTAACCATCACGTATTTCACGATTTTTCTTTTGCATGACTAGTAGTCTAAACACCTACTAACTCTCATGCACCAACTTTTCTTCACATGACCAATAGTCTAAACACATACTAACCGTCATTTGTTTCACCGCCTTTGCTTCACATGGCTAGTAGTCTAAAACCTACTAACCATCATGTGTTTCACCATCTTTGCTTCACATGACTAGTATTTTAAACACCTACGAACCGTCTTGTGTTTTACCATCTTTGCTTCACATGACTAGTAGTCTAAACCTACTAACCGTCATGTGTTTCACCATCTTTGTTTCACATGACTAGTAGTCTAAACACTTCTATCTGTCATGAGTTTTACCATCTTTTTTCATATGACTAGTAGTCTAAAACCTACTAACCGTCACATATTTCACGATTTTTCTCTTGCATGACTAGTAGTTTAAACACCTACTAACAGTCATGTATTTCACTATATTTTTTTCACATGACTAATAGTCTAAAAACCAAATGACCATCTTGTATTTCGCTATTTTATTCGTATGACTAGAACAAACAAGCAAACCTTGATTTGAGACAAAAAGCACGTTTCGACCTATTACGTACACTTTGTCTCCATTTCACACTATTCTTTCGATTTTGTTATGTCAATTGCACACTTTCAAAGTTCTTATCACTTAGTTATCAGTAGTGTATTTTCATCAACTAGAAATGATGATTCTATTTTCACATTACTAGTAGTCTACAAACCTACTAACCGTCATGCGTTTCACTATTTTTATTTGTATGACTAGTAGAAACAAGTAACATCGATTTGTGACAAAAAGCAATTTGTGATCCATTACGTACTCTTCAATCCTTACGAAACCGAATAAAATCACTATTTTTTCGATTTCGTTATCTTGTTTACAGACTTTCAAAGATCTTATCACTTAATGAATAGTAGACTTTTCATATACAGGAAATCACAATTCTCTTTTCACATGACTTGTAGTCCAAGCACCTACTAACCGTCATGCTTTTCGCAATCTTTCTTCGCATGACTAGTAGTCGAAAACCAACTAACCGTCACGTGTTTCACTATTTTTTTTTACATGACTATTAGTCGAAACAATTACTAACCTCGATTTATTTCACCATCATTTCTTCACATGACTAGTAGTCTAAAACCAACTAACCGTCATGTGTTTCACCATCTTTGCTTCACATGACTAGTAGTCTAAACACCTTCTAATCGTCATGTATTTCACCATCATTGCTTCACATGACTAGTAGTCTAAAACCTACTAACCGTCATGTATTTCACCATCTTTGCTTCACATGACTAGTACTCCATACACCTACTAACCGTCATGTGTTTCACCATCTTTTCTTCACATGATTAGTAGTTTAAACACCTACTATACGTCATGGGTTTCACCATCTTTTTTCAAATGACAAGTAGTCTAAAAACCTACTAACCGTCACGTATTTCACGATTTTTCTTTTGCATAACTAGTAGTCTAAACACCTACTTACCCTCAAGTATTTCACCATATTTTTTTCACAAGACTAATAGTCTAAAAACCAAATGACTGTCGTGTGTTTCGCTATTTTATTCGTATAACTAGAACAAACAAGCAATTTGAGACAAAAAGCACGTTTCGACCTATTACGTACACTTTTTCTCAATTTGATACAATTCTTTCGATTTCGTTATGTCAATTGCACCGTTTCACTGTCCTTATCACTTAGTTATCAGTAGTGTTTTTTCATCAACTAGAAATGACGATTCTATTTTCACATGACTAGTAGTCTACAAATCTACTAACCGTCATGTGTTTCACTATTTTTATTTGTATGACTTGTAGAAACAAGTAACATCGATTTGAGACAAAAAGCAATTTTTGATCCATTACGTACACTTTAATCCTTACGCAACCGAATAAAATCACTATTTTTTCGATTTCGTTATCTCGATTACAGACTTTCAGAGATCTTATCACTTCCTGATTAGTTGTCTTTTCATCTATAAGAAATCACAATTCTCGTTTCACATGACTAGTAGTCCAAACATCTACTAACCGTCATGCGTTCTGCAATCTTTCTTCACATGACTAGTAGTCTAAAAACCTACTAGCCCACGTGTTTCACTATTTCTTTTTACATGACTATTAGTCGAAACAACTACTAACCTCGATTTATTTCACCATCATTTCTTCACTTGACTAGTAGTCTAAAACCAACTAACCGTCATGTGTTTCACCATCTTTGCTTCACATGACTAGTAGTTTAAACACCTACTAACCGTCATGTCTTTCACCATCTTTGCTTCACATGACTAGTAGTCTAAAACCTACTAACCGTCATGTGTTTCACCATCTTTGCTTCACATGACTAGTAGTCTAAAACCTACTAACCGTCACGTGTTTCACCACTTTGCTTCATAAGACTAGAAGTCTAAACACCTACGAACCGTCATGTGTTTCACCATCTTTTCTTCATATGACTAGTAGTCTAAACACCTACTATCCGTCATGGGTTTCACAATCTTTTATCAACTGACTAGTAGTCTAAAAACTTACTAATCGTCACGTATTTCACGAATTTTCTTTTGCATCACTAGTAGTCTAAACACCTACTAACCGTCACGTATTTCACTAAATTTTTTTCACATGACTAATAGTCTAAAAACCAAATGACCGTCATGTGTTTCGCAATTTTATTCGTATGACTACAACAGACAAGCAAACATTGATTTGAGACAAAAAGCACGTTTCGACCTATTACGTACACATTATCTCAATTTCACACTATTCTTTCGATTTCGTTATGTCAATTGCTCACTTTCAAAGTTCTTATCACTTCGTTATCAGTAGTGTATTTTCATCAACTAGAAATGACGATTCTATTTTCACATTACTAGTAGTCTACAAACCTACTAACCGTCATGTGTTTCACTATTTTTATTTGTATGAATAGTAGAAACAAGTAACATTGATTTGAGACAAAAAGCAATTTTTGATCCATTACGTACACTTCAATCCTTACGAAACCGAATAAAATCTCTATTTTTTCGATTTCGTTATCTCGATTGCAGACTTTCAAAGATCTTATCACGTACTGATTAGTAGTCTTTTCATCTACAAGAAATTACAATTCTCTTTTCACAAGACTAGTAGTCCAAACATCTATTAACTGTCATGCGTTTCGCAATGTTTCTTCACACGACTAGTAGTCTAAAACCCTACTAACCGTCACGTGTTTCACTATTTTTTTTACATGACTATTAGTCGAAACAACTACTAATCGCGATTTATTTCACCATCTTTTCTTCACATGACTAGTACTCTAAAAACCTACTTACAGTCATGTGTTTCACCATCTTTTCTTCACTTGACTAGTAGTCTAAACACCTACTAACCGTCATGTGTTTCACCTTCTTTTCTTTACATGACTACTAGTCTAAACACCTACTATCCTTCATGGGATTCACCATCTTCTTCAAATGACTAGTAGTATAAAACCTACTAACTGTCACGTATTTCACAAATTTTCTTTTGGATGACTAGTAGTCTAAACACCTACTAACCGTCATGTATTTCAGCATCTCTTTTTCTTATGACTAATAGTCAAAAACCAACTAACGGTCATGTGTTTCGCTATTTTATTCGTATTACTAGTACAAACCAGCAACATCGAATTGAGACAAAAAGCACATTTCGACCTATTACATGCACTTTATCTCAATTTCACACTATTCTTTCGATTTCGTTATCTCAATTCACACATTCAAAATTCCTATCACTTAGTTATCAGTAGTGTCTTTTCCTCAACTAGAAATGTCGATTCTCTTTTTACGTAACCAGTAGTCTAAAAACCTATTAACGGTCATGTGTGTCACTATTTTTATTTGTATGACTAGTAGAAACAAGTAACATCGATTTGAGCCAAAAAGCACTTTTTGATCCATTACGTACAATTTAATCCTTCCGAAACCGAATAAAATCACTATTTTTTCGATTTCGTTATCTCGATTGCAATCTTTCAGAGATCTTATCACTTACTGATTAGTAGTCTTTTCATCTACAAGAAATCACAATTCTCTCTTCACATGACTAGTTGTCCAAACACGTACTAACCATCAAGCATTTCACAATCTTTTCTTCACATGACTAGTAGGCTAAAACCCACTAACCGTCACGTGTTTACTATTTTTTTTTACATGACTATTATTCTAAACAACTAATAACCGCGGTTTGTTTCACCATCTCTTCTTCACATGATTAGTACTCTAAAAAGCTACTAACTGTCATGTGTTTCACCATCTATACTTCACATGACTAGTAGTCTAAACACCTACTAACCGTCATGTGTTTCACCATCTTTTCTTCACATGACTAGTAGTCTAAACACTTACAAACCGTCATGTGTTTCACCATCTTTTCTTCACATGACTTGTAGTCTAAAAACCTAATAACCGTCACGTATTTCACAATTTTTCTTTTGCATGACTAGTAGTCTATACACCTAATAACCGTCACGTATTTCACAATTTTTCTTTTCCATGACTAGTAGTCTATACACCTAATAACTGTCACGTATTTCACCATCTTTTTTTCACATGACTAATAGTTAAAAACCAACTAACAGTCATGTGTTTCGCTATTTTATATGTATGACTAGTACGAACAAGCGACATCAATTTGAGACAAAAAGCACGTTTCGACTTATTACATACACCTTATCTCAATTTCCCACTATTCCTTCGATTTCGTTATGTCAATTGCACACTTTCAAAGTTCTTATCACTTAGTTATCAGTAGTTTTTTCAGCAACTAGAAATGACGATTCTCTTTTCACATGACTAGTAGTCTAAAAACCTTCTAACCGTCATGTGTTTCACTAGTTTTATTTGTATGACTAGTAGAAACAAGTAACATCTATTTTTATTTTCATACGGAAACTTTAATCCGTATGAAACCGACTTAAACCACTATTTTTTGAATTTCCCTATCTCAAATGCACACTTTCTGAGTTCTCATCACTTAGTGATCAATAGTCTTTTCATCTACTAGGAATCGCTATTCTCTTTTCACATTACTTGTAGTCTAAACATCTACTAACCGTCATGTGTTTCACCATCTTTTCTTCACAAGACAAGTAGTCTAAAAACCTACTAACTGTCACGTGCTTCACCATTTTTTTCAAATGACTAGTAGTCTTAATACCTACTAACAGTGCCATGTGTTTTCCTCTTAAAAAGGGAGGAGGCAATATGAAGTAATTAAATGGGGGGAACAATTGCATCGCACTTTCTCCCTTGACAACCACCACAACAAGACAAATTTCACACATTTGATTTCAAGGAAGGATGCAAGGGTATCCCACTTTCTCCCTTAGCGAGTACAATAAAATTAAAAAAAAACCTATCCATTACGAAGTATATTTATGGGGGGAGCTGTTGCATCGCACTTTCTCCATTGACAAGCACCACAATAAAACAAGGTTCACACACTTAATGTCAAGGAGGGTGTAAGGGTATCCCACTTTCTCCTTTAGAGAGTATAAAAAAGTACTAACCATTAAGAAGATTAAGCATTACGAAGTAATTAAATGGGGGGGACCCATTGCATCGCACTCGCTCCCTTGAGAAGCACCACAACAAAACAAATTTCACACATTTGATGTCAAGGAGGGATGCAATGGTATCCCACTTTCTTCTTTAGCGAGTATTAAAAAGAACTAACCATTAAAAAGATAAGAAATATGAAGTAATTAAAAAGGGGGAACCCATTGCATCGCACTCTCTCCCTTGACAAACACCACAACAAAATAAATTTCACACATTTGATGTCAAGGAGGGATGCAAGGGTATCCCACTTTCTCCCTAGAGAGTATAAAAAAGATTGAGTATTACCGCAGTGACCGGCGAGAATGAGCAAAGGAACAATTCCCAAAATTAGCGTGAATCAATCTGCGAATAAACAATATATATTGGTTATCAACTATAAACAAAGACTCAAAGCGACGTATAAAATTGGGATCAGCGTCGCACCACTAAATCAAGAATAAACAATGATTATCGAAATAAACTATAGGATAGGAGCCATCAATGGTGGATCATCAATACAGGTTATGCTTCTACTAAGTAAACAAACAAGATTGTTGGTACTTCCCATATTGTTTAGAATTCTATCACATTGTTGGTTCGGTGGAAGAGAATAAACAATACTAATTAGTAAATAATACATGTTAGGAATTAAGTAAGATATTTAGCTGTTACAGCATATAGACGTAATACATGTGTCCCAGATTGTGTGGGTTTTGAGTTCCCAAATAATATATTACGTAGCCTACATTAACATTACACATAAGAGTGAGACAAGTTTGGAGTTAAGAGTCTTAGTTGATCAGAATCGGACAATTGTGTTCAACAGAGAAATCGGAGTTTTAGAGAATCATACGAATCAGACTGAAAATCAAATAGTAGTGTATACACAATTTTACGTTTCTATTTTCTACGACTAGCCATGGCAATTGGGATGGCCTCCGATGCCAGCGTAAAGAACGGTAAGTTCAAACGACGATGGCGTAGACAACGACGAGTTTGAGCTGCGACAGTAGTCTGAGAAGGGCTTTAGCATTTTGAGCTTTGGAAACTTCGAATAAGAGGAATAGGGCTTTTTATTTATTTTTCTTAACCGTCCTAAAGGTGGCACGTGCCACCTCCCCCTAAATGTGTTGTGAGTTCTGAAAGAACTGGTTACGACCTATTTAGTACCATTCAAAAAGTAAATGGACTTGTTGTGAGTAAACACATTCATGAACATCCATGCTCAATGGAGTACACGAAGAAAGGACAAAATGATATTAGAAAAAACCAATATTACTGTCAACCTCATTCACTATAGGCAAAACCCAAACAATATAAAAGAATAAATCTGAACCAAAAAAATTCTATGTACCTCAATGTTCTAATGAACCTTTTAGGTAATGACCTGCAGTAACAAAAAATCAAACATTAGGAGTTGATTTAGAAACATTTCATACATAGACAACAATACACTCTTTCAATTGCAAAAAGTTCAGGAAATCTCAATCCAAAAATGAGTAGAATCCCTAACAGTGTTGCATATCAGGCCTTTTGGAAACCTCAATCCACAAAATCAAAATAAAAAATGACATTAGGATAGTTTGTGAGACTAGACATTTTATTAATCCTACCTCCCTTGTTATATAGTTAGTAGAGTTGCAGTTCAAGCTACTCATAGGTGAAAGGACTATCCCGAGCCAGCTACTGGCTTTTAAGTCATGCTAGAACTAACTTGTTTTTTTCTCTCTTTCAAGTCATGCTAAAAAAATGAATATTGAACTTTGCTCCATGATTCATGGAATGTGGTGGTGTTGTGTCATGAAGTTTGAACATCGAACATAAAAGTTTTGAAGTTTGAACATTGCCTTTGTTGTTATACAAGTTTGAACATATGGTTTTGGAGATGGTTCTTGAAAGTTGAAGGACAATGGCTTTGTTTGTTTTTAAATACCTGATGTAACAGGGATATTGCCTTAAAAAAAATTGGTGGCGCCTCGGCGGGTTTAGCGATGGGTCTCCGCCCGACTTGCGCCAAGCGCCATTTAGAACACATAAAGACATGAATAAAAACATGTGTTCCCTACTCTATCATGAGCTCAGATCCTTAACTACTATTCAAAATACTTTGACAATCAATACACAGATACAATAAGCGCAATGCTTCACCATACCAAAATGATCTTGTTATGACTCAAAATCATCAAATGACAACCAAGTTCATCTCTGTATCTAATCAAATTCTCTTGTTCTATCAAAATGCACAAAACTCACAGAAACTTTTTCAATTCACTACCAATCTTTCTCCTTCATAATTCAATATAAAGAAGCCCCTAAACCAACATTTTATCCGGCTCAAACAAAGAGCAAACATTGTTACATGCTTACATATCAATAAATTAGAATGTATGTGTATGCACTTAGAGGCTAACAACGCAGCTAATGACTTGACGCCTTTTGTTGAGGCATTTCTCGAGGTTAGTGTCATTCTTATGGAATTCAAGGAAGGCAACTTTTAGCATACGACCGGGTGTGGGGCTCGAGAGGTCCACGATGGGGATGGTGTGGGGACTCAGGTGGGTGGTGGAAGATGCGGGGGATGGAGGAGGCAGGTGGGTGGTGGAAGATGCGGGGGATGGAGGAGGTGAAGCCGGAGTAAAGAAGGCCTTTGATTCCTTTGAGTCAATAGTATTCTTTGTGTTGTTCGTTGGCGTTGAGTGTCAGAGATGATGATGGATTGAAGAACGAATAGAAGCGATGGGGTTTACTTGGTGTGCCGTGGAAGAAGATAAGCAGCAAACATGAAGGTTCTGGAGAGGTCACGAACAGGAAACAAAAGTTAGAACCGATTTAATCTGAATCAATTTCAGAGAAGGAGAAACTCAGAGATTCAGAGAAGATGATAATTGTTTTTTAGGGAAGAAGAGAGAGAGAGATGTACCATGTTGTGGCCGCTATCAATCGAGTAGAAGCGAACCAGAAAGGGGACGAACCGAGAAGCAAGGGGTCGCATATGGTTGCAAACCAAGGGAGATGGTTGGATGGTGGCACTACGGTAGGACGAAAAGACGGGGCTTTTGTGAGATGGAAATGGGTAGAGGCGATGGAGAGGAGAACTATGATTGTGACAATGTGGGAGAGAACAAGAAATAAAAGTTATGCTTTGTTTGGAACTTAGGGAAAGTGAGGGAAAAGAAAATTGGGAGAAAAATGAGAGAATTTTCATTATTCACAAAACTTGAATTTTTTTTATTTTCTCTCATCTTTCTCTCCAATCCTAACAATTTGTGAGAAATTTTTGTGTTGTATTTGGATGATTGGAAGTAGAGGTAATGATTAAAGAGAGACAGAGAGAAATGCGAATAATGATTGGAAGTAGGGGTAATAAGTTTTTTTTTTAGTTGAGAATTTTTTTTCCAAAAAGCAATCCAAACAAAGCATTAACTTTCATTTCTTTTTCCTCACTTTCCCTAAGTTCCAAACAAAGCCTTAAAGCTCATTGGAGGGAATGGATAATAGCATGAAATCAAAATATTTGGGCAAAAATATTGGGCGTGTTATATTTGCTAGGCCTAAAGGGAAGGGCCTATACTAACAATTTATTTTAGGCCGTTTACCAAAAATTGTGTCACACCCTCGATTTCCAACATAATGATAAAGGATTTTCATAAATAAAACCTCACACTATTCCGTACGATTCCCAAAGTACTATAGCATTTTCCATAGCCATCATCCCATTCCAAACATCCAAGGGTTTCCAAAATATTACAACTTCGGCTTCGTGGCCCGAATTAACTTAAATATCAAATTTTTCATAAGCTAAAGGTTCACAACACCTTTAAGTCAAAGAATTATCGAATGAAGCTACAATTTCATCTTTTCAAAAAATAAAGTACAAAGATGACTCGATAACTCCTCTACGTTAGCCTTCAAAATGGTGTCAACAACCAAGCACACAAACATGCCGCTACTGCCCTGGGTTAGTACCTGAAAATGATGGAAGGTCTGAGCTACACAAGCCCAGTAGAAAGCTCTAATCTAACAATGTATGCAAATGAAATGTACGAGTGAAGAATAGACGGACAATTTTATCAAAACCGAATAATGATCAATGACGGAGATTTAATTTCAACACTTCCTTTCTAAACCAATCACATGATTCAATGAGCAGCCCTTTTTGAAAATCACCAAAAACCAATATGTGTCTCGTTTAAGTGTCACGAGCCGAAGCTCCTGCCGGGCCAATTAAAGGACCCCGATGTCCTCTGCCAGGCACCTTACCCATAGGGAGGTCCTGAAAGATAAAATACGAGCATATAGCTCCTGCCGGGCCAATTAAAGGACCCCGATGTCCTCTGCCAGGCACTCACCCGTCGATGAGTCTTGAAATGTTCTCGTTGCGTCCGTAAAGTATCAAAATTCATTTTGCCGTTCGGATGTGCCGTTCGAATTACAACTTTGATTCATAAAAACAAATTTTCGGAAAAAAAATCATGTTCAATGGAGCTTTAAAATAATGGATGTGTCCAATGATGTCACATGGCAAGACTAATCATGTTTAAGATCATTAAAATAGTATTTAGAAATAGACTAGACATGTTAGGAACTTTAAACAATGGAATGGAAAGTCAAAACAAAACTGTCAGATTTTTGCATGGAGGTATCGATACCTTTGGAAAATGGTATCGATACCATTTGGGTCACGATCAGTCCAGACGCAAGGGTAGCGATAACAAAGGCATAGGGTATCGATAACAATGGATTTTCTGGGTTCGGGGACAAAATGTTATCGATAACAAAGGAATTGTTATCGATAACAAAGGGGTTTCGAGCAGATTTTTGACAGATTTAGATGGGTTTTTCAACAACAAAAACAATGGCAACAACAACAATGATCCAAGGCACTAATCAAGCATCAAGAAACACTTCATAAACATATATTGCAAGCTAGAACCCCCTACCTTAAGATTCAAGAACGAAATCAACGAACCCTCCAAGCCCTAACTCCAAACTTCGAATACGGGAGGGATACGCCTCCACCGAGCTCAAACCCAAGCAATACGAACTAAGATACGCGAAGGAGTGAAGAATTTAAGGTTGTTTTATGTGGGTTTTGGGTGAGAGCAAATGAGAGAGTGAGGGAGCCGAGACAGAGGAGAGAAAGAACGGGGAGAGTGGGAGTGGAGAATGGGAATTTTAATTCCCTGCATACACACACCAGACTTAAACACATGGCACAAATCACACACTCACCCCTCAAATGCAACATTTGACACATTAGTCCCAATTCTCGATATTCCAAATCAATCTCATCCTTTTATTTCTTATAAAACATTTAAATAAATTTTACGAATTTACGGGTCTTTACAAATTGGTTATCCAGTAATGGTTCAACAAAAAAGTGCCCCATTGAAATCCAATTTCTAGTAATGTCTTCAAGACCATTAGTTGACCCCATCCATACTGATGGTTTTTTCAACCATTTCTAAACAACGGTTCGGAGATCACGAATTTCTTGAAGTGGAAACAGCGTATGAACTAAGAAAACCAAAATCATAAAAAGCAGGGGCGGCTAGAGTGTTTCCTTATTCATTATATATGTACATATAATTTTTAGCCTTAACTAATATTTAGCAATTGGCATGTATGTATATGGTTTACCACCTGATCCAACAGCCACGAACAATATATTCTTAATCTCTACTTCATATACCTTTCTTTGCTAACAACAATATAATTAAACATTTCAAGAAACTGATTTCAACAAAAATGAGAAGACATAGGGATGGGCACTATAAAGAATATAAACCACATGATGAAAACTTATGGTTTCAACTTGGCATTGAACACGAAAAATCCCTTGACTACTAGGTGTGCGCAGGTCAAGAACCCTAAAATTTAGATGGGCATCTTGATTGACACGAACAAGCTGTTCTCCAGCCTATGCTCATCAAGAAAGAAAATTGACAAACTTAGAAGGCAATAAGCACATGAATACAATTCATTCCTCCATCTTTGTACTTCCTAGACTCTTTATCTCTTCTAGTGATTGAACAAAAATATCTGTATTTTCACTCCTTCCAAACCTTTCTCTAATGCCTCTCAATGCAACTCAAACTCCATCTTTAATTGAACGCAAATAAGTGCTTTTGAACTCCAAAGCACATCTCATTTCATATATTTTTTCATTTTTCTCAGTTTTTAACTACTGAACCTAAAGTTTCTGAGAGAGATTCAACATTTCAAAATTCGTCAATCTAAGGCTGTCTAAGTGATTGTCAAGTTCAGAAAGTTGTGTTGAAGATGGCAAAGTAGACCATGTATATTAAAAAAATCTCGACACAAAGAAATAGTGGAGTACCCATGGAGGTTACCTTAAGGTCATGACCAAAGCACTGCAGCAGCTTTGGAAGTTGAACAACAGCGATGGAGGGTTCTGGAGAGGTCATGAGCACAAAAGTCAACAGTGAGAGAAACATTCTGGGCGAAATGCGGACAAGGTAAGGGTAAACTATCAAAGTATCAAACAATGCGAAATCAGAACTGATCGAATATCAAACTTAGAGAGGTTTCAATTAGAACTATTAGATTTGGCTTATAACTAAAGAGAACCCAAGAAACAGACTAGACGGAGTGTGTGTGGATTTTTCTTGAGAATTTGCAACAATCAAAGAGACAGAGAGACACACACACTGAGACGGAGAGGGAGAGGGAGGGATGACAAGAGAGTAACTTACCGTGGACGTCTCCAGGTGCAACCTGATGATGAATCGAAGTGAGAGACGGGGAACTTAGGGCTTATTTTTGGTTTTGGGGAAAATAAGAAGCGAGAAAGTAGAGTACTGAAGCACGATCAAATAAATATTTGGGCTCTAGCAACGGCTGTCAAAAAAACCGATACAAAAAACTGGAGCTATAGTGACAGCTCATGGAAAGCCGTGGCCTTGTACTGCTTTTAGTCACGCCTTGGATACCGTTATTAGACCCGGTCTATACCAACGGTTTTGAAAGCTAGTCCTAAATGGAAAAAAATATAGGCTTATTTTTTACCACTAATACAAAAAAGGCTGTACCAGCGTTTTTTAAACCCCGCAAAAAATGAAAAAAAAAAAAAAACAAACGCTAGTAAAAGTTTTCCCGGCACTTGTGCCGGCATTTTCCAGAAATCCGGACAGAGGTGTGTTGGCATTTTCCAGAAATCCGGCCAGTACCTCTATCGAGAAACGTTGCTAGTGTTTTAATAAGGCCAGTAATAATGCCAGCATTTACATAAACGCTGGCAACATTACCAGGCCGCGTATAGTTCTAGAAAAACAAAAAAAAAAATGATCAAATATAATTATCAGTAAAATCTGATCAAATTTAAAAATAATAGATTTATAGTATTTGTAAATAATAGCGCAGTATCATAATTTTACAGGTTATACAGTGTACAAAGATCCAAAACACACCATCAATTGGAAAAACAGTAACTACATCTAATGGAAGAAAGCACAAAAAGCTAGCAATATATTGCATATCAGCCACAAATTACACAATACGTGAACCTCACAATTTCCAATAGGTGCAAAAAGCATGGATATGATGAGCAACCCAATGTTGAGCAGTGTAAGTTCTTAGAACCTTAAGTAACACCACTACGTCAGTTTTCCTATGTAAGTGCTGCTTGATCTTGATATGTTGTCCGCATCTGTGGAGATCACATAATCTGGGTTAGTGGTTCGCCGATTCCGTTTTGTAGCTAAACGAAACTTCCCATTTTTGTTAGATATATTCGAAAGCATGTAAATCACATAAGACTTACATAATGAAGTGCAGCGGAATACTTCGGGCTTTTCAAGATCTATGAACCGAGATCCGCTCTACAATCACGAACTTCGAACACCGGAACGAACACGGACACCACCGTCTTCTAATCTCGCCAAGTAGAGAAGACTACTAGAGTCTGCTCTTAATTTCCACACCGCAAATCCTAGGGTTCTCAGATGGAAACCCTAGAGAGAGAAGATATTTGGCAGGAGAATTTTTCTAGAGGAGAAGGAGAGATGGAACTCTAACTCTTTCGTATTGTATGTATCTCCAAATATCTGCAGGACTATATTTATAGATTAAAGTCCAAGAGTTCACAGTCTCCTAATAGATGTAGATGATCTATTATCTTTGAACTCTCCTAACAGATAGAGATAAGGAGTTGGTCTCATCCTTCTAACCAACTCAATCACATAACCCATGTGAACGACCCATGTGGGTTGGGTCCGGTCCGAACCGACCCATTTTTCTAACAATTTTAAACAAGCAAAGCTGCGAAAGGAAAGCAAAAAAGAAAATAAGGGTAAAACCAATAAAGGCAAACAAGTGGGATAACTAATTGAAGGGCATCAATTAATAGATACTTAAGAGTTCAGCAAGAATGATTACAGAAATAAATGGATCAATCCTACAGAATTCTCACTCCATTGCAATGCAAGTTTATTCACCAAATACAAATGTTGAGCCACTTAAATTGTCCAAATGTAATATGCCTGGTTTTTAAATTCTTTAGGTTATGTCAAGACAACCACTGTTTAGGGAATAAACATGATCTAACTGGAAGGTAAATATAAACAAGGGCAAAAAGCAAGATTGCGTTCAGAAATTGAATTATTTCCGGAAACCAATATTAGACTCAAGACTGGAATTCTTGTACCACTGGAAAACAAGTTTCATTTCATCAAACAGCATTATAATGAGTTAGCACTAAACAAGGAGGATTAGATTCACATATGTCCATGATTTAGGGCCTGAAGTGAAAAGGATATGAATTTTGTCATCCTACATTGACATTGCACCAGTGTACTAAGTTCAACAGTCTTAACAACTGCATATATAATACAAAATCATGAACTCGCTAATTGCACTTTTGCCCCGACTAAAAAATGTCATGAAATAACAACCCCCCAAAGGGAAGCTGATTACACTCATTTTAACATGACTAGTGATCTCCAAAGGACAGGTCAGGAACGAAGAACCAAAAAAGTACACACACAAGCAGCATCGAATGATCATCAAGATCAATTTCTTACCAGAAGGCAAAGGAAAAGGTGATAAGTTAGATTAGCTTCGTCTCTCTTAATGTAGCACTGAACGGGTCCATCTCAATGCCCTGGCTGTAAAAGAAGAATAGAAGACTAAAAGCCAAATGGTATCAGCATGCCTTAAACCACATTTTGAATTGCAAACCTACTTCCAAATTGGTTGAAAATAACAAAATTAAAACCATGAAATGACAACTAGAATGAACCACTAGGAAAATGAAAGTAATTCCCAGAAAATAAATTCCCAGAGCCAAGACCCAAGAACCAAGAGCAGCAATACATGCCCAAACATGCTAAGGCGCTTGAAAGCATAAGCAAAATAGGGCATAATGAAAACACTAAACCACAAAACACAGTCTAGAGTCTAGACACGTAAACAACCAAATAGTCCAAGAGGTAACAAACAGAGACTAGAATACAAGAACAAGACACAGCCTAAGCTCATAAGACATTCCAAAGCCCATGAGTCCCACAATCACACAAACATAACTTTGAGTAACAACCGTATCAAATCCTTGTCCACTCCTTCAACTAAAAACGAACAAAAATGAGTTTCTCTCTTTTTCATTTTACACCCAATCAAGGGAGACTCTTTCTTTACTCAAAACTTTTCAACGCTATATTTTAGCTTTCAAATTAAGGGCTTTGCCATTGGTGAATCTTTCACCTACTAGTGTTCTTCCTTTAGACATTAGATTAGAATAGATGGTTTCATAACAGATTAACCAAAGACAAAAGCGTAAATCATTTGGAATCGTGAAATATTTATCAGATCTTAAACACTGCATATGTTCAAAGCCTTAACACGTACCTATAAAAGTTTTAAATCAAAACAGGATCCCTACATCAAGCAAAAATAGAATCGAACCGAACGAAAATAACTAGATAATGTCAGTCAATGATCAACCAAAAACAGAATCGAACCAAAATATAGTTACCCTCCATGGAAGAACACACACAGACATGGATAATGCCAATTCATCGGAAACTAGAGCTCGGGTTATAACAATCATCCAAGCGCCAATGATAAGATATTGTAAAATCCAATCTCACCGAAATGTAATTGGATGCAAAATGCAACACGTCACAATGACTAGAGGGCCTAAAACCTAGATCCAAACACGGTCCAACTGAAAGAAGAGGTCTAAAGTAAAACACCGTAGATATCAAAATTCCAAACCCTAGATCCAAAAACTCTGTGAAGTAAAACACCAAAGTAAAGAACATGTTAAATTAGAGATAAAAGTGTTATATAAGTAGAGAAACAGATTAGAGAGAACGTACCCTTTGGAAATCGTGAGGAGACATGGGGAGGTAGAAGGAGTGTGTGAATTTGGGACTGAGAAGAAGAAGAGGAGAGAGACTACTAATCGATCTGAGCAACAACGACTCCCCATCTCCTGAGAGAGAGAGAGAGAGAGAGAGAGAAGAACGAGGAGTAGAGAGAGAACGTCTGGTCTTGAACGATAGCTAGGGTTTTTTTCTATTTGGGGTTGGGGGGAAATCTATTCTAATATATAAAGGAGAGCACCCTTTGTCTCTCTCCCCTATCGTGTATTTTCCTCTCCCATTAATACCTTCTTACAAAAAAACACACACAAAACAATAAAACCCACCTAAAACAGTCATTATCCTTCTCCGAATTGTCTACCCATGTTCCGCTCAAAATTGTCAGACTATAAAAAAAAAAAAACTTCTCATCCATGACTGACTCCCCCTCTCACGCTACCTTTTCTCTCTCTCTCCCCTCAACTGCCACTCCCCCACACCCCCACGTCTCTCTCTCTCAACCGCTCCCCACACCCACCCTTCTCTCTCGCTCACTCTTTCTCAACACCTATAACTACCTCTCTTCACTCCTCCCTCTCTTTCACAGACCAACCACCGTACCACCCCCCTCTCTCTCCATCGACTCCTCCTTCGCAAAGCATTTACGTTAGTCGAGAGTTAAATCCCGGCTGAAGTCACCTCTGCTACTTCCGTTGCTGCTGATTTCAGTTTTCGTGCACCCCTATTGTTCGATTCAATGTATGAACTCTAACTGCTTTCCTGTAGATTGTGCAGATTTTGAGTATGGGTTTTGCAGATTTTTTTGTTCTACTTAGACCTTCAGAATGTTCTTATTTCCTATTTCAAATTCGGAAGTTCATACATGCGGTGAAGAGAGTTTTGAAAATTAAGGGTACTCTCTCTTTCTCTCTATTGACTACCAGGTGTTTGTGAAAATGGATGCCTTGGATGGCTATCAAATTGAAGAAAGAGGTATTTTACTAAGCCATGGAAGTGGGTTCTTCGTTTGGACCAAAGACTTTTCCTTTCTTTGGAACGTTAGGATGCACACATTGGGATACTTTGTATATCATGGTTCTTTTGTTCATGTTGTGTTTAAGCAGATTGTTTCTCTGGGCATGCCTGCTGTATCACCAATTGAAAGAGTGGGAAAATATGTCAACCCAAAGGATTGGAACTAAATATTGCTTCCTCTTTCATTCTTTGATTTTGTGATATTTGAAATTTGAAAATGAAAATCTGCTAAAAACACAACGGATACCAGAGACGGGATGTTACTGAATATTGCTTCCTCTCTGCCATTCTTTGATTTTGTTGATACATTACTGTTCTTGGTGTGTAGAGTACTCAAATCGCTTACTAAAGGATAGTATGCAGTATGCTCTGTAAAGCTATCTATACAATTTTAGGTGAGTGCGGAGCCATCCTGTTCCCTTCAGAACAATTTTCTCTTACCCTGTGTAGGCTGATAATCTAGGCAATTTGGTGTTGGCCTCTAAGGCCAATTGATGATTGATGTACCTGTTTAATATTTTCAACTCCGTGTTTGCTTTGATCTTTCTCTCTATGAAGACCTACAATATGATGGATGAAGATTATCCAATTGCAATCAACCAAGAAACATTTTGTGTTACATTACCGGTTAGGAAAAGCTCGATGTTTCTGTTGACATTCCTAAATTCACCTGTCCGGCTGTCCCTCTTAACCAAAATTTTCGGCTATACAATTATTTACTAGAAAGTCGAAGTCAAGGACAAATGGCTCAACAAAGACATGCAACAACCACAAAAGCCAAGGGAAAAGATAAGGCAACTGGTTCCAACGGCAAAGAGAAAACCTGGGTACGATGCTTATAACTTCCATGTTTTTTCCCTGCCATATTTTTTAAACTAATTTGTGATCTATGGATATAAGTTGCTCACCAAATAGTATTTTATTGTGATTGAATGCTATGATGCAAGTTGTTGTGAAAATGTTAGCTGGTTAACTACAGTAGTTAGACAGTTAATACTTTTGGCCTGTAAAATATTGGCATGCTCTGTTTATGTGTATCTCAAAATAACTTGGCAAAAAAATCATATCAATTTCAATGCAAATAACTTGGAAAATGTTATGTGTTTTCTACCTCTGAAGTATCACGGCATCATTAACAATGAGTTAGAAACTGTTTTATTTCTTTAGTTGAAGTTTGTAGCAAGTACTTAACTGTGTACCTTTTAAGAGTACAAATATACATAAGTCATATTTTTCTATTGTCAAATGTGAAGAATGGATAGTGACCAAAAAAATGGCGTAGGACTGAATGCATTTACAGCCCATCTTTCCCTATATTTCAGTCCCTTTACTTGAGGGGCTGCTCACAACATTATTTTTGTAACCAATATTTTTGCCTATTCAATTATTAATAGGAAAATCGAAGGCAAGGAGAAATGGCACAACAAAGACAAAGAGCAACCGCAAAGGGAAAGGAAAACGAGTAGCCAAGTGGTTCCAATGGAAAAGAAAAAAAAACAAGTATGATGCTTATAACTTCTATTTTCTTTCCCTTCCACATTTCAAAGATAATTTGTTATATATGCATGCAAGTTGGTGTTGTTCTTTTTTTTTTAATCTTGAAATGAAAGATACAATTTATAGAGAGGCTGAACCAGTACGTGATTATGAACACCTTCTTTTTTTATCCCTACAGAGATTCTAAATAAGTTTTTAAACTTACACAGGTCGTAAATTGTTTCGCTTGAGAACTTTTAGGTTCAAATGATTATATATATAACATTTTATGCAAGTTTTCATGAGGCCTCCTCCATGTTTGCGTCGTAGTGATCACTTAGATATGTTGAATGCAGTATACAATTTTGAAACTAAACGTCAGAGGGAGGGCTTCCCAATTGAAAATTTTGTTCGACAAAAAATAGAGGCATGTCTGTAAAGACCCGTTAATTCGTAAATTGATTTAAAGGTTTTAAAAGAAATAAAAGGATGAGATTGGTTTGGAAAATTGAGGTGTGGGGATGAATGTGTTAAAATGTTTTATTTGGGGAGTAAATGTGTGAAGTGTGTGTAGTGTATGCATATATGTGTGTGTGTATGAGACTAGGGAATAAAAATCCCTCATTTCCTCACTCTCACTCCCCGTTCTCTCCCTCTCTCCCGACTCTCTCTCTCTCGGCCCTCTCTCACTATTTCTCTCAAAACCACCCAAAACCCATACAAAGCTACCCTCAAATCTTTCACTCCTTCGCGTATTGTGGCCCGTATAACGTCGGTTCAAGCTCGGTAGAGGTGCATTTCATTTGAACTCAAGGATTGGAGCTAGGGCTTGAGAAATCTTTCAAATTCGTTCTTGGATCTTGAGGTAGGAGGTTCTAACTATCAATACATGTTTATGGCTTGTATCTAGTAGCTTGATTCTTGTTTTGGATCGTGGTTGTTGTTGTTGTTGTTGTTGTTGTTGGGGCTGAAAAACCCATCATAATCTGTCAAAAATCTGCTCGAACAACCATTGTTATCGATACCTTAGCCATTGTTATCGATACCATTGTGTCCAAAACCCAGAAAACCACTTGTTATCGATACCTTAGCCACTTGTTATCGATACCTTTATGTTCCAAAACCCAGAAAATCACTTGTTATCGATACCATTTGCCATTGTTATCGATACCCTTGCGTCTGGAACCATTTTGACCAAAAGGTATCGATACCTTTGTGTTAGGTATCGATACCTATGGCTTATCTTCAGCATTCACTGTTTTGCTTCTTTTTTTCACCGTTTTGGGTTCCAATCACTTCCAACCCATTCAAACACCTCCCAAATGATCCCTAACTTGATTACTTGTATTCAAAGACCTCGTTGAACATTTCCATGATTCTAAAACTCGTTTGGTCAAGATCTACGAAAATCGCTTCACGTATCAAAGTTGGGTTTGAATGGTACAAGCATGACGGTTAAAGAAATTTTGAAACTTTACGGACACAACGAGATCATTTCAGGACTCATCGACGGGTGAGTGCCTGGCAGAGGACATCGGGGTCCTTTAATTGGCCCGGCAGGAGCTATATGCTCGTATTTGATATTTCAGGACCTCCCCATGGGTAAGGTGCCTGGCAGAGGACATCGGGGTCCTTTAATTGGCGCGCAAGAGCTTCGGCTCATGACACTTAACGAGACACATTTTGTTTTTGGTGAATTCAAAAATGGCAGCGTATTGAATCATGTGATTGGTTTATTAGAAAAGACGTATTGAAATTGAATCTCCATCATTGATCATTATTCGGTTTTTGATACAATCGTCCATCTATTCATCGCTCCTACATTTCATATGCATCTATTGTTAGATTAGAGCTTTCTACTGGGCTAGTGTAGCTCAGACCTTCTATCATTTCAGGTGCTAACTCAGGGCAGTAGTGCATGCTTGGAGTGCTTGGATGTGGATATTGTTTTGAAAGTTAACACCGAAGGAGTTACTTAACCATCTTTGTCTTTTATTTTTGGAAGATGTATTTGTAACTCAAATTGTAAATCTTTGATGTTAAGATATTGTAAGACTGTAACTCTTACTTGTTATGCGAAACTTATGTTAATTCGGGCCTCAGAGCCAAAAATTGTAATCTTTTGGAAACATTTGGGTGATGAAGCATAATTATGAAAAATGGAAATGTTAAACCATTTTGGGCTATTGCACGGATATTTGCGAGGTTTAGTTTATGAAAATCCTTTATAATTATGTTGAAAATCGAGGGTGTGACAATGTCGAGCCTTGCAAAATTTTGGAGAAAATATAAGTGAACAATACCTTATAGGAAAAATAGTAGACCTTCTATCACCAAGCTGGACGCATGTGAAGCGAACAATATTTCAAAGACATGTTATAGAAAATGCTACACATTTGATGAATGCTTTGATGGAAGACGAGCATAATGTCCACTATTTGTGGATGGAGTTTGAGCAAGGGCCAATGATGCCAAACTCAACTGTGAGAGAGCACATTCTAAATAAAGAAAACCAATTTCATAGTCTAAGGAAAAAAGGCTGCAAGGCAAACATTGAGAATTTGGTTCAGGCTATAGTTAATAACCTTCCACCCACATGGCCTAAAGCAACAATCTTCAAAAAGTTGAAACTAAATTTCATGGATATGAGAGCATTGGGAGCTATGCTTGAGGAGATCGAGATTGATATCATATGTTCGGAAGCTTTGGACGAAGTGGAGCAACAATTTACAGAACAAGAGGAGAAGCAGGGAAAAAAAACCTCGGCAAAAGGTAATAATATATATTTTTTAAGAAAAAATTGTTTGTTACCCATTCAGTTAATTTTTACTTCAATACAAATCATACACTGACAAATGATTAATTGTTCTTATGTGTTCCTTTTGCAGGTAGTGAAGCAGATTGGAATTTGATGAGAGCTCTACAACATTTGGAGTAATTGCATGCTATCCAATTATTTGAATTTGTTTTAGGAGTTCATCGTGCTTTAATAGTTTAGATATGAGTATGAGACTGTCATCATAACTCATTTTCAAAATTTAGTATTATCGTACCAAGAGTTGTTTCTTTTTTTTGTTACTGTTCAGGTTTGGATATTTTTTTCCCATATTTATTGCAACCATTATGTTTGTTTTCTTTTAGTTATGTTGATAGATTATGTCAATTTCGCCAGCGTATAATAAGAAAAGCTAATTACAAGACATGATAATTAAGGCAAAACCGTTGTTTAATGAAGGCAAAACATTAGTGTACAATCTTTAAATTGTTGAACCTGTTCTTACTTTCGAATGATGCCTTCTACCTAACATGTGTATTTGCTAATAACAAATACTAGAGGCCGGGGCACACGCGATTCGTGTGCAAGCCGGATTTTCATAACATTTGCAAAAATTTGATCAGACAATAAGTGAGAAGCATTTTTACAAAAAAAATTGTGAAAATCCGACTTGCACACGCATCGTGTGTGCCCCGGCCTCTAGTAAGGATTAAGGGGTGTTAGGGGAAGGCGGTGGAGCTGAGGGGCAACAGCCAGTTGTCCAGCCGAACAGGACCCACTCCCGTCTCGTTTTGATGATAGACCTCGTCAAGTAAATCAAATGTACCAAAAATTAGCTTGATCGGAAAATCATTAAGTGTCTGATCGGAACATTTTATCTTGAAAAGAATAGACACGAATTACTGGATCAAATCCACTGGAATCCATTGTTGGCAAGTTATATGTGTTCTGATCAAACACTTAATAATATTTGATCGAGCAGATTTTGGGTACACTTATTCTACTCAACGACTATTATGAAGTGAACATTTCCAATCACTTGAATGAGACCGGAGCCGGCCTTGCTCGCCCTGGACAACAGGTTGAGGGGCAACAAATCCCCCGCCTTTGTGTTTGGGAGCTCCAATTTTTTATTTTTGCATTTTACTTATTGACTTTTTTGCTTTTTAAATTATAATCAAAATGGGTTTTGAATCGATAAAGTGTTAGAAACATATGTGTAGAATGCAATTTATAACAAGAGTATTGTTTGAAACATAAATGATCAAATAAATTACGGGATCATTTTTTACCATATCGCCATTGGTTCATAATTCCTTAGTATGGTACTATTATATTACAACACTAACGCATGCCCGTGGCTCCGAATGGATGGTCAAAAAATTATTCTTGAAGATCCCTCTAGTCTCTTTAACACAAAGGCCAAAAAAACTCAACATAAAATCCTCCTTTACTCATCAATTTATTCAAAAAAATTCAAAATAGTTCAATTTTTTCCCCCAATAAACACATAGAAGAATTATGTGTATTCTTATAAAAAGGGTTTTTTTTTTTCCTTTTCACGTATGAATCAAAAAATGATTATTTCTTTTTTACTGTAGGAATCAATTTAAAAGAAATTAAATGTAAGAAAATCAACTTTAGAGAAATCAATTGAAAAATGAAGGGATGTATATTTCTCTATGAGAGAACCATGTTACTTCATTTTTTACATTAGTGTAGGTAGATATAATAGAAAATATTTATTCAATCCGACGGCTATAACTTTATCAGAAAGTACGATCGAACGACTATAGATGATACTTTGTTTATATGCCTAGACATTTTTAAACAAAACCGCTCTATTTTATAATATAGATGTAGGAATAGAGTTTTAATTCCTTAATATGTTACTAATATATTACAACATGTAGGGATAGAGTTTTAAGCCAATTTTGTAACATCATACTGTGGATTTTTATCTCTTAACAAATACATGTATCCCATAATTGAAAATCTAATAAAAAAAAATTGTTTGCTAATTATGAAGAATCAAATATTTCAAACCAAGTTTACGCAAAAAGTTCAGTCAACGATTGGAAATGGAGGTACTATCTGACATGTGAGGCGAATAGGGCGATTTCTGACATGGCCATGGAGAAACAATGAGCCTCGCTGATCTCTGATGGCAGATGGTACAATCTCGATGGCGGAAGGATTGGGTATCGAAGCTCTTAACTCAAACGAGTTTCGAAGTAAGCAGGTACCGCACAAGGAAAGCCCTAACAGTGGGTTTCCGTTTGCCTTAGATACTCCTGGTCCAATCATCCCTGTCACACCCTCGATTTTTAACATAATTATAAAGGATATTCATAAATAGAAACCTTGCAATATACCATACAATACCCCAAACGAGTTCACCATTTCTATTCAATGATTACAATTTACTCATCAAGAGTTACCCAATAGTACAACTTCGGCTCCACGGCCCAAATTAACAAAAGTACAGAGTATCGATAAAGTTAAGGAATTACATCATTTCAGAACCAAAAGATTTACAAATAGAGTTACAAGTACAACTTCCAAAATAAAATTATAAAGATGACTAAGTAACTCTTCAAAGTTAGCTTTCAAAAGATTTTCCACGATCAAGCAATCCAAACAAGCAGCTATTACCCTGAGTTAGTACCTGAAAATGAAGGGAGGTCTGAGCTACACTAGCCCAGTAGAAAGCTCTAATCTAACAATGTATGCAGATGAACCGTAGGAAAGATGAATAGATGAACAACTGTATCAAGAATCAATGAGAGATCAACAAGAGCAACCCAATTTTATACTTCTTTTCTAAAACTTGTCACATGCTTTAATAAACGATTTCTGAAAATCACCGAATGCTAAAACGTGTCTCGTCCAAGTGTCATGAGCCGAAACTTCTGTCGGGCCAGTTAAAGGACCCCGATGTCCTCTGTCAGGCACCTTAACCATAGGGAGGTCCTGAAATATCAATACGAGCTTATAGCTCCTGCCGGGCCAATTAAAGAACCCCGATGTCCTCTACCAGGCACTCACCCGTCGATGAGTCCTGAAGTGTTCTCATCGTGTTCGTAATTTTCCAAATCCTTTAACCGTCACGATAATACTACTTCAAATACAACTTTGAAATGTACGTAAAGTAAATTTTCAGAAAAAAAATCATGTATGATCGAGCATTGAGATCATGGATTTTTATTTTATTTTTTTATGATGCCACAAGGCAAGAGTGATTAAACTTGGATCATTAGGATGGTATTTAATTAGGCTAGGAGTAATTGGAAGTTAATGGATTGGGGATCAGAGTTGTCAAACAATGCTATAACAGTATGTTATCGATAACAAGAAATGAAGTTATCGATAACTTCATGGTCGAGAGCATTAAAAACTTAAGGTTATCGATAACTAAAAAAAAGGTATCGATTACTCTTGACTGGGATCAAAAGAATCACGGTGTTATCGATAACAAAAGAGGGAGGTATCGATAACTTCAGGGTTATGGACATTCTAGACGCGAGGGTATCGATGACGTAGGCAAGGGGTATCGATAACAACAGGTTTTCTGGGTTCAGGGGAACATTGTTATCGATAACAAAATAAATGTTATCGATAACATCAACTATTCGAGCAGCAGTTCAACAGATTTTCATGGGTTTCACAATAGCCACAACAACAACGACCGCAATAACGGAAACAAGCCATAAACATATATTGAGAGTTAGAACCTCTTACCTCAAGATTGAAGATCAAAACCAAATGATTTTTGAGCCTAGCTTCAAAACTAGCAATCGAACGGGAAATGCCTTTATCGAGCTCCAACCGAAGCAATGCGGACTGAAATACACGAAGAAATAAAGGATTGGAGGTTGGGTTTTGTGGGTTTGAGGTGTTTTGATGGGAAAATGGGTAAGAGTGTGAGAGGGAGAGTGAGCCGTGAGAGAGAGGAGAAGAATGGGAGAGACTGAGAGGAGGAAAATGGGAAAGTTATTCCCTGGACTCACACACCCATGCTATATACACACAACACACACTCACCCCTCAAGTATACAAGTTAACACATTGACCCCAACTTTCCAATTCCAAAGTCAATCTCATCCTTTTATTCCTTACAAAACATTTAAATAAAATTTAAGAAATTACGGGTCTTTACACCCTACCCTCCTTAAAGAAAATTTCGTCCTCGAAATTTAGATAACCATGTCATGCTAACCAACAAGTGCATCATGAATGCATACAACTATCATGCTTCCCAACATTATGCAATGAGTCAAATAACATAAAATTTCGATATTAAAACACTCACATCGATCTATTCCGAAAATAGGTGCGGATACTTCTCTCTAACGTCGTCCTCTCTTTCCCACGTGGACTCCTCGCTACCTTGACTACTCCATAAGACTCGCACTAATGGTATCGTCTTACCCCTCAACACTTGATCACGCGAGTCTAGAATACGTATCGGCTCTTCCTCGTAAGATGCATCGGCTTCCAATTCGAGTTCGGACCATTCTAACACATGAGACGGATCCGGTTCGTACTTCCTCAACATAGATACATGAAATACGTCGTGCACGTTCGATAATCTCGGCGGTAGAGCCAAATGGTACGCAACCTCCCCGATTTTCTCAATAATGTCGAACGGACCGATATAACGCGGTGAAAGCTTTCCCTTTTTCCTAAAACGTGACAAGCCTCTACATGGCGATACTTTAAGAAAGGCATGATCTCCCACTTCAAACGATAAAGGACAACGACGACGATCGGCATAGCTCTTTTGTCGACTTTAAGCAGTTAGCAACCTTCGGCGAACTACCTTAACTTGTTCGGTTGTTCTCTCTTGAGCCTCTAAAAGTCGTTGGCGAATCGATCTCATACTCTCGGTGGTCTCTCTAATCATATCCGGCCCTACTAACGTCGCCTCTCCCAATTCGGTCCAACACACGGGTGATCGACACGGTCTCCCATACAAGGCTTCATACGACGCCATCTCGATACTCGATTGATAACTATTGTTGTACGCGAATTTGACTAACGGCAAATGGTCCTCCTAACTACCCCAGAAATCCATAACGCAAGCCCGAAGCATATCCTCCAAAATCTGAATCGTTCGCTCGGATTGACCATCGGTCTATGGGTGATAAGCTGTGCTAAACAAAAGGTTCGTCCCCAAAGTGGCCTGTAAACTTTGCCAAAAACGTGCAGTGAACCTCGGATCTCGGTCAGACACGATTGATACGGGAATCCCATGGAGTCGAACGATCTCCCGAACATACAAACGGCCAAGCGGTTCCACGGAATCGGTAGTATGGATAGGTAGAAAATGAGCGGTCTTGGTAAAACGGTCCACGATAACCCAAATGGCATCATGCCCCCTTGGCGATCTCGGCAAACCCGTAACAAAGTCCATCGTCACATTCTCCCCTTTCCACTCGGGCACCGGTAACGGTTTTAGTTCTCCTGCGGGTCGTTGATGTTCGGCTTTTACTTGTTGACACGTCAAACATTTGGACACAAAGATCACCACATCTCTCTTCATCCCTGGCCACCAAAATTGACTACGTAAGTCGTGATAGATCTTTGTTCATCCCGGATGGACGGCTAACGGTGAATGATGAAATTCTCGCAAGATTTCTTCCCGACACGAAACGGGTATGAACAACTTCCCTCGATAGCGCAAACTTTGATCGGCATAAATCATCCACCCATCTCGGGCATTTCCACTTAAGAATTTGGTACGAAGTTCCTCCGCTTCTTCATCGCCTTGTTGAGCCTCTACTACTCGAGTCGATAAAGTCGATTGGACGGTCAAATTGCACAACGTAACTCCTTCTTGAATTTCCGCGAAGTGCGAAGCATAATGGCCTAAATTGTTCACCATCTTCCACTCACGTATGGCTAAGCTTGCTAAGTGTATTGGTTTTCTACTCAAAGCGTCGGCCACGACATTCGCCTTACTCGGATGATAATGCAACTCGAAGTCATAATCTTCTAAGTGTTCCATCCAACGACGTTGACGCAAGTTAAGCTCCTTTTGAGAAAAGAGGTATTTTAGGCTCTTATGATCGGAAAAGACTTCGAATCTCTCGCTGTAAAGATAGTGACGCCAACTCTTCAAAGCAAAAACAACGGCCGCGAGTTCTAGTTCATGAGTCGGATAGTTTCGCTCGTGAGTTTTTAGTTGTCTCGATCCATACGCCATTACTCGTCCCACTTGCATCAATACGCACCCCAATCCTTCTTTAGACGCATCACAATACACGGAGTAGCCAATTCCACGTTCGGGCACAATCAAAAACGGTGCGGTAGTCAATCGCCTCTTCAATTCCGCAAAGGCCGCCTCACTCGAGTCACTCCATACGAATCGAGTCCCCTTACGCGTCAATCGAGTCATCGGTGCCACTAAATGAGAAAAGTCAAGAACAAAACGGCGGTAGTACCCGGCCAACCCTAAAAAGCTTCGAATTTCAAACACGTTCTTCGGTCGTTGCCAGTTCATAATGGATTCTATCTTCCCCGGATCAACAGACACACCTCCTTTCGAAACCACGTGACCTAAAAATTTGACCTTGGGTAACCAAAACTCGCACTTACTAAGCTTGGCGTACAAACGATGTTCCCTCAAAAGTTCAAGAACGATGGTAAGATGAGTTTGGTGTTCCTCCTCCGTAGATGAATAAATGAGAATGTCATCGACGAATACAACTACGAAGTGATCGAGGTAAGCACGAAAAATACGATTCATCAAGTCCATGAAAGTAGTCGGAGCGTTTGCCAAACCGAATGACATCACAACGAATTCATCATGACCATAACGAGTGCGGAAAGCGGTTTTAGGAATGTCCTCTCTACGAACCCTCAATTAATGATAACCAGATCTCAAGTCGATTTTGGAAAAGCAAGTTGCACCTCGGAGTTGATCAAACAAGTCATCGATTCTTGGCATGGGATACTTGTTCTTAATGGTCACACGGTTGAGCTTACGGTAATCGATACATAATCGAAGTGAACCATCCTTCTTTTGGGCAACCAAAGCCGGTGCTCCCCATGGTGATGTAGTAGGATGAATGAACCCCAAGTTCTCTAACTCCTGCAGCTGAACTTTCAACTTTCTAAGTTCTGCGAGTGCAAAATGATAAGGAGGAATCAATATAAGAGCGGTGCCTGGAAGTAAGTCTATCATGAACTCAATTTCTCTCTCAGGACGCAAACCGGATAACTCTTCCGGAAACACATCGGGAAACTCGCGAACTACTAAAGGTAACTCCCCACGTGTAGACAAATCCTCATCTAACGTTAGACTCGCCAACATAAGATAAACCGATTCTTTTTCCCGGGACCCACACAGATACAGTGCTAGTGGTTCTCGACGCTCCCCATGAAATTCGAAACAAACACCCTCAGGCGGACATATGCGAACCCGATGCTTGAATCAATCGATCATAGCGTGAAATGTAGATAACCAATCCATTCCAACTATGAGGTCAAACCTCGACATATTCAGCACGATAAAGTCGAAGATGAAACGATGGTCACAGATAACGAGCTCACAATCCTTACAAATACGGCTTAAAGGTGACTTTCCTCCTTACGGTGTCTCGACAAACAACGGCGTATCAAGATTCTCGGTGTCCAACTCCAATGCACACACAAAAGATGAAGCAATAAAAGAATGCGATGCTCCAGAGTCAAAGAGTACTCTAGCAAAAGAGTTGAATAAAAGAAAAGTACCCCTTACAACCGATGCCTCTAGAGCCTGAGAAACAGAAGGTGAAGCATTGGTGTTGATGTTGAACACGACCCTGGGTGCCCTGACCCTGCAAAAAGCCTCCCCTCTGACTGGAACCTTGAGAAGGTGCAGACGAACTCGCTCCTCGGTCACCCTCAGAACTGATAATGTTTGACGAAAATGAGGCTGCTGTTGCCTTTGAGAACCCTTAGAGGACTGCTGGCCAACACCATGCCCTGCCCCTGGCTGCTGTACCGAGCCTGACTCACTACGCGCCCCCGCCACTTGAGGGCAACTCCAAGCAAGATGATCTGTCTTACCGCAATTGTAGAATGCCTTATGAAGCTGCGGACACTGAGTATGGATGTGCCCGGGTTGATTACACTTGTAGCATACGGTCGGTGGTCTAGACAAGGCACCCCGATTTCCTGACGAAGAAGGCACCTTAAAGCCAGATTGATGGGATGGTTGTTGAGATGGTTCCCTTTGCCTTTTCATCCCCTAACTCCCAAAACTACCCGAAGATGAACTAACACTCCCTACCGGTTGCCTTGGTTCCCATGCCCTTATGTTCCTCTGAGCTTCCCTTGGGGCCTCAATGCTCCTTGCGCACTCCACAACCTCTGAAAACTTCGTCCTACATTGGACTGCCACCAACCTCCTTATTGTGCTGTGCAACCCCTTCTCAAATCGCCGACACTTCCTTTCCTCCGTTGCCACCAACTCCGGAGCAAAGCGAGACAAAGATTTATACAATGTGAGGTGCACCCTAATTGTGGTGAGCCCCCTTTTTTGGCAACTTTTGTTTATGGGGAGAACAATTATCTGCATAGGCAGGCACTGTGGTCTAGACTTCATATCCTGAGCACTACATCCCCTTGGATATTGCTTGGAGCTTTTAATGTCATCAAGTTTCCGTGGGAGAAGGTTGGGGGATCTGCTTCTTGGCCTCCTTATATGGATGAATTTAATAGTTGTTTGTATTCTTTGGGGCTTGATGATCTTAGGTACACTAGTTGCTTTCTCACCTGGACCAACAAACAGGGCCCTACACATTTTGTCAGTACAAAACTGGATCGAGTTTTGGTTAATGAGAATTGGATGAAGGTGTATAATTGTTCCTATGCTCATTTCCTTACTCCTGGGATATCTGATCACTCTCTTGCCATTACAACTATACTTCCAAGTCCTAGGACATCAAATAAACCATTTCAGTGTTTTGATTTCCTTGAGGATCACCCTCAGTTTTTGGATGTAGTTAAGAAAGTTTGGAGGAGGGTGATTATTGGGAATCCCATGTATTGTGTCTGTGAGAAGCTCAAGTTGTTGCAAGATGAGTTTAAACCTATTAATAATATAGATTTTAGTGAGAATTAGCTAATTAGGTAAATAGAAGAAAGAAAGGGCCTCTGCTAGGGTTGTTGACTTCAGATAATTACTAGATACCTTGTAGCAAGCCTTGCGTTCTCATAATCCTAATCCCTCCTTGATTAGTCCGGAAAGAGCAATTTCTAAACAGCTCTTCGCAATGCTAAAGGTTGAGGAAAGTCTAGCTAAACAAAAGTCTAGAATTCAGTGGCTGAAATTGGGTGATCAGTGTACTTCTTATTTCTTCAAATATGTGACTAATGCAAGAAATAGAAATAAAATAACCAGTCTGGTCTTGGAGGATGGGTCCATCACACATGACATTGAGGTCATAAAGTCCAATTTCGTCAACTTTTACACTAACTTAATGCTTATCAAGGCCATAGCAGAATTTAGCAGTTAGTAAATAAGAGGCTAACTGATACTCAAAAGTTGGCAATGATTGTGGAGGTCACGGATCAAGAGATTAAGGACACATTTTGGTCCCTCAACCCCAGCAAAGCCCCTGGTCCTGATGGCTACAATGCTGGCTTTTTCAAAAAAGCTTGGCCTATCATAGGCCATGAGGTTATTGCAGCTGTCAAGACCTTTTTTAGGTCTGGTAAACTGCTTAGGAAGGCCAACTCTACCATGGTAGCTCTTGTTCCAAAGGTCCCTAATCTATCCAAAGTTGGGGACTTTAGACCTATCTCATGTTGTAACACTGTTTGCAAATGCATTGCTAGAATACTTGCCAAAAGACTCCAGAATGTCCTCCCTGTTCTAATTGATCCTGTTCAATCGGGAGTTGTTAAAGGGAGGATTGCTGACAACATCTTTCTTACCCAGGAACTAATGCGAGGGTATCATAATCATCATCATCCCCCAGATTTTCACTGAAAGAAGACATTAAGAAGGCTTATGATAATGTCAGATGGGAATTTCTCTGGGATATTCTGTCCTCTATGAATTTCCATCCAACAATGATCAAATGGCTTCAAGCTTATGTTACCACTGCTAACTACATCTTCAGCTGGAATGGGGAGGCCACTGGTTACATTATAGGGCAAAAAGATCTAAGGCAAGGAGACCCTTTGTCATCATACCTCTTTGTCATTGTAATGGAAATCATCACCTGTCTACTTAGAGAGAAGTCCATGTTACCTGATTTTCATTTCCATTGGAGATGTGGGAATACCAAGATTATCAATCTTTGCTTTGCAGATGACCTTATGATTTTTTGTAGGGGTGATTTGTCTTCAATCATCCTTATTCAAGAAGCCCTCACTGAGTTCCAAGTTTTGTCTGGTCTCTCTCCTAGCCCTGAGAAAAGTAGCATATATTTCTCTGGGGTCAACGCTAGAACTAGAATGGCCATTCTAGACGTCTTAAGATTCCATGAGGGCTCACTCCCAGTCAGATATCTGGGTGTGCCCCTCCTCTCCACTAAGCTCAAGGCTTCGGATTGCCAACGTTTAGTGGAGAGCATGATTGCTAGGACTAAGACTTAGACCAATAGAGACCTCACCTATGCTGGTAGGGTTCAGTTAATTAAGAATGTTCTTTTCTCCATTCAAACATATTGGTCTTCCTTGTTTATCCTTCCCAAAAAGGTAATCAAGGAAATTGAGTCAATACTTAGGGCTTTTCTTTGGTCTGGCCCTGATTTACCCCTAAAGAGGAGGGGGTCTTGGTTTCAAATCTTTGCAAATTTGGAACAAGGTAGCCATTGCAAAGAATATTTGGTTCCCAATCTCTGGGGGAGAACAGTCCATGTGGTGTCAGTGGGTCAAATCGTACTTAATAAGAGGTAGGAGTTTCTGGAATCTGAAACTACCTGGTTATTGTACATGGGTTTGGAGGAAGCTTTTGAATCTCAGGCCCTTGGTTAAACCATATGTTTTTTGTCTTCTAGGTAATGGGCATTCCACATCCTTGTGGCATGACAATTGACATCCTCTCGGCCCTCTAAAGGGTAGATTTGGTCCTAGAATTGCATATGACTCTGGTATCCCTCATGATGCCTTTGTCTCTCACATTATTGATGTTTCAAATTGGGTGTTCCCCATTACCCAAACATTTGAACTAAATGAGGTGCGAAACACTCTACCCCCTCTTGTTCAGTCCAGGTTGAGTGAGGCAGATCAAACAAGGTGGACTCTTACTTCCAATGGATAGTTCACAGTTCCTCCCTATGAGGCAAATTGAGAACTCCCTTTCCTAGGGTTTTGTGGCATAAGGTAGTGTGGTTCTCTATGCACAAACCAAAATGCAGCTTTATCACATGGCTTGCCATTTAGAATAGACTAGCCACTAGTGATAGACTTGTGTCATTTGGTCTGAATATTCCTCCACAATTTGGTTTGTGTCAGGGGAGTGAAAGCCACAACCATCTCTTTTTTAATTGCCCATTCACCAAGCAGGTGTGGGATACCATTCAGGCCAAACTCCATGTTTCATGGCCTACTAGATCTTGGGCAGACTGCTTAACTCTGCTATCACCTGTAAAGGGCAAATCTCTCAAAAGTGTAATCACTAGATTGGGCTTTACAGTAACTGTTTATCATAGTTGGATTGAGAGAAATTTGAGGGAATTCCAAAATCAATCTTGTACTTGGGAGATAGTTGTTCAAAAAATTTGTAACATGGTGAAAGCAAGGCTTTTATCACTTTCTAATTTTGCTCATTCATAAGCAGAGTTGATTGTAAATGAGTGGCACATTGTTGTGAGCTAAATTATTGTACTAGTTGCTGTTTCTAAATTACTGCATCTATTTCTAATGGCTGTGTGATTCAATTGGGCAGGTTGTTCATAATACAAGGGGAGTGCTTTCACAGCCTCCCTTACAGTCTATCAAGTCATGAAAGCAAGAGTGCCAGAACACTTAGCTATCAAGTCATTCATATCAACCACACTCACAGTCAGAACACTACAATAAGCTCCTATTTACTTATACTATTTAGGTAGTTATCTTAATTCTTGTTGGTTGATGCGGTGAAATTCTGCTTTCGAGTGTCTTTACTATATTGTGTGTTGACCTTGTGAGTTGCGAGCTAGAGTCGCCATATTCCTTGAGAGAGGAGGTAATATTTAGTGGGGGGAGTCTTGTGAGGTTCATTGGAGGGAGTTAGGGGTTCCACAGCTCTTGGTGTTGTTTGCGAGTGGGAGGAGTGAGGCTTCAAGGAAGTAGAGGTCTCAACTTTTTACTTCTACGAGCCAAATTCTGTCCTTGCGATGTATGCATGTTTTTTCCTTTTACTCATTGCTGTATATGCTGTGAGGTGGTGGTTTATTTTGAATTCACATTCTAGACTGGCTTTTGACATTGTCCAAATTTTAGCTTTGGCTTATTCCTTTTGGTCTGCTATGAATCTACATTCCAGCTCTGGTATTGGACACTGTATCTACTTCACAAACTTCATGTGTTTAGTGGTTCTGATATTGGGAGTTAGTCCCTTTGTTTTGTGCCTACCCTTGGGGGGTTGTCCCTTGGGTTGTTTAAGCTTTCCTAAGGGGCATGTCCCTAGATATACTTTGTATTACAGCTGCCAGTTGCTGTTTCTCATCTATTAGGTAGCTGCTGCCTATTTAGTCTGTTAATATGGTGTTACATTCTACTGTTTTCTGCTAATGTTCTTCCGCAGTCAAGCAGCTAAACAGTGAGAAATGCAGTGTGTTTTAGCTGTTGTTTTACCTCATTTGTATATAGTTCTTAGTAACTGTATTGTTTCTCTCTCTAGGAATAGAGAGAGAATGCACTCCCCTCCTCCAAAAATCAGATTTTTCTGAAACAAAACCGTAGATAAATTCATCCATGAATCTGATTGAGAGGTAATGTTAAGCTCTCATTGGACCTCTGTTTGGATTTTGAGGTTGTTTTCACTTCATCAACGGAGAAAGGGGATCTCCCTATTTCACATCACCATTTCTTCTGCCGATTTTATCAACAACCATGGTGAATCAGTCCAGAGAGAGAATGGTGTACAAGATAGCACCGGAAATCTGGCTCGGTGTTGTAATCAGCATTGGAACTTCAAGATCCGATTTTGCGACATCAATTAAGCGGAGCATAGAATCAAGCTAGGCGTCTGATTCCATAGTCGTGGGTCTGCTCACAGAGACGATCCCTACCCATCTCATCTTCATGGAGTAAACCCAGGGCTCCTAGCTCGTGGGTCCTGTCTACGGCAACAGGTATCACCGATGACCCCAACTCAGCTCCGATGTAGCTGCGCTCACTGTACATGGCTGTGGGCAGTTGTCGTCGGAAATGGAAGGGTCCAGTTCAGTTCAGATCTGGTGGACTTTACAGAGCAGAGTTCGCAACCTCCGGCGTTTCTCCAGAGGTACAGTGGTGAGTACAGGTAGGGACATCTGGCCGTTCAGAGCCAGCTTTCTTTTCGGCGAAGGCGGGCTCGGAGCTGGGCTTCATTGACAGCAACCTTGGGTTACTTGCCGGCCATGGTGGTGTTCTATTCGAGCAACCCAGCTACATCAGTGGTCGTCACTGTCCGATTGGGACTGCTGCCGATCGTTTTGGGGTAATTCGGGTTTGGTTCTTTCCGGACCTTCCATTGGCAGGTATAAACACTTGCCTTGATCCAAAAAAATCAAAAGGCAGTCACTTGTTTTAGCTAGGTATCAATTTCAGTGGTATCAATTAAATCTGTTGCTGGACTTTCGGGCCAGTGTACTGTTAGAAATTGAGGTTTCAGTTAAGGTGCGGCAAACACCAACATCTGATGTAGTGTAGCTCGACACTATGATTCACACCCAGTTTAGTTACTGGGCTTATTGCCCAATTTGTGGCTCATCGCTCATGCTTTTGCTGAGCTTCTCATATTCCAAGTTCTTTGCTTCGCTGGCCTAGTCTTTTAGTATAGTGTGGTGTGTCTGAGATTTCCTTCGGCTAGATTGGTGGTTTGGCACTGATCGAACGGGGTATCTTTGCGAGTTGTCATTGATTAGATTGGGGTTTTGCTCTGATCGAAAGGGGCAGCTTGGCAAGTTGTCATTGATTAGATTGGGGTTATGCTCTGATTGAAAGGGGTAGCTTGGTCTCACTTGCGATTCTTGTGTCCTTTCGGTGGTGTGTCTGTGATTTCCTTCGGCTAGATTGGTGGTTTGGCACTGATCGAACGGGGCATCTTTGCGAGTTGTCATTGACTAGATTGGGGTATTGCTCTGATCGAAAGGGGCAGCTTGGCGAGTTGTCATTGATTAGATTGGGGTTATGCTCTGATTGAAAGGGGCAGCTTGGTTTCACTTTCGGTTCTAGGTTCTTGATCCGTCCCACTTCCTGGTTTAGCAAGCCTAGGGGATTGGGATTAGGTTGAGGGTGTAGTCGTCTGGATGGAATGGGCGTGGTGTGCAGGGTGCTTGGGAGGGTAGCCTTGTCGGATGCCGTCATCTCCAGTTGCCTATTCTCAGTGCCTGTCCCTCTGTAGTAGCTCTTCTTTAGCAGTGGGTATTATGCTTGTTTTTTGAGTTTGGCTGGAGTATTATTGTCTTGGTTTGCTTATCCCATCTCTGGAGTATGTGGTCGTTGGTAGTTGGCTGTGAGTGGTTATGTTGGCGAGCCTTAGGCTTGGTTGAGGGAGTTTTAGGCCAGATGGAATGGGCATGGTGTGCAGGGTGGGGCCCCCTGTCGGATGCCGTCATCTCTGGTTTGAGACTCTTCTTGGTGCCTTGTTCCTCTGCAGTAGCTGCTCAGCCTCTCTTGTTGCCGATCTGCCTTGTTATTACTGCTTGTCCTCAGTGATGGTTCATTATCTGGTCGTTATTCGATCGAGTTTACTTACTTTATTTCCTAGTCTGGCGGGATGTGCCAGGCAGTAGGCAGCTATCATTACGTGTAATTGCTTGCACTTCATTGCATATTTTGTATCATCCCGTATCCCACCCCTTTAACGCAATCGTTCTTCACATACGGACAGTGCAACGGGCGTAGGATACCAGTCCACATTGCATATTGTTATGATCCATTACTCTACTTTACTCTCCATGCGGGTTGTGCATGGGTTATGACATTTTTTTCACTCTTCTTTTTCTTTCTTTTCTTTTCCTCCTGGGGTATGCCCCTTGTAGGCTGTAAATTCGGTTAACCTTATTTTAATTTCAAGCTAATTTACCCAAAAAAAAAACTGTATTGTTTCCCTTGTAACTGCATTAGCTTTCATTTTCTTTTGACCTATCCTTGGGGGGTTGTTCCTTGGATTGTTTAGGCTTTCTTAGGGGGCATGTCCAGAGCAGTATTGGCATCTTAAGTCTAGTGGCTATTTCTGTGGCAATTGCTGAAATGTATTCTATTAAGCTAGCTGTTGTACTGTACTGATTACCCACCGTATGGTTGTTCTACGCCAAGTTATGGTTGTTCTATCATCTGCTGCTGCTATTTTACTGTTCTGATTCAAGTGATTCAGGTGTTTTCAAGTGTTTTGCCAGCTGCATGGGTTATATCAAGTTGTTTTGCTGCTGTTTTCATGCCTTATTATGCAGCTGTTTTCTGCTGCAACTTCAGACAGCCATCAAGCTACCAAGGGGGACGTCCTCCTTCAGCATCGGTGAAGAACAAATCAAAGAATGGGGGCTGATTGTTGCTGCCTGTTATGGATATTACCCTGTTAATTCTGTAATCTGTTGTTGTCTTGCTTTGCTGTGTTCAATCTAGCAGCTGTTGTTGCTGTTGGCTACAAAGTGGGCTGCTGTTTGAGGCTACAATGGTGCCCTTGCTGTTCAGTCAATCCAACTACAAACATGGGCTGAGCTCTTGAGTATACCTTCTTTTGGCACTTGTTTCTCTCCCATCTCTTAGATGGTAGTGAAACATGTGGTTCTCATGTTCCATTAAATTTTGCTTACATCCCTTTTCATTATAATCCTAAACGTTGGTCAATGTAGCCATTTGGCTTAGGTCATTTTTCTCATTTTTTTTCCCTCCTGGGGTATGCCTCTTGTAGGCTGTATATTCGCTTAGCCTCTTTTCTATTTCAAGCTAAATTACCCCCAAAAAAAATATTTCAAACCAAGTAATGGCAAAAATAAAACAACAATTTTCAAGCTGAATTACCCCCCAAAAATAAAACAATTAACTTAGAATTACAATTAAACTCAAATTCAATAAATCATATTCAAGTAAACATTCTCTCTCTCTCTCTCTCTCTCTCTCTCTCTCAACCCTAAAGAAAAAAACAGATCTACGCTCTCGGGGGGAGAGGGCTACTGCCTCCTACTCCCCCCCCCCCCGGGTCCTCCTCTGGCCTTCTCCTCTTCGCGGGGCTTTCTCGGCTCCGTTATTTGTAGAAACCCATAATTATTTTCTCAAATTTTAAATGTTCAATATGTGTTTGAGTTGTCAAAATGTGATTAATGAAGTGCAGATATGTGTGAGGGTCAATGTGGGATAACTTGTTAATTGTGGGAGTTGTTGTAGTGCTATTTTAGTGAAGAGATTTAATTATAGAGTTTGTTTCACATGGGGGGGTCCTCATTTTAGTTAAAATGCGGATCTCCCCATTTCTCCCCTTTCCCGATCGAATTTCTATGATCCGAGCCGCTCAATGTGATTAGAGCGTGAAATCGGCAAAAAAAATGACCGAGAAGGGCTTGATTTGAACAGTTTTTATTTGAACTGTTCAATAAAAAAACTATTCAAAACTATTCGGATGAAGCACTTTCCAGTCATTTTTTTTGCCGATTTCTCTCGGATACCCTTAAAATCAGGTTATGAACATATTGAGCGGCTCGGATTATCGAAATTCGATCGGAAAAGGGAGGTCCGCATTTTAACTAAAATGAGCACCCTCTTTTATTACTGTCCGCATCTCATTGTTCCCTTTCAAATTTTGATGATCCGAACTGCTGATTGTGTTTAAAATGTGCTTCTAAGGATACTAGGGAGAAATCGGCAAAAAATATGACCGGGAAGGGCTTGATCTGAGCAGCATTCTATAAAATACGTTTTTTATGAAAAACTGCTCAAATCAAGTCATTCTTGGTGATATTTTTTGCCAATTTCTTACGGGTACCATTAAAACACGTTTTAAACACATTGAGTGATTCGGATCATCAAAATTTGATAGGAAAAGTGGACTTCCACACGAGGTGCGAACCGTAACTAAATCAAAAATCCCTAACTTGAATCGAACTGTTTATATATGTATAGGGGCCAGTTTCTCCCACACAGAAGTTGACCCTCCATCTCAACCAATAAAACTAAGGGCTGAGATTAAAACTTAAAACACCCCCTCTCCTCTCCTACTAATGTCGTTCCAGCCCTCATTCGTTCCAGACGCCTGTAGATAGATAGATAGATAGAGAGAGAGAGAGAGAGAGAGAGAGAGAGCGAAGACGACGACAAAAGAACCAGATCCACGAAGAAGAAGAAACTAGATCAACGAAGAAGAAGATGAAAGCGACGAACGGTATCTCTCTCCCTCTCCCTCTCTTTCGAATCTCTATCTTTTAGAATCTCTCACAAATTAGGGTTTGTGAACAATTCTCTGTTTTAGATCTCTGCACCAAGTCAAAAATGTCTATTACCTCCGTTGGTTAACCCTCCATTAGGCTATTTAGTTAATTAAAACACGCTTTCTTCTCCAGCCAAAAATAGAACCTTGGCTCGACAACTGAAAGAGGAGCAAAAGAGAATTCTTGGCTGAATTGTGGGGATAAGATTGTTTAATAATGAAAACTCAACTCTTGATTATGTCTATCACTCTTCTCGTGTCTGCAAGTTGAAGAAATACTTTAGCCTTTAAAGATGCATATGTTGTGTTTGACAAAATTTATGTGAAAATTTACAAAATTTATAAAGAGTGTCCCCCAAAAATTAGGATTTCTAATATTGGGCAGCATCTTTATTATTTCTCAAGTGCTTAACGCTATGGTTGGTGTCTTTGATTTTAGCTATGAATATGCCAATTAGATTGAGAGTTTTCTTGTAATTTGTTTTCGCGGTCTTGATATTTGTATTTGTTTGTCCTTCCATAGAAAATTAAAAACATGGAAAAACTCTCTCCACGTGTACTGGTAAGACTGTGTACATCTTAGCTATTCCAAACATAATTTTAAGAGTTTCGTGCACTCGACTTTCTTTTTGTTTTTACTGACTATAAAGTGCAAGTAACCAAGCTCCAAAGTTGGCTGAAACCACAAACTGGAAAGACCACTATTAGAGGAATAGTTTCTGAAAATTGGTTTTTTATGGGGAAAAGCCTATCTTAATTTTAAACTAATTCATGATAAGAGATCATGGACATAGAATCAGGGAGTAGTAACAAATCATGTAGTGACAAAGAATGGGATCCTATCCAGTTATTGGCAACTTTGTAAATTTGGGAATGACCAACCGATTATTTATTATTTTTTGGGTAAATTAGCTTGAAATTAAAAAAAGTTAACCGAATATACAGCCTACAAAGGGCATACCCCAGGACGAAAAGAAAAGGAAAATAAGAAGATTGAAAAAAGTGTGATAACCTATGCACAACCCGCATGGAGAGTAGGGTAAAGTAAATAAAACGGGATATAGTACAATGGGGTATGATATGAAGTGATACGAGTAGAAATAACATGAAATTGAACTACTACTGGCACATCCTGCTAGGCTACGGAATAAAATAAATAGTCACGACAAAAGAAAACCAACTCTTAGGACTAGCAGCAACATAGCAATACGGCATCAAGAGAAGCTGAACAGCTACTACAGAGGAACAAAGCACCAAGAAGAGGCTCGAACCAGAGATGTCGGCATCCGACAGGGGGCCCCACCCTGCACACCACGCCCATTCTATCCGGCCTAATACTCCCTCATCCAAGCCTAAGGCTCGCCGGAAAATAATCGCTCTCAGCCAACAACCAATCACCACAGGCTCCAGGGATGGAATAAGCAAACCAACCCAGAGAACAAGCATAATACCCACTTCAAAAAACCAATTTGTGCTGATTATTAATCTTTGGGCAGTTTGGTTTGGGGTCTATTTGTAACGACCTGAATTTTGGCCCTATTTTTTTTTTGTTTTAATGTAAAAATTTACATTGTTATTTCAAATTTTATGTAGCAGTGATGGTTCAACAATGGATCCTTATTCGACAATGGATATCTATCTTATTTCCTAGTCTGGCGGGATGTGCCATGATATAGTTAGTTTTTGTCATTTCTATTCGCTTCATTTCATATCATATCATACCCCATTGTGCTATCTTTCCTTACAGATGGATAGTGCAATGGGGTATGATATCAAATCACAATGCATGTTTGTTGCATACCTTACCCTATCCTACTCTCCATGTGGGTTGTGCATGGTTATAGCCCTTTTTCCACTCTTTTTCTTTTTTTTTTTCTCTTAGGGCATGCCCCTTGTAGGCTATACATTCGGTTAACCTTTTTTAATTCCAAGCTAATTTACCCAAAAAAAAAAACATCTAAAAAAAAGCAACTATAGATTGTAATAACCTAAAAATCTAAAAATAATATTTATCCCGATATCATTTCTCTAGTAAGTTAATTAGTTATAAAAAAAATTAGTTATAAAGTTTTATTTTTATAATAGTCTAAATTCAATTATCAAAACTCCATATATGTGTGTGTGTTGTGTGCCACATGTATCATAACATTTTCCACCACCTTCATTCATTTTTCAAAATTTCTGCTCTCTCTCATCTAATCGACTCTCTCTCCCTCTAGTTGGTTCTCTCTCTCTCTCTCTCTCTCTCTCCCCCTTACTTGTTCCCCAATCCAATCGATCCGAGTGTCGAGGTAAATGAGAACGTGCGAAAGCCGAAAAAAGGTGAGCTGAGTGAGTTTACCTGTAGTAAAAGTGGGCTTCCGCTAAACTTGTCTGTTTGGCCAGTACACATCAAATCCAAGCCCATCAGTGTCTCTGCAAGAACAAGGGGTACCATGTTCCTACCGGTCCTCATTTGAGTAGCAACACTCACCAAAAGAGGGCTAACCGTCCATCGACTAGGACTAGTAGGTAGGCAGCAAGCAAACAGATTGACAGAGCAAAGCGGCGCCGGGCCTGCACCGCATCGCTTTCTAGGTCACCGTTAGGACTGTACAATTCAATCAGATGAATGGTGTTAATTTGGCCGCCATGGACCAAGGTATCCACCAACCCCCTTGAAATGTTGAGTGAACTCATCAGCAGTGCAGGCATGCTCATTTGATAGGGAGGGTGTAGACACCCCAATTTGGCCTAACAATTATTTCAAGTCCCACCTTGGGGACCATCCCGATGATGAATAGGATATGTGGTTGTTGTGGTTGACTTTATGAAAGCCTTAGAAACTTTGTGGAACTCTTAAGAGATTAAAGAACACTTTGGAATAGGTGATAGGTGTCACACCCCAAAATGGTAAGTGACTGGCCATGAACCATGAGGCTAACCCATGGAACACGCAGCCTAAATAGAAAATAAATTAAATGCCAAAGTTTTGAATCACTGAGTAAATTTTATTCAAAACAGTATCAAACAAAAAGGTTCAGACAAAAGCATGGGGCACAAACATCCCACGAATCAAATAATACAAAGTGATCCACCAATAATAAAAAAAGAATTCAATAACTAACAAATGTTTCAAATGCGGAAGCGATTAATAAAATATAAATATGATGAGACACCCTAAGGAGGTCAAACTAAAAAAAAGTCCCCGAGATGCCGCCAGAGTCCATGCCTAAATCCCCAACTTGCCTGAAAAATGAATTGGAATAAATCCATCAGCTGACGAGCTCAGTGAGTGACAAAGCATGTATATTAAATATAGCTCTAAAACAGGGATCAAAATAATTTACCAAGTCAACATAAATTTGGCATTCGGGTAAACAACAAAATAATCAATTAATCCAATCAACGATTCATCCGATAAGTCTTAATGGTGATCACAATCCAATATCCAACAACGATGGGGAACCACAACCAAAATCAATAGTACCAAGTGCCAGTGAATAAATGTCTCAAAATTGAATCCAATATCGAAACTTAGAGTCACCACGAGTAGGCAGCCCGTGGAACTTTTCCCTAAGAACGATCCGGTCAAAACAACCGTTGAGCATTAGGGTCACCGGCCTAATCCGGTTTCTTCCCTAATGGCCAGAGTCACCCGCACACAGAGGATTAATTTCCCTGGACTTCCAAAATATGCTCCCATTCGATATCCACAAAGTTCTCACCAAAAGATTATTCGATCAACAAATGGTTTCACCAATACCGCATGCCAATTTAATATAATCAAATATAAACAATATGTGTTTCCAATTTCGATAATAAATTTTTCAAAACAGCAATTTAAGGGACATAGGGAAGTTCGAAAATACGTAACATACTTAACCACTCACCTGGGTCCAAAGATAATGCAACTCGAACCACACAAAACAAGCTTAACCTGAAAAAAGAATCATATAGCAATTATATCACTAACTGTATCAACATATCTAATATGGGACTACCTAAAATGAAACCTAAAGCTAAAAACCCAAATCACCAGCCAACCATGGAAACCCAAACATCAATCTCCAATTCCCATGAACCTATTTGATCACCCACATACATACCACCTGGTTCTCACCCAAAACACTCAACCCATATCACCTAGGCTAGAATAATATTAACTAGTACATTATAATAAGCAAAGCAAAACCCCACCGCCACAACAACACTCTCCCTGCCGTTCCCACCACAATCACCATTCACGCACATCACCCCGCACACCACGTCGCACAAGCCAACACTCGTCCCACTAATCTTCACAATCACGACAACATATGCACACTCATTTGCCCCATATCAAACCCAATTAGAAAACTATCACAAAAGAATATGCGACCCCTCTGTGTCAACGGTGGTGATACAAGTAAAGGGGACAAACTAGATTATGGATGCTTACCGAAACCGAGATTGAGAATAGGACAGTAAGACCACCCTCCAAAAGCTTTCGTATCCTGCGGCTCCTTAAGAAAATTCTCCTCTCAGAACTTAACCCTACTCCTGAATATCTCTGACTTTATAAAACTACCCACTAACTCTTAAAACCCCTAAATTATAGCTAACTAGTTAATTAGAATTAGATAGTACGTAACACAATTTATAAAATTACCATCTGGTATCACTATTTAACCAAAATCAATCTCATACCCCAAATATTACAATCGTGTCAACAATATCCCTAGCGCGCACAAATAATTAATTAGAACCCAACCATAACACACATATAATAAACGGCGACATAATTAATTAAATAAATGAATAATGTCTGGCTGTAACAATAGGATTGCCAAGCGACACTTAGAGTAGATAGAAATGTGTTAACACGTGTTTTAGCCTTGGTAGCATCGTCGATCTTTAATTAAGTCTGCTTTCAGCCCATTTTTCATAAACTAAACTTCCTTATTTTTGTGGTTGGATTCCACCATCTTGTAGTACTTTCAAAACCCTCTTTATTGATATATAATAAGCCTTAAACCAATTTGAAACGAGGGAGATACGAAAATTTTACCAAAATAATCCATTTTCTAACCCACTAAGGGTAAAATTGTCATATCTTTTGATGTGCTAAATATATTTGATCTAAACCACTTGAGTTAGAAAGTAGACTTAATAAGCTTTCCAACGGTCCAAAAAACACGTAAAACCGAGTTTGGGAGTGTCCGGAGCGAGCCCGTGAAGTTTGGCCTTTTGCTGAAGAATCCTTTTCACGGCCGCGAAATCTATTGAGCGGCCAAGACATCCATCTGTCGGCTGTAACATTGATCTAACGGCCTCAACATCATTTCTTCACCCGAGCAACCTGTTGCTTGAAAATCTCCCTGAGAGATCAGTCCCTCGGCCGCAAGACCTATCCTTCGGCCGCCAAATCGTCCTTTTTCCAGATTCTGGAATGTTCTGTCATACGTTTGATCCGTTCGCCCAAACCCTAGCAGCCACGAACCATTACTTCAGGGCTACGAATACACTTACCATAGAGGTCTTGAAGTCCTAAACTTCCATATCAATTGGGTTTAATCTCGTCCGTTTGATCGATCCTTCGAAACCCTATAAATTGGGGTCCTCTAAAGCTCCGAAATACACATCTCTCCACTCCATGATCTGCCCCCAAACTCTACAGAAATCATCTCCTATCAATCCTCTACAAAAGCCTTAACCTCCAGTGAGTAGCCGCATCCAAGAGTAAAAACTCCCAAAGAACTCACTTTGTTCTAGGGTTTTGTGAAGTTGACCACCACAATCAACCGTTATTATCTACAATCAATCGCAATCCAAGCAATCAATCTTTGAGGGATCAAGGTGGTGAGGCCCAGGGGCCTATGGTTTGATTTAATTTCCGTCTCTCGCTTTTAATTAGATCTTTTTATTAACTGTTCGTATTCTGGTGTGAGGAAGAACATCGGCTGGGGAATCAATCCTTCGGTCGATACATTGATCCAGTGGGATTCCTCGGCCATGACATCAATTCATCGGCCGAGGGATCTATTTGCTGGGACATATTTGTTTCCTGCTTATTCTGATGCATGCTTTCATTTATCGTACTGGCTCACCTTATCAACTGTTAAAGGCTAAAAATCAGATTATGTGTTAGAATTAAATAAAGCAAATATACATTGTATGTTGAACGATTATGGGCCAGCCTCACGACTGGGCAAAGAGGGGTGCCTAACACCTTCCCCTTATTGTACTCTTGGCTCCCGTACCCGGAATCTCTATCTATGTTTCCTAGTTTTAATAAACTAGGTGGCGACTCTATTTTGATGATAACCGTTATCGTGTGGCGATGTTCCTAGCCATGGGGATATCCACGATCTAGGTTTATGAAGTGGAACCAAACAAAGCGTGATCAATCTGTATGGCGATGCCCCGTTTGGGAGGTGTCTACAGAGGGACAACGAGCACACTAGATGCAAAGCTCCAGAGATAGACTTGGAACTCCTCAACGGTGAGACATATCTCGTCATCACCAAATCAAAAGACATGAACATTGGGGTCCCAGCACCGGAGAGCAGCTCTTAGGAGCTTGAGGCAAAGCCTCACATGTCGAAGGTTTCGAAATTAGGCAAGGCCATGCGATCGGAAGTTCACCCAGTCGATAGTCAGAAATTGCCTCCTGGGGTATGCCCCTTGTAGGCTGTATATTCGGTTAACCTTTTTTAATTTCAAGCTAATTTACCCCCAAAAAAAGTCTATCTACGTGGGCATGCCGGCCCAAATCAAAAGAAAAGCAAAAAGGCAGTGAAGTGACGAGGCTTAGTGGTAGTCCTCAGTCGTCGAATTCGTCATCATCATGGGGCTCTCTCGGGGTCGATCTTGTACCCAGGGTCTTCGGCAGTGTTATCGGAGCCGTTGCTGGTAGACGAGCGCTCCTCGTCCTCGTCCTCCTCGCTCTCAAAAATCTGAGGCTCTGTAACCTTCCTTTTCTTTTGAGCAGGCTCGGGCCGATGTGGCCTCTCCCTCAACCTCCTCTAGAGGGTCTCCTCTGTCTCCTCGACATGAGCCGTGCTCTCTGTAGCTCTTTGCGCACCTCCAGTTGCTGGTCGTGTGGTGCTCGTCTATCTGTGAGCTATGGCTGGAGTGGCAGAGGTACTCGTTGTAGCTCTCGCAGTTGTCTGAGGTGGCGCTCGTGTCGGTGGTCGCGTCATCTTCCTCCTAGGAGTCGCCCTACCATGTGCTTGCATTGTCAATTTATTCATTCATTTAGTATATATTATGCATATTATATATATCAAATGTTGAAAGTAGGAACTATTTATCAAGTATCGAAAGCAAGTTTGTCAAGTCTACCAAGTATCGAAATGCAAGTCTATCTAGTATCGAAAGCAAGAATTGGACAAGTTTCTAGGGTTATACTCGACGTCTCGTCAAGTCTGGTACAGAAGCTGGAGCCTCCACTTTGGGGTACTGCAGTTGCAAGGGAAGGCCGCTCGCCGCCTTCTGTATCTCGTTCTCTAGTGCAAACACCAGGCCACAGCCTCTTTTGCCCACTCCACTGGCACAAGAAACACATTTTGGGGATTAGAATACAATTCAAGTACAAGTACAAAGGAAATGAATGATGCGAATGGAAGCTACATTTTATCGGACCGATCATCGGCTCAGGCTCTGCTCTGGCCAGGGTAAGCTGGATTATAGCATGCTCCCCATATGCGTCACTTACGTCCACTGTCTAGGAAAGCTGGGGAAGTCCGCTTCTCTTTACGCCACATCTCCTTTATCTAGGGTGAGTAGGCTCTCCCCTCTGTCTAGCCTCCGTTGCACGCCTCTCCTTTCCTGCCACGAGGGCAGTGCCTATCCATAGTCCATCACCCTTAACGGCCCTGCCAAGTGCTGCCTCTGGTAAATGGCACAGTTGCGAGTAGGCCTCAAGAGGCGCGAGAGGTCAGTAGCTGGCACCATGAACTCCTGCAGCCCTGCCAGTGTGTAACAGTCTGTGTGTGAAGCGCAAGGCAGAAGTGGCCTCGGGACCTAAAACTCGGGCAAACCAAGTGACTGTCGTGTAACGCAGTCGCCCAAGTACCTCTGCCAACCAAAAGCTGACTCCAATAGCACCCGACTCGCTATCACCGCTTTGCTCCTCACCAAGTACTTTAGCTCGGCACCGCTCCACCCCATGGGTTCCACTCCACCTGCAAGTCAACATAATCAAAAATCCAAGACAAAAGACATCAGCGACAACATTAAAGTAATTCAAGAAGAAAGCTACTAACGAAACTTAGATTACCCATCTAAGTTGGCTATGAGCGGGTTGTTTTCTGGAGAGCCTTAGGACTTGGATGAGGGAGTATTAGGCGTGATGGAATGGGTGTGGTGCGTAAGGTGGGGCCCCTGTCGGATGTCGTCATCTCTGGTTCGAGCCTCTTCTTGGTGCCCTGTTCCTATGTTGTAGCTGTTCAGCCTCCCTTGATGTCGAATTGCTAGATTGCTACTAGCCCTACGTGATGGGTATCATTTGGTCATTTCTGACCGTGACTATTTATTTTATTTCCTAGCCTGGCAGGATGTGCCAAGCAATAGCTCACTTTCATGTTATTCTACTCGTATCACTACATATCATACCCCATTGTACTATCCTTCTACTTAGATGGATAGTACAATGGGGATATGATTTCAACACTAATCGCACTTTTGTTATTTTACTCCTACTTTCCATGCGGGTTGTGCATGGATTATCGCACTTTTTTTAATCTTCTTCTTTTTTTTTTCCTTCTAGGGTACGCCTCTTGCAGGCTGTACATTCAGTTAAATTTTTTTAATTTCAAGCTAATTTACCAAAAAAAAAAAAACCTTAGATTACCTGAGCACTCGTTTAATGACCTGCTCCGTCTTTGTACAATATTGTCCGCTTTGGACGCCCAAAGCCCATAGATTTCCCAGTAAGTCACCCATCCCTGGACTACCCCAGGATGAGCACGCTTAATTGTGAAGTTCCTATGCACTTTAGTCTGCCCTCACGGCTTTAGAAGGCCTTGTACAAGTAGGAGGGATCTTTTTTTATAAGCCATGACTTGCCCCCTCCCATCTGGACGAAGCCTGCCATCATGCAGTACCGCCAGCCACCGGAAACCAGGGTGTCACAATCTACCGAATCAAAATAAGGTCCGACAACTTGATACAAACCACACGGCCAATACAAGTGTGTAGCCGCCCCGTGCCAATAATCATCAATTGACACGAGATTAGGACCTCGACCCGTCCTCTCCACCAACAAGATTTACACTGTTACAAACATTGGCAACTTTGAGACATAAATTTTGTAGAGACCCGTATTTTCAGAAAAGTATTTAAAAGTTTTATAAATGTCAAATGTTGGGGATAATAAGGAAAGTGTGATTATTTGATTTGGGGTTTAAATTGTTGGAATGGCTGATAGAGGGAGTGCTTGTGTGATTATGCATATGTGTTGGTATATATAGGGGTGAGTGTGTGTAGGAGATCACAACACCCACCCATATCTCTCTCATCTCTCACGTCTCTCTCTTCTCCCTTTTTCGGCTCTCTCTCTCTCTACCTCACTCACACAAAACTCCACCATAGACCTCAAAAACCTCAAGGATCCATCTTGTTTTCACCTCTAGAATGCAACCCCGGGCTCGTATCGCGTTGGGTGAAGCTTGAAGCGGAGATCTCGGTTGATTTCAAGGAGTTCGGACCTAGGGCTCGTACAAATCTCTTGGGTTTCGACATTTGACTCGAGGTAGGGATTTCTTACTTGTTCTATGCATAGATGAGTTGAATTGGTGCCCTAATCTCAGGCCCGGTCGTTGTTTTGATGTGTATTATTGATCCTTGAAAATCTGTGTGTCGCGCTGAAATTTCCAGGCGCTACCCGTAGTCCGTTTTTGGTCCTACCCGTAGCCACTGATCTGTAACTGAACATTTGTTCCGCTACCCGTAGTCCGTTTTTGGTTCTACCCGTAGCCAGTGCAGATTTTGCTGTTTGCTCCAAACCTATATTTTTTGCATGTTCAATTGACTTTCTTCGATTAATCGACATTCTCCTTGAATCGTCGGCCTCCCGTTAGTAATGGACGAATAATTGTTTGCTTGGTTATAATGTTAATAAAATGCTACATGTGATTGATTGGCTACCTGTGAACGTTTGTGGCATGTTTGTGATATTGTAGGCATATTGTACGACGTTTGGTGTATAAGTATGAGCTTGGTAAGGTTTTGACGTTGCATTTGGAATGAGAAACTTGTCGTTTGAGTTGGAAGTTGATTTAGGAAGTCTCGTAACGCAAGGGGTGGTAATATGAAGACATAGGCGGTCTCGTAACGCAAGGGGTGGTAATACGGTGACTCGAGCTGTTAAGGGATCATCGTGACGCAAGGGGTGGTAACACGGTAATCCTCGTAGTGTTTTACGGTAGCGCAAGGGTTGGAAATACCGATGGAAGTATTTGGCGATAGTGAGTCATGTCGAGGTTGCCAATGTTGCTCAACATCGTGTGAACTTGGTGGTACATTGAGCTATAGGCATGTGTTAGGATGATCATATTGAACTTGGAAAGCCCTTGAGTCTATTGTTATCTATCAATTGAGCCGTACTTCCTGTCTTCACCTTACTTGCTCATTTCATCATGTTTATGCATAGAACTGGCAAAGATTTTCCTACTGGGCTAGTGTAGCTCAACAAAATCCTTCTTTTCAGGTTCGAACGCCGGATAGTAGCTTCATGCGTTGCATGCTTGGATTGTGGACAGATTTTTGGAAGCTCACCTCACTTAGTTACTTTATTTTCATCTTGTAATAGTCTAGCTTTTGGGGTCAATATGGCTTTGTAACTAATTATTCTCGAACTATCCTTGACTAAGTTTGTAACTGTATTTAAGTTGATTTGGGCCGTCGTGCCAAAGTTATAATTACTTAAACTTGGGGACTCTTTTGGGTAATATTTATGTTAAGCAAGGATCTTTTATTGAAATGAATTATTTATTTATGTTGAAAGTCGATGGCGTGACAAATTGGTATCAGAGCGTCTAGGTTTGAATACTTTGAGACCGTGGGGAGACTTCTAATCTCGTGGGTTCAAAATGTCACGTCTTCTTGCATATCATATGCGTGCTTATGTGAATGGACATTACTTGGTCTATGTGGCACTGCATTTTAACATAGTAGAGTGGCGTGGAGTTGCTAGACCCGTGTTGGGATAGTTAGGGGCGTGACCATATAAGTGATGTAGTTACCGTAGATTGTTCCCTTTCTTTGGCTCTTGTGATGGCTTGAAATTACTTGTTCTGTGAATACGTGTGTTTGTAGGAAGGAGACAAATGCACAGCGCTTGGAAGCATGCCTTCTGTTGAGGAATTTGACGATGAGCTTCAGTGGTACCATAGCGCTGAACAAGCTGTAAGGTTTCCAACCTTCCATTTACCATGGAAAACGTAGCTTCATGTTTCTGAATTTGAAGCAAATCCTTCAAGAGATTGCCCCGATTAAACAAAGGGTTAGGAATAATGAGACCTTCTCTATCCGAATGGCCCATGATGGCTGCAAATTCCTCGACAGTAGGACACAATTCCTCTCTTCTAAATCGAAAGACATGGAAAGCAGGGTCCCACAAGCTAGTGGCTGCCCTAAGGAAAGCAAAATTCACAGGAATCTGGCGAAGGGAGAAGATGAAGTCCATGCCAAAGGACCTAAAGTGCAAACGGTCGAGGTCGTTAAAAGAGTTCAACCACTGATCAAGGACTGGTTGTACCATAAAATCGTTGCTGACAAATACCATCGAGCTCGTAGAATGTATACTTATAGGCTAGGATGAGTCTCAGTTCGAATCGGAATCGGATTCTAAATTCGTCGTTAGCCCAGTCGGTATCTCGGCCGACACTTTGAATAAACGGCCGCAAGATCGATCCCCTGGCCCTTGGAAATCAAGGTTGACCTAAAATCTGGCAGACGGAACGATCCCTCGGCCGCCAAATCAATGGCTTGGCTGCCAAAACGACTGTTTTCCACAGCCCTTCGACGGTTCTGTCCATTTCACTGAATTTTCAACAAAATATGAATTTTATCATACTCGAACGGTGAACAACAGCATATACAATCATATAACAAGAGCAAAAGATTTTGTTTCATATAACAAAAGCTTTTTACATCACAAGGTGAATCATCCCAAATTTCCTAAACAAAGCTATACATCGGTTTCCTGTCAGACTAACCTATGCAGGAAAATAAAAGAAGAAGAGGAGGATGCCGAACCCTCTGATGGCCCGAACGCCAGAGACCAGGTGCAAAAAAAGAAAAGGATACCTCTGGGGCAACGTGTACCAAAGAAGCACTGCGGTGCAGAAGAGACATCACGCAGCCCAGAAAAATCATCATACCGTGTGTAACGCCCCGAATTTTGGGTACGTTAATTATACATTTTTATTGAATAGTAAAAGAGAGTCTAGCTCATTATTACATCATAATTCTCCCAAGAGTACTTTTATTCAACAAAGGAGGGGATAAACTAAGGTTAATTCATCGCCTCCGCTTCTTCCATCCTGCAAGCCTCGGCCCGGCGGCTTCCAAAGTGTACCTGCTCATGCCGCCATCTATAAAGTCCACACATTATACCAAATAAGCCGCCTCAAAGATAATATGTCGTGGTCACCTACAAAGGTAACACCGTGAGCTACAAAAGCTCAATAGAATAATCCAACCCGCTTAACCCATAACTTACAACAAATAGTCATATCAATAATCACATATACTCATTTAACAACATAATTAACCATGATACATCCGCATTCACTATCTACGTTGGTGTCATGTCTTTCTTGGTTTCTCCTACGCGACTCATCGTATTGTGTCACCATTTCATTTTAAGAAAATCATTTGTCATTCAACGGGCTACCAAGTCCGGCCACGTCACAAAATCTCGCATTGGCTCCTCTCCGCGGATAACCAAGCCCAATTACCAATGAAGCTACCACGTCCGGCTCCATTAGCAATCTACACAATGGGCTACTAAGTCCGGCCTCATTGCGGTTTTCGCAAGTCCACACAAGGGGCTACCAAGTCCGGCCACCTTATGGTTTTCACAACTCACATAAGGCTACCAAGTCCGCCATTATGTAGTCTCAAAATCCTTTTATCCATATCAACCATTCCTTGTGTCATGTTTCTATTTTCCGGCTGTGTCTCGTAATCATGCATAGACTCGCGGCGGGACGAATCATTGTAATCTTCAAACTAAACTAGCAAGATCATCCAACTCTATATTACCTAATCGCACTCAAATTATTACTTAAAGCCACTTATGTTTTATCAACAAAACAAGTAATGCAACAAATATACATACATGTTCATAATCACCCTCGATAATAATATATTACAAAAATCCGTTCTTTCTCTTCCTTTGTGGGAAAACAACATATGTTTATTGACCTAGAAATTCATTATTTCGCATGCTCATTCTTCTTTAGTACTTTAGTAAACAAGTTCTACTAACTAGCTTTGATACCTTAACCGTTTAACTCATGGTTGTATACTTAAGGTAAGTATAATCCAAGCAAGTACATAGCATGTCCATAATCATTACTTAAAGCATAACGCCACATGTGCGGACGCCCTTGGGGTGGTAATCCACCATATGCTTTGTTACTTTACCACAAGTAATACAAGCAAGTACATAGTAGATCCATAATCATTACTTAAAGCATAACGCCACATGTGCGGACGCCTTTGGGGGTATTCCACCAAATGCTTTTTAACTTTACCACTATTAATACAAGCAAGTACATAGTAGATCCATAATCATTACTTAAAGCATAACGCCACATGTGCGGACGCCCTTGGGGTGGTAATCCACCATATGCTTTGTTACTCTACCACAAGTAATACAAGCAAGTACATAGTATGTCCACAATCATTACTTAAAGCATAACGCCACATGTGCGGACGCCCTTGGGGTGGTAATCCACCATATGCTTTGTTATAATATCACCAGCACTGGAGTATAAGCTTATAGGTAAGTTAAAAGATCAACATGCGACTACTTCTACACGACGTTATATCTTAAGTCGATTCTAATCATGCTTAATCATCCAATGGCAATATTAAGTTCACTAAATATCATGCATCCAACGTTTTAAGAAAATAAACTATCATTATCATGCTTTCATTATAACGACTTAGCTAGGTTAAAAATAAGACAAGAAGTAGTGTCTAACATATATTTAGGATTATGGATGATTATACTACATTCAATTCGACATGCATACAATTATAGTTAGATAAGTAGGTTCAAGAACTCTACCGCTCTTCTTGGACGGTAGGGTGGCTACGGGAATTTTGTCGGAGTAACGGCTTACGACTTCCTGTAGCTTCGAAAGAGAAGGGTTTCTCTTGAAACTAAGTCTTGACTATACTACTAAACTCTTATGGATCGAAGGGTGGTGGAGTGGTGGTTTAGTGGTGGCTTAGGATGAGTTTCTTGAAGAACAAGGGAAGAACTTCAAGAACACTCAAGAACAAAGCAAGAACAAGCAAGAACACTAAGCTTTCTAGAGAGAGAAGTTGAATGGTGAAGGTGTGAGTTGAAAGGCATGGAATGGATGCTATTTATAGGCAAAATGGAGCTTCCCCCCTCACTCCACTTGGCCGGCTCTCCCTCTCTCTCTTCCCCATAAATTTGCTCCATGGACTAGTCTTATCAAGCAATAGTATGCCAACTTAGTGCCACTTGGTGAAATAGTGTCAAAGTACAACCATGTGTCTAAATTCAACCAACATACACCTCACTCTCCCTCTCTCCCTATTCGGCCTCTCTCTCACTCTCCTCTCCCATGGATTTGTCTCATAGTCTAGTCTTGTCAAGCCAAAGTACAACACAAGTGCAACTTGGTCAAATAGTATCAAGGTACAATGCACATGTCCAACACACATACACTTCACCTTTCCCTCTCCCTTCATTCGGCCATGTCTCTCTCTCTTCCCCATGGATTTGTTCCATGGTCTTGTCTTGTCAAGCCAAAGTACATCATTCAAGTGTATCTAGGTCAAATAGTGTCAAGTACAATGCACATGTCCAAGTACAACACACATGCACTCACTCTCCTTCTCCTCTCCATTCGGCCCTCTCTCTCTCTCTCTCTTGGTCAAAGTATGATCATGTATGTATATATATATATATATGTGTATAACTATATGTATATTTATGGAAAGAACAAGGAAGGTAGGGACAAACTACTTAAATGTACACATGGCTTATGATTATTCTCTTTGTATGGCAAAGTACACATGACTAGTCTTGTCATGCTATAGTACTCCAACCAAGTGTATCTAGGTAATGATGAGGGTCCAAACAATGATGAGGTGGTCAAGGTGTAGTCTTGTCCTAGAATGGGTCTACTTGGAAGAAAGACTAGAATCATTGGCTAGGTTTGACTAGGCATGGGTTGGCATGTAACAAATAGGCTTAAGGCTATTAGGTGGCTTGGACAAGTGGCCAAAGACACATACACACACCTCACTCTCTCTCCTCACATTCGGCCTCCTCTTCTCTCTCCCTAGCCGATTCTCTATCTTGGTCAAAGTACTTATATGTATATATATATATATATATATATATCTATATATATATGTGTACATTTGTGGTAGACAAGGAGGATAAGGACAAGGCTACTTAAATGCACACATGGTTAATGATTATTCTTTTTGTAGGAGAAAGTACTATCATATCTTTCACAAAGAATACCATGGGAATATTGGACAATGCTATTATCCAAGGGATAATAATTTCCCTAATGGTTATTGTCCAATGGTCTAACATTTCCCTAGCGGTTATTAACCAATGGGCGAAAGAAGTAATGATGAGGAAGTACATGACTTGTCTTGTCATCCTATTTGGCAAATCCTAACATCTATTATCCAATGGGTAAAGTTTTCCCATAGCGGTTATTAACCAATGGTCCAAGGAAAGTCATCATGGAGTACACTATTTGCTTTTGACTAGACTATTCCAACTACTACTCAAACTTGGTCTTCTCCCTAACAACTATTGTCCAATGGTCAAAAGATCTTTCTAGCATGTAATAACCAATGGTAAAGACTACCCTAGTATCTATTGTCCAATGGATAAAGATTACCCTAGTATCTATTGACTCATGGATAAAGATTACCCTAGCCTTTATCATCCAATGGATAAAGATTCAAGGTTGACTTTGGTCAAGGTTTTAGTTAGGGTTTCCAAATGACCTAATTAGGATCAACTGAAACTTGCTAAGTAGGATAATTAAACAAGTCGAGTAATTAGGGATTAGCCTTAGTGATTAGGGAAAACAATATGCCAATGTTCTTGTCTAACGAAAATGGTCTTGCTGACCGTCGTGAAGAAGAATAGGTTTTGACCTTAATGAATCTAATTATAACGGATTATTTTGATTAAAAGAAAATTCAAAATATTTACGTGAATAAACAAATGAGATTTTTATCTAGTAGAAAATTGCCAAATAACGGACCATTAAAGCCCCGTCGGTGCCAAACGCCAAGGCAAGGCGCGAGCATGGCCAAGGTAGCCTGATGGCAAAGCGTATGGCATGGTCAAAACAAATTTGGTACAAACAAGGCCAAGGCGTACCGATAGCTGCTAAAGGCTGCTTATGGCCAGAGCAACCTGGCTGGGGCTGCACAGGCTGGCTAAGGCTGGCTGGCAAATATTGGCCATATTAAGGCTAAGGCACCGATAGGCTGCTATAGGGCTGCCGGCTGGGCCAAGGCACTGGCCAACAAGGCTGGCTGCCTGGCCGTGAGCAACCCAGGCTGGCCAGCGGGCCAAGGCACGCAGAGCTGCTAAAGGGCTGCTGCCGGGGCCAAAAGCAAGGCGCGACCCGACGCCAAGGCAGAACCCGATGGCAACCAGGGCAGAGCAACCCGACAGTGTCCCGAAGCCTAGGCGAGGCAGACCCGACAGCGACCCGACGCCTGGGCGAGGCAGGCGCGACAGCGAGCCGACGCCAAGGCAAGGCAGGCGCGACAGCGAGCCGACGCCAAGGCCAGGCAGGCGCGACAGCGAGCCGACGCTAAGGCAAGGCAGGCGCGACAATGAGCCGACGCTAAGGCAAGGCAGGCGCGACAGTGAGCCGACGCTAAGGCAAGGGCAGGCGCGACAGCGAGCCGACACCGAGGCGAGGCAGTTCCGACAGAGGCCCGATGCCTGGCGCAGGCAGTCCAACAATGACCGATGCTCAGGCAGCCCAAGCCAAGCAAGGCGGCTGCCCGGATTCAAGGCAAAGACCAAAATTCTTCTACTAACCACTCCGCAACGATGCATCACTAAGCCAAAGGTAGTTAGTGGTTTGCTAACTAATCGGTTAAAAGCTAACTATGCTTGCTAGTAGGATTTCCAGTCGAGAAATATAATTTAAAGATATTATTTACTTATTAGGAAAATATACGAGTACGTTTGCAAGTATACTAGTCATGGGAGAAGGACTAAATTGTCCGGAGTAAAATAATTCAATTTTCCAAGTTTCAAATCTAATTATGACGGATTATTAGAATTTAAAAGGAAATTTTAAAGCAATCCAAGCAATTAAAATAAAATATAAAAATTTATCAAAATTTTCATAAGCCAATAACGACCGATTTTTGGGTGTTAAAAATGAAATCCAAGTATTAAAATAAAATTCAAATTTTTAACGAAATTTTTATTTACCAAAAATCAGGGTCACACAACCTATCCCTCTTAAAATAATTTCGTCCTCGAATTCGTACGTGACTACGGGTTAGGCTTAATTACTATACCGGTCTCGGAATCATCGTCTATCCCCTTAAAAGAAGCAAGTCACTCTTAAGTCGTAGGTTGGCTATTTCTAGTCCGCACTCACTACTCACTTTAGACTAACAACTGCACTCTCCCGAAATGGTGGTGTTACTCGAACTTGGGGTTTTGTTATGAAGTTAGCACGCAAAGAACAAGACAGATTGTGGTAGACGAGCAAAATAAAATTTCTTAAAATAACATAAGATCAACATACTACATGCCTACAGGCATCATTAGGTACACGAAAAAGTAAGGAAAAGCAGATAATAATGGCTAGGGCGCCATTGACGTGCCTCGTTCTACCACCTATCATTGAAGGCTTGGATCAAACGACGTTCGTATTCCCTTACGAACACCTCGAGTGCGATGGTCACGGCGGGAATCCAGTACCAGAAGGTAGCGAAGAGGTCGTTCCTGTCGAACCACCGTGGCACGGCTAAGGTAAGCACGGCCCAGAACAGAATGAAGATGAAGGGTAGCGACTTTAGTGCTTGGAATGTCGCGGCGAGCTCGATTCGCTCGTCTTGTCGGAGCACGTCGCCTTCCGGAAATCCTCGTCGCCAGATCGCCGCCATGGCTCGATTTGGTGCAAATTGGAAGGTTAAGATGGTGGGATGGATGAAGAGATGTGAGAGATGAAGTGATAGGGAGAAGAAAATGGGAAGAGGGATGGGGTAGATAGAGGGCCGGGTGAGAGGTGAGTGGAGGAGGCAAATGATGAGATTTTGAAATTTTGAATTTGGGGGTTGAGATTTAATAAATGAAGTTTGAATTTTTGAAGGGTTGGTGGGTGGGAGGCCCGCCCAGTGTTAGGATCCGCTTTCGCTTTAGAGGTGTGGGAAAATATTTATCACATTAGCTTCTCATCGAATCAAAATAGATCGATAAAAGAAAAATGTCTATGGTAGTGTGCCACAGTACCCGTAACAAGCAACAGAGATTATTTTGCAACCTGCGTCACAAAAATAATTGTCCTTTGTAATAAGGTGTCATTAAAGAATAGTATGCGGCAGCTCCTTTGAAGGAAACAAGCTTTTTATAGATAAAAGAGAGATACAATCATAAGCATAGAATTCCACTATGACACGATTTCTCCTAATACAAATGGAATGATCTTACATGCTCTTAATACATGGTCTAAGTTTGTATTCACACAATTGTGACTACAACCTTCGGGACTTTATTCTGAAATTACGACCTACTGTGGTGGGATAAGTCCAAAATATACTCGTAACTCCTCCTTCCATTCCTTCTCCCTCTTCTCGAGCCAATACTCCTCTCGTTGTCGGGCATCCTCAACAGCGTCACTAAGTGATAAACGTAGGGTCTCCACGTCCATGGTCTCAGCTAAAGGTGACACGAGAATAATCTCGGAGGTGTGCTCGCCAGTGGCAGGGTCAAATATACCCAAGTGGGGTATAGGGATGTAACTCTCGGGTGCAAGCAGAGCTTTGTACGTAAGCAGGTCCGCAAAGGTGAATGGTGTAGCAGAGGTACAGTTAGCCATATCTACAATAATAAGAAAATTATGTGTTAGACTTATCGGTGTGAAAGGGTAGTCTTGTAAGGACACATGTACATATAAAAGAAACACATAATTCCATTACTTAGTGGAAAACAAGTACATCATAGGCGGCTTATAGTAGTCTTAAGATTAATACATCAAGAGTCTTACATTTTTCCTATTTTACATCAAAAGGCCTAACAACAGTGATCCTAGTTTAAGAGATTCTACATCCAAAGGATTACAACTATTGCCAGGTTTATTTAGGGACTCTTAGATAGTATTCTTGGCTTCAGGGCTAGGCTAGAACTTCGTCCTCCTCGGGCTCATCCTTTCTCTCACTAGCTTCTCCTTCCTTAGTCACCTCCTGAGCAACCTTCTTGTCTCTAGTTTCTTCTTCACCATATGTAAAGTTTTCCATCGGGGGGAGGGCTCCAAAGAATACACGGAAGGCACACAAGATTGGGAACATTACAGGAAACCAAGGGTCATCTTCCACAGGGGTAGGGGTATGATGCTGTACTTTTTTGAAATCACGGATTTCTTCAAGTATCATGATGATATAGTCAGGCTTTTCCATCAGTCGGATGGTCATAGTTTCTAGGGTGACCTCGAGTTGGTGAGCTCCAACTATCAGGTTGGTTAGGTGATCCATCTACAAGGAAAATTTTAAACCTCAATTAGTAGTGTTTTAAGCCAAGTTTTACTAATGTTAAAGAAACATCGACATTTCTATGTTCCACATTCGATTCTTGATTTAAGTCATCATCCAATTGTTCGGGAATTCCCAGCTCGGTGGTACTGCCAATTTCCACACCTTGCTTCAATCCGAAGATTGTTTTGTCAGAATTCCACCCAATTTGGGACGGTAAACTTAAACTCAAGTCTCGTTTGTGCAACGGTCACGCTTATCTTAACACTAATCTTAAAGGCTACCCATTCTACCCATGGCCGAGGTTTTGAACCTAAGGCTCTGATACCATGTTGTAACGCCCCGAATTTTGGGTACGTTAATTATACATTTTTATTGAATAGTAAAAGAGAGTCTAGCTCATTATTACATCATAATTCTCCCAAGAGTACTTTTATTCAACAAAGGAGGGGATAAACTAAGGTTAACTACTGCTCCACTTCTTCTTCCATCCTTGCAAGCTCCTCGGCTCCGAAGGCCTCCAAAGTGTACTGTTCATGCTGCTCATCTATAAAGTCTGACACATTATACCAGCGTCGCCCCCAGTATAATATGTCAGGGTCACCACAAAGGTAACACCGTGAGCTACAAAAGCTCAATAGAATAATCCAACCCGCTAACCCATAACTTACAACAAATAGTCATATCAATAATCACATATACTCATTTAACAACATAATTAACAATGATACATCCGCATTCACTATCCTGCTTACGTTGGTGTCATGTCTTTCTTGGTTTCTCCTACGCGACTCATCGGAGAGTGTCACCATTTCATTTTAAGAAAATCATTTGTCATTCAACGGCGCTACCAAGTCCGCCACGCCATAAAATCTCGTGATTGGCTCCTCTCCGATAACTGCTTCCAATTGTCAACGAAGCTACCACGCCCGCCCAATGGCAATCTACACAATGGGCTACCAAGTCCGCCTCATTGCGGTTTTCGTAAGTCCACACAAGGGGCTACCAAGTCCGCCACCTTGCTGGTTTTCACAACTCACATAAGGCTACCAAGTCCGCCATTATGTAGTCTCAAAATCCTTTTATCCATATCAACCATTCCTTTAGTGTCATGTCTATTTTCTGGTTTTCGTGTCTCGTAATCATGCATAGACTCGCGGCGGGGGACTAATCACTTTAAAGTAATCTTGAAACTAAACTAGCAAGATCATCCAACTCTATATTACCTAATCGTACTCAAATTATTACTTAAAGCCACTTATGTTTTATCAGCAACAAGTAATGCAACAAATATACATACATGTTCATAATCACCCTCAGACAATAATATATTACAAAAATCCGTTCTTTCTTCCTTTGTGGGAAAACAACATATGTTTATTGACCTAGAAATTCATTATTTGGCATGCTCATTCTTCTTTAGTACTTTAGTAAACAAGTTCTACTAACTAGCTTTGATACCTTAACCGTTTAACTCATGGTTGTATACTTAAGGTAAGTATAATCCAAGCAAGTACATAGCATGTCCATAATCATTACTTAAAGCATAACGCCACATGTGCCTTGGGGTGGTAATCCACCATATGCTTTGTTACTTTACCACAAGTAATACAAGCAAGTACATAGTAGATCCATAATCATTACTTAAAGCATAACGCCACATGTGCGGACGCCTTTGGGGTGGTAATCCACCATATGCTTTGTTACTTTACCACAAGTAATACAAGCAAGTACATAGTAGATCCATAACCATTACTTAAAGCATAACGCCACATGTGCGGACGCCCTTGGGGTGGTAATCCACCATATGCTTTGTTACTCTACCACAAGTAATACAAGCAAGTACATAGTATGTCCACAATCATTACTTAAAGCATAACGCCACATGTGCGGACGCCCTTGGGGTGGTAATCCACCATATGCTTTGTTATAATATCACAAGCACTGGAGTATAAGCTTATAGGTAAGTTAAAAGATCAACATGCGATTACTTCTACACGAAGTTATATCTTAAGTTGATTCTAATCATGCTTAATCATCCAATGGCAATATTAAGTTCACTAACTATCATGCATCCAACGTTTTAAGAAAATAAACTATCATTATCATGCTTTCATTATAACGACTTAGCTAGGTTAAAACTAAGACAAGAAGTAGTGTCTAACATATATTTAGGATTATGGATGATTATACTACATTCAATTCGACATGCATACAATTATAGTTAGGATAAGTAGGTTCGAAGAACTCTACCGTTCTTCTTGGCGGTAGGGTGGCTACGGGAATTTTGTCGGAGTAACGGCTTACGGTGGACTTCCGGTAGCTTCGAAAGAGAAGGGTTTCTCTCGAAACTAAGTCTTGACTATACTACTAAACTCTTATGGATCGAAGGGTGGTGGAGTGGTGGTGTAGTTAGGATGAGTTTCTTTGAAGAACAAGAGAAGAACTTCAAGAACACTCAAGAACAAAGCAAGAACAAGCAAGAACACTAAGCTTTCTAGAGAGAGAAGTAGAATGGTGAAGGTGTGAGTTGAAAGGCATGGAATGGATGCTATTTATAGGCAAAATGGAGCTCCCCTCACTCCACTTGGCCGGCTCTCCCTCTCTCTCTCTTCCCCATAAATTTGCTCCATGGACTAGTCTTATCAAGCAATAGTATGCCAACTTAGTGCCACTTGGTGAAATAGTGTCAAAGTACAACCATGTGTCTAAATTCAACCAACATACACCTCACTCTCCCTCTCTCCCTATTCGGCCTCTCTCTCTCTCCTCTCCCATGGATTTGTCTCATAGTCTAGTCTTGTCAAGCCAAAGTACAACACAAGTGCAACTTGGTCAAATAGTATCAAAGTACTACAACTTGCCATGGTACAACACACATACACTTCACCTTTCCCTCTCCCTTCATTCGGCCATGTCTCTCTCTCTCTCTTCCCCATGGATTTGTTCCATGGTCTTGTCTTGTCAAGCCAAAGTACATCATTCAAGTGTATCTAGGTCAAATAGTGTCAAGTACAATGCACATGTCCAAGTACAACACACATGCACTCACTCTCCCTCTCCCTCTCCATTCGGCCCTCTCTCTCTCTTGGTCAAAGTATGATCATGTATGTATATATATATATATATATATGTGTATAACTATATGTATATTTATGGAAAGAACAAGGAAGGTAAGGACAAACTACTTAAATGTACACATGGCTTATGATTATTCTCTTTGTATGGCAAAGTACACATGACTAGTCTTGTCATGCTATAGTACTCCAACCAAGTGTATCTAGGTAATGATGAGGGTCCAAACAATGATGAGGTGGTCAAGGTGTAGTCTTGTCCTAGAATGGGTCTACTTGGAAGAAAGACTAGAATCATTGGCTAGGTTTGACTAGGCATGGGTTGGCATGTAACAAATAGGCTTAAGGCTATTAGGTGGCTTGGACAAGTGGCCAAAGGTACATACACACACCTCACTCTCTCTCTCCTCACATTCGGCCCCCCTCTTCTCTCTCCCTAGCCGATTCTCTATCTTGGTCAAAGTACTTATATGTATATATATATATATATATATATCTATATATATATGTGTACATTTGTGGTAGACAAGGAGGATAAGGACAAGGCTACTTAAATGCACACATGGTTAATGATTATTCTTTTTGTAGGAGAAGGTACTATCATATCTTTCACCAAGAATCCCATGGGAATATTGGACAATGCTATTATCCAAGGGATAATAATTTCCCTAATGGTTATTGTCCAAGGGTCTAACATTTCCCTAGCGGTTATTAACCAATGGGTGAAAGAAGTAATGATGAGGAAGTACATGACTTGTCTTGTCATCCTATTTGGCAAATCCTAACATCTATTATCCAATGGGTAAAGTTTTCCCTAGCGGTTATTAACCAATGGTCCAAGGAAAGTCATCATGGAGTACACTATTTGCTTTTGACTAGACTATTCCAACTACTAGTCAAACTTGGTCTTCTCCCTAACAACTATTGTCCAATGGTCAAAAGATCTTTCTAGCATGTAATAACCAATGGTAAAGACTACCCTAGTATCTATTGTCCAATGGATAAAGATTACCCTAGTATCTATTGACTCATGGATAAAGATTACCCTAGCCTTTATCGTCCAATGGATAAAGATTCAAGGTTGACTTTGGTCAAGGTTTTAGTTAGGGTTTCCAAATGACCTAATTAGGATCAACTGAAACTTGCTCAGTAGGATCATTAAACAAGTCGAGTAATTAGGGGATTAACCTTAGTGATTAGGGAAAACAATATGCCAATGTTCTTGTCTAACGAAAATGGTCTTGCTGACCGTCGTGAAGAAGAATAGGTTTTGACCTTAATGAATCTAATTATAACGGATTATAAGCGATTAAAAGAAAATTCAAAATATTTACGAATAAACAGCGAGATTTTTATCTAGTAGAAAATTGCCAAATAACGGACCATTAAAGCCCAACGGTGCCAAACGCCAAGGCAAGGCGTGAGCATGGCCAAGGTAGCCTCGATGGCAAAGCTGGCGTAAGCTGGCGTCAAACACCGGCACAAACAAGGCTGGCTAAGGCACTCGACAGCCGCCAAAGGCTGTCGGCCGGTGGCCGAGCAACCCAAAGGGCTGCAAGGCGGGCCAAGGCGCGTTGGCCATACAGCAAAGGCTGGCCAAGGTGCTCGATAGCTGCTAGCAAAGGCTGGCACATACAGGCTGAGCACTGGCCAAACAAAGGCTAAGCTTGGCCGAGCAACCTGCTGGCAAAGGCTGGCTAAGGCACCTCGTAGCTGCTAAGGGGCTGCCGGCACAAGGCAAAAGCAAGGCGCGACCGACGCCAAGGCGTAACCCGATGGCAACCAGTGGCGTAGCAACCCGACAAGGTCCTGGCTTCAGGCGAGGCGTGACCGACAATGACCGACGCTGGCGCAGGCAGCGCGACAATGAGCCGACGCTAAGGCCAGCAGCGCGACAATGAGCCGACGCCGAGGCGAGCGCGACAGTGAGCCGACGCTAAGGCAAGGCAGCGCGACAATGAGCCGACGCCGAGGCGAGGCCAAGCGCGACAGTGAGCCGACGCTAAGGCAAGGCAGCGCGACAAATGAGCCGACATCGGAGGCGAGGCAGTTCGACAGAGGCCCGATGTTCGGGCGAGGCAGTCCAACAAATGACCGATGCCCAGCGCAAAAGCTAAGCCAAAGCAAGGCCGTTTCGACTGGCCAAGGCAAAGACCAAAATTCTTCTACTAACCACTCCCGGCAACGATGCATCACTAAGCCAAAGGTAGTTAGGGTTTGCAAGACAGCCCAGCTAACTATGCTTGCTAAGTAGGATTTACACCTAGAAATATAATTTAAAGATATTATTTACTTATTAGTAAAAATATACGAGTACGTTTGCAAGTATACTAGTCATGGGAGAAGGACTAAATTGTCCGGAGTAAAATAATTCAATTTTCCAAGTTTCAAATCTAATTATGACGGATTATTAGAATTTAAAAGGAAATTTTAAAGCAATCCAAGCAATTAAAATAAAATATAAAAATTTATCAAAATTTTCATAAGCCAATAACTACCGATTTTTGGGTGTTAAAAATGAAATCCAAGTATTAAAATAAAATTCAAATTTTTAACGAAATTTTTATTTACCAAAAATCAGGGTCGTTACACCGTGTACAAGCGCCACCCCGGAAGTTTCGCGTCACGGAAGCAAGCCACCCATGCAAGGGTCCCTAATCAAGTAGCAAGACAAAACTGAAAACATCGCGGACTCCCTCCGTGATCGCTGACTGCACGTCACCCATAGCCCGAACTCGGTAAAGGCGAAGGAGAAGAGAGGTGGTACAGTCACTAGTGAACCCCTCGGCAAGGAAGAAGAACAAGGAAATGGGGAGAATAAAAATAAAATGCCGAAGGGTTGGCTTTTATAACACTTTGGAAATGAAGCGATTAAACGGCCGACGTTTCTATAGCTCGGTCGAGACATCAATTATCCGGCCGAGATATCGATCTCCTGGCCCTCCAATCTATTTTCTTCAGCCCCAAGGAAGCTCAATGCACTTACTCATGCCATTATGGAATTCTGGGTCCATGACCAACAGAAGCAATGACGGAATCAGCCTTGGGGGCACCTCTGAGCAAATACAATATGATCAGAACTAGCCTTGGGGGCACGCCTGAGCACGAAGAAGTCCTCTCTCCATGAAACAACAAGTTCACAACTACTGGCCTCTTGACCATTAAAGATCAACAGCTCCAAGCTCGCCATCATACTCAAACGGCCCTAAGCTTATCATCTCAACTGCCCTGTGGCTCTAAAAAGCCTACAACACAACGGCTCAAAGCCTCAGTAGCTCTAAATTCACCCAGTAGCTCTCTGTCTACATTCATCATCTAGTAGCTCCAAGCTCGCCTCCATGCTTACTCATCCAGCAGCTCAAAGCTATCACTCAGCAGCTCCGAGCTCAAACTCACTGTCACCCAGCAACTCCAAGCTATCACTCAACAGCTCCAAATTCACTACCACTCAGCGGCTCCACATCCATTATCTCAGTGGCTCTGTGCCTATTATCAAATTCAGTGGCTCGAAGCCCATTATCATAGCAGATCCACGCCCGCATTCAATATCAGCAGCTCTACGCTCACTTAACGGCTCTAAGCCCGCAGATTCAGCGGCTCGAAGCCCATTATCATAACAGCTCTACGCCCGCTCAACTGGCTCTACGCCATAATTATCCCCATAGGCTCTAGGCCGCCCCAATCAAACAATCGACAGCTCAGCAGCTTTAAGCCCATTATTTCAGTGGCTCTACGCCTGTTATCGACTCAGCGGCTCTAAGCCCACCCCTCAGCGGCTCCAAGCCCACTATCTCAACTGGCTCAAAGTCGTAACAGCTATCTCAGCAGGCTCCGCGCCACCCCAATCAAAACAATTCTCAAGCTCTACACTTGAATGCTCAAAATCCAACATTTTGAATGCTCGAAGCTCTTCGAATGCCCAACCACTATGTACTGGATGCTCAAGTTGTATACTTGAATGCTCAAGCTCTATGCTTGGATGCCCAACCACTGCGTACTGGATACTTAAAGCCTGTACTTTGAATGCTCGGATTCTGCCATCCGAATGCTCGAGCTCTACGCTCTGAATGCTCAAGTCCAGAACTTCAAAGAAGCTCTAAGCTTATATCAAACACACACGCACGGGCTCGTGCACATTTGCATCAATTGCATCACCATTATCACATCGAGTCTGCATCATTATATCTGTTCACATTTAACAAACCTTATCATACACACATGCTATGTTTTGCATCTATCTCTCATTCGTAGGTCAACCCAGCACTCAACCAGCTCCACGCCTCGATTTTTATTGATCGGTCCAGAACCTCGATCCTTTGGCTCCGCGCCAAAATTCATGATGAGAAAGCTCCATGCACAGACCATCGGGATATAACCAGCTCTGTGCTTCGGTCCCATCTCCCAGGGCCCCGCCTTATAATCAACACCAGCTCCACGCTTCGGTCCCATCTCCCAGGCCCCCACCTTATAATCAACACCAGCTCCGCGCTTCAGTTCTATCTCCCAAGCCCTCGCCTTATGATCAAAACCAGCTCCACGCTTCGGTTTCATCCCCGCAGGCTCTCGCATTATGATCAACACCAGCTCTGCGCATCGGTTTCATCAAAAGCTCTAAGCCTATAAACCGGCTCCGTGCCTCGGTTCCTTCATTCCACTATTCCGTGCTTAAGTCATTGGCCCTGTGCCTCCCCATATTTCAAGAAGCGGCATCCAACTCGTCTCCGGAAGATGGCTTGGGTTCCACCCTATCTCAAAACTGGTGTCCAATTCATCCCCAACAGATGGCTTGGATTCCACCCCAATTACATCAATTCCTTCTAGCTCATTTGCAAGGATAGGCTACTCTACCGAGCTTCTCTCAGTTAAAGTAAGGATGATTAAGAAAAGCAAACACACACCTTCCGTGTACTGATCTATCCATAAATACTAAGGTAACTCTCCGCAAAAACTTCCCCGGCAGCCCCGCGCTCCCTCAACTACTTTCCGCCAAAATCCTGGCTCCGCCTAGGTACGCCACACTACGGCTTTTAAAGCCCGAAGGTACGTCTTCTGTCTCAAACCCTCTAAACTTTTTCTTTTTATTGCCCTTCCGAACTACGGTTGGTCTGAATTTCCCCTGTGGAATACGTAGGCAGCCTCCCGGCCCGACCATAGCAAAACCTTTTTTTAAAAACCCTTGGAATAGTGGTTGGACCAAATTGAGTTGCTTTTACAGTTTTGACTTTTACTCAAACATGTCTCGCGATCCATTTGAGCTCAATCAAAGAGGGGCATCTGTAGACACCCCAATTTGGCCTAACGATTATTTCAAGTTGTGGGCAGCATGCCCTGGAATTTCTGGATTCCAAAATGCACGGGCACATAATCGAGGGAGCACGAGCGGAGATGCAAGCGCTCGTAAATACAAAGTCGCCACTTGGGTTTGAGGTCCGACACCCAAGGAACCGAGTTTCGAAGCACCTGTCGCACTATTTGATTTGAAAAAGTGAAGGAGCCAGTCCGTCATAACCATATCTGGGTTCGGGAGCCAGGTTACAAGAGGGGAAGGGTTTAAGGCACCCCTCTCCCCCAATCCGGAGATCGGTCTCTACTTAGACATTTTGTGAAAACTTTTGTGATTCTTCTTTTAATTAATCATTTTTTAGCCAGTTAGGGCAGGGGAACAGTTAATCGGGGATTAAAACTGTAACATGATTTGCAAGATGTGATTTGAATAATACATGGATGGAGGAATAATAAAAGATAAATGGGATAAAATCCTACCCCTAATCAGAACACCAAAAATGCACAAAGAGTGAGTACGAAGTGCAACAACAGCCAACTTGCATGCATGGATCTACGTGCATGCAAGCCAACCATCGCGCGACATACCCACATACTCGCGCGAGGGTGATGCTCAACCACAGGTTAGATTTTACCCCCTTCTGGCCTCTGGAAGGACCAGTGCACACCCAGGAAGCAAAGCAAGCAGTTTATATGTACTGAAAGTTAACTAATTATTACAATTTAAAACAAACAGGAGCCAAATGAATTGAAATGCAACCCCTAAACAGTGGGGTATCAAAACAGAGGTCAAGGGCCAAGCTGCTCATGCAAGGGCAGCTACTGGAAGCTGCTGGACCATCGCGCGACATAGTGAGTCCCTCGTGCGAGGGTCCTGACTGGACTTCCAGAAATTGCTTTGCATGTCCTGGGCTCTAGTACATGTCCAGGAGCAACCCAGAAGCATTCCAAATAAAGAAAACAAATAAACAAACTAGTCTATGTTTTTTTATCATGCAAAACAGCGAGCTTACTCCTAAACATGCTTCAAAATAATTAACAGCATAACATGAAACGTAAAGACCAGCATCCCGTCCCCACGTGATCCAATCTCATGCAGACCCATGTGATCCAATCTCATGCAGACCGAACTGTCGCGCGAGGGAACGGGATCATCGCGCGAGGGAGTGCTAGGCCACGGTTTCTTGTATTTCTGCTGACTTTAGGGCCAGGACTGGTATCGATTACCAGCCTTGGCCCTGCCAGTCCCCCTCAGAGATCAGAACAGGAAAACAGTAGGATCAGAACAGGAAAACAGTAGGTATGCTATACCTTTGGTAGAGTTTGAAAAAAGTGCTTGAACTTAAGTTGAAAGAGTGCTTGAGCTTTGAGTTGAGTTGAGGTTGAATGCTTTTAAGTGGTAGAAACAAGGTGTGAAAAATTAGGTGTAAGATTTGTAACCTTTTTTTCCAACCCAAGGTGTACGGATTTCTAAGCTTTAATCTTTGAAATTTTTGAACCCTTTTAAAAAGACTAACATGGGGGGGTATTTATAGGGCAAGACCTTTCCATTATTGGAAACATTCTAGAACATTCTAGAACCCTTCCAATAATAGAAACGTTCTAGAATCCTTCCATTAATGGAAACATTCTAGAATCCTTCCATTAATGGAAACATTCTAGAAACGTTCCATTAATGGAAAGCTTCCAGGAACCTTCCAGAACTGGAAAAATTACCGGTCGGTTGCAAATTTAACCAGCGCGCGCGGATCAAAAATCGGCGCGTGTCAATAGAGTTCTGGAAATTTTAAAGAGTTTTGAAAACACTAAAAGCTCAAACATGCTATCACTCCCGGGGTGTTCTTGATCCATTTCATCATCGGGGAATAAAAAACAGTAAGTAAATTAATCTAGAAGCTCAGATTGGGGTGTCTAGACAAGTCCCACCTTGGGACCATCCCGATGATGAAATGGATTCGATGATTACTGATTGCCTTCTTGTGAAACCCATGGACTTATGGTAAGAACTTTGAGCCACCTAGAGGACCCAATCCAGAGCCAAATAGCCTTTCAGACAGAAACACAGTACTCTAGGAAAATCCATCGGTCGGCCATAACATTGATCTCACGGCCTTAACATCCATTCCTCACCCAAGCAACTTGTTGCTAGAAACTCTCCCTGGGAGATTAAAACCTCGGCTGCAGGATCCTTTCCTCGGCCGCCTAAACCATTCCTCGGCCGCCAGTTCCTTTCTACGGCCGCCAGATCGACCTTTTTCTAGACTCTCGAATGTTCTGTCAGTTGTTTGATCCATTGATGATACCTTTCCGATGCGTTCGGGCCACGTTCAGAGATTACGACGAGGAGTTCGAATTACATTGCAATCGCAATTGTAATCGTGTGATTTGATTGGACCGAGTGAGTCATCCCTTTGCCTATATAAAGGGGCCTTTGGACTCCGAAATAACAACGAAGAAATCATCAGATTCACACCCTCTCAAGCCACGAAACTCTGCAGAAAGACTCACACAGACCCTCTCTACAAAAGCCCTAACCTCTCGAAGGCAGCCATCCATCCGACGATCAAACCCCGGAGTTCAAACCCCAACCCTAGGGTTTCATTCAAGAAGCAATCAATCAGTCAATCCCTATCGATCCGAAGCAATCAAGCAACTGAGGGATCAAGGTGGTGAGGCTCAACAGCCTCTGGTTTGGTTTATCTATCGTATTTGCATTTAATCTTAGCATTTTGATTGTTCGTTAACCTTTCTGTCTGGTGTGAGGAAGAACACCAGCCGGGGCTTCGATCCCTCGGCCGGTACATCAAATCAGCGTGATTGCTCGGCCGTGACATCCATTCACCGGCCGAGTAATCGATATGCTGGCACAACTTTGGTTTGTTTTGCTTTCTGATGCACGTTCGTTTATTGTCTCGGCTCACCTTATTTACTGTTTAAAGGCATAAAAATAGATTATGTGTTAGGGTTAGATAAAGCATCTACACGTCTTATGTTAAATGATTATGGGCTAGCCTCACGGCTAGGCAGAGAGGGGTGCCTAACACCTTCCCCTTACTGTACCTTTGGCTTCTGTATCCAGAATCTCTATCTATTTTCCTAGTATCAATAAACTGGGTGGCGACTCTGTTTTGATGATAACCGCTATCATGTGGCGATGTTCCTAGCCATGGGAATGTCCCTGATCTTGGTTTATGAAGTAAGAAACCAAACGAGCAAAAAAAACGATATCAAACTGTATGGCGATGCCCGTTTGGGAGGTGTCTACAGGCTATGGCATGGGTGGCTTCTATCAACTCCCACCAATAGCGGGCTTCGCCTTTAAGTTGATAAGTAGCGAGGGCTACACAGTCTTCGTCTTGGGTAATCTCCAAGGTGTCCAAGATCACCTTGACTTCTTTCAGCCAGGTTTCGGCCACAGTGGGGTTAGGGTCTCCGTTAAAGGTCGGCGTTGGCGCTTGCAGAACTCGTTAATCGCTCGGGTTGGGGTCATAGGTTCATCGTTGCGGTTAGGGTTTCGGCGGTTGGCATTCAAAGTTGCCACGATAGCTTGCATGATCTGGGTTAGGTTGGGGTTAGCATTAGAGGTGTCTCCAGTTTCGAATCCCAATCTGCTACGTCGGTTCACCATCTACGAGTTGAAATCGAAAGGGGGAAATCGAAAGGGGGAGGTTTAGTCTACGTTAAACTATCGTTTTTTGTAATCAGGGTTTCAACTATTTATACAAAATAGTACGCAACAGTACTCTTTAAAACAAAGTCGGCTTTTCATAGATAAACAAAGTTTTACAACATGAGCATAGAATTCTACTACAAAAGACATCAAGGATGAAATCCTTCTAATGCAAGTCGAAATGATCCTACATACTTCTAATACATGGTCCAGGTTCGTCGTAATATACCACAAGTGCAACTACAACTCTCGGGACCTTATTCTAATACTACGACTCTACTAATGGGGCGGAATAAGTCCAAAGTACACTCGCAATTCCTCCTTCCACTCCTTCTCCCTTTTCTCGAGCCAATACTCTCCTCTTTGACGGGCTTCCTCGACTTCATCTCTAAGTGATAAGTATAAGTTCTCGACGTCCATGGTCTCGGCTAAGGGTGACACGAGAATGACCTCACATCGGTGCTCGCCAGTGGCGGGGTAGTTGGGGTATGGGAATATAACTCTCGGGTGCAAGTATGGCCTTGTAAACAAGTAGGTCTGCAAAAGTGAATGGTGCAGCAGGGGTATGGTTATCCATATCTACAGTAAGAAAAATTATATGTTAGACTTATCGTTGTGAAAGGGGTAGTCTCGTAAAGACACAAGTATAAACACAAGTATATACATAAACATCGGTCACACATAGGCAAGAAACACATAGTTTTCATTACTTAACGAAGCAAGTACATCATAGACGGTTTATAATAGCCTTAAACTTCCTACTATATTTACATCAAGAGTCCTACTACATCATATGTTACAACAATAGCCTAACATCTTAGGAACAGTGATCCTAGTTTAATAATCCTACATCCCAAAAGGATTACAATTAATGCTAAGTTTCCTAAAAGATGATCGGAAGGTGGGCTTTGTATGGGCTTATGTTGTCTTCGACAGGTGATGGGGGTACATCGTTGGAATCAAAATCGATGTCTATAATGTCGGGCGCAGTCCATATCCTCCAACTAGGTTCTCCCTCGAAAACTACTATCTCCTCCTCGTCATCATCAGACTGCCATCCTTCATTGATTTCATCTAGGTGTTGCATTTGCATGAGGTGTTGCCAATCTGCCTCATTTTATGGTGGGTCATGAAATCCCTCCTCATCCTCGGAATCCTCCTCGGGTTCCTCGGGATTTTCCTCTTCGGGAGGTTCCTCAGGATCTTCCTCTTCCCCCTCAACTACAAACTCCAGGCCATTAGGGGGTGCTATTTGGACTAGAACGGGTGCTTCGGCTACATCACCATCCTCTTCGCCCTCGGGAAGCGGAAGTTCCCCATGTTCTTGATAGTAATCATAGACATAAGGAAAGGCATAGGGAAAGTAGGGGTCCGCCACAAGTAGGTTTGTCATTGACCTCAGGGTCCCTCTAAGTTGACGGGCTTCGACTAGAAGGTTGGCTTTATAGCTGCTCATCTACAAGAAAAAAGTTTAAACCTCAATTAGTCACGGTTAGAGACAGAGTTTAACTAATACTAAGGAAACTTGAGATTTTCTACGTTCCACATTCGATTCTTGATTTAAGTCATCATCCAATCGTTCGGGAATTCCCAGTTCGGCGGTATTGCCAGTTTCCATCTTACTTCAATCCGAAGATTGTTTTATCAGAATTCCACCCAATTTAGGACGGTAAACTTAAACTCAATTCACGTTTGTGCAACGATCAAACTTATCTTAAAGGCTACCCATTCTACCCATGGCCGAGGTTTTGAACCTAAAGCTCTGATACCAAGTTGTAATGCCCCCAAAATCGGGTTCGTTAAGTTAAACATTTTATTAGATAAACAAGGAGAGTCTAGCTCTTTATTACAACAACTCCTCAGAGAGTACTTATATTACACCAAAAGGGGAAGACATTTAAGGTCATCTACAGCTCCTTTTCTTCTTCCATCCTAGCAAGCTCCTCAGCTCCAAAGGCCTCCAGGGTATACAGCTCTCCTTGCTCATCTAACAAGTCTGACACATTATACCAGCATTGCCACCAGTATAATATGTAAGGGTCACATAAAGCAACACCGTGAGCTTGAAAGCTCAATAGAGTAACCCAAAACCCACTAACCCTTAACTTACACATAGCAAGTCATGCATATATCGTAAAGGGTCATAAACAACACATGCAATAATTGATAATAATAACCACAATGACACATCCGCATTCGCTATCTGTTGTTGGTGTCATGTTTTCCGTGTTTCTCCTACGCGACTCATCATTTTGTGTCTCATCTTTCAACATCATTTCTCAAAAACATACACACACACCAATGAGTTGCCAAGTCCGGCTCATTGGCCACAATGGCTACCAAGTCCGGCACATTGTGAATGCACACAACCAATAAGCTACCAAGTCCGGCTTATTGGCCACAATGGCTACCAAGTCCGGCACATTGTGTCACATACACACCTCCAAATGAAGCTACCAAGTCCGGCTCCACTGGCAACGCACACCAACATAAGGCTACCATGTCCGGCCATTATGTAGTTTCAAAAATATTGTTATCCATATTAACCACATCTTACGTGTCATGTTTCTACTTTTCAATTTCATGTGTCTCGTATCATACATAGACTCCGCGGCGGGACTTCGTAAACAAGTACGACTCATTCATAGTAATCTTGAAACTAAGCTAGCAAGATCATCCAACTCTATTTAATCATGCTCGTTCATAACCACAAGTAAGGCAAGCAACATGCGATCAAGTTTACAAACCACGATAAGGTTAAAATACGAATACTTCCTTTTAAAACAACACTTTATCTTTAAAACAAAAGCGTACATCCTTCCTTTTTGGAAAGTCAAAACAACATATGTTTATTGACGAGTAATTCAAGTTAGAAAGATTCTATAGAGTCATGCAATCAATCATTCTCAAGATCATGCTTTCACTTATTCATAAGATCAAAGTAAACTAAGTAAAACAATCCATACTAAACATATAGCTTTCTATCGTCATGCTCATACAATACAATAGACTTAAGATAAGTAGATCGGGATATCTACAAAACATATAGTTTTATATACTTAGAGGAAGTAGGTTCGAAGAACTCTACCGTTTTTCTCGGCGGTTGGTCGACTATGGAAGGTACGTCGGAAAGAAAGTTGGCGATCGAGCGGAATAACGGCTTACGGTGGCTCCCGGTAGCTTCGAAAGAGAATGGTCATCTCAAAACTAGATCTTTACTACAACTTCTACTACTTTTGGATCTAGGTGGTGGTCGAGTGGTGGTTAGTGGCGGCGATGGAAGAGTTTCTTGAAAACAAGAAGAAAACAAGCAAGAATGAGCAAGAACACTTATGCTTTCTAGAGAGAAGTTGGAGAATGGAGAGGTGTGAGTGAAATGAAGGAATGGCTTGCTATTTATAGGCAAACATTGGCTCTCTCTCTCTCCCTCAATGGCCAGCCCTCTCTCTCCCCATTATCCAATGGATTTTACTCCAAATCTTGTCATTTCAAGGCTTGAATGGCTAACCAAGATCTTACTTTACTTGCACTCCAAACACTAGGACAAATCTAGGTTATTCTAATGGGGTTTTGGTCTTGTCTAGTCCTTGAATCAAATAAGAAATTCTAGGTTTAGTACTTAGGAGATTTAGGCTAGAAATGAAAGTATAGAAAACCCTAGAATTAGTAGTACTAGGATTGTGTACAAGAATGGCCAAATGGGGTAAGTACACTAGCACACACATCACTCTCTCTCTCTCCCTCTCCAACCGGCCATCTCTCTCTCTCCCTCCTAACACTTTGGCAAATAAAAGATTTCGACACTGAGGATTAACACAAAGTAAAAGGAAGGATTCCTTGTCAACTGATTGATCGAAAATCAAATTTTTGTCAAATTGTAAAAGTGAGTCAAACTTCCAACAGGTTGAGGTTGAGCGTTATAGAACAAATCATCATGTGCCTCCAGAATTGAGGAATCACAATAGAATCGAGTGACACTAAGAGCGACTATAACAAGCGGATTCGAATTGAACAGCACAAACAAATGGGTATCAATGAATATGTCGCCACAAGATTTGGGTCCAATTACAACATAAGAATTTGAGTAGGGTATCAATTTTCAACAAATAGGCAAGTAACTACAATATTGATATCCAAATCAACCGGCTAGGTCTAGGCAAGCATACAAATACAAAACGAAAACAAGTTCAAATCATGTGACTTCATAGCTAAGAAGTTAGAATAAATGGTGGCACCAAAGCATGCAACAATAGTAACAGGTCCGAATTTAACGGTACCTAAGAAGTTGTATATCATAAAGTATGTGATCACAGATTGAGTTTTATAGGTCAAAGTTGTAACAGAAGGATCTGCATAGGATAACAGTTACAAGCAAACGACGAAAGTAGTAGTCACAACAGGAGGATCTAAATTGACCAACGGAAACTTTATCTTCAAGTAAGATAGTGTTACCAATAAGACTTCGAATGGAAAAACGATGAGTATTTGTCATCATCAATAGCAATTGAGTCATAGGATACTTTGCCAAAAGAATTTGATTGTTCCCAAGAAATGCTAAGAATGATTTTGTGATAGTATATTCAAATATCAAGAACTATAACAAGTCAACTGTATGACAGACTTACGGAAAATAGATTTCAATACAATTCCAACTAGATTTCAGCTAGGCCAACAAAAGAAGATAAACAAATAAGCAATTCCTATGAATTCACATTCAGAACATCACCTATTGTCATGGATACAACCAATCCCTTTCCAAATCACATCAATCCTCGATATTCGCAAACTCTAGAGACCCAAGATGACATATGAATACGAGGTAATTAAGGAATAAGTCGAATACCAAAGGAAAGAAGATACCTCAAATGTTAACGTTTTCTGAGAACTAAGGAGTAGTAGGAGGTGGTAGCTTAGTGACGGAACTGCATCTGTTGCTGATTAGGTATACGTTTATGATGTTGCAATGAACTCGACTCTCCATGCACTCCGGATCCCCAAGGACACTTTCTCGCAAAGTGGCCAGGCTTGCGGCAAACATAACAAAGCTTATCAAGCTGTGAGACTCTCTGATTTCCAAACAAATTAGGCGGTCCAAGATTTATCTGGTTTTGTGAAGGTTGATTCGGTTGCCTTCGCCTTTTCCTCTCTTGGCTTTGAAAATTTCTTGGTGACGTAATCACTCTAACGGCCGGTTGCCTTTGTGTGTTAGGGGTTTGTGGCTGGCTAATATTCTGTGGACAGTTTCTCGTGAAATGGTCAAGCTTCCCATAAGTAAAGCAAGATCTTTGACACCACAAACAATGAGCACGAATATGACAAGACTGACCACTACGGGGACACACAATTTGACATTTGAGGAAAACTCCTGGAGTCCCGATTTGAGAAGGTGGCTTAAGGCCCTGCTAGCCCTAGAGTGACTTGGTCCCCTCAGTTTCTTTCCTCCTGAACTCTGAACACTCCCTAAAGATGAGCTCGCACTAACGACTCGATATCTAGTGTCCCCCACATTGACATCCCTCTGTGCACCCTCCAAAATCTCAACACCTATTGCACACTTGACAATCTCAAGAAACATTGCCTCATCTCTAGTACGTTGATTCACCTCATTCTTCCCGTATGCACTACGACCCTGGTGATTATGATCCTTGGTTTCACCCCACCTAACTTCACGTCTCGAAGACATCTTACTATAAGGACATAAAAAAGAAAGTTATCAACATTAATCGTATCACTACATGATGCAAGTTTTTCACTTTCCCAGCATGGGTTAACAACTCTACTCCATTCTACCGTAACTCCAATGCAACGACACATCAATGTACTAACCCTTTCATGCGAGCACACATGTGTTTTGAAAACGAATGCAACGATTTTTTTTTAACCCATGAGACTCAAAGTATCCCCACGGTCTCGAGGTGTTCTAAACCTAATGCTCTGATACCAATTTGTCACGCCCTCTATTTTCAACATAAATAAATAATCCATTTTTAATAAAAGTCTCTAGCATATCATAGATAATACCCAAAAGAGAGTTCCCAAATGATCAATTACAAACCAAGTACTCGAGTTTAGAGATTTACAACATTAGCACTACGGCCCAAATTCCAAATTTCCATAGCTAGTCAAAGACGGTAAATTTTGGGGTTCATGATATCCAATGTAAAAAGAGTTCAAATGAAATTATGATTACATCTTTTAAAAAAAATAATAATACAAAAGATGATAGAACCACTTCTTAATGACAGCTTTCGAAAGATACGAAGTCAAGCATGCACACCATGCACTTCGCGTCAACTTCCTTGCTTCTTACCTGAAAATGATAGGTTGAACTACACTAGCCCATTAGAGAATTCTATACACAAGCTATAAGTAAATGTGATGAAATATGTAATAAGTGTGAATGAGTTCCAATGAGACGAACAAGAGATATAAAGGAGCACCACAATGAACCGACAAACTACAACTACGGGATCCTATACGCCTTATAGTTATCCCTAACTATTCATAAATCATGCTAGAATTAGCATTCAACACACACATCCATCCAAATAACCTACGACAATTTCTCATACCGTTTTAAGATTTCTCAACGAACACCAGAACTAACTTCCTCATTTATTTCCATTCATCATTAAGCCCCTTTTCATAAAAACGTTCCTTTTTGGTTGCCAAAAATACTTTCAAGAAAACTCTCGACCTTTACGGGTCAAGCTTCATTGATTCTAGCTTGAATAGCCGGAGTCCGTTGATTCTGTGCACGGATACCGGAAACCGTTGATTCTCTCAAGAATAGCCGGAGGGTTTTTTAAAAAAATCCTTTTTTCAAAATCAAATTCCTTTTCTTTTCAAAAACTTCGATAGAATCAATCGATCATCTCTTTCTTTAGCGACCACCATTTCAAGCAACAACAATTCAAGTAACAACATATACTTTTAACGTCAACTACAACATTCTTCATGTCATGTGAAGTTCAACTGCCTTGCCACACCTTGCATACAATGAACTCTCTTTTACCTGGGTTTCCGCATTGTCAGACCTTGCGTTGCGGGCCCTCTAGAGTCTCCGCATTACCACACCTTGCTTTGCAAGACCCTCAATTGAAATTTCACAACTCATGCAAACACAAATGCACTATCAATCTGTATATAAGCAGACATCATTCTCCAAGTTTGCATTCGTTCGTACATCATCAACAACATGTTACAACTCTTAAACATGTCCCGTCGTACATTAATAAATACATTAAATTCATGTTATTCCTCTATGTCTATTACGACGCCCTACGTCACATACCGAACCCACAACGACTCCCCGACATACCACCCGTTACGTTCTAAACGATAATCTTATAGAAAGAGTGCCAAGGGAACCTAGGAAGGTCAACAAGTCAAAGCACAAGGATACGAGTCATACTCCCATCCCTCGGATCACTATATAAACTCATGTCTATCCATAACACTAACCACATTATCCTTTATAGCGCATGGTACTCCAATCAATCTTACGGTACATTTCCTACCCAAACGGCACTAATATTATACTCTAATTAGTTCCAAGAGACAAGATTAAACAACGATTTTTTAGCACACAAGCAATCATGTCAGAGAATGACCTGAACATGTTTTATTTATATAGGTAATCGTAACGTGGAACAAGAACAACCTTAGGAATAGCCACAGACATCGGATGACTGACACACCTCTACTCAAATGGCCATAACTTTCTGTGTACTAAGAGTCTTAAGGTAATTCTAATGGAAAATGAAAGCTGACTTCAAGACCTTCGAATCGATATAAAGTTTGCATGAAATGAACATTGGACGAAGAAGTTATGGCCATTCGAAGTTGGGCTGAAACTCAGAAGATGGACAGAATTTCCAGAGAGGGGAGGGATCGATCCCTCCTCCAATGGGGATCGATCTCGAAGGGCAAAAATCCAGGTTTCGTCCAGATTTGAATGAGGGATCGATCCCTCATGCTTGGGGATCGATCCTCAGGCGATTTTGGGCGATTTTCTGCAGATTTCGACAACTTTTCGAAGACACAATGTTTGACGATCTAAACTCGATTAAAGCATGGAATCAACTCATAAACATATAGAGTAAGAAATGCCTACCTCAAGGTTAGAAGCTTCAAACACAGGATCAACGTACGAACCCTTGCTTCCAAAGCACCGAAATCCTCCAAGAACGAAGCCAAGCTCAAGCCCACGCAGTCCAAGGCTCGAGACTACGATTGAGAGGAGGAATGGAGGTGGATGTAACAACTCTAGTTTTTACTAAATAAAAATTTTGTTGTTAATATTTGAAAATCGTAATTAGGATTTAATCGTCATTTAATCACCAATTTTTCCATTGTTCTAGAGTTAAGTCTTAAGATTTCGCATCTCGGCTAGAAATCCTACCTAGCAAGCTTAGCTAGCTTTTATCCAACTAGTTAGCCTAATGATCGTTTACCCTAATCGCCGTTTGTTTCTTAAACCTTGCGAACCTTATGAACCTTTGATACTTGAACCTTTTGAACCCCTTGAGCTTGCAAACCCTAGATGAACCTTTTGAACCTTTTGAGCCTTTAAGCTATTAACCGTTGGACGATAATTGCTAGGGAAACCATTACCCATTGGATAATAGTTAGTCTTGACAATCAAGTACTAGTATTGATTAAATTAGTAGATTTTCCCATGTGTTACATCCATTAAAATAGAATTAGTACATTAGGTTATTATTATAGGACTTAGTACTTTGAAAGTATAACTTAGCTTATTAGATATTGGATTTTGACATATCTAGTAGGATTTCAAAGTACATGGTTATATATATATATATATATATATATATATATATGTACTCGGGGCGGTTCAATGGACACCCAAAAAAACACATCATAGTTCCCAATCAAATTTTGATGATCCGAGCCGCTCAATGTGATCAGAACGTGATTTTAAGGGTACTCGCGAGAAATCAGCAAAAAAAAAGGACCGGAAAAGGCTTGATCTGAGTAGTTTTTATCTTAGATTTAATGAACGGTTCAATTAAAAACTGCTCAAAACAAGCACTCTATTGAGCTTTCAAGCTCACGGTGTTGCTTTATGTGACCCTGACATATTATACCGGTGGCGACGCTGGTATAATGCGTCAGACCTATTAGATGAGCAAGGAGAGTTGTATACCCTGGAGGCCTTTGGAGCTGAGGAGCTTGCTAGGATGGAAGAAGAAACGGAGTTGTAGATGACCTTAGATGTCTTCCCCTTTTGGTGTAATATAAGTACTCTCTAAGGAGTTGTTGTAATAAAGAGCTAGACTCTCCCTGTTTATCTAATAAAATGTTTAACTTAACAAACCCGATTTTGGGGGCGTTACAACTTGGTATCAAAGCTTTAGGTTCAAAACCTCGGCCATGGGTAGAATGGGTAGCCTTTAAGATAAGTTTGATCGTTGCTCAAACGTGAATTGAGTTTAAGTTTACCGTCCTAAATTGGGTGGAATTCTGACAAAACAATCTTCGGATTGAAGTAAGGTGGAAACTGGCAGTACCGCCGAACTGGGAATTCCCGAACAATTTGATGATGACTTAAATCAAGAATCGAATGTGGAACGTAGAAAATCTCGAGTTTCCTTAGTATTAGTTAAACTCTGTCTCTAACCGTTACTAATTGAGGTTAAAACTTTTCCTTGTAGATGAATCACATAGTCAACCGAGTAGCTGGAGCTCACCAACTCAAGATCACCATTGAGTCTATGACTACCCAACTGATGGGAAAGCCTGACTATATGGTCATGATACTCGCTGAAATCCGTGATTTCAAAAGAGTACAACGCCATACCCCAACTCTTGTGGAAGTTGACCCTTGGTTCCCTGTGATGTTTCCAAACCTATGTTCCTTCTATGGATTCTTCGGAGCCCTACCCCCGATGGAAAACTTCATGTATGGTGAAGAAGAAACCGGAGATGAAAAGGTTGCCAATGAGGTGACTAAGGAAGGAGAAGCTAGTGGGAGTAAGGATGAGCCCGAGGGAGATGAAGTCTAAGCAACCCTGTGAGGCCAAGGATGCTACTTAGGCGTACCTAAATAAAACCTAGCAATAGTTGTAATCCTTTTGGATGTAGGATGATTTAACTAGGATCACTGTTCCTAAGATGTTAAGCTTTTGGATGTAAAATAGGATGTGGTAGGGTTCTTGATGTAAAGGCTAATATAAGCCGCCTATGATGTACTTGTTTTATTAAGTAATGAAAACTACGTGTTCTTTCTTGCCTATGTGATAACTGTTTATGTGTATACTTGTGTCTTTACGAGACTACCCCTTCACACCGATAAGTCTAACATATAATTTTCTTTCTGTACCCCTGCTGCACCGTTCACTTTTGCGGACCTACTTGTTTACAAGGCCATACTTGCACCCGAGAGTTATATTCCCATACCCCATTTGGGTGTACGCGACCTCGCCACTGGCGAGCACCAATGTGAGGTCATTCTCGTGTCACCCTTAGCCGAGACCATGGACGTGGAGACCTTATACTTATCACTTAAAGATGAAGTCGAGGAAGCCCGTCAAAGAGGAGAGTATTGGCTCGAGAAAAGGGAGATGGAGTGGAAGGAGGAATTGCGAGTGTACTTTGGACTTATTCCGCCCCAGTAGTAGAGTCGTAGTATTAGAATAAGGTCCCGAGAGTTGTAGTTGCACTTGTGATATATTACGACAAACCTGGACCATGTATTAGGAGTTTGTAGGATCATTCCGACTTGCATTAGAAGGATTTCAACCTTGATGTCTTTTGTAGTAGAATTCTATGCTCATGTTGTAAAACTTTGTTTATCTATGAAAAGCCAACTTTGTTTTAAAGAGTACTGTCACGTACTATTTTGTTTAAATAGTTGAAACCCTGATTATGAAAAACGATAGTTTAACGTAGACTAAACCTCCCCCTTTCGATTTCACCTCGTAGATGGTGAACCGACGTAGCGGATTGGGTTTCGAAACTGGAGACACCTCTAACACTAACCCCAACCTAACCCAGATCATGCAAGCTTTCGTGGCTGTTTTGAATGCCAACAGCCGAAACCCTAACCGCGACGATGAACCTATGACCCGAACCCGAGTGATGAACGAGTTCTGCAAGCGTCGACCCTCGACCTTCAACGGAGACCCTAACCCCACTGTGGCCGAAACCTGGCTGAAAGAAGTCAAGGTGATCCTGGACACCTTGGAGATCACCCGAGACGGAGATCGTGTAGCCCTCGCTACTTACCAACTGAAGGGAGAAGCCCGCTATTGGTAGGAGTTGATAGAAGCGACCCATGCCATAGCCACCATGACCTTTGCTGAATTCGAAACCCTATTCCTTGATAAGTACTTTCTCACACCCCTTCGCCTGGCTAAGGAACAGGAATTCATGAACCTTAAACAAGGAACCATGACCGTGACCCAATACGCGGCCAAGTTCGAGGAACTATCTCGTTATGCCCCAGAAGCAGTAGCTACTGAGGACAAGAAAGCGAGGAGATTCGAGTGGGGACTGACAACCGCTCAAAGGGTAGTGGTAGCTCAAGCATTCACTACCTATTCTGGAAATGTGAAATGTACGCTCCGGCTAGAGAGCGAGGAAGCTGACTTTAAGACCCGCTGGAGGAAAGCAATGGGCAATACCGGTGGACCGATCCGTACCCAATCACCCAATAACAACCGAGGACCTTACCCTGCCAAACCCTTTACCTCGTCTCAACCCAACCAACCTTGGAAGACTGCAGTACCTGGGCATGACAAACCTCAGAATGTCAACCAAGACCTGCCGACAGTTAGGTGTTACAACTGTCAGAATATGGCCCACTATAGCCGCCAATGCCCGCAACCTCAGAAGGAGAGGAATGGAAGCTTTGGAACCCAGAGAGCTCTACCTGAGCAGATTGGATTCGGGAAGCAAAACCCCGGAGGACCCCTGCCACAATAGAAAGGGCAGAATAAGGGGAAACAGCCCGTAGGAACCCAACAAGGCACTAGAGGGCACATCTTTGCACTACAGACTGTGGAACAAGAGCAGGATCCCTCTGTGATCCAAGGTACGCTGCTATTGTATAGTACATGCGTACAAGCCTTGTTTGACTCTGGTGCATCACATTCGTTCATATCTACTGCTTGCGTAACTGCCCTAGCACTAGAAACCGAACCCCTAAGTACGAGTACGAAAGTAGCATCACCTTTGGGGGGAAGTATAACTGTTAGTCTAGTGTGTAGATGGTACGAGCTAGAAGTAGACAACCTGCGGCTTACCTGCGATCTTAGAGTAATCGACATGGTGGATTTCGATGTGATCGTGGGAATGGACTGGCTATCAGCACACCAAGCGGTCATAGACTGTCACCAGAAGACCGTGACGGCTTTCACCCCTGAGGGAACTCGTTTCCATTTTAAAGGGGATAGGCAGACCGTGAGTTCTTTGACAAAGAGGTCAAGGTGGCAGAATCAACTATTTGGATGGCTAGCTAGTCTCCAAATGGAAGAAACTGACTGGATGGAACTAGGATTACCACACATCGTGTGCGAGTACACCAATGTATTTCCCGAGGAACTTCCAGGTTTACCACCTCAAAGAGAGATAGACTTCTCTATAGAACTCCAACCGGGAACAGCCCCGATTTTTATGGCCCCATGCCGTATGGCCCCCGCGGAACTAAAGGAGCTCAAGACCCAATTGCAAGAGCTATTGGACAAAGGATTCATCAGACCAAGCACGTCACCATGGGGAGCACCTGCATTATTCGTGAAGAAGAAAGAAGGGACGCTTCGTCTATGTATCGATTATAGCAAGCTAAACCAAGTTACCATTAAGAACCAATACCCCCTGCCTAGGATCGATGACCTGTTCGATCAATTGAGAGGAGCAACCTATTTCTTGAAAATTGATCTCCGATTAGGCTATCACCAACTTAGAATCCGGGAGGAAGACATCGCCAAGATAGCCTTCCGTACCAAATATGGACACTACGAGTTTGTAGTGATGCCATTTGGCCTAACGAATGCTCCAGCAGTATTCATGTGTCTCATGAACAAAATCTTTCAACCCTACATAGATAAGTTTGTAGTGGTGTTCATTGATGACATTTTGATATACTCCGCAAGTAAGGAGGAGCACGAAGGACATCTGCGGATAGCGCTACAAGTACTCTGAGATAGCCAACTCTATGCCAAGGTGAGTAAATGCGAGTTTCGGCTGGAAGTGATTAAGTTCTTAGGTCACGTAGTATCCAAAGACGGAATCACCGTGGATGAAGACAAGGTGGAGGCAGTGCTGAATTAGAAACAGCCAACCTCTGTATTCGAAATCAGAAGTTTCCTAGGACTAGTTGGTTATTACCCTAGGTTTATACAAGACTTTTCTATCCTCGCCAAGCCGATGACGAGACTGACCCAGAAAGGAATGAAGCTGGATTGGGATGAAGCTTGCAAGAAATCTTTTCAAGAGTTGAAAAAGAGACTGACTAGCGCACCGATACTCATCATACCTGAGCGCGGTGTAGACTATACGGTCTATTGCGACGCCTCGAAGGATGGATTGGGATGCGTGTTGATGCAAAACGGAAAAGTCGTAGCTTATGGATCTCGACAACTCCGACCACATGAGAGGAATTACCCCACCCATGACCTAGAATTGGCCGTGGTAGTATTCGCCCTCAAATCCTGGCGTTACTATTTGTGGGGAAAACAATTCGGGGTTTTTACCGACCATAAGAGCCTCAAGTACCTGTTCACTCAGAAGGAGTTGAACCTGAGGTAGCGTCGATGGATGGAGTATTTGGAGGACTACAAGTTTACGCTTCAGTATCACCCCGGCAAAGCCAACATGGTAGCCGATGCGCTGAGCCGGAAGGATAGGACGCATAAGGCCAAGAATGCCATTAAGGAATGGGAGATGGTGGATACTCTTATCGAGTTCAACCTACGACCCTCCTCAGAAAATGGTAATACGCGTCTATATGCCTTAGTCGCAGAACTGGCACTTCACCGGAGATTTTACTAGCTCAGACCTCCGAGCAAGATTGCAAATTCATCCGGTATCGAATTCGAGAAAGAAAGGCTTTACCGGGTTGGACAATAGAGGAGGATAATAGTCTAAGATTCAAGGGAAAGGTATTTGTGGGCTACCACAGCCCCGGGTGGTTTCGGGGCGGCCCATTAGGAAACGCCACGCCTTTTAGAATCGATTTTAAAAAGTTTGCAGAGTCGCCACCCGGATTTGTGGTTCGCCACCCGAGAAACCGTTTTGTCTGAAAATGATTGATTTGAATTGAAAACCAGAGATTTGTTTGAGGGTTCGGAAGCCACGTTACGAGGGGGGAAGGGTTTTACAGCACCCCCCTCGCCCGACGCAATGTCGGTCTCTACTAAACATTCGTGGGATTTTTCAAAGGATTTTATTTCATTGAATAACTAGCAGATATCCAAAACTATATCAAGTAAAGGGGGTGCATGCATGTGCATATGTACAAAGGATAATGAAAGATGATGAAGAAATGCAGAATGACAGAAACTGAAACCCTGTCACTGATTTCACTCTCGAGCGCTCGGGAGCACTCCCGAGCGCTTGGGAGTACCACACACTCAACCTGCAAATCATGTTAGTGCAACAGAATACAGTACTAAAATGTAAACTGGAACAAATTGAAACATTTTATAGGCTCAACAGGGGACTTGAAAAACTGGGATCAGACCCTATTCTTTTAAGCCATGCATCCTTGCCTTTCAGAAAAGCAGTTTTACAGTTACAAGAAGCAAAAAGGGATGCATGCATGGGCGTGCAAAGGTAGCAGGAGGACCAAACTGGAAGAAAGATGGACTGAATTGCATGCAGCCACTCCCGAGCGCTTGGGAGTGAACTCGAGCGCTTGGGAGTGATTTACACCTCAGAACTGACTTCAACCATCCTATACACTCAATGTAGTATGCTGGTACATCCGATCTTATACTTTTGAAATATGGAAATTTATCTTTCTAGATTTTGAGTAAAACTCTTTTGCATGTCTTTAAACGGAAAGGATCTTCTTTGTTTTTCTCTAAAAAAAAAAAAAGCAAATCATCTGTACCAACACAACTCATAGAGGTTAAAAAAGAAGTCTCAAAACACATCCTACCACCCATGCATGTCTAACTAAGTGCCCAAAAGAAGGAAAAAGGAACTGGAGCCACTCTCGAGCGCTCCAGAGTAGTCTCGAGCGCTCGGGAGTGCTTCCAGTAAGCTAGTACAGAAAACACTTCTATGCCCCCTTGCTTTTGTTATTAAACCAAGATCAAAGGAACTCACAACCAGTATGGAGAATTGGTATGAGCCCTTGATCCCCCTTAGAAGTAGGAAAAACAGTGGCTTAATGGAGGTGTTTATACCTTTTGTGCTTGAACTTAACTTCTTGGATTGACTTGGATGTTTGAATGAGAACTAAAAAATAGTAGGAAAATGGAATTCTGGATGGACTAGAGATTAGGAGGTTTTTGAAGATTCTTTGAAGCTTGTCTTTTGAAAACTCAAATTTTGAAAAATGTTTGAGAGATAATTGGAGACTGAGTTTTTGCAGCCAAATGGGGGAGAGAGGGAGAGGAACTTCGTGGTCCTTTGTGAGGTAGAAGATGGGGGTTTATATAGGGGAGGGAAAATTAGGATTTTAGCTTGAAAATCAAATAAAAAATGAAAAGAAATCACTTTGGGAGGAGAAATGGAATGATGAGATTCCTGCTGGCTCAGGCAACCCTCTGGAACATGCAGGGTTGAATGTTGAACGGACTGATAAGCCTGAAAAGCCATGGTCAAAGCCAAGCTCAACATGCATTGGTTTGTCAGCACTCCCAAGCGCTTGGGAGTGGTCTCGAGCGCTTGGGAGTGGCACTCCCGAGCGCTCTAGAGTGGTCTCAAGCGCTTGGTAGTGGCTGCCTAACTTCATCGGGCTGCCACGGACACTCCCGAACTCAGTTTTGGATGTTTTTCAAAGCGTTGGAAAGCTCATTAAGTCCTCTTTCAAACCCAATTAGTTTCATTCAAAGTTATTTTATATGCTGAAATGTGTGCCAATTTTACCCTCAGGGTGTCGGGAAAAAGAGGATTTTGGTTTTGAAGAAGTCCAAGAAGCATCGTTCAAGCTTTAGCCAAGTCCCATTTTGATTCAATTTCATCATCGGGGAGCCTCGAGGGCACAAATTAAGGATAATTAATAGGTCCAAATTGGGGTGTCTACAGTTGCCCCTCTTTGGACGGCGCTCGGCATCATGTCTGGATACGAGTGACGTCCAAAGATTGAGACAGCCCAATTCGAGCCCTACTAAATCCTTAATTCAAAATCAAATGGAAGTAAAGATGCACAAGCATTCGAAACATGAGGTCGCGCTCATTCGAGCTGCCTACGTACCCCGTTTGTAGGGATCAGACCAGCGTAGTTCTTTGGGGCAAATGCAAACATGCATGCTGTAGCAGGCGTGAAAACAAGCAAGCAAATAATCGACAAGATGCCAAATCCATGGCAGAAGTTGATTGAAAGATGTCCCTCAGGACAGTGCCAAATCTATGGCGGAAGATGATTGAATGATGCCCCTCAGGACGGTGCCAAATCTACGGTGGAAGATGATTAAAAAATGTCCCTCAGGACAATGCCAAATCTCTGGCAGAAGATGATTAAAAGATGCCCCTCAGGACAATGCCAAATCTATGGCAAAAGATGATTGAAAGATGTCCCTCAAGACAATGCCAAATCTATGGCGGAAGATGATTGAAAGATGTCCAAGTGGTTGAGGCTAGGAAGTGAGACCCTTGATTCAACATTTGACAACAACGATGATTTTTTATTTATTTGAAAACAACAAAGGACTTGTTCGAGTACCCTTTCTGCTTTGCTGTTTTTGGCCAGCGGGACAATATTTTCAGGACTTTGGGATTTGGGATGGAGTTTGTCTTTGGATGGAAATTGGGTTTGGGCTGGATCCAGGGCTTGAGCTGGAGTAGGTTTGAGTTTGACTTCGATCAGGGCTTGAGTTGGTTTGAGTTTGACTTCGATCAGGGCTTGAGTTTTGAGCATTCATGCCCCAGTCTTGATAGGCTTGCTATGATCGATGACATTGGCTTGATGTGCATGCCCCAGTGACAGATCTCAGTTCTGATTCTATTCCTTGATTCCACAAATAGTTTCGGCAACCAGTTTCATCATGAGTGCAAGCGCGAGTTCTTCCATGTATTGGAATTTCTCTCACAAGCTAGGACCTCAAGATCAAAGTGACTTGACTAGATGATGACCGGGAATGACCTTGCGTGAATTTAGGCAAGGCCTAGATGACTCAAAAGACAAGAAAGACCATTTATGCAAGGACTGAATCTCCATGATGATCTTGACTGGACGAGGAGTTTGATTTGACTCGACGAGAAACTTGATTATTTGAGGGTCCGAAAAAATGGCAAGCATGCCCCACAATTGACGTTTGAAATTGTCATGATAAAATCAAATTTTGATGATTTTCCCAATTGGGGTTTTGAAATTGTTTTAGCTCCATCAATTGCTGCTCATTCAGGATTTTTCTTGATCTTGTCTTGCCAAAACACGAGGATTTTTACTACAAACCATGCCCCAGATTGCTGATGGCAACCCATGGATTTCGGAAGATGCCCCAGCTTGGATTTTGCAGGATTCACAAAATGCCTTGCCCCTCCTTCTTGTTTTCTCCCAGTGCCTAGGATTTTTGTTATCAAGTTGCGTTTTTCAATCTGAAAGGGCTTTTTTCGGGTTTCAACGTGGCCGAGGTTTGGCATAACAAAGAAAGGATAATAGGCTCAAAAATTTTCATTTTCTTTGGGTTTCGAGAGCTAGCAGCCATCATGAACATTTTTGTGCCCTTTTTTGCTTTTGATGGGCGCCTTCATTCACTTGATTTGCTTCGCCTTTTGTTGTGCCGATGTGTTTGGCACTTTTGTTGATTTTGAGTTTTCTCTGATTTTTTTCTTCAAAGTTTTGCATCTCACTGTGCCCATGTATTTGGCACTTTCACGCTTTGAATTCTGATGCGCTGATGATAACCATGTGTTTGGCATATTTGTCCTCCTCATTTCACCCCGGTGTAGGGGATAGCTGCCTAGCTGGGTTCTTTCAAAGAAATTGATTTAGGCTCAAAAGGGGTTATCAATGGATATATATCTTCAAGCGTTTGATAAAAGGAAAGAATGCCTTTCTTTATTTTGAATTGCACAACTTGATAACTTGATCCTAGATGCAAGCTTTTGCCAAGATCATATTTTGAGGTTTTGACCTAGTAAGCTTTTTCTCGGGCCAAGGCGTTCCTCCTTGACGGTGCCAGGGAGTGGTCCCATGAAATTCTTCTCCTTGCAAGGGCGAAATATGTCGTGTTTTGATTCCTCAATTGATGGTGAAAAACAATTCCAAGTTAAGGGATTATCACAAAACATGAGTTTATTATGACAAATTCGACACAAGAAGCTTGAGATTGATTTCAAAAGACAGAACGGATTGACGAAAGATTGACACGAAGGATCGTGACCGAATTTTGGGAACGACTTGAATGAACATGACCGGGCCACAGGATGAGGCTGCCTACGTATCCTTCTTATGAAGGAATCAGGTCAGAATGTAGTTCGGGACTACGAATTTGACTCTCTTTTTGGTTTTTCTTCTTTGACCACAAACTTGAATTTGAAAACACACAGACACGAAAAGCATAAAAGACTCGAGGTACAAACTGACTTGAAATTGAAAAAGACTCGACTTGAAACTTAAAAGTTTCCTAACTCGTGACAGATTCCACTCATGGATTGGCTTCAATGCATTCATCATTCTCCTTCAAATCTGAGGTCTGGCATTGGGATGGTTCCGATCCTTTCTCACTATTTTGATCCACCCTCGGATTCTGTGTCGGCTTGGAGCTTATTATTGAGGCATCGAGCTTAGTAGGGGTTGAAACAATGGATTTTGGTGGCCAATTGTCGATAATGCACTGGTGGGGATGGATTTTTATGCCATTGAGGATCCCGTTGATGGTTTGGTTGCTCAGAAGCTGTCCGAATGAGCCATGGTTCATCGATTCATTAGCCGGTCCAGCCTTGAACTCTTCAAAGATCATAGGATAGTTTCCCCAAGCAATCGCCACCCATCAGATGTTGACTCCCATACCAGGTCTATGTTCTCAAGCATGCAAATCTTGACTTCCTCAGGTATATTGACAGTGGGTTTTGGCTCGGTTGTGGGTATGATGTATTGGCTAGGGTCGAACGAGATTGGGTTAAAATTGATGAGGTTGACGCGAGGGTTTTGTGGGTGCTTTGGTGGAAGGTTTATGATAGTGTTTGGCTTTGAAAGTGGAGGTGAGATGGTTCCATTATCGATGAGATCTTAGATTTTGTGGCGGAGACGGAAGCCGTTATTGGTAGCGTGACCGGGCATTTGGTGGAAGGCGCAGAAGGCATTTGGGTTGTGGGATGCCGGAAGCTTTTGAGGTAGGGGAGTTGGAGGGAGTGGCTCAATGAGACCGGCTTCGAGGAGCTTCTCATAAACTAAGGACAGAGGTACAAGAAAGCGGGAGAAGATCCTTGGTGGGATTTTGCAGCTGGGTTGAGGGTTCTTGGTGGTGCCGAGTGGGCCTCTGGCGAAAGCTTTGCTTCCTTCGCAACAGCATAACACTCTTTTGCCTTTGGGGTTGATCTCATCAATGTGCACATCTTGCCTTTCAGCACCCAAGCAAAGGTCCAACATTCTCATTCGAGTGAGTTCTGGCATCATGGAATTCAACCAAGTCTTTGAACATGTCAGAAAGCTTCACTTTTAAGCATGGCTTGATTCTAACTGCAGGAGGGTGGTAGGTTTGTGGAGCTTCTTTGATCTTGTCCCAGATCCGGATTCAACATGGCAGAGGCGAAAAGGTCAACCAGCCCTTGTAATAGAGTCATCTGCTTGTCCATTTTCTGACTCATTTCCTCTATAGCCTTTTTTAGCTCAACCAACTCTGTTTGCCCTACCATTTTGAGGTAGCTGAAGAAGGTGGTATGGCTTTGTGTAGGATGGGTGGCCTGGTGCTGACAGTAAAGTAAGAAGTGAACTCAGAATATGCCTCTATTGTGATTTATTGGAAAAAAAATATGTATGAATAAAAGAATTGCTATTCACGTGTTGTCATCGTCGACTCAAGGGATCAAACGTTATAGATAGTTCCAACAGTCACGGGTAGGTCGATGTCAGGCAGGTTAAATTCCATATGCTGAGAATCAGAGCCAATCTCCTTATCTAAGACCATCCGAGACAGAGCAATAAGACTGCCGAAAAATGCACTGAATCAGAGGGAGCCGTTCGGGCACGGCGAACACCGGAGGTATCTCAAACTCCGCGGATTTATGGTCTCCTAGACCCAAGAAATGACAACCTATGAAGGATTGCCGTAGTCCTCAGAGATTCTTTTGAATGTGTATCCTTTGATTAGGAGTAACAAGACTTGGGAGATATCAAGACAAATTAAGTCTTCAACATTTTTCACCAGAAATTTCCGTTTTGGTTTCAAAAACCGTTTGGCGTAAATGACATGATACCGTAACCAGAGTGGCGTCAGTGGCCTGGTGCCATTAGCCTAAGCGGTGTAAGTGACTTCGCACTATAACCAGGGTGGTGTGGGTATCACGACATTGTAGCCTAATTGTTTCGTTAATCTTCATTAAATCCATGATTGAAAAATGTGTTGAAGACTTAATGAATTTCGATATCCCTAAAACCCCATCGTTCCAAGGACTAATTAATTCCAACAACGTGCCTTTAAAAAGCACGACTCTTCATCGGTCCAGGCAATCCTAAACAAGCCGCGCGAGCGAGTCTAAGAGTTCTATACGGGACATGAAAGTAAGCAGAAGATGCATGATGCGATGTGCAAGCGGGATAAGATTACTGTGGGCTACCACAGCCCCGGGTGGAATCGGGGCGGCCCAAAAAAAGAAGCGCCACGCCGTTTCTTGGATTTTGAAAATTTTTGAAGAGTCGCCACCCGGATTTGTGGTTCGCCACCCGAGAAACCATTTTGATTGAAAACAATAGATTTGAATTGAAAACCAGAGATTTGTTAAGGGTTCGGGAGCCATGTTACGAGGGGGGAAGGGTTTCACGGCACCCACTCGCCCGATTCAAAATCGGTCTCTACTAGACATTGGTGGGATTTTTCAAAGAATTTCATTTCATTAAGCAGTTAGCATCTATTTACAGATATATCAGGTTGGGAAGTGCATGCATGTGCATATGTACAGTGAATAAATGAGAAATCGTAACGAAATGCAAAGATGTTAGAAGCTGGGAGACCCTGTCACTGATTCACTCCCGAGCGCTCGGGAGCACTCCCGAGCGCTTGGGAGTATTCGATGCCCAACCTGCAAATTATGTTAGTACAACAGAATACGACAGGATACAATATTGAAAATGTGAACTAAAACAATCTTGAACATGTTACAGGCTCAACAGATGACTTGATGGAATGGGATCAGACCCCATTCTGCCAAGTTATGTATCCTTGCCCTTCAAAAAAGAGTGGTTTTACGGTTCAAAAGACTAAAGAGTCACATACGAGGCATGCAAGAATAGTACAAGAACTAAGATGGAGGGAGACCTGGATGAGATGACATGCAGAATACTCCCGAGCGCTCTGGAATGGACTCGAGCGCTTGGGAGTGATCTACACTGCCAGACTGATCTCAACCAATTGACACCTTGCTTTGATATTCTGATGTGGTGGATCTACCTCCTTATTTTGAATGTATGAAATTTTACCCCTTTTTATCTACTGAAAAATATGCTTTAACATTTCTTTTACATGAAAATGATCCTTGTCTTTTTGAAAACCAGATCAACTACACCAAAATGTTTCAAGGAAGATGCTTTTGCTTGAGATCAGTCCCCATTCCCCCTACATGTTAGTTTAAATACCACAAAAAAAGAAAATAAGTCTGGCATCACTCTCGAGCGCTTCGGAGTAGTCCCGAGCACTCGGGAGTATTTCCAGTGATGCATGCATGGAAAATACACTCGTGCCCCTTTGCTCTTGCTTTAATGCTAAGGTCCTTCCATCACACCCCCAGTATTGAAGACTGGGGTGAGCTGGGAGGCCTCTCTCAAACGGGAAAACAGCCTTACTTCTTGCTTGACACCAAGGTATGAAACTTCTACCTTTCGTTTAGAACTTTGCTCCTTGGAAAAGGCGGTTTGGAAGATGGAAGAGAAGTGAAAAATTCAGGAGATCAGAGGCTAGTGATAGTCTGAACTCCTTCCATCTTCTTGATGTCTTGGATTTTGGGTTTATTTTTGCTTTTGAAAATGGAGTTTTGCTTGCCAAGGGATGAGAACTGGTTTATTTGCCTTGAATAGTCAGAGAGGGATTCTAGAGAGAGAGGGTTCGTCCCTTCAACTGAAGACCAGCCCTGCTTTTATAGCCAAAACATAGCACATGGTTCAATTTGGGAAAATATCATTTAGAATCCAAATAAAATCTTCAGCCCTGACTCATCTCTGACTGAGATTGAGTATGATCTAAGGCAAAGACCAGTTCAAACAGCCGAAATGATGGCTGCATGGATAGTGGGGGCAGCTCCATCATCCATTGGGCAGTACAAAAGTCTCGAGCGCTTGGGACTTCACTCTCGAGCGCTCGAGAATTGGCTAACCCATGGTTTTGGAAAATAGTCTGGAGCGCTTGGGATTGATCCAGAGCGCTTGAATGCTATTTTTGACATTTTATTTCTCTTTTTAAAACCTTCCAAGGAGCATTTTTCTATCGGTCCAAGGCTTGTTTAATCCAATTTTCATCATCGGGGAGCCTCTGGGCCGCGAATCAAGGAAATTCGAGTTGTCCAAATTGGGGTGTCTACAGTTGCCCCTCTTTGGGCGTCGCTCAATATCATGTCTGGATATGAGTGACGTCCAAAGATTGAGACAGCCCAATTCGAGCCAAGTCAAAATCCTCAATTCAAAACATGAATACGAGTAAAGGTGTTTGATGCATGTGGTCGCGTCTTTTCAGACTGCCTACATACCCTTTTCTGTGGGGGATCAGACCAGCGTAGTTCTGTGGGGCAAATGCAAGCACGTGTGATGCATGCATGAGAAAGATTGACAAGATCTCGAAAAGATAAATATGAAATGGGTCCGTTTGTTACTCTGTTTGGCAAACAGAAAATGCAGGCACATGTGATGCATGCATAAAAAGTGATCGACACGGCTTTGATAAGATAAATGCATGAAGAGTCCACTTGTTGCTCTATTTGGCGGACAGCAAATGCAAGCACGTGTGATGCATGCACGAGAAACGATCGACACCATTTTGGTAAGATAAATACATGAAGGGTCCACCTGTTGCTCTGTTTGGCGGACAGAAAAATGCAAGCACGTGCAGTACATGCATGAGAAATGATCGACACGAGTTTGATAAGATAAATGCAAAGGATCCACCTGTTGCTCTGTTTGGCGGAAGACACAAGGATATAATAGCACCTGTGAGATGAGAATACCTGCAAATAAGTTGAAATTAGCATAAACGGATAAAGTTTCGATCGACTATCGAGTAAAATTCCAAATCGCGGGACGTGAGCCCGAGATCGCGTCATCGGCGGAGGCTCGCCTTCTGCAGTCTCGTTCAACGCCGTTGAAGCCAGGACTGAGATTGATTTTGTAAGAAGGAAGAGAAATTAAGAAGGCTTTGGCGGCGGGGAAAGGCACGGGACGACGGAGGATTGGTACGGGGACCAAGGATAGACTCAGCGCTCAGAACCACTCCCAAGCGCTCAGTAGTGGTCTCGAGCGCTCGAGACCACGGCTGGGCCCACTGCCCTATTCATCTTCTCCAGCTGATTTTGGGGTTTAAACCCATTCTCGAGCGCTTGAGAACCAGAGCAACCGTACACACTCTGAAACTCGATCGCGCTCACTCTCTCTCAGGCAAACTCTCTCTCACTCACCCGACTGATTTCTCTATCTCTCAGACAATTTCTCTCCACAAAAAGAATCATGGATCGAGCCCAAGATCTCGAGATTTCCACGGTGCTCCAATGGGTGATCGTGTGCCAAGAGGTGCGCATAAGGAGGAAGAAGAAGGAAGAAGAAGCGAGGATGGAAAGAGGGGGGGATAGCGGGCTGCCCAGCCGTGAGGAGGCGACGGCGGCGGCGATGGAGGTGGGCAGTGGTGGTGCTGCTACTCCGGCACAGGAGGAGGCAGTTGATGAGGATCCGGCTGCCGTAGTAGAGGCTGGCAAGGGTACAGATGCAGTAGGGGGTAGTAGTGGAGATTTAGCGGTGGTAGGAGGCATGGGTGAAAGTGAGGTAGTGCGCGGAGGCGGCGATGAACTGGCCGTGGGCAATAGAGATGCGTTGGGTGATGAGGTGGGAGCCTCGGGCAACGGGGAGGTGTTACAGGTACTCCATATACTCCTACAATGGAGGAATTGCTCGTGGCCGCGGAGCGGGCCGGTGATGAGCGGAGGGACGGGGCCGGCGATGAGGTAGTGATAGCTGGTCGTGTTGCCGCGACCCTGATACTGAGGACAGCGATAGTGGAGTCGAGGGGAGGTGATAGTGGGATCAGCGCCTCACGGCCGGTCCCATTCGTGGAGGGAGATTTCTTGGACAGCACGAGGCCGCAGGATATACTGGACGCGCTTGGCCTCGATGCTGGAGTGAGAGAGGTGCTGAGGGATACCAGGACGACGGAGGATCGGGCCTCAGCGCTTTTGTTAGGAGCGCTGCTCAGTGGTGCGGGGGTGGCGATGGCAGATACGAGGTCGCTAGAGACGGCCGAAGTGATGTTAGGAGAGGAGCGAGAGGAGGAGGTGGTGCTTGAAGAGCGAGTTATGGCAGCAGCAGAGGCGAAGGCCTATTTGGCCAGGGCACGCCCCGGGTTCACAGCAGATACATACGCACCACGACTACACTTCTTCGAGCCGACTGGAATGACCGGCTACGTCCCTGCTCGGACGGATTACCCCGAGGATCTGCTTCTTCGGGATCGGGCCACACACATTTCTTCCGAATGGATGACGGTATGATTTCAAGTTGCACTTCCCGCGTTACACTTGCTTTCTTGAGTCAAATATTGCTTGCTGATGCTATTTCTTTGCTCTGTTGAAACAGCGTACCAAAGACATCTACAGCCACGGGGGTTCAGACCACTCATTGCAGTATTTCAGAGAGTTGCCCCGGAGAGTGCGGGAGCTGGTAGAGGAGGCAGGTTTTGGGCCATTCATTCAGTTGCTGACAGCGGTGAGGGTGGACCGTGCAGTGATGACAGCACTGGCAGAGCGGTGGTGGGACACCACCAACACTTTCCACCTTCGCTTCGGGGAGATGACAGTGACTCCCCTAGACTTCGCGGCGATCACAGGGCTCCGAGTTGGAGGTGAGCCGATTCCTTTCGACCCGAGCATAGACTTGGACGACACGGCTCTGAGGTGGTTCCTTGGACGGGTCCCGCGTCACAGCAGAGGGGTAGCAGAGTACGGGCAGTTTACGATGTATTGGGATCACGAGCCAACAGACGATGCTGAGGCAGCGCAGATGGCCAGGGCCTACTTGCTATACCTGTTCGGGGCTTCTCTGTTCCCGCTCAGGCGATCCCGGGTTCACTTGAGCTTCTTAGCGGGCCTGGTTGATCTGAGGCAGGCTGGACGCTTCGACTGGGGCGGTGCTGCTCTGTGCACGCTCTATTGCTTTCTGGGAGCCGCCTCACGCGGAGTGGGAGACACCATAGGCGGATACTGGAGGGTGATCGAGGTATGACTCGAACCATTGCTTTGAATTGTTTTGATTGATTGAAGAATTGCATTTGAACATGTATCTGATTTGAATCGACTTCCAAAATATGTAGCTTTGGGCTTACGAGGTCTTGGGCATGTTCTCGCCCGAGAATACTTGCACAAATCCTCCCCTACTTCCACGTGCACTTGCATGGAGTATAGAGTACCGGAGGGCGAAGGAGCGACGGGGACAAATGATGACTTTCCGGCGCTGGCTGGACAATATCACTGGAGTCACAGTATAAACATTGATGTTTCCTTTCTTTTCATGCCTTGCGCTTTCCTTTATGAAATACGATCATTAATGTACAACAACTGGATGCAGGTTCACTGGGATCGATGGGCGAGGCTAGAGGCTGACTTCCTTCCAAGGAGCCGGGAGGTGACCAGGAGCCGAGTCCTACTGGAGTGCCCGCTGGGCTGGCAGTGGTACCTGGGGGATCGGGTGACGCGACAGTCACTCAGCCTTCTAGAGTTTGTCGTGCCGGGGCCACTCCCTCCACGGGTGCAGCGGACTGAGACCTACACCCAGGCTGAGCTGGAGCAGTTCACGATGCCTGACACTGATCTAGAGAAGTACTTACGGTGCACGCTCGACTATGCAGCTTACAGAGACAGATACTTGGCGGCGAGCCTCGGTGTGGAGAGGGAGTTGGAGAGGCGGGTAGCTGAGGCGGAGGCTAAGAGGGTCAGGGGTGAGGCTGCTGGCGCGGTTGGAGGGGAGACAGGAGAGGAGACCGGAGCACGGGGCAGTGGGGGTCGCTCTTCACGCAGTAGGGGGCGAGGTGAGCGAGGTGCTAGGCCTCCTGCTGGCGGGAGAGGTGCTAGCTCCTTGGGCCGAGGTGAGAGCAGCTCATCGGTTCCGGAGACAGCTGAGGCGTCTACTCCAGTCGGGTTGCCGACCTTAGACTGGGTGATAGGGGTGAGAGATCCTTCCAGAGCACGGGCTTTGTTAGATATCCCACGCCTTCCACAGCCGCCGATGCGACTTCCTGCTCAGGTATAACACAACTTTGTTTCTTTCCATGATTCAAAAGCTTTTGCTCATGCATCTGTTGTTCTGATCTTTGAATTATCATGCAGGTGCCGCGAGAATGGGCGGAGAAGGCCATCATGCTGATGGTGGGGATGCGGCAGTTGCTGAAGGACTGCGCCAAGGGGAGGACCCTTCAGACTAGACCCGCTCCTGAGCCTGCTCCACCTGTTGCTTCTCATGTATGAAAATGCATGCATACACATCTTATCGGATTTAATATATACATGGAATGAATGAATGTTTATGATATGCAGGTGCAGCCACGACGCTCGGCCAGGGTACAGCCACGGGGCACCACAGGCCTGCCAGTTTCTGCCAGCACGAGAGGCCGGGGTATGCAGAGAGCGTCACGGTCTAGGACAGAGGCGCGACAGTTCGAGGTGGTTCCTAGAGCAGTGTCCCGATGGAGACCCGCTCGCGAGGAGTCAGAGGAGGAGACCGAGGAGTCACTCAAGTCACGAGCCTTAGGGTCTACGGACTCGAGTACTGCGTCAGGCCCTTCCGACGATGACGATGATGGCGACGACGAGGTTGAGAGCAGCGAGTCTGAGGGACATCAGCAGAAGAGGATCCGCTTGGGATGATCTTTAGGTTTTTGCTTTGTTAGTCTTTTCTTTTGCGTGGGCCTGCGTGCCAGCACAGTTGTAGTTTCCAGGCCTGCGTGCCTTGGCTTTGTTCGGGCCTGCGTGCCCCGGTAGATAGAATTGGGCATGTGTTTGCCCCAGTATATGTACCTCCTTCCTTACCCATTGTACATATCGTATTTATTTATGAAAATTTGCACTTCTTTCCATTTGCATTTGTTCGCACTTCCTCTAAGAATTGTATTTTATGAAATATGTTCGTCTAGCTTTGAAGGGAAGCTAAGAGCACGCGAATTTCAACCGATACTCTCAAAACGGAATAAAACTTGACATAATCAATTCGACTCGTAGAATTTGACTTGGGATGACAAGAACGCCCTTAACGTAGAATTTGCGATTATTAAGAAATGACTATACTTGACCGGGATTAGACGCGAGAATGGGACATGAGGGTATTTGACCACAATATATGCTTTTAACACCACCATGCATGATGAAATAGAGGCGTTCGAGGGCGAAAATCGATTCCGTAGGCCTTGGTGTGCGTTTGACCATTTCCCATAGTCATCAATACACATTAGAACTCGTATGCACCATTGGACTCGAACAAATGCTCTTGACACGGATTTTGCCACGTTGACGGGAAGGAATTTTTGGGATTTTGGAATTTTTTGAGGAATATACAGGAACACTTGGACAAACAGATAACTGGACACGCTGCATTCCCTTAGGAGTAGATTGAAACTTGTTAAACTGGATGAACCAAGCCTGAGGTGTCATCTCGGGGCCAAAAACCAAGGAAGAAACTTGCTGTCAAAATTGTAGAACTCTCGAGCGCTCGAGAGTATCGTCGAGCGCTTGGGAATTAACACCCGAGCACTCGGGACTGCTGTGATCTGCAGGTTTGTGTTCTTTTCCAAGATGATTTCTCAGCCTTAGCAAGTTGTTTTCTTCTATATGCACCTTCCCCATGCATCTTGTAATTCACCTTGTGCTGCTTCCCAAGGGTCAGTGGCTTCCCAAAGCAAGCCTAATGCCTTTCCAATGCCTTTTCAAGCTTTCCAAAGTTTGAATCTTGAAAATATCTTGAAAATGTGGAACATGATGAGTTTCAAGGCTGGTGGGGAAGTGGTGTTGTCTCCCCTAGGCCTCTATAAATACCAGACTCGCTTTGGTAAGCACTCACATCCCATTCCATTGTTCTTCTTCCAAAACTTCCATTTCTCATGGCCTTGTTGAATCAAGCCTTGCTTCGCCCTTGGTTGGACAGCCTCGAGGGCATCGACTGGCTGAACTTCCGAGGGGATCGCCTTCATGCTTTGAAATACCTCCGCGAGATTGCCATACGCCCTGTCCTGCTGCACGCGGCTGTACGCTTTTGGGACCCCGAAGTGCATGCTTTCGCTTTGGTTCTCAAGAGTTATGCCCCACCGTCGAAGAATTCCATGCCTATTTGGGAAGCCGTGAATCCGCCGAGCCAATTGTTCCGATGCTTAGGGAGAGCATGAAGAACATCCTAAAAGCCAAGCTAGGTGTCAGCGGGAATGTTGCTGAGTTCTTGACCCGGGGCAACACCATCAACATCGTGCAGCTGTACGAGAGGTTCAGTCCACCCGGAAACCTGACAGACTTTGAGTATCAAGGTCGTCAGATGACAGCTTGCTGCATTTGTCTCCTAGCGGCCGTCCTGTTGGTTCCTTCTGTTGGTCAGCCCAGTTCTCTATTGGTTGGAGTTGCTGCTCAGATCGAGGCTCGCAAAGATGTTGCGCCCTTGGTCCTTGCTGAAACCTTGATGGGGTTAGATGCCGTCCATGCAGGTCGCACAAGGGTTTTTGGTGGTAGCCCGCTGTTGTTGCAGGTTAGGGACCTCACTCAGCTCTCCTTTTTCTATTTCTCACATTCATTTTACCTCGACGCTCGGTTTAGGCTTTATCTGGCTCCTTACTTGTTTTCTCTCTTTTTGGATAGATGTGGCTTTGTGACAAGTTGAATTTGCTGACACCGCCGGCGAATGACTGGTGGTATCGAGCGAGCGGATGGAACCGTCCGTTCCAGGTGATGTACAGCAGTGAAGATGATTGGGCTGATTTCCTCGCATCTGCTGAGGAAGACGACATCGTTTGGCGGTGCCATTAGTTGAGACTTCCTGCGATGACTGTGAGCAACATGGGTTCAATGCACGTGTTTGTGGCTGGCTTGACAGGCTTCACTTTCTATTCACCTTTCCGCATCCTTCGTCAGCTTGGACTCAACCAGGAGGTGCCGCCGCAAGGATCTGAAGTGCTTCGTTTCCCTCCCTTCACCATTCCGGGCCTTTAGAGCTATGTTCGAACGTGGGAGGCCCGTAGAACTGAGCCAAGTGATCCGCTTTACTCCATTGCTTTGAATGGCAGGTACCGGAAGTGGCTGAGGAGAGATGTGGAAGCAAGGAGGGGTTAAAAGCTTACTTTGCCGTTTTTTGGAATAAAAAGTATTTTAGTTGTGTGTTTTCCTTTTTCATGCTCAGCCTGTAATAAAGAAATCATCTGAATAAAATCGACTGATTAAGGGTTTCCCCCTTTCGGTTCATTAATCGCATGTGCCTCGAAAGAAAGTACCTTGACTTGTCAATTTGGACTTGGATTTTGGAAATTTAGGATCGAACCTCAGAGTGAGATTGCCCACGTATCCCTCAAGAAAGGGAATCAGGCCCATACGTAGTTCGGGCTAGGATTCGCTCTGGTATTAACACTCTCCTTTTTGTGCTCTAAATTTTGCCTAGAACCGCCCTTTCGAGTTTTCGGCCTAGCGAGCTCTTTTTCGACTTTTTGCCTTAACTTTTGCCTAGGCCGCCCTTGCGGGTTTTCGACCTAGCAGGCTTGCTCTAATTTTTGCCTGGGACCGCCCGCCCTTGCGGTTTTTGGCCCAGCGAGCTCTCTCAGGGGTAATACCGTTTGAGTTGGTCCAAATTGACAAGGTTTGAGAATTCGTTGCTGTCAAGATCGATGATTGATGCTGCTCCTCCGGAAAGGATAGCCTTGATGATGTACGGCCCTGCCCACTTTGGTCGGAACTTCCCTCGTAGGTCAAAGATTGGTGCACGGATTTCCTTGACTACCATGTCCCCCTCTTGCAGGTCCCTCGACTTCACCTTCTTGTTGAATGCTCGGGCGATTCTCCACTGATAACCCTGGATGTGGTACAATGCCCGCAGTCTCCTTTCGTCAAACAACATGAGCTCTTTGAACCTTCCACTGATCTAATCGGCCTCATCTATTCCTTGTTCCGCCATGATTCTGAGTGATGGAACTTCTAGCTCGATGGGGAGAACGGCTTCCATACCGTACACCAAAGAATAGGGTGTTGCCCCCATCGGTGTGCGGATAGACGTCCGGTATCCCCATAAAGCTAGTGGTAGCTGTTCATGCCAATCCCTAGCTGATTCAACAGTCCTTTCGAGGATCGACTTGATGGTCTTATTGGCTACTTCGACTGCCCCATTCGTTTGCGGCCGATCAGTGGTTGAGTGATTCACTTGAATCTTAAATTCGTCGAAAAGTTCCAAAACCTTTCCCTTGAAGTGAACACCATTGTCAGATACGAAGGCCTGAGGAACCCCATATCGATAAATGATGTTCTGCCTGATAAAGTGAGCTACTTGAATTGTCGTCAGAGTCTTGTACGAGGCTGCCTCAACCCACTTAGTGAAATAATCGACCGCTACCAAAATGAACCTGTGCCCGTTGGAAGCTGCGAGTGTGATCCTTCCGACGACGTCAATGCCCCAGGCGGAGAATGGCCATGGTGTTGCCATTGAGTGTAACTCCGAAGGCGGGACGTGGATAAGATTAGCATGAGTTTGGCACTTATGACATCGGCGCACATACTCGATGCAATCTATCTCCATGGTTGACCAATAGTAGCCTAGTCTCAAAACTTTCTTTGCTAGCATCATTCCATTCATGTGGGGCCCACAAACACCTTCATGAACTTCCTCCATCACCGCTCTTGTGTCATCACCGTGGATACACAACTTGTGGACTCCGCACAGAGATCGCCGGTACAATTGTCCACCGCAGATAATGTATTGAGATGCCAATCGTTGCAAAGCGATCCGATCCTTCTTAGTTGAATCTGCAGGGAACTCTCCTTTCTCGACGAAATTCCAAATATCGTGAAACCAAGGGAGTCCATCATTAGGCTCGTCGATGTTCATGATGTAGTCGTACACGTGCTTGCCTCTTTGCTCAATCATGACAGGCCTTAGCTTTACCCCGATCGGAAGTTCCAGCATAGATGCCAAGGTGGCGAGCGCGTCTGCGAAGCGATTCTTCATCCTAGGTACGTGTGTAAAGGTCACCTTTTGAAAATTTGGGATAAGCTCGTCAAGCTGCTGATGATACGGCTTCATCTTCTCGTCTTTGACCTTCCATTCCCCGTTTGCTTGTGACACAACCAAGTTGGAATCCCCCACGACTTCCAGCACCTTGACTCCAATTTCCAATGCAGCTTCTATTCCCACAATACACGCTTCGTACTCTGCCTCATTATTCGTGACTTCGAAGTTCAACTTGAAAGCCAGGGGAATATGCGACCCCTCGGGCGAGACCAGTAGTATTCCAATCCCGAAGCCCTTCTGGTCAGCAGCTCCGTCAAAGTACAACGTCCATGTCTCATCAACTGCAACCATTACATCTTCATCGGGAAATTGAAACTCCGTGTGTTCTGGCCCCTCGATCGGGCGATCTGCCAAAAACTCTGCTACTGCCCTCCCTTTCACTGATTTGCGGGTAACGTACTTGATTTCGAACTCGGCCAATAAGAGCAACCAACGTGCTAACTTACCGGTAAGTGCTGGCTTCTCGAATAGATATTTGAGGGGATCCATCCGAGAAATCAGTATCACCGAATAAGACAGCATGTAGTGTCTCAATTTCTTTGCGGCCCAAACAAGCGCCCAACATGTCTTTTCCAATGAAGTGTATCGCTCTTCGCTCCCCACCATCTTCTTGCTCAGGTAGTAGATCGCTCTTTCAACCCCATCATCTCCTTCTTGTGCAAGCATGCACCCCATTGACGAGGGCGTGACGGACAAGTATAGGATCAAAGGTTTTCCCGGAATGGGTGGCATCAAGATCGGCGGATTCTGTAGGTAAGTTCGCACTGCTTCGAAGGCCTTTTGGCACTTGTCGTTCCATTCAAACTTCGCGTCCTTCTTGAGTAGACGAAACAACGGCTCACAGGTCAAAGTCAACTTGGCGATGAACCGACTGATAAACTGAATCTTTCCCAAGAAACACCGGACTTCCTTCTCGGACTGAGGCGGCTACATCTCAAGAATGGCTTTAATCTTAGAAGGATCCACCTCGTTTCCTCTGGTCGTGATCATGAATCCAAGCATCTTTCCAGTCGTGACCCCGAACGTGCACTTCTGCGGATTGAGTCGCATCCTGTACTTCCGAATCCTCTCAAAGAACTTTCTCAATGCCGGGAGATGGTCTTCCCTTTTCTTTCCTTTCACTATCATGTCATCAACGTAAACCTCGACCTCCTTGTGAATCATGTCGTGCAACAGTGTGGTAGCGCCCCTCTGATACGTAGGACCGGCATTCTTCAATCCAAATGGCATAACCCGATAGCAATATGTCCCCCACTCGGTGATGAATGTGGTCTTTTCCCTGTCTTCCGGAGCTAGGAAAATCTGATTGTACCCCGAGAAGCCATCCATGAAGGAAAGTAGAGCGTGCCCTACAGTGTTATCAACGAGTACATCTATGTGTGGCAATGGAAAATCGTCCTTAGGGCTCGCTTTGTTCAGATCTCTGAAATCGACACACACTCTGATTTTTCCGTCCTTTTTGGGGACAGGAACGATGTTGGCCACCCAAGTGGGGTACTCCGTTATGATTAGAAAACCGGCGTCGATTTGTTTTATGAGCTCTTCTTTTATCTTTAATACCCAATCGGGCCGCATTTTCCTTAATTTTTGCTTAACGGGTTTTGCGTCAGGGTAGAGAGGGATTCTGTGCTCGACTATCTCCGGGTCGATTCCGGGCATGTCTGTGTGGGACCAAGCGAAAACTTCTTTGAATTCTTTTAGTAAATCAGTGAGCTCTTGAAGCTCAGTGGGAGACAGCCCGGAACCTACCTGAACCAATCGAGGGTTGTCCTCATCACCCAAGTTTATGGAGATTATTTCTTCTTTTAAAGGCTGAGCATGCCTTTCATTTTCGCGATCGATGAGGGAACGGATCTCCTTGGGAATGTCCCCATCGAGATCTATTCCTTCATCGTCGGGATCCAAACAATTTATTTCAAAAATCGGCAAGTAAGCGAAAACGTCATCCATTTCATTAACCAGTTCATCAGACGGGGAGAATACAGCGGTTGACTCGAATTCGAAGTAAAAGCTACGAAGTGGAGGGCCAAGGGGCACAAACTCCGACTCTGTGCTAGACAACGAGTCAGTGTCGGACTCGGACTCAGACTCGGACTCAAATCTTGTGAGTGCGAGTTACATGTGGAATGAAAGTGCAATTATCATAAATGCCTACAGCCTCCACAATGAGTTTGGAAGGGTCTTCAATTTCTTCTTCATCTCCGAGCATCAGCACAGCAGGGTCTTGCATCATACCCTCTGGATCCTCGCCCTCAAACAGGAGTTGGAGACTGCCCAATCCAAAAGCTTCAAGCCAGTCGAGTGCCTCAGACAGCTCTTCTACCTTTGCAACCTCTTCGTCACTCTCCCAAGTATCATTGGCAAAGATTTTGAAGCCAGGATACTTCATCTTCATCTCAAGGTCTACAAAGGGCTCAGGTTCCCCTTGGTACAGTGGCTCCTTCTCTTTCAATTTCATCTCCGTTGCACGGGCCTGGGCGCGATTGCGCCATTTCTTTGCTGGATCACCCTTCTTGGCCTCATATCCCAGACCAAAACGCTCGTTACTTCCAGGGAAATCGGGGAACTCAGGGACTCCTTGAGCATAAAGTCCCAAGCCCATGCCCGGTAGATACTTCATCCGTTTCATAATTTCCAATGCTGCAAAGCTCACCAAGAAACCGTCCTCGGCCCGAATGGTGCACACTTTCAAGGTCATAATTGCAAAGCCTCCCACGGCAATATCTTCCTCTCCATGCATAATCTCAAGCATCGGGGAATTGTCCTCGGAGTGCGGACGAATACCTGAGTCTCCATGGATGATAAGGGTTCCAGATTCCAAACCCAACATGAGTTTCTGATGCAATGTTGAGGGCACACCCATAACATCCGGGCGATGTAGCCAAGGCCCTCCCAACAGGAGATTGAAAGATGCAGGTATTTCCAGCACACAGAATTCGACAGTGGTTTTGAACTTGCCAGTTGCCAATATCAAGTTGATTGTTCCCAAAACATCACGGCGCGTATTATCATAAGCACGGACGCCCAAATTCGACGGCGCAAAGTCCTTGTTCTTGAGGCCCAAGCAATAAGCAGTGCGGAGTGGACATACGTTAATGGCGGAGTCATTATCAACAAGGATTGCCGGGACCCACTTTCCCAAGCACTTCATGGTGATGTGAAGGGGTTTGTTATGGTCAGCTCCTTTAGGCGGCAAATCTTTCTCAATGAAGGATAAGGTGTGCTGGGTGAGGTTTGGGGTTATAAGGGCGATGAGAGCTTCTGGGGCGATGTCAGAGGGAACTTCGAACCTGGAAAAGGTGTTGACCAGCCGGCGGCGGTGCTCGCGGGAGGCAGCTAACACTCCCCACATAGACATGCGAGCGGGGGTTTCCTGGAGTTGTCGGATAATGGGATCAGCAGAGGCTTCGAGATCAGGTTCAGGGAGTGAGTTGAGGTCGATGGACAATTTGCGCTGGGTAGGCGGGTTAGGTTTAGTGGAGCTTGGAGGGTTGTTTTGTGGAGCTTGCAGGACAGAGGTGTTCAGGTTTGTGGGGTTGACAGGGGTATTCTGTTGTGGCGGAGGGGCTCGGGATGAGCTACCCTACTGGAGGTTAGTGGGTTGGTAGACTCTTCCACTTCTAGGAAGGTTGCTAACTGTTTTAGGAATGGGTTCCCACCAAGTACCTTCCCAAAAATTGGAGAAGTCAAAGTTGCAGTCGTCCGCCTTACGTTTCCCTTTGTCAAGTGCTGTCTTCTCCAACGTTTCGTTGAGAGTTTCCATTTCCAAGGCGTGCCAGATGCTGTCTTCCTCCAGAGAATTCCAGAAGTTGCTGTTGTTGTTGCTGTTATCGTTGCTAATCTGCAGAGATCCCTCATCCAACATGGCCTTATTGACAGTCAGTTCTTCACCATCCATCCACACGTTCACCAATTCAGACTTCCCCCACAGATTTTCTGGGTCCAATACACAGATGTTGGGCTCATCGGGAATTTCGATTACAGGTTGGGGGAAGAACTCCTCAATAATATATTCCTGCGGGAGGAAAAGATAGTCCATAGCACGTTCCAGAGCATCGGTATCTCGAGTGAGGTTAACAATGGTTCTGACGTTGAGCCCTGATAACATACGGGGATTCATTAGATCCATTTCTTCCACCACTTCCTCTTCTTGAAAGAGGTACGCCAAAGATGTTTCATCTAGAGGATCAGAATCGTCCATCCAGTGCCACCCGTTGGGTTCAGGCTCCCATTCCCATTCGTCTTCATTCTCGACAGGTTCAGGTTCCGTGAACAGAGCAAATAGGGAATACCCATCCAAGGGATCAGCCATCATCTCCTCCCAGTCTTGCCTCCATTCTCCTTGTTCCAATTCCTCAACTTGGCTAGGGTTAAGTGCCACGGGCCATGCTTCAGTGATAAGAGCCCTGTCTTCTACTGCCAAGAAGTCTTGTACTAGGTCTTCCCACCTTCTCTGAAAGTCCCATTCCACGATTTCCAACGCACAGACAGCATCCTCAACTGGCAGTTCGACGGTTGGCTTGGGTTGGGTATCAGGAACGATGTAATGGCTAGGGTCAAAGGGTTGGCTTATGGAGATAAGGTTGGTGCGGGCATTGGAATGCTTTGGGAGTGGGTTTGAGGCAGTGTTTGGTTTTTGTGGTGGCATAGGGAGGGTTTTGTTGTCTATTAGGTCTTGGATTGCATGGCGGAGACGGAAGCAGTTGTCGGTTAGGTGGCCCACATTCTGGTGATAGGCACAGTACGCATTAGGGTTGTAGGAAGCAGGAAGTTTTTGAGGCAAGGGAGTAGGGGTAAGTGGTTTGAGGGTGCTGCTTTCGACCAATTTCTCGAGCACAGCGGAAAGAGGTGCTGAGAATTGGGCAAAAGTGCGGGGTTGGGTACGCGGTTGACTGGTTTGGGTGGCTATCTGGTTCACCGACTCGGCTTGGATTGTATTTGTGGAGGTGTTGGGAAGGTTGGTGTAGTTGGCGTTGCCAAACAGGTTGTTGCTGTTTCCGGAGTAAACCTTCTTGGGCTTGGGAGTAGGCTCGGGTTTGTCGAGGATCCCCAATTGAACCGCTTCTTCGACGGCTAAGCCTGTATCGAAGAATGTTTTAAAGTCTGAGCATGCTTGAGCCATAACCATGTGCCTCGCAAGAGTGGGTTGAAGGTTACGGACAATCATCTGGATTTGGTCCCTGTCACTCGGTCTATCTTTCATCTGCGCTGCCTTAGCCCTCCATCTCTTCACGAAATCGGCGAAGGCCTCCTTTGCTTCCATCTTTGTTGATTCCAGCTCGCAGGTGGTCACCTCCAATTGAATGTTATAATCGTATTACGCTACAAAAGCCGCGCATATATCCTCCTAAGAATGCTTCTTTCTCTCATCTAGTGAAGTGAACCAGTGCAGAGAATGTCCCACCAAAGTCTGTGAGAACATCTATGCCATAGCATCCTTCTCGACTCCCCACATGGAAAGTGCTCCAATGTATCCCGTTAGGTGTGCCTTTGGATCTCCTGTTCCGTCAAATTTAGGGAAGTCGATTGGCCTGAACTTATCCGGAAGCTTTGCATTAGGAAACAGACAAAGCTTATTGATGTCAAAGCTAGTCGACGCTATCTTCTCGTTTCTTGCAACAGACTCCTCTAGTTGGGTGAGCTTTGCCAATACTGCTGCCATCTCGGGGTTTTGCGGAGTTTCCAAATCAAAGACCAGCTGCTCCGGGTTCGGGTTCGGATTAGGGTTAGGGTTGAAGTTTAAATTGGGGATTGGGTTTGGATTTGGGATGGGATTCGGGTTTGGAATAGGGATTGGATTAGGGTTTGGGATAGGATTTGGGTTTTGAGGTGGAAGGCGTCGTGCAACCCCAGTAATCATCATCATGAGTTGGGCGATTTGGTTGTCAGTGCGCTCGCCCAGGCGTTGGATATCTTCTCTAATCTGAGCCATTTCTCCGTTCAGATTTCCCGAGTTCGGGTTAGGGTTTGGATGGGGATTGGGAACAGAATTAGGGTTCGGATTTGGGTCGCCTCCGTTTGGGTTTGGATTCGGGTTGGGGTTCGGATTACCAGCGTTCGGGTTTAGGTTACCTCCGCTCGGGTTTAGACTGGGGTTCGGGTTTGGGTTTAAGCCTCCGATCAAGAGATCCATCTCCACCCCTAAATCTGATACACTGACGGAGTCTGCTTGTAGTTGAAGGCGTTCCAATCTCTGTCCCAAGGGTCTGGTCCAGGAAGGTATGATGTTCTTCTTTTTCGGCCCAATTGCTCAGAACTGACAGCAAAGCAAAAACTTGTGCTCAGACGCGGTTCCTGCTTGCATTTTTATGGAAATTTATGCATGATTTTAGAAAATGAATGCCTCATCATCGCCGTCATCGACTCCGATTTTTCAAAAATGATTGACTTACGGGAGGTTGCCTCGATCCTCAGATTTTTGGGGCATATCCTCTTTTAGGAACGGTCGATGCCCAAAAGATGCTAAAATAAGCTAAATATTTGGCTAATATTCCATTGACAATTTGACCATTGGTTCGGAATGACTTGAGGTGAACAATGTGATGCAATAACCGAGGTGGCGTAAGCGGTACACTTGCTTTTAGCCTGGATGGTGTTGGCATCACAATGTTCTGCTCCCCTATCATTCCTTTCTTTTGGTTAAATCCCGATTGAATACTTAGTCAATAACTTAGCAAAATCTTAGTTTTCTCTAGGTTCGGGTTCGAGGACTAATGAGATTCATCAACACGCATTAGGGTGCGTGACTCTTCATCGGGTCTTGGCAACCTTCCGAGGACCGCGCGAGCGAGTCTCGAGAATCGTGGCTGACAGCATGATGATGATGCAAGATGCAATGCAGCACTTAAACAGATTATAGCACATAGTCCTACCCTGCAGGCTCCTGTCCTAGTTTGGAAGGTTCTACGGCTTGCTAAACATGTACAAAGGCTGGGTTTTGGCTTGAAGAGGGTTCCCCAGACTAGAGTCAAAGTATACCTCCCATTATCGAGCGTACACTCAATAACGGTACAAACGGTAAATATGACTCATCACGGTCGAGGGTTGCTGAGCATTCCGGGATTCCTTGTCACCGGCAAGCCGGGCAAGATTGACGAAACACAACAGCGGGGCTGCACAAGATATATATACAAAAAATAAAGAAGTGAAATAAAGTTCTTTGAAAATCCCATAAATGTTTTTCAAGCTTGGCTCACTAATTTAATTAATGCTTAAGGAAATCAGGCCATTTTGTCAGTGTACTGATTTTTCTCAAGTATCAATTAAATCATTATCCCCAGCGGAGTCGCCACTGTGGGCCACCACAGCCCCGGGTGGAATCGGGGCGGCCCGAAAAAGAAGCGCCACGCCGTTTCTTGGATTTTGAAAATTTTTGAAGAGTCGCCACCCGGATTTGTGGTTCGCCACCCGAGAAACCATTTTGATTGAAAACAATAGATTTGAATTGAAAACCAGAGATTTGTTAAGGGTTCGGGAGCCATGTTACGAGGGGGGAAGGGTTTCACGGCACCCCCCTCGGCCGATTCCAAATCGGTCTCTACTAGACATTGTGGGATTTTTCAAAGAATTTCATTTCATTAAGCAGCTAGCATCTATTTACAGATATATCAGGTTGGGAAGTGCATGCATGTGCATATGTACAGTGAATAAATGAGAAATGGTGACGAAATGCAAAGATGTTAGAAGCTGGGAGACCTTGTCACTGATTCACTCTCGAGCGCTCGGGAGCACTCCCGAGCGCTTGGGAGTATTGCATGCCCAACCTGCAAATTATGTTAGTACAACAGAATACGACAGGATACAATATTGAAAATGTAAACTAAAACAATCTTGAACATGTTACAGGCTCAACAGATGACTAGATGGAATGGGATCAAACCCCATTCTGCCAAGTTATGTATCCTTGCCCTTCAAAAAAGAGTGGTTTTATGGTTCAAAAGACTAAAGGGTCACACACAAGGCATGCAAGAATGGTATAAGAACTAAGATGGAGGGAGACCTGGATGAGATGACATGCAGAATACTCCTGAGCGCTCTGGAATGGACTCGAGCGCTTGGGAGTGATCTACACTGCCAGACTGATCTCAACCAACTGACACCTTGCTTTGATATTCTGATGTGGTGGATCTACCTCCTTATTTTGAATGTATGAAATTTTACCCCTTTTTATCTACTGAAAAATATGCTTTAACATTTCTTTTACATGAAAATGATCCTTGTCTTTTTGAAAACCAGATCAACTACACCAAAATGTTTCAAGGAAGATGCTTTTGCTTGAGATCAGTCCCCATTCCCCCTACATGTTAGTTTAAATACCACAAAAAAAGAAAATAAGACTGGCATCACTCTCGAACGCTTCGAAGTAGTCCCGAGCGCTCGGGAGTATTTCCAGTGATGCATGCATGGAAAATACACTCGTGCCCCTTTGCTCTTGCTTTAATGCTAAGGTCCTTCCATCACACCCCCAGTATTGAAGACTGGGGTGAGCTGGGAGGCCTCCCTCAAACGGGAAAACAGCCTTACTTCTTGCTTGACACCAAGGTATGAAACTTCTACCTTTCGTTTAGAACTTTGCTCCTTAGAAAAGGCGGTTTGGAAGATGGAAGAGAAGTGAAAAATTCAGGAGATCAAAGGCTAGTGATAGTCTGAACTCCTTCCATCTTCTTGATGTCTTGGATTTTGGGTTTATTTTTGCTTTTGAAAATGGAGTTTTGCTTGCCAAGGGATGAGAACTGGTTTATTTGCCTTGAATAGTCAGAGAGGGATTCTAGAGAGAGAGGGTTCGTCCCTTCAACTGAAGACCCCCTTTTATAGCCAAAACATAGCACATGGTTCAATTTGGGAAAATATCATTTGGAATCCAAATGAAATCTTCAGCCCTGACTCATCTCTGACTGAGATTGAGTATGATCTAAGGCAAAGACCAGTTCAAACAGCCGACATAATGGCTGCATGGATAGTGGGGGCAGCTCCATCATCCATTGGGCAGTACAAAAGTCTCGAGCGCTTGGGACTTCACTCTCGAGCGCTCGAGAATTGGCTGACCCATGGTTTTGGAAAATAGTCTGGAGCGCTTGGGATTGATTCAGAGCGCTTGAAAGCTATTTTTGACATTTTATTTCTCTTTTTAAAACCTTCCAAGGAGCATTGTTCTATCGGTCCAAAGCTTGTTTAATCCAATTTTCATCATCGGGGAGCCTCCGGGCCACGAATCAAGGAAATTCGAGTTGTCCAAATTGGGGTGTCTATAATTACGGTCCTTCGAAGGTTGCCTCATTCCTCAGAATTTCTTTTAGGGTGTATCCTTTGTTTTAAACAACAAGTTCTAAGAGATGTCAAAATGAACTAAGTATTCAACTAGTTCTTATTCGAAGTTTCAATTTTGAACTTGGAATAGTTTAGTATAGACGACGTGAAACCACAACCAGAGTGGTGTCAGTGGCATGGTGCCATTAGCCAAAGTGGTGTAAGTAAAGTGACATCTCGGCGTCATTTCCTGTTATTCCTTATTCTCTGTTGAATTTTCAATTAGGCATTAGTCAAGGACTTAGCATATTTTGATTTCCCAAAGTCTCATTGTTCTAAGGACTCATGTAGTTTAGACAACGTACACTGGGGTGCACGACTCTTCATCGAGTCTCAACAACCTTCTACAGACCATGCGAGCGAGATTAAGAGCACATGACTTGAAATTGAATAGATCGACAGCATGATGGCATGACTTGGAAGAGATGCACGGTGAGATGCAGAAAGCAGTGACATGAAGGTTGGATATAGCACATAATTCCTACCCCGCGGGTCCCTGTCCTAGTTTGGAAGGTTCTATTGCTTTCTACACATGCATAAAGGCCGGGTTCTGGTATAGAAAGGGTTCCCCGGACTAGAGTCAAGGTATACCTCCCATTATTGAGCGTACACCCAGTAATGGTACAAACGGTAGGGATGACTCATCACGGTCGAGGGTTGCTGAGCATTCCGGGATTCCCCATCACCGGCAAGCCGGGTAGGATTGCCGAAACATAACAACGGGGCTGCACAAGATATATACACAAGAAATAGACAATGAAACAAAATATTTGAAAATCCCACAAACATTTTTCAAGCTTGGCTCTCAAGTTTAATTGATGCTTAAGGAAAGTAAGTCGTTTTGCCAACCACCAACTTTTCTCAAGTATCAATTGAACATATCCCCAGCAGAGTCGCCACTGTGGGCTACCACAGCCCCTGGTGGTTTCGCGGCGGCCCATTAGGAAACACCACGCCTTTTAGAATCGATTTGAAAAAGTTTGAAGAGTCGCCACCCGGATTTGTGGTTCGCCACCCGAGAAACCGTTTTGTCTGAAAATGATTGATTTGAATTGAAAACCAGATATTTGTTTGAGGGTTCGGAAGCCACGTTACGAGGGGGAAGGGTTTTACGGCACCCCCCTCGCCCGACACAATGTCGGTCTCTACTAAACATTCGTGGGATTTTTCAAAGAATTTTATTTCATTGAACAACTAGCAGATATCCAGAACTATATCAAGTAAAGGGGGTGCATGCATGTGCATATGTACAAAGGATAATAAAATATGATGAAGAAATGCAGAATGACAGAGACTGAAACCCTGTCACTGATTTCACTCTTGAGCGCTCGGGAGCACTCCCGAGCGCTTGGGAGTACCACACACTCAACCTGCAAATCATGTTAGTGCAACAGAATATAGTACTAAAATGTAAACTGGAACAAATTGAAACATTTTATAGGCTCAACAGGGGACTTGAAAAACTGGGATCTCCTATTCTTTTAAGCCATGCATCCTTGCCTTTCAGAAAAGCAGTTTTACAGTTACAAGAAGCAAAAAGGGATGCATGCATGGGCGTGCAAAGGTAGCAAGAGGACCAAACTGGAAGAAAGATGGACTGAACTGCATGTAGCCACTCCCGAGCGCTTGGGAGTGAACTCGAGCGCTTGGGAGTGATTTACACCTCAGAACTGACTTCAACCATCCTATACACTCAATGTAGTATGCTGGTACATCCGATCTTATACTTTTGAAATATGGAAATTTATCTTTCTAGATTTTGAGTAAAACTCTTTTGCATGTCTTTAAACGGAAAGGATCTTCTTTGTTTTTCTCTAAAAAAAAAAAAGCAAATCGTCTGTACCAACACACCTCATAGAGGTTAAAAAAAAAGTCTCAAAACACATCCTACCACCCATGCATGTCTAACTAAGTGCCCAAAAGAAGGAAAAAGGAACTGGAGCCACTCTCGAGCACTCCAGAGTAGTCTCGAGCGCTCGGGAGTGCTTCCAGTAAGCTAGTACAGAAAACACTTCTATGCCCCCTTGCTCTTGTTATTAAACCAAGATCAAAGGAACTCACAACCAGTATGGAGAACTGGTATGAGCCCTTAATCCCCCTCAGAAGTAGGAAAAACAGTGGCTTAATGGAGGTGTTTATACCTTTTGTGCTTGAACTTAACTTCTTGGATTGACTTGGATGTTTGAATGAGAACTGAAAAACAGTAGGAAAATGGAATTCTGGATGGACTAGAGATTAGGAGGTTTTTGAAGATTCTTTGAAGCTTGTCTTTTGAAAACTCAAATTTTGAAAAATGTTTGAGAGATAATTGGAGACTGAGTTTTTGCAGCAAAATGGGGGAGAGAGGGAGAGGAATTTCGTGGTCCTTTGTGAGGTAGAAGATGGGGGTTTATATAGGGGAGGGAAAATTAGGATTTTAGCTTGAAAATCAAATCAAAAATGAAAAGAAATCACTTTGGGAGGAGAAATGGAATGATGAGATTCCTGCTGGCTCAGGCAGGCCTCTGGAACATGCCAGGTTGAATGTTGAACGGACTGATAAGCCTGAAAAGCCAAGGTCAAAGCCATGGTCAAAGCCAAGCTCAACATGCATTGGTCTGTCAGCACTCCCAAGCGCTTGGGAGTGGTCTCGAGCGCTTAGGAGTCGCACTCTCGAGCGCTCTAGAGTGGTCTCAAGCGCTTGGGAGTGGCTACCTAACTTCAGCGGGCTGCCACGGACACTCCCGAACTCAGTTTTGGGTGTTTTTCGAAGCGTTGGAAAGCTCGTTAAGTCCTCTTTCAAACCCAATTAGTTTCATTCAAAGTTAATTTATATGCTGAAATGTGTGCCAATTTTACCCTCAGGGTGTCAGGAAAAAGAGGATTTTGGTTTTGAAGAAGTCCAAGAAGCATCGCTCAAGCTTTAGCCAAGTCCTATTTTGATTCAATTTCATCATCGGGGAGCCTCGTGGGCACAAATTAAGGATAATTAATAGGTCTAAATTGGGGTGTCTACAGTATTCGTACCTAATAACAGAACCCTTCGAGAAGCTGTACTTTGAGAAGCTCACCACTCGAACTTTGCGGTACACCCTGGCGGTACAAAGATGTACCATGACCTGTGAAGAACATACTGGTGGGAGGGAATGAAGAAAGATGTAGCACAATTCATATCTACCTGCCTAGTGTGTCAACAAGTCAAGGCGGAACATCAGAAACCTAGAGGAGACCTTCAACCTCTACCAATCGCTACTTGGAAGTGGGAGCACATCTCGATGGATTTCGTGACTGGCTTGCCAAGATCAGCCAAGTCCAATACCGCTATTTGGGTGATCGTGGACCGACTCACCAAATCTACGCATTTCTTGCCTGTCAAGATGACGGAGAACGTGGAGCACCTGAGCCTGTTGTACATTAGAGAGATCGTACGACTACACGGAGTACCTATCTCGATAGTGTCTGACAGAGACCACGTTTTGTCTCGCATTTCTGGAAGGGATTGCAGAAGGCATTGGGAACGGATGTGAGACTTAGTACCGCCTTCCACCCCTAGACAGACGGACAAACGGAGAGAACAATCCAGACATTAGAAGACATGCTAAGGGCCTGTGCCTTAGACTTTTCTGGAAACTGGGAGCAACACCTACCTTTGGTGGAGTTTACCTATAACAACAGTTATCAGGCGAGTATCGAAATGGCACCATACGAAGCTTTATACGGACGACCCTGTCAATCTCGTCTATTGGACTGACGCTGGAGAAACGAGATTGATTGGACCTGACTTAGTACGAGATACTACGGAGAAGGTTAAGGTTATTAGGCAACGAATCCAAACCGCTCAAAGCCGACAGAAGAGTTACGCAGACAAAAGGAACCGACCTTTAAGCTTTGAAGTAGGAGACCACGTTTTCCTAAAGATCCGACCGAAGAAAGGAGTCATTAGATTTGGGAAGAAAGGAAAACTGTCCCCGCGTTACATCGGACCTTTCAACATCGTGGAGAAGATCAGGAAAGTTGCATATCGCCTAGCCCTGCCGTCGCAGTTAGACAGAGTACATAACGTGTTTCACGTTTTGATGCTTCGCAAATACCTCGCGTTGCCGACGCACGTACTCAACTGGGAGGACATCATCATCGAAGAAGATGCGACGTATGAAGAAGAATCGATCGAGATTCAAGACTGGAGTGAGAAGATCATTCGGAATAAGACGATTAAGTTAGTACGGGTTTTGTGGAAACACCGCGGAGCTGGAGAAACCACTTGGGACAGAGAAGAAACCATGAGAGCCAACTACCCTCACCTGTTCGAATCCGAGCGTACGGCGAATTTCGAGGACGAAATTGTTTAAGGGGGATAGGTTGTAACAACTCTGATTTTTACTAAATAAAAATTTCGTTGTTAATATTTGAAAATCGTAATTAAGATTTAATCGTCGTTTAATCGCCAATTTTTCCGTCGTTCTAAAGTTAAGTCTTAAGATTTCACATCTCGGCTAAAAATCCTACCTAGTAATCTTAGCTAGCTTTTTTCCAACTAGTTAGCCTAATGATCGTTTACCCTAATCGCCATTTGTTTTTTAAACCTTGCGAATCTTATGAACCTTTGATACTTGAACCTTTTGAACCCCTTGAGCTTGCAAACCCTAGATGAACCTTTTGAGCCTTTAAGCTATTAACCGTTGGACGATAACTGCTAGGGAAACCATTACCCATTGGATAATAGTTAGTCTTGACAATCAAGTACTAGTATTGATTAAATTAGTAGATTTTTCGATGTGTTAAATCCATTAAAATAGAATTAGTACATTAGGTTATTATTATAGGACTTAGTACTTTGAAAGTATAACTAAGTTTATTAAATATTGGATTTTGACATAACTAGTAGGATTTCAAAGTACATGGTTTTTTATATATATATATATATATATATATATATATATATATATATATATATATATATATATATATATATATATATATATATATATATCATATTGGAAAGTACACATGTGTGTATTTTATTTGAAAAATCAAGTTTACTTGTAAAACCCTAGATTTCAAAGTACCCATAGTACTCATATATATATTAGTATATACATATACTTTCAAGTAGAGTACAAGGGAGAGAGAGAGAGAGGGGGGAGAGAGAGAGAGAATGCCGAGAGAGAGAGAGAGAGAGAAGGAGAAAGAGTGAGGGAGAGATGTACCTTGCTTGATTTTTCTCATGCTTTCAATCTTCCATTGTACCTTTGGAAACATACAAATCCATTGGGATTTCATCCTTACAAGCCAAATCTTGTACAACTTGTACAATTTCCATTTCTATACTTGATCAAATCCTCCCTTCCTTGCTCAATCTTCCATAATCCAATCAAAAGGACTACATCATAGCCATGCAAGCCTAGTTTTAGGGTTTTTCTTCCAAGCAAACCAGATTTGAAGTAATAAAAAAATGAGATATATATATAGAGAGAGAGAGAGAGGGGAATTCGGCTATAGAGAGAGGGAGTGCCTTGCCTATAAATACCAAGCTCCATTGTGCTTTGAACTCACACCTCTTCATTCTCCAACTTCTCTCTAGAAAGCTTAAGTGTTCTTGTTGTTCTTGCTTAGTTTCTTGCTTGTTCTTGAAGTTCTTCCTCAGTTTTTCAAGAAACACTTCCATCGCCGCCACTAAACCACCACTCAACCACCACCTCGATCCAAAAGTAGTAGTAGTTGTAGTTAAGATCTACTTTCGAGAGAAACCATTCTCTTTCGAAGCTACCGGGAGCCACTGTTAGCCGTTATTCCGCTCGACCGCCGACTTTCTTTCCGACGTACCTTCCGTAGTCGACCTACCGCCGAGAAGAACAGTAGAGTTCTTCGAACCTACTTCCTCTAAGTATAGAAAACTATATGTTTTGTAGATATCCCTATCTACTTATCCTAAGTATATTGTATTGTATGAGCATGACGATAGAAAGGTATATGTTTAGTATGGATTGTTTTACGTAGTTTACTTTGATCTTATGAATACGTGAAAGCATGATCTTGAGAAAGAATGATTGCATGACTTTATAGAATCTTTCTAACTTGAATAACTCGTCAATAAACATATGTTATTTTGACTTTCCAAAAAGGAAGGATGTACGCTTTTGTTTTAAAGATAAAGTGTTGTTTTAAAAGGAAGTATTAGTATTTTGACCTTTTCGTGGTTTGTAAACTTGATCGCATGTTGCTTGCCTTACTTGTGGTTATGAACGACCATGATTAAATAGAGTTGGATGATCTTGCTAGCTTAGTTTCAAGATTACTATGAATGAGTCGTACTTGTTTACGAAGTCCCGCCGCAGAGTCTATGCATGATACGAGACACATGAAATTGGAAAGTAGAAACATGACACGTAAGATGTGGTTGACATGGATAAAAATATTTTTGAAACTACATAATGGCCGGACTTGGTAGCCTTATGTTGGTGTGCGTTGCCAATGGAGCCAGACTTGGTAGCTTCTTTTGGAGGTGTGTATGTGACACAATATGCCGGACTTGGTAGCCATTGTGGCCAATAAACCGGACTTGGTAGCTTATTGGTTGTGTGCGTTCACAATGTGCCGGACTTGGTAGCCATTGTGGCCAATGAGCCGGACTTGGTAGCTCATTGGTGTGTGTGTATGTTTTTGAGAAATGATGTTGAAAGATGAGACATAAAACGATGAGACATAAAACGATGAGTCGCGTAGGAGAAACACGGAAAACATGACACCAACGATAGATAGCGAATGCGGATGTGTGATTGTGGTTATTATTATCAATTATTGCGTGTGTTGTTTATGACCCTTTACGATATATGCATGACTTGCTATGCGTAAGTTAAGGGTTAGTGGGTTTTGGGTTACTCTATTGAGCTTTCAAGCTCACAGTGTTGCTTTATGTGACCCTGACATATTATACCGGTGGCGACGTTGGTATAATGTGTCAGACCTGTTAGATGAGCAAGGAGAGTTGTATACCCTGGAGGCCTTTGGAGCTGAGGAGCTTGCTAGGATGGAAGAAGAAAATGAGCTGTAGATGACCTTAGATGTCTTACCCTTTTGGTGTAATATAAGTACTGTCTGAGGAGTTGTTGTAATAAAGCGCTAGACTCTCCCTGTTTATCTAATAAAATGTTTAACTTAATGAACCCGATTTTGGGGGCGTTACAGTGGATCTATGTGATTTCGGGGTGATTAGGTGAAGTGTGAGAGAGTGAGAGAGGAGAGAGGAGAGAGGAGAGAGGGCCAAATGGAGAGAGAGAAGAGAGGAGTGTGTGTCCCATGAGTTAGACCCTTAAATATTTTTCCTCGATTTCCAATATCAAATAAACCCTTAAATATTTTCAGAAATTACGGGTCTATACATCTTGATCTCCTTAAAGAAATTTCGTCCTCAAAATTTGCTAGATCAAATTCATCCAAACATGCAACATATCAACATACCCCAACCGTAAAGCTATCCATCATACAACAATTCGATAAATATGAAATTTATGTCAAAGATTCATATTAATCAAACCACAACAAACAATTGAACAACTTTCTAACTTCATCCTCCCCATGTAAACTCGTGCTAACGGCATCAGCTTACCTCTCAACACTTGACTACGCAAATTTAGGATACATATCGAATTCTCACCAAGGGACACGTCGACTTCTAACTCAAGTTCGGACCTTTCTAACTCATGCAATGGATTCGGCTTGTACCTCCTTAATATCCGTATGTATAACGCATCACAAATTCTCAAAATTTTCGACGGCACTTCCATACGGTGCTTAATTTCTAAACTTCATTTTTTTTATTACGAAACTTCTATGTACGATTATCTATCTATACATAATGATCTTGTCTCTAAATGTAGCCCAATAGTCCAATTGACTTCTCGAGACTTCCATCTAGAAGGTGTGGTGATCAAGTGCCTCTTCTAACTGGATTTCAACGGTTGTCACCTGGGTATCCGAAAGACGCACACGATATTCGACACCCAACCTATCTTTCCAGTGGTGAACGCTTTCCTTTTTCGCCAAGAACGAGACAAACTCCAATGTGGTGACACTTTATGATACACACGATTTTCCCCCATCGAATTACTTTGGATAACGATTGCAGTAGGTGTAATCCTTTGGTTGGCCTCGCCCGGTTAACAATCTTCGACAAATTTACCTCGCTATGTTCGGTCATTCTCTCTTGAGTTTACAAAGGTCGTTGGCGAATATGTCTCATCACACTCCTCAATATTAAATCTAGCAGATCCTGAATATGAGCCAATTCCTCTAAAGGTCGCACCAAATTCTCGCTCCAAGTTAGGTCATTCTAGGTTGAAAGAAGGATTCGATTATTATCTCCAATGAAACAAGCAAGTTCCAAAACTCAAACAACACCAATCAAGAACTCAAAGGACGGAAGTGAGATGACCGGAATTTAAAGGACATAAGAAATCCTTAAAATGATTTGGCAATGGCTAGGCAACAAACTCAGTGTACCATCTCATGGTGATCCGAGAAATCTTGAAATGATCGATCATAACTTTCTTATTGCTCCATGAATCAAAACAGTTAGCGGATAACACTTTGGCAAATAAAAGATTTCGACACTGAGGATTAACACAAAGTAAAAGGAAGGATTCCTTGTCAACTGATTGATCGAAAATCAAATTTTTGTCAAATTCTAAAAATGAGTCAAACTTCCAACAGGTTGAGGTTGAGCGTTATAGAACAAATCATCATGTGCCTCCGTAATTGAGGAATCACAACAGAATCGAGTGACACTAAGAGCGACTATAACAAGCGAATTCGAATTGAACGGCACCAACAAATGGGTATCAATGAATATGTCGCCACAAGATTTGGGTCCAATTACAACATAAGAATTTGAGTAGGGTATCAATTTTCAACAAATAGGCAAGTAACTACAATATTGATATCCAAATCAACCGGCTAGGTCTAGGCAAGCATACGAATACAAAACAAAAACAAGTTCAAATCATGTGACTTCATAGCTAAGAAGTTAGAATAAATGGTGGCACCAAGGCATGCAACAATAGTAACAGGTCTGAATTTAATGGTACCTAAGAAGTTGTATATCATAAAGTATGTGATCACAGATTGAGTTTTATAGGTCAAAGTTGTAACAGAAGGATCTACATAGGATAACAGTTACAAGCAAACGACGAAACTGGTAGTCACAACAGGAGGATCTAAATTGACCAACAGAAACTTTATCTTCAAGTAAGGTAGTGTTACCAATAAGACTTCGAATGGAAAAACGATGAGTATTCGTCATCATCAATAGCAATTGAGTCATAGGATACTTTGCCAAAAGAATTTGATTGTTCCCAAGAAATGCTAAGAATGATTTTGTGATAGTTAATTCAAATATCAATAACTACAACAAGTCAACTGTACGACAGACTTACGGAAAATAGATTTCAATACAATTCCAACTAGATTTCAGCTAGGCCAACAAAAGAAGATAAACAAAGAAGCAATTCCTACGAATTCACATTCAGAACATCACCTATTGTCATGGATACAACCAATCCCTTTCCAAATCACATCAATCCTCGATATTCATAAACTCTAGAGGCCCAAGATGACATATGAATACGAGATAATTAAAGAATAAGTCGAATACCAAAGGAAAGAAGATAGCTCAAATGTTAACGTTTTCTGAGAACTAAAGAGCAGGAGGAGGTGGTAGCTTAGCGACGGAACTGCATCTGTTGCTGATTAGGTATACGTTTATGCTGTTGCAATGAACTCGACTCTCCATGCACTCTGGATCCCCAAGGACAGTTTCTCGCAAAGTGGCCAGGCTTGTGGCAAACAAAACAAAGCTTTTCAAGCTGTGAGACTCCCTGATTTCCAAACAAATTAGGCGGTCCAAGATTTATCTGGTTTCGCGAAGGATGATTCGGTTCCCTTCGCCTTTTCCGCTCTTGGCTTTGAAAATTTCATGGTGACGCACTCACTCTAACGGTCGGTTGCCTTTGTGTATTAGGGGTTTGCGGCTGGCTAATATTCTGTGCACAGTTTCTCCCGAAATGGTCAAGCTTCCCATAAGAAAAGCAAGATCTTTGACACCACAAACAATGAGCACGAATATGACAAGGCTGACCACTACGGGGACACACAATTTGACATTTGAGGAAAACTCCTGGAGTCCCGATTTGAGAAGGTAGCTTAAGGCCCTACTGGCCCTGAATAGAGTGACTTGGCCCCTCAGTTTCTTTCCTCCTGAACTCTGAACACTCCCTAAAGATGAGCTCGCGCTAACGACTCGATATCTAGTGTCCCCCACGTTGACATCCCTCTGCGCACCCTCCAGAATCTCAACACCTATCGGACACTCGACAATCTCAGGAAACATTTCCTCATCTCTAGTACGTTGATTCACCTCATTCTCCCTGTGATCATGATCCCTGGTTTCACCCCACCTAACTTCACGTCTCGAAGACATCTTACTATAAGGACATAAGAAAGAAAGTTATCAGCATTAATCGTATCACTACATGATGCAAGTTTTCGACTTTCCCAGCATGGGTTAACAACTCTACTCCATTCTACCGTAACTCTAATGCAACGACACATCAATGTACTAACCCTTTCATGCAAGCACACATGTGTTTTGAAAACGAATGCAACGATTTTTTTTAACCCATGAGACTCAAAGTCTCCCCACGGTCTCAAGGTGTTCTAAACCTAATGCTTTGATACCAATTTATCACGCCCTCGATTTTCAACATAAATAAATAATCCATTTTTAATAAAAGTCTCTTGCATATCATAGATAATACCCAAAAGAGAGTTCCCAAATGATCAATTACAAACCAAGTCCTCGAGTTTAGAGATTTACAACATTAGCACTACGACCCAAATTCCAAATTTCCATAGCTAGTCAAAGATGGTAAATTTTGGGCCTACATGATATCCAAAGTAAAAAGAGTTCAAATGAAATTACGATTACATCTTTTAAAAAAAAATAATAATACAAAAGATGATAGAACCACTTTTCAAAGACATCTTTTGAAAGATATGAAGTCAAGCATGCACACCATGCACTCCGCGTCAACTTCCTTGCTTCTTACCTGAAAATGATAGGGTGAGCTACACTAGCCCAATAGAGAATTCTATACACAAGCTATAAGTAAATGTGATGAAATATGCAATAAGAGTGAATGAGTTCCAATGAGACGAACAAGAGATATAAAGGAGCACCAGGATGAACCGACACCAGGATGAACCGACAGACAATGACTACGAGATCCTATATGCCTTATAGTTATCCCTAACTATTCATAAATCAAGCTCGAAGTAGCATTCAACACGCACATCCATCCAAATAACCTACGACAATTTCTCATACCGTTTTAAGATATCTCAACGAACACCAGAACTTACTTCCTCATTTATTTCCATTCATCATTAAGCCCCTTTTCATAAAAATGTTCCTTTTTTGTTGCCAAAAATTCTTTCAAGAAAACTCTCGACCTTTACGGGTCAAGCTCCGTTGATTCTAGCTTGAATTGCCGGAGTCCGTTGATTCTACGCACGAATACCGAAAATCATTGATTCTCTCAAGAATAGCCGGAGGATTTTTCAAAAAAATCCTTTTTTCAAAATCAAATTCCTTTCCTTTTCAAAAACTTCGATAGAATCAATCGATCATCTCTTTCTTTAGCGACCACCATTTCAAGCAACAACAATTCAAGTAACAACATATACTTATAACGTCAACTACAACATTCTTCATGTTATGAGAAGTTCAACTGCCTTGCCACACCTTGCGTACATTGAACTCTCTTTTACCCGGGTTTCTGCATTACCACACCTTGCATTGTGGGCCCTCTAGAGTCTCCGCATTACCACACCTTGCGTTGCAGAACCCTCAATTCAAAATTCACAACTCATGCAAACACAAATACACTATCAATCCGTATATAAGCAGACATCATTTTCCAAGTTCGCATTCGTTCATACATCATTACAACTCTTAAACATGTCCGGTTGTACATTAATAAATACATTAAATTCACGTTATTCCTCTAAATCTATTACGACGCCCTACGTCACGTACCGAACCCACAACGACTCCCGGATACACCACCCGTTAGGTTCTAAACGAGAATCTTATAGAACGAGTGCGAAAGGAACCTAGGAAGGTCAACAAGTTGAAGCACGAGGATACGAGTCGTACTCCCATCCCTCGGATCACTATATAAACTCATGTCTATCCATAACACTAACCACATTATCCTTTATAGCCCATGGTACTCCAATCAATCTTATGGTACATTTCCTACCCAAACGGCACTAATATTATACTCTAATGAGTGTCAAGAGACAAGATTAAACAACCAGTTTTTAGCACACAAGCAATCATGTCCGAGAGTGACCTAAACATGTTCTATTTATATAGGGAATCATAACGTGGAACAAGAACAACATTAGGAATAGCCACAGACATCGGATGACTAACACACCTCTACTCAAATGGTTATAAATTCTGTGTACTAAGATTCTTAAGGTGATTATAGTGGAAAACGAAAGCTGACTTCAAGACCTTCGAATCGATATAAAGTTTGCATGAAACGGACATCGGACGAAGAAGTTATGGCCGTTCGAAGTTGGGCTGAAACTCAGAAGTCGGATTGAATTTCTGGAGAGGGGAGGGATCGATCCGTCCTCCAATGGGGATCGATCTCCAAGGGCAAAAATCCAGGTTTCGTCCAGATTTGAATGAGGGATCGATCCCTCATGCTTGGGGATCGATCCCCAGGCAATTTTGGGCGATTTTCTACAGATTTCGGTAGCTTTTCAAAGATACAATGTTTAACAATCCAAACTCAATTAAAGCATGGAATCAACTCATAAACATATAGAATGAGTACGAAATCCCCACCTCAAGGTTAGAAGCTTCAAACACGAGATCAACGAACGAACCCTTGCTTCCAAAGCACCGAAATCCTCCAAGAACGAAGCCAAGCTCAAACCCACGCAATCCAAGGCTCGAGACTACGATTGAGAGGAGGAATGGAGGTGGACCTATGTGATTTTGGGGTGATTAGGTGAAATTTGGTGTGAGAGAGTGAGAGAGAAAGGAGAGAGGCCAAATGGAGAGAGAAAAGAGAGGAGTGTGTGTCCCGTGAGTTAGAGAGAAAGAGAGATATATGGGATTTTGATTCCCTACACACTCACCCATCCATATATACTCAAACACCCACCAAATTACATTAGCACTCCCTCCAATTACGATTCTAGTACACATACCCCAAATTAAATCAACTCCACAAATCTCACATTAATCCCAACTTCACATTAACTTATAACATTTCATATTTTTCCTCGATTTCAAATATTAAATAAACCCTTAAATATTTTCAAAAATTATGGGTCTCTACAAAGTTCAAGTTTTTTTAAGTTCTCGAAGTTCTTGAGAGCTACCACCAAACCACCTCCAAAACCACCCCCTAGATCTTCAAAGTAGCCTAGTTTAGTTAGCAAGGTTGTTTCTATGAAGAGAAAATCCATTCCTCTTCCTTTCGAAGCAATTCGAAGCCGTTACGCCGCTGATTTGCAAAACCGACGATCGATTCTCAAAACTGGCCTACCGCTAAGAAGAACGATAGAATAATCTTATCCCTACCCTAAGTATAAATAGAAATGTGTATTGTTTGTGATACATGTAGAATATTTCTAACCACTTTCTCTAAGGTATAAATCGAAGTTTGTATATTGTTGTATTACTTGAAAAGCATGAAGTAAGTTAGCTAGTATACTTATTTTGTGAAAGGATATATGAGCATGTTGAATAAATGACTTTACCTCAATAAACATATGTTGTTTTGAACTTTCCACAAGGAAGAAAGAACGGTTTTGAATGATAAGTATTTATCACTTGACTGTAAGTATTCGTATTTTGATCTTAAAGAAGTTTATGAGCATGTTTACGTGTTACTTGAATTACTTGTTTAATGTGTGAATAAGCACAAGTGGTATCCACTCCATAGGCGTCCGTACATGTGGCGTTATGCTTTAAGTTGTGATTTAGCATGATTAAGAAATATGGAGTTGAATGATCTTGCTAGTTTAGTTTCAAGATTACCCTGAATGATTTATGATTACTTGCATGACAAGTCCTATCGCGGAGTCTATGCATGAAAACGAGACACGGAAATCGAGAAAGTTAGAAACATGACATCTAGGGTGTGGTTAATGAAAAGATGTGTTTTACGTAGGAGAAATGTTTTTTGGAGACCACAACGTGGCCGGACTTGCCCGTTGTGCGGTGTTGTGTGTGTGTGCCAATGGGAACCCGGTGCGGCGGAACCATTGTGAGGATCCTCGGGAGACCAGAACAGCGGAACCGAGGTTGGGTGTGTGGCTTGGTTATCCGCGGAGAGGAGCCAATGAAAAGTTATGTGTGCCAATGGGAACCTGGTGCGGCGAAACCATTGTGAGGATACTTGGGAGACCGGAACAGCGGAACCGAGGTTGGGTGTGTAAAAAAAATGATTTTCGGAAATGACGATTTGGTATATTAGAAGTGGAAATTGGTGACGCGGTCTACGACAAGACGTGTAGGAGAAACTCATAAATCATGGACACTAATGTTGGTTTGAATAGTGAATGTGGATGTATCATTGTTAACTGTTTTGTTAAGGATGCATGTTCTATTTGGAAATCACTAACTATATGATCTTTTGTTTATAAGTTAAGGGTTAGTGGGTTTGGTTTATTCTATTGAGCTTTATAGCTCACGGTGTTGCCTTTGGTGACCCTGACATATTATGCTGATGGCGACGTTGGTATAATGTGTCAGACCTTATAAGATGAACTGGGTGAGCTGTACACCTTGGAGGCTTTTGTAGCCGTGGAGCTGGCTAGGATGGAGGAGCAGTCGGAGCTGTAGTTAGGAACCTTAATTTCCTCCCTTATGTAAATATTGAACTCTGTGGGAGTTGTGATGTAATAATGAGCTAGATTTTACTTAGTTTTATCAATACAATGTTTATTTAATGTACCCAAAATTAGGGGCGTTACATAATGGTGCCTTCTCTTTTGGATGCCTATAGGCTCGAGAGGCTGACGTACGAAGAGACTTTGGTCTTGAGGGACCCATAGCAGCACCTTTTCTTGCGTCGAGACGTGGTAAACTTTAAATACTTGCATTTCAAACTCCAATGCACCATGCTTTCATTTCCTTGTTCTGAATATTATGCCTGCTTTGAATATTATGCTTGTATTCTAAATTCTATCAATTTATTGCAACAGGCGATTAAAATCTCATGTTACGGTGGGGCAGCTAATGTGCCAAAATTTTGAGAGAGACTCCTTGAGGCAATAAGGGAGATGGTGAGGGAGGCAGGGTTCGGAGAGTTCGTTAGGGTACTGACGAGGGTGAGCAATGAACGCCAGGTGGTGAGGGCACTCGCCAAGAGGTGGTGAGACACGACAAATTCATTCCACTTCTCTTTTGGTGAGATGATGGTGACACCATTGGACTTCTCAGCTGGTCTAATGGTTGGAGGTGACCCTATTCCTTACAAAGCCACGATGGGGAGGAGCGCAGAGTTCTAGAAGCTGATGCTGGGGCACGTACTGAGGGCGGAGAAGGAGGATACCCAATATGCCCAGCTTTTAGAGTTTTGGAAGGAGCCTCCGATGGACAGGGTCCAGAAGGAGCAGATGGCGAGGTGCTTCCTTCTGTACATGCTCGGTGCATCCTTGTTTCCTAACAGGCGCAATCAGGTACACATTTCCTTCTTGCCAGCACTAAGGAACATTGGGGATATCACCCACTTTGATTGGGGTGGTGCGGCTTTGGGGGCGTGCTATGCCTTCATGAGGTCTCTCTCCCGGGGAGCAGGGAAGAGCCTCGGCGGCTACTGGAGGGTCTGGGAAGTATACCTCAAAGCTTCTCTTGCGTCTAGTTAGCTTTCCACTCATTTATTGCTTATCTTGTGCTAACCCTTGATGTTTTGATTCGTAGCTTTGGACGTATGAGGTACTTGGCATGTACCCTCCTGAGACCTCGTGCCTTGATGACATGATACTTCCTCGATGTAGACACCTCCCAAACGGGGCATCGCCATACAGTTTGACATCATTTGTTTGCTCGTTTGGTTTCTTGCTTCTAAACCAATATCATGGACATTCCCATGGCTAGGAACATCGCCACATGATAGCGGTTATCATCAAAACAGAGTCGCCACCTAGTTTATTAAAACTAGAAAAATAGATAGAGATTCTGGATACGGAAGCCAAAGGTACAGTAAGGGGAAGGTGTTAGGCACCCCTCTCTGCCTAGCCGTGAGGCGAGCCCATAATCGTTCAACACAAGACATATAGATACTTTATTTAATTCTAAACAAGTAGTCTGTCTTTATGCCTTTAAACAGTAAATAAGGTGAGCCAAGACGATAATTGAAACATGCATCAGAAAGCATAAAACAAACAAAGCTGTCCCAGGGGATGGATCCCGCGGCCGGTGAATGGATGTCACGGCCGAGGGATCCTCCTGGATCGATGTACCGGCCGAGGGATCGAAGCCCCAGTCGATGTTCTTCCTCACACCAGACAGAAAAGTTAGCAGATGATTAAAAGCTACGATTAAACATAAAAACGATAAATAAACCAAACCAGAGGCCCCTGGGCCTCACCACCTTGATCCCTCAGTAGCTTGATTGCTTCGGATTTGATCGGGATTGAATGATTGCTTCTTTGAGAAACCCTAGGGTTAGGGTTTAAGACTTCGGGGTTTGATCGTCGGATTGATGGCTGACTTCGGGAGGTTAGGGCTTTTGTAGAGGGGTTTTGAGAGAGTAAATCTACAGAGTATCATGGCTAAAGAGGGTGTAGATCTGATGAATTTCGTGTGTCTTATTTCGGAGTCCAAAGGCCCCTTTATATAGGCAATTGGTGACTCACTCGGTCCAATCAAAATGCACGATTGCAATTGCAATTGCAATGCAATACAAACTCTTCGTTGTGATCTCTAAACGTGGCTCGAACGCATTGGCGAGGTAGTGTAGTTGGATCAAACAATCGACAGAACGTTCCAGAGTCTGGAAAAAGGATGATCTGGCGGCCGAGCCATCGATTTGGTGGCCGAGGTATGGATTGAGCGGCCGAGGTATTGATATGGCGGCCGTGGGATGGATCTCTCAGGGAGATTTTTAAGCAACAGGTTGCTCAGGTGAGGAAAAGATGCTAAGGCCGTGAGATCAATGTTACGGCCGGCAGATGGATTCTCCTAGGATTCTGTATTTCTGTCTGAAAGGCTATATGGCTCTGGATTGGGTCCTCTAAGTGGCTCAAAGCTCTTACCGAAAGTTCTAAGGTTCTCAAGAAGGCAATTAGCAATCATCGTATTCATTTCATCATCGGGATGGTCCCCAAAGTGGGACCTGAAATAATCGTTAGGCCAAATTGGGGTGTTTACACTCGAGCCCTTCGTTGGTCAAAGGAGTATTGAGGAGTGAATAAGGGAAAAGGCAATCTGAATGTCTACCGCCTCTTCCTGGACAAGCTGCGTCCTAATCAGGTATTAACACACCTTTACGCGTTTGATTCATAGACTTCCTGTGCATTTTGATTAGAATAATATGCAATGCTGACATTGCTCATTCTTAATTGCAAGTCCGCTGGCACCTTTACGACCACTTCGAGATTCCCTACATCGTGAGGAGCAAGGAGATGACCAGGGGAAAAGTGCTTCTTGAGTCCCCTTACGGCTGGCAGTGATACCTAGGTGACCTGGTATCACGTCAGTCACTAAGGTTGGACACCTTCCGAGTCCCTGGGCCACTCCCTCCTCTTGTGCAGAGGATGAGTCAGTACACTCGGGGGGAGATCGAGCAGTTCACACGGCCAAACCTTGAGCTGGAGCCATTCTTTCAGGCAGGCGCTGACTACGCGGAGTACCAGGCTCTGTACTTGATGCAGAGTTTTGGGATACGCGCTGCTTCAGAGGCGACACAGCAGGCGCGGGGCGGTGGAGGTGGTAGAGGTGGGAGAGGAAGAAGAAGAAGAGATGGAGGAAAAGGAGGTGAAGGCCGCGGTGATGGTGCGGGCCCGAGCGGGGCCAGTTTGCCTACAATTTCCTGGACGGTGGACGTGGTGACTGCCCAGGGATCCCCTGGCCTTGTGGAGGTTCCACGTCCTACTGACGAGCTTTCGGAATTCCTTGCTTAGGTATGACATGCCTTTATTTCCTTTGCGTGTTTGTTATCGTCACTGCATGTTCTAAGTAACCTTTTCAGTGCGCAGGCGACTCCAGAGTATGTTAAGGAGATGGTGGCGGCCCTGATAGGCCTAGAGCAGCTCATGCGGCAATGCCATGGGCCATCCCCCAGCAGTACTTCCTTGCGTAGGAGGGACAATGATAAATATCTGAATCCTAACTGCTTACCTTGTTTCCATTATCCTTATTCAATGATGCAATTGCCATATGAATGTTATGCTGTTGCAGGCTAGAGGAGGGGCTTCACAGGGGTTATGCCGGAAGACTGCTCGCATGCCGGCGCGAGAGGTTTCTTCTGCTGGCCCTGTGGAAGAGCCTCCATCGAAAAGATAGCGGCGTTCTACTGGCACCGAGGAGGAGCCTATTCCCATTTCTGACGAGACCGACTAGCATACGAACATTGACCTGGAGGAGACTTCTGGGAGTATCGTGCCCAGGGTCACTCGCACTCAGGCGGTTGCTAGCTCCGAGGCGGAGGAGGAGGGCGAGGAGGAGGGCAAGGACTGAGATAAGGATGAGGACTGAGTTTCCTCTTTTTGCTTTTTGCCTTTTGATGGAGCCTACATGCTTCCTTTTGTAGGGTGCCTGTTCACCCTTGGTAGATAGGATTTTGAGAATCGGGCTTGCACGCCTCATTTTGTTTTGTATTTCGACTCATGGATGCCTCTGGGTTCATATATATGCATAGAAAAACTGTTCTTTCGATGTCTATGTCATTCAATTTCTTTTATTGCTATTGTACAAAGAAAATTGAGTAACTTAGACGCTTACCGGAATGTACAACTAGCCATTGAACATAAAATTGAGTACAATAAGTGGTTTACAATGGGAAATATATTGACAAAGGAATAGAAATCAAAGGAGAAATTGAATATGCTTTAAAAATTGTCATTATATCTGAGAATTTACACAAACGCCCTTACTACCGACTCGAACATGACTATATACAATAATGACAACCACCGAGACTTAAGGCACAACTCAAAAGCTCAATCTTATGTTTGGAATATGCTTGAAAACTATGAAAATGTTGACTTTGAAAGGTGACAACTTCAAATTTTGACCCGGGACTCGAACCAGAACTCGGACTAAGTCACTTTTGACTAATATGACCTGTGTGACTCAAAGGAATGACTTGAAATGGCTTGAAACATGATTTGATACCTCAACGCGGCTTAAAAACGGGATTTTATTGACTTTTTGTACGATGACTTTGAATTTTGAGAGTTGACCCCAAGCGAAACATCCATGAAGTCCCAAATACTCGTTGGAGTGTGTTCTGGTAGTTGGTGATGCCCTAAGATGCCTCAAATTCATTTCATACCTCTGTTGTCAAAAACTACAGAAATGTAGGCAAAATATGCCACGCGTAGCTACAAAATGCCGTGCGTTATGTCACAAGGTTCCGCGAGAATCAATGCTACACCGTGGTGATTTCCCAAATTCAATATGCCGCATGCCGCTCCATTATGCCGCGCGTTCTTATTTTCTTGACAGTTTGCAGTTTGCTACTTCCCAAGACAGATTGCACGATGGCTGAAGTTTGACCCCTGCAATGGCATTCTTGAGCCAATGCATGTCTGCATTGTGCTTCTAGGGTATGACCAAGCCTTTCCCTATGCAAGACTCATGGAAAATTTGCACTTTTGAAAGCCCAAGGCTCTTTGAAAGTTGAAGTTGTCTCCTCTATCCTTCCTATAAATTTAGGCTTTCAACTTTAAATTCTTCTCACCCCACTCAATTCTCATCATTCTAAAGCTCTTCCTTCCTTCCAATGGCTCTTTCTCTTACCGGTTCACTTCGCCCATGGTTAGTTTCAATGGAGGGTGTCGATTGGCTCAACTTCCGGGTGCATGGTCTCTACTCCATGAGATACCTCCGCAACATCCGTCTGCGCCCTGAGCTTTTGAGGACAGCCACAGATTTTTAGGATACCAAGGTCCAGGTGTTCCGTTTTGACGAGCAAGAGCTTTGTCCTATCGTGGAGGAGTTTCGTGCATACCTCAGCGGCTTCGGCTCGGGAGATGTCATCATCCCTCCCATGCGTGAGAGCATCTACAAAGTCTTGGCCGTGGTCCTTAGGTTGAGCAGCGGCGCTACCCACTATTTAATTAGCGATGGTCATCTCAACACAATGCGACATATTGAGATGTTCTCTCCTCCCGATGATCTTGCAGACATGACCTATCAAACCCGGCACACGACCTCCTTTTCCATGCGCCTGCTTGCAGCCTATCTCTTGGTTCCTTCGGTTGGTCATGCTAACTCGACGTTGGTCAGCATTGCTGTTCAGATCAAGGCTCGGAAGGATGTGATCTCAATGGTCTTGGCTGAGACGTTGATGGGTTTTGACAAAGTCCGTTCTGGAGAGACCGAGACTTTCGGGGGTAGTCCTCTCCTTCTATAGGTACGCTTCTCACTCAGCTCTCCTTTTTCGGGTTTTTCTCATGTTCTCATTTTATCTCGATGCTCAACTTGGCTTTCTATGGTTTCTTACTTGTTTTTCTCTCTCTTTGTAGATTTGACTTTGTGATAAGGTGAATGTGTTGACCATCTCTCCTGGAAACTGGGTATATAAGGCCAGGCTGCTGTCTCAGCAGTGCTTTGAGTTTGAGAACAAACTAGTTTCTGAGTGCGCCAGCTTTTTCAAGGGTCTGCGGGCCAAGACTATCTCTTGGCTAGATCTTCCACCTATGACCGTGCACTTCATGGGCCTCCAATGGGGCGTCCTTGCTCGTCTGGAGGCTTTCACCTTGTGCTTTCCTTACTAGATTCAGCATCAGCTTGGTCAGAGACAGGAGGCGCCTGCAGAGGTTCTGGTAGATGTCGTTCTGCCTCTCTTTCGCCACTCCGTCCTCTGCAACTATCAGCGATTTTGGAGGATCTGCGAGGTGACCGATGCGCATCCTTACTGTACACACCTCCTAAACGGGGCATCGCCATACAGATTGATCACGCTTGTTTGATTCTACTTCATAAACCAAGATCGTGGATATCCCCATGGCTAGGAACATCGGCACACGATAACGGTTATCATCAAAATAGAGTCGCCACCTAGTTTATTAAAACTAGGAAAAATAGATAGAGATTTCGGGTACGGGGGCCAAGAGTACAATAAGGGGAAGGTGTTAGGCACCCCTCTTTGCCCAGTCGTGAGACTGGCCCATAATCGTTCGACATACAATATATATTTGCTTTATTTAGTTCTAACATATAATCTGGTTTTTAGCCTTTAACAGTTGATAAGGTGAGCCAGTACGATAAATGAAAGCATGCATCAAAATAAGCAGAAAACAAATATGTCCCAGCAAATAGATCCCTTGGCCGTGAATGATGTCACGACCGAGGTATCCCACTGGATCGATGTATCGGCCGAAGGATTGATTCCCCAGCCGATGTTCTTCTTCACACCAGAATACGAACAGTTAATAGAAACAACTAATTAAAAGCGAGAGATGGAAATTAAATCAAACCATAGGCCCCTGGGCCTTACCACCTTGATCCCTCAGAGATTGATTGCTTGGATTGCGATTGATTGTAGATAATAGTGGTTGATTGTGGTGGTCAACTTCACAAAACCCTAGAACAAAGTGAGTTCTTTGGGGGGTTTCACTCTCAAATGCGGCTACTCAAGGGAGGTTAGGGCTTTTGTAGAGGATTGATAGGAGATGATTTCTGTAGAGTTTAGGGGCGGATCATGGAGTGGAGAGATGTGTATTTCGGAGCTCTAGAGGACCCCTATTTATAGGGTTTTGAAGGATCGATCAAACGGACGAGATTAAACCCAATTGATATGAAAGTTTAGGGCTTTAAGACCTCTATGGTAAGTGTATTCGTAGCCCCGAAGTAATGGTTCGTGGCTGCTAGGGTTTGGGCGAACGGATCGCAAAGCTGTTGAACGTTCCAAAATCTAGAAGACAATGATCTGCTGGCCGCCAAATGGATGTCTCGGCCGCTCAATAGATTTCGCGGCCGTGAAAAGGATTCTTCAGCAAAAGGCCAAACTTCGCGGGCTTGCTTCGGACACTCCCGAACTCGGTTTTGCATGTTCTTTGTACCACTGGAAAGCTTGTTAATTCTACTTTCTAACACAAGTAGTTTGGATCAAATATATTCAGCACATCAAAAGATATGAGGATTTTACTCTTAGTGGGTTAGAAAAAGGATCGTTTTGGTAAAATTCTCGTATCTCCCTCTTTTGAAATTGGTTTAAGGCTTATTATATATTAATAAAGAGGGTTTTGAAAGTACTACAAGATGGTGAAATCCAAGCACAAAAATAAGGAAGTTTAGTTTATGAAAAATGGGCTGAAAGCAGACTCAATTGAAGATTGATGATGCTACCAAGGCTAAAACACGTGTTAACACATTTCTATCCACTCTAAGTGTCGCTTGGCACTCCTATCATCTATTCCAAAGTGTTCCTTAATCCCTTAAGAGTTCCACAAATTTTCTAAGGCTTTCATGATGTCAACCACAACAACCACATATCATATTCATCATCGGGATGGTCCCCAAGGTGGGACTTGAAATGATTGTTAGGCCAAATTGGGGTGTCTACAGATGCCCCTCTTTGACTGAAGTTACACGGATCGCGAGACATGTTTAAGTAAGAGTCAAAGCTGTAAAAGCAACTCAATTTGGTCCAACCACTATTCCAAGGTTTTTTGAAAAAGGTTTTTGTTGTGGTCGGGCTGGGAGGTTGCTTCGAACCGTTGTTCGAAGCAACCAAAAACAAAAGCGCAGAGCTTTCGAGGAGAAATTTGCCATTGGGCCATACCAAGCCTTCGAGCAATGTACCTGAGCGATGCCAAGATTTTGGTGGAGAGTAGTTTGAAAGAGCGCTGAGCTGTTGTGGAAATTCTTGCGGACAGCATCTTCAGTATTTTGGGGTAGATCAATACACAGCGGGTGAGTCTTTTTCTTTCCACAATCATCCTTACTTTGACTGAAGGGAGATCGGTAGAGTAGCTTATCCTTGCGAATGAGTATGATGGAATAGACGTAACTGGGTGGAATCCAACTATCTTCTGGAGACAATCGGATGCCGGTTTTGAGATGGGGGGCACAAGGCAAGTAACTGGAGCACAGAGTGTTTGGACGGGAGAACCGAGGCATGGAACCGTTTGCAATCATGAGGCGAGAGCCTAAGGAACCAGAGCTTGCAGCTTGACGTGATGGAACAGAGGCGTAGAGCCGGTATCAATCATATGGCAAAAGCCTGAGGAGTCGGAGCTTGAAATGATAGAACCGAGGCGTAGAGCCGGTATTAATCATAAGGCAAGAGCCTGAGGAGTCAGAGCTTGGAACTTGAAGTGATAGAAATGAGGCGTAGAGCCGGTTGTAACCTATTTCAAATGCAAACACAGGGTATATTTGATAGCAAAATGCACTCAACTAGTGAATCCTATAAGTGTAGCACTAGGTTTCATTCAAGGGAATGTTCAGGCAAAATAAGTCTAGTGACTCACAAACATCATCATAATGCATCAAGATATACAACGCCATGAGGCGTATAAGACGAGAAACATAATTTTGACATCTGTGCACTCTATTTGGAATTTAGACTGTAACACTCATTATGCTTCTAATCGTTGGACATGTGATTAGCTTATGTCAAGTGACATGCAACAAAGACATCAACCACTACAAGCCACATTATTCAAGACAATGGTGTAAGAGGTATGTGCACATTATTTTGTTAATAGAATGCTTAAAGTAAAATAGGTCATACCACATTAAAGGATGCCAAGGGGCAAAGTATGTCAAGAGACATAGTATACCACAATACCACATCATTTAGGGGCCAAGTGGTGCAACATGTCGAGAGACACAACATATCAGAGATGCAAGGCCATGAGGCATGTAGGTCAAGAGACTCAAGCGTCAAGGGACACAACACCGAGAGGTGTATAGGTCAAGAGACCAAATACATCGAGAGATGCAATGCCAAGAGGCATAGTGGTCGAGAGACCCAATACATCGAGAGATGCAAATGCTAAGAGGGGTAGTGGTTGAGAGACCCAATGTATCAAGAAATAGCGCTTATTATTATTATTATTATTATTATTATTATTATTATTATTATTATTATTATTATTATTATTATTATTATTATTATTATTATTATTTTCTCTTCAGAGCCAAAAGGTGTCATATCAATAGATAATCAAACATGTTTATAATGCAAGCAACATGTAGTAGTGAAGACAAAAATCAAGTATTAGATCAAGAGACCAATGCAAGACCAAATAGCCATAACAAACACAAAGACATGAGAGCGAATCAAATGCGCGGGCCAAGGAGGCCAAGGGAAAGTCTTGATAAGACTAAACAGTGAGGTGCTCATGTAAACAAATCAACTGTGCGGCCCAAAAGGCCAATGCGATTGCCTAAACTATACATCAAGCAACTATGTGATTGGGGTGACATGCAAACAAATGTTTTGGGACATCTCCACTTTCACGTACTCAAGCTAGTGCTTCTCCTACACTATAAGATGACAACAAACTCTATACTAGCCAAATGGTTATGACAAAGAAGACGATGAGACCCAAAAGACTCGAAAGATTGCAACACTTTAGCGACACTGCTAGCACACTGTATGGTCAAGGGACCTTCTAGCTACACTCCTCATGGAATGGGAAACCCATGTTATCTCCATGAAAATTTGCAAATAAGTAATTGTGCTTGTATTGCTGTGTCAAAATGCTTAGGATAAAATCAATTTTGAAAGTTTCACCTCGAGGATTCCAAAACCGTATCATTTTACCTACATGATTCACATTCAAATCACTCAGTCATCAAGAAACGTGAAACTGTTCCATGAACCCATGACCCTAGCGAGTTTACTGCTTCTGGGTGAATTGACTATTTTAAGTTGGATTGATAAGTGACCACTGCGCGCCTCATGGGAGCTTGTGTGCTTCTAAAAAAGGGGATGTAGTTGTGCCCCTTTGCTTCATGCCACTTTTCCTTGTCCATACCTTCCACATTGGTTATGCCCCTAGTATCTAGGACCTTGTTGCTAAGTTGAGTTCTTCAATCCGAGAGGACTTTATTATGGATCATATTGTAGGGTAGGGTGTTGGCTTAAGAAAGGAAGGGATATAACGGCTCAAACCTACTTTCTACTCATGCTTGGGTTCCAAAAGCTAGCAGCCATCTAATTGCTCTATTTTGTATGAGAAGGAGATGTTTCTTCAAAATGCCCCCTTGTTTTTGGATTGGAATGGATGATGTTTTTCTTTCCTTTTTTCAAAACCCCCTTGTGTGAAGGGATGCTTACTTTTCGTTTTGTAGTCATCTCTCATTGCATTTTTATCTACCCCAGCGTGGGGGATGGCTGTCTAGCAGGTTTTATTTGAAAGAAACTATTCAAAGGCTCAATGTGGCTAGCAAGGGATAAGTGTTTGGATAAAGAAATGATGGCCTTTCTTCATTTTGAATCACGCGACAGAGCAACTAGTATCCTAACCAAGAGATTAAAAGGCTTTGATGTTTTACCAAGTGGTTCTTCAAAATTGAGGACAAGTCTTGAGACTCAAAGTGGGTGCATGGAGACATGGCTAAACTTTTTTCATTTTTTATGCTCTAACTTTTGCTTAGACCGCCCTTGAGGGTTTTCAATCTAGCGAGCTCATTTTTTTCCCTTCTATCTTCAACAACATGTCTCTCCTATGAGCGGCTCCATGAGAGCACACAAATGTTTTCAACTCCCCCTTAACTCAACATGAATGACATGGGTCATAACTCATTCTTTGCATTTCGACAACTCAAGTGACTATAACATGAATGACATGTGTTTCAAGCGATGTCATGAGATTACTTTGAAACCCTTGAGGATTGTTTTCAACATTTTAATGTTATCATGAGTATTCCATGGCAGCAAATTAGCACAAGAGAAAACATTTTCAAAAATGTGGCTGACCCTAAGGTGCCTACATATCTCTAAAGAGAATCAGGCCATTCGTAGTTCAGATTTAAGGAGATTCATATTCCGGGAGAGATTCACATTTCATGTTGAATGCAAAGAGTTGATCCAAAACCATGATGAACAAAATGACTTTAATTTCAAGAGAAAATAAACTCAAGACTCAAATTTCTAGAGGAGAATAAACTCGAGACTCAAACCCTAAAAAGACGCAAATAAGGGTTAAAAGAAAGACCCAAAGATTAGCTAATTGAGACTCACAAAAAGAACTGACTCAAAACACATGACATAATTTGGCCGCTGCTTCTCAATCATCCAGCTTGGTTGGATCAACTATCCCTTGATCGATGAGATCTTGGACTCCATTCTTGAGAGCCCCACATTGTTCAATGGAATGACCAGTCACTTGGTGATACTTGCAATACTCCCCATCCTTCTGTGCAAGATTACTAGGAAATTTTGATTGTAATGGTTTCAGATCGCCTGTTGCTTCTAAGATGTGGAATACATCTTCAAACTTCATTCCAAGAGGAACAAATTCCCTCTTACGCTTGTGATGAGATCTCACCATATTAATACCACTATCATTGTTGGCATTTGTGCTTGTCTCTACCTTGTGGCTGACTTCTCCATTGTCGAGTAATCCTTGATTGAGGCCGTCTTCAACTTGCAATCCAGTAGCATAGAGGTACTTAAAGGTAGAAATTGCTTGGGAATACATGTGCCTCAGGAACTGTGGCTGTAATTTTCTTACCACCATTCTGACTTGGTCTTCTTCTGAGGGAATCGTTTTCATCTGTGCGGCTTTCTTTCTCCACCTAGTAAGAAAATTGGCAAAGCTCTCATTTGACTTTTGTTTGAGCATCTCCAAATCTCGAGTGGTTACCTCAATCTGGACATTGTAGGCATATTGGTTGATGAAAGCATTGGCAATTTGTTGCCAACCCTTGTACTTAGTGAAGTCCAGAGTGAGAAACCAATCAAGAGCACTGCTTGTGAGAGTCCTTTGAAAAAGTTGGGCAATGAGTTCATCATTCAAGCCCATGGGTTTCAGGGTGTTGATGACATGGCAGACATGGCTGGTGGGATTACCGGTGCCATTGAACTTCTCAATATCGGGCATCCTGAACTTCTTTGGCAGTTTGGCATTTGGGAAAAGACAGAGTCCATCAAAATCAAGAATTTGATCTCCTTTTGAGCGAGCCAAGGCAGCTTTGATGTCCTTGACTTGTTGGGCAAGCTCATGGTTTTCCATTATGATCATGGCGCTATCAACTTCTGGAGGAAAGGGCTTCTGAGAGATTGGCGGCCACAATATAAGACTTTCACAAGTCAAAAGGGCTTCTGAGAGATTGGCGGCCACAATATAAGACTTTCACAAGTCAAAACTTATCTCAAAGAGAGACAGAGCTATGCAAGGACTATTCTTTATCTTAAGAGATATAGACTTCATCACAAACTCTTGATAAAATGAGCAGGAATTCATCTTCTACTTCAATTAAAACTCTAGAGAGTAATAATCATTGAGTCAAACAAGAGTTTCGGATATAATGCAACACATAGTCCTAACCAGCTTCGGATTTGCTGTCATAGTTTGAAAAGAGTTCTATGGCTTTCTACAATATGCAAGGTTTTGGGTAGTCTCAAAGGGTGCTCCGATAGGAGTTTGCTGGAACCCCTAACATGGCCCGTGACATGCTGGGATATTAGGTGAACTCAACGTGGGTTGCCCGCTCAATGCACATGAAAAAGAATTAAATAAAGCAAATATTAATTCCATGTTGAACTTTCTGGTTATGGCTCTCAAATCCCCAGCAGAGTCGCCAAAAACTGTAGACACCTCCTAAACGGGGCATCACCATACAGATTGATCACACTTGTTTGATTCCACTTCATAAACCAAGATCGTGGATATTCCCATGGCTAGGAACATCGCCACACGATAACGGTTATCATCAAAATAGAGTTGCCACCTAGTTTATTAAAACTAGGAAAAATAGACAGAGATTTCTGGTACGAGAGCCAATAGTAGAATAAGAGGGAGGTGTTAGGCACCCCTCTTTGCCCAGTCGTGAGACTAACCCATAATCATTCGACATACAATATATATTTGCTTTATTTAATTCTAACATATAATCTGGTTTTTAGCCTTTAACAGTTGATAAGGTCAGCCAGTACGATAAATGAAAGCATGCGTCAGAATAAGCAAAAAACAAATATGTCCCAGCAAATAGATCCCTCGGCCGGTGAATTGATGTCATGGCCGAGGAATCCCACTGCATCGATGTATCGGCCGAAGGATTGATTCCCCAACCGATGTTCTTCCTCACACCAGAATACGAACAATTAATAGAAAGAACTAATTAAAAGCGAGAGACGGAAATTAAATGAAACCATAGGCCCCTGGGCCTTACCACCTTGATCCCTCAGAGATTGATTGCTTGGATTGCGATTGATTGTAGATAATTGTAATGACCCTGATTTTTGGTCAATAAAAATTTCGCTAAAAATTTGAATTTTATTTTAATACTTGGATTTCATTTTAACATCCAAAAATCGGTCGTTATCGACTTATAAAATTTTGTTATTATATTTGAAAATTCTTTATTTATTTTATAAATCCCTTTTTGCGATTAATAATCCGTCATAATTAGGTTTATGACTTAGGAGATTGGAATTCATCGCCCGGGCATTAAGGTCATTTTCTAAAGGCGAGTATGCCTATTAAGACCTTGGTATAGTTACTTGGTAATTGTAGTAAAATCCTAGAATTTATTTTCTCTGCTGTAAATCCAACATGGCAACCGATTAGCTAGCAACCCTAACTACCGTTTGGCTTAGTTACATTTTCCCTAACCTAGAGTGTTGCATCGATGCCGTAGTAGTTAGTAGAAATTTTTGGTCTTTGCCTTAACTGTTCGGCTTGACCGCTTTGCTTTGGCTTGGCTAGGCCGCTTAGGCATCGGGTCGCCATAGGGCCTCGCCGCACAGCATCGGGTTCTGCGCCTGCCCGCCGCTGGCCTGACGGGCTCGGCTGACGGCTGCCGCTGCTTTCGCTTTGGCGTTGCTCATTGCCGTCGCCGCTTTCCGCCTTGCTGCTTGCCAGCGCTCATTGTTCGCTTACCTCGCCATCGGGTCGCTGCTCGCGGGGTATGCCTCGCCTTGCGCTGGTCATCGCATCGCACGCTTTGATTTTGCCGCTCGCTTATCGGTTCGCCGCTGGTCGCCGCCAGCCTTTGGCCGCTTGGTCGCTTTGCTCACTGGCCGCCATCGGTTCGCTTTGGCATCGAAGTCACGCCTGATTTTGCCTTGGCCGCTGCCACATCGCTTACCAGTCGTGGCCGCTGGCCACTTTCGCCACCGCCGCTTTGCCATCGCTATTACCAGTCGCTTTGGCTACTACTTGCCACATGCTTGGCACCACTTGCCATGCTTGGTCGCCGCCATTGGCCAGGTCGCCGCCATCGCTTTGCCACCAGGTCGCTTTGGCCACTTGGCCACCGCCGCCACCGCTATTAACGCTATTACCAGTCGCTTTGGCTACTACTTGGCCACCAGTCGTTGGGGCACCACTTGGCCAATGCTTGGCCACCGGTTGCTTTGGCCAATGCTTGGCCACCAGCTGGCCATCGCTTTGCCAGTCGCCGCCATCCGCTGCCACCGGGCCGCTTTGGCTACTATTAGGCCATCGTCGCTGGCGCCGCCACATCGCCACTGGTCGCTTTGGCCATGTCGCCACCGGCCGTTGTGGCCGCTGGCCATCATCGCTGCCACGGGTCGCTTTGGCCACTTTGCCACGCTCCTTTGGCCACCGCTACATCGCTATTACCAGTCGCTTTGGCCACTACTTGGCCACGACATGCTTTGGGCACCACTTGGCCAATGCTTGGCTACCGGGCCGCTTTGGCCACTGCTTTACCACCAGGCTGCCTCGGCTGCCACCAGGCGCTTTGGCCACTATTTGACCACCAGTCGCTGGCCACCGCTAATACCACTGCCACCAGTCGCTTTGGCACGCTCACGCTTTGCCTTGGCGTTGGCACCATCGGGCTTTAATATCCCGTTATTAAGCGATTTCCTACTAAATAAAACCAAAATACCACTCGAGCAATGAAAGCCTAGATTAAGTATCGTTAGTCTTTAATTAATTAGTTAGAATAGCCTAATGCCCATTTCACTTCTCCCTAACCCTACATGGACCATTTTACCCTTTTTGTCTTTATCCATTGGACAATAGCGTTAGAGTTTCCTTTACCCATTGGTCAATAGGTAAACCTTAGTTAATATTCCTAAGTACGAGATTAGATTAGTTTAGTACTTAATTTCAAGTATTAGACTTTCTAGGATTAACCGTTGGATAATAACCGTTAGGAGTTTTATTAACCATTGGACGATAGACTAGAATCCTAGCCATTATTACCCATTGGTTATTAACCATTAGAGAAACTATTATCCGTTGGATAATAGTTAGTCTTGACAATCATGTACTTGTTTCATTTAAATATTAGACTTGGCCATGTGTGTTATTTGATTAAAATACAATTAGTACATTAGGATAGTATTATTATACATAGTACTTTGAAAGTAGTAGAATACTATATTAGATATTAGCCCTAGGTCATATCTAGTATAAATATTGTGTAGTACATGTATATATATACATATATGTATGTACTTGTTGTATATATATATATTATATTGTATATAGCATGTGTGTTATTAAATATTTTATTTAGAAAATCTAATTTACTTGAAAACATAGATTTTATTAAAGACCCATAGTACATATATATATATATATATATATATATATATATATATATGTATTAGTATATAGGTAGTCTTTCATAGTACATACAAGTGGGAGAGAGAGAGAGAGAGGGAGAGAGAGAGAAAAGCCGAGAGAGAGAGAGAGAGAGAAGGAAAAGAGAGGGAGAGATGTGATGTATTGCTTGATTTTTGTCTACCAAATCCTAGATATATGTATATGTTAGTACTTGTACTAGGTGAAAGAAGTAGAAAGGAGAAGATGGGAGAGAGATTTGAGGTACAAATCTCTTACAAAGTCAAACCCTTCTTGTCTTTATATATATATATATGGTTATATATATATATATGTACATAGTACAATGTACCAAGAGGAGAGTGAGAGAGAGAGAGGAGTAGAGAGAGGCCGAGAGAGAGAGATTGAGAGAGAGAGAGATTCGGATGGAGAGAGAGAGGGAGAGAGTGATGTGTGTGCAAGTGATTGACATGCTTTGGTCATCCTTGTCCTAGTTGTGTATACTTTCAAGTGAAAGCATAACCAATGCCATCCAATCTTGTCCTTCTTTGTACAAAGCCTAATTTTATACTTGAAACAAATCCACTTGCTTGGCCAATCTTCCAAAATCCAATCCAAAGGACACATCCTAGCCTTGCATGCCTAGGTTTTTAGGTTATTTCTTGTAAGCAAACTTGATTTGCTTGAATAAAAAAATTGGAGGAAAGAGGGAGAGAGGGCAGCCGGCCAAAGAGAGGGAGGGAGAGCCCATTTGCCTATAAATAGGACCTCACACTTCTCATTCAACTCACACCTCTTCATTCTCCAAGTTCTCTCCTTGAAAGCATAAGAATTCTTAGTGTTCTTGAGTAGTTCTAGCTTGTTCTTGAGCTTTCTTTCCATCTCCGCCACTAAACCACCATACGACCACCACCTCGATCCTAAAGTAGTAGTAGTACAGGTTACGATCTAGTTTCGAGAGAAACCTTTCTCTTTCGAAGCTATCGGAAGCTTATCATAAGCTATTACTCCGTTCGTTTGCCAACTTTCTTTCCGTTGATCTTTTCGTAGTCTTCCTACCGCCAAGAAGAAAGGTAGAATCTTCTTATACCCCTACCCTACGTATATCGTATGATATGAGCGTGAGTAAGAATATGTAATACTTGGCTAGTTGATCGCATGATGTTGTTTGACATAGAATTCTTTGAAATATATGAGCATGATAATGTAGTTGTGATAATTAGCTTGTAGAACTTTCTTACTAAAAGTACGTAGTTTAATTTGATCTTGAGAATAATTGAATGCATGGCTTATAGAATCTTCCCAACTTGATTAACTTGTCAATAAACATATGTTGTTACGATTTCGTTTAAAAACAAAATGTTGTTTCAAAACGAAGTATTCGTATTTTGACCTTTTCAAGGATTGTGAACTTGATCGCATGATTGCTTACCTTACTTGTGGTTGTAAACAAGCATGATTAAATAGAGTTGGATGATCTTACTAGATTACTTTAAAGTGATTCGTCCCGCCACGGAGTCTATGCATGATTACAAGACACGAGAACCAAAAAGTAGAAACATGACACTTAGGGAGTGGTTGATATGGATAAAAAGGATTTTTGAAACTACATAATGGCCGGACTTGGTAGCCTTATGTGAGTTGTGAAAACCCGCAAGGTGGCCGGACTTGGTAGCCCTTTGTGTGGACTTGCGAAAACCGCAATGAGGCCGGACTTGGTAGCCCATTGTGTAGATTGCTAATGGAGCCGGACGTGGTAGCTTCATTGGTAATTGGGCTTGGTTATCCGCGGAGAGGAGCCAATGCAAGCTTTTATAACGTGGCCGGACTTGGTAGCCCGTTGAATGAGAAATGATTTTTGAAATGAAATGGTGACACAGTTTACGATGAGTCGCGTAGGAGAAACAAAGAAATGCATGACACCAACATAAGCAAGATAGTGAATGCGGATGTATCATTGTTAATTATGTTGTTAAATGAGCATGTGTAATTATTTATATGACTCTTCATTGTAAGTTATGGGTTAGCGGGTTGGATTATTCTATTGAGCTTCTGTAGCTCACGGTGTTACCTTTTTGGTGACCCTGACATATTATACTGGGGGCGACGCTGGTATAATGTGTCAGATTTTATAGATGAGCAGCAGGAACAGTACACCTTGGGGGCCTTTGGAGCTGAGGAACTTGCAAGGATGGAGGAAGAGGCGGAGCAGTAGTTAACCTTAGATTATTCCCTCTTTTGTTGAATAAAAGTACTCTTGTGAGACGTATATTGTAATAATGAGCTAGACTCTCCTTAATTTATTCAATAAAAATGTTTATTTAACGTACCCAAAATTCGGGGCGTTACAATAATAGTGGTTGATTGTGGTGGTCAACTTCACAAAACCCTAGAACAAAGTGAGTTCTTTGGGGGGTTTTACTCTCGTATGCCGCTACTCACAAGAGGTTTGGGCTTTTGTAGAGGATTGATAGGAGATGATTTCTGTAGAGTTTGGGGGTGGACCATGGAGTGGAGAGATGTGTATTTTGGAGCTCTATAGGACCCCTATTTATAGGGTTTTGAAGGATCGATCAAACGGACGAGATTAAACCCAATTGATATGGAAGTTTAGGGCTTCAAGACCTCTATGGTAAGTGTATTCGTAGCCTCGAAGTAATGGTTCCTGGCTGCTAGGGTTTGGGCAAACGGATCGCAAAGCTGTTGAACGTTCCAGAATCTGGAAAACAATGATCTGCTGGCCACCAAATGGATGTCTCTGCTGCTCAATAGATTTCGCGGCCGTGAAAAGGATTCTTCAGCAAAAGGCCAAACTTCGCGAGCTTGCTCCGGACACTCCCAAACTCGGTTTTGCGTGTTCTTTGGACTGTTGGAAATCTTGTTAAGTCTACTTTCTAACCCAAGTAGTTTGGATCAAATATATTCAGTACATCAAAAGATAGGATGATTTTACCCTTAGTGGGTCAGAAAAGGGATTGTTTTGGTAAAATTCTCGTATCTCCCTCATTTGAAATTGGTTTAAGGCTTATTATATATTAATAAAGAGGGTTTTGAAAGTACTATAAGATGGTGGAATCCAACCACAAAAATAAGGAAGTTTAGTTTATGAAAAATGGGCTGAAAGCAGACTCAATTGAAGATCGACGATGCTACCAAGGCTAAAATACGTGTTAACACATTTCTATCCACTCTAAGTGTCGCTTGGCACTCCTATCATCTATTCCAAAGTGTTCCTTAATCCCTTAAGAGTTCCACAAAGTTTCTAAGGCTTTCATGAAGTCAACCACAACAACCACATATCCTATTCATCATCAGGATGGTTCCAAGGTGGGACATGAAATAATTGTCAGGCCAAATTGGGGTGTCTATACTTACCCGTCTGTGGCGGCGCACAGGAGCTACCAAAAATGGCTTAGGTGGGACATTGTCGCGAGGGCTGGAGCCCATGAAAACTGACTCGATCCTACTACCTTGACCATAGAATAAATTGTGGACCCGCTTTCATTATGTTGCACTTTTTATTTCTGAATGTCATGCTCAGCCTCATGTATTAGAAGTAGTTATCTTAGTAAAATGAGTTATGGAGGGTTTCCCCCTCTTTGATTCTGTGCTTCGAATTTTCACAACTTGGATTTTTTATTTTTATTGATTGTGACCGGGCCCCAGGGTGAGGCTGCCTACGTATCCTTTTGGCAAAGGAATCAGGTCATAACGTTGTTTAGGGTAGGGTTCGCTATAGTTTTGACACTCTCCTTTTGCGCTCTAACTTTTGCCTAGTACCGCACTTTCGGGTTTTCAGCCTATTGAGCTCATTTATTGTATGCCTTAACTTTTGCCTAGGATGACCTTGCGGGTTTTCAACCTAGCAAGCTTTTGCTCTAATTTTTGCCTGAGACTGCCCGCCCTTGCGATTTTCAGCCCAGCGAGCTTCTCTAAGGGATAGTAGCGCTTGAGTTAATCCAGGTTGACCAAAGTCGAGAATTCATTTCCATCCAAATCAATGAGCTTTGCAGCCCCTCCGGACAGGATGGTCTTGATGATGTACGGCCCGAACTACTTTGGTTGAAACTTTTCGGGTGGATCGTAAACTGGTGCTCAGATTTCCTTCAAAACCATGTCACCTTCTGCCAATCCCTAGGCTTCACTTTCTTGTTAAACAAGCGTGCAATTTTCCTCTGGTACCCATTAATGTGATAGAGGGCCCTCAACCAGCGTTCATCGAACAACATGAGCTTTTCGAATCAATTGCTTAGCCATTTCGCTTCTTGGACCTCACACTCGATCATAGTCCGAAGAGACGGAACCCCCAACTCAATGGGAAGTACGGCTTCCATACCGTATACCGTACACCAAGCTAGCGGCAACTGCTTGCCAGTCTCTTGCGGATTGAATGGTCTTTTCCAGAATGGCCTTGATTGTTTTGTTAGCCACTTCCACGGCTCCGTTGGTCTGCGGCCGGTAGGCTGTTGACTTGTGTACTTGGATCTAGAACTCATCCAAGACTTCCCTGGCTCGTCCCTTGAAATGAACCCCAATGTCCGACATGAACGCTTGAAGGACTCCATACCGGTAGATGACGTTCAGCTTGATAAATTGTGCAACTTGAACCGCGGTCAGGGTGGTGTAAGAAGCAGCTTCTACCCATTTTGTAAAGTAATCAATGGCCACCAAGATAAATTTGTGACCGTTAGATGCTGCTGGCATGATCCTTCCGATGACATCGATTCCCCATACTGAGAATGGCCATGGTAAGGTCATTTAATGCAATTTAGGCGGTGGGACATGCATGAGGTTGGCATGAATCTGGCATTTGTGACACCGTCGCACGGACTCCACACATTCCGTCTCCATGGTTGACCAAAAATATCCCTGCCTGAGAATCTTCTTGGCGAGCATCATGCCGGACCACATATACCTTCGTGGATTTCTTCCATTACCCTTTTTGCCTATGCGCCATGGATGCATGGCTTGTGCATGCCACAATGTGATCTTCGACATAGATTCCCCCCATAGATGATGTACCAAGCTGCCATCCTCTGGAGAGCGATTCTATCCTTCTTGCTTGCTTTAGCAGGGTATTCTCCTCTTTCCACGAATCTCGAAATGTCATAATACCAAAGATGACCATCATCAGACTCGTCAACGACCTTGACATGCTCGTACACCGGTGAATCCCTTTGTTCAATCATGATTGGCCTTAACTTCACACTGACAGGAATTTCAACCATGGATGCTAGCGTTGCCAAAGCGTCTGCAAATTGGCTCTTGAGCCTCGGAACATGAGTAAATGTTACCTTATTGAAGTGAGGAATAAGATCCTCGAGATCTTGGTGATACGGCTTCAACTTCTCTTCCTTGACTTTTCGATCGCCATTAGCTTGTGATACAACCAGGTTCAAATCCCACGACCTCCAACTTTTCTATTCCAATCTCAATGGCTGCTTCCATGCCTACGATACAGGCTTCGTATTCCACCTGGTTGTTAGTGACTTCAAAGTTTAGTTTGAATACAAGCGGAATATGTGATCCATCAGGTGAAATTAGTAGCACGCCGATTCCAAACCCTTTCTGGTTAGCAGCTCTGTCGAAATACAACTGCCAAACATCCTTAGCTATGGTCATTATATCTTTGTCAGGGAACTTAAACTCGGCATCTTCTTCGCCTTCAACTAGGCAATCAGCTAAGAATTCAGCAACAGCTCTTCCTTTTACAAACTTTCTGGTGATGTATTTTAACTCAAACTCAGCTAACATTAGCAGCCATCGCGCCATCCTTCCCGTAAGAGCTGATTTCTCAAACAGATAGTTGAGGGGATCCATTCGAGAAATTAGTTTTATAGGATAGGCCAGCATGTAATGTCTCAATTTCTTAGAAGCCTACACAAGTGCCCAACACATCTTTTCCAATGGAGTATAACGTTCTTCGCATCTGACCATCTTTTAGCTCAAATAGTAGACGGCCCTTTCAACCCCATTGTCTCCTTCATGTGCCAACATACACCCCATCAAGGACGGGGTGACTGACAGGTATAGGATTAAAGGTTTTCCTGCTACGGGCAGTGTCAACACTGGTGGATTCTGCAGATAAGCTTTGATAGCTTCAAAAACTTTTTGGCATTTGATAGCTTCAAAAACTTTCTGGCATTTGTCGTCCCACGCGAACGGTACTCCTTTCTTAAGTAGGCAAAATATTGGTTCATAGGTCGGAGTCAGTTTAGCAGTGAACCGACAAACAAACTGCACCTTGCCGAGGAAGCTCCTTACATCTTTTTCGAACCGTGGTGGCTCCATTTCTAGGATAGCCTTGATCTTTGATGGGTTGACTTCGATGCCGCGAGTGGTGATCATGAACCCTAACATCATCCCCGCAGTAACCCTGAATGTGCATTTGGCCGGGTTAAGGCACATCCTGTATTTTCTGATTCTTTCGAAGAACTTCCTGAGTAAAGGTAAGTGTCTCTCTCGCTCTTTTGCTGTGATGATCATGTCATCAACGTAAACCTCTACTTCCTTGTGAATCATGCAGTGCAACAAGGAGGTAGCGGCTCGCTAATAAGTAGATCCTGCATTCTTTAACTCGAAAGGCATCACCCGGTAGCAGTAAGTTCCCTATTCAGTAACAAACATGGTTTTCTCCTGATCTTCTGGGGCCATGAGGATTTGATTGTAACTTGAAAAACCATCCATGAAAGAAAGCAAAGCATGCCCATCGGTGTTGTCAACCAATACATCAATGTGCGGTAGCGGAAAGTCATCCTTGGGGCTTGCCTTGTTTAGATCCCCGAAATCAATGCAGACCCTAATTCTGCCATCCTTCTTAGGGATGGGGACAATGTTTGCGACCCACTGAGGGTATTCAATTACTATTAGGAATCCTGCATTGATCTGTTTAGTGACGTCTTCTTTTATTTTAAGCACCCAATCGGGTCTCATACACCTCAATTTCTATTTTACATTTTTTGCATAGCGATAAAGGGGGATCCGGTGTTCCACGATTTCAGGATCGATTCCGGGCATATCAGCATGCGACCATGCAAAAATATCCTCAAATTCTTTTAGCAAACTTATGAGAGCTTGACGCTCTTCGACAGACAGTGCAGAACCGATCTGAATCATCCAAGGATTCCCTTCATCTCTCAAATTTATTAAAACAACTTCTTCTTTTCCAGGCTAAGCATGCCTGTCGTCTTCCCTTTCAACTAGAGATCAGATTTCTTTAGGGATGTCCCCATCGAAATCGATCTCTTCATCATCAAGGTCGACACAATTTATTTCAAAGTCAGGGAAGTAAGCAGAATCATATTCATTTATTTCATCATTAGCAAAGGCCTCGGGGGCACCATACACATGGGTAGACTCGAATTCAAAGTACAGACCATGAGGAGTAGGGCCAAGAGGCACCAACTCAGACTCGACAGACTCAGAAGACTCGGACTCAGACTCAGAATCAGACCCATGTCATGTTGCACTTGGTATGAGTAATCTCCAGCGGCATCCATGATGAGCGAAGTTGGGTCTTCGAGGCCCTCTTGCCCTAACATCAACACTTCAGCTTCCATGACTATACCCATTGGTTCGTCCTCTTTGAATAGGATCGCTAGACTCCCCATGTTAAAGACTTCAATCCAATCGGTTGGCTTTCCTCGTTCCTCTGCAGCCTCAAACTCATCCTCGCTCTCTGGCCAAACATCATTGACGAATATTTCAAACCCTGGTAGCAGAGTATTGGTTTCCTTATCCCAAAATGGTTATAGCTGCCCCTGGTAGACCTGCTTTGCTTTCTCTTTAACAAAATAGTCTTCTAATCTGTCTCTCTTTTTCACCTTACTGTCGCATAAGGGTAGGTAGCAGAGACCGGTTGTGCACATCATAGGTCCACTGACTTCAAAATTTGCAGGCCCTTGCAAATTCTTTCCTAGTCTTAGTCCTGGCATGTAGGACATCTTCATCATTATCTTTATGGCAACGTTGCTAATGACAAAGTTGTTACCCAAAAATGACAACCTAGAATGGAGATGAATCGGGTTGCTAAGTAAAAATGCCAATAAAGATTATCTCTAACAATCTTTTAATCAAACGATATGCGCAAATAAAAGAGCGAGAGTTAGAGAGATAGAACCCGATTATAGTGGTTCGGCCCGGATTTGTCCACGGTCCGGCCTACTCCACTTCTCCTCAAGCAACAACTTAAGGGTTCCACTAATCTTTAAAAAGATTACAACTTGTAAGACTTGCGGGTGCTTACAACGACCTTATCCCCTAGCTTTCCCGAGGAGCTAGTGCAACCGCAAGAGTTTTCTCCGAAAGCCTCTCGAAAACAATAACACCCAAATTCAACAAGAATTTGGTCTTCAAAGCTTTCAAGTGTTTGACTCAAACACTCGCTTAGGAATTACAAGTATGTGGAAAGATTTGAAGCTCTCAAATGACAATAACCTCACAAGGTAGATATGAAAGTGGAAGCTCTCAATTTATACAAAATCTCTCTCAAGATAAATATGAAATTGTTGGCTTGATCTTTGGAATTCTTGCTCTTGAAATGATATGAATTGATATGGCTTGTGTGTGTCCTCATCAATGAGTTCTTGAAGCCTTATATAGCCATCCAATCTCCTACTAGCCGTTTAGGAAGTGAATGAACCGTTGAGGGGTGAAGCTGTTGGAACTAGCCGTTGGAGCTAGCCGTTGTAATCTGAATGAAAACTGCAGAAATGCACTACCGGTCGTCCGCCCGGACTTCCGGCCTGTCAACCAGAGTGTAGTCCGGTTGTCACAGCTCACTGTAAAGACAGCCGGTTTGTCAACCGGTTCGTCAACCTGTAGCTCAAAAATCCATCTAAATAATTTCGTTAAAGCATGAATTGAGCTCAATAAGTCTTTGTAAGGTTTAATCATTGAATTTAAGAGACTTATGCATTTGATTCAAGGCCTAGAAAATTAGTCCGAAAAAGGACTTAGCAATAAACGATTTTCTTTTGCCAAATAATAAAAACTTCATCATTATAATTATCAAAATAATAAATAGAAATGCATATAATTTTCCAACAAATTATCATGCATATATATTTTTCAACAATCTCCCCCTTTTTGATGATGGCACAAAATGATAGTTTTTATGCGAATGCCAAGATTATGCCAATAAATCTCCCCCTTAGTATATGCTCCCCCTAAATATGAATTTTTAAGGAATATGAGAGGCATATGCAATAATATGATCGCAAAGTGATCAATGCAAAGTTAGTTTCATGTAGGCAAAATATATATGAGAAATTCAAGCCCTAAGCCATAGAAATCACACAAACTTAAAACATAAAAACATAAAACCAAGACTTTTCTCCCCCTTTGAGACATCATCAGCATGGGTGTGAGGAGGGAAGGTAGGAATGTCATTGCGGTGGATAATATCTTCTTTCATCTTTCTCCCCCATTCTCATCTTTCTTCTTTCCTTCCATGTACTTAACAAGCACACCTACAATCAAATCATGCCTTTTGGTACCCACATCATTTTGGGTCCTTGAAAGTTAGCATTGATATGATTCTTAGGAACCCAAGTCTTCCTACCATTTGAAAAGATTTTGATAGGACAATTCGGAGAAATGTGACCAATCTTTCTACAAAAATGACAAGTGAGCTTGGAATGACTAGTTGGAGGAAGATCTTTGTCAAAGAGATTTTTGTGTTGGGTGGGATTATACCCAATTCCGGCTTTGTGAAAAGAAACCATTTGTTTTCCAAGAAGAATATCTAAGCCGTCTTTACCCTTGGTAAGTTTAGCAAGAGAGTTCGTCAAATCATCAACTTGCTTGACTAGAGATTCATCTTGAGGAATATATTTCAAAGCTTCCTTTTCCTTTTCCTTTTCCAAAGAAATTTTCAAGGACTCATTTTCTTCTTCCAAGATATCTCTTTCTTCGACTAGATCACTCATTTCTTTTGAAAGTTCTTTGGCCATTTTCTTAAGAACTTTGTTTTTTGAAACAATCTTTTCAAAATCAACTTTCAATTCTTTATAAGCAATAAGCAATTCATCAAAAGAGTAAGATGAGTCGAGATCTACCTCATTTTCATCGGTGGCCATGAAGCACAAGTTGGCGACTTCTTGTTGCTCATTCTCCTCATCGGAGCTACTATCATCGCTATTTTCCCAAGCGGCCATCATAGCTTTCCTTTTGTCCTTCTTTGAATATTTCTTTGCGTATGGACATTCGCTTTTGATGTGGCCGGGCTTCTTGCATTCGTAGCAAATAATTGGATCATTTTTGCTATTTTCTTCTTTGCCCCCATCCTTCTTTGGAAATCCTCTTCCTTTGCGAGATGCTCTATTTTTTAGGAGTTTCTTGAGTGACTTTGTGATGCATTTAATTTCGTCATCCTCGCTTTCATCACTTGAGTCATCTTGGATTTTGGACTTGCATGAGGTGCTTTTGAGAGCAAGGTTTTTGACTTTCTCTTCTTTCTTGTTTTTGAGATTGATATGGATTTCTTCGGTCAAGAGAGATCCCATGAGTTGATCCATTGTATATGTTGAGAAGTCTTTCGATTGAAGGATGATTGAAGTGGTAGTATCCCACTTTGATGGCATGGAGCGGAGTACCTTCCTTGTCATCTCGGATTGACTATACGTCTTGCCAAGAGCTTTCAAACCGTTAGTAATACTAGCAAATCTAGCAAACATTTGAGAAATAGACTCTTCCCGTTTCATTTTAAAAAGCTCATAACTATGCACGAGGATATCAATTTTAGACTCCTTAACTTGACTATCTCCTTCATGAGCCATTTTCAATTTATCCCATATTTCCTTAGCGGATTCACAAGCGAATACATAATCATATTCATTTGGAGTTATAGCGCAAAAAAGAAGATTCATGGCTCTAAAGTTCTTTTCTACATTACTCTTATCTACTTTGGTCCATTCATCTTCTTCCTTAGGAATACCGGTTTTCGTAGTAGGAATTATAGGACCATTTGGAACAATTTTCCATAAATCATAATCGGCAGATTGGATAAAGATTTCCATGCGATTTTTCCAATTACCATAGTTTGAACCCGTGAACAAGGGAGGCCTATTTAAGGATTGCCCCTCGATGCAAGATACACTACTAGTGGTTGCCATGGATCTTAACTCTTAGATGGTTAAGTCTACAAACAAGAGCCGAGGCTCTGATACCAATTGTTACCCAAAAATGGCAACCTAGAATGGAGATGAATCGGGTTGCTAAGTAAAAATGCCAATAAAGATTATCTCTAACAATCTTTTAATCAAAACGATATGCGCAAATAAAAGAGCGAGAGTTAGAGAGATAGAACCCGATTATAGTGGTTCGGCCCGGATTTGTCCACGGTCTGGCCTACTCCACTTCTCCTCAAGCAACAACTTGAGGGTTCCACTAATCTTCAAAAAGATTACAACTTGTAAGACTTGCGGGTGCTTACAACAACCTTATCCCCTAGCTTTCCCGAGGAGCTAGTGCAACCGCAAGAGTTTTCTCCGAAAGCCTCTCGAAAACAATAACACCCAAATTCAACAAGAATTTGGTCTTCAAAGCTTTCAAGTGTTTGACTCAAACACTCGCTTAGGAATTACAAGTATGTGGAAAGATTTGAAGCTCTCAAATGACAATAACCTCACAAGGTAGATATGAAAGTGGAAGCTCTCAATTTATACAAAATCTCTCTCAAGATAAATATGAAATTGTTGGCTTGATCTTTGGAATTCTTGCTCTTGAAATGATATGAATTGATATGGCTTGTGTGTGTCCTCATCAATGAGTTCTTGAAGCCTTATATAGCCATCCAATCTCCTACTAGCCGTTTGGGAAGTGAATGAACCGTTGAGGGGTGAAGCCGTTGGAACTAGCCGTTGGAGCTAGCCATTGTAATCTGCAGAAAACTGTAGAAATGCACTACCGGTCGTCTGCCCGGACTTCCGGCCGGTCTTCCGGTCTGTCAACCGGCCTGTCAACCAGAGTGTAGTCCGGTTGTCACAGCTCACTGTAAAGACAGCCGGTTTGTCAACTGGTTCGTCAACCTATAGCTCAAAAATCCATCTAAATAATTTCGTTAAAGCATGAATTGAGCTCAATAAGTCTTTGTAAGGTTTAATCATTGAATTCAAGAGACTTATGCATTTGATTCAAGGCCTAGAAAATTAGTCCGAAAAAGGACTTAGCAATAAACGATTTTCTTTTGCCAAATAATAAAAACTTCATCATTATAATCATCAAAATAATAAATAGAAATGCATATAATTTTCCAACAAATTATCATGCATATATATTTTTCAACAAAAGTCATTATCGATCCTGGCTGAGAAGGCAAAATTGAAAGTATCAAGCGAGAAACCTCCCAGAGCAATGTCTTCCTCCCCGTGCTAAATCTCCAAGAGCGGGGCATTGTCTTCAGTGGGCGCACAAATTCCAGAATCTCCAGGGATGGTAAGCATTCCTGTTTCAAGTCCCAAACAAATTTTCTAATGGAGAATGGAGGGTACGGCCATGATGTCTGGTTGGTGCAGCCAGGGCCATCCCAACTGCAAGTTGAAAGAAGCGGGAATGTTCACCACATGAAATTCCACCTTAGTTTCGTAGGATACGAAGGTCATAGGAAGCATGAGAGTCCTGACTACATCCCGATGAGTGTTGTCATATGCTCAGACTTTGACTTCTGATGTGGAGAAGTCCTTATTTTTGTACCCCAAGCAATAGGCAACACGGAGTGGGCAAACGTTGATTGTTGAATCACTATCAATCAGGATTACGAGAACCCATTTACCATGGCATTTTAGAGTGACATGCTATGGTTTATTATGATCGATTCCTTCAGCGGGCAGGTCTCGATCGGTGAAGGTTATGGCATGGTTGATGGGTATGGTTTTGATGAGCACCACAAGCTCATTGGGGGTTATGGTGGAAGGGACTTTCATGTGAGAGAGGACTTGGATGAGTCCTTCACAATGGCGAGTGGAGTGAACAAGTACATCCCAAATAGACATTTTAGTCTGAGTTTGCTCAAGTTGGTGCTTGATCATCCCTTCAAGGTTTTTCTCAGGACGGGAAGGCTCTTCGGCTGGTGGAGCAAAGGGTTGGAAAGTGTTTTTCGTTAGGGTAATGAAAGGGTCAGAGGGCTCTTTGGCTGGTGGAGTTGTAGAGTTAAAAGATTCTCCGGTTTGGAGGTTAGGGGGTTGGTAGATGCGGCCACTCCTAGTTAGATGGTCAATCTGGCGGTACTTCGATTCCTCGCTCCATAAATCAACAAGAGCCTTACACTTACTCCCAATGGTGGTATCCCAGAGATTGTCAGCTAGATCAGCGATAACCAAATCATCCCAAAGGTCTTCAGACTTCCATTTCTCTGCTTCCATCACTGCCTTGTTCATAGTCCATTCCTCATTCCCCACTTTTATGTTGACGACTTCAGAGTTTGCCCACGAATTTGCTTCGGCCCTCGACTCATCTTCCCATATGTTCATCGTGGCGACATTAGCATCTTTAGGGAAGGTGACCGACGGCTCTGATTCGGCTTCATCCACAATGTAGTCCATGGGATTAAACTCACTACTAGCTACCACTTCCTCAGGCTCTGGAAATCCTAGATTCGAATACCACGGAGTAAGGCCCACATTGCCGTACAGATTATCAATGATGAACTCATTGAAATGGGAGAAATCTGGGCGAAGTGGAGCAAGTTTCGGCCAGCTGTAGGCTACCATCTGGATTGGTACTCTTCAACAAACATTGCAGGTAAAGAGAACATGTCTAGCGGGTCATCTCTGGCGAAAAGCTAGTACTTATTTGGGGTTGGGGTCCCATTATGATTCAGGCGCTTTTTGAGGGACCTGGTAGTTCTCATCCTGACCTTCGAACATCATGTATAAAGAAAGTCCATCAAGAGGGTCAGCATGAATATTTTGCCAGTCAAACTCCCATCCAGGCTTGAACGGCAATTCAACATCCCTCTGAAAGTTGGCAGCTTCAAATTCTTCCCAATCAGAAATGAAGTCTCCTTATGTATTCTCCCATTCCCACAAAAAACAAATGGCAGTCGCCTTGGGAACTTCGACAACAGGCTTTGGTTCGGTGTCAAGGATAATGAAGAGGGTTGGATTAAAATCTTGGGTGGCTTGGTCTTTGGTTAAGGTGATTTGATTAATACGAAAAAAGGTGTTATGTTGTGCTAAAGGGTTTGAGATGATATTTGGTTTATCTGGAGGAGGGGTGTCAATGACCTTATTGTTAATGAGATTTTGGGTTTCATGACGAAGGAAATGCAGTTGTCGATGGTATGACCAAGCATCTGGTGGAATTCATAGTACACACTTTGGTTTAGGTTTGGTGGAATGGTTTGTGGTTGTGGGAGAGGTTTCAACACTCCGATCTCTGTAAGTTTCTTGAGTAGGGTAGATTTGGGAGTGCTGAATTGGGTCAAGGCTCGGCTTTGAGATTTTGGTTTTTCAAAAATTTGGTTAACTTCCCCAGGCTTGGCAGATGAGGTTCCGGCCTGATTGCTATTCCCGAAAAGAACGTTGCTATTACCAGAGTATGCTCTTTTGGACTTCTATCCCGTTCCCTTTTTCTCCAATGTACCATCCCGTAAGGCTTCTTCTACGGCCAACCTAGAGTCATAGAAAGTTTCAAAATTTGGGACGGCTTGGGAAAGAACCATGTATGGGGCAAAGGAACTTGGTAGATTCTTTGTTATGATCTGTACTTGTTTCTTAAGATCCTGCTTGTTCTGCATTTGAGTGGCCTTGGCTCTCTAGCGCTTCACAAAGTCAGCGAAGGGTTCTTTCTCACCCATCTTGGTATTTTATAGTTCCCTCATGGTCATTTTCAAGTCGACGTTGAAGTCATATTGGGCCACAAAGGCTGTCCTAATATCTTCTCTCAAGTCTTTTTCTTGGATGGCTCGAGAATGAGGAACCATTGCAGCGCTGATCCGGACAAAGACTCAAGGAATAACTGGGCCATGGCTTCTTTTTTGATTTCTTGCATCGTAAGGGAACCAACATACCCTTGGAGGTGCGCCTTTGGATTGCTAGTGCCATCAAAATTTCCAAAGTCCACACCTTTGAACTTTTCTGGCAGTTTGGCATTCGGGAACAAGAATATCTTGTTCATGTCAATCTCTCCTTTTCCAAGCCGCTTGGTTTCTTGAACAGACTCCTCCAACTTGCCGATTTTGGCAAAGAGAGAGGCTAGGCTGGGATCTGCCGCCGGTGTTTCTTCTTTGGGCTGCTCAGGCTGTGGAGCAGGCCTGGCCTAAAACCTATCACTAATTTCCTGCATAGTCTCCATCATCATGTTCATGTCATTCTTCATGGACACGACGGAAGCCTTAAGTTGTGCATCGACATTGGCGATGGACTGTTTGAGTTGAGCATCCAAGGCAGCCACGTTCTGCCTAAGCTCTTCTACTCCATTTCCTTGGTCAGCCATTGGTATGGATTTTCAGGCGGTACTTCTACTATAGGTTCTTCTACCACAGGCTTTGGTAACACTTCTAATAACAGCTGCCCTTCCTGTGCTATCTGAACTTCAAACAATTGGGTTCCTTTTAGGGTGTCTATGCGAACTAGTCTCCGGAGCGAACGAAACCAATTGGGTATAGCTTCTTCTCGCAGGCGACCAATGTTTTAGAATTGGCAATAAAGCAAAAAGAAGCGACTCACAGCTATTCTCAGATACTCGCCCTACCTTTTACGTGCCTCCTAGAAACTAAAAACCTACCATGATCTGAATCTCACTTAAGGCGTTTGTACAGAAAATTTCTGATAATTCGAGTAGGTACTGTCAGGCAGGTTAAATTTCGAATGCTTCGGAATTAGAATCAATCTCCTTACCTTGACCATCCGAGGCAGAGCAATATGACTACCGGGATCTAGGTACGTATGCACTCAAGGTTAGACCCAGACCAAGGGAGCCATTCGAGCATGGCAAACACCGGAGGTATCTCAAACTCCATGGATTTAGGGTCTCCTAGACTGACCGGGGCGAACTAAAGAATTCTAAGGGAATCCTATCCTCTAGCCTTAGGATGCAATGATACATGGATGACATGTATGTACAGAAAAGAAATGCACACAAGCAAGATATATCACATAAGTCCTATCTCTGGGTTCCTGTTTTAGTTAGGAAGGTTCTACGGTTATGTACAAGTGCAAAGGCTGGTTTTGGTCTCAACAGGGTTCCCTGGACTAGAGCCAAGTTGTACTTTCCATTTGTAGGGAGGTAATCCCGAACAGGTACGAAAGAGGCCTGAACACGTAGTACGTGGGGCCAGGAGTAGATATAATATGAGAAGCCGCCGTGCAGTACGGTGAACGGCGATAAAGACCAAGGACATGAGAAAGTCTTTGGTCCAGGTTGCCCGAGCAGGGGCATGGTCCAAATAGCATGAGAAGTTGTTGGACCAGGCGCCTGGAAAAAAGGACCAGTGACATGTGAAGTCATTGGTCCAGGTAGGCTGTTCGGCAACGAGAAGGCCGAACAGGAGCAGCATTCTGGAGGAGGCAGCAGATGATGCTCCAGAGGGCTTCAGAAGTGGTAATACTCAGTAAGGAAACAAGATTTCGAAAAGATACCCCATGGGAATGGGATGCACGGCCAGTTAAGGGAGGAATTCCTAAATGGTCTATAAGGTAATATAAAGTTAAGGGAACGAGGAGCCATGATATTCTGGGTTTCTTATACGAGAAAGGAAACTTAGTGTAGACACCCCAATTTGGACCTATTAATTATCATTAATTTGTGCCCTCGAGGCTCCCCGATGATGAAAATGAATCAAAACAGTCCTTGGACGAACTTGGACAATACTTCTTGGACTTTTTCAAAACCAAAACTCTTCTTTTTCCGACACCCTGAAGCCAAAATGGGCACACTTTTTGGCATATAAAATAACTTTGAATGAAACCAATTGGGTTAGAAAGAGGACTCAACGAGCTTTCCAACGCTTCGAAAAACACCCAAAACCGAGTTCGGGAGTGTCCGTGGCACCCTTCTGAAGTTGGGTTGCCACTCTAGAGCGCTCGAGAACACTCCCAAGCGCTCGGGACAGCCACTCTAGAGCGCTCGGGACCACTCTAGAGCGCTCGGGACCACTCTAGAGCGCTTGGGAGTGCTGACAGACCAGTGCATGTTGAGCTTGGCTTTGACCATGGCTTTTCAGGCTTTTTCAGTTCATTCAACGTTCAAACTTGGTCTCACCTAAGTATGCAAGCATGCCTGAGCCAGCAGAGCATCTCATGATGCCTTTTCCTCTCCCCAAAACATTTTCTTTTCATTTTTATTTGATTTTCAAAGCAAAACCATGATTTTCTACTCCCCTATATATACCCCCTTCATTCTACATGCAAGGCCACGAAAATCAGTCCCTCTCTCCCCCCTTTTTTGCTGCAAATCTCAGTCTCCAATCCTCTCTCAAACATTTCTCAAGTTTTGAGTTTTCAAAAGACAAGCTTCAAACAACTTTCAAGTACTTGAAAAGCCTCCAACTTCTAGTCCATCTAGAACTCCATTTTCCTACTGTTTTCTAAGCATTTTCAAGCATCCAAATCTGTCCAAGAAGCACAGTCCAAGAAGCATAGTCCAAGCAACAAGAAAAAGGTATAAACTTGGTTTTTTCCAAGTTATTCAATGCTTTTCCACTTCTGAGGGGGATCAAAGAGCTCATACTAGTTCCTCATACTAGTTGTGAGTTCATTTTGTTGAATCTTAGTTGATTTGGCTAGCATGCAAGTCAAAAGGGATGCTAAGACATGTTGTAATTTTTAGGACAGATTTTCTGAGCTTCAGTTTTTGCCATCTTTGGCCTTTTTAAACCACGAATTATTTTTGGGTTCCTTCATGTAAGTTGTAGATCTTTTTGTTGGGAAGATTTGGCCGCTGGAATCAACTTAATCGGATTTAAAATGAATTAGTTATGATTTTTTTTTCTGCAAGCTGTCCGTGTAGGACGAATCTGGAAATACCCATTTTGTTTTGAGATTTATGCTTTTGTTTTGTAAAGTGAGTCTCTATATTTTCTTTTCTAGAGTTACATCTATGGATTAGTTAACTTTGGAGACTAATATTGCTTTGATTAGATTAAAAATGAGTGAGTTATACTCCTTTTATTAAAAGGTAGCAATTTTTCCTATTTTGAGTGGTTTGTGATCATTTTTTGTGAAATTTCATGTTATAAACTGATTTTCTCCGAATTTTTAAAACTTAATTGAACATTTTACTTTTGAGATCAGAACATAAATTTTGATTCTTAGTCTTAAATAAATTATGTTATTGCATTTGGTTAAGCCGTTATGCTGTCGATTTTAAAACTAGTCTAAACTTTGTTATATGCATACAAACTTCTTGTGACTTTGCATGCATAAGATTTTTCATAGTGTAAATAATACACATTTAACTGTATAGTGGCAAGGAAGCATGGCTTAAGAGATTGAACCCCCACCTCAGTCTATCATAGCCCTCTGCTGAGCTTTTGATATGTTTGAAATCATTTCCGTTTATTGTTATTAGCATCGTTTACTGTTTGGATTAACAAAGCTTGCAGGTTGGGTATCAGAACTCCCAAGCGCTCGGGACCATTCCCGAGCGCTCGAAAGTGAGATCAATGACAGATCCACAGTTTCTGCTAACATGCATCTCATTCATTTACAGTTTCATCCATCTACTGTACAGTTGCACATGCATGCACTTCCCTACCTGATATATCTGTAAATAAATGCTAGTTGTTCAACGAAATAAAATCTTTTGAAAAATCCCGCATATGTTTAGTAGAGACCGATTTCAAATCGGGCGAGGGGGGTGCCGTAAAACCCTTCCCCCCTCGTAACATTGCTTCCGAACCCTCAAAACAAATCTTTGGTTTTCAATTCAAATCAATCATTTTCAATCAAAACGGTTTCTCGGGTGACGAACCATAAATCCAGGTGGCGACTCTTCAAAAATTTTCAAAAACCAAGAAATGGCGTGGCGCCTCTTTTTCGGGCCGCCCCGATTCCACCCGGGGCTGTGGTAGCCCACACTTAGGGCAACGAGGTAGCTTGGAAAGCAAGCATGAGTGGATCTATAAATATAAGGTAAACCGAGAGGTTGAGGTATGCAATTCTTGGCTGTTCACATTATATCTACTGAGAATTAGGGTTTTCTACTAGTACGAGATACTAACTTTGGCATCGGAGGGCCTTTGCCATGAGAGGCAAAGGTGCGCTCACCCTTTGTTTGTTTTACAGGATCAATTCCGGCATCATGCTAAGGTTCCGGCGAGGAGACTGAAGTAGCCATTACGATCTTGTGCTATTCAAAGGCTCTTTTGTTTTCCTGCACTTACACCATTGTCGAGTGTATTGCAAGACAATGGTTGAGCAGTACGATGGCTCATCTTGCTAGGCATCCTGAGAGAGCTTGTCACCGGCAAACCGAGCAAGATAGCCAGAACATACTAGCGAGGCTTGTGCGGTGCAAAGTGTACAAGATAAAAGAGTTTTATTTTCCCAAAGATATTGAAAATCCCCTTTCGAACATACCTTTCAAGCTTGGCTCTCGCAATTATTCGATTCTTTGAAAATAAAAGCAAGTTCCAAAGTTTCGAATAATGTAGTCCCCAGCAGAGTCGCCACTGTGGGCTTCCCGCCCGGCGCGCCCTCGAAGAGTCACCACCCGGATTTTTGAGACGGATGATCCGAGAAACTGAGAAACTCGTTTAAAAAAGGCTTTTGGTCTAGCGAAAACGTCGAAACTTTGGGTTCATGAGCCACGTTATGAATGGGGAAGGTTTTGTTGAAAAGCACCCCATTCGCCCGGTAAAATCGGTCTCTACTAAGCACTTTCAAAAAGGGGAAATTTTGAATATCTTTAGGAAAATGAAACTCTTTAATAAACAAGTAAAGGGGAAAGGGACATGGGAAGATATATCACGTTGGCGTGCACGTGGTGCTGTCTGTACAGAAATGATAATAGTGTGATGTTAAGTGAAATGAAAGAGCTAGCTAGCAAACTGCCCAGATCAGAACCATTTCTACATGGCTTACCAAATGTTGCGCACGGCCTTATGGTATGCCACGCGGTTTACCTGCTCTACTATTAAACTGTCATCAGTACCTAGAACAACGCCCAGTGCATTGTATATCCCGTGCGATGTTCCTTAAAGATATCAGAAGATTCGCAATTACTAACCTACCTTGGAACAACACCATTTCTTCAAGTCATGAATGTAAAACAACTTTTGGTGCATTCGATCATTCGAGATCATTTAGAAAACCTTGTTTCGGAAATAAAACATGGCTTGTAGATATGGTTTTGTTCTGAAAGCACTGGTGACAATATCTCAGCAACACAAACAGGCCTGATGAAGAATAGTCATGCTCCAGACAGCTTAAACAAGTAAACAATAATTAATAAAAGACCGCGCGCCTGAACATACTACCCCGTGCGACGCATCAGAATGTCGCGCGGCATGGTATGCCCAGTGCAGTGGCTGTTTTAGTTTTTGAAAATGGTTTTTAAGTCAGTCTTTAACCAAAAGGGTTTAAGCTTGACTACAGAAAAGTCCCCCTCAGGGCCAGGACAGGGCCTAACCCAAGGAAATTTGGTTTTTTACCTTTGATCTTGCACTTGAATGAGGATGGATGATGATGGATGAGTGTGGACAAGATCGGTTGAGAAAGGATGAGTGTGGGTGTGAGTGGTTGTTGGGTGTTTCGGTAGGTAAGGTCTCAAAGTGAGTAAAAAGACTAAGTTTGATGGTGAAGAGAAAAATGGAGCATTTTGAGAAGGAAAGTGCCTAGAGAATGTCTTTTTAGAACAACACTTCTCAAGGCTTGGAAATGGAGAGTGGATGTAAAAGCAAGAAGAGAGAGAAAGATTAGGGATCATTTTCTCTTAAGTGGAGGGGTGTATTTATAAGCAAGAGCCAAGGATTTTGAATTCAAATGGGGGAGGTATTTTCTGGGCGGGCTAGAAGTGGTTTTTCAGCTAAGCCATTTTGTAGCTATGGCTCAAATGAGCGTGGCCGACAGCTTTCTGAGCCAGTCAAAACTTTACCTAAAATGCCGTGCGGTTGACCTCATGACGGCGCACGATGTAGAAAATTTGTGTGCACCGCGCAGTATAGAAGTGTTACGTGCGGCGTTATAGACTCAGCCTAGAGCTCTTGGGCTTTTGGGTCTTTTGGGCTTTTTGGGTCTTTGGTTTTTGGGCTGAAGGAGTCCTTTATTCGAACTCTCAAATGTATTGTTTCCTTTATTTCATCATAGGGGCATTTAAAGAACTTCTGAGGTCCGGATTGGAGTGTCTACAACTAATTTTTCGACCCTGGCTTGTTTCTTGATTGGTGGTTAATTAATCTAGAAGAAATCATTCGTTGGTGTACTGAGCTGGCATTCGCCATGTTGGTATATATGTGGAGAAAGCAAAGATCAGTGATGAGGATAGCAATGTAATGACAGCCACTGTGCATAGATCGTGATAGGGGTCTATTATGGGTCTCATACAACCGATCTTAGATAATTGGATCTAGCTCTCAAAAAATATTTTAAATTTAATAAACGGCTCGAATCATTGTGTGGGACCCACAGTGGGCCCCACATCGCGATGTGTGCACAGTGTCTGTGTGGACAGACTTTCTGATGTAGTAATTAGCTTCAATGTTGGAGGGCAATGTAGTCATTATGTCTTCTACATTTATCCCATATGGAGGCGAACGACAGTAAGGTGGTGTTCCAGTTTACCCCCTTAAACAGTAAATACTTGTTTGTAATTTTCAAATTTAAAAATAATAGGGTTACTGAAAAAAAAATGCAATATGGATCTTGTACCATGCAAAAAAAAATTTGAAAAATTATTTTTGTAAACCCATTATTTTTAAATTTGAAATAAGTCCTTATTTTTTAAATACTTATTTTGAAATGTGGAACGGGGCCTAATAAATGAATGTGAAAAAAAAAGAAAATGAGTAATGCACGATTCATGATTTTAGATAATTATTGAGCAACGATAGAGGTGAAACGACAGTGATAATTGACTATAAACATAAGAAAATTCTAACGTGCAAGTATTTTTAGTAATAGAAAATTAGAGACCGATCCTTCGTTTTAGGTCCGGTTTGATCCCAACTCTGAATATTTTTCTAAACACGTGTGGGTTTGGTAATGTTAAGTTATGACTTTTATACCCAAATGAATTGAATCAAACCCCCCTCCCCCCTCCGCGGAAATACTCCATCTCCGTCCCACATGTCTTCAACCAAAGCAAACCGCCATACCAGTTCGTTCTCAAGATGATGCGACGTGGTCATGGCCCACTGACATACATGGATGTTGTGGCGTCGTCGGAGACTTGGACGAGTTTGAGGCCACCGCCCTTGACGACTATGTTGACAGAGGTGGAGCTGGCGGGGAGTCTGCTCTCGATCAGCTCCTTCACGGCGGAGATTGACCGCCGAATCAATTCTCCGACGATGATTCGGTTCACCACGGACACATCAATGCGGTGGATCTTCGGTGGTGGTTCTTCCGTGCCGATCAAGGTGGAGACGGATTACGCGGCGATGTACAACGGTGTTGACAGGAATAGTGATCTGGTGGAGGTCCGGCCCGTGTTTAGGTATGGGTGTGATGAGGTGGTTGTGAAAGGTGAGATTTCGATGCGGTGGAATTGGTTCGGTCGCTTGAAAGAATCAATCTCAACAGGGTTATAAAACTAGATTTGATAGGAGTATTACAATGGACGTAATATGTAAACCATTTAGTGCTTTATTCAACTTGACTTTCTCTCTCACACACGCACACAAACTTTAAGAACTGAAACTTTGTTCAATTTTTATTCGTGTGTAAATTTTCTATGAGAACTGTGTATTTTTCTATAAGAATTGTATATTATTCATGAGAACGGTCTATGAAAACTGTATATTTTGTATGAGAACCATGTATTTTTCTATAAGAATTGTGTATTATCCATAAATTTTTTTACTTTCTATCAGAACTATGTATTTTATATGAGAATTATGCATTGTTCATGAGAACTGTATATTTTAGTGTGTGGTAAGGTTCTTGAGCTGTGTATTTTTCAGTTTACAGAGCCCAATTTTCATAGTTGTAGGGAGGTAATCCCGAACAGGTAGAAAAGAGGCCCGAACATGTGGTACGTGGGGCCCGGAATAAATATAGTCGGAGCAGCCGCCGTGCAATACGATAAACAGCGATAAGGACCAATGACATGAGAAGTCTCTGGTCCAGAGTACCCGAGCAGGAGCATGGTTCAAAGAGCGTGAGAAATGGTTGGACCAGGCACCTGGAGGAAGGACAAGTGACATGTGAAGTCACTGGTCCAGGCAGTCTGTTCGGCAGTGAGAAGGTCGAACAGGAGCAGCAGCCTGGAGGAGGCAGCTCCAGAAGAGTCCAGAAACGGTAAAATCTAGTAAGGAAACGAGATCCGGAGAAGATACACAACGGGAATGGGATGAATGGCCAGCTAAGGAAGGAATTCCTAAATGGTCTGTAAGGTAATATACAGTAAAGGGAACGAGAATCCATGATATTCTGGGTTTCCAATACGGGAAAGGAAACTTAGGGCAATGAGGCAGCTTGGACAACAAGCATATGTGGATCTATAAATATGAGTAAAACCGAGAGGTTGAGGTATGCAATTCTTGGCAATACGCTTTATACCTACTGATAATTAGGATTTTCAACTAGTACGAGATACTAACTTTGGCATCGGAGGTCCTTTGCCACGAGAGGCAAAGATGCGCTCACCCTTTGTTTGTTTTACAGGTTCAACTCCGGCGGTGTGCTAGGGTTCCGGCGAGGGGACCGAGGTAGCCGTTACTACTTCATATTGTTCAAAGGCTGGTTCGTTTTCCTGCACTTACAATTGGCGCCGTCTGTGGGAAACGAAAGAGATCCCTTTGAAAAAGCGACCATGGTGGAAAAAGATCCAAAGACCCCACTTGACCCAAACAATCGGCCGGGTGGGGGAGGTGATAAATCCCCACCTAGCCCTCTGAGAAAGCCCGATGGTGGGCATGCAAGGAGAACCACGAGCAAGGACCGCCCCCTGACTGTCCATGGCGGTCTCAGAAACAAGGACGGAAGGATGGCCACGGAGTCCACGAGGAGGAGTAAGTCCCGCCATGGGAGAGAGCCAGTTGCACGTTCGAAAAGTGTGCACTGCAGGGAGGACATCCTAGACAAAAAGAGACAGGAAATAGAGGAGTACGCTCGTCTAATTAGGAGGCGAGAATACGAGATTCAGCAACTGCAACGGATACGAGAACATCCGGAGGATTTTGGACTTTCATGAAGAAAGTCCAGAGGAGAAAGGCTGGCTATGACGGAGTACAAGAGAGCTTCTTCACGAAAAAGAAGGAGCGAGAGTCTCACTCCAAAACAATTGAGGGCTTCTTCACGAAAAAAGAGAAGCAGGAGCAGAAGTTCTACCCCCGAGGAAGGAGGGACCAGGAAGCACCACAGGGACAGGTACGAGAGACCTGATTCCGATTGGGAGAGGAATGATGCCAGGGCTGCAAAAGGGCCAGAAGAGGGGACCGTGTCTGCACGAGAGGCAGCACGGAATGCCCTTAGCAACATAGCAACTTCTCCTTTTGCAAAGAGATTGCAGGAAGTAAGGTTGCCGAGCAGGGTGAAACATGGGACATTTATCCCGTACGAGACCAATGCAGACCCGGTGGCACACATACAGCATTACCAGCAGGCGATGTTTATGCACGACGGCGACGACACGATCATGTGCAAGATGTTCCCATCTAGTTTGGGAAAGGTGGCCCTATCCTGGTTCCATAAGTTGGGGCCGAACACCATACGAGGATGGAGACAGTTGGCCGAGGAATTCACTACTCGGTTCCTAACGAGCAAGAAACCACCTAAAACTTTTGAGAGTCTCTCAGTTATGAAACAGGGAGAGAATGAGCCGATCAAGGACTACGCCAAGAAGTATTGGGAGACCTTCAACGAGATTGAAAGTTGCAGTGAGGAGTATGTCATAGCGACGTTCAAAACTGGGCTGCCTATTCGGGGGGAGTTACGAAAGTCCCTGAACATGAGTCCAGTGAGCACACTGGCGAAGCTGATGGAACGAATTGAGTAGCACGCCAGGAACGAGGATGACATACTACGGGAAGACGGCAGGTTGGGTGCCGAGCAAGTCAAGGGCTCTGCAAAGAAGGCGGATAAGCCAGAGCTCAAGACTTACAAAGAAAGGAAGGAGCATGGGCAGACTAAGAAAGAGTCATACAAGGAGAAGCACGCCCCGGACCCAAAGTCTTTCTTCTTGATAACAACGGTCTGGAAAGAACCGATTTATCGGATTCTTTATCGAATAAAGAATCGCCTGTATTTTAAGTGGCCTCCGAGGCTGGAGGGTGACAAAGATGCAAGAAAAGCTACGAGTCAGCACTGCAGTTACCACAAGGACTAAGGTCACATGACGGAGGATTGCGAGATATTCAAGCAACACCTTGATGACCTGGTCTCACGTGGGTATTTGAAGGAGTTCATCCAAGAGGAGCACAAGAGTGCCGAGAAGGCAATGGAGCTGGATTACGAGCAGAATCCAAGGGGCGTGATCCATATGATACACGGACTGGCCGCACCTTATACGAGAAATGAGGTGAGGTTGCTCTAGAGGCAGGTGAAACACGACCAGCATGTGATGCGGTTGAGAAAGAAACGAGGACATGAAGCGGAAGGATGCGACGAGGGCATAATCTTCACAAATGAGGACCTGGGAGGAGTCTAGGTGCCGCACAATGATGCTCTAGTCATAACCCTACGAATTGGGGAATATGAAATGGAGACGATCCTGGTGGATTCAGGAAGTTGCACCGAGTTGCTCTATTACGACGCGTTCAAGAAATTAGGGTTGGCACAAGCGGACTTGGTCCAGTCAGTAACTCCGTTGGTCGGGTTCAGCGCAGGGGCAGTCTGGCCATTGGGCAAGGTGACCCTCCCTGTTTGGACAGGAACAATAGTGCTGAGAACCGACTTTTTAGTGGTGGACGTGTCGTCTTCCTATAATGTGAGTATAGGAAGGAGTTGGTTGCATAAGATGAGGGCAGTTTCCTCCACCTACCATCAGATGGTAAAGTTTCTAGGGTCCAATAGTATCGAGAGAATAAGGGGGAACCAAAAGACAGCCCAACAGTGCTTGGTTTCCATAATCAAGAAGGCACCCAAGGCACAGTTGGTGCAAACAGTCGAGGTTACCAACCAGCCGACCATCGAGGATGTCGGAGGGAATCCGGCCGAGAAAGTGGTAGAAGGATTGAAGAAAATACAGATCAACGAGAGTGATCCTAAAAGGTATTTCTGATTGGGGAAAACCTGTGCAAAGAAGAAGAGCAAGAGTTGGTGAAGTTTCTCAAAAGGCACATTTATGTGTTCGCTTGGGTACCCGAAGAGATGCCTGGGGTGGATGCAAACGTGATTTGCCACCACCTGAATGTGGATCCCCAACATAAACCCGTAATGCAGAAGAAGAGACGATTTGCCGTACAACATGTGAATGCTGTTATCGAGGAAGTCGACCGTTTGCTCGAGGCAAAGGCGATACGAGAGGTGTACTACTCGGAGTGGTTATCCAACACAGTGGTGGTGAAAAAGAAGAATGGGAAGTGGCGAGTTTGTGTCGACTTCACAGATCTAAACAAGGCGTGCCCAAAAGACAGTTTTCCCCTGCCCAGGATAGATCAGTTGGTGGATGCAACTACTAGGTATGGACGTATGAGTTTTCTCGACACTTATCGAGGGTATCACCAGATAGCCATGTACGGACCTGATCAGGAGAAGACGCCCTTTATCACACCACGAGGGCTGTATTGTTACAGTGTTATGCCCTTTGGTCTGAGGAATGCAGGAGCAACTTACCAGAGACTACCAACGATTATGCTAAAGAAGCTCCTTGGCAAGACCATGGAGGTATACATAGACGATATGGTGGTAAAGAGCAAGGAGAAACGGGACCACATCGATGATAAGAAAGAAGCTTTTGAGATACTGAGGGAGCATAAGCTGAAGCTCAATGCCTCGAAATGTGCATTTGGAGTAGGTTATGGGAAGTTCTTGGGTCACCTGGTGACCGTTAGAGGGATAGAGGTGGATCCCGATCAAATAATAGCTTTACAGAAGCTCCAGAGTCCAAGGACCATGAAGGAGGTCCAGCGATTGACGGGGATGGCGGCAGCCCTCAACAGGTTCATTAGTCGGTCAAGCGACAAGTGTAGACCCTTCTTTCAGTTATTGAAGAAAAAAGAGGGTTACGAATGGGGAGCAGAATGTGAGCAGGCATTCCAAGACTTGAAGAAGTACTTAGTGGCAGCCCCGCTTCCGTCCACTCCTGAGCCTAGTGAGGTCTTGACCTTGTACTTACTAGTATCCAAGCATGCTGTTAGTGCAGTCTTACTGAGGAACAAGGGATCCGAACAAATCCCTGTTTATTATGTGAGCATGACGCTACTGGACGCAGAGACGAGATATCTGCCCCTTGAGAAGTTGGTTCTGGCACTGAGGACAACGGCTAGGAAGTTACCCCATTACTTCCAAAGTCACAAAGTTGTGGTTTACACTGAATTCTCATTGAAGTCGTTGCTACGAAAGGCCGATTTCTCGGGACGAATTTCAACATGGTCGGTAGAGTTAAGCCAGTACGATATTGATTACCAGCCACGCACCGCAGTGAAGGGGCAAGTTTTGGCAGACTTTGTGGCAGAATTTTCTTCCACAATGGCTCCACTGCCTCCTACGAGAAAGGAGCAGTTGGTCGAGCCGTCTACCGAGAAGCAAAGGACACCTACCGAGCAGGACCCTATGGAATGGAAGTTGTTCGTCGACGGTTCTGCGTGCAACACAGGCTCTGGGATTGGGGTGGTGCTGTTCCCACCCGAAGGAGTAATGATCGAGTTGTCCCAGCGCCTGGGTTTTAGTGCTTCGAACAACGTGGCAGAGTACGAGGCACTCCTGGCAGGACTACGAAGTGCGAAGACCTTGAAAGTTAAAATGATTCGAGTATTTTGTGATTCACAGCTCGTGGTGAATCAGCTGTCCGGGGAGTACGAGGCCCGGAACGAAAAGATGGCAGCTTACGTGGAGGCAGTTAAGGATTTGCTGGATACCTTTAAGAAGGTGCACATTGAGCAGATAAGCTCTGGGCAGAATGCCCATGCTGACTCATTGGCTTGGTTGGCAGCGGCTGTGCCGACAGAATTCAAGAGGAATGTGGCAATAGACTATCTTGCTGAGCCGAGCATTGGGAGGAGTGTGGAATTGGTCTTGGACGTGAACCAAGGACCAAGTTGGATGGATCCATGAGTGGAGTTCCTACGAGATGGGACACTCCCAGCAGATAAAAAGGAGGCTCACAAGATAAAGACGAAATCTGCACGGTTCTGGCTGTCACCAAAAGGGAAATTGTACAGAAAGTCCTTCACCGGACCATATCTGCTTTGCATGCATCCCGAGATGGTGCAAACGTTCCTTCATGAGATTCACGAAGGAACATGTGGAAGTCATGCTGGGGGAAGATGCTCACCGTGCAATCACCCAGGGTTACTGGTGGCCGCACATGCAAGAAGATGCAAAGGTGTATGTGAAGATCTGTGAGAAGTGTCAAAAGTTCTCACCCATGATCCGAACACCAGCCGAAGATCTGGTGCCCTTGACATGCCCTTGGCCATTTGCACAATGGGGAATGGACATCGTGGGTCCACTCCACAAGACTGGGAACAGGAAGTTTCTGTTGGTAGCAACGGACTACTTCACCAAGTGGATAGAAGCAGAACCACTGGCAAAGATCACAGAACCTATGATAGAAAGGTTCGTGTGGAAGAGCATCATCACTCAATTTGGGGTTCCCTACTCTTTGATTACGGATAATGGGTCCCAGTTCCAGAAAAAGTTTAAGGCTTTTTATGCCCAGTATGGAATAAGGAACTACTATTCCACCCTAGCCTACCCTCAAAGCAATGGGCAGGTAGAGGCGTCCAACAAGACTATACTAGACAGGATCAAGAAAAGGTTGGACAAAGCAAAAGGCAAGTGGCCCGACGAACTGCCACTGGTCCTGTAGACGCACCGAACAATTCCTAGGAGGTCTATGGGAAAGTCCCCCTACTCGCTAGCGTATGGAACCGAGGCTGTGATTCCACTGGAGGTTGGTTTGCCGACCAACAGGACCACATTGGTGGAGAATGGGGGCATGACAAAGCCCTGGAAATTGAGCTGGACCTCGCCGAGGAGAGGAGAGAACGCTCTGGTGCACCTGGCCTCGTACCAGGAGTAGCTGATGAAAAGCTACAACAAGAATGTCCACCCATGAGAATTCGGTGTTGGTGACCTTGTGCTACGAAAGGTGCTCGGCAACACCAAGGTGGCCAATGAGGGCAAGTTGGGGGCCAATTGGGAGTGCCCATATCGAGTTACTGAGATTGTGGGCATTGGGGCTTATCGATTGGCAGATCTGGATGGGAACCCGGTACCAAGGCCCTGGAATGTCCACAACTTAAGGAAGTTCTACGTGTAGAAAACTTCGATTTCGCTTTTTCTGTTTTAGATGCACATCGTGATTGTGTGGGAATTACGAATAAAATTCCCTTGTGTTTGCTCTCGCTAGTTACAAGGGGTACGCGTAACGCCCCCTTGAGTTTTTCGAATTATGAATAAAATTCCCAGATTTTGGTAACACAACGCTATTTTTTACGAGTTTTTCTTTTAATGCTTTAAATACGAAGTTAGGCTATGTCCTTATTCCTCACTTCATATTGGGGAGCAGAGGTATATGGTACCTAAATGAAATTTCGATTGTTTCAAATTTTGACAAGTACGAATATACTTGACCGTTTGCTCGGGTACGAATATACCCAGAATTTTGCCAAGTACGAATATACTTGACCGTTTGCTCGGGTACGAATATACCCAAAATGCATACGAAATTATGCACACTGTCCCTAAGCACGAATATGTTTGGGATATCCTAAAGTACGAATCTACTTGACCGTTTGGTCGGGTACGAATATACCCAGAATGCATATGAAATTATGCACACTATCCCTAAGCACAAATATGTTTGGGATATCCTAAAGTACGAATATACTTAACCACTTGCTCGGGTACGAAATAGACCCAGAATGCAGACGAGACCATGCACGTTGTCCCCAAGCACGAATATGTTTGGGATATCTCCAAGTACGAATAAACTTGTTTACTTATACGAGTGCGTGCATACAAAGTACGAATAGACTCAGGATTGCTATGGCCAAATACAAATACATTTTGGGTAATATAAGCACGACTATAGTAGGAAACAATTCCAAGTACGAAACGCTCGGGTTGCATACGTGAACATGTAGAAGTAACCAAGTTTGAAAATACTTGATGTAATGCTCGGGTATGAGCAAACCTGGAGCATGTACGTAACACACAACATTGTTTAAGTATGAATGTACTTAACGGTTTGATCGGGTACGAATGGGCCCTGGGCGTATACAACTATATGCATCGTTTGACAAGCCACGAATGCAACTAGCATTACTCTAAGGTACGAGAAACTTGTAGAATGAAATCTGAACACAAAGACCCACTGAGACCTGGGGAGCATACGTGAATTTGCATAAAGCTAAGTACGAAGACACTTAGCATACTGGCCATGGGACGGCCACTTGTATTAAAGAAAGGCCACGAAAGGCCTACCAAAAACATTCATGCCACGATTGGCCAGGCAGAATCATTTGTTTAGGCCAAACAGGGCCACCAGAAACATTCAAAAGGCCACGAAGGCCAAAACCAACAAAGTTAAAGTGTGCAGAAATGTATCAGTACCACGCATGGCAATATCAACGGCCACGTAGGGCCAGCCAAAATTGATTAAAAGAAGTCCCAATTATTATCACCGAAGAGAAGAGAAATCCAGCTTACTCTTCGATTGTCAGATCTTGGATGACAGGTGGAGAGGCCGGAGCAGTTGTGTCGTCCGCAGTAGTGCTTGGCTCAGATGGACCACCGTTGGCTTCCTTTTTGCCAAGGTTGGTCGCTTCTCCAGATTGTTCAGCATGGCGTTCTGCTGCTCAGAAACGTTGACATTGAGCTCCCTGTCCAGGCTGTCTTCTTCCTCTACAACTTCTTCCTACTCCTCGGCAACAACCATGGCGCTTGGAAGATCGATCTCTGTCCAGAGAGGAGAAGACTTTGCTGTGCCAGACGTTTTGAAGCAGGCTAACCAGCCAGCCTCAAAGACTTGGTCCTGGATCCCGGGCATTTGGTCCGTGTAGCTCTCAGTGGCCACGCAGATTCCCTCATTGTAGCCTTGCTGGTAGGCGGTCTTGGCCTCATTCTTGCTCGTCTCTAGCTTTGTGAGAGTCTGGTTCAGGCTGTCCTCAGCTCCCTCCAGCTTGCCTCTAAGCTCATCCACAGTCCCGTGAACCTGGTTTCTCTCTCTTTCCAACCTGATGATGGTGTTCTGCAGCTTGGCATTCTCACTAGCCAATCTGGCACACTGGGGCTCAGATTGACCAAATCCCTGGGCCATAGCCACCGTCTTTTGCATCACCTGGACAATCATGTGGTTAGATAGATAACAGGAATAACAATTTGAAGCCATTAGCGCATAAAAATGAACACGACAGGTTTACCTTAGCACTGTGGCTCATGAATGAGCCAAGAAGGTTGTTTGGGGAGCTGGCAACCTCTTTTTGCATGTCCCCAGGAAGCATGAATGCTTGGGACAATGCAAGTGCAGTCCCTTCAGACTCCACACTATCACGGACGGTGACTGGCCGGCCGCCATGTGTGAGTTGAGGAGCCCAGAGGGGTGTTGGGGGTAAAGAAAGTTGTGATGAAGGCCGCTCAGAGGTTTACAGCCTCTGGCGTTTGTCACGATGACTGGCTTCGATCTCCTCAGGAGAGAAGCCTGGAGGAGCGTCTGGTTGAGTAGACCCCCGGCGGCCATGAGACGTTGCCGGGCTCTGAGACCGTCCGCAGCCACGAGATGTGCCACGGCCTCTTCCACGGCCAGCTCCGGAGATGGTGAGCAGGTTGCTGAGATTAATTGGCTGGTCCATTTCTTGAGGAGGGGGAGATAGAGAATATCCACTCGAAGACGTGGACGCTTCCTCGGCAAGTTGGATGGGCTCTGTAGATACCCCAATTTGGACCTATTAATTATCCTTAATTTGAGGCCTTGAGGCTCACCGATGATGAAATTGAATCAAAATGGGACTTGGCTAAAGCTTGAACGATGCTTCTTGGACTTTTTCAAATCAAAACATTCCTTTTTCCCAACACCCTGAGGGTAAAATTGGCACACTTTTCAGCATATAAAATATATTTGAATGAAACCAGTTGGGTTAGAAAGAGGACTTAACGAGCTTTCCAACGCTTTGAAAAACACCCAAAACCGAGTTCGGGAGTGTCCGTGGCGGCCCGTTGAACTTGGGCAGTCACTCCAAAGTGCTCGGGACCACTCTAGAGCGCTCGGGAGTGCCACTCCCAAGCGCTTGGGAGTACTAACAGGCCAATGCATGTTGAGCTTGAACTTTGACCACATTTTTTCAGACTTTTCAGCCCTGCAATTCAAACATGAATACAGCAGAAGCTTGCCTGAGCCTGCAGGGCATCTCATCATGAGAATTTTCCCTCCCAAACTTTTTAATCTCTCATTTAATTTCCAAACCATAGGTTATGTTTGCCTATAAATACCCCATTGTTTTACCTCACAAGGGAGACAAAAAATTCCTCTCACTATCTCCCCTGTGTTCTGAAAATTTCAGTCTCTAAACTTCCCTCAACATTTTCCAAAATTTGAGTTTTCAAGAGAAATTTCAAACAATTTTCTAGTACTTCAAAAGCCTCCAATCTCTAGTCCATCTTGAACTCCATTTTCCTACTGTTTTCTAAACATTTTCAAGCAAACAAATCAGTCCAAGAAGTCAAGCTCAAGCCAAGAAAAGGTATAAACTTGGTTTTTCCAAGTTATTCAATGCTTTTCCACTTCTGAGGGGGATCAAGGAGCTCATACCAGTTCCTCATACTGGTTGTGAGCTCATTTGATCTTAGTTTAGCAACAAGAGCAAGGGGAGCACAACGAAACGAACCTTTTTCTGGGCATTGTGTTCACTCCCGAGCGCTCAGGACCATTCCTGAGCGCTTAGGAGTGATGCTGCCACTAAAACCGTATTTTTGTTCATTATGTATTTCATTTTCTATTTTCAATAGACACTGGGTGTGTACTGGTCCTTCCAGAGCCCAGTTAGGTTTCTTTACAGTTGCGAGGAAGCCAGGTTTAAATGGTTAAGACTAGTTCTTAGCTATTTAAGTCTCTGGCTGAGCACGTCTGTACTTTGATTTCTTTGTGATTTTGTTGGCAGTGCTAGCATGTGAACACGTCTAACAAATTTTGCAGGGTGGCTTGACAGCACTCCCGAGCGCTTAGGACCACTCCTGATCGCTCAGGAGTGACTCCAGTAACAGTTCTTTCTGTTTTCTTACTTCATCATTCTATCGCACCTTGTACACTTTGCACATGCATGCACTGCTATCTTTTGGTATTTGTACATACTTGCCAGTTAGGTTTATTTACAATTGCAAGGAAGCAAAGTTTGAATGGTTAAGACCAGTTCTTAGCTATTTAAGCTTCCCGAGCACTTCAGACTCGATTTCTTTTGTCATGTCGAATTGTTAGTATGTGGATATGTCTAACCAAATTTGCGTGATGGCTTGAGATGGTCCCGGCGCCGAGACCACTCCCGGCGCTGAGAGTGAAACCAAGTGGTAGGATTTTAGCTACATTATTTTGTATTTCTTTATCATTTCTATTGTGTCCTGGCCTGTACACATGCACATGCATGCACCCCTTTAATTGATATACTTCTGGATACTTGCTACTTGTTTAATGAAGTAAAATCTTTTGAAAAATACCACAAACATTGAGTAGAGACCGATCTCGTATCGAGCGAGGGGGGTGCCGTAAAACCCTTCCCCCCTCGTAACGTGGCTTCCGAACCCTTAAGCAATCTCTGGTTTTCAATTCAAATCAATCATTTTCAATCAAAACAGTTTCTCGGGTGACAAAGCATAAATCCGGGTGGCGACTCTTCAAATTTTTCAACTCGATCCAAAAATGGTGTTTTTCGGGCCGCCCCAATCCACCCGAGGCTGTGGTAGCCCACAGGCTCGTTGGGAAGCGATGGGGTCCGAGAACGCCTTTTTTCTTGTTGCTCGGGTTGTTGAACATGAGGATCTGGGATGACAGGATCGTCAGCTGCTCGAATCCGCCGATCAGTGAACCCGCCGTAAGACGCCTGGTAGCTCAAAAGAATTTGAGCAGCTCTTGCTCGGCCTACAAGATATGTGCCTTGCCCGTTGAAAGCAAGGACACAATTGATGTCTGCTACGTGAACTTGGGGGGGTGATGATGTTGTACCCTTGGTTAACGTTTTTGGCTGCAAAATACGATAAAAATTAGCAGTCAGTAAAGCAAAAATTAGGCGATGCAAAACGAAATTTTGCTCGGCAATAAAGTTCTACGAGAAAAAGGACTAACGTGGAGTGCCAAAGCGGTGTGGGGCATGGAATCCTATCACTCGGCCCTCCTCGTTTCTGGGTTCAAAATTCCCAATAACGATGAGGAAGTCATCGTCGTCTCCTCGAGCGGAGTCTGGCAGTTCAAGCACAAGCCTCCTTCTGGAGTCTCTACTCTTCAGATAGTAGGTTAATGCATCCTTGGTTCTGGATATGCTGTAGAGGTGGTGGATGTCGTGTAAACCAAGGGATGTGCCTAGCATTTGATTAAGGGTATTGATACCCATGACAACCCTAAAGAAATTAGCAGAGACCAGCATAGGGGATAATCTGTAATGGGCCAGGACCTGGCGGAGTAAAGGTGCGAGTGGAAACCCGACGCCGCCCTCGACGACAGGGATGTGCAGGGTGTCATTGTCAAAACACTCATGGATGGCATTTTCAGGGGCCAGTACAGTGGCCACGTTGTCGGGGATCTCATAACGAGATCTGAAATTGGCCATCGTTTGGCACAGTGTCTATGAAACCTACCCATAATGAAAAATGTGGGTACGGATTTTCTAAAAGAGAGGGGGAACGAAGAAGCTCTAAAACGACTGTGGGAACCCTAAATCAGCAAGAGAGATGGAATGCAAAGAGGAACGATGACTTACTAGGGAAACGAACAGAGACTCTAGTGCAGAAGAAGGGAGGAACCACGGGATGGTGAACAGTGCTCCAATGGCGGGTATGAACAGACTTTCTTTTGCAGGGGGAGTTTCAGAAAGAGAGAATGGGTTTGAATTTAGACGAAAATCCAAAAATACCCTAACAGATGGGCTGGCGTATGGAAAACGTCACCCCAGACGCCGTTTGGACGTTCCGTTCCCCGAAACGTCTGCTAGCATTTAATGCGGGCGGTACAACGTATGCCGCGTGTAAAGGTAGGAGCAGGAAAAGCCTGCCCAGCCCAAACGATGAGACGTTTGGCCTGGACTAATGATGAAGCCTGCACCAAATACGAGAAATGAAGTGCATGAGCAAAGGACGAGAACCTTCCTCGGAGCCAAAAAGCTTTGCTCATCATATTAAGAGAAAATAACGAGTAAAGCTGGGGAGCCATTGTAGGGAGGTAATCCCGAACAGGTGGAAAAGAGGCCTGAACACGTGGTACGTAGGGCCCGGAATAAATATAGTCGGAGCAGCCGCCGTGCAATACGGTGAACGGTGATAAGGACCAATGACATGAGAAGTCTCTTGTCCAGAGTACCCGAGCAGGAGCATGGTTCAAAGAGCGTGAGAAATGGTTGGACCAGGCACCTGGAGGAAGGACAAGTGACATGTGAAGTCACTGGTCCAGGCAGTTTGTTCGACAGTGAGAAGGCCGAACAGCAGCAACAGCCTGGAGGATGCAGCTCCAGAAGAGTCCAGAAATGGTAAAATCTAGTAAGGAAACGAGATCCGGAGAAAATACCCAGCGGGAATGGGATGAACGGCCAGCTAAGGAAGGAATTCCTAAATGGTCTGTAACGTAATATACAGTAAAGGGAACGAGAATCCATGATATTCTGGGTTTCCAATATGAGAAAGGAAACTTAGGGCAACGAGACGGCTTGGACAGCAAGCATATGTGGATCTATAAATATGAGTAAAACCGAGAGGTTAAGGTATGCAATTCTTGGCAATACGCTTTATACCTACTGAGAATTAGGGTTTTCAACTAGTACGAAATATTAACTTTGGCATCGGAGGGCCTTTGCCACGAGAGGCAAAGGTGCGCTCGCCCTTTGTTTGTTTTACAGGTTCAACTCCGGCGGTGTGCTAGGGTTCCGGCGAGGGGACCGAGGTAGCCGTTACTACTTCGTGTTGTTCAAAGGCTGGTTCGTTTTCCTGCACTTACAATAGTCTATTCACAAAGCATAAAGAACTGACAGTTCTCATAAAACTGACTATGAGAATTGACAGTTTGCATAGCCAGTTCTCATAGCTTTGTTCAAATAGCCAATGAGCAATTGAATTGTAATTAGTTCACAAAACTAGTTCTCTATGAGAATAGTCAGTTCTCATAGCCAATTCTCATAGAATTGACGTATAAGAACTGACTATGAGAATTGACAATTCACATAGCCAATTTTCATAACTCAGTTCACATAGCCAATTCTCGCTCAGTTCTCATAGAACTGACTATGAGACTTGACAGTTAAAAATTCAATTCTAAACCAATTTATTTCCTATGTGAACTATAACTTTTTTAAGACATGGCGGTTAGAACATTTATCTTTCCTATATTTGATTTTGATTATCTTTTTGTTTTTGTTCAATTTTTGTTCGTGTTCATATTTTCTATGAGAACTATGTATTTTTCTATGAGAACTGTGTGTTGTTTATGAGAAGTGTATATTTTTCTATAAGAACTTCGTATTTTTCCATGAGAACTGTGTATTGTCCATGAGAACTATCTATTAGAACCGTATATTTTCTATGAGAACTATATATTTTTTTATGAGAACTGTATATTTTAGTGTGTAGTAAGATTATGTGAACTGTGTATTTTTCAATTCACATAGCTAGTTCACATAGTCCAGTTCTCATAACCAGTTCACAAAATTAGTTCTTTATGAGAATAGTCACTTCTCATAGCCAATTCTTATAGAACTGACTATGAAATTGACAATTCTCATAGAACTATGAGAATTGGCAATTCACATAGTCAGTTCTCATAACTCAATTCACATAGCCAGTTCTATGAAAACTGAGTTCAGTTCTCATAGAACTGACTGTGAGACTTGACAGTTCTCATAGCTAGTTCACATAGCTAAGGGTATTTTTGTCTGAAATAATATGATTGAGGAATTGATACTAAAAATATAGCTCTCATAACCTCAGTTCTCATAGCAATAGTTCAGGGGTATTTTTTCCCAAAATATTATGTTAACTCGGGTTATGTAAACTGACGGGGATATTTTTGTTCGAAATATTATGTTAACTGGCAATGAGAATTGGTAGTTCTCATAAACAGTTCACATAACCAATGATATTTTGATCCGAAATAATATGTGTGATGAGTTGATTCTAAAAATATAAATTTTACTAAAAATGAACATGTACACAAAAAGTTAAGAAGAATAGGCAAAATAGTAAAAATGCATGAAAAGTCAAGAAAAAGGACTGAAATAAAAAGAAAATATTTTTTTCAGGACCAAATTAAGTCCAAACTTACTCTTTGGGGCTGACTTCTAAATTCCCCTTCTAGTAATGTATTGAATAGCTACGGTGATTGGTAAGTAAAAGATATTATTTTCTTAAGCGCATATCAAACATTTATCTTCCATAAGTAAAAGATATTATTTCATTAAGCGAGCATCAAATATTTATTTTTCATTGAAGTCAAGTACGTGCAAAGCACATGCCAGAAACCAATAAGACATAATGATTGGGGAATAGGATTTGTCCGTTTTGACTAATTCCTCTCTTGATACGAATCAATGATTCACAAAAATTTGATGCAAAACTAGTAAAAGCACAATTTTTTTGAAAAAAGACAACATGTTCAAAAAGAAAAAAAGCAAAAGAGAATACCACATAAAATAGATATAGACGTTCAATAAATACTTATAATATTGACGTATGTATTATGTAATTCGGTCAGCCTCATTGACCCACCTTGACTCGACATCAAATAGAGTGTTTCAAACATCCATGCGATTGGTACAAGTTGGAATGCTGAGCGATATTTGGGTATTGGTCTAGGCCTCTACATAAAATCGTTAAAAATTGATTGACTTATTTGCATGTATGACATATTTTATAGACAAGGTCTCTTTAGCTATAACTATTTAACCCTATGAGCCGCACACCCTCTCGCTCTTAGACTCACAAATCACAACGATTAAAGTTTATCATGACGAGAGATTGTCATCTCATCTACAATGTTACTTCAATACAACGACTCAATGGCAATCGTCTATCGCCCACAATTTTACCTTCTTCTCACAGTCTTAGAGTCTATCCCTCTCGAATTCTAACATTTTAGTCACCATCTAATTTTAACATCTTCAAGAGAAAAACTTGTAAGTTGATTGTGATTTGTAAAATTTTGTTTTCTTTTTAAGGTCTTAGTGGTTCAAATTCTCATTTTTTGAAAGATTGTTTTACTCCACTTTTGTCAAATGCTGTTTGTAAGGAGAAAAAATCTGCTTAGTGCTAACTCTAGTTTTTTTGGTGAACAGCTTCACGTGCCTCCTCGCCGGATCCCTAACCTTCCGCCGGAATCCTAACTGCAAAACAAACAGGGGTGAGCGCACCTTTGCCTCTCGTCGGCAAAGGCCCTCCGATGTCAAAGTCAGTATCACGTACTGTTAAGAAACCCTAATTATCAGTAGGTAAATAACTCGATTACCACAAACTGCGTACCTTTTACCTCTAGGTTTACCTCGTATTTATAGATGTTCGTATGCTTGCAGCCCAAGCATCCTAATCGCCCTAGGTTTCCTACCTCGTATAGGAAACCCAGAATATCGTGGATTCTCGTTCCCTTATCAATTTATTACCTTAGTCCTTTTAGGACTTCTTGCCATAACTGGACGAGCATTCCATTCTCATTGGGTATCTTCTCCAGATCCTATTCCCTTACGGAATGTCATCGTTCTGGAACCTTCCAGAGCGTTCCCTGCAGCTAAGGCTGCTCCCCCCAGAATACTGCTCTTGTTCGGCCCTCTCATTGCCGAACAGACCATCTGGACCAGCGACTTCACATGTCACTGTCCCTTACCAGACTCCTGGTCCAATAGCTCCTCGTGTTTATTGAATCAGGCCCCTACTCGGATAGCTTGGACCAATGACCTCTCATGTCACTGGTCCTTTATCAACTGCTTGGACCAAACTACTTGGACCAAACTACTTGGACTAGTGACTTCTCATGTCACTGTTCCTTTATTAGTCTCTTGGTCCAATAACTTCTCATGTTTACTGGACCAAGACCCCGTACAACCTTCCTGGACCAATGACTTCACATGTCGCTAGTCCATATTGCCGACCACCGTCTTGCATGGCGACTGCCTCTATCATATTTATACCATGGTCCCATGTACCACGTGTTCGGCCATACCGACGAGCACCTTTATATGGTGCAGTCGATACTGTTCACCGTCGCTACCTAGCAACCTTTGGTATTGCGCACCTGTTCAGCATCATGTCCTAGCACCCTCTGCCTACTAGCGCACCTGTTAAGCGTTATTACCAGCCACCTTCACATGGGGCCGCCTACCAGTGCACCTGTTATGCACTATCACCAAGCACCCTCTGCCTACCAGCATGGTGCCGCCTACTAGTGCACCTGTTAGACATTATTTCCTAGCACCTTCACATGGCGCCGCCTACCAGCACACTTGTTAGGCTGTACCGTGCACCCTCACTTAGTGCTCCGATGTGCTCATGTGTTATGCACGTGCTCAGGCTGTGTTTCCTCTGTTTGGGAAAACCTCCCTACACTGTTTGTGATTTGATGTATCAATGAATACTTTTGTTTGGAATTGAATGTATCTTACGATAAAATTGGAAATTTGTGCATTTGAAATTAGGGGTTTTCGATATGATTTATGAACTGTAAATGCATAAACGGTGTAATCTGATTGATTCGATCTGATCCATCAATCAGTTTTAGAACATCATTTTCGACAAATTTGATTGAAATCGGGGCGGGCATCGATCTGTCCAGGTCGGGCCCTTGGATTCCCAAGCAAATACTTTTTTTTTTTTTTTTTTTTAAGGTCAAACGGAAATTCCAAGCAAATACTCCTGATCCAATACATCATCGTCGTTAAAACGGGCCTGGGCTTCCGCGCCACATTTCCGTGTCTAGTATTACACTGAATTGAATAAGCATTTGGAGTCCGACCTCTGTTGTATACCAGAATACCTCATTAAATGGTCCTAGGAGGAATGTAATTTTTCAAGCCACTCTCACTCTCCTCTCTCTCTCTCTCTCTCTCTCTCTCTTCAATGGCTTGAAATTTCATCTGAGAAGTAGCTCCGTTTTTCGATTGACGTCATTTTTTCCGGCGCGTTCTACTCTGATCCTGAGGTACATTCCTTCTCTTCTTTCTCTCTCTCCTGTTTTTCGCCTGGACTTCGTTCGACTGTTAGGGTTTTTCTCTCCCCTCTATTTCTCTTCCAATTCTACCTTTGGCTTCCGTTTCTCTGGATATAGAATGCACATTCATGCATGCAATCGGTTTATTTCTCGCTCCTATTGAATCGCTTTTCTCCGTTTGATTTGATAAAGAGAATTGGTGTGGCCCCCCCGCCCCCCCCGTTTTTTTTTCTCCCCACTCTCTCTCTCTCTCTCTCTATATATATATATATATATATATACACACACACACACACACACTCACACACATTTCGCCTCTTTTATATGATGTGTATCTAGATTTGTGGCTTTTATGTATTAGATACATTTACAGGTAATATATGCATTTCCTTTGTATGTTTTTCAGTCAAGTGAGAGTTACTGGATATGGCCCTGCTTTCCTTTCGTTGAACATTTTTTTTTTCTAATTCAGTTTTTGTTTTTTGTTTTTTAAAATTTTTGTTCTGTCAATTTGTTTCTGGAAAAGATACGCTTCCTTTTACTAATTGTTATTTTTTCTGTTTTTGCCTTTCAAGTTTGAGGTATTTTACGCTCTCCCCTCTAAATGCTGGTAAGGGACACTAGGTTGATTAAACCGTTGCTGGTTTACTTATAAAAAAAAAAAAAAAACCGTTGCTGGTTTAAATCCTAAATCCGGCCAGGTTTCTAAAAACACTGCTCGAAATGTTCAAACTGTTTCCTGTTAGAAAAGTACTAAGGAGTCAGGAATGAGTTTTCTCTTCTACAAATTGAAAGTTAACATAGTGCAGAATAAAGATTGCAAAATCCACTAGTGTGTGTTATACTGTTATGTATTATTGTCATTGCATACTTTTTTCGGGCTTCTATCCAAAACAATCAAAATAAAAGAAGCTACTGTCTACCATGGCTCACTGAATTTTGAAAATGCAATGAGCTTGCCTTTTAGAAATGGTTAAGTCTTGTTGGAGTGTTTTCTTTTCTGAAAAAAAAAAAATCAAGAGTGATGATGGACATACTTTTGGCTAATGACTGTACATATAAGTGCCTACTCATTTTCTCATATTGACCTTGTCTTTTTGGGTTGAGGACAATGGTTTTTGGTTCTCTCACTTTGGTGTTGTCCTTTCTGTGTGAACTTTAACTACCTATGTTTTACGATGGTTGCTTCTAATTTAGCTTTCACGGTTCCACTTGACGTTCCTCTTGTAAGTGTGTCGAATGTGGTGTTGCGTATTTTATTTTAGTTGTTAGATATCATTTTTACCACAGGTATCTACAATTCCGTAGAACATTGCTTCAAAGAAAGCAGGGTTATGTATTCGTGATTCAAATATGTTTGGATACTTAAAGAACTTCATTTCCTTATGGAATCATTTTTCTTTAGTAATATATATGAAATGGTTCCCAGTTACACATTAGATCCTCTTTTAGTATTGTCAATCACACCCTGCACTGGTCGCACTCTAAGTAACCACCCAGCTTAGTCTTTGAGGGAACATCTGGCACCCGTTAGTATCTCTTCTTCCTCTTTGTTTCACGAAGGAGATGATTTTGTCATTTTCTTAGGTAAAGCCGGTGTAGATAGCTGTAGTTCGTTTAATGGTATCTAAACTTTTGATTAACATGAACCAAAAAATTGTTGGACTTCATTGATTCCTCCTTGAATTGCATATAGGACCGAAACAAACCACTTCCTATCTCAGTGCATCAGTAAATTAAAATGGCTTTGTAATTGACATGCCTCCTAAATTTTCTTTCATGAGCAATTTTCAGTTGTCATTGCTTTTATTTTTGTTTAGAGCTCGGGATACCTCTACTTCTCATAAATCTTTTATTTTTTGTACTCTTTTTTTTCTATGATACTTCTTTTTGTTGAGGATGATATCAGTAAACTCTGTTGAGCTTTATATGGTGCAATATTGCACTTGATTTCTACTCAATGTTTGCACTTTTTCTGGCCTCTATACGAGTTTCTGGAAGGCACATTGGATTAGGACTATATGAGGAGAATTTCTGCATTCATACCTAAGCGTGATATTACGGGCTTGTTTTACTGCATGGAATATGCATTCAAATTATCTGCAGGGTTGGCGCAACATTATGGCTGTGGTGCTAAGTTGAACACTTACATTTATCAGAAAGAATTTCATTGTACGTAGTTTTCTACGGTAGCATGATAGCATATTAAGTTGAACACCCTTGGCATTGGCATTTCACTTTGAACACCTCCCCATGGATTCTCCCACTTGGATCCTTATTTGAACTGTACACATATTGCCTTTGAATTTGTTTCAACATGAAAAAGAATGTAACTACACTAATCATTGTTGTAACATTTAGTTGTAAAATCTCATTTTTATCAGTAAATTGTACTCCATTTGGGTTGGGTAGAGTTTTGCCCCTATCAAAAGACTCCCCATTTAATCCATTTTCTCAATGGTTGACTCTCTTCGCCAATACATTTTAGTCAAAGTGGTTTTCCCCGCCGTGGAGAATACAAAATCCTTTCCCAAACCAAGCCAAGCCAAACAGAGCCTTCAAGTCTCAATCAGCTGGGGTTGGCTATTTGAAACCGCTGTCTGTATGGAGTTTTGTCAATACAAGATCCTCTACTCGTGGTAGAAAAACATGGCTGCACTCTTCTAGTGAGGAGTTAAAAAGATTTGCTGCATTTTTCTTTGAACTACCCTCATCTTTTGAATTTGATTATTAGAAGGCCCAGTATTCCACATCTCTATCACATTCAATCCTCTTTTGTGTAACTGCTACACAACCTCTCTCACACAATTTGTGGCCTCAAGGTCCTCAACAGCCATGTGGGTCCCTCCTTGCTGTTGAAGAGGCCATTGCACCATCTTGGTTTACCCACCAGAAAACGGACTTTATTTTATGCAGCTTTTCCCCAATTATAAAGAGGAGGTTTCATTGACATTCCTATGCACAAAAGGGCTAATGGCAAGCCTTACTGTTGGAAGTTGATTGTTTGTCTAAAAAAAATTATTTCTCAAAATATTCACCGACTTTGATGGTCAAGCTTCTGTTGGAATTTAGCAGTTAACCTTCAATTTGATGGCAGCCCTAGCTGAATTCCTAGTGCTGATTCCGATTCTCTAAACAATTTTTTTTTTTTTTTTTTTTTTGTGGCCAGTTTGGGTCATTGACTCCTTGGGGAAGATTACTTCAGATATCAAAACAATTTCTGAGGTTTTTCTAACATTTGATCTTGTGAAACTGTCCTCACTTGACTCTTTTGTTCTAATTCTACCATGGGGGCTTTAACTCATTGCATTATGATGCTGACATGATAGGATGTCAATCCTTTGATGAATAATTGGAGTACTATAGTGATGTGCTCATTGGAAATTGTGTAGGTGATGAAGTTATCTCCACCAATCTAGGCCTTATGGTCTTTTAATTCTCATATGCACCACTTGTTGGAAGCTGAATGAGTTTAAGTTGCTAGCAATGTACCTGGTTTTTGTTATGATGTGCTTCTCATTTGAATATCTTTGATGTAGGTATAGCTCAGTAAAAATATTTCGAAGTATAATATTTTTTTTCCTATGATCCGTGTGTGCATGTAAATTGTTGATGTATCTATGCATGTGTTAGGTACGCTACAGCAATTGACATGATTGATTTGGCTTGGGACTTGGCATTTCTTGTGGACCCATGTAGAAGTAGCTTTGGAAGTGTCATATATTTGTCATGTGTTGTTTTTTATTGAATTTTTATGATCTTTTATGGACTGGTTTGTGGGGTGTGAGTGTGTATGTGAGAGTTTTTCCTATTTGTTCTTTTTGCATACCACTTTGAGTGATTGATGAAAGTTATGAAGCGCTCCATTGTGTCACTAATTCAGAATGACCCTTTTTTTCTTGATTATCTGCTATGTTGAGCGAACGTAGATATATGCTTTTCATCTGTTGTAGGTCACTAATTCAGAATGACACTTTTTTCAGAATGACACTTTTTTTCTTGATTATCTGCTATGTTGAGCAAACATAGATATCTGCTTTTCATCTATTGTATTCTCATCGTAGTCATGCTAAGCTGCTATAATGTTGCCTTATCAATGGTGGTAGGCTTCTGTTCTGTTTTATTGAGCATTTGTTTCACATAGTGCTATCTGATATTATAATGCAAAACATGACCAGGAAGAGGGTGCTAAATATAATGACTTCACGGAAAGGGGGTGGAAAGCCATTTGTTGCTGGTACTTCTCACTCATCATCCAAGTTCAGTGGCATACCTGAGGGCTCGAGTCCGAAGGTGGATCAATTGACAGATGCTGTAGCTGACGTGAGCTTAGAGGGTGGTGAATGGGAGGTTTGCACAAGGAAGGCCAAAAATAGAGCTTTTGGAGGCGGCGCTGGAAAACCTTGGCCTTCTCAGAGTTCCGGTGCTAAAGCATGGGGACATCCTGCTGCTGTCCAAGAGCTGGGTGGCGTGCAGATTAGTGGTGGATCGGGTACGGTTCCTCCTGGCAATAGCTGGCCAACACTTGATGCTGGTTCGAGAAGGCCTCCGGGGAGAGGAAATAATTCAAGGCCCCAATCAGCTGGTAGAGGTTATGTGAGCAACAGCAACACCCCTTCGCCACAAGCAATCCCTCTTCCTTTGGAGCACGGGTGGAATTGGCCTACAAGAGCTGCTGCCAGTAGTCAGTCTTCAGAAGATGCTACAGGACAAAGAGACACCACCATACGCTTGGACGACCCCACTCCTGTTGATGACGACGATGGCAAGATTGAAAATGACGATGACTCAGATGAAGTTGATACAGATGATGAACTATTAACAGACGAATATGATTCTGATGTGAGTGAGAAAAGCCATGACTCCCGCAAGAATAGTAAGTGGTTCAAGGTTTTTTTTGAAAACTTGGACAAACTAAGTTTGGATGATGTCCATGGTCCATCAAGACAGTGGCATTGCCCAGCATGCAAAGGGGGTCCTGGTGCAATTGACTGGTATCGAGGTCTGCAGCCACTTATGACGCATGCCAAAACAAAAGGATCAAAGAGGGTGAAGCTGCATAGAGATTTCGCAGAACTTTTGGACGAAGAGCTCCGCAGGCGGGGTACTTCAGTCATACCAGCTGGTGAAACATTTGGTAAGTGGAAGGGTCTTGATGAAATGGTCAAAGATCGCTCTATTGTTTGGCCGCCAATGGTTGTCATTATGAACACAAGGCTTGAGCAGGATGAAAATGACAAGGTACAGTTAACTTATCACTGTTTTTTACTGCGGGCACGATTCATGACGTAGGATGTATGTGTGTTTATGGCATTGGACGAAGCAATCTTGCCACATTCAAGGTTCTAAATGGCGCTTGGCGCTAGTAGGGCGGAGACCCACCTCCAAGCGCCAAGCTGACTAGGCGGCCGCCTAGCAATTCGGCGGCCTTTTTTTTTTAATTTAAACAAACCATTATCCAATCAAACTATATTCCATGTATCCATAATGCAAGTTCAAACTTCAAAGTACAAACCCAAATGAAATTAAGTAGTAATATATATAGATTAGATTTTGAATTGACATTTTGGCGGTTTAAGAAATTCAGGCACAATTTGTGGGGACTGTGAAATACCCAACACCAGAACGATCATTTTGTGTGTGACCAGATCACTGTGAGAGAGAGAGAGAGAGAGAGAGAGAGAGAGACTCAAAGAGCCGAGAGAGAGCGAGAGAGAGAGAGAGACATACCGGCGGGAGAGAGAGAGAGACGATGGCGTCGACTAGAGCTCTGATCGACTGGAGTGCGGAGTGTTGAATGGGGGATGTAAATGTAATTGTAATATATATAGATATGATTTTGTAAAATTACATAACAAGGCCTTTTAGTTTTTGTACTTTTGATCCTAGCCTTTCTAGGTTAATAGTATACATTTTAAGCCTCCAAAGACGCCGGCGAGCCCACCAAGGGCCGCCAAACACCGCCATACCTCCCTGGGCGCCAAATCAAACGCCAAGGGGTATTGGCGTGGCGGCGGAGTACCTCCAAGGGCCTAGGCGGCCTAGGCGGCCGCCATTTAGAACACTGGCCACATTGTATCCGTTATTAAAAAGTTTTCTGCTTGACATTTGAATTCTCATTTGCAACTGTATTTGCAGTGGCTTGGCATGGGAAATCAAGAGCTTCTTGATTCCTTTAGTTCATACTCTGCAGTGAAGGCTCGACATGCCTATGGCCCACAGGGGCACCGAGGGATGAGTGTTTTGATTTTTGAAAACTCGGCAATGGGCTTTTTAGAGGCCGAACGTCTTCATAACCATTTCCAGGAACAAGGAACCGATAGGGACGCTTGGGACCGTCGTCCAGTCCTATTCTATCCAGGTGGAAAGCGCCAACTTTATGGCTACATGGCAGAGAAACAAGACCTGGATCTTTTTAATAAGCACTGCCATGGTTCTCTCTCTCTCCCTCTCTCTCTCTCTCTCTCTCTATCTATCTATATATATATATATATATATATATATGTGTGTGTGTGTGTGCGTGTGCGGCTTTGTGTGCGCGCACGTGGTGGCAGGGCTAGGCATACTAGTTGGATTTCAATTATATTATTATGATTCCAGTAATTGAGTACCTCCTTTGTTTGGTCATGCTTTATTGTTGAGTAGGCAACAAAGCCGCCCGACTGAAGTTTGAGACTAGGTCATATCAGGAGATGGTTGTGAACCAAATGCGACAAATGAGTGAAGATAACCAGCAGTTGATCTGGTTTAAGGATAAAGTGGCCAAAGAGCAAAGACGTTCAAAAGCTCTTGAAGAGTCTTTTGAGGTAGTATCTGAGAAGTTGCGCAAGACTGTGGAGGAAAACCGCATTGTCAGGCAAAGGAGCAAAATGCATCATGAGCAGAACAAGGAAGAGGTAATAACAGGGCTGGATATAAATTGAATGTCCTGCCTGATGTCCAGACAAGGAGTTTGCATTAGATGTTTTGGTAACTGTTATTGCCTGCATTGTTGCCATTTGCAGTCGGTAGGTGTGATCTTTTAAGATAGCTTCTGGTGGAGGGGTTTGTTGCTGTGACCATTTTAATTTTGAGCATAACCCTTGCAGCCATGACTGTTAATGTGTCATGCATTTTTTTCACTACCTTTAGTCGATCGTCTTGCTTCTGATTATGAGTTTGTGTAGACATTGACGGAAATGATTGGAATGCCTTCAGGAGATGCATAAAGTTGTCTGGTTTTCTTCTAATATACTTGATTAAGGACCCACAAACATTTCAATTCTGAATCCTATGGTTCATGTCCAAATGGAGTAGGCTCTATTTTTGCCTGCAGAGATGCAATTCCATGTACTGCTATAACATAGCCATTTTGACTTTGTTAAGTTTATATGCAATGGTTTTGTTCACACTACAGCTGCCATTTCCAGAACTTTTCACGTCTCAGATATTCACGTGTTTTCCACATCAGCTTATCCTCTTAATGTCAGTAGTATCAATCGTGCGTCCTATACTGAAATCATTCAGTAAAAAGGTAAAATAGCTGGCCTAGTATCAATGTATGTGACAGAAAACAATGTCCTTATTCGCATGTCAACGGAGGTACGAAGTTGCCCTGGTTTTTACTTCAGCAAGAATACTTGCTGAGTATAATTTGTTGCGAGGTTCTCTCTTTTTTGTTTTTATTTTCATGTACTTCAAATGAATCCACATCCTCATGTACTTAAAACACATTCCTTGTCATCTGATTGACACACCCTTCTACTTGAGCAATATGAGTTTCTAGCAGCATTTGGGAGCTCTCCTGGTGGTCCTATGTTCGGTATTGTTGTCGAGTATGATGCCAGCAGTTATTTTGCATTTGCACTTGAGCATGAAGCGGGTGGCGGGATTATGGTATGATGCGAACTTTGTGGCTATGGATTTCGGGTTTGGGATTAATCTCTTGTTAGCATTGAAAGTCGTCTCCCTCGCCCTAGACCCTAGTGGACAGATTCTAGTTTGGAATTTTTTTCTGATCTTTTTTCAACGGCTCTTGGTTTTAGTAATTTGTTTTGTTCTTTCTGTTCATTTGCTCACCATTTGGTTGTTTCATTTATTTTCCATATATCATTAGATGGACTTTCAAGAACAATTCTTCAAAGACCAGCTTGAAACCATCCATAAAACTAGGGATGCAAAGGAAGACGAGTTTGAGAAGATTCAGCAGGAGGAGCGAGAGAAGAAGAAACAATCAAATACACATGTTTCTGCTAAGGGGGATAGTAGCCACAGGTAATTTGCCTTGGATGTGTAATGTATGCTATATGATTGTGCATGAAACGCATAAGGGTTTGATTTTGTGAAGTTTATAACACATTTTTACTCCTCGAGTTGCTCTCTTTTCTTAGACCTTCAAATGCTTTTGTCTGTATAACAGGGAGGAAGATTTTGCAAAGTTTGTCAAGTCTCAGGACAAAGAGATGGAGGAATTTGTGTCTGAGAGGGAGAAGTTGGTGAAAGCTTATGAAGACAACAAAATCTCAATGAAGCAGAGGCATTTTAAGGAAGAGGTTCAGCTGGAGAAGGATTTTGATACTGCCCTTAACCAGCTAATGAACAAGTACAGTCCACACCGCTCGGAGGAAGAAGGCAACAGCAGTGATCAGTAATTGAGATTGAAGGGAGAGACTTGTAACTCCCAACTTATGGTTAAACAATATTATCGTACTCGTTTTCTACTCCTTATACTTTATCACCATCAGCAGTAACAGTTCCAAAAAACAAAGAAAAAAGAAGTCGTGGAAGACGGTGTTCTTCATGGACTGGGTGACTGTTTTACTTCTACTCTACATATAAGGTTTTATGGTGTCGATGGCTATGTTTTTTCCTGCTGATCTTCTCTCCTTTTTCTTGTTTTCTTCATTGATGTAAAATGCCATCCCTGGAGGATGGATTACAAAAGTGCTTGGATTATTATATATCTTCAGTGCTGTCTGTAGACAGGTCAACAATTTACTCACAAGGAAGGAAACTCTTGCCGACCAGAGTTTCTTGCGGACTTTACACGTGAGATAGCTCTAGGAACTGTCCGGGACGGTCATGCGGAGGATTTGTTGCCTTTTAGGAATTATTATTACTCCACTTGATTTTACTTGATCCACGTGTTAACTTGAAATTTTGTGGCATTTTTTGTTTGACGGGAATTGGTTTGGTTGTACAGACTCTCGTTTCCCTCCTTCCTCCTCTCTTATAATCCAAATATGAGCCTATGCTACCACTGAGAGCCACCCTCTGGCCTCTGCTGCCATTGCATCCAGCCACCACCAACTTCTTAGTCTCTCTCCGCCCTCCCTCTTTCGGTATTGCTGACCCAAAAATTTCTGCCCCCAAAATTTCCAACCCAAATCTGTCATAAACCACCACTACCGGCTCTTTTTGTCCCGCTCTTTCATCAATTGAAAAATTGAAAATCTGTCAAGGAAGGAAAGAAATAAAGAAAAACCAATCACACTGTGTTTCTCCCTCTCCCCACAATTTCCACATAGTATTAACCACTTGGATTACCCATGCTTATATTTCCACATATTAACTACTCGGCTCAAGTCAATTGCGCAAATCTGGTGGCCCTATTATACTTATTTAACATCTATTCTGTTATACTAAATGAATAAACCATTTTTGGGGTGGTGTTATTCTTTCCTTTCTTTTTTCTTATTTTTTTCATCTGCCTTTTTCCTTTTCCTTTTCCTTCCTTCACTCCTCAGTGAGTGTTCTCGTGGCTTCTATTGCTTCTACTACTGATGCTTACATGGTCTTTTACTAAAAAAAAATATATAGTTTTTTTCTGAGCCTATGTAGCTCATTAAACTAGAAGATCTTCATGTAGGTTTTCTAGCCTTAAAAGCCTCATGTGTGATTCAACGGTCATAGTGAGATCATAGATGGAACATGCATCATTTAAAGCGCAAATACTAAACCAAAATTACGACTATATTACCATACCTCACAAATCATTGAAACTAAAAACCAACACAAATTACATTTACAAAATAGCAAACCCCAAAATGACCAAAGCACCCGTTTCCTTTCTTGTAGCCCTAACCAACACATAAATGAAGCAACGAGGTTTCTAGCCTTCTAAGCCTCATGTGTGATTTAGTGATCACAATGAGAGATCATAGATGGAATACATGCATCATTTAAAGTGGCAATACTAAACTAAATTACGACTATTTTACCATACCACACAAATCATACAAACTGAAAACCAACGCAAATTACCTCTGTAAAATAGCAAACCGCAAAACAGACCAAATCACGCGTCTCCTTTTTGGTAGCCCCAACCAACACATAAATGAAGCAAAAGAGAGAAAGAAGTAGGTGAAATAGTTATTGTAGCCGCTTGAATCTGTACCAAGGTGGGAGGAAATTTCCTCAATTGCCGCTTGAATCTGTACGAAGCTAAAAAAGTACAGAAACAGCCGTTCAAACAGTGAATCCTCAAATCAACGTCAGAGAGAGAGAGAGAGAGAGAGAGAGAGAGAGAGAGAGAGAGAGGAGGAGGAGGAGGAGGAGGAGGAGGCCGAAAATTTGGGGATCGGCAAAGAAAGTAATCGCGGGTGAGGTAAAATCGTCGAAAAATCTGGTTAGAGTACAATTGTTCGGGATTACATGAGATGAATGAAGTCTAAACTACCCCAACATCTTACAACACCTATCACGTAACTAAAAGGGCAAATTCATCTTTTCACAATATGGCTATGCCATATATCATTCTCCCTTTTGCTCTCCAACCCAATACCAAACTACACACATTACCTCAACCTCTTAATCCACTCTCATCAAACTACAAGGGCAAAATCATCTTTTTACGATGTGGCTATGCCAAAACTCCTTCTCTCCCTAGTTATACATACAAGTGTATGTTAGAAAATTCCACAACTACAAGCCCTAATATCTTGCTACAATCCATGGTGTGTGGCCCGGGATCTCTGGTTCGAGTCCTTCCTCCTCTGGTTCAGGGATTGTCTAGCTTCTTCCACCTATCCTGCACCACGAAGCACGACTAAAGACCACACCAGAGGAGCCCCGGTATGGCCCTCCGGCACAAGGATGAGAATGGTGCAGAGAAAGAGAGCAAGAGCTAGGGTTTTGAGTATGGAGTGCTGTGTATTCAAGCATGTACCTCTCACGGCCATGATCACTTGTATTTATAGAGCCTCCTTGGCTTGCCCTCCAAGCACGAGCACGTGCCTAGCACAAGCCGTGTGACATTGCTATGATGTCACCGGGTAGATCTGGTAACCGTTTTTGGCGTGAGCTGGCATTGCCCATGTGCGCTCATGATTATCTTTCGTAACCGTTTCAACACATGGGTGAGCACGCAAGCGAGCAAGTGGCTGAGCCCCATCCATCGTTATGCATCGCAGATGGCCGAGGGCGCTCCTGACCGAGCCTGATAAGAGGACAGGTAACAAGGTCCAATGCAAGGCTCACCGACGGAGGAGGCCGAGCATGGTTGACGGCTGAGCCTGAAGGCGGTCGTGTGGGATGGAATGGTGACGGGGCCTCCTTCCGAAAGTGACCGAGCGCGGACCTCCCTTAGGCACCTTCGGGACAATGTGTTCGGCATGCTACAATAGCCCCTCAATCTCTGCCGACGCCGCGCGCAAGGTGGAGATTGAAGTTGATAGTTAGCCGAACCTGGTATCCGCCGAACGTGAAATATTTGAATTTCAGCTGTACCTCGTTCATCCCTATCTTTACAGCAGTTGCACGGCTTTCAGAGTTCTAGTGAGAGAGCGCCAGGTGTCCTCCGCCGTTTGCGCACGGCCCAATAGGAGGACGGCTGGCACGTGGGTGGCTCTGTAGAGGGGTCCTATCATGACACGTGTCAAGCTTCTATTGGAGGTTAGTCCGGTGGTGTAATGATGGGCGGGAAATCCAAACTTCCCAAACCCTGGTCTATAAAAAGGATTGTGGGAGGAGAGAGAAGCACTCCGCTCTCTCTCTCTCTAGAACGCCATTGGTAAAGCTTCCCTCAGCGTCTATTCGTCTTCTGGTTTCGATCTTCAGCGGATTTGCCACTAGATCTTGCTGCAGATTACAGGTACGAGTTCGCCTTCATCCCCTCTCTAAGTTTCTGCAGTTTTTTGCATGCTTTTCTTTCATTTTTTCTGGGTTTTCTGGGATTTTTCGTTTCGTGTGAACAGTGGGAGGCCTGGAGATGAACGGACTGTTCATCTTCACCTTCAACCTGTTCTTCCGAGCACAGGTCCCTCAACGATCTTGTGCTTGGCTGACGTTGGGGTTGGCCGAGCCCCATTACTGATGATGGGGGTTTAGCCGACGGTTGGCTTTGCCGAGCGCCACTTTATGGCTGCTTGTGCTGATCCCATGCTGAGTCCCAGGGTTCCCCGAGCTCGAGTCTTCATAGGATAGTATTGGTGGGCCAGTAGGTAACCGAGCGTAGAGATCCTTGCCTTCTGGCCGACGACGAGGTTCCTCATTGTTTCTCTTGATTTTGTTAGGTCTGGCTCACCAGGTGATAGAGATATCATCTAACTCTGAGAGCTCGGGGGACGCTTCCGAAGAACTTTTTATCCGAGAGTATTTGGAAAGGCGAAGAAGCCGACGACAAACCTCTTCCATTGCTTCGAACATGTCGGACGGCAGTGATTCTAACGCCGAGCGTGACTACGAGTACGGTGACGGGTTCAACACCGAACCCGAAATATCCTTCTCTCAGTCGACTCATTTCGACACCGAACATGAGTTGGGCCCTGAAGCCGAGTCCAGGTTCAATTCACAGGCCGAAGTCACTACTTCACGATCCGCCCCCAGTGAAGCCCCGTTTGAGGATAGGGAGATCGCTGATCTATTTGAAAAAGGCCAAGTTTGTCCCCATGCTCACTACTTCAGTGGGCAGCCAAACGAATATGAAGACTTCTGTCGTACATACGATATTCCTGACGACGTTGTCATCAGTCAGGTAGCTAGTAATAAAATTAGGGATAAGAAGGAACACTGCCCCGAGCATATAACGGTACCCCTTATGGCTATATGTGAGGCTGGGCTCCGTTTTCCCCTTCATCCGTTTTTGAGGGAGCTATTGGCCAAGTTCGGCTTGGTGCCACATTTCTTTGCCATCAATAGTTACCGGATAGTGATGTCCGTGATTAAGTTGAAGGAGTTGCACGATCTAGAGTTCACGATCTCCGACCTATTCCACACATATGTCATGTCCAGGCATGGCAAGACCAACCGTAGGTACTTGTCAATACGTAGTGGCAAAGAGCCCTTGAAAGATGGTCTGCCGGACACAGATAAGTGGGCCAACTTTTACGTGGAAGTGAGTGGAAACTATGAGTTTGGGGACCAAACGGTGCGGCTTCATTCCGTGCCGAAAATCACAGACTTCCGAGGTTTTTAACATCTTTTCTCCTCTGCCGAACACGTATTTATTAAAGTTGACTGAGTTTCTAATCTTGGATCTTGATCAATGCATGTTTGTAGATCACCAATCGATCACCAAGAGGCAACAATACTTGGCTGTTGAGAAGAACGTGGAAACATTGCAGGCTCAAGTCTGCCGAGACGTGCCGACGCTGCTAGGGTACAAGCCTTCATATAAAGGGAAGTTGAAGAGAAGAGAAAAGGGGGCGGGGCCGAGCACCACAGCCAAAGGTAAGTAGAAGTCCACCGAGGAGCTAGGAGAGAAGGCGAAGGATCCGAAGCCGAGCAAAGGTGTAAAGGGAAAGCAGGTTAAGTTTCCAACATTCAAGAAGTCAGCTGACTTCTGGTTTCAAGAAAGTCAGCCATCCACCGCCTCAGGCCTTGACGTTCCACCCATCGGAACTCTCATCCCAAACTTTGCCGGAGACATGGGAAGAAGAAATGTGATCCGAATGAATATCAAGGATAAGGCGCTGGCCCGGCAACAAGAGGCTGCTGTAGCCGAGCATGCCGCAAAAAAGCAAAAGGTGACCCATGATCTTTTCCAAACCAAGCCGCTGATGCCGACCATCAGGGAAAGGACCATACCGAATCATCGAGCGCTGGTGGCTCGAAGGCCGTGGAGAAGTCTGGGGGCTTGGCTGATCGTGCAATGATTCAGGAGTTCACACCTTCGTTTGCAATGGCCAAAGGCAGAGTCATTTCTTTAAACGACAGTGTCAAACTGGAGCCAGGGCTAGCCCCAACAATGCTTCAAGGCCTGGCACTGCCAAATGACATGATGAAGGTCCTTGAGGAGCTGCAGCCGAGCCTGGTCCACGCCAGTGCATACATCGTCCAGGTACTGACCGAGTGTGGGCAGCATGCTCTTGGGAAAAGGATTCCGTTCCTTTTGCGCCAAAGCGGCCCGATAGATCGAGGGAGCGCGAGCGGAGAAGCAGGCGCTCGCAAAACACAGAGTCGCCACCTGGGTTGGAAGGTCCGACACCCAAGGAACCGTATTTCGAAGCACCTGCCGCGCTATTTGATTTTGAAAAAGTGAAGGAACCAGTCCATCATAACCATATCTGGGTTCGGGAGCCAGGTTATGAGAGGGGAAGGGTTTTAAGGCACCCCTCTCGCCCAATCCGAAGATCGGTCTCTACTTAGGCATTTTGTGAAAATGTTTGTGATTCGTTTTCTTCTTTAACCGATTTTAAGCCAATTAGGGCGGGGAAACAGTTAATCGGGGATTTAAAACTGTAACACTTTGCAAGATGTGATATAACATGGTTTGGATGGATGACAAAATGGAAATAGGGTAAAATCCAACCCCCTGATGAGGAATGAACCAGGCTGCACAGGGAATGAATGTGCCATACACCATGGCCACCTTTGCGTGCATGGATCAACGTGCATGCAAAGCAGACCATCGCGCGACACACTCACTCACTGCGGCGAGGGTCCCCCTCACCACAGGTTGAATTTAATCCTCTTCGGGCTCTGGAACAGTACACACCCAGGAGGCAAACCAAGTAGTTTATACAGCTGGAAGTAAATAATTATTACAAATTATTACAAACAGAGCCAAATTAATTGAATTGCAACCCCTAAACAAAGGGGGTGTTAAAACAGAGGCCAAGGCCAAGTTACCATGCAAGGAGCTGCTGGAATCAAGAGGAGTGTCGCGCGAGACACTAAGTCCTTCGTGCGAGACCGGACTTCCAAGAATTGCTTTGCATGCTCTAGGTTCAGGTACATGTCGGTACAACCCAGAAGCATTCCAACCAAATAAATAAGCACAGAAAGTTAAGCTATGTGTTTTAACATGCAAAACAGTGAGCTAAAAGCTTACCATATTTTAAAACAAGTAATAACATGACAAAACAAGAAAAACCAGCATCCCCAAACCCCACGAGGACTGTCGCGCGAGACAGTGAACGGTCGCGCGTGCGTCTACACCACTCGCGCGAGGGTATGCTTGAACCAGTTTCTTGTAACTCTGCTTACTTTAAGTCTAGAACTGGTATTGATTACCAATCCTCGCCCCTGACAAATTTCCTCAGGATCAAAACAAGAAGCGTAAAAGGTGTTTATACCTTGGCTTGAAAGGTTTTGGAAAGGATTGAGCAAAGTTGAGAAGCTTGTGATGGAAAATGGAGTGAGGAAATGTATGGAAAGTGAGCTAGGGTTGAGAGCCTTTGTGCTTGCAAGAGTTCTCAATCTCCTAAACTTTTTAAAGTTAGTGATTTTGTGGCCCTTTTAAAGGAAGACAGGGGGGGGGTATTTATAGGAGGAGCCAAGGGCCAAAGGTGGTGGCAAACACCCCCTTAGGACCAAACTTGGTGGCTAAGCTTGGTGGAAAAGGTGATGGGGAGAGGTTGTGAGGGTGGAGAACCCAAAGCCTGCATCGCCACGGCCTGTGGAGAAAACGGGTTCAAATAGCCTCAGAGACCCTGTAAGCGACCAATCAAGCTGAAAAAGGTGAAAGGGACTGCTTAGGACCATCGCATGAGACACTGAGAGTGTCGCGCGAGTGTGCCACCAGTCGCGCGTGGGTCAACAGTCAAACATTTGACTTTGACAACACCTGGACAAGGCACACCATCGCGCGAGGGAATGACGTCCACGCGCGAGGGTCAACTCCAGACCAGAATTTGACTGGTTTTCTATTTTCTTTTAAATGGTTTAAAGGGTTCAAAGGGGGTTCCGCACACACCGAGCTCAAACCTTTCCAACCTTAAAACTGCTTTTTGATATGGTTTATCATCGGGGAAACAAGAAACCGTAAAACCATCGGGAGATGCAGATTGGGGTGTCTACAGTAGTCCCCCTTTGACGGCACGCGGAACACCATTGGCTGGTACGGGTAACGTCAAAGGTTTCTAGACACCCACCAAATCCACCCAAAAGCCGATTTAATGGAAAAAAAACGCGCAAGTATGTAAAAAAATACCGTGCACCAAAGAATGATTGGACGGATGGATCGTCATTGATTAATAATCGGACAGATAGATCGTCGTTGATTGAAAATCGGACGGATAGATCATCGCTGATTTGAAAGTGGATGGATAGATCGCCGCTGATTGAAAACTAGACGGATAGATCGTCGTTGATTTGAAAGTGGACGGATAGATCGTCGCTGAGTTGAAATTGGACGGATAGATCGTCGCTGATTTGAAAGTGGACGGATAGATCGTCGCTGATTGAAAACCAGACGGATAGATCGTCGTTGATTTGAAAGTGGATGGATAGATCGTCGTTGAGTTGAAATTGGATGGATAGATCGTTGCTGATTTGAAATTGGACGGATAGATCGTCGCTGATTTGAAATTGGACGCAAAAGCATGTGCTGGCGGACCACTGCTGGGGATATAAGATTACTCTGGATTGAAACATTATTTCAACATGATCCCAAAAATGATTTTAGGACCAAAATTAAAACCTTGGATTTTAATCAAAATAGGAAATAATCGAATTGGGCTTGCCTGCTGGGGAAATGGGCCTGGAGCCCAAAACAAGTGTCGCGCGAGGCAATGACTCCCTCGCGCGATGGTCTGCTTTCTGGGTCTGGATTCAAGATTAGGCCAGACCCGGCCCACGTCCGTTCCAACCCTTCAAAACGTCGCGGGACGTTACCGAACTGCTCCACAGCAGTTTCAAACTCCCCAGACCTCTCTCTTCTCTTGAAAACTTCTCCAACCATCCCCAAAACCTTGATTTGGCTTAAGAATCCACAAACCCACGCACGAAAAACACTTCCATGGCTGATCACGGTGGCAATGGTGGCGGGGGAGAAGTAGTCAACCAAATCGAGGACCAAGGAGGCCTTATGGAGCGTGAAATAGGAGATCAGACGGCGGCAAGGACCGTCGAGGATGTCGGTGCAGAGGCTAGAGATGGCGGCGATGGCGAACAGGAGCAGCAGGAGACTGCTGGTGGTGTCGAAGAGCATCGCGCAATCAAGGGAGTACCTCGCGCGACGGACCAGGCCGGGGCCGAGGGGTCCCGTAGTAAGCCAGGGAACTCGGGCATGGCGGTCGAGGGCCCACCCATGGTGGAGAGGGGTTCTGGTGGTGTAGGAGGCAGTGGAGCCATTGGAGATGACACGGAGCCGAGCTAAACCTCGCCGAGGGACTCGGCGAAGGGCAAGGGGGCTGTTACTGAAGAGGAGCATGCTGAGGAGGTGCGCATTGAGGAAGTGCAGACCACAGAGGCTGCCCCTGTTGAGATCCGGGAGGAGGATATAGCATTCAGGCCACCAGCGGGTGCGGCTACATCATCCCGTCACGTGCCGATCACTTACGCTGATATTGCCGAGCACGCACCCGACGAGCTGCTGGCCAAGCTCCTGGAAGATCATCCTGTCATTGGGGAATACGTTTTGAAAGCCAAGGAGGACCAAGCAAGGGCAATTGAGGAGGCCGAGGCCGTTGCGAGGGCCGAGAGGGAGAGAGCCGGGTCAGAGAGACTGGCGGCTGATATAGAGGCCGAGGAGAGGGAGGCCGAGGAGGCACAGGGAGTGAGGGTGAGTGTAGTGGCTGAGGCGGGTGCTATGAAGCGCCCTGAGTTTTTCAGAGGAGACCTATACGCTCCCGAGACCGCACTTGTTTGTACCGTCAGGCTTTGCGGGATACAGGCCACCACAGCAGACTGACTACGACTTGGAGCTGGTGCTGAGGGATCCCAGGGTGCACATTGCGAACACCTGGGCTGATGTAGATCACTTAACAACCCCCTTTGGGCTTTAACTTTGATATTTGCAAACTTTCAAAATCACAAAACACTTCGTAATTGAATCATGCAATAAACGATACCATTTGTACTCTGAATGCCATGCATGTAATAACTTGAACCAACCATCTGTTGTAGACTGAATATAAGACTTGCTAGGGCAAGAGAAAGCTCGTATAACACACCATGCATACGATAACTTCCGCCAATAACCCAATGTTAAGCTGCACTAAGAACACATCGTGCAAAAAGCATAACTTGAACCAGCCATCTAATGATAGTTTGTGTAGATGTCAAAACATGACGATATATATAGCCCTTGTATCACACGCCATGCATGCAAGGACTTGAACCAAAGAACCGTTGAAGATGGTATTGAATTTCAAACTATGACAGGATGGCCTTAACATCGTAGTCCATGCATGCTATAATTTGAACAAGAGCTTGAAACAATAACTTGAATCATCCATCTGTGGTCGCACCGATGCATTGATTACCTGGAACTTGAAAATGAAAGCTCTGCACGCTAACATCATATCCTGTTGCTTGTTTACCCTGCATGGTTAAACTGCTGCATTGATTACCTAGAACTTGAAAATGAAAGCTTTGTATGCTAATCATTATCTCTTGTTGCTTGTCTTCGTTGTCTGAAACAGGCGGAGCAGAGGGATATCCGCGGCTTTGGCGGGCCGTGCAGTTCTCTGGCACTGTACATAGGGTTGCCAGCGAGGGTAAGGGAGCTGGTGGACGCAGCAGGCTTCAGGGAGTTCATACAGACCCTGACAGTGCCTGTCAGGAATGATCATGCTGTCCTTGTTGCACTGGCCGAGAGATGGAGAGACACATCCAATACCTTCCATCTGCCTCCTGGAGAGATGACGGTGACGTCGAGTGACTTTGCTGCCATCACCGGCTTGAGGGTTGGGGGAGAGCCCATCCCCTTTGACTCAGGGATACATGCCGACCCAGTAGCTCTGGAGTGGTTCTTGGGGGAGGTGCCCCAGGTAGAGAGAGGAGCGGCGAGGTACGCTCAGTTCATACAGTACTTGAAGAAGAAGCCAGCCAATGAGCATGAGGAGGCGCAGATGGCCCGGGCATACCTGCTGCACATGTTCAGAGCGTCACAATTCCCAGGCAAGGGAAGCACTGTACACCTATCATACCTGCCTGCGCTGAGGGATCTGAGGACGGCCTCACACTTCGATTGGGGCGGAGCAGCACTCGGCACCGCCTACCAGTTCTTTGGTGACTCCTCGAGGAACGGGCAAAGCATGGCCGGCTATTGGCGTGTCTGGGAGGTACGATCTCAATTATCGTAGCATAATCTCCATTGTACCAATTGATTGCATAGCTTGTTTACCAGCTTTAACTGTATAACCGTACCACTCGTGACTAATGCACTTATATTTTTGATAACACTGCAGCTTTGGGCATACGAGGTGTTGAGGATGTACCCTTCGGAGTGCAAGCATCCAGACTTGAGCACCCTCCGGCGACGCTGATATGGAGTAAGGAGTACAGAGGCACCAAAGAAGGAAGAGGCAGCCTCAATGCCTACAGGTTGTATTTGGATGAGCTGAGAGCTTCACAGGTATAACATTAGAACTCAAATGAACAATCATGTACGCTTTCCATGGTTTTAATGCTGTCGCTGATCAATTGTACACATTGCTTGTTTGCCACTTTATGCAGGTCGAGTGGAATCCCTGGAGGGCGAGCGGGCCAGAGCCGGAGTACTTGGCGCAAAGCAGAGCGGTCACAGCCAGCAGGGTACTGTTGGAGTTAGCCTTTGGTTGGCAGTGGTACCTAGGGGATCGAGTGATTTGCCAGTCACTTGGTTTCCTGGAGTTCCAGGTGCCAGGGCCACTCCCACCACAAGCTTCCCACACAAGAGACTACACGCTGGCTAAGCTGGAGAGGTACACAAGACCAAATACTGAGCTGACACGCCACCTGCGTCCGACGATGGACTATGCAGCTTACCAGAGAGATCGCTTGGCGAGACCACTTGGTGTTAGGGCTCGCAGAGAGATCCAGGAGCAGGCATGCCAGGCTGGTGCAGAGAGAAGGGCCGCTGCTGAGATACAGAGAGGGGGAGAATGCCGCGAGAGGCGCAGAGAGAGCAGACCAGTAGTTGGTGGGCCCCCAGAGTTACTTTGGAAGGTGGATGTAGTGGACGATTAGGGGAATCCAGCCGAGGTAGAGCTTGTGCCAGCACGTATAGTGCCTGCGGTAGTGACTGTACAGGTAAAATCAACTTTCCTTTCTGTAATTTCAACATCCTTGAACTGTGTCTGAAATATTTGCTGATTGTAAAATGTGCACAGGTGCCTGTTGAGTGGGTGAACGAAGCCGTACGGCGCATGCTTGCTTTGGAGAATGTGGTGAGGAGAGCAGCTCTGGGCATGCCATTGCAGTTGCGTTATCCAGCACCCGCAGCTCAGCCAGCCCAGGCAGCCGCATCCCGGAGGACCCAGGTATACAAAACGATACACTTCCTCTTTGCTTTCAATATGTACGATACATAGCTGCCTTCGATACACGCATGCCTGCTTTGAAAACATTCAATACTGACAGACAGCTGATAGATAGCCTCTAATTTGATAAAATGTACCTATACCTGTCATTTAAGCATTTGATAGACAATATACTGCAAAATGTATACTAATGCAACATATAAACATGCAGGCACAGGGACGAGCGGCTTCTAAGAAAAGAGCGCGATCTCCGCCACGAGCACAGACCACTACGCCTCCAGCCACTACTCGACACACCAGGAGCTCACAGCCTACCATGGTGAGCAAGGAGACAGCCAAGAAAGCGACAGCGCGTGCGGGAGAGAGGTACCGGATAGAGAGGCGAGATAGGTCGGGCCAAGGCGAGCCGGCCCGCAAGAAGCAGCTCGTCTTGGTCCAGCCTCCGGAGGAAGAGGCAGAAGGGGAAGATGAGGAGGCTAGGAGCGACTCCGACGATACTGTTGATGATCCCAGGTATGTGCAGGATCCGCGCGAGCTTGCCGTTGCCGATGAAGACGTCGACGGTGATGATGACGATGGTGGTGATGCTGAGGAGGACCTGAGAGACACCGACTGGCTTGGATGGGATGAGGACTACTGAGGAGCCCCTTCACTTTTGATGACCTGCTTTTGATTTCGGGCCTGTGTGCCCAAGTAGTTTAGATATAGAGGCCGACGTGCCTTAGATACTCTGATACTTGCTTTCGGAGGCCTGCGTGCCTTTTTGATAGTGGGCGAGTGTGCCCTGTTACATTGGTAGCTTTTGATTGGCCGGAGCGCCACATGCACGATACTTTCCTTTGCTTTGATACAGCACAGCATGGTTAGCTATAAACTTTGCATTTTCAAGTTTAAATCGCCTTTATTATGCATAAAATAGGTTAAACGCTAACCACTAATACCCAACTTGCATTGATAACACACCGAGACTGTCCACGGACACCGACACGTGTATAGGAGTGACCAGCTCAAAAGAAAACGGAAAATGTTCCCTAGGACACGGCTAGGATACGAGGATACGATAGTTTAACGAAATTTGGGCATTAACCGGCCAAAACTCAAAATACTTGACTTTGATTGAAACTGACACTTCCATAAGGTCGAGCACGCATAACGTGACTTGTACGAGCTAACGAAACTAAGAAAAACATCCCGAGGCAAGAAATATGCCAAAAAGTGTCCCAAGGACACAAAAGGGACACGAGACAGCGAAATAAGACTCAAATATGTCCCAGACAGAAACCGACACCTCCGCACAGTCACATACAGTCCATATGACCTGTATGGGATGAAAGAACTTGGCAAAAAAAAAAACCTTAGAACGGATTTCGATCTTCCAAATCCTTGATTTTAACTTGAAATGGGCCGCCGAGGGTCCAAAATCTTCGATAAACGCGAAATTTTGAAGCCGATACTTGGGTACAGTCACATATGCCCATCATGACTTGTAGGAACTATAAGAAGCGCCAAAAGGCCCCAGGAACCAAAAATGACCAAGCCAAACTAGTAGCTGCTGTACACTGTCAAAAATGCAGTTTGGACCATCGCGCGAGTAAGTGAAACACTCGCGCGAGATAGTCAGGTCGTGCGACTGAATGAGATGCACGCGCGAGAGAGATGTGTCGCGCGATGGTCAGCCTCTTCCAGGCAGTCTTTGTTTGACTGAATTAAACTTTTTAAAGGTCCAGGAGCTCCATGGGGACCACCCTACGACCTGCGCACATTACAACATCTTAATTGGGGGAGCCCTTCACTTGCCAAGTGTAAAGTATCCAAACCCTTTAACTTATTCCTTTCGCACAATTAAACAAAGACCGACACTTCCAACCAAATTCCTATAAATGGAACCCACTGGTAGTGATGTAGCACATCATCCCCTTGCGAAAGTACAAAAACTCATTTGTCATTCGAAATGGAGAGTCCACTAGCTGCAATGCTCAATCCTTGGTTGGCGAGGACCGAAACCATTGATTGGGTGAGTCCTCGGACCCGAGGGCTGGCCTCAATTAGAGATCTTCGATACGTGGGGCCACGCCCCAAGCTTTTTGAAGCTGCTATGATCCACTGGGATCCGGTTATGCACGTCTTTCGTAATTATGATAACGAAATGTGCCCAACAGTGGAAGAATTCCAAGCCTACCTGCCCGGCTTTGCAAATTCCATTGTCCTCGCCGTTCCTCCAATGCAGGAGAACATGAGCCATTTACTGATGATGAAACTGAACATTTCCGGAGAGTTAACGGCCAGCATTATCCATGACGACGAATTGGACATCGCGCGCTTGATTGAGTTGTACGGGCCAGGCGGCATTCTGACGGATCATGTCGAAGAGGCTCACAAATGCTTTGCCTTCTCGATTTGCGCACTAGCGGCTTACGCACTGGTTCCTGCTAACGGAAGGGTTAGTCCCAGTGTGGTGAGCATGGCTTCACAAATGGGAGCTCGCAAAAACATCATCCCAACGATCCTAGCCGAAACACTGATGGGCTTGGATCTGTTCAAAAGCCGACAGAGCAACGTCCTCAGTGGCAGTCCACGGTTGCTCCAGGTAAATCCTCACTCAACTCACCCTTTTCCGGTTTTCGCACTTTCTCATTTTACCGCGATGCTCGGCTAAGGATCACTCAGAAACCTTACTTGTCTTTTCGCTTAGGCTTTATCTAGTTTCTCACTTGTCTTTTCACTCATAGGTATGGCTTTCTGACAAGGCGGGATTACTCGAAGCTCCCCAGGCAGGCTGGGAACATTTCCCGAGGCGGTTGCTCGAACCACCCCTGCTGTATCCTGAATAGGACGTAATGGGATGGTACATGATCCTGCATGACATGCAGTTTGATGACTTTGTCTGGAGATGTCCATGGCTGATCATGCCTGAGATGGCTGTCAATACAACAGGCTTTGAAAGAGTGATAATTGCTGGCCTGACGAGCTTCACCTTCTATATCCCAGGTCGCATCTTACGCCAGCTGGGCATAAGTCAAGGGCTGCACAGGGCCGGAATTGAGGAATTCCAATTGCCTGACTTTAATGTACCCTCGCTGTGCGAGTATCGAAGGCTTTGGAGACACGGGGTGCTTGAGGGTCCCAGTCTGGACTACGTGGACTGGCTGGATAGCCGCTACGTGGCATGGCTTCGTGCAGAAATCTGAGCAAGGCCCGGGGGATACTACTAAGTCCGAGAGAATCCCGTCTGTATTAAGAATAAGTTCAAGAGCCATTGGGCCATCCGAATATTTTCCTTTGTTTTTGCTTAAACCTTGAATCCGTTGTATGGCGCCGTTGCCGGGCATGTCAAATAAAATGAATGTTTTGTATCCCTGTCCTGAATCACTTGTGTTGACCCGCTAGCACAACACAAAACCCTAAAAGTCATCCCGAGATGAAGCATGAACAAATACTCCAAACAATCCAGTAGGCTTATCTTTAAATTGCAAAAACCAAAACCCTCGTGCGATGATCCCAGTGTGTCGCGCGATTGTGTTGTTCAGACCAGATGCCAAGTTTGACCCTTTTCAGAAAGCTAAGGCACTGTAGGCCCTGTCATTACTATTGGTCGCCCAGAAAATGTCTGAGACAGTTATAAAGTGTACTCCTTAACTTGAAGGGACGTATACCAATCTCCAAAGATATTTTCTTTGAAAAGAGAAATATCCTGCCATGCTTGGGCTATAAAAGGGCCAGGCCCTGGTGAACGTAAGGTAATCCTCCTTCAAATAAAACTCCAGAGGGCAATCAAAATGGCAAATCACCTCCCCACTCTGATTGGCCCGTGGCTTGAAACGTTCATCGCAGGCGATTGGCTATCATTCCGGACTCACGGGCTGGCCGCGTTTCATTATCTCCGAAGTGTGAGACTACGCCCTGAAATCTTGTGGGCTGGAGTGCGGTTCTGGGACCCAGACGTCCACGTATTCAGATTTGGAGATGATGAGCTATGTCCAACCGTGGAGGAATTTCAAGCATACCTCCAAGGGTTCACCTCCAGTGTGATTATCGTACCTCCTTGCAGAGAAAGCATGTCAAAACTCCTGAAGTCTGCGCTGAAGATCTCGAAAGGTGCAGCGGAGGGTCTGCTAAATGGAGGGCAGATAAATGTAATGCGCCTGATGGAGTGGTACGGCCCTGAAGGTGACCTCACGGATACTGCTGTGCAGGCCGGGCGACGGTTTGCCCTAACAATCTGTGTGCTGGCTGCATATCTGCTGGTGCCCGCAGATGGGCGGGTTAACCCCTCATTGGTTCATGTTGCCACCCAGCTGGGTGTTCGAAAGAACATTGTGCTAATGGTTCTTGCAGAAACACTCATGGGTTTGGATTTGGTAGCTACCGGCCAGACAGAAGTTTTTGGCGGCAGCCCACTTGTGGGCTACCACAGCCCCCTTGTGGGCTACCACAGCCTCGGGTGGAATCGGGGCGGCCCGAAAAAGAAGCGCCACGCCGTTTCTTGGATTTTGAAAATTTTTGAAGAGTCGCCACCCGGATTTGTGGTTCGCCACCCGAGAAACCGTTTTGAATGAAAACAATATATTTGAATTGAAAACTAGAGATTTGTTAAGGGTTCAGGAGCCATGTTACGAGGGGGGAAGGGTTTCACGGCACCCCCCTCGCCCGATTCAAAATCGGTCTCTACTAGACATTTGTGGAATTTTTCAAAGAATTTCATTTCATTAAGCAGCTAGCATCTATTTACAGATATATCAGGTTAGGAAGTGCATGCATGTGCATATGTACAGTGAATAAATGAGAAATGGTGACGAAATGCAAAGATGTTAGAAGCTGGGAGACCCTGTCACTCGGGAGCACTCCCGAGCGCTTGGGAGTATTGCATGCCCAACCTGCAAATTATGTTAGTACAACAGAATAAGACAGGATACAATATTGAAAATGTAAACTAAAACAATCTTAAACATGTTACAGGCTCAACAGATGACTTGATGGAATGGGATCAGACCCCATTCTGCCAAGTTATGTATCCTTGCCCTTCAAAAAAGAGTGGTTTTACGGTTCAAAAGACTAAAGGGTCACACACGAGGCATGCAAGAATGGTACAAGAACTAAGATGGAGGGAGACCTGGATGAGATGACATGTAGAATACTCCCGAGCGCTCTAGAATGGACACGAGCGCTTGGGAGTGATCTACACTGCCAGACTGATCTCAACCAACTGACACCTTGCTTTGATATTCTGATGTGGTGGATCTACCTCCTAATTTTGAATGTATGAAATTTTACCCCTTTTTATCTACTGAAAAATATGCTTTAACATTTCTTTTACATGAAAATGATCCTTGTCTTATTGAAAACCAGATCAACTACACCAAAATGTTTAAGGGAAGAAGCTTTTGCTTGAGATCAGTCCCCATTCCCCCTGCATGTTAGTTTAAATACCACAAAAAAGAAAATAAGACTAGCATCACTCTCGAGCGCTTCGGAGTAGTCCCGAGCGCTCGTGAGTATTTCCAGTGATGCATGCATGGAAAATACACTCGTGCCCCTTTGCTCTTGCTTTAATGCTAAGGTCCTTCCATCACTCCCCCAGTATTGAAGATTGGGGTGAGCTGGGAGGCCTCCCTCAAATGGGAAAACAGCCTTACTTCTTGCTTGACACCAAGGTATGAAACTTCTACCTTTCGTTTAGAACTTTGCTCCTTGGAAAAGGCGGTTTGGAAGATGGAAGAGAAGTGAAAAATTCAGGAGATCAGAGGCTAGTGATAGTCTAAACTCCTTCCATCTTCTTGATGTCTTGGATTTTGGGTTTATTTTTGCTTTTGAAAATGGAGTTTTGCTTGCCAAGGGATGAGAACTGGTTTATTTGCCTTGAATAGTCAGAGAGGGATTCTAGAGAGAGAGCGTTCGTCCCTTCAACTGAAGACCAGCCCTGCTTTTATAGCCAAAACATAGCACATGGTTCAATTTGGGAAAATATCATTTGGAATCCAAATGAAATCTGCAGCCCTGACTCATCTCTGACTGAGATTGAGTATGATCTAAGGCAAAGACCAGTTCAAATAGTCGAAATGATGGCTGCATGGATAGTGGGGGCAGCTCCATCATCCATTTGGCTATACAAAAGTCTCGAGCGCTTGGGAGTGGTCTCGAGCGCTTGGGACTTCACTCTCGAGCGCTCGAGAATTGGCTGACCCATGGTTTTGGAAAATAGTCTGGAGCGCTTGGGATTGATCCAGAGCACTTGAAAGCTATTTTTGACATTTTATTTCTCTTTTTAAAACCTTCCAAGGAGCCTTGTTCTATAGGTCCAAGGCTTGTTTAATCCAATTTTCATCATCGGGGAGCCTCCGGGCCACGAATCAAGGAAATTCGAGTTGTCCAAATTGGGGTGTCTACAGTTGCCCCTCTTTGGGCGCGTTGGATATCATGTCTGGATATGAGTGACATCCAAAGATTGAGACAGCCCAATTCAAGCCAAGTCAAAATCCTCAATTCAAAACATGAATACGAGTAAAGATGTTTGATGCATGTGGTTGCGTCTTTTCAGACTGCCTACGTACCCTTTTCTGTGGGGGATCAGACCAGCGTAGTTCTGTGGGGCAAATGCAAGCACGTGTGATGCATGCATGAGAAAGATTGACAAGATCTCGACAAGATAAATATGCAATGGGTCCGCCTGTTACTCTGTTTGGCGAACGGAAAATGCAGGCACATGTGATGCATGCATAAAAAGTGATTGACACGGCTTTGATAAGATAAATGCATGAAGAGTCCACTTGTTGCTCTGTTTGGCGGACAGCAAATGCAAGCACGTGTGATACATGCACGAGAAATGATCGACACCATTTTGGTAAGATAAATACGTGAAGGGTCCACCTGTTGCTCTGTTTGGCGGACGGAAAAATGCAAGCACGTGCAGTACATGCATGAGAAATGATCGACACGAGTTTGATAAGATAAATGCAAAGGATCCACCTGTTGCTCTGTTTGGCGGAAGACACAAGGATATAATAGCACCTGTGAGATGAGAATACCTACAAATAAGTTGAAATTAGCATAAACAGATAAAGTTTCGATCGACTATCGAGTAAAATTCCAAATCGCGGGACGTGAGCCCGAGATTGCGTCATCGGTGGAGGCTCGCCTCCTGCAGTCTCGTTCAACGCCGTTGAAGCCAGGACTGAGATTGATTTTGTAAGAAGGAAGAGAAAGTTAAGAAGGCTTTGGCGGCGGGGAAAGGCACGGGACGACGGAGGATTGGTACGGGGACCGAGAGCAGAGCTGGGCTGGGAAAGATCCCAGCGCTCGGGAGTGGTCTCGAGCGCTCGAGACCACGGCTGGGCCCACTGCCCTATTCATCTTCTCTAGCTGATTTTGGGGTTTAAAACCATTCTCGAGCGCTTGAGAACCAGAGCAACCGTACACACTCTGAAACTCGATCGCGCTCACTCTCTTTCTCAGGCAAACTCTCTCTCACTCACCCGACTGATTTCTCTCTCTCACAGATGATTTCTCTCCACAAAAAGAATCATGGATCGAGCCCACGATCTCGAGATTTCCACGTTGCTCTAATGGGTGATCGTGTGCCAAGAGGTGCGCATAAGGAGGAAGAAGAAGGAAGAAGAAGCGAGGATGGAAAGAGCGAGGGATAGCAGGCTGCCCAGCCGTGAGGAGGCGGCGGCGGCGACGACCATGGCGGCGATGGAGGTGGGCAGTGGTGGTGCTGCTACTCCGGCACAGGAGGAGGCAGTTGATGAGGATTCGGCTGCCGTAGTTGAGGCTGGCAAGGGTACAGATGCAATAGGGGGTAGTAGTGGAGATTTAGCGGTGGTAGGAGGCATGGGTGAAAGCGAGGTAGTGCGCGGAGGCGGTGATGAACTGGCCACAGGCAATAAAGATGCGTTGGGTGATGAGGTGGGAGGCTCGGGCAATGGGGGAGGTGTTACAGGTACTCCATATACTCCTACAGTGGAGAAATTACTCGTGGCCGCGGAGTGGGCCGGTGATGAGCGGAGGGACGGGGCCGGCGATGAGGTAGTGATAGCTGGTCGCGTTGTCGCGACCCCGATACTGAGGACAGCGATAGTGGAGTCGAGGGGAGGTGATAGTGGGATCAGCGCCCCACGGTCGGTCCCATTCGTGGAGGGAGATTTCTTAGACAGCGCGAGGCTGCAGGATATATTGGACGCGCTTGGCCTCGATGCTGGAGTGAGAGAGGTGCTGAGGGATACCAGGACGATGGAGGATCGGGCCTCAGCACTTTTGTTAGGAGCGCTGCTCAGTGGTGCGGGGGTGGCGATGGCAGATACGAGGTCACCAGAGACGACCGAAGTGAGGTTAGGAGAGGAGCGAGAGGAGGAGGTGGTGCTTGAAGAGCGAGTTTCGGCGGCGGCAGAGGCGAAGGCCTATTTGGCCAGGGCACGCCCCGGGTTCACAGCAAATACATACGCACCACGACTACACTTCTTCGAGCCGACTGGGATGACCGGCTACGTCCCTGCTCGGACGGATTACCCCGAGGATCTGCTTCTTCGGGATCGGGCCACACACATTTCTTCCGGATGGATAACGGTATGATTTCAAGTTTCACTTCCCGCGTTACACTTGCTTTCTTGAGTCAAATATTGCTTGCTGATGCTATTTCTTTGCTCTGTTGAAACAGCGTACCAAAGACATCTACGGCCACGGGGGTTCAGGCCACTCATTGCAGTATTTCAGAGAGTTGCCCCGGAGAGTGCGGGAGCTGGTAGAGGAGGCAGGTTTTGGGCCATTCATTTAATTGCTGACAGCGGTGAGGGTGGACCGTGCAGTGATGACAGCAGAGCGGTGGTGGGACACCACCAACACTTTCCACCTTCACTTCGGGGAGATGACAGTGACTCCCCTAAACTTCGCGGCAATCACTGGGCTCCGAGTTGGAGGTGAGCCGATTCCTTTCGACCCGAGCATAGACTTGGACGACACGGCTCTGAGGTGGTTCCTTGGATGGGTCCCGCGTCACAGCGGAGGGGTAGCAGAGTACGGGCTATTTACGATGTACTGGGATCACGAGCCAGCAGACGATGCTGAGGCGGTGCAGATGGCCAGGGCCTACTTGCTATACCTGTTCGGGGCTTCTCTGTTCCCGCTCAGGCGATCCCGGGTTCACTTGAGCTACTTAGCGGGCCTGGTTGATCTGAGGCAGGCTGGACGCTTCGACTGGGGCGGTGCTGCTCTGTGCACGCTCTATTGCTTTCTGGGAGCCGCCTCACGCGGAGTGGGAGACACCATAGGCGGATACTGGAGGGTGATCGAGGTATGACTCGAACCATTGCTTTGAATTGTTTTGATTGATTGAATTGAATTGCATTTGAACATGTATCTGACTTGAATCGACTTCCAAAATATGCAGCTTTGGGCTTACGAGGTCTTGGGCATGTTCCCGCCCGAGAATACTTGCACAAATCCTCACCTGCTTCCACGTGCACTTGCATGGAGTACAGAGTACCGGAGGGCGAAGGAGCGACGGGGACAAGTGATGACTTTCCGGCGCTGGCTGGACAATATCACTGGAGTCACGGTATAAACATTGATGTTCCTTTCTTTTCATGCCTTGCGCTTTCCTTTATGAAATACGATCATTAATGTACAACAACTGGATGCAGGTTCACTGGGATCGATGGGCGAGGCTGGAGGCTGACTTCCTTCCAAGGAGCCGGGAGGTGACCAGGAGCCGAGTCCTACTAGAGTGCCTGCTGGGCTGGCAGTGGTACCTAAGGGATCGGGTGACGCGACAGTCACTCGGCCTTCCAGAGTTCGTCGTGCTGGGGCCACTCCCTCCATGGGTGCAGCGGACTGAGACCTACACCCGGGCTGAGCTGGAGTAGTTCACGGTGCTTGACACTGATCTAGAGAAGTACTTGCGGTGCACGCTCGACTATACAGCTTACAGAGACAGATACTTGGCGGCGAGCCTCGGTGTGGAGAGGGAGTTGGAGAGGCGCATAGCAGAGTCTGAGGGCCAGGAGGGCCAGGGGTGAGGCTGATGGTGAGGTTGGAGAGGAGACCGGAGCACGGGGCCGTGGGGGTCACTCTTCACGCGGTAGGGGGCGAGGTGCTAGGCCTCCTGCTGGCGGGAGGGATGCTAGCTCCTTGGGGTGAGAGCAGCTCACCGGTTCCGGAGACAGCTGAGGCGTCTACTCCAGTCGGGTTGCCGACGTTAGACTGGGTGATAGGGGTGAGAGATCCTTCCGGAGCACGGGCTTTGTTAGATATCCCACGCCTTCCACAGCCGCCGATGCGACTTCCTGCTCAGGTATAACACAACTTTGTTTCTTTCCATGATTCAAAAGCTTTTGCTCATGCATCTCTTGTTCTGATCTTTGAATTATCATGCAGGTGCCGCGAGAATGGGCGGAGAAGGCCATCATGCTGATGGTGGGGATGCGGCAGTTGCTGAAGGACTGCGCCAAGGGGAGGACCCTTCAGACTAGACCCGCTCTTGAGCCTGCTCCACCTGTTGCTTCTCAGGTATGAAAATGCATGCATACACATCTTATCGGATTTAATATATACATGGAATGAATGAATGTTTATGATATGCAGGTGCAGCCACGACGCTCGGCCAGGGTACAGCCACGGGGCACCACAGGCCTGCCAGTTTCTGCCAGCACGAGAGGCAGGGGTATACAGAGAGCGTCACGGTCTAGGACAGAGGTGCGACAGTTCGAGGTGGTTCCTAGAGCAGTGTCCCGACGGAGACCCGCTCGCGAGGAGTCAGAGGAGGAGACCGAGGATTCACTCGAGTCACGAGCCTTAGGGTCTACGGACTCGAGTACTGCGTCGGCCTTTCCGACGATGACGATGATGGCGACGACGAGGTTGAGAGCAGCGAGTCTGAGGGACATCAGCAGAAGAGGATCCGCTTGGGATGATCTTTAGGTTTTTGCTTTGTTAGTCTTTTCTTTTGCATGGGCCTGCGTGCCAGCACAGTTGTAGTTTCCAGGCCTGCGTGCCTTGGCTTTGTTCGGGCCTGCATGCCCCGGTAGATAGGATTGGGCATGTGTTTGCCCCAGTATATGTACCTCCTTCCTCACCCATTGTACATATCATATTTATTTATGAAAATTTGCACTTCTTTCCATTTGCATTCGTTCACACTTCCTCTAAGAACTGTATTTTATGAAATATGTTCGTCTAGCTTTGAAGGGAAGCTAAGAGCACACGAATTTCAACCGGTACTCTCAAAACAGAATAAAACTTGACATAATCAATTCGACTCGTAGAATTTGACTTGGGATGACAAGAACGCCCTTAACGTAGAATTTGCGATTATTAAGAAATGACTATACTTGATCGGGATTAGACGCGAGAATGGGACATGAGGGTATTTGACCACAATATATGCTTTTAACGCCACCATGCATGATGAAATAGAGGCGTTCGAGGGCGAAAATCGATTCCGTAGGCCTTGGTGCGCGTTTGACCGTTTCCCACAGTCATCAATACACATTAGAACTCGTATGCACCATTGGACTCGAACAAATGCTCTTAACACGGATTTTGCCACGTTGACGGGAAGGAATTTTTGAGATTTTGGAATTTTTTGAGGAATATACATGAACACTTGGACAAACAGATAACTGGACACGCTGCATTCCCTTAGGAGTAGATTGAAACTTGTTAAACTGGATGAACCAAGCCTGAGGTGTCATCTCGGGGCCAAAAACCAAGGAAGAAACTTGCTGTCAAAATTACAGAACTCTCGAGCGCTCGAGAGTATTGTCGAGCGCTTGGGAATTAACTCCCTAGCGCTCGGGACTGCTGTGATCTGCACGTTTGTGTTCTCTTCCAAGATGATTTCCCAGCCTTAGCAAGTTGTTTTCTTCTGTATGCACCTTCCCCATGCATCTTGTAATTCACCTTGTGCTGCTTCCCAAGGGTCAGTGGCTTCCCAAGGGTCAGTGGCTTCCCAAAGCAAGCCTAATGCCTTTCCAATGCCTTTTCAAGCTTTCCAAAGTTTGAATCTTGAAAATATCTTGAAATGTGGAACATAATGAGTTTCAAGGCTGGTGGGGAAGTGGTGTTGTCTCCCCTAGGCCTCTATAAATACCAGACTCGCTTTGGTAAGCACTCACATCCCATTCCATTGTTCTTCTTCCAAAACTTCCATTTCTCATGGCCTTGTTGAATTAAGCCTTGCTTCGCCCTTGGTTGGACAGCCTCGAGGGCATCGACTGGCTGAACTTCCGAGGGCATCGCCTTCATGCTTTGAAATACCTTCGCGAGATTGCCATACGCCCTGTCCTGCTGCACGCGGTTGTACGCTTTTGGGACCCCGAAGTGCATGTCTTTCGCTTTGGTTCTCAAGAGTTATGCCCCACCGTCGAAGAATTCCATGCCTATTTGGGAAGCCATGAATCCGCTGAGCCAATTGTTCCGATGCTTAGGGAGAGCATGAAGAACATCCTAAAAGCCAAGCTGGGTGTCAGCGGGAATGTTTCTGAGTTCTTGACCCGGGGCAACACCATCAACATCGTGCAGCTGTACGAGAGGTTCAGTCCACCCGAAAACCTGACAGACTTTGAGTATCAAGGTCGTCGGATGACAGCTTGCTGCATTTGTCTCCTAGCGGCCTTCCTGTTGGTTCCTTCTGTTGGTCAGCTTAGTTCTCTATTGGTTGGAGTTACTGCTCAGATCGAGGCTCGCAAAGATGTTGCGCCCTTGGTCCTTGCCGAAACCTTGATGGGGTTAGATGCCGTCCATGCAGGTCGCACAAGGGTTTTTGGTGGTAGCCCGCTGTTGTTGCAGGTTAGGGACCTCACTCAGCTCTCCTTTTTCTATTTCTCACATTCATTTTACCTCGACGCTCGGTTTAGGCTTTATCTGGCTCCTTACTTGTTTTCTCCCTTTTTGGATAGATGTGGCTTTGTGACAAGTTGAATTTGCTGACACCGCCGGCGAATGACTGGTGGTATCTAGCGAGCGGATGGAACCGTCCATTCCAATTGATGTACAGTAGTGAAGATGATTGGGTTGATTTCCTCGCATCTGCTGAAGAAGACGACATCGTTTGGCGGTGCCATTGGTTGAGACTTCCTGCGATGACTGTGAGCAACATGGGTTCAATGCACGTGTTTGTGGCTGGCTTGACAGGCTTCACTTTCTATTCACCTTTCCGCATCCTTCGTCAGCTTGGACTCAACCAAGAGGTGCCGCCGCAAAGATCTGAAGTGCTTCGTCTCCCTCCCTTTACCATTCCGGGCCTTCGGAGCTATGTTCGAACGTGGGAGGCCCGTAGGACTGAGCCAAGTGATTCGCTTTACTCCATTGCTTTGACTGGCAGGTACCGGAAGTGGCTGAGGAGAGATGTGGAAGCAAGGAGGAGTTAAAAGCTTACTGATGAAGCGGTTTTTAGTCACCTCCGGGGGAGGGGATCCTAAACCGCCCACCTAGTCCTCCAGCGGATGAAACGGCCTCCGACGTACTCGAGTAACGACCTGCAAAATAGACACGGTAAACTATGGGCACCGGCGTGGCTGCCGCCATCACCCCTCCGATGCCTAAGTCAGTCGAGATATGGAGAAATTGGACTGAGTATAACTTTCGTATCATTTTTTGCGTACCTTTATGAGGTGGAGATGTGATCTTTATATAGGCATTTTGGGAGGAATCCCTTAGGATTGGGACTCTTAAGTCTCATCCGCTCGTGGCAGGTATAGATGGGTGTTGGAGTGTCCTCCTTACCTTAGGACTCTCCTGATTCTTATCAGGTTTGAGGAGTTCCTCCACCTTGGGACTCTTGTACCTGCTTATCAGGTTAAGAGTCCTTACGGTGCTGGAATCTCTTGGGCTTATTCGCACGTGATGGAAATAAGATGGAGTGTCCTCCTTTCGTCAGGACTCCCATGAACCTTATCAGGTTAGAGGAGTCCCTTCACCTTTGGACTCTTGTACCTGCTTATCAGGTTAAGAGTCCTTATGGTGCTAGGACCTCTTAGGCTTATCCGCACATGACGAAAATAGGATGGAGTGTCATCCTTTGC